>CM060587.1:1226457-2426457 GCA_030625065.1 Alectoris magna
GGGGGAGAGAAGGAAGGCAGAGGTTGGCAGCGGGACCTCAGCTGAGATGGGAGCACCTCAGCCAGGCTGGACGTGGCCGTGGGCAGCCTGGTTTGATGGCGGGGGGGGGACGGGACGCAAACGGCCCTTGGCGTTAGGATTGGGACTGCGGGGTCTCGAAGGTCCAATGAGCCCAACTCAGCCGCTCGATGGGTGTCGCCGCAGCGGCCGCCCCATCCTTTATGCATGGGGGAGGAACCGGGAGCACCGGGCGGCCGCGCGGGCTGCCTGCAGGGGGGGCTGAGGGAAGGGAGGAGGGAAGGAGCGCTTCTTCCCCGAGCGGAGATCCGGCAGATGAACCCCAACGGGACACACGGGGCCAAGAGAGCGCGGCTCTGTTACCCGAGCACAAAGCGGCCGGGGTCGGCGCGGCTCTGGGTGGGGGATGGGGGGCGGTGGCCGCGGGGGTCCCGCAGCCGTTTCTCCAGCCGTAGGGGTTCTGCGGCTCCGGGAAGGAGCCCATCTGCAAGGCAGAGCAGCGCCGGGGTGGTGCTGAGTCAGAGCAGCAGCCAGAGGGCTCGGCTCGGAGGGCCGGAGAACCGCAGCCGGCACCCGCGGCAGGGAGCCCCGCGGCCCTGGGATGTCATCACGGGACAGCAATTAGCGCGGCCCTAACGAACGTGTCGGCCCACCGCCATTAACGCTCTGCTTCCCGTGCCCCACGCAGCCCCGTGCTTCATTTCACAGCAGGCTGCCGCGCTCCTCGAGCGGCTGACGACGGCGTCGCCGGGGCGAAGGGGCAGCTTCGTTAAGCCGGGGGTTTAATTAAATACCAGCTTAAGCTCCTGACGGCGGTGCCGCAACCTCAGAGCGCGCCGGGACGTGGAGCAAATCGAAGCACCAGCGCAGCGCCGCCCCGCGGTACCCAATTAAGCTTTAATTACCTGCCCTGACTCGTCTCTTCCCCCCGTGCACAACAATTAGGCCTAAATGACACCTTGATGTCTGTAAGAAGCAACCGCAAAGCTGCCGTCCAGCCCCATCCCACCGCGCTGGTTTGGGGGCGGCGAACCCCCATTTCCTCACGGCAGATTCCGACCGGGGGGATTTGGGGGCGGGGGGGGGGTGGGGTGGGGGCAACCCCACAGCCCCGCTGATGCCGGAGAGGCGCTGGATGAGGGGGGGATGAAGGCACGGCCCTTCTGGTTGCAGGCGATCCCTGAGGGTTTGGGGTTAGTCCCACATCTGGGGGGCGATGTGGGGTGTCACCAAAGGTTGGGGCGTGGGTGCAGCCCCACAGCAAGAGGGCGGCCCCATTGCTTTAAGGGTGGCCCTACGCTACGGGGGGAGGGGCTGTCCCAGAGTTTTTGGGGTTACCCCCCCCAGCACAGAGGGGTAGGGATCGCCACGAAGAGTTCGGGGGTGGCCCTGGGGGAACCCTCCGACCCGGGGCCGTGGGGAGGCTGGGGGCATCCCCTGGAGTTTGGGGGCACTCTGAACCGAGGGCGTCTGGAAGGATCGGGGGGTGCCCCACGGTTGCGGGGGTAACTCCGGACACGGGGCTTTTGGGGTTACCCGGAGCAGCTGGAGGGAGCTTAGGGGACACGCTCAGACCCGGGGGCTACGGGGCAGGCACGGGGGCACCTCGGGTTATCCGGTAGCGCCCTCAGGGCCCGGTGGAGGTGGAGGGGGGTTCATGGGACCCCAACACCCTGGGGCGGGGGCGGCACTCACCGCTGCAGCTCCTCCTCCTCAATGCGCTGCCCGTCCCAGACGAAGACCCCGGCCAGGGTGGCCATGAGGCGGCCGGCGGCGGCGGCGAGGGCGGGGCGACCGCGGAACGCCCCCCCCCCGCCACCACTCACCCCACCCTCCTCCTCCTCCTCCTCCTCCTCCTCCTCCTCCTCCTCCGCGCCGCGCCCCCTCCGCTCCGCCGCCGCCGAGCTGCCAGGCCCGCCGCGCCCTCCGCGCCCGCTGCCCGCTCACGCAGCCGCACTGCCGCGCCAGCAGGCCCAGCAGGCCGCGCCGCCCCGCCTCGCCGCCAGGAGAGGCGGAGGGAGGCGGGCGGGGGCCCAGGCGGGAGGCCCGGGCGCAACGGGCGAGCAGGCCGAGCAGCGGCCGCCGCGGCTGCAACATGCCGCCGCTCTGCGCGGGCCGCGTCGCGCCCCTTTGTGCGTCATCACGCGGCGACGCGTCGCTGATTGGATGCCGCGGCCCCCGCCACGCCCATTGGGTGATACCGCCACCGCCCGCGCGCCGATTGGGTGAGAAAGGAGAGGGGCGGGGACTAGGCGGGGGCGGGGCTTTGCGCTGGGACAGCCCCGGGGCTGCGGGGATCCGTAGGGCGAAGGGGCGGCGGGGTGCAGGCAGGGGCGCTTAGGGGGCACGGCGGTGGGGTCCGCAGGCGTTTATTGGGGTGCAGAGCCGTGGGGCGCATTCACTGGGAGCAGGGCAACGGGACACAGGCAGTTATAGGACCGCATCGCAGCGGCACGGGGCAGGGCGCAGAGCAATGGGGCGTGGAGGGGGGGGCACAGAGCTCCGCACCCCAATGGAGGAGCCCAACCCCCTCCCGAGCAGGCAGGGAACAAAGCCGCAGCTCTCACCACGCGCTCCGTACACCGGGTTTATTGTCTCTAGAAAACATCAGGGCGTGGGATGGGCTGCGGTGACACCCAGGGGCGGCCCAAAGCCTCGGGACCCCCCCGCCCCCCCCATCCCACCCCGACCTTTTCAAGCTACACGGCTCAGCAGAGGTGCAGGAAATCCTCCCGTTCTCCTTTATCTCCGTGAGTGTTTTTACAGAAATACAACGTTTATGCACAGACTATTTACAGTCCAGCCCTCTCTTGCATATAACCACGGGGTGGGGAGGAAGGGGAAGGGGGGGAGGAACCCGAACGGTTCTGGGACAACACAGCAGCACCCGGGGCTGCAGCACAGCCCAAATGGGACGGGGGCTGCATGGAACTCCCCCCCCCTCCCCCCACAGCTCAATGCCGGCTGCTCCCCGAGCACAGCCCTGCTGACTCCGGGTCGCTGATGGCACCGACGCGGCCAAACATTGCATAGCGGTGCTGCTGCGGTGCAGGAGGAGGGGAGGGGAGCGTCAGGAAGAGAAGGGAGCCGCATCCAGCAGCGTTCCTGCCCTAAGCCTCCTCCCGGGGCTGAGCCTTCCCAGCAGCGCGGCGCTCAGGGCGGGGCTCAGCGCGTGCTTCGCTTCCCCTCTTCGTTTCGGCCGGCCCCGAAGCGATGCCCCCGCCCCGCTGGGTTCTCGGGTCGCCGCAGGTCCGGCTGCGCAGCGCTCGGAGCTCGGGGCCAGGCAGAGGAACGGGGCGGTCAACCCAAAGCAGGACACAAAGCCACGAAAAGGGAGCGAGGAGCCGAAACTTCCCAGCAGGGCGGAGCTGTTGGCACCTCGCATAAAAGCCGCGGCCCGACTCTCAGCGCCGGGCTCCATCTGCTCCTCGGGGCCGGCGCTGTACAAAAGTCTCCATTCATCTCGGTTAAAAACCAGGAGGTGCCAAACAGGAGCTGGAGGGGGGGTCGGGGGGGGCGGTGGGGGCAGCAGCTCTGCAGCCCTCAACTCCCTGCATCAGCAAAGCCTCGTGAGTTAAAGTGCAAAACGTGCGTGCCGGGTGCAGGAGAGGCGCTGTGCCCGTCCCCACGTCGTGCAGCTGCTGTAAGAAAGCTTCTCCCACCTGCACGCTTCCTATGGAGATGGACAGATACGGAGCTGGGGGCCACGCTGGTGGCTGGGAATTCATCCCCGTTGTCCGTGGGGTCGGGAAGAGCTCAGCCCCACAGCGGCGTTATTTCAGTTGGTGGAGGAGGAGAGCGGGGTTAAAAATCACAACACGGAGTTGATAAAACAAAGGGAGGCTTCGGATGAAGAAACCCCATTCTAAAAGCAGTCCTTCCCTTGGCACGGGGTTGGGGGGAGGGGGGGGAAAATGGGGAGAGCCACGAGGTGCCCGGACTGCAAAGCGCTGGGGCCGGCAGCCCCATCCAAGGAGAACGCAGGGAGGCAGGGAGGTGCCCTCACGCCCCAGAGCGAAGCACCGAGGTCGGTGTCCCCATCCGAGGAGAGCTGAGGGGGGCGGGACGCCGTCCCCGTGCCCCAGCAGCATCAGGGGGTGTAAGCTGGCGGCGGCTGGAACTGATTGATCACCTCATACTCTGCAGGGTAAGGCTCGTTCTCCTCCATCTCGGACAGCAGCTCCAGGGCCTGCTCCTCCTCCTCGGTGGGGTAATGGCGCAGCAGGTTGGCAGCAGTGGCGAGGATGGAGGCTCCCCCAGCTCCAGCCACAAGGTAGAAGCTGACGGCGAAGGTGACGTAGACCTGGGAGCCGTGGTACTTCTTGTGCTGCTGCTGCTGGGCCAGGATCAGCTCCGAGGCCCAATAGCAGAACCCGATGACGGTGGCACACTGCAGGACTGAGGGCACAGAGAAGCGTCGGATGGGCAGGAAGGAAACCAACGAGTTGAAGCATCAGGGAGGAAAGACAGCACGGCCACGTGCAGCAAGCAGGAACTGAACTGGGGATGCCCAGAACTTGGCACGAGGGGGAGGAACCGCAGCTGGGTGTGCTCTGTGCCTTCCTTCAGACGAGGAGACTGAACTCCCCTTATTTGGGGACGTTCTGCTCCCCGGTGGAAAAGAAGCAGCAGCTTTTTGTGGCTTTGAGGCAGAGCAGGCTGCAGCTGCACGGAGATACAGAGGGACCAACGGGCTGGGGAGCGACCCGCAGCCTTCAGAGGGAAGAGGGGGGAGGAGGAGGGCTGTGAGGCGAGGCTGAAGGGCTCCTGTGGCCGACAAGGAGCAGGGCAGACACGGCAGCACGAGGCTTACAGCTCCAGTGAGCAGCTCAGCGCTCTGACGTGTTTAATGCTGGCAGGGATCAGGGACATAAACCTCCTCCAGCCTCACCAGGATGAGTCACAGCCCACGACCTTCCCCACAAGGGCGCAGCTCTGCCCTGCACGGCCTCTTTGAGACCCCTCGCCTCTCCCTTCCCAGACTGAGCTCTGCTTTGCAAGTCAGAGGCGTTGCTGCAACAAAACCCACCTCCCTTCAGGCTTCAAGAGGTGAAGAACAGAGAGAAGGGAAAGCTCTGCACATAGGAAAGGCAAAGCAGCCCCAAACTAATGAGGGGCAGAGAGGGGAAATGGGGGGCTGAACTGTCAGCCCCGGGGTCCCTCCGTGCACCGCTGGGAATTACCTGTGAGGATGTGAGCGAAAGCGTAACGGCGAGTGATCTTCAGAGCCGGGTGTTTGGGCCCAAAGACGTCCAGCAGGAAGGCCGAGAGGCTGCAGATGATGCCCAGGAAGCAGAAGGCGGCGATGACACGAAGCAGCAGAACAGTCTGAGGGTTCATGCAGTAATCTGCGGGGAGAAAGGGAGGTGCTGAGAGCCCCAAACCTTCAGCACTGCTGCGCTGTGATTCGGGCTCTGCTTTGATCCTTCATGGGCTGACGATCGTGGCAAGGCGTGTGGGCAGAGCACAGCTGAGTGCCTTTCATTGGCCTCAACGAAACCCACCTTCGTCACACAGCAGCTGTGCTGCGTTTGCTGGGAGCGCTGCCGCGGCGGGGCTTGAAGCTGGACAAACAGCACCAAAACAGCCCAGAAAACAGAACAGGTGGCCCAGCTTCCTTCTTTCCCATTGCTTTAAAGCCTCCCCGAGAGCACCGCGGCCTGCTGGCACGCAGGGAGGTTCCATGCCTGGAGATCACCTCGGCTCACCCGCAGCGCGGTCCGTTTGTGTGCCCACTCAGTGAGGAGTGGCAGGGAACTGCTCACACCGCCGCCTGACCAAAGCGACGGCCAAAGCCTTTAATTAGGGGCAATTAGCACGGGGACACGGCAGTGGGGCGGAATGCTCTTCCTGGGGGGGTCACCCCGCCTCCCCACACACGCAAAGGGGGCCGGAGGAACGGCCGAGCGGAGGAAAATCGCACAGATGGGGCTTTTCTCGTTCTGCCACAACGCTGGAAGGCAAAGCGGGCCCGAAGCGAAGCCAGAACTCGCCCAGCTGTAACCTCGGCAGCATCCAACGCTAACGTAAGGCACGCCAAGCCGCGCTGGCAGAGCCGCCCGCTCACAAACCTCATCCCCGTCAGCTTCACGACGAGCCCCAAGCACCGCCCGCTCCCGGCGCGGACCCGACCGAACCCCCCCCCCGCCGCCGCCCGCCGCCGTTCCGCCCTCACCCCGCAGCAGCTCGGCCCGCACAGCGCCCAGCACGTCGGCCACGCCCAGCTCCTGCCGCCCGCAGGTCCCGCCGTGGATGCGGAGCCAGGCCGGCTCGGCCAGCGCCGTGCACAGCGCCGTGATGGACAGCGCGCCGGGCAGCGCCGAGGCCAGGCTGCGCTCCGGTTGTTTGGGCAGCCCCCCGCTGCCGCCCGCCGCCCCGCGCCGCCGCCGCCCGCCGGGCAGCCCGGGCCCGCCCGGGGTATACATGGCTCCGCGCCCCCCGGCCCGCAGCGCCGGCTCCGCCTCAGGCTGCGGGCTCACTTCCGCTTCCGGAAGCTCGGCGCTGACGTCACCGCGACGGCCGCTCGGCGCACTTCCGCTTCCGGCGCTCGCGCCGACGTCGGTGCGGAGCGACGGCGGCGGCGCGATGAAGGAGGCGCTGGTGCTGCAGAGCCGCGTGGCCGCGCACCCCGAGGCGCGCTGCTGGTTCTTGGCATGGAGCCCCGGCGGAGCGCTGCTCGCGTCCTGCGGCGGGGACCGCGCCGTGCGCATCTGGGGCCGAGAGGGTACGGCGGGGCGGGACGGGGAGGGAGGGGCTACCGGGGCTGCAGGAAGGGGCGGGGCCATGTGGTGTGGGGGAGGAGCGTTGAGGGGTGAGGCTGCAGGAAGGGACGGGGTATCGGCATGAGGGCGGGGCTAAGAAAGGGTGCGGCCAATAGGGGTGATTTTGGGGGCGGGGATAAGAAAGGGCGCAGCCAATTGGGGGCGGGGCCCTCCCGTGAGGGAGGGGCTTAAAGGGTGTGGCCAATTGGGGGGGCGGGGCCAATAGGAGGCATGGGCACGTGCAGCAGCGTGGCTGTGGGAAGGGGCGGGGCCTCAAGGTGTGAAGGCGGTGCTAAGAAAGGACGCAGCCAATGGCAGGCAGATAGAGGCGGGGACACATTGAATGGGGGCGGGGCTACGAGAGGGCGAGGCCAATCGGAGGCGGGGCAAAGAGGGTGGGGGTGCAAGTTGGTGGGGGAGGGGCGGGGCTCTGTTCGGGGTCCCCCATCATCCCCACTCCCCCGGCTCAGGGTCGGGCTGGGTCTGCCGGGCAGTGCTGTCTGATGGCCACCAGCGCACGGTGCGTAGGGTGGCCTGGTCGCCCTGCGGCTCCTATTTGGCCTCCGCCAGCTTCGACGCCACCACGTGCATCTGGAAGCGGTGCGAGGACGGCTTCGAGGTGAGGCCCCCAGCCCGTCCCCCTGCCCCACCAGCTGCCCGCAGCGGAGTCCTGCAGCTCTCTGTGTCCCCTCACAGTGCGTCACCACACTGGAGGGCCATGAGAACGAGGTGAAGTCGGTGGCCTGGGCGCCCTCGGGCAGCCTGCTGGCCACCTGCAGCCGTGACAAGAGCGTCTGGGTCTGGGAAGGTGAGTGCTGGTGCCACGTGGGGAAACAGACAGGGCCCCGAGCACACCGCCCCCACTTCTGTCCCCATTCCCTCATGGAGGAGCGTTTTTCCCCCACAGTGGATGAAGAGGAGGAGTACGAGTGCGTCAGCGTTCTCAACTCGCACACTCAGGACGTCAAGCACGTGGTGTGGCACCCCAACCAGGAGGTGAGAACCCACCCCAGGGGCAGCGGGACCTGCGAGCATCCCTCTGTGTGCTGGGAAAGGTTCTGTGCTGGGGGCACACGGAGGGCCCTAAGGAGGGTCCGGTCACTGCTCTCAGACACGGGCTTTGAACGATCCTTTATGGAGCCAAGGCTTGGGCTCCGTGATCCCTGCGGATCCCCTCCGGTTTGGGATGTTCTGTGATTCCGATTCCTCTCCCAGCTGCTGGCTTCGGCCAGCTACGACGACACGGTGAAGCTGTACCACGAGGAGGAGGACGACTGGGTGTGCTGTGCCACGTTGGAGGGCCACGAGTCCACCGTGTGGAGCGTGGCCTTCGATGGCAGCGGCGAGCGCCTGGCGTCCTGCAGCGACGACAAGACGGTGCGCATCTGGCAGTGCTACAAACCCGGCAACGAGGAAGGTGAGCTCCCAGCCCGTCCCCTTGGTGTGCCTTGGAACGCTCAGCGCTGTGCACACGCGTGGTTTCCCCCCTCCTGCCCAGCAGCGCGCTGAGGTTTTCCTCCTGCCCTTTAGGGGTGGCGTGCAGCGGCACCGACCCCACCTGGAAATGCGTCTGCAACCTCTCAGGCTACCACAGCAGGACCATCTACGACGTGTCATGGTGAGCGTGCAGCGGCAGGGACGCCG
The DNA here is from genome assembly GCA_030625065.1 of Alectoris magna. NCBI lineage: Eukaryota > Metazoa > Chordata > Aves > Galliformes > Phasianidae > Alectoris > Alectoris magna. The sequence continues at coordinate 1,234,881 of CM060587.1, forward strand.
CCCGGGGCTCCGCTCAGGAGTTTGGGTGGTATTTCGTGCTGTTCCCCCTCCAGGTGCCGCCTCACCGGAGCGCTGGCCACAGCCTGCGGTGACGACGCCATCCGTGTCTTTGAGGAGAGCACGTCCTCCTCCCCGCAGCAGCAGCAGCCCACCTTCAGCCTCACAGCCCACGTGCCACGGGCTCACTCGCAGGATGTCAACTGCGTGGCCTGGAACCCCAAGGAGCCGGGGCTGCTCGCCTCCTGCAGCGACGACGGCGAGATCGCCTTCTGGAAGTACCAGCAGCCCGAGGTGTGCTGAGGGTTTGGGGCGCTGGGATATGGCTGTGCTCCTCCTAAAGCCCACCGCTGCTACGCAGAAGGGGATGGGGGTGACCAAGCTGTGTCCCACCTCCCTCCGCCATTTGGACTCCAGCCTTCTTGGAGGTGAACTTTGTCTGTCCCAAAGCCGCAGCTCCTCTGCCGAGAGCGGGGCAGGCTTTGAGAGAGCGGAACGCTGCCTCTCCCTGCTGCTGGGTGCTCAATAAATCCCCGCTGTCAGCTCAAAGCCTCCAGGCTCTTCGTTTCGGTGAGGGTGGAGGTGCTGCCCCTGGGGCTGGAGGGTGGTGGGGGAAGACAGCTCAACAGGGAACAGGTTTTGTGAGGGCTGTACCCCTCCCAGTAAAGCACAGCCCCAGGGCAGCGTTGCTGTGCCTGCACTGCTCCCAGAAGCAGCTCCTGAGCTGCTGGCAGCCTCTGCTCCTCCAGCCAAACCCCAGCACCGCCGCTGCTCCCCGCTGACAGCTCGCTTTGCCGTAATTAGTTCTGCCAATTAACCTGCAGCAGCAAACCTAAGGGCATAGAAGCGCTCTGCGAGGTGGGGAGGAGCTGAAATTCAGCCTCACAGCTTTAAGGGAGAAAGCAGAGTGCTCCGTTGGGAGGAAACAACCCCAAATGGTTCTGCTTTCACCCCCAAACGGCCACAGCAGCGCAGCGGGCAAAAGAGGGGAGGGGAAGGCTCAGCATTTATTGCAGCTGCTGCAAATGCAGCTCCATTCTAAAAAACACTGTACAACATCCGAAACACCAGGAAGGAGACACAGAGGGAGGTGACGAGCACCGTGGTTTGGTCAGGGATCCTCACCGGCGCGGGGCAGCGCAGCCCCCGCTAATCAGATTCGCTGTCACTCTCGGCCTCCTTCACATCCACGCTGAATTTGTACTCCTGGTCGCAGCCCATGTAGGCGTCGCTCATGAAGTACAGCGTGTAGTTGTGCGTCCCCGTGGCCGGGGCAACGAAATCCAGCTTCACCTGGGAGCGGGGAAGGAATGGGGTCAGGGCTGTGGGGTCGGGGGGGCTCACCGAACCCACCGCAGCCCCACGCAGCCCCGCTCACCTTGGCCTTCTGCTGCAGCGTCAGCCGCTTGATGGAGATGAGGCTGTTGGACTTGGAGTCGCCGATCACCACCCACCAGCCCTCCTCACGTTTCTGCCCGAGGACAAAGAGCAGACAAACAGCGTTGGGGACGGTGTCCATCTTACACGAGGCCGCCTCCCCCGTTCTGCTGCCCCAGAAGCCACCCCCCCACCCCCACCCCGGGTCCTGGCACACACCTGGGGGAAGAGGGGAGCGATGACGGGGCCGGTGACCTCCTCCTCCCTCTCCAGCTGCACCAGCACCACCACGGGCCCTCCGCTGCGTGGACAGAAGCAATGTCAGGGTGGCCACGCAGCACTGCAGGGCCGCACGGTGCTGCCGTCCCCCCCCCTCACCTCCGGATGCTTTCCTTCTCCACCACCTCGTAGGACAGCTCGATGTTGGGGTAGCGGTTGCAGAAGCGGGCGACGTCGGCGATCTGCGCATCCGAGAGCTGCAGCAGCGCGTTCCGATCCTCGTCCTCCATCTCCATGATGTCAAAGACGCTCTCCACCCCCTGCAGCAGCACAGCTCTCAGCCCCACGCTTACCTTGGGGTCCCCGTGCTCACGTCGCCATCCCCAGTTCTCCAGCACGGAGCCGGGGGGGCGGCTTTTACCTTGTCGGTGCAGCGCTTGATGTGCTCAGAGGTGAAGTGAGGCAGCTGCTTGAGGTAGGAGTCCTTGGACCACATGGCTTGGGTCACCATCTGCGCCAGCTCCATGGCGGCCAGAGCGGGGCTCAGCCAACCGTTGCTGGACAGGACGTCCACGCAGGCCTGGATCAGCCGGATTGCCTGCACGCAGGGGGCGGGGATGGGTTAGAAAGCAGCGCTCGGGGGCGCAGCAGCCTCTCCCCCTGCCCGCCCCGCAGCACCTTGCTGAGGATCTCCTCCGTGTCCGACTGCAGCTCGGCGCTCAGCTGCATGCGCGATAAGTGAGCCTGCAGCAGGAGGTTGGTCTTGACGTGGGGGTCGTTGAATTTGGGGTTGGTCAGCTTGTGGGGGACTTTCTGGGCCAGCTGTGGGGAGAAAGGAGAAAGAGGTCAGAGCTGAAGCCCTGCAGAGCAGAAGCCGAAGGGAGGCTTTGTCCCGCAGCACTGCGGAGCTCCGCCTCACCTGGCGCAGCAGGTTGTCCTCGTGGTGCCGGATGGGGATGTTCTCATACTCGGCAGCGTTGGAGATGATCTCAATCAGCCCTCGCACTTTGGTTTTGGCATTGAGGGACATGCTGAAGAGCTCTGGGGAGGACAGAAAGGTCAAAGGGGTCGGGGAAAAAGAGAGCGGCGTTCAGCTGGGCAATGGAAGAGACGCCTTCAGGCAGACGGCACGCAGCCTCGTGCCGAACGGCGGAGTTTCAGGCGCTTCCCCTCCCCCCCCCTTCACCCACTGCAGGCAGAGAGAGCACAGAGAGCAGGAGCAGCAGCAAGCACCGCGCTGCCCCCCACGCTTCCCTCACCAATGGTGGTGTAGTTGATGTAGTAATAGGCTGCGATCATGCCCAGGTTCAGGGGAGCCACGTCCATCTCGTCCTCGATGCTGATGCACTTGGACTGCTCCAGGTCACTGAGGGTCTGCTCCACCAGTTCCGAGAGGTGGTCGGAGAGATGCCTGTGGGACACACCTGTGGGCACGCACAGCAGCGTGGCTCAGGAATCCCCCGGGATGGACAAAAGCTGTCCTGCCGGAAGCCCCCACCCCACAGCCAGCGGCGCAGACCCCTCTGCTCACCCTGCAGGTTGTAGTAGTTGGGATTCTGCGTCATCCTGCGGTACAGGAAGGTCCACGTGAGGTAATCCACCGCATCCTGCTTGTTTTCAATGGTCTTGGTGACGATCTCGGCGTTGAAGTGATCGTGCATGCAGTGGTCCAGGTGGGATTCCACTGGCAGGGGCTCGTAAAGGAATTTCTTGAAGAAATCCTAAAGCAGAGCAGAGGTAGAAGGGAAGGCGATGAACAAAGCCAGCACCCCCAGTATCCCAGAGCCCTGCCCAGGCAGATCGCGTCGGGCTGCCCGAGGAGAAACCCGCATCCCAGAGCGGATCTTCGCAGGCCAGAAATGGCGCCCTGCCCCTCACGCACCTTCTTGGATCCCTGGCACATGATGACACAGCGGCCCTCGTCGTCCTGCAGCGGGCGGTTGGCGTGGCCCACCATCTGCAGCACGTCGTAGATGGGGTAATCCACGTACCTGGGGCGCAGAGAGGACGGCTTTAATGGAGAGCGGCTCCCCGCGCTTTCCCAGGCCTTCAGGCACTGCTTGGACAGGGATGGAGGACTTTGGGATTCGGGTTGGTGGTGCCACACAACTCACGCGTGGATCTTGCCGTTGTAGTACTGCGTGTCCATGATGATCACCAGGTGAGCTGCGATGTTCAAACCCCAGCAGAGGCTGCGGGAGGCAACCATCACCTGCACTGCGCCTGGAAGGCACGGGGAGAGCGGTCAGCCCAGGGGCTGAAGGCATCCTGGGACCCAGAAACGACAGGGAGATCCAGAGGTTGCACATTTGGGCAGGCAGTGCACGGGGAGCAGGAGAGAGGTGAAGATCCCGGTCTTTTAGGACCAGAGGAGGCTCAGACAAGCTGTCACACCTGGCCCAGCAGACCAAAAGCACGGCCAGGCGTGGTGAGAAGGTTCTGCAGGCTCCATAGGGGGTGTGCCCCCAGCCCAGCCCTCCTCACCAGAGCTGAAGAGCTGCTCCACCACGCGCCGCTCCATGGCTGTCAGCCCCTCGTGCAGATAGCCCACCCCGTTCACCAGCGTCTCCTTCAGAGTGTTGTCATTCAGCTTGTCCAGGTAGGGCACCAGGTCCTTCTCTGCACAGTGCAGGAACCTGCAAAGGGACACGGGCTAAAGGGAACACTGCCAGGCACACCAGCCTGTCCCCCACCCCCCCCACAGGTGACATCTGAGGCCGTGCAATGTGAGCTCTCCCTCAGCGCGCGCAGCCCAGGCGCCCATCCCTGCCTCGCTCAGAGGAGGACCGGCCACGCGTCGCACCCCACGTGGCCACGGCACCTCTACCTGTGTCTCTGGACGTCTGAGGCACACGTGGTGAGGATGTTGATGGCCGTGAGCCGCGTCTGCTTGCGGGACGGCACGAAGACGATGATGGGCTTTTTGGGAGAGTGCTTCATGATGGCGTGGTAGACGGGCTTGGCCATGGAGAGCAGGCGGGTCTGCGTGTGGCTGATGTTGAAGCCCTGCAGGAGAGAGGAGCAGGCGGTGATGCTGGTTGGAAAAGGGGCAGAAAGGAAAGGGGGAACGGCAGTGACTGCCCAAACCCCACCTGGATGTGCAGCTCCAAGGGCACGGGGCGGACGTTGGGGTGGAAGTTGAAGGTGGAGGTGGCACTGCAGCCCAGCCAGTGAGCCACGTCCTTGGCGTTGGACAGGGATGAGCTGAGGGCCACGATGCGGATGGGCCGCTCGATCTGCGAGGAGATGTAGCGCATCCGGGAGCAGATGACCTCCAGCACGGGCTGAGGGTGGGACAGGGCAGGTTGGAGCTGGGAGGGTTGGAGCAGCACCGGGCAGGGGGGGAGCCCTGGAGAGCCCATCTACCGCTCCTGAGCTCCTCGGCTTCCCGAGGCCCTCCTGTCCCGGCCCATCCCACAGCCCAGGGATAGAAGCCGACCAGCCACCCCACACCCACTCTGCTCCCAGCCCTCAGACCAACGCAACGATGAACACCAGCATGGCCCCACCGAGCCGCGCCACCCCCCCACCCCGTACCCCATTCTCTCCCCCGATGAGGTGCACTTCATCCACAATGAAGAGGTTGACATTCTGGACGTTCTTGCGCTGTTTCCAGCGCCGGGACAGGATGTCCCATTTCTCAGGGGTGCTGATGATGATGTTCCCTTTGCCCAGCAGCTTCAGGTCAGTGCTGGTCTCTCCCGTCAACAAAACCACCTTCTTATTGAGACGCTCCTGGAACTTTTCATACCAGTCCATGAAGACCTGAGGAAAGGCAAGGGGTGCTGCTGTGTCAGTTTCCTGTTCCAGTAAGCCCTACCAAAGCCCTGGAGCTGCACACACACACCCCAACAGCAGCAGGCCGGAGGTACGGTGGTGTCTCTTTGCTCCTCTCAGAGACGTCAGGAAAGCAGGTAATCAAAAGGACTCAAACCGCTCTGAGCGCCGCACCAGCACAGAACGGATGGGGAATGTGAAACAGCAGGGAGGACAAAGAAGGAAGGCTTACCTGCTCTGCCAGGGCCTCCATGGGGGTGATGTACACACAGCGTCCCTCTGAGTTCTGCAGCAACATCCTGAGGATGGCAAACTCAGCACAAATGGTCTTCCCACTTCCCGTGGGGGCCCCCACAAACACGTTGTCATCGCTGTTATAGACGGTGTTAAACACTGCGGGCACAGGGACAAGAAAGAAGAAAGCAGCTTTACATCACCTCCAAGGCTGGGAGAGCACACCCAGGGCCTGGCTCACCCAAGGAGGAGATGCAGAAAAAAGATGCCTAAGAGTTTTAGCCCGGGATCCACGGAACAAAACGGCCCATCAGAGCACAGCCCAGGTGGGAGCTCCCTATTCTGGCCATGCCCAGGAGCTTGAATGCGGGCACAGCAGCTTTGGGTCGCTCTCAATCCCATCCCTACAAGCAGCACAGATGAAGCTCGGACCACGAGCAGCAAAGGCGCAGCTTCCAAGAGCAAACCTCAGGCTGCCTGACGTACAAAGGAACACATCAGAGATACTCTGGCCCGTAAAGGATGTAGAGGCATCAAATCTCTGTGGCTAAGGGAGGTCTGCGGAGGTTTGCTATTTGCTGCAAGGATTCCTCATGTCTGAGCCCCACAGAAGAGAGGACGTGGGGCTGCGAAGGCCAAAAGAACCAGGACCCGTGGAGAAGCAGTTTGGAGGAGGCGAGCAGAGCTGGTACCCACCCTGAGTCTGGATAGGGTTGAAGAAAGGGAACTTGTCCTGGTAGAGGCTCTCGAAGGCGCTGTTCCGCAGCGCAGATACGGGCAGTGGCTGCAGGTCCAGCAGCTCCGTGGGAGGGGGGTACTTCTCAGGGAGGATCAGGTGGCGGAAGGAGACGGGCAGCTGGGTCTCACAGGCTGTCAGGCACACAAAGCGTTTGTAGCTCAGATGAAGCTCCCCGATGCTTTCATCTCCTGAGCTGCTCACCCCAGGGAAGCCCAGCCTGGAAGTCGCAGGGATGGCAGCAGCCCTTCCCCCCAGGACAGCCCCAAAACCTGACACCCCCCACCCCCCCCATCCCCCAAATACCCCAGGGGGAGGCAGGCAGGGTGGGACGTACAGAGCCAGCGGTCAGACACCACCCGGATGAAGTACTGTGGGGGCAGAGGCTCAAACACGGGCACGAAGAAGGTGACGAGGTGCTCATCCTGTGCATACTTGGCCTTCAGCAGGAAGTACTCGTGGTGCAGGATCACCTCGCTGTCCACATCCTCCACCAGGATCCAGAAGGCTTCGGACGAGCCATGAACCTGAGCAAGAGGAACCGTCACCATCCCGCCGGACGCAGAGCTCCAGGAACTGAATACCAGCACCGCACTGCAATCCTGCCCCAGAAACACCGCCCTACCCCAGCGTGGCGTTCGGCCTGGCCGTATTTCACTGCCCCTCCTTACTGAGGGCAGCTCCTCCTGGGTGCACGGCTCACCTTCTCATCCCACTGGAAGTCGGGGGCAATAGTGAGCTCCACTTTCAGGGTAGAGCGGGTGATGGGCTGCAAGTGGACGGAGAGCTCCAGCTTTGGGAACAGATGGACGTATTTGTGGATCGTTTTGCCCATCTTGGGCATCCGGATCAGTTCCCCTGCAAGAGAAAAGAGCTGCCGTCAGGACGGGTGGACAGCAGGGTGAACAACAGCTCCGGGGCTTCACCCAGGGCAATATCTGCAACCTAAGCACGGCTGGACAGCGAGAAGTGCTGCGGGAGAACCCCAGCCTTCCTCAGGCTGCACGAGACCTTCCAGCTCCGCCTCTTCAGCCAGGATCAGGCGCCCCAACCTCAGCACCCTCAAGGCTCACCCCCCGTGCTCTCAGTACCTATTTCGTTGTGGTTCAGGTCGTAGAGCCGTTCAAACGGGAAATTCTTCTTCTCGATTTTCTTCACCACTTCCTCAGGCAGCTTCTTGAACTGGCGCAGAGGGCACATGGACTGCCACCTGCAGGGACGGCACCCACACACAGCTGCAGGCCTCGCTGGGTTCCCCGTGCTGCCCAAGGCACCCCTGCGAGTCTAGGCTCGAGCAGGGAACACCGCGGAGGTGCTGCCGCTTACATGCGTTTGTCGATCATCTTGCAGAGGTTGAGGGTCTTATCCGTGAGCTGAGCCCAGCCCCGGTTCAGGACGATCTCGAAGATGGCACGCATCAGCCGCCCTGCAGACTGGGGGAGCACCCAGAGCTCAGCTGGGATCATCGCATCCAACACCTCCCCCCCTTCCCACCCCCTCCCTCTGCTCTCAGCTCACGTTCTTCACCCTCAAACGCTCACAGGAGGAGCAGTGACTCAACTCCCAGCCTTGGCAGCTTGGCATTCGCGGCAGCACAGCCCTGCAGTCTCTGAATTACCTCCTCAGGATTCTGATTAAAAACTGAAGACTCCAAAGATCTGATTTTCACCCTGATGGGAGCTGGCCCTCCTTACCACTCACAGCCGTAGTTATTTTCCAAGCCTTTTCAAACACCAACTCAATCCCTGGGTTGCAGGCTGCCGTCCCTCCCACCAGCAGAGAGACAGACGCCGGGCTGCAGACACCAGGAAGGAGATGGAGAGGCCCTGGCCACGCTTTCTCACCCACCTGGGTAACGTACACCATGTCTGCCATGAGAGCAAAGCCTTCCAGCTTCAGCTGGGAGATGAAGGCCTGGAGGAGCACGTTGATCTGGGGAAGCAGAACAGGGGGCTCTCAGCAACGTGAGCATCTCCGCTGGGTGAGCAGCAACGTCCCACAGAGGGCAGAAAGCTCTCCAGAGCCGCAGGCCCACATGGCGGCTCTTGTAGGGACGGCTGCCCACCCAGGGTGAGCACGGGAGACCCCTGGGCAGGGGCAGGCTGGGCTCACCTTGGCACTGGGCTCCTCTATGCTCTCCTTCACAGGGATCGGAACTCGCTCCAACAACTTCTGAAGCTCAAGCTTCTCTTCCTATGGAAATCCAATGGAGAAGTGAAGAAACAGTCCCACGCAGGACAAAGATCTGCAGCATCCCCTGCAGCATCAGGGCTGTATCCCTCAGGACGGGCGCACGGCTCCGTACCTCCCTCACTGTGATGTTTCTGAACTCCGAGGACAGCGAGAAGACCCGAAACAGCTCAATCTCACTCAGGGTGGGTTTCAGGAGCTGATTGTACGTTTGCATCGTCTCGTTGGTGATGTAGTAGTGGCTGGCAATGCGGCCCAGCTCTGTCACCTGCAACAAAGACAGCAGCCATAGCGAAGCAGCTCGAGGCACAGAGAGAAAGCACGAGGGCCACGGCTGGGGTAACGCCACCAGACAAGCTGCAGGTAATCCCTCAGGCTACAAATCCCCCGAGGAAAGCTGCTTTGCCCAACACGCAGCTCCACACCTCACACCTTCCCCTTCCCAGCGCCCCCTGGGATTTGTATTTAATCGCTGAGATTACCCCTCTTCTCTCAGCCAGAGGACACTCCTGCCCGGCTCCACTTGGCTCCAGCCCCTCTCCCTTCCTCACCTGGAAGTTCCCCGTCTTCTTGTCGTACTTCACCAGGTTGTTCTTGTCCAACATGAGGGCTGCAGTGTGAACCAGATCCAAACGGCGCTGGTCCAGCAGCGGATCCCCCTTCAGATCGTCGTGGGAAATCCCATAGAGAGTGGGGGAGCGCAGCATGCGGATGTACAGGTAGGTATAGCCCAGCCAATTCACTGCATCCTGAGGAACAGCAGCGTGCCATCAGAGCCCGCAAACCAACCAAGCAGAGCTGCTGCGTCACCGCAAAGCTCCCACCATTCCCAGCAGCTCTCTGGGTGCACAACAAGAAGGGGCTGGCACACACAGAGCAAACAAAAGCTCACCTTTGCGTTCTGGACGTTGCCCAGTACAGTCTCTGCATTCAGCATGTCTGGGAGCTTCGACACCATCTGGCTTTCGATGGGGAGCTGCTGGTTGAGCAGGGACAGGTAATACTGCAGCTCGCCGTGGGATGTGATGAGGATCCCCTCACCTTTGGTGTCGTACTGAGGCCTCCCAGCACGCCCCAGCATCTAAGGAATGAGAAAGTGAGGTCAGCAGAAAGAACAGCTTTAAAGCTTGGCAAACTGTCCTTGCTGCGTGTCCTGGGCTTTCGCTGTCAGACTGCTCAGTGTGCTGCTACTTCTAGCTGGCAGGAGGCACAAAAATACCTCAACATGTGCCGGGATAATGGGAATCATTTGTCATCCCTCCTAGCGATCCCATCCTGCTGTGCCCTGACAGCAGGACAGCTCCCAGAACAGCTCAGGGAGTCTGACAGCACAGAGCTGCTGTCCTAAGGAAGCATGAAAGCAGCCAAAGCAGCACAGCCGTTGGCAGAACTTCACCTGCAGGATGTCCAAAGCACCCAGCTCGGTCCAGCGGCCCTTCTCAGGGCTGTACACCTGCGTGCCCTTGATGATGACGGTGTGGGCAGGGAGGTTCACACCCCAGGCCAGCGTTGCTGTGGACACCAGAACCTGCAGGAGCAAAACTGGGGATCAGCAAAGCCACGTAGGTACCCCTTCCTATGGTCAAAAGGATCCAAAACGCTGCACCTGATGGGCACAAAAGGGACAAGGGTTGGAAATTGCGACTGCCTGAACAGCTCAGAAGAGGAAGGGCAGATAAGCAGCAAGACTTGGGATCACCGCACGACCCTAGGAAGATCCTCTGCCTTCCAGGTGTGATGCAGACACTCAGAAAAGCTGACGGTGGGTGGGAAGTCTCACCCCGCGCTGAGTGAGGCGATCCAAACGTTTCCTGTGGGAGATCTTCCCCCCGGGAAGCACAGCTCACCTGGATGTGTTTGTCAGCAAACAGATCCTCCACCAACGTCCGGTCCACTCGCGTCATCCCAGCATGGTGAATGGCAAAGCCATAAGGCAGAAGGTCCTTCAGCTCCAGGTTCTGCAGCACAAACACAGCCAGCTCAAGGCTTTCTGTCCAGGGAGAGCAGGAGCCACCAAAGGCAGCACAGATCCTAAAGGAGGGCTGCAAACCTGCACCGTGCAGCAGGCAGCACCTTCATACCCACAGCCCCAGCCGTGTGATTACCTTGCACTGCTCAGCTTCTGTCCTCAGCACCTCGGTGGAGGCTGAGCCCTCTCTCAGGAAGAGGCCCAGGGTGTCTTTCTCCAGACACATGTCCCTGATGGCCCGTGCTGTCTTGCCAGTCTCCTTCCTGGAGTGAACGAACACCAGCACCTGTCAAGCAAGGAGGTACTGCTGTCAAGAGGGAAAACGCCATGGCTGCAGTTGGTAAAGGCTCCCAACCCAACCTGCTACCCATACTGAGGGTGGGAAGGTTTAACTGAGATCAAGAACTCGTTCAGAGGCCCTGTGGTCTGTGCTGTGCAGCTAAAACAGAGCCGACCGAGCTCATGAACTAACAGGGCAGCGCTGCAAAAATCCCCTTTTGTGTTCCTCCCTCCCTCAGCTGCCACCAAGTACGTAAATCTACCTCTTCCCTGCATCAACCACAACTTGAAAGCCTCACCAGCAACAAAACAGAACCAGGAGGGTGTCAACAACAACAAGACAGAAGTACCAGACCTGGTTCTTCCCAGCGTGCTCCATAATCTTCTCATAAACGATCTCATTCATTATCTGGAAGCGTTTGATCGCCTTCTTCTCTGTGATTCCCACGTAGGTCTGCTCCAGGGGCACCGGTCGGAAGCTGTAAGGAAACCAAAGGCCAGCAGTGAGCAGAACGGAGAGGTGCTGACACAAAGGGCCAGTGGTGTCAGCCACACCACTTCCTCTAAATGCAGCCTGGATTTCACGTTGCTGAGCTCAGTGCCCTTCCCTCGTGCCTCAGCTCAGTGAGAAACGCGACAGCTCCAGTTAAATACCAAGGTAAGGGACAGCAACACCTATTCCTGCTAAGCAAAACACAGGGAGCAAAAATGGTGTTGCACCAACGACCGCAACCTCACTCGGCTTCCACCAAACAGGACCACAAACACCTCCCTCCTCAGCAGGCTGCCCATTCCCCTGACGCGGAGCCACGAGCAGAGCAAACACCTCCCCCAGCCTTACCTGTTATCAAAATAGAACAAGCCCTTGGCAGGGTCCACTCGGAGGAACGTCGCCACGTCCTCGTAGTTGGGGAGGGTGGCACTCAAACCAACAAGCCTGACATCCTCCTGAGTCATCTCGATGTTGCGGATGGCTCTGGCAACCAAAGATTCCAGCACAGGCCCTCGGTCGTCATGCAGGAGGTGTATTTCATCCTAAAGACCAGGAACAAGAGGAGTTTCGCCCCGCTTTAGTCTTTCTTTCTCTCCAGCCAATCACCAGAGACACCTTCAGCAGCTAAAGGTGCAGCTGGGCCCGGCGCGCTGTGCCCCTGTGCTGCTCACCAGGATGACCAGCCGCACCAGCTGGGTGTACGTGCGCTCTCCCCCCTTGCGAGTGATGATGTCCCACTTCTCCGGGGTGCAGACGATGATCTGGGTGGCGCTGATTTCCTCCTTGCACAGCTGGTGATCCCCTGTCAGCTCTGCCACGTTGATGCCATAGGTTGCCAGGCGCTACGAGGAAGCCCGCAGGTTAGGGTGGACGGAGATGCACCCCCCAGGGCAACACGACTCCATAGCCCACACTGACAGCTAACACCTACATCAACACCCTTACAGCCCACGGAACCCACAACACAGAGGTCAAAGGCACAATCCACGCTCACTCTCTCCCAGCAAGCTCCTGCCAGAGATAACACCCCCCTGCGACCACAACCGCTGCAACAAAGCTCATCTTCCCCAGCCTGCAGCTCCAGCAAGGGCAGCCCCAACCCCCTCCTCACCTTCCCGAAGCTGCCCACCATCTCCTGCACCAAAGACCTCATGGGTGCGATGTAGATAATCTTGAACTCGTCCACGTTGATGGTCCCATCCATGTTTATGTGCTTCCCAATTTCTCGCAGCATGCACATCAGCGCCACGTTCGTCTTCCCAGCGCCCTACGGTGCGAGCAGAACCAGCCCCCATCGGACTCACACCCCCTCCAGGTTGGAGGCATTCCTACGGAGCTCTGCTTCACATCACCCTTGCCCAGGGTGACAAACAGGGCTCCTCCCATCGCAGGGGACCCCACCGCCCGGCTGCTCACCGTGGGAGCACACAGCAGCAGGTTCTCATCCGACTCCAAGGCAGCGCGGTAGAGTTTGCTCTGGATACGGTTCAGTGTTTTAAACCCTTCAAATCCAGCCTGGGCGTATTTGGGCAGCTTTTCCACGGAAACCAATTGCTGCAAAGGGGAAAAAAATCATCCAACTCAGTGCCTCTGTTTCAGTATCTCCCAGGCTGCAGGGCGTTACGCGAGCCTTCGGGGGGAGCAGCAGGGTCACATTGCATCCAGATGGCCGGGAGATGAAGCCCCACGCCCAGAGGCCATGGTACGTGTTAGGGAGAGATCAAACGAGGCTGACCCCCATCACACCATCATAAAAAGCCAAGCTCCGCGTCCGTTCTCACGATGGAACGGATCGACCCACATTTCTGCTGCCCAGCAATGGATCAAAAGAGGCAATTTGTCACAGCCTCATCTCTGGCTCAGCCGCCTCACAGCACGCAGCAGCAACGAGGAGCGAGCGACAGCAGAGCTGAGGCAGCTCAATGGGGCAGGGGAGCCCCAGGGCAGATGCTCCAGCACAGCGCACACGCTCCATATCCAGGAACTGCTTCCAGCCACGAGCAGTTTCTCTAAGAAGCTGGACAAAGCATCTCAGCCTGCTGAGCGCCAGGAAACATCCGACACGTCCAGAGCAGCCCAACAAAGCCTGTGCCTAACGAATGGCAGCACAGCAGGTCGCCTACCTCCTCAGAGCCAAACGGCTTTGGTTTCAGGGCAGGCACGTGCACCTCCTCGTAGCCCTTGCGCTGCCTGCGGAAGGAGCCGTCGGGCAGCTGGCATCGCTTGTTGGCCATGAAGTGACTGCCCTGAGCAAACACCAGGTCCTCCAAGTCCAGCACCTGCCGGGGAGCCAACGCCTGCAAACAGCACAGGGAGAGTGAGAGGAAGAAAAAGACAGCGCTCTCCTGACGCTTTGATAGCGGGACTGAAGGAAAAGGAGCCGGATCCAACCGCCGAGCGCCTCTTTAGCACATCAGGAGCTTTGTCCGCTTACCTTCCCTCCCTCCAAAAAGCCCTTTGGGAACTTTGAAGAGCCTTACCTCTCCTCCTTGGTCAAGATCCATGGTCTCCAAGTCGGTGTCCATCCGGGACTGCCGGACACGCTCCCGACGAGAGCGCTCCTCCTGCACCGGGAGACAAAGGGCTCAGCCCTCCACCAAGCAGCGCCACTGCAGGAGCTGCTCGGCCCCTTCCACAGCCTGCCCAGCTCTCCTGCCAGCCTGACCCAGCCACGGTGCCACACACAGCGATTCTCTCAAGCGCAGGCATTCATGGAACCAGAGCCAGTCAGTTCTGGCAGAACTCGGTGCCCCCAGGGCCGGGATCTGAGCGTGCCTTCCAGGACAGACCAGGAAAAGAAGGAGGGGGCAAAGACCCAGCAAGAGCCCAGCTCACAACATGCCAGCAACGCTCCTCAAACACGGAGGCACAAAACTGGCCCTTCACATCAACGCAACCAATGCTGGGGTGTTCTTTGGGTTTGTTTCCTAACTTAACACCAAAATGGCGCTGTGCTCTTACTGCCAGATAAGAAACCAAACCCAAAATCATCCACGGAGCTGCAGTTCTCCAAAGGCCAAGCAGAGCTAATGCAGCACAGCAGTGAGGCTACGGAGCAATGCTGCGCACTGGTCCTTGGCCTTGAGCTCACGTTCAGAGCTCGGTAACTACGAGTTGAGCAGGGGTTACCAGCGTGCTTTACGGCCTTCAGCCTCGGGCTGAGGAAGCTCAGAGGTCAAACGACATTGCTACAACACAGCTAACTCTAATTTAAACCCTGAGATTTGCAGACGTCGGCATTTTTTGTGGAAAAGCAGACACTCAAACCGCTTAAAAACGCCGGGTGATCAACACAGGCCCCTCTCAGCTGAGTCTCAGCGGTCAGCTCAGCAGCATTTCCCACGTTTTCAAGATCCCTGCTGAGTCAGCAGCTTCCCCTCCCACCAACAGCACACGTGGCTGAACGACGACAGCTCTGACAGCAAAAAGGGTGCCGTGGTTTCTCCCCCTCCGGCCTTACCCGGATGAGATCCTCCTTCTCTGTCTCATGCAGTTGATACAAGAACTTGGACAGCTCGGGATCTGCTTCCATCTTCCCCATTATCCTTTCTTTTTCGGCTTCGCTCTGGGCGCTGGCCAGCAAAGTGCAATACAGGACTGATGAAAGAGAGTTAAGAGATGGCAGGAGGCCATGAGAACCAAACGAAGGGGGTGAACGTCAAGCACCCGCGCTTCGTAGGGCGGCGCCAACAGCAATCAAAAAGCCTCAGAGAACCCCAGAACTGCATGAGAACAGAGGCAAGGTCAGAGCGGATGCCACTCACTCATCATCCGGTGCTGCCGCAGCACCTTGATGAAGTCAAAGGTGTTGAAGCCCAGGAGCAGAACAAGCTGGTTCTCACACTCCCGGTCATCGCTTGCAGTCTGGGATGAGGAGACACAAAGAACAAGCAGTTATTTGTGCACAACAACCCCTGCTTTGCCTAGGCCAAGTGAGACAAGAATTGAATGCAAGGGGAAGTAACCAACAGCAGCTCCAGGTGGGAATAAGGGCCTGATTTGGGCTGCAGACACAAACCCCATCCTCTGCGATTCCCCCCCCTCCCCAGTGAGTCACCAGCACCAACGTCTGTAGGGAAACACAACTGACTTGCACTGATCTCCCAGCAAACACCGACAGAAAAAGCCACCTCCTTCCCTTGGAAGAGCATTTCTCTGCATATTAAGACCACCCTTGAGCCCCGCTTCGCTGCCTGCCTCGCTGGCACGCGTGAGCCATCACCAGCTCCATTCAATCCCATAACTCGAAACAACACAGAGGCGTCAGGGCGACATCCCCCCTCCCAGCAGCTGCCCTGATGCTGCTGCAGCCCTGCACGTCGCCTGGCTGCTCACCTTCAGGATCTCCAGCACTTCATCTGCCTTCTTCTGGGAAACGATGGCATCGTCGTAGAAGCGGCTCAGCTGTCGCTGGAGCCAAAAGGCGTCGATGTCTCGGGGATGCAGATCCTTCTTCTTCGAGCTCATCAATTCACCCGATGCCACAAGCTTGGGAAAAAAACCAAAACGACCCATAATAACGTCACTTTCTTCTATTAAAAGCTGGCACGTGGCGTTTGTGCTGCGGAACGAGCATCTCGGGGCCATCTCTGCCCACACACAGGAACAGGGAACCAGCAAATGCGACACATCCCAAACCCTCCCGTGTGACTTTGGGCCCCCACAGCTGCTCTCCGCCTGAGCTCAGCTCCATCCACAAAGCGAACGGGCCCTCCCCCACATGGCCCCAAATCACGTTTCACATCTTCCTCACGTTGGCTGAAAGGGTGCAACGGACGACGGCTTCGTCTCCTTCCATGTCATCATCAGACGCCTCGTCACGCACCTCGCCGTAGATGTCCTCATCACCTTCCTGTGGGAACACGAGTTGCCAGTGAGCAGCTTTGGCACGCATCAAAGAGAAGCTCCTCCTCCTCGCCAGAAACGAACCATCTGGCAGCTCTTTTGCCTGAGGGGAAACAATTGAGCTCGTGCTTTTAACATCAACGTACTCCTTCGCTTCAGATAAAGGATCACGTGGGAAAGTTATTTTTACTGCTTGGATCACACAGAGCGACTCCAAGAGGCTCACGTGTGTCTCTGCTGTTCTCTCAGCCTCTCACAGAAACGATCCCACGGAGCACTTCTATGAGATGCCCCCAAACGATGCATTTCAATTCAGCCCTTCCTCCTGTCAAGTTTGCCCCAAGAGATCTAAATACCACCATCTGTTTTCCATCGTCCTGACTCACCATAAGCCTCGGATTAACAAGATAATCAACAAATCCTCCCAAGCCAGGAAGAAGCATCTGAAATAATCCCTCCTCTCCTTTCTGGCAGAGATATGCCAACCTGAGCCAGTGCCCGCTTCCCAACGTGAGAAAAAGGCATCAAAGAAGGTCGCTGCTGAGCAGCTGGAAGCGAGGAGACGGCACAGGCTGAGCTGCCACACTGCAGTGCCTCCCTTACCTCCTCATCGGACTCAAACTGCACGTTCACGCCGTACGTCTCATCGATGTTGTCGTCTGCGAGGGAGAAAGGAACCAATTAACCAGAAAACCTGCAGGCCATACGCAGGGTTCACAGATCTCCCACCTCCGAGAGATGAAAAGAGCATCATCTGGGGGCTTGAAAACCATCCAAACATTTCCTACCTCCTCTGTGTGGAAGCACGATTCCTGGAAGCAGGCTGGGGAAGGCACCAGCTGCTGCTACGTGGCTTCCTGCCCACCCTGCTCCCAAAACTGCAGCTCGTGACAACGTGTGCCCATACCCATGTTCTGAATGTGTTTGTCACCACCATACTCTGTGCCCATACCCATGTTCTGAATCTCCTTGTCACCACCACAATCTGTGCCCATACCCATGTTCTGAACGTCCTTGTCACCACCATACTCTGTGCCCACACCCATGTTCTGAATCTCCTTGTCGCCGCCATACTCTGTGCCCACACCCATGTTCTGAATCTCCTTGTCACCACCACAATCTGTGCCCATACCCATGTTCTGAATCTCCTTGTCGCCGCCATAATCTGTGATCTTCTTGCCCAGGTTCACCAGCACGTGGTAACGGGTGTCGTCAGTCTGGCCCAGCAGCAGATCGATCTCCTTACGCCTCTCCTTATCGCGCAGCTTCTCGTTCTTCAGCACTGCCAGCACTTCATCAGCAGCTCCACACAGAATGTCTCGCGGCTGGGGAACAAACAGCAGCCATGTCATGGGCAGGAAGTCACCACAGGGGCAGAGGTTGTGCCAAAGAGCAGCCCCCTCCATTGTGATGTGGATGTGCCACCACCACACATGTCCACATCCTCACCTGGTCCCCAAGGGCAGCCTGGATGAAGCTCAGCAACACCTCGTAGGTCTCCCGGGTCTCCTTGGTTTTGGGCTTGTAGATGATCCCAACCATCTCGTCGATGCCCTCAGACAGCAAGGTGTAGCCCTTCATCTTGTTGATGTCGTGCCTGTCCTCATCGCGCTTCCTTCTCCTGCAAACAGAGAGCACCCATGGCAGCTCCAAAGCAGGGATGACCGTGTTCAGCTTTGGGCCTCTCACTACATGAAGGGCATCGAGGTGCTGGAGGACGTCCAGAGAAGGACAGTGAAGCTGCAAAGAGTCTGGAGCAGGTTTACAGTGAACAGCTAGGGGAACTGGGCTTATTTAGCCTGGAGACAAGGAGAATCTACATCTGCCACAAAGGAGGACGCAGTGAGGTGAGGGTTGGCCTTTTATCCCAGGCATCACACGGCAGGACAAGAGATCCCGGCCCCGGGTTGAACCAGGGAAGTTTTGGTGGGGCAAGAGGAAATATTTCTTCACTGAGAGAGCTGTGAAGCATTAAAACAGGATGCTCAAGGAAGGAGTCAAAAGATGTGTGGATGTGATGCTTGGGGATGGTCTGACGGATAGGGGAACGGCTTTGGGGTAAAAGAGGGGAGATTCAGGGTCAGCGTCAGGAAGAAACTCTTCACGGTGAGGGTGGTGAGGGGCTGAAACAGAGGAGCTGTGTGTGCCCCAACCCTGGAGGTGCCAAAGGCCACTGAAGTTGCGCTGGGCAGCCTAAGCTGGAGGGGAGCACCCAGCCCAAGACAGGAGGTGGGACTGGGGGGGCTTTGAGGACACTCCCAACTCAACCACACAGATTCCATGACTCAGTGACGCTGCTCAGTGGTGGACGTGCCAGTTGGACTCGATAACCTTACAGGCCTTTTCCAACCTCCATGACTCCGGGATTCCACGTTGCTCGAAACCAGGGAAGCACCGCAGACCTCCCGGAGCCCTCCCCCACCAACACAACCCTGCAGCACCCCCAGGCCCTGCGCTGCCGCTCACTTGGCGCGTCGCTCCTCCTGCATCTGCGGCTTGGTGCGCTGCGCCTTGTCGCCCATACGGGTGCCCTCCAGTTTGCCCACCAGGGACAGCACCTCTCCCGTCGGTTCATCGCGCCGCGTCCGGTCAATGAGAGAGCGGTCAGCTTGGAGCACGAGGTTGGAGTTCTGGGGAGGGAAGGGAGGGAGGAGGGTCACAGCGCGGTGGCTGTAGCCTTTACGTTCCTCGGCTTTGCTGCACACCCGTTATTTTCCTTTCCTCCCTTCCCAATTAGCACCACAGCAGCTCTGACCGCATTCATTTTGTCCCGCCACCCACAAACAATGATGGCCGCATCCCCAATCGCGGCGCTGCTTTCACGATCCCGGATTTTAAAGCTCCCGGATTTAAACAGGGCTGGTTTGAACTATCACGGATTTTAATGGCCTCTAGCTATACAAGAACCGCCCTACCGGCCCCGCGTTAGCAGCCCCACGGATGGGGAAAGCCCGGCGGAAAGAGAACGACGTCCCCACCACGCACTGGGCCGAAGTCCGTACTCACCGCCTTGTACTCGTACTGCAGGCTGCGAGCGGTCACGTCCGCCATGGTGCCGCTCCGCTGAAAGCCGCCCCGCCACCACCGTGCACGGGAACAGGCCCCGGAGCGGAACTTCCGGCGGAAGCAGAAGAAGCCCGGTCCCTGTCGCACGCGCAACCCGGAAGCGGTTCCGCACAAGGCCTCCCAGCATGCACCGCAGCAGCAGCCCCGTTGACTGCAGCTCCCAGCATGCACCGCGGAGGGGCGGAGACACTCCCTCTCTGCCCCCTCTGATTGGCTAACAGATCAAGAGGGCGCGCCCATCCCTCCTCTCTGACCACTCCCGTCCTCCCCCCTCCAGAGCCGGCGCTGATTGGTCGTCCGGCTTCGCTCACCTCGAGCTGCGATTGGCCGCGCGGCGCCGGTCGGCAGTTAAACGGCCAATCCCGCCGGTAGCGGCGGCTCCGCGTCCCGCCCGCCGCCCATTGCCGCTCCTCGAAGCGAAGCCCGCCTTTTTCCCGCAGCCCCGCCCGCTCAGGGCCGCCGCCATGTGGCGCGGGGCCTCGGCGAGGCGGGGGCAGCGGTTGGGGCTGCTGCGCTGGTACCAAATCCCGCTGTCCTCGGCCCGGGTGCCCCGCTCGGGGCTCTTTAGCTCTTCCTTCCAGTACAGCCTTTGTTCCTACCAGCAGCTCCGCGTCAGTAAGCACCTGCGGGTGGGCCGCCCCTTCCTCCCGCCGCCCCTCGGCCCGGTGGATCCGTGTCCCCCGGCCTCCCCGCCCCCACCGCAGCCCCACAGCGCTGCCGGCGCCGAGCCAGGTGAGACCTGACCTGGGGTGGACGGCAGTTGTGGCCCTGGGGCCCTGTACCGACCCACGTGTTGTCCCCATATAGAGCCCCCCGCTTATCCCCATTGCATCCCCAGAGCCATATAGAGCCCCCCACTGATCCCCAGAGCCCTATAGAGCCCCCCACTGATTTCTACATTGTCCCCAGTGCTCCGTAGAGACCCCACTGAGCCCCGTTGTCTCCCCAGTGCCCCACAGCTCCCCCCAGTGAGCCCTGTTGTCTCCCTAGAGCTGTATAGAGCCCCCCACTGATCCCCGTTGCATCCCCAGAGCCCTATAGAGCCCCTCACTGACTCCTGTCTTATCCCCAGTGCCTCATAGAGCCCCCTACTGATCCCTACGTTGTCCCCAGCGCCCCATAGATCTCCCTACTGATCCCCATTGCAACTCCAGTGCCCCATAAAGTCCCACGCCGACCCCTGTGCCATCCCTCGTGCCCCACACTGACCCCCCCCTTTGTCCACGTAGAGATCTACAGTTACTCCTATGTTCTCTCTGATGTCCTATGCTGACTTCCACCTCGTCTCTGGTGCCTCACGCTGACCCCTGTGTGATCCCAGTGCCCCACACTGACCCTGGTGCTCTCCCCACAGCCCCCCAGTGCCCCATGCAGCCCCGCAATGCCCGCCAGGGGCCAAGCAGGGCACGACGGCCTCGTGCCAGTCCACGGCGTTCAGCCCAGCAGGGCTCAGCCACGCGCTCCCCGCGCAGTGCAGTACAGCCCAGCAGTGCCACTGGGAGCAGGACGCTGCCACAGCGAGCAGGGGACACGGCAACAGCATCCTCCAGTGACAGCGAGGAGGAGCTGATCCCTCTGAAGGAGCTGCTGGCTTGCAGTGGGCGCTCAAGCCCTGCTGAGCACAGGGAGGTCAGTGCCAGGGGCATCAGCGGTGCTTGGGGACGTTGTCAAGTGCCTGGGGACGCTCAGCCCAGCCCTGAGTGCCGTGGTCTTGCTTGGCGCCCAGGTTGCGTGCCCGCAGCCAGACCCGCTGGCCAACAGCCTGGATGCACTGCTGCTGGAGAAAAGGTGAGGCTGGCGCCCCCGGCATCCCAAAGAGAAGCTGGGAACTGCCCGGTGCCCTCAGCCCAACCCTCGTCACTGCTGTGCCAGGGAGCAGTGCCCGGCCAGCGCAGTGCAGGCCAGCCTGATGCAGGTAGGCGCGGACATTGGCAGCCCCCAGGAGTCATCAGATGAGGACGCGCAGCTCCTTGAGGAGCAGAGGTACCAGGGCAGAGGGTGGGCGCTCTGCCTGCTGTCCCCCTGCTTTCCTCCATGTCACCCTGGTGGCTCTTTCCCCCCTCCTGCAGGGCCTTCCTGTCACGCTTCGACGTGAAGCTGCTCACCTTCCCCACCACGCACCCCGGGGAGCCCATCTTCCACGCCTGCCCTCTCCCACCGCCCACCCCGGACACCCGTGGGCTGCAGCCTCACAGCGTCCTGGAGCAGAATTTCCTCTGGTGAGGAGCAGGGACGGGGACAAGGGGACACTGCAGGGCCCTGCTGACCCTCTGTCTTTCCACAGCGCCTCTCCTGCTGGCCAGGTGGCCTTTGTGCGTGACGGCTACCTGAGCCTGCTCTACCAAACCACATCTGCCTGCCCGCTGCCCATCCTACGCTGGCTCTTCCAGGTGAGCCACCGTAGCACGAAGGTCCCCATCTCTGTGCAGCGCCACCTCGGTCACCCCTTGTTTGCTTTGGCAGCTGACGAGTGCATGGCCGGACAGGACCAACGCGTTCCGGACGCTGTGGGAGATGTGGATGAGAAGCGATGGTGAGTGTGGGGTGGGCACGGGGTCCCTACGCACCCCATGGGCATGGCTGCTGCCCTCTGGCACCGTCGTCACCTCTGTCCCCCTGCCCACAGATGAGCCCTGGTGCCCCACGCTGCAGGACATCGGCCAGGCCTTTGCCTACATGGGTGCTGACCTGGAGGCCCTGCGCTGCCGGCGGCTGCTGCCCCCCGAGCTGTGCCCCGTGGACACGAGGTGAGCCCTGAGGGGCCCGTGGGGATCATTAGCTGGGATAATTAGCAGCATCAGCACTCAGAGCTGTTAGCCTCACGCAGTGCTGGTGCTTAGGAAGTAAACTCAATCAGGTGAGCTCCAATCAGGTGCGTTTTTAAAGGTGCTCCCGTAAGCGAAGCGTAATACTGGGTCCTTATTCAACTCAGTTCCGTTCTTACCTGCTTTCTGGGGCTGTTGGAACCTGCTTTCGATCTTCCATTCGGAGCAGTGTGATTTTTAAGTCACGCTGACATCTTTCCTGCAGCCTTCCAGCTAGGCGTGACCTGAAACGTTCCTAACCGTTGTTTTGCCTTAAAGATGTTGGGTTGCAGCTGGAAGGTGAACGGTGCCGACGTCGGTCTCACCCCTCCTGTGTCTGTAGCAACACAGGCTGTAAAGCGCTGCACTTCGGGTCGGCTTTGTGAGCTGACAGCGCGACACGCTGGGCCTTCCTGGGAGGCCGCAGTGCTCAGCCTTTCGGCCCCTTCTGCTCCTGCCAGGCTGCGTCCGTCGCGCTCTCCGGAGCAGGGAAACCTCAGCGCCGCCGACACGCTGGCCCTGGTGACGCAGCTGGGGGACATCTGCAAGGTGCGAGCCGGCACCGCGTGCCTGCCTTACCTCTCCTGCCGATGGAGCGGGCGGCCGACCGCTGGGGCTGGCGCCGCCCCGTCCCTGCCCTGCTGGGGATGGCAGAGCGTTCCCGGTGACGGCCCGGCTCCCCGCAGCTGCTGACGGTGTCTGTGGTTGCCTGCCCGTGCCGCTACCCCGACCGTGCCCGCCGGGAGCTGGTGACGCTGCTCTGCTTCCTCAGCCTCGACCGCGCGCTGCGCTGCCAACCGCTGCCCGACCTGTGGCACCTCCTGCACTGCCTGCTGGAGGGCATCGTGGCCTGGAAGGAGCAGGTATGGGCCCGACTGCGGCCACCCAGCCACCCCCGGTGCTCAGTGCCACCCCGGTGCTCAGTGCCACCCCTGGTGCTCAGTGCCACCCCGGTGCTCAGTGCCACCCCTGGTGCTCAGTGCCACCCCTGGTGCTCAGTGCCACCCTGGTGCTCAGTGCCACCCCTGGTGCTCAGTGCCACCCTGGTGCTCAGTGCCACCCATCTCTGTCCCCTCAGCTGCCCGCGCTCTGCCTGTCTCTCTGCCAGCTCTCCCAGCACCACCACAACCTGCTTGCCGTCGCGCGGCTGCTGCCGGATATCACCGACAGGGAGAGGTACGTGGCCTGCTGGCAGCACTGCCAGCCTGCCATGCTGTGCCCTGCGGTGACGGGGAGCTGGCGCAGCCCCCAGGCTTGGTGGCAGGGCCGTGCGGGCCGTGTTGCGTCTCGCTCTGATTCCTGTATTCCAGCTGGCTGGGCGGGCACCAAGCGTGGTTCCGGAGCGGCTGCCGGTGGCGCAGCGCTCACCACGGGCACCTGGAGGGCACCGCGGTCCCGCTGGTGGCGCCGGGCTGGCGGCGACGAGCTTTGCAGCCTAACGCTCTTTGCTTCTCCGCAGGGAGCTCCGCAGGCGCCTGAGCCTTTGTGCCATGGCCCAGCTGCTGGGGAAGGCGCCGTGCACCGTGCTGTCCCTTGGGGCGCAGGACGAGGTGGGTGCAGCCCCCCCACCCCCCCCAGGTGCCCGCCCCGCTGTCCCCACGTGTCCCCTGACCCCGCATTCCCGCAGCTGCTGGTGCTGGAGCAGCTCCTGGCACAGTCGTGGCCCGACAGCCTGCAGCTCCCCGCTCACCCCGACGCGATGGACGTCGAGCAGGAGGTGGGTGCTGCCGTTCCCGGGGTGACGCCCCCAGAGGTGCCACCCCGTCCCCTCACTGCTCACCCCCCTGTCCCCACAGACCTGCTACCTGAGCCGCAGCCTCCTCTACCTCGCCGACGTCGTGGTGGGCGCGGAGCGGCCGCAGGACGAGCAGCGGGTGGGTGTCAGCCCCAGGGGATGCTGGGGGGGCCCCGCGCACCCTTTACCCCCCCTTCCCCTCGTCCCCGCAGGGACACCTGCAGCGCCTGTGCGCCCGGCTGGAGCAGCGCTTTGGGTCGGGGCTGCGTGAGGACATGGGGCAGTTCTACCGTTCCCAGCTGAAGAACCTGGCCACGGTGCTCTACGTCAAGTGGCACGAGCTGCTGGAGTAAGGGGAGCACCCCGGGACCCCCCAATAAACAGCCCCACGTCACCCCACTGCCTGGGTCTCCTTCTATGGGGTTGGTGTGGAGAACCCTATAGGAGCGGGGAACCCCCGTGGCGATAGGAAACCCAATGGGGATGGATGGGGAACCCTTATAGGGATTGGGGAACCCCAATAGTGATGGGAAACCCAATGGGGATGGATGGGGAACCCTTATAGGGATTGGGGAACCCCAATAGTGATGGGAAACCCAATGGGGATGGATGGGGAACCGTTACAGGGATTGGGGAACCCCAGCAGTGATGGGAAACCCAATGGGGATGGAGAACGTGATAGGGGACAGTGAACCCCCACAGTGCTTGGAAACCTGGTGGGGATGGATGGGGAGCTCCAGTAGTGGGAGGAAATACAGGGGGGATGGATGGAGACCGTATAGAGTTGGGGAGTCCCAATGGTGCTTGGAAACCCAATGGGGAGGGATAGAGACCCCTACAGGGATGGGGCACTCCAGTAGTGATGGGAAACCCAGTGGGGATGGATGGGACACCCCCATGGTGATAGGAAACCCAATGGGGATGGATGGAGAACCCTGTAGGGATGGGGAACCCCAATACTGATAGGAAACCTAATGGGGATGGATGGGGAACCCTACAGGGATGGAGAACCCCCGTAGTGTTTGGAAGCCCACCGGGGATGGACGGGGAGCCCTATAGGGACGGGGCACCCCGCTGGGAGGGGCACGGCGACCTACGGGAACGCGGCCCCGCACTGGGGATGGGACGGCGGGTTCGGGCCCCCCCCCCCCGGGCTCCCCCCGCTCCCTCCGCTCTGGGGGTCTCCGCCCCGAGCCGTCCGACCCCCCCCGTGACGTCAGGGGGGCGGGGCCGAGCGGAGCCGCGCGGCGCGCACCCGCCGCCGCCCCGAGAGCCTCCGCCGCCGCCTCCCCCCCCCCCCCCCGCCCCGGCCCCGCCGCGCCCCGAGGTGAGTTACCCCCCGCCCCTCCCCCCCGCCCCGGCTCCCGGCCCTCCCCCCCCCCCGGCGCCCGCCCCGCCCGGTATTGTTGTGGCGGAGCGGCGGGGGCGGCCGCTTTGTTCTCCCGGTAACGGCGGCGCTGCCCGCGGACCCCCCCGCTCCCATCCCGCCCCCATCCCCGCCATCCCGGTGCCGTCGGTCCGGGACCCCCCCGTCCCCCCCAGCGGTGCTGCCCCCACCCTCCGGGCCGTCCCCGGGGCGCGGTGCCGGGGCGATGCGCGGTGTGTTTTGGGGGGGGGGGGGGGAGGTGGGGAGGTGGGCTCTACCCGGCCCTGGGCCCCCCCCGGCCGTCCCCGTAGCGCGGTGGCACCGAACGCGGAGCCCGCGGCACCGGGAGCTCCGCACCGCGGCGGTGGTCGGAGCGCCCGCGGCACCCAACCCCGGCTACTACGGAGCCCCAGCCGTGGCCCTACAGCCGTGACCCCCCCCGGCTACAGCCGTGGCGCTCTGGGTGTGCCCACAGCACCCGAATGCACCCACGGCACCCCCATTACACCCACGGCACCCCGATTATACCCGTGGCACCCCAGATACACCCATAGCACCCCAGCTATACCCAGGGCACCCCAATTACATCCATGGCACCCCAGCTATACCCACGGCACCCAATTATACCCATAGCACCCCAGCTGCACCCACGGCACCCCAGTCCCACTCTTAGCCCTTTCCCATCCCTGTTGGCCCCCCGTGAGCCCCCCCGTCCCCCCCGACCCTACACTTGGTGACAGCTCGGTGCCCGCAGTCCCGTATCCGCGCCTGTTGCATCCCATCCGTGCCCACGGCACCCTGACCCCCCCCTCGGCACCGGCTCCGTGCCCTCCTTGCCCTCTCCACGCCTGTTGCACCCCAGCTGTGCCCGTGGCACCCTGACCCCCCCCCCCCACTCATACCCCCACATCCTCTGCCCCCCCCCCCCACCCGCAGCACCCCATGGTGACGCTGCCCCATCCGGGGCATCCCCCGTTTCCCACGCCCGCAGGGGGCCCCTTCCTGGCCCCCCACCCTCCCGGAAACCCTTCCCAGCCCCCCCCCCGCTTCCTGCATTCCCCCCCCCCCCCCCCCCGTGGGCAGAACAATTCCCAGCCGCATCCTGCCATCCTGCCCCATTGGGCGGGGGGCAGCGGGGCACCCCCAGGGCACTGAGCATGGGGGGGGGGGCAGGAGGGGGGGCACCGAGGCCATCCCAGGGGTGGGGAGGAAGAGGAAGGTTCCATTTCCTCCTGCATGGCCCCCCCCAGACCCACCGGGATGCGTCAGGGTGGGGGCAGTGACCACAGGGACGGAACTTTGGGGGGGGGGGGGGGACGGGACACGGGGACAGCGATGACTTCACCCCTCCCCAAAGCTGCCCTGCATGCAGGGACCCACTTGTGGGGCACCCCAACACAAGCAGGGGGTGTCCGTACGGGGGCTGCTACGGCTCTGCAGCCCCATAGGGCTGATGGAGGCTCAGACCGCCGTGCCCCCCCCCCCCCCCAGGCCCCATGCCCCCCCCTCGTGACACCCGGCCCTCAATGCCCGCCTTGTGCCCACACCGCCCGCGTGACGCCGCCTGCGGGTGACGCCCCACAGCCCTGACCGGGGTTGGGCGACCTCCCCCTCACCAACCCCCCCCCCCCCCCACTGTCCCCATTGTCCCCAGGCCGCCCCCCCTCCCTCCCCCCCCCTCCGGCACCATGGCCCCCCGCCTGCTGCTGGCCATCGCCTGCCTGCTGCCGCTCGTCCCCAGCAGCTCCCCGGGGTCCTCATGGAGTGCTGTGCCCCGAAAAACCGTCCCCTATGCGGGTGAGTACTGTGCCCCCCCCCCCGGGTCCCCTTTGTCCCATCCCCTGTCCCCATCCTGGTGCCACCGCCCCGAGACCCTCAGCCCTTGGGGTCCCTGTGCCACCCAGCACCCCACGTCCCCTTTGCTGCCCCCCCTCCCCACGTGGTGGCACTTCCCCCCCCCCCCCCCCCCAGTGTCCCCTGTTCCTGTGCCACACCCCTTCCCAAGCCCCCGACCCTTTCCTGGTCACCAATGTCCCCACACTGTGTCCCACGTGCCACACTTGTGCCCCGGACCCCTTCACTGTGCCATGCCGGTGTCCCTGTGCCAGACCCCGGACCCCCAACCCTGTGCCCCATCCCCTATCCCCATACTGTGCCCCGAGACCCCTGTCCCCACACTGCGCCCCATGTCCCCCCCCGTGCCACGACCGTGTCCCCAAGACCCATCCCCACGCCGTGCCCTACGTCCCCAAGTCCCCCCCTTTGCCATCCCCACGCCCCCCATCCCCACACTGCGCCCTATATCCCTATGCCCCCCCGTCCCCACCCTGCGCCCCGTGTCCCCATGCCCCCCCCACGCCA
Source organism: Alectoris magna (assembly GCA_030625065.1). Lineage (NCBI taxonomy): Eukaryota > Metazoa > Chordata > Aves > Galliformes > Phasianidae > Alectoris > Alectoris magna. Next base: position 1,262,329 of record CM060587.1, read on the forward strand.
TACCCACCCCCCCAGCCCCCCGTCCCCACACTGCGCCCCCAGCCCCGTGCTCTGCCCACACCCCCCACCCCATCCCCACCCCAGCAGCCCCATCCCCTTCCCCAGGCACTGCTCTCAATGGGCCCATTTTACCACCGGGGGGTAGGCGGGGGGGGGGGGGGCGCTCAGTGTCCCACCAAAGGCCGCAGTGTTCCCAGCACCACCACAGCCACAAAGGGCCCTTTGTTTTTTGGGGGGGGGGGGGGGGGGGGGGGGGGGTTCAACCCGGCCTCGAGGTGCCGGCATCACCCACCCGGGGGGCTCAGGGCAGGCACAGTGGGTGCCATGGTGCCGATGTCCCCCCGCTGTGTGTGTGTGCCCCCCCCCCCCCCTCCTCCCCCCCCTCTAATGGCAGAGCTGCGGGAGGCGGCGCGGCGCTTCTCGCGGGGGGGGGTCTCCCACTACGTGACGCTGACGCTGGACGAGGCCGAAGCGCTGCTCTACGTGGGTGCCCGGGAGGCTGTGTTTGCCCTCAGCACCGGCACCGTGGAGCTGAAAGCAGCGGTGAGACCCACACCGTCAGGGGGGGAGGGGGGGGGGGAAGGGGCAGGCTTTGGGGTCAAGCTTTTGCCTCATCCCCTTTTATCCCCCCCCCCCCCTTCTCCCCTCCCTTTTATGTCCCCCCCCCCCACCTTCAGATCTCCTGGGAAGCCCCCGTGGAGAAGAAAGCGGAGTGCATCCAGAAGGGCAAAAACAACCAGGTGTGGCTCTGGGGGGTGCTGAGGGGGGGCTATAGGGGATGTGGGAGTGCCTCCCCCCCCCCCCCAACCACACACACACCTTGATTGACCACATCTTTTCTGCCCCCCCCCGACCCCCCCAGACCGACTGCTTCAACTACGTGCGCTTCCTGCAGAGCTACAACAGCTCCCACCTGTACGCCTGCGGCACCTACGCCTTCCAGCCCAAGTGTGCCTACATTGTGAGTGCAGCCCCCTCCCCAAAACCACCCCCCCCCCCCCCCCCCGCACCCCAGGGTGTCACACACAGCATCCCTGCACCCGGGAGGGACATCTGGGGGTGTCCCTGTGCCCTTTTGGGGGGTGTCCCTGACCCCAAGAGCGTCACTTGGGGGTGGTCGTGTCCTTTGGAGCATCATTTGGGGGGGGGTCCCTGCGCCCTTTTGGGGCGTCCCTGTCCTTAAGGAGCATCATTTGGGGGTGTCCCTTCCCCATGAGCATCATCCAGGGGTGGAGCATCATTTGGGGGGGGGGTCCCTGTGCCCATTTGGGGCGTCCTTGTGCCCAGAAATATCATTTGGGGGGTGTCCCTGTCCTTAAGGAGCATCATTTGGGGGTGTCCCTGTCCCCAGGAGGGACAGCTGGGGGTGTCCACCTACCCATTTGGGGTGTCCCCATCCCCAGGAGCATCGTTTGGGGTTGTCCTTGTACCCATTTAGGGGTGTCCTTGTCCCCAGGAGCAGCACCCAGGGCTGGCCCCATCCCCTATAGGGTCATTTCTCCAAGGGTGTCCCCATCCCTTGGGGGGGCCTCCAGTCTCAGCGCTGTCCCCATCCCGGGGCCGTCTGGGTGTGGGGTGCTGTGGGGCCGGGCTGTGGGGTTGGCCTCACCTCGTGCCCCACAGGAGCTGTCTGGTTTCACCCTGGACCACGTGGCTTTTGAGGACGGGAAGGGCAAATGTCCCTATGACCCCACCAAGGGCCACACCGGCCTCATTGTGGGTAGGTGACACCTCCGTCCCCTGGGTGAGCTCAAGGCTGGGCAGCCCGACCCTAAAAGCTGCCCCTGACGGCCCTACAGATGGAGAGCTGTACTCTGCCACCTTCAACAACTTCCTGGGCACGGAGCCCGTCATCCTGCGCAACCTGGGGCCGCATTACTCCATGAAGACCGAGTACCTCACCTCGTGGCTGAACGGTGCGGGGGGCAGGGGGGGTATGGGGGGGTATGGGGGATATGGGGGGGTATGGGGGCACGGGGATATGGGGATATGGGGACACAAGGATGTGGGGATCTGGGGACATGAGGACACGGGGATGCAGGGACATGGGGATATGGGGACACAGGGATATGGGAGTACAGGGATATGGGAACACGGGGATATGGGCATATAGGGACATGGGGTTATGGGGATACAGGGATACGGGGGCACAAGGACACGTGGATGTGGAGGTATGGAGGTGTGGTGTTATGGGGACGTAGGGATATGGGGATGTGGCAATGCAGGGCTATGGGGATATGGGAACAGAAGGATACGGGGACCCGGGGACATGGAGTTATGAGGATATGGGGACGTGGGGACATAGGGATATGGGGGCACAAGGACACGTGGATGTGGGGCTATGGGGACACGTGGATGTGGGGCCGCCCTGCACGCTGCCACTGTCCCCATCTGTCCCCTCAGAGCCCCACTTTGTGGCGTCAGCCTACATACAGGAGAGCGCGGGCAGCAGCACCGGGGACGACGACAAGGTTTACTTCTTCTTCAGCGAGCGGGCGGTGGAGTACGACTGCTATGCGGAGCAGGTGGTGGCCCGCGTGGCACGGGTGTGCAAGGTACGGGGTGGCCCTATAGGGGGGTCTGTGAGGTGTGGGGTGGCCCTATAGGGGTCTGTGAGGTATGGGGTGGCGCTGAGTGGGGGTCTGTGAGGTTTGAGGTGGCCCTATAGGGGTCTGTGAGGTATGGGGTGGCACTAAGAGGGGTCTGTGAGGTATGGGGTGGCGCTGAGTGGGGGTCTGTGAAGTTTGAGGTGGCCCTATAGGGGTCTGTGAGGTTTGAGGTGGCCCTATAGGGGTCTGTGAGGTATGGGGTGGCGCTGAGTGGGGGTCTGTGAGGTTTGAGGTGGCCCTATAGGGGTCTGTGAGGTATGGGGTGGCCCTATAGGGGTCTGTGAGGTTTGAGGTGGCCCTATAGGGGTCTGTGAGGTATGGGACAGCCCTGGTGGGGACGGGGTTCTGCAGGGTGTGGGTCGGCCCTATAGGGCTGACGGGCTCTGAGCGCTGCTCACCACGCAGGGGGACGTCGGCGGCGCCCGCACGCTGCAGAAGAAGTGGACGACGTTCCTGAAGGCGAGGCTGCTCTGCTCTGCACCGGAGCAGCAGCTGCACTTCAACCGCCTGCAGGCCGTGTTCACGCTGCCAGGAGAGAGCTGGCAGGAAACCGCCTTCTTCGGGGTGTTCCAGGCACGGTGGTGAGCACACGGGGGTGCCGCTGGGGGTGGGGGGGGGGGACGTGGGGGGGTCCCCACGCTCAGCGCCCCGCTGGTGGGTCTTTGTGTGCAGGGGGGACGTGGATGTGTCGGCCGTGTGCCGTTACCACATCCTGGAGGTGAAGAAGGCGTTCGAGGGGCCCTATAAGGAGTACCGGGAGCAGGCACAGAAATGGGGCCGCTATTCGGATGAGGTGCCGAGCCCGCGGCCTGGGGCGGTGAGTGAGGTGGGGTGTGTGGATGGGGGGGTGGAGATGTGGGGATATGGGACACGGGGCCATGGGGAATCCCCACCCCACCCCGTTGTGGCCACTGCCCGCGTCCCTCAGTGCCACATCTCCGTGGTTCCAAATGACCCCACCGCCTCTATGGGACACGGGGATGTGGGGGGCACAGGGATGCTGAGAGACTGGGATATGGAGACATGGGGCCACGGGGCCATGGGGACACGGGGATGTGGGGCCATGGGGACACAGGGAAATGGGGCCATGGGGGCACGGGGATGTGGGGCCATGGGGGCACGGGGATGTGGGGCCATGGGGGCACGGGGATGTGGGGCCATGGGGGCATGGGGATGTGGGGCCATGGGGACACGGGGATGTGGGGCCATGGGGCTGCGGTCGCTGACGGTGCTGTTTGCCCGCAGTGCATCACCGACTGGCACCGGCAGAACGGCTTCCCCAGCTCGCTGGCGCTGCCCGACAACACTCTGAACTTCGCCAAGAAGCACCCCCTGATGGATGAACCCGTCCTGCCCCAACGCGGCCGCCCGCTGCTGCTCAAAAAGGATTCCAACTTCACCCAGCTGGTGGTGGATCGCGTGGCAGGGCTGGACGGGGCCGTTTACGAGGTGCTCTTTGTCGGCACAGGTACGGTGAGAGGGATACAGAAGGGGCTGTCGAACCGGTACCGGTGTTGGCTGCATGCCGTGTCCCTTATAGGTGACGGTTGGGTACACAAGGCTTTGAATTTGGGTTCTCACGTCCACCTGGTAGAAGAGCTGCAGGTCTTCGAACCGGCGCAGCCAGTGGAAAGCCTGGTGCTGGCGGGGAGGAAGGTGAGAGGGGTGGTGCTGGTGGGCTTTGTGTCACAAGGATGGGGTGGGGGTCCCTTCAGCATCCATCTTTGTGCTTGTAGAAGCTGCTGTTTGCCGGCTCGAGGCTCCAGGTGGCCCAACTGCCCGTGGCTGACTGTGGTCGTTACCAATCTTGTGCCGACTGCGTCCTGGCAAGGGATCCATACTGTGCATGGAGCCGTAATGGCAGCCGTTGCGTGCGCTCTGATGGCCTCAATGGGTAAGGAAGCATCCGTGGGGTTTTGTGCTACACTGCAGGGCCTTCTTCAGCTCGTCCTCTTCTTCCTCGTCCTGCTGCAGGTCCAATCTGGTGCAGGATGTGCTGGGTTCCGACACGCGCGCCTGTGCTATGCCGCTGGTGGGCACGCAAGGTGAGAGGGGGACGTGGGGGGTGGAACAGGGAGGGGAGCCTGACTCTATCTGTGGGATGGGGCACATGGGGGCACCCAGCTCCATTTCCCATGGATGGAGTTGGGTTGTCCCCACAACAACCCAGGGGAGGTTGGAAGGTGGGGACAACCCAACTCCGTCCATGAGAAATGGCACAAGGGAGACACCCGGCTCCATAGGAGGCAGCACAGGGGGGGCACCCAACCCCACAGATGGAGGTGGCACCCTAACCCAACCCTAACCCAACCCCTAACCTATCCCTAACCTAACCCTAACCTAACCTTAACCTAACCCTAACCTAACCCTAACCTAACCCTAACCTAACCCTAACCTAACCCTAACCTATCCCTAACCTATCCCTAACCCAACCCTAACCCAACCCTAACCTACCCCTAACCCAAGCCTAACCCATCCCTAACCCAACCCTAACCTATCTCTAACCTATCCCTAACCTAACCCTAACCTAACCCTAACCCAACCCTAACCCCAACCCTAACCCCAACCCTAACCCAACCCTAACCCAACCCTAACCCAACCCTAACCCAACCCTAACCCAACCCTAACCCAACCCTAACCCATCCCTAACCCAAGCCTAACCCAACCCTAACCTATCCCTAACCTAACCCTAACCTAACCCTAACCCAACCCTAACCCCAACCCTAACCCAACCCTAACCCAACCCTAACCCAACCCTAACCCAACCCTAACCCAACCCTAACCCAACCCTAACCCAACCCTAACCCATCCCTAACCCAACCCTAACCCATCCCTAACCCAACCCTAACCCAACCCTAACCCATCCCTAACCCATCCCTAACCCATCCCTAACCCAACCCTAACCCAACCCTAACCCAACCCTAACCCATCCCTAACCCAACCCTAACCCAACCCTAACCCAACCCTAACCCAACCCTAACCCAACCCTAACCCATCCCTAACCCAACCCTAACCCATCCCTAACCCATCCCTAACCCATCCCTAACCCATCCCTAACCCATCCCTAACCCATCCCTAACCCATCCCTAACCCAACCCTAACCCAACCCTAACCCATCCCTAACCCATCCCTAACCCAACCCTAACCCAACCCTAACCCATCCCTAACCCATCCCTAACCCAACCCTAACCCAACCCTAACCCAACCCTAACCCCATGCTTCCATCCCTTCCCCACAGGAGGTTCCATCACCCCCAAGAACGTGACGGTGGCAGCAGGCACCGACCTGGTCCTGACTTGCCGTCTGGGTTCCAACCTGGCTCAGGCTCTTTGGACCTTCGAAGGCCGAGCTTTGACAGCCCAACAAGCGTTTGTGTTACACGACGGTCACCTCCGCGCTCTGGTCGTGCCGGGTGCCGGAGCTCAGCACAGCGGGACGTACCGCTGCGTGGCGGAGGAGCGCGGAGCCCGGCTGGGCGGAGCGGCGTACCGCGTGGCCGTGCTGCCCGGAGCGCCGCAGGAGACCCGGGCGCCGCTGGAGAGCGCAGGGCTGGCTTGGGTGGTGGCGGTGTGCCTCGGCGCGGCGTGCCTGGTGCTGCTGCTGGCCGTGCTGTCCCTCTGGAGGAGGCTGCGGGAGGAGCTGGGGAAGGGAGCGAAGACCATCGAGAGCACCTTGGTGTACCCCATCGAGCTGCCCAAGGAGCCGCACAGCCCGCGCTTCGTCCCCAGCGCCGCTTCGGATTCGGACGAGAAGCTGTGGGACCCGTCCAGCTATTACTGCTCCGACGGCTCGCTCAAGATCGTGCCGGGTCACGCCGCGTGCCGCAACGGGGGGCCGCCCGGAGCCGCTTCGCCGCCCGCCGCCATCCCGGGGCAGCCGCTGCATTCCCCGACCCGCATCCACCTGGGCCCCCTGCGCGGCTCCTCGTCCAACGGGTACATCCGCCTGGCGCTGGGTGCCGACGAGCGCCCGCCGTGCGCCGAGCTGGCCGAGGAGCTGCGCCGGAAGCTGCAGCAGCGGCAGCCGCTGCCCGACTCCAACCCCGAGGAGTCCTCGGTCTGAGCCGCCCGGCGCGCGGCCGCACCTACCTCAGGGACACCGCGACGCCGTTTGGGCACCGCGTCCCTCCTCGGGCACCGCGACCGCCTTCGGCGCCGCGGCCGGGACCGTCGCGCCGCTCGCTTTGGGGGACGGAGCCCAGGAATGTCACTGCCACGGGGCACGGCGCCCGGGAACGGCGCCCGCTTCGAGGACCGAGCTTTGGGATCGAGCCCGGGGGGCGCCGTGGGGCTGCGGGGGGGGAGGGGGGCGCAGTCGGGGTCCGCCGCCCGTCTTGGGGGGGGGGGGGGCGCCACGTCCAGCCCCGGGGGCGGCCCTGAGTGCCGGGCTGCGCCTGGGGCCGCCACCTGCAGCCCTGGGACCCCTCGGGGGACCCCCGTGGTGGCCCAACCCCCCCCCCCCCCCCCCAACCCCCCCGGGCCCTTTTTGGGCCAATTCCCATCGTTTTTTCTCCCTGAGAACTTTTGTACCGCCCCCCCCTGTACATAACACCCCCCCCCCCCCCGCCGCCCCCTGCACGCTGCCCCTTTTGTATGCCTCCCCCCACCCCCCACCCCCCCCAGTGTAATTTATTTGTTACCGAAATATATTTTTTTGCTGTAAGCACGTGGGCTATTTCTATATTCATAATAAAAAGGAGGAAAAAAACGCCCACCTCCCCCCCCCAGCGCTGAGCTCACGGAAAGGGCCGCGCTCGGGGCTATAAAAGGGCTTCGCGGCGCCGTTCCCGAGTTGGGGGGGTGGAAGGGAGGGCCTCGAGCTGAGCGTGTTGGGGGGGAGGGAGGGGCTGACGGGAAGGCCGGAAGCGGCCTCGGGGTCCCGGCTGGGCCGTGGGAAGCGGGGCGGGGGGATCCCCGAGAGGGGAAGGGGGGCAGATACTCAGCGGGGACGGCGCCGCGGGGCGGGGAGGGGCTGCAGTGCGCATGCGCCTTGGCGATCGGGTGCCCCTCGGCTCCTTTCGGTCCCCCTCGACTCCCTTCGTTCCCCCTCGGTCGCCCCTCGACTCCTTTCGTTCCCGCTCGGCTCCCTTCGGCTGCCCCTCGGCTCCTTCCGTTTCCCTTCGACTCCCTTTAGTTCCCCTCGGCTCCTTTCGGTTCTCCCTCGGCCCCTCTCGGCTCCTTTCGGTTCTCCTCGATTCATTTCGTTCTCTCTCGGTTCCCTTCGGCTCCCCCTCGACTCCGCCCGTTCCCATTCGGCCCATCTCGGCTCTTCTCGTTCCCGCTCGGCTCCCTTCGGCTCTCCCTGCCCCGCTGATGGCGGCGGGCCGCCGCTCCCCGCCTGGGCCGTGCTGCCCGCCGCGGCTGGCGGTGCCCAGCGTGCACCAGAGCCTGCCCGAGATGGACTTCGAGCGGGGTGCGCGCCTCGGGGCGGGGGGGAAGCTGAGGGCACCGGAAAGCGCGGGCAGGGGGCCCGTTTTTGCCTTCCCCTGCTCTGACCTCCCGCCGCCCGCAGGGATCTGGGCAGCGGCACGGGACGGGGACGAGGATCGGGTGCTGCAGCTGCTGGAGCGGCGCGGGGAGCCCAGCCAGCCCGACCTGGCGGGGTACACCGCCCTGGTACGGGGTAGGCGAGGCGGCGGGAGGGCGGCGGGAGGCCGCGAGCCCCCCTAAGCTCCCCGCCGCCCCGCAGCACTACGCCAGCCGCAACGGGCACGTGGGGGTGTGCCGCCTGCTGCTGCAGCGCGGTGCCCGCTGCAACGCCCGCACGCCCGGCGGGGCCACCGCCCTGCACCGCGCCAGCTACTGCGGGCACGTGGCCGTGGCGCGGCTCCTGCTGGCGCACGGCGCTGACCCCGCTGCCGCCGACGGGGACGGCCGCACCAGCCTGCACAAGGTGCGTGGCGGCAGCGAGGGGGCGGCCCGCCCCTCACGGGATGGTCCCTTACCGTGGCGGCGGTGGCGTTCCAATGGTGGGTCGCACGCAGGCGGCGGAGCGCGGTCACCGGGAGCTGTGCGTCCTCCTGCTGCAGAACAGCCCCGCCTTGCTGGCTGCCCGTGATGCTAAAGGACGGCTGCCCCGCGACACGGCCGACCCCGCGGTGTGGGATCTGCTGGAGGGATGAAGGGACGCGGCGAGGACACCGCGGACGGAGGCCGAGGGAAACGGTCCCGCCGGAAAAACAAACGAACACCAAAGCCCTGGGCCTGAATGCTGCGTCCGCCTCTTTGTCACTGCGCCTGGGGGCACGCGGGGTCACCGCGAGGATGACGGAGGTGCCAAGGGTGGGGACAGCGTTGTTCCCAACCCGGGATGGGCCGTGGCCATGAGCGGGGGGCCTGCAGAGTGCCACTGCGCAACCTGGGGACGGGGTGCGGCGGGAAGCTCAATTTTTGAGCAGCCGGGACAGATCGGTGCTCCTCCAGCAGCACGCGTTGCTTCAGCAAAATGAAACACACAACAAAAAGCCCCGAAGACCCAGCGTGGGGTCGGTAGCGCTGCGCTGATAGAAGAAAGGCTGCACCTCGTCCCCACGGGGAGCAGCAGAGGGGTGGGGGATGAGGCGGCACCTCCATTTCTGAGCTGCCGGGACGGAGCTGCGCGCCTCCAGCCGCTCTCATTGCTCCGGAAAAGCCAAAAAATCGCAAACCACGAAGAATGGGGCAGACAGCGCAGTGCTGACGGAAGGAACGCAGCGGGGAGCGTTGCCGCCGAGGCCGCGCTCCGGCTCACCGCCCGCCCCGTTCCCTTCGATCCGCTCTGCCGGGGGCGGCCTGGTCTCGCCTGCAAGAAGGAACGATGGAGCGCGGCTGCTGAGCACGTCGGCCCCTCGCTTCTCCCTCGGTGCTGCCCCCCGTGCACTGTCCCGAGCCTACGAAGTCGCACCGACAGAATAAAGACAGTACCGGACTCCCCACCGAGCCCCGAGCGCTGCCGCTTAGGCAGAGCCGTGACACCTCCCCACCCAGCACCACCACTTCCGCTTCCGCTGGCCGTCGCCAAGGAGACACCGGAACCCAGCGGCCGCCCCGCCCCTTTCCTCACCCTCCCCACCAATCACCAGCAGTTTTGCTAGCTCTCCTCTTCACAGCCAATCAGCGGGCCCGCTACCTCAGGCCTCGCAGCCAATCGGCGACCGCCACCCCCTCACCAGCGCGGTGCTGTAAACAACAGCTCGGTCGAATTTAAAGGCGCCGCGCCCCATTCCGCCCCCTCCGACCCCCGAACGCGCCGAGCCCGACACAAAGATAGAGAATTTTATTAACCAACCGGCAAAAAATAAAATAAAGTTTCATAATCCGTTCCACAACCCGGAGGGGAGGAGCGTGGGGCTGCGTAGGGCCCAGCATCCCCTCCCCGAATATACAAATCAAACCTGATGCGAAAATAAATACAGATTCTTGAGCTGGGGGGTCGGGGGGGGGGGGGGGGGGGGAGGGGTTTGCATAGAGGAAGATTTAATAAAAAAAAGGGTTTTCACCGTGGTTCATTATTATTAATTATTATTATTCCTAGCGTCTCCCCGCAGCAGAACCAGGCCCTGATCGTCGCGATGTGATTAATGCAATTAATTCCCCTTCTCCCAATAACTTAACGGCGGTCACCGGGGATTGTGCTTTGTGGGGGTGGGGAGCAGTGATGGGGGGGGGGTCCGCTTTGGGAGGAACCCCCTATGGAGGGGGCTGCCCCCCGCCGTCCTTTGGTCGCTAGCTGTGTGCCCCCCCGAGCCCCCACCCCGGGGCTGTGGCACTCCCTGAGTCACATCATCACCCCCTCCTCCTCTGCTTCGCTTCCATCATCCATGGTGGGGGGCGGGGGAGGGGGAGGGAGGGAAGGGGAAGATGGCGGCGGCGGGCCTGGGCCTGGTTTCGGCAGGAGGAGGCCCGGCCTGCGGGACCTGAACTCCCTGAGCTGCACCGAGCGGAGGCTTCAGCCACACGGGGCCCTCCGGCTCTGCGTCCTGCCGGCCCCGAGCAGCAGCAGCAGCACCGGGCCGGGCTGTCCCTCCTCCGCCGCGGCCGCTCCCATCGGAACCGTTATGCGGAGCGCATCCCCGCGGCTCCCAGCGCGTCCCCGGCCCGCGGGCGGCTCAGATGGAGTTCTCGATGGGGCCATGGGTGCTGCGGCGGCCCAGGCAGTTCCTCTCGTTCAGCAGGCTGGTGGTTTCGTCGGCCGGCTCCGTTTTCTCCGGCAGATCGGGTTTGGGAGCGCCGCTGTCCGGGGACTGGGGACAACTGTCCATGCGGGACGTGGTGAGGCCGTTCTGGTACTCCTGCCGCGTGATCTGTGCCAAAGCAAACCCACAGTGAGGTGGGGGAGGGGGAGGTCACGGCATGGCAGACGTCCCCCCGGCCCCACGCGGCCTCACCTTAACGAACTGCAGGTCGCTGAGCGCGCGGACGCTGAAGTCGGCCACGTACGGGGCGACGGCGCTGAGCTGGTTGTTGCTGCCGCCAACCGGGGATGAGACGGAGTCGGAGCGCTCGTGGCAGCTGAGCGAGGCCGAGCGGTTGAGGCCGCTGACGTGGGATGGGGAGCGGGTCTCTGTGGGATGGGGACAGGCTCAGCACCGCCTGAAGGGCTGCTCGGGTCCCTTTGCTGCTCCCAACCCCGCTGGATCGGGGGAAGGCGGGCTGATGGGGGCAGCGCGGTGATGCGCTCAGCAGGGTAAGGGTGATGGATGAAGCGTATGAAGCACAGGGAGGGCGGCATCTCCTCGCCACCTGGACACAACCCCAGGGCAGGTGGGTTCCCCTGCTGCACCTCCGTAGGCACAGGTGGGATAAAATGAGGTGGGTGAGGGGAGCGCAGGACCCCCGTGACACCAGGAGTTCAGTGCTGTCCCCTCGAAGGCCACCAGAGGCTGAGGAACTGCCTTTCCTCCTCCAGGAGCACCGGGATCTGCCAGATCCTTCATGCAGCCCCGGGGAATGACAACCAGCTCTGTGTTAACATGGCCTGCGGTGCTGAGGACACCTGAATGCTGAGTTAACTCAACCCGGCAAACAACGGCCCGAGGGCTGAGGATTGGTGGGCAGAGAGGGACAACATGACACATGCAGAGGACAACGTAAAGAGAGAGTGCTGGGGTGATGGCAGAGGGCAGGATGGAGCAGCAGTGGGGCTGGAGATGTGCTGGGGAACCCTGGGGTGCTCACCCGATACAGGAGGCGGGCTGATGGCCATCACCCCATAGTAGGAGAAGGCTCCTGCTTCAAACTTCATGCACTCCTTGCCAGCCTCCACCTCCACCTTGCCCTGCAAGGGAGAGGCAGCGTCAGGCTCCATAATGCCACGTCCTGCGGCACTGGGGTGGGTGGAAGGAGCTTGCCCACGGCTGTGGTGATGGGCAGCACCCCGGGTGTCACGCTGATGGGACCCAAGGGACGCTGCCGCCCCACGGTACCTGCAGGATGAGGATGAAGTAGTCGGCAGCCTTGTTCTTGGTGTAGAGGAAGTGGTGCGGGGACTTCTTGTTCTCCTCATCAAACTTCAGCTCCTGGATGACGTCGGAGTACTTGAGCAGCCTCAGCAGGATCTTCTCAGAGATGAAGTTGGGTGTGAAGAGCGTCACCTCTGAGAGTGAGACAGGATGGGGTCAGAGCTGCGGGCCGTCCCTGCTCCCATCCCTGCAGATGGAGGTGCTGAGGGATGCAGGTGAACAGTCTGCCCCTTGCATCTGGCTGGGATCTGCTCTGGATCAGGCTGGGCCCCGCAACACCTCCCTGGGACAGAAAGCCCCGGGTCTGGCACCTCCAGCAGCCTCACAGGGGAGCACTCAGGTCCCCAGCCCCGGCTGCAGGGTGCCGCGTGCCAGCACGTGGACAGGACCTTCCTGCTGGGCAAACCTAAGCCTCAGTTTTGAGGACAGATGGGAAGAGAGCAGGGTGTCATGGTCACAGCCCCTCGCCTCCAGGTCTCCCACCCAATCTCAGGCTCCTGGGGACTTCCACGTCCCCTTCCCAGGGATCCTCCTAGCAGGATGAGGCCACTGCACCAACGTTCCCCTTCTGCAAGGACACGGGGCCAGGCAGGGCTCCCCCCGACAGACCAGCAGCAAGCAGGATAACGGCAGTGCAGGCAAAAATGCAAAACCTCTCTGATTTCTCAGCTACAGAGCAACAACGAGAGGGGAACAGAAGCTTCGTGGCTCCAGGAGCAGCAGAGCTTTCCCAAAAACTCACCCGTGGAGAGGAACCGGTGAGCAGCCAGCAGCAGCTGCGGGGAGACCTTCACCTTCTGCTCGTTGACGGGGTCCTTGAAGGCTGAGAAGTCCCGCTTGCCCTTCTGGTTGCCCGTCCGCTTCTTGCTGCGGTTTTCATCGGCTGCTATCGGAGTGACAGGGCAGCAGGTGGCACCCAGCTCCCCTGCACAACGCGGGGACACGGGGCTGAACCCCACACCTACCAAAAGCATCCGACTCGTCCAGGATCTCCGACTTGATGATCTCCTCGATGACGTCCTCCAGCGTCACCAGCCCCAGCACCTCGTAGAAGGGATCCCCCTCACCCTCGTTGTTCACCTTCTGCACGATGGCCAGGTGCGACTTCCCTGCGGACAGACAGGCGGACGTCAGACAGACACGCTCCATTCAACTCACAGCATGTGCTCAACCCTACCACACTCCCTGCGCAGGGACAATGAGGACATTACGACCAGCCCTGGGCTGGGCGCTCCTTCCCCGTTTAATGACTGCAATTAAGGGCAGAGGCGCCCGCAGGACTGGGGACGCCTCACTGCGGTTGTGAGGGAAGGGCTTGGCCAGAGGGACGCAGCCAAGGGGATGTGACCTGCAAGGACCTGGCTGGTGTCACCTGCACCCATACAGGACCAGCCCTGCTGAGTCACAAGGAGGGGATGCGAGCAAAGGGCAGAGATCCCACTCACACCATTGCGGTCACCACGGTCCCCACGCATCCCAAAAGCTGCATCCCAAAAGCTCAGTGCTGAATCCAGGTGAAACCTTGGATCTTCCCCTTCTGCGATGCAGGGCCTTGGGCGAGGGGACAAGGAGGGGGCCAGCCCACACCAAGCGAAGCCCAACGGGTGAAGCACCCCATCCCTGCCCTGAGCCTCGTGCTGTGCTCACACCAAGAGGAGCGGGAAGATGGGGACGGGCACCGAGCGCTGCTGCAGGATCTGTCACCCCAGTGCCAGCTTTTGTGCCGCGTCCGTGGCACCATTCCTGCAGTCAGGGCAATCGGGAGCGCGGCCGATCGATTCCACCTCTCCATCCTTTTGCTCAGTGGAATTCCGACACTTCCAACCCCGAGGAGAGGGCCTGGGGGCTGACCCAGATCCCAAACCCAGGCCAGGCAGCGGGGCTGCCAGCTCCCCATTTCTGACCCAGCAGCAAACAGCAGCGCGGGCCGTCGAGGCTTTGTAATCAGAGCGACTGCGCTTCAAATCCTTTAATAAGGATTCGTAGGAGGGAAAGCCGGCGCCAGCAGCTGGGCCAGCTCCAGCTCCAGCAGTGGGCTGGCAGAACGCAGCCCTGCTCCCCTTCTCTTGGATTTTAGGAAGGGGCGAGCTGAGCTACCATCGAGCGTGACAATATCTTGGGGTGCAGGGACAGCGTGGGGGCAGAAAGGAGGCAGGAACCGAGCGTGCAGCCTCCAGACTCTTACCCTGAAGGATCAGCCTGGCTTGGATCTGCTAAATCCTGCCCCGAGCTGCAGCAGAGCTCTGGCTGCAGGAGGAATTGCCAGATCCCCTAAATCCCAGCATGAAGCGCAGGCGACCGCCCCGCACCCCTGAATGTCCCCATTGCCAGCAGGATGCAGCCATGAGCTTAATGGGAGCTGGGGAAGCAGTGGGGTCACCGAGCGCAGTGGGGCCCCAGACTGGCGCGTGGCCCTTCAGCCCCTCCCCGAGGGCTTTTGGGGCCAGAGGGAAGCCAGGGGAGCGGGGCAGGGCCTGGAGGAGGGAGCCAAAGCGAGCCAGGGAGCCGTGCAACTCCCCAGCAGCATTTCAAGAGCCTCCGGGGCCAGTAATTAAAACCAAAGAGCACGTAAACACCCTCCCAGTGTTTCCAGAGGCGAGCGCCGAGCTGAGGGTGCTCCGCAGGGACAGCTCTGCCACCTCAACGCTGCCACAGAGAGATCCCACAGAGTGCCGGGCGCTGAAACAGAGCCACCCCCACCTTCAGCACGGACTCCGTGTCCTCCCCGTCCCCACGAGCCCCACAAAGCCCCATGCCAGCCATGCAGCCCCAGCCCTGGAGAGCTGCCAGGTAGCCCGAGTTTGGCTTCCGGCCTGGCACCGCCGCAGCCGTAGGGAAAAGCAGCGCCCCGGGGAGCGGCCCAGCAGCCGTTCCCCCACTCCTCTCACCCTTCTTGAACTCCTCCAGCATGGCGTCCAGCTTGGTGTCGTGGAAAACAACGTGGACGGGGTGGTTGTAGAACTTGGTGATGGTCTTGAGGGGCGTGCAGTCGTCGGGGTCGACGAAGGCCAGGTCCTTGACGTAGAGGATGTCCATGATGTTGGAGCGCTCCTCCTCGTAGACGGGGATGCGGGTGAAGCCGCTCTCCATGATCTCCGACATGGTGTTGAAGTCCAGGATGGCGTCGCTGTTGATCATGAAGCAGTTCTGCAGCGGGGTCATCACATCCTCCACCGTTTTGGTGCGCAGCTCCAGAGCCCCTTGGATCATATTGAGCTCCTCCCTCACCAAATCGTTATAGGGCTCCGTCACCTTCAGCATCTCCACCAGCTTCTCCCGGTTGTACACGGTGCCGATCTCCTGGCCCAGGATGTAATCCAGCAGCTTGCTGATGGGGTAGGAGAGGGGAAACGTCACCAGCATGAAGAATTTGGTGACCACAATGGTGTTGGCACCCACGGCCAAACCGTGCCGCGAGCACAGCGCCTGGGGGACGATCTCCCCAAAGATGACGATCCCGATGGTGGAAGCCACCACGGCGCCGATGCCCGAACCGATGAGGTCGTCCAGGAGGATGGTGAGCGTGGTGTTGACCAGCACGTTGCCCAGCAGCAGCGAGCACAGCAGGTAATTCCCTTTCCTCCGGATGGGTTCGATCTTTCTGGCGTAACGCTTCTCCTTCTCGGTGCCGCAGTTCTGCACGATGCGCAGCTCCATGGGGTCCAACGCCATCAAACCCAAATTGAGCCCGCTGAAAATCCCCGACAGCACCAACAGCCCCATGATGAGGATCACCTGCAGCCAAAGGGGCAGCAGGGACTTCTTCTCCTCCACCACCACGATGTGGCCGTCGGCTCCTTGGTGCGGCAGCCAAGGCAGGCCGGGCCGTCGCTGCGTGCACAGCACGTACGTCTTGGCCTGCTCGTCCTTACGCAGGGGCTGCACCCGGACTCGGAGCAGCGCCGAGGTGTCCTGAGAGCCCCCCGGGCCGCTCCCCGCAGCCTCGGAGCCCACCAGGCCCTGCACCACCAGGTCCTGCGAGCGCTCCGGGCACGTCCCGTTGGGCGTGGAGGCGTTGCCGGCCGGGCGCAGCTCTGCGAAGGCCACGCGCTGCCCGGTGCCCGGTCCCAGCCCTAAGCCGTAGAGGCGAAGCAGCAGCTCGCTGCCCTCCGTCACGCGGATCGGGCCTCGCGTGGGGGCCGCCGGCTTGGTGCTCTCCTCCAACCTCATGCCCAGGATCACGCTTTCCCCGCCGCCCACCGCGGTGCCTCCGGGGAGGGCGAGGAGAAGGAGGAGAGGGGGGAGGAGCGGAGGCGGCGACGCTGCTGAGCTGCGGGTGGCCCCAACGCCCCGGGTGCCGCCGCGCCGCCGCCCGCCGCCCGCCGCCATGTTGGTGGCTCCCGGCCGCCGCGCGCCCGTGGCGTCAGCCCGCCGCCAGGCCACGCCCCCACGGTTTTGGCCACGCCCACTAAAAGGGGCGGGTCGGTGTTAAAAGGGGCACGGCGAGGCTTAAACGGGGGGAGGTCGGTGGGGCTGCTCAGCGGGAATCGCGAGCGGAAGGAGGATGGATGGGGGTGGAAGGGAGGGGGACGGGGAGCCCGGCTGGGGCGTGGGGGGCAGAGCTTCGGGTGTGGGCCCTAAGATTTGGGAGGCAGGGCTCGGTTGGAGGGCGGGATGGGGGGGACGGGGGGCACTAGGACCTGCCGTCCGAACCAAGTTTCGCGGTGGTGAGATCGCTAGGATCTAAGAGGCGGGACCGTAGTGAGGGGGCAGGTACTGAGCCTTATGGGGCAGCATCCAGGGTGGGGGCAGGACCTTGGAGGCAGGCACCAGGACCTGCGGTGCAGGACCCAGGCCCTTTGGGGGCACTAGAACCTATGGGCAAGACCTCGAGGGGTGTCGATCACCCTCCAGGGTTGGACCCTTGAGGTCACCAGGACCCACGGACGGGACCCAAAAGGCTCCAGGACCCAGCCGCGCCTCTGGCCCGGAAGCGTCCTTTACTTCGAATTCCCATCGCCCCCTGCGCGTATTAACCCCGCCCCCATCTGACAGACACGCCCTGCAGCCAACCACCCATCAGCATCGCGCTGCGGGCGGAGCGGGCTGACCAATGGGCTCGCTGGACTGGGAGGTGGGCCGAGCGGGCTGACCAATGGGCCGGCGGGGCTGGGAGGAGGAGGAGGCAAGATGGCGGCGGGCCGGTGGCGGGCAGGGCTGGCGCTGCTGGCCGTGGCGCTGGGGCTGGGCGGGCCGCGGGCCGAACAGATGGAGGAGCACCTGAAGCGGGAGCACTCGCTGTCCAAACCGTACCAGGGTGAGGAGGGGAGCGGGGGTGGAGGGCAGCCGGCAGCCCGGGGTCGGTGCCTCGAGGCTCGGTACCGACCGCCGGTGTGGGCCCGACAGGAGTGGGTTCGGCCAGCGCGGGGCTGTGGGAGCTGCAGGGCAACGCCATAGTGATGGCGCAGTACATCCGCCTCACACCCGACGTGCAGAGCAAGTGGGGAGCCGTGTGGAACCGCGTGGTGAGCGCCGGGGTGTGGGATTTGGGGAGGGGGCTGGGGTGTGTGCATCGGGGGGTGGGGAGACGGGTCGGGATGGGGGGGGGGATTGGGGAAGTGGGGAGTTATGTGGGGGCTGGGGTGGAGAAATGGGTTAAAAGAAGGGTTTGGGGGTTGTGGGATATGGGGGGGGGGCAGGGATGCGGGGTGGCTGCGCTTGGGGGAGGAGGAGGAAGAGGAATGGGTTCAGAGGAATAGATTTTGGAGTAGGGGGGATATGGAGGAGGGGATGGGAGCTGCAGGGTGCATGCTTGTGGAGGAGGGGCTAAAGAGGGGCTGGAGAAAGGGCTTCAGATGGAGAGATTTTGGGGTTATGAGGAATCCTTCAAGTGGAACCCCACTTGGGGGGGATAGCAGGCTGGAGAACTGGGCTCAGGTTGAGATTTCAGAGTGGGAGGGGGTCAGGGGTGTGGGGCGCCTCTGCTTGTGCTTTAGATTTTAGAGTGGAGGGGGGTATGGGGGACGTCAGGGATGTGGGTGCCTGTGCTTTGGGGGAGGGGGTAAAGAAATTGATTCAGGGGGAGAGGATTTGGAGCGGAGGGGACCTGGGATGGGCAGGGAGGTCATGCAGAAGGGTTCAGGGCTGGAAAATTGGGGTGTGGGGGGGCACTGGTTGTGGGGTTTTAGGGTGCCCTGAGTGGTGTTAGGGAGTGTGGGGTGCACTGGGGAGGCTTGAGGTGTGTGGACTTGAGATGGGGTTGGAGAAACAGGTTCGAAAGGAGAGATTTTGGGATTGAGGGGTTGTTTGTCTTCGCAGCCGTGTTACCTCCGTGACTGGGAGATGCAGGTGCACTTCAAAATCCATGGGCAAGGCAAGAAGAACCTGAACGGTGATGGCTTTGCCATATGGTACACCAAAGACCGCATGCAGCAAGGTAAACCCTGCTGGAGGAAGGTTGTGCCTGCAGGGCGGGCTGTTGGTGTCACCTCTTTGGGGGCACGTAGCTGCCAGAGTGGCTCCTGCTCTGTGTGCTCCTTTGGATCCCTCCGGGGAACGGCAGGGCCTCTGTCTCTCTGCTGTCCTTCATGCTGTCTGTCTTCTCCCGCAGGACCTGTCTTTGGAAGCAAGGATAACTTCCTGGGCCTGGGGGTGTTTGTGGACACCTACCCCAACGAGGAGAAGCAGCAGGAGGTGAGCTGGGGGGGTGATGTGCAGTGTGGGCAGCTCGGTGCCAAGCTCAGATTGCAGCCAGCGAGGTGTGAGCTTTTTGGATCTGAAATTGGAGGCCAGCTGGCTGCCAGCAGGGATTACTCAGCTTGCCTTGCCTTCTTCTCCTCTCTGCCTGGTTAGTTTCCTTCTAGTGAGGCAATCTGTGAGCAGATTCGTTGTCAGCTTCACCCTGAAAAAGCAGGGTAGGAGAAAACGAATGGGTCACCACCACTGTGTGCTGAGCTGCTGCGCTTTTGGAAGGCTGCAGGCAAGCAGCAGCTGGGGGGAAGCACGCACAGACTTCATAGAGCTCAAGCAGAGCAGCAGCCAAGCAGCCCCCCCCAGCCAGCTGTGTGGAGGGGGCACAGCGTGCCTGCACTGCGCTGCTCTGCCTGAAGACCTTTGTGCTCCTGCTGGGGCTGCTTTTTGTTTGGGGCTCTTTGGTGTTGGTTGGGGTTGTGAGGCGGTTTAAAACCCGACCTCCCCCACCCTGGTGTTGGAGTCAGCGTTGTCACTCCTGAAACAAAGCACCTTTTTGTAATTGTGGCTTCTCCTACCATACAGACGCTGCTTTACCCCCCCCCGACTGCTAACAGCTGCCCTCATTCCTCTCTGCAGACCCCGGAGGATACACGGGGCACTGCTGCAATGCCTGACCTTGCAGCTGCTGCGCAAACGTTGAGCAACCACCAGCTTTGTTCAAACATTACTAGCAGCCTCCTCCAGCCCGGGCTGGACTTTGTGCTCGTAGCAGAGCCTTGGTGTGGTCTGCCCAAAAGCCTGTGGTGTTCCTGGCACTGTGCGAGGATTGGTGTGGGGTTGGTCCTGCGGATGTGCAGGGCTGTGGCTGTGCTTCTTTAGCCCACCAGCTGCATCCTGCCTGCTTTGGTACCCAGCAGCTCAACCCACCCCCCTCTGCCTTTAGTCCTCGCTGAGCTGTGCAAGGAGGATTCCCAGGTTTCAGTTTCATGCTAAACTCTGGTCTGTGACCATTTTGCTTCTGTGCTCTTTCTTGCTTTGCGATAACCCTGGACTCACAGGCTCAGAAGAGGAGGTACAGCCCAGGAAATCAGGTACTTGCTCTTGCTGACCTACCCGTTTCCGAGCTGTTTGGTCTCACTTTGTCCTCTTGGTAAGGGAATCCCCTCGCTGGAGCTGCAGACATCCCTGTGTGAGCAGGGAGCAAGCAGGAGAACTTTCTCTTCTGTCCTAGATGCGCGGTAGCCAAGGTGAGGGGCTGCCCAGGGATCGTGCTTTTGGGGGAAGCGTAGCTGGGGTGAAGGAGCCTGGGGTCAGTAGGGTGCTGTAGGATCACAGAATCGCAGTTACAGAATACCCTGAGTGGGGAAGGACCCGCGGTGATCCCAGCTCCTGGTTCCAGCTGGGACCTCCCAAAACTCAGACAGTGTTTCCAGACCCTGCAGGCGCACTGTGAGGCTGGGGCGGAGCTGGGAGCTGAGTTTGGCCTTCTCCCCACAGCGTGTTTTCCCCTACATCTCTGCCATGGTGAACAACGGCTCTCTCACCTACGACCACGACCGGGACGGCAGACCCACGGAGCTGGGGGGCTGCACAGCCATGGTGCGCAACCTCAACCACGACACCTTCCTGGTCATCCGCTACGTCAAGAGGAGGCTGACAGTGAGCGCTGCTTCCCTGTGCTTTTTGGACAGCTGTGCTGACACCCAGTGCTACCGGAGCCTCTTTGTTTCCAGGTGCTGATAGATATTGATGGGAAGCAGGAGTGGAGGGACTGCATCGACGTGCCCGGCGTGCGCCTGCCCCGTGGGTACTACTTTGGCACCTCCTCCGTCACCGGAGACCTCTCAGGTACTGCTGTGTGGCCCTGAGCGGCTCTTGTGCAGCTTTAGGGCGTCTGGAGGTGCAGCTGAGGTATGGGGGGGGCTTACAGAGCGCCTGAGGACCTCTTTCTGCTTGAGGGAACTTTGATTTTCATCCCGGGGAGCTCAGATCCCGGTCTGGGCTTGCTGTGCAGCTCAGGCAGCTTTCTTTGAGCTCCCTCTGCCATCAGGTGAGGCTGGCGGTGGCCTTCAGGCAGCGACGTGGGCAGACCTCAGCCAGCATCTCTTACAGCCAGTCAGGAGGTTCGACCCCAAGCTGTGTGCCTCAGGAGGAGCAAAACAGCGCGAGAGCTGAAAATCTCATCTGTACCCTCACGGCTCAACCTGCAGTGACGGGCAGGCCCTGAGGGCAGCGCTGAGATGGCTGCTGTCCTACTGCTGGGGGTTAAAACGCTGCTCTGGAAAGGCTGGGAACAGAGGAGCTGGCTGTGTTGTCAGAGCAGCTGCGGTCTGCTCTTTGCATTTCCTAACCCGAGGGCGATGGTGCTGCAGGGGCTGATGGAAGCGGTGCTTTGCAGGAGCTGAAGCTCTTCACCTTTCTCTGCTTTCCCCCCTGCTTCTCCTTCTCTTGCAGCTTGGGGTGCTGTGAGGCCCGGAGTTACCCAGCTCTGCCTCTCCGGGCAGGTTTTAAGCCTGATTTCTGAGTCGTGCCCTATGAAAGCACACTGTTTGGCATCTGGGCCCGTTGTTGGCTCCAACAAAAGTTCCTTTTCTTTCTCAGATCTCTGCCTAATGCCCTGGGAGCTGGCAGGCTGGCCTGGAGCACTCGCGTTGTCCCACTAATAACACCGTGGTCACAAGCAAAGGAGATAGGGTCATGTGAGGCTGATTCTAACACTGCTTTTGCAATGGTGTTATGGGGGGGGGGGGGGGGGTTGTGAATGCTTTTGAATCAGATGATGGCCCAGTCTGGGCTGTTGTTTCTTGGTTTAAGTAGCTTAAAGGTTCCTGCTGGGGGTTTAGGAAGAGCGTAGAGCCTGCCCTGAGGAGGTGAGTTCTGCTGTTGGGAGGGGACAGCCGGCATCCTGCGGCTGTTACCTGAGTGACGACGTCCCACGGTGCCATCAGTGGCGCTCGCATCTCTGCCTGGGGCCTTTTTGGTGGGTGACACCTCAGGGTTCATCTGCTCCGCTTACAGACAACCACGACATCATCTCCCTGAAGCTGTACCAGCTGACGGTGGAGCGGACGCCGGAGGAGGAGCGGAGGGACAAGGAGGTGTACCTGCCTGTGGTGGACAACCTCAAGCTGCCGGGAAGTAAGTGGGGGGGGGTCAAGGGGGCTGAAATGGTGGCGTCTCACCAGCAAAGCAGCTGAGCTCCATTGGGAATCGTTGCCGCGTTGGTCAGGCGGATGGCCGTGAGCTGCTGTGCGGCCGCTGAGGTCTCACAGCTGGTCCTCTCCCCCGCAGTGGAGGCACCGCTGGAGCCCATGAGCGGCCTGGCTCTCTTCTTGATCGTCTTCTTCTCCCTCGTGGCCATCGTCTTCGCCATCGTTATCGGAGTCATTGTGTACAACAAGTGGCAGGAGCAGAGCCGGAAGCATTTCTATTGATGTGGGGTGGCCCCCGACAGCTGCGGTGTGACGGGCTGCCTCATGGCAGCACCCCTGGCGTCCCCAAAGGCCGCGGTGGGGGACGGCTGCTGTTTGTCACTGGGCTCCAGGACTCCCCCAGTGCCAGAGGGGGACGCACGTTGTGCTGGGGGTGGAGCTGCTGTCCCCTGCAGGCCTGCTGGGAGCCGGAGCTGGGCTCTGGGAGCTGCTGGGGGTGGCTCACAGGGCGGTGGCAGCGCTGGGCCGGCTCTGCCTTCGCACATGGGTGGAATTCACCGCTTTGGCTGTGAAGTCCCAGCCCTGCTTTCCTTGCCAGGTTCCTGCAGTCACCCCTTCGCAGCGGTTTCGTTTCCAGGAGGGTTTTGCCAAGCCGTTCTCCCACTCAGGCTGCTTCCATCACCCACCTCAGGCCCTCTTTAGAGACCCTCCTGCTTTTTCTTTGCACTTCGAGTCCCCCTCGAACCTCCGGGCAACCCCTCCGTCCCATTAACCCCCAGCCTTGGGTGCTTTGAGGGCACGCTGACTGTTTCCCCTCACCCCAGGCAGGGTTTAATACCACGCTGTCCCTTCTCAATCCCTGTTTGCTGCTGCCCTGGGGCTCAGCTCTGGCCCTCTCCGGCATGCTGTGCCTCCGCACGCCTCCCACGCCGCCTGCATGTCGTTGCTTTGCCACCTCTGAGGGCTCAGTGCTCCCCCCCCAGGAACAGCCGAACCACGGGGGGGGCCTCTCAGAGCCGCAGCCCTCGCTGCCTTCCAGGGAGTCCTGGTTTATTCCTACCTCAGTGACTGCTTGTGTCAGTGACTCCTCGCTGTGTTTCTCTCATGGGAAGGAGCAGCACAACCACCTTCGCCCCGGGGATTGCATTGGGCTCCTGCGGCCGCCCTCGTGGATTTGGGGGGGGGGGGGGGGGGGTGATGGCACGGGGTGCCCACAGGAACAGGAGGTCGGTGCATCCCTCGCAGCTCTGAGCACGTCTGGACGGCAGCCCTCTGCTTGTGGCTGCTGCGGGGCAGGGCTGAGAGCTGTGCCGTGAGCCGGGATGGCTCCCAGTGCGCGGGGAACGGTGCCTTGTGGGCGGGATGGTTGGACGGGGGTGGCTGGAAGCTCGTTGGAAGTGCTCGTGGGGCCTGGAAGGGGCTGATCTGTGATGTTTTCGCCTCTTGTTTGTTTTGCCTGAGAGCTTGGAGTGAAACGTGTGCGCCTCTTCCCAGCTGTAACGCGTCGAGGAATAAATGTTGGTGTGTGTGTGTGTGTGTGTGGCGCTGCTGCCCTCCTCGTCCTCAGCCCCCTCCTCCTGGCACTGCTCACAGCGCACCCCGCCTTGCCCGTCTCAGTTCTGGTTTTATTCAGGAGCTGATGTGGCTGCGTGCCGTCCCCTCGGCGCTCCGTGTCCCACCCACGGCTGCAGGCTGTCCCGTGGGTGCTCAGTGTTTGCTGCCGGCACCGAAGAGGCGCAGCCCCTGCAGCGGGTTCACCAGCTTCATGGCTACGTAACCCTACGGGGAGGGGGGGGGGGCTCAGCATGGCTCTGCGAGCAGCAGAGGGGAGGGGGTCGGGGGGTCCTCCGTGCTCACCGGGGCGGAGTAGATGAAGTTGAGGAGCAGGAGGAGCAGCAGCAGCAGCGCCAGGGTCGCGGTGATGCGGCAGCGGTGCCGCTGCCAGACGGCGTAGCGCAGGGCACGCAGCGGGGCCCGCAGCCACAGGAAGGACGAGTCGGGCCGCCTGCGGGACGCGGAGCCGGGTCAGCCCCCTCTGCGCCAACCCCTCTGTGCCCTTTGGGGTCCGGGGGGCTCACACGGGGGGCTGCAGGGTTGGGTGCGCGTTGGGCTCCTCCCGGCCTTTCCCCGCTGGTCTCTGTTCTGCCTCTTTCTCACCGAGCAGCTCCAGGCTCAGCTCCAGCTTGCCCTGCGGGAGGAACAGCGGGTGGATACGCGGGCGGGATGCGTTTCCGTGCCCCCGCTGCCCTCCCCTTCCCCGCCGTACCGCCATGCGCTGCGTGCCGCCCTCGTGCACCACGCAGGGCCACCATCCCCGCGCCTGCTTCTGCCGGAACAGGGAGAAACGGGGGGGTCCCCGAGTCCTCCCCCATGGCCAGGGGCTCCGGCGTGGCTTTAGGGCGCAGTCCTGCGGCCGCTGGGCTGGACGGGGCAGCCGGGTGAGTTCCAGCTCCAGGACACCTGCAGGGAGAAGCGTCACCCCTGGGTGTCCCACCGCGCCCCGCTCGGCTGGGCAGATGCGCCCTCACCCAAAAAATCATCAGCCGAGAACTTGTCGTTGTCCCACACTTGGAGGATGAGCTTCGGGGGCAGCTTCAGCACCGTCTCATCCAGGCTCCAGAAATGCTCCTGCACGGAGCGAGGGGGAGGAGGAGGGGTCGCGTTTAGCCCCCAAAGCCTCATTTCCCACCCCCCCCCCCCCCCACTATGGGGCGCGGCACCTTGTGGGGCAGCACGCAGCGCCGCTCGGCCGCCAGGTACTGGAAGGGGAAGACGAAGCGCCAATGGAAGCTGCCGTCGCCCTGCAGCGCCCGGTAATGCACGTCCGTCCTCTGCTTCTGCTCCTCCAGCCCGTCCAGCCAGCTGCACACCGTGCGGGGAGGGGGCACGGCTGTCCCCTCGGCCCCCCCCCCACCTTGTCCCCCGGCCTTTGGGACACAGCGGTGGCCCTGCGCTCACCCGGTGACGTAGATGTCGCTCATCCTCTGCCCTGCTGCGTTGGTGTCCCCCGGCTCCACGTCGCGTGTGTTCCACACCACGCAGCGCAGCTCATAGCTGGGGAGGGGGGGGGAGGCGTCACCTCCCACCCGGGGGGGGCCATCCGTGTCCCGTGGTGAGCGCTCACCTCTGGGGTTTGCGGGGAGAGATGTCCACGGGGGGCCCGGGGGGGCCGAGGCTGGCGGGGAAGACGTCCACCCACATCTGCAGCTTGCCCTGTGCCGTGGGGTGGATGTGCTGCCACTTGTCCCCGTGTCCCCGAGGTCCCCATCACCCACCCCCGACATCCTACCTTGTCATGGGGTGCCCATCACGCTGGGACCCTCCCCCCCCCCACCCTGCCACCCCATCCCCGTCATCCCCACGCATCTCTACGGTGCGTTGTCCCAGTTGTCCCCAAACCAGCATCCCTCCCTGTCACCCCACTGCCTTCCCTCCATGCCTGAGGTTCCCCACCACCCTCAGCTTTGTCCCTGTCACCCCGCAGTCCCCAGCATCTCTCCACGTGCCCCCACCCCCATCGCTCCTCTTCCCCTATCACCCCCTGACGTCCCTTTGCGCCCCGCTGTCCCCATCACCCCATCCCCACCTGCTCCAGCCCGGGCTGGGCACTGTTGTACAGCGTCCTGGTCTCCAGGTGCTCGGGGACGAGGTTCCACGCACGCAGCACATGCAGGGCCAGGCGCTCCCGAGGCGCCCCGGGGTGACGATGCGTGGGGGGGCCGCTCTCTGCAATGCCAAACCCTCGCACCACCGGAGGGACCCCATCATCACCCCCCCCCCCCAATCACCCCCTGGACCCCGACCCACCGAAATGGCTCAGCAGGAAGGTGGAGCCCCCAAAGGTGACGGCGGTGCCCTCGGCGCTGAATTCGGGTGCCTGCAGCCCCCGGGTGTGAGCCAGGTGCTCCAGTGCCCGGCTGGGGCTCAGCTGGTCCCGCCAGCGCCCGGGGCCAGCCCTGTGGGCACGGTGTGGGGTTGGGGACTGTGCTGCTCAGCCCTTTGTGCCCACCCAATCCCCTCATCTTCCCCTTTGTGTCATCCTCAGCTCCCCGTGCCCATCCCCGCGTGCCCTTCCCAGTTCCCCACACCCCCTATGCCAACCCTGCACCTCCCTGTTCCCAATTCCCTCTTCCCATCCCCTTGGACCCAACCAGTCCCCATCCCCGCTCCTTTCCCATCCCATCTCCTTGTCCCCGTCCCCCTGCCTGCTCTCTCCCCGTTTCCTATTCCCAGCCCCGTCACCACCCCGTGCTCCCACCTCATCCTCATCCTCCTGTGCCCTCCACACCTCCTTTTCCCCATCTTCCTTCATCCCTATGCCCTCCTCGGCTCCGTCTCCCCGTGTCCCTGTGCCCTCCCCACCTTGTCCCCATACCCTTGTGCCCACCTCCCCGTCCCCCTGTCCCCTATGCCCCCCCCATCTCCTTGTCCCCACACCTCTGTGCCCTCCCCATGTCTGTGCCCCCATCTCTTTGTCCCCATACCCCTGTGCCCTTCGTATCTTCCTTGTCCCCGTACCCCTGTGCCCTCCCCACCTCCCTTGTCCTCATCCCTCCATACCCACCCCCTCCCCACATCCCCACCCTCAGTCCCAGCGCCCCCTCCCCATTTGGGGGGTCACCCACGTGCGGTACAGGTGGGGCAGCCCGCAGTGGGCACGGAATCGGGACAGCAGCCGGTTCTCCAGGTCGATGGTGGTGCTGCCAATCTCCTGGTCGGGTGGCAGCAGGTCGTGGTCCAGCAGTGAGACCCGCAGGTCCTTCTCCAGCGGGACGGTGCCCGTCACCTCGAACATCCTGGCAGTGGGGTCAGCCCCAAGGTGAGCCCACGTGGGGACAGGGACCGGTGGGCATAGGGACCTGCTGGCACCAGGGCAGGGGCTGGCTGGAGTGGAATGTGCTGGCATGGGGACTGGGGGGCTGGCTGGAGTTGGTGTTATGGGGAGTGGGATCCCGGTGGTGTGGGGATTTGGTGTTATGGGACCTACTGCCATAAGGAATGGGGAGCTGGCGGCATGGGGAACGGGATCCTGGTGCCATGGAGACTTTGTGTGATGGGACTGTATGGGACCATGGAAACTTGGAGGCATGGGGAATGGGAACTCAGTGGCATAGGGACGTCTGAGGGGACCTGCTGTCATGAGGAATGGGGACTTGATGGCATGGGGACCTGCTGGTATGGAGAATGGGGACTTGGTGACATGGAGAATGGGATCCTGCTGGCATGGGGAGTGGCTGTCGTGAGGAATGGGGACCTGGTGCCATGATAATGTGGCGTTACGGGGGCACACGTGCATGGGGAATGGGCCATCTGGTGGCATGGGGACCTGCTGGCATGAGGGATGGCGACACAGTAACAGAGACCTGCTGGCAAATCAGGGATATGGGGAATGGGGACTCCCAGCAGCCCCCCTGGGCACCTCTCCTCTGTGCCAGCCAGGAGTGGCAGTGCCACCAAGCCACCCATGGTGGCCCTACCTGCCAAAAACTGGTTCCACGGTGTTGGGCACGTACTGGTCGCGCTGGCCCAGCGTCTTTGCTCCCAGCGAGACACGAACGTAGGGGTCACACTGGCAGCAGGGAGGGGGCCGTCAGGGTGACAGATGGTGACACACGGGGTGGGGGACACAGGGGTGGCCTTACCATCCCATTGCGGTCACGAGGGGACAGGTCGAAGGCACGGACGATGTAGACGCGCACCAGGCACTGCTGGGGTTGGCTGGGGGGCAGCTCCTGGAAGTGGCGGGGCGGTGGGGGCACCCCGGGGTCCTCGGGTAGGGGGTAGAGACAGAACAGCCCCTGCGAGTGGGGGACAGCCCGGCCGTGCACCCCAAGTGCCCCTGCGCTGGGTCTGGGGTCCATGGGGGCGCGGGGGTCTCACCTTGAACTCGCCCACAGGCACGGGGTCATCCCCCTGCTGCCCCCCCGGCTGGTAGAGGGGGAAGGTCTGGCAGAAATCCTGCAGCCCCTCGAATTCTGGCACTGCCTCCAGCTCACAGCTGTACACCTGGGGGCACAGCGGGCTGGCACTGTCCCCAGCGCTGTCCTCGGCGTTGTCCCCATCCCTGCTTTGGTGCTTCTCGTCTTCCAGTCCCCTTCTTCAACACTGTTCTCATCCCATCTCTGTCCCTGCTCCCACCTCATCTTCATTCCTGTCCTATTCCTGTCCTTGTCCTCATCTTCACCCCCCATCCCCAGCCTTGTCCCTGTCCTTGTCCCCATCCTGCATTCCCCACAGTCCCTATCTGTCCCCATCCTCATCTCAACCATTTCTTCATCGCTTTCTTTCCCAATCCTCATCCCCATCCCGTTTCTCCCCCACTCTCCGTCCCTGACCGTGTCCCCATCCCATCTTTATCCCTGTATCCTTATCACCGACCATCCCTGTCTCCATCCCCACCTTTGTCCTTCCCACTCCATCGCCTGCCCCGTGTCACGCTGTCCCCCTCACCTTCAGGCTGTCCCTGTGTGTCCCCCGGTGGCTCTTTGCCGTGTCCCCCATGGCCATGTAGAATTTGCTCCACCAGTCGCCCTCTTCCTCATCCTCCTCTTCCCTCTCCATGTCCTGGTGGGCAGCAGGGTGAGGCAGGATGATCCTGGTGGCTCTGGTGGCCCCTGGTGGCCCCCAGTTCCTGTGCCCACCTTGTCTGCTGTCCCCTTCTCGGCGGTCACCCTGGGCAGCATCTGTTGGGAGCGGAGGGGACATTTGGGGACAGGAGGTGGGGGGATCCTGCGGCACAGCCAGGGCTGTTGGGGTTGGGAACAGGTGTAGGGGACACGGGGGAGAGGGGGGGGCTCACCTGAGCAATCCTGCCCCAGGCAGCAGCTGTGAGTGGGGACACAGAAAGTGAGCGTCCTACAGAGGGACAGGGAGGGGGCATGGATGGGACGGGGATGGATCAGGGATGGGAAAGGGATGAATGGGATGGGACAGAGATAGGACAGGGATGGGGCAAGTACAGGGCAGGGAGGGGGTAGGAGGATATGAGGGACAGAATAGGGATGGATGGGGATGGGGACACGGATAGGAATAGGAATGGGATGGTGGTAGGGGTAGAGATGGAGCAGGGATGTATGAGGGATGGGGAAAGGACAGGGATGGGGTGGAGGGTGCTAGGGAGAGGGCATGGATGGGCAGAGATGGGGCAGGGGCCAGGTGGGGATGGGACAGGGTTGTACCGGGGTTGGAACCAGACACAGGGACACGAGGTCTGGGCAGCTGCTCCCCTCCATTGGGCTCACGGCGGAACCTCACCAGGTCCTGCACGCACGCCTGGCCCACGTGGGGCCGATACCCAAAGCCCTGCGTGTCCAACACCCGCAGCCGGATCGGGGGCACGTACTCCTCCTCCACTGGCAGGTGCTGGGACCAAGCCGTGCCGTCACCCCGGGGTGCCAGCACCCACGGGTGGGCTCTGCTCCCTGTCCCCGTGAGCTCACCAGTGTCAGCAGGAAGGCGTTGATGGGGAAATTGGGGTTGGTGGTGAGGTTGGTGATGGGGGGGATGCGCAGGACCTGCCCCCCGCACTGCACCTCCAGGCTGGGGGCACGCACAGGCAGCAGGGAGCGGCCACGGAGCCCCCGCAGCCCCCACGCCAGTACCTGCAGGGCCCACATCCGTTCACCCACGTCCCTCATCTCCATCCTTTCCTGCATCCCTTTTCGTGTCCTTTTCATCCCTATTTCCATCTTCTTCATTGCTGTCTTTGTTGCCTCCCAGTCTCCATCCCTGCCCTTGTCCCCTTCCCATCTTCATCCCTTCTCCACCTCTACCCTGGTCTTGTGGCCACCCCAATCCCCAGCCCATCTCCATTGCTGTCCCTGTCCCCATCCCTGTCCTCATTGCTGTCCTGTCTTTATCCATGTCCTTGTCCCCAGCCTCCCTGTCCCCATCTTGTCCTATCCCATCATATCTTGTCCTATCCCATCCCTTCCCTTTCCATTGCATCCCATCCCATCCAATCCTGTCCCCTTCCATCCCATTTTGTCCCATCCCATCTCACTGTCCGTGTCCCCATTCTCTTCTCACCCCACTCCCCATCCCTGTCCCAAATCTTGTCCCCACCCCTTCTCCTCCTTGCCACCCATGTCCCCAGCATCACCTCCAGTGCCATCAGCCTCAGGACCGGCCGGATGCCCGGGGGGATGCTGAAGGTGCCCTGTCTCCATGGTGGGCTGCTGAGCCGTGCCAGTGCCCCGTCCTATTGGGGTGATGGGGACGTGAATGCTGGGCACAGGCTCTGGGAGCCCCCCCACACCCCGTGCCTCCCACCTCTCACCTCAGCCTCGTGCAGCAGCTCAAAGGCAGCCAGCAGTTCCCCGGCCGGACCCCCCGGCCCCTCCAGTGGGTACCTCTGCAGCCGGGTGGGCTTCCAGCGCCCCACATCCAGCCACACTTTTGGGGTGCACACACTTCTCCCAAGGAAGCTCCCAGCACCCTACAAGGCAGTGTCAGGGCACGGGTGCCCCCACCCATGGGTGCCCAGTGCCTATAGGTGTTCCCCACCCATGGGTACCCCCGATGTACCCCTCCATCCTGATCGAACACCTCCACCACCACAGCTGGGGGCTCCTCCCGCACCCCACGTGGGTCCCCATAGAGCGGCACCCGATGGAAGAGCAGCGCCTGATCCCAAACTGGGTCCAGAGTGCCGGGCAGCATGCGGGTGCTCTGGCTGAGGTGCACGAAGGAGACGTGGGCAACGGGGTCTGTGGGAGCAGCACCCACTGTCAGCACCCAAGGGTGCTGCTGGGGGTGAGGGGGGTCAGGGTGCTGGGGGGTTCCCACCTGCCGTGGTCTTGGTGCCGTGGGGCTTCAGCTCCAGCGCTTGGAAGAGGTAACAGCGCAGTTGGAAGGAGCTGGGTCCTGCGGGAGGAGGGAGGGATGTCAGGGGGTCCTGGGTTAGTGTTAGTGTTGGGGACCCCTGGATCCCCCAAATCCTCCCCCAGCACCCTGTGGCTCACGCTGGAAGGTGCAGAGGATGACAGGCATGGGGTGCTGAGGATGTCCTCGGCCTTTGGGGGCTGCTGCCGTCTGCTTGCTCTCTGGCGTTGCCTCCACGTCCTACAAGTTGGGATGTGGGGTAGGGCAGTCAGCCCGGCTCCCTGTTCCACTGTCCTCATGTCCCTCCATCCCTGTGTCCCTCTATCCCTGCATCCCCACACCTCTGCATCCCTCTCTTTGTTCCTCCATCTCTGCATCCCCTTTTCCCTCCATCCCTGCATCCATCCCTCTGTCCTCGAATCCCTGCATCCCTCTGTCCCTCCATCCCTTTCCATCCCTTCACCCCATCCCTCTGTTCCTCTGTTCCTCTGTCCATCCCCATCCGTACCGCTGTGCCCTCGAGGAGGAAGACGGCAGCCACAGATGAGGGCAGTTCTGGCACCATGTGCCGATGCCAGCGGCGCCGCCGGCACACATCACCCGCTCGGCGCTGCGGATGGAAGCGGCCGCCCCACAGGGATGCGTATTCCCACACTTTATCCGGAGCCTTGGGGCTGTGCTGTGGGGATGGGTGGCACAAAGGTGACAGTGGCACAGAGTGGGGAGAGAAGGGTGCTCAGAGCAGAGGGCTGGTGGCCGAACATCTGTCCCTGCCACCCCACCCTTGTCACCCACCCCCATCCCTGCCATTCCACCCCTGCCACCGCTGTCCATCCACACCATCCCGTTCAACCCCATCCTGCCACCCCCTTCCTCGCCACCCTGCCTGTGCCACTCCATTCTGGTCACCCTGCCACCCCATCCTTGTCACCTCCAACCTCACCACTCTATTTTTGCCACCTCCTCCCTACCCCCCTCATATCTACCACCCCCGTAAGTACCACCCCATCCCCTGCCACCCTCATATCTACCACCCTGTTCCTGCCACCCCATCCTTTCCCCTCCCCATCCTGCCACCCTCTTCCTTGCCACCCCATCCCCACCACCCCCACATGTGCCACCCCATTCCCACCACCCCATTCCCACCACCACATCGGTGTCCTCCTCCTGTCCCTGGGCACAGCTGTCCCGACGCCGGGTGCGCAGCCATCGCCGCCGCCGCTGTGTGTGGTACATCTCCTCTTTGGGGTGCCACGCAGGTGAGGGGTCGCCGGCCGCCACGCTCACCCCATACTCCCATCCTGCATCACCCACGTTGGCACTGTCACCTTTGCCACCCCCCCCTCCCCCCACCCACCCAGCACACCCACATGGGGACGTCGCTCACCGGCCTCATCCACGGCCCCCGTCACCTCCACCCGCCAGCCGTCGGTGACGTGCCAGCCTTGGGGACACGCCACCTCCTCCTTGGGGGGCACCGCCGTGCCGGTCTGCAGCAGGCAGAGCTGAGCTCTGGGGTTTCTGTGCCACCCAACTGCACCCCCACGTCACCCCTTCTCACCACATCAGTGCTGGGCACGGTGGCAGGTCCCCATTCCCCACCGTGCTGCCGGCTCTGGTTCTCATAGACCTCCTCCAGCACCTCGTCCATGCCAGCCTCGTGGTCCGGCAGCAGCCTGAGGACAGGACCGGCTGCCACCCCCTTGCTGTCCCCACGCACGGGGAGGGGTGTCTCTCAGGGTCTCACCGCCGTGGTGGTTCCACAGCCCAGGGCCCATCCCAGCACCAGCCCTGGGGGGTTCGGATGCGCTCGCGGGGCAGCCCCGCTCTGCCGGTGACGTCGGAGAAGCTGGGATGACCCGGGAGCGCCCGGCTGCTCCATTTGCCCAGGACCTTCATCTGGTTCTCATACTGTAGGAATGGGGTGCCACTGTGTCACCATGACCCCATTTCACAGCATCACTGTGTCACCATATCACCTCATCACCGTGTTATGATGTCACCATGCCATCGTGTCACAGCATCGCTGTGTCACCACGTCACAGCATCGCTATGTCATGGTGTCACCATGTCATCATGTCACTGTGTCACCGTGTCACCTCATCGCCATGTCGTCATGTGACAATGTCACCATGTCACCATGTTACTATGTCGTCACTGTGCCACCCCATCACCGTGTTATCATGTCACAGTGTCACCATGTCATCACCTCATCACCGCATCATGGTGTCACCATGTCGCCATGTTATCGTGTCACCCTGGTATTGTGTCACCATATCATGGTGTCACTGTGTCACAGTGTCACCACGTCACCACGCTGTCCCCTGCCCAGCACTCACTGTCTCAGCATAGACGTGCAGGGGGCCCTCCAGGTAACGTGGCAGCTCCTGGCTCTCAGCCACGCGCCCCAGCCACAGCCGGACACGGAGCTGGGCATGGAGGTGTCCCGGGGTCTGGGGACACCAGGGGACATGAGTGGGGCACAAAGGGAATGTGGAGGGTAGGGACACAGAGGGGACATGGGGAGGTATGGAGGGAGAGGAGAGACATTGAGGGAGTGTGGAGGGGGATGAAGGGGACGTGAGGTACGGAGGGGACACAGAGGGGACATGAGAAGATGTGGAGGGGACAGGAGGGATGTTGAGGGAAGATGGAGGGGACATAGAGGGGACATGGCGGGATGGAGAGTATTTGTGGAAGGGATGTGGAGGGGCATGGAGCGCTTATAGAGGGGGAAAGGACATGGAGAGGATGCGGAGGTGGCATGGGGTTGACATGGAGGTGACAGGGGACGTGGAAGAGATGGAGAGGACTGGGAGAGGATGTGAAGAGCATAGGAAGGGGACATGGAGGTGACATGGTTTGAATGTTGAATGGATATATAGGGGGAGAGGACATGGAGGGGACATGAAGGGACTGTGGGGAGGGTAAGGAGGTGACACAGATGGGACATGGAGGGGACATGGAAGGGATGGGGAGGTGACATAGGTGGGACACAGAGGGGATGTGGAGGGGATATGAAGAGGTTGTAGAGGGGGCTACGGAGGGGACATAGGCGGGACAGCGAAGGAAAGTGGAGGGGATATGGAGAAGGCTTGGAGGGGACATGGAGGGGACGCGGACTGGATATGGGGGGGATGTGGAAGAGGCACTGAGGAGACACGGGGGTCCCAGGGGCCGTTTGCTGCCCTACCCCCAGCATCAGGGTGTGCGTCCGCCCGCAGAGCCGCCCGCAGGCCGCGGGGCCGTGGGCTGAGCAGGCGAGGCGGTGCGCGGGGATGCGGGCGCAGGCCAGGCGGCGGGCACCGCTCCGCAGCCACAGCAGCACGTCGGGAACGCCGGCCTGCGGCTGGGGGGAGCGGGACAAGATGGAGAGGGGGGGGGACAACCAGGAGCCACAGAACCCCTCCAGATGGGGCTTTCTCCGCACCTCGGCCTGCAGGGCGGCCACGCGGCCCAGCCAGGCCTCGGCCTCGGGGAGCAGCGCGGCCCAGGCCTGGCGCGGAGGCCCGGCGGCGGCGGCCGAGGCGAGGAGCTGCAGGAGGTGCAGGCGGGCGGCACGCAGCTCCGCGTCCAGCCGCGTGTTGGGGTGCTGGGCCTGCAGCACGGGCAGGGCAGCCCTGGGGAGAGGACACGGGGGATGCTCACCCACCTGGCCTGCCTGCTATTCCGCGCCCCCCCTCCCACCAAATATCCATTTTTATCCTCCGAAGCTGCACTTTTTCCCTCAAATGCCCCATTTCCCCCTCCCCAAATGCTCTCTTTCCTCCCCAGATTTCCTATTTTCTCTTATTTGTGCCCAATTTTCACCCAAAATTCCACATTAACCCCCAGAAAAGCCCCATTTCCCTTTAAAATGTCCCGTTTCCCCCCTGAAATGCCCCATTTTTATCCCCAGTTGACCCATTTTTTCCCTCCAGCACCCCCTTTACGCCCACAAATGCCCCACTGCATCCTCCGAGATGCTGGGCTCCCTCTCCCACCCCACTTCCAGCAATGGGGGTCAGTGATATGAGAGCATCCACAGCCCCCCCCCCGCACGCTGACCTGCAGTCCCGTGCCAGCTCACGCAGCAGCTTCCTCCCAATGTCCCCATGGGCATCCGGCCTCGCGTTCCGCAGCATTGCCACATTTCTCTCCTGTGGACCTCACCAGTGACCAACCCCCACCCAGCGCTCATCCCTGCCACCCACCCCCATGGCCGTGTGTCCCCGTGTCCCCCATCCATACATCCCTGCGTCCCCATGTCTGCAGGTCACCATGTTCCCCTGTCCGTATGTCCTCGAATCCCCACATCCACACGGGCATCTTTATGGTCCATCTTTAAGGTCCTTTTCAATCCCAAACCTTCCACGTGTCCCCATGACCATGTGTCCCCGTGTCCCTGCATTCCCACATCCACGTGTCCCCACACCCATATGCAACATGTCACCATGTTCCCATATCCCCACATCCATTTGTCCCCATATCCCCGTGTCCCCACACCCACGTGTCCTCATCCCTTGTGCCCCATGTCCCCACGTCCCCATATCCACGCCTTCCGCCACCCCTGGCTTCTCACCAGCCTCTCGCCCACACTGTGCAGCAGGTTCTGCCCGTCCCACCGCTGCCCAGCATCCTCCCACGTGGAGGTGACAGCCACCACCGGCTTGCTGTCATACCAGGGCATGTAGTAGTAGCGGTTCCCTGCACGCACAATGGGATGAGCACCCCCAAGGTGTCCCCGCTGGGACGGGGGGTGTCCCCCTGGTTTGCTCACCATCAAAGAGGGGGTGGCCTTGCGGTGTGGCGGAGGCAGCGGGGTGGCACGTGGTGTCCCCGGTGTCCCCATGGTTGCCGATGCTGAGCTCGAAGCGCAGCGGTTCAGACGTGGGGGACAGCATGGTGGCCGAGTAGAACACCGCGCAGAGCCCCAGGCGGTGGCGACGGGGCAGAAGGCGCTGCAAGAGGAGGAAATCCCCCCAAAAAACCCAAATAACCCCCCCTACCCTGGGATAAAAAGTGACCGCACACCACCGTGTCCCCACCTGCACGCGGGTGACGTCCTCTGGGGCGATGGTGTCCTGCTGGCGCCCATTGGGATCCCCTGGGTGGGTGCTGAGCTCCAGCAGCACCCGGCCCCTGTATGCCACCATGGTGTCCTATAACATAAGGGGGGGGGTGCTGGGGGGCTGTGTCCCCCCCAAATGCAGGTGGTGCTCCATGCTGTCTCCTATTGCACTCACACTGGGCACGGTGGCAGCATCTCTCTGGGGACCGTAGAAGGGGAGGAAGCTGGGTCCAAAGCAGGGTAAGAAACCTGGGACCCCTCCTAGAGCAAACCATGGGGTTCAGGAAGGGGGGGCTGCGAGCTGGGGACCCCCCCAAAGTGGGAACACACTCACCTTCGAGCTCAGCACCAGCGGAGGAGATGTGGGAGAGGTGGAGTGCAGCGGTGCCCAGCACTTTGGACCTGAGGGCGAGGCGTGATGGGTGGGGGCAACACCGGGGGACCCCCAAATTGAGGGGTGCCCCAATTACCCGCTAAGGATGGCCAGCTCGATAGCATCACAGAGTGGGGGCAGCTGGGGGGGGCAAAATTGGGGTGGGGGAGGAAATAGAGGATTAAATAGGGGATTTAAATAGGGGGTTTGTTGGAGTGCTCGCTTTGGGGGCACACAGGGGGCACCTCACCCGCAGAGGGAAGAAGAACACTTCGTTCCATGTGGGCTTGGCATCGGGGGGCATCACTCGAGTGCAGAGCTGTGTTGGGGACACTGTCACCCCCTGCCACGTGCCAGCAGCACCCACCGTGCCCCCATCACCCACTGTGCCCCCATCGTCACCCACCGTCCTGCCTGCAAAGCTGGCACGCACAGCTGATGCCACAAAGCTCCTCTTGCTGCCAGCAAGGAACGGACGTGATGGCTCCTCTGTGCCAGGGAGTGTTTGGGTTAGGTTAAGTTAGGGCTAGGTTAGGTTAGGATAGGGTTAGGGTTAGGTTAGGGTTAGGTTAGGGTTAGGGTTGGGTCAGGTTAGGTTTTGGTTAGGGTTGTGTTAAGGCTGGCTTAGGGTTTAGGATTAGAGTTATGCTAGGGTTATATTAGGGTTGGGTTAGGTTAAGATTAGAGTTATGTTAGGGTTATATTAGGGTTGGGTTAGGTCTAGGCTTAGAGTTAGGGTTTGCACTAAGGTTAGGGCCAACGTTTGGGCCAGCTTTAGGGTTAGGGGACACTCGGTGGCATTCATGTCCCCTCACAGCCATCACGCACCCCGGGGCAGCTCCTCGGCACGGTAGATGCGGAGCTGGAGCGTGGCCATGCATGGGGCAAGCAACGCAGGCTGCAAGAGGTTGGCTTCCACCTCCTGGCTCCCTGCTACCTCCTCCTGCTCCTTTAAAAGACAAATATACACACCCATACATACAAATATCAGTTGTTATTTGATTAATCCATGAACATAACGATGCTCAAAGGTGCTCACCGGCGCGGGCTCGCCGGCACGCAGCACAGCCACGCTGACGCGGAGGTACCCACAGCATCCAGCATCGGGGTGCCGGGGGTGCTGCAGGCTCAGCCACGTCCCGCTCAGCCTGCGCCCTGCTCCGGTTGGGGACACCCACGTCACCTCTGGGCAGCTCGGTGACCCCGATGGCACCCAGCACCCTGCAGGGCCCCATACCGGGTGCGTTGTAGACGGTGCCGACGTCCAGCTGTTGGGAGTGGACAGTGGAGGAAAAGGGCCAAGGTGTGTTTTTTCACCCCGTTTCCCTGCTGTCGTCCTCACCTTGAAGGCACCAATGATGGCGTCGGCGCGGATGGCCCTGGAGTTGAGCACCTGTGGGGTTGGGGACAGTGTCAGTGGCCACCGTGCTGTCACCGTCCCCACGGTGCCATCAGCCCCGACCTGGATGTGGATGGGCACCGCTGCCAGCTGCGCGGGCGTCAGGTGGAAATGCTGACAAAACACCTAAAAATGGGCAAAGCCGTGAGTGCAATGGAGATGGATGAGGGGACAGCGGCGTGTCCTGGTCCCCAGAGCCACCGTGTCCATGTCCCCATGGTCACCTCATTGTAGTAGGGGTTGTTCCCAGCACGGATCCTGCTCCTGAAGCGCTGCTCTCCGATGAGGACCGTCACCACTGGTTTGATGGCACTGCCTTGCAGCTGGTGGCCCTCGAGGACCCTGACCCGCACCTGTGGGACACGGGAACGCGGTGACAGGGGACAGACATCACACTGAGGGTCATCTCGCCCTTGGGTGCCCTACCTGGAAATCCTCCTTCTTCCCTGCTGCAGGTTTGGGGTGGCGGCGCGGTGCCATTCCGATGGCTGTCCCCACCACTGGGGTGGGACGCGGGGGGGACAGGCCTGGTGCCACTCCTTCTGACCTCTGGGATGTGGCATTCCCTGCTGCCACCTCCCTGGGGGGGACGTAGGAGCAGCGCAAAGAGACGGTGGCCCCCGTGGGATGTCCCTGGGAGTTCCGCAATGGGAGCTGGCCAAGATCAAGCGGCAGCCCAGGATCCTCTGCCAGGCAGCGCAGAGGCACCGTGGTGGCACCCAGGAGCCTGCAAGGGTGGGGACAGTGAGCCCAGCCACCACTGGGATGGCACCCTGCAGCGCTCAGCCGTGGGTGACGCTCACCTGTGTGGTTCTGGCTGACCCCAGAGCTGCAGGCGCAGGGCCAGGCTGTCTGTGGGGCGCAGGGGACGTGCGGCCAGAGGCCACACCAGTGTCTGTGGGGTGGGTGACAGAGGTTGGTGGGGTGGCCGTGTGCCCCCATGCTGCTGTCGGCCACCTCCGGGCCACCTCACCTCGTTCCATGTGGGGCTGCGCTCTGCCGGCACCACCCGGGTGCTCCTGGGGACACCTGGAGGGACAGGAGGCAGCACGCTGGGTTGGGGACATCGGTGTGGGTGGCACTGTCCCCGTGGGCCATTCCCACATACGGCCGCCGCCATCCCATCCCATCCCATGACCATGAGGTCGCTCAGTGCCACCCCATCCTGTGACGATGACACCAAGGTGGCTGATGCCACCCCACAGTGCAGGGACAGCCACCACAGTGTCCCCTTGTCCCCAGCAGTACCTCTGAAGCGAGCATAAACGTGCACACCGGGTCCTGCACCGGTGGCTGCCGGGAGGTGAGCGCTGGCCACCAGCAGCCGCAGCATGGCTGTGTCCCCGTGTCACCGCGGCGTTGTCACCACGGTGCTGTCACGTTCCTGAATGCATTGGGGTGGGGCACAGAAAGGGACGCTGCCGCTGCCAAGGGGTGGGTGCCAGCATGTCACCCAGGAGCTGTGTCACCGTGTGTCTGTGTGGCTGTGTCCAGCTGTCCCCATGTCGCTGCGTCCCCACGTGCCAATGCCTCTGTGTCCCCACGCTGTGTCCCTGTGTCTGTGTGACGTGTCACCAAGCCCCCATGTCTGTTTGTCCCCATATCCTCATGCCCACGTGCCCGTTGTCACTGCACTCCTGGCTGTGTGTGCCTGGCTGTGTGTGACATGTGCCCATGTCCCCCTGTCCCTCTTGTCCATATGTCCCTGTGCCCCACATCCACGTGGGCATCTTTATGACCCATCTTTAAGGTCTCTTTCCAATCCAAACCATTCTGTGTGTCTCCAAGTCTACGTGCCCCACATCACTGTGTCCCCATGTGCCCATATCCCACATCCATGTGTCCCCCCGTCCCCATGTCCCCATGTCCTCGTGTCCCACATCGCCACGTCCCCGGATCCCCACATCCTTCTGTCTCATGTCACTACATCCCCACATCCCTGCATTCCCACATCCATGCTTCCCACGTCACTCTGTGCCCCACGTCCCCGCATCCATCTGTCCCCATGTCCCCGTATCCCCACATCCACCTGTCCCTGCGTCCCCCATCCGCGCATCCCCACACGACGCCTCCTCGCCCACTCCGCTCCGCGCTCCACTTCCCGCCTCTTGGCTCCTCCCACCCCGCTCCGCTCCGCCGGAATCCACCCTCCACATCTTCCCTCCGCCGCGCTTTCCGCGCATGCGCCTCCCTCTCCCGCCCGCTCCTCCCGCTGCCGGCGCATGCGCGGTGCGCGCCGCGGGGCGGCCGGGGACGGCGGTGCCATGGCGCAGCGCGGCGGGGAGCGCGAGCGGGAGCTGCAGTGGTCGGCGAGGAGGATGGGAACCTCGCTGTTGTTGCAGCTGTCCGCTCACGAACGGGAGCTCGACCTGGTGTGCCTGGACCACAGCTACGCCAAGCCCTGGAGCGCTCACCCCGACGCCAGCGCCGCCCGCCCTGCCCGAATGCTGTTCCTCACCCCGCGGCGGCAGCCCGGCACCGCCCTGTGAGGAGATGGGGAGGGGGGTGTGGGGGTTTGTGAGGAGAAACGTTGGGGTCTGGGGGGCTGACGGGTCTGTAGGCCTCTGTGAGGAGGGTTCTGGGGTGGTTTCTGAGTGGGGATTGTGGGGTTTGGGGGCTGGGGGGTTGTTTGTGAGGTGAAAGTTTGGGACTTGGGGGGCTGAGAGATTCTGAGGAGGGTCCTGGGGTTGTTAGTGAGCGGCAGTTTGAGGGGGTTGGGGGAGTGGGGTGGGCTTGTGTTGGTCTGTAGGGGTCTGTAAGGAGGCTTTGGGGCTGTTTCTGAGGTGGAAGTGAGGGGTTTTGGGTGCTGAGGGTGTATAGGGGTCTGTGTGGAGGGTCCTGGGGGGGGATTTTAAGGGAGAAGTGAGGGAATTTAGGACTGAGGGATTGTAGGGGGCTGTGAGGAGGGGTCTGGGGTG
Organism: Alectoris magna; assembly: GCA_030625065.1. Taxonomy (NCBI): domain Eukaryota; kingdom Metazoa; phylum Chordata; class Aves; order Galliformes; family Phasianidae; genus Alectoris; species Alectoris magna. The sequence continues at coordinate 1,302,725 of CM060587.1, forward strand.
GTTTGTGGGGAGGAAGTTTGGGATCTGGGGGGCTGAGGGACCTGGGAAAGGAGTCCAGGGGGATTCTGAGGGGAGTGTAGGGAGCTGTTGGAGGACTGGGGGGTGTCCTGTGGGTTTTGGGGTCTGGGAGAGGAGCGTGGGGTTGGGGATTATGAAGAAGGAGTGGATTTTGTGAGTGGAGAGTGGGGAATAGGGTGTCAGTGGGGGCTACGAGGGAAGAGATCAGGAAAGGTCTGGTTGTGTCTGGAAGCTTTTTGGTTGCCTGTGGGTCTGAATGTGAGGCGGAGCTGGGATGCCGTGTGGGGGATGTGGGCCAGGGACACACAGGAGCAGGTTGTGGGGTCTGCGGGGAAGGGCTGGGGCTGAGATGTGGGAGTGCACCTGGGGTTTGCAGTGCAGAGGCTCAGTGTTGGGGTCTGAGATCCCAGCAAGGTTCGGGGCTGCCTTGGTTGGGCTTGGAGTGACACAAGAGGTGATGGTGAGGCTGAGGGTTACCTTGTAGGGTATTACCAACATCTGCCAGCAGCTCTAGCTGTATTACTAAGCATCAGTGTCTGGTTGTTACAGTATTTGTGTTCACGATTTAAACTTGCAGCCAGAGTCAGGATTTATGAGAAATTACTGAATCTAGGAGCCAGCTGGCCACAAACTATTCTCATTTAACAGCCTAGCAGACCCTAAGGTGATCAGCCCCATTCTCTACAGCGTGTTTTTTTTTCCCCTTGCAGTGAAGCAGATGTCCCCATCGATGTGGAGACGGTGACAGCCACGCCGGTGCCTCTGTATGACAACCAGAAGGCACGCAGTGTGATGAACGAGTGTGAGCGGCACGTCATGTTTGCTCGCACGGATGCAGATGCCCCTCCACCCCCAGATGACTGGGAGGAACACGTGAACAGGTAAAGCACAGCAACGGGGTGGGCTGAGGAAAGCCGTGGCACCAATCAGCTGTGTGTTGCGTAGTGGGGTTTTTTTCAGTGCTTTCCTATGCGTGACTTTATACACAGTGACGTGCCTGAGGTGGGGAACATTCAAAGAGAATGAATTCTTCATATGAAGATCCCTCCTATTCGGAGGAGCTTGGGACGCTGAGTTGTTAGATGACACGCAGATCCCCAGCTCAGCCATAATGCTGTAAAGTTAAAAATAAGAGGATGCGAGTCAGTTCCACCGTTGTAAACCCTCCCTGTAAGCATGGTCAGTCGATTTGAACTCTTGACATGAGGAGGAATGGTGGTTTGGAGGAGTAGGGAGATAACCTGTGCTAAAGAGAGTGATTGTTTTGGTCTTGTTTATGGTTTCTGTTGCCTCTGCTTGGGGCTGCTTACCTGCCTTGGGAGTGTGTGGCAGCTGGGAGGACTGGGATGTGTTTCTGAGCAATGTTAAAACCCCTTTGGTTTTCTCTCCAGGACAGGCTGGACGATGGCCCAGAACAAACTATTTAACAAGATTCACAAAGCACTGCAGTCTGACAGGCTGGCTCGCTTGGCCAACGAAGGGGTAAGAGCTCTTATTCCCTGCTGCTCTTCTACCTTCCAGCAGAGTTGTCCTGCGTGTGTTTTTATTCAGTCCTCCCTAGCAAAGCAATGAAAGTCCTGGCCTTTGGGTTGTAGGGTCTTAAGAAACAGGGAACTCTGGGCTTGTCTGAGGCGTGAGTTTGTCCTCACTGAGGGGATGCTGGCCTTTGCTTGCTGCCAGAGCTCTTGGAGCTGATACATTCCTGTGGTTTGGGATGAACAGGGCATGCTTGACTTTTCCCATAACGTTTTTTTTTTTTCTCCTTTAATGTCCTGGATCCTAGGCTTGCAATGAGCCGGTCCTGAGGAGGATAGCAGTGGACAAATGTGCTCGGAGAGTCCGCCAAGCGCTGGCTAGTGTGAACTGGGACACCAAACTGATCCAGTGGCTTCACACGACCTTAGTGGAAACCCTCAGTTTGCCAGTGCTGGCTGCTTACCTGGATGCTCTGCAAACACTTAAAGGAAAGGTGATGAGAGCAGTGAAAGAGATCCTACTGTTTCTTCCAACGTTCTCCCTTTATTAAAACTCATTAAAAGGAAACCGGCGGAGGCTTTATCCTTTCTCTTTGAAGCACTGATGATGTTTAAAAGGCCCTTGGAAAGCCTGTGTGCATTTTCTCAGTCCTTTTTCTCCTCTGGTTCCAGATCCCCACTCTGATCGATAGGATGCTGCTCTCCTCCACCACCAAGACGGGGGCAGCAGGTGCTGAGGCTCTGTCCCTGCTGCTGAAGAGACCTTGGGACCCTGCAGTGGGGGTCTTGTCCCATAATAAACCGGTGAGTGCCTCGCAGGGACCAAGAAGCCATTCTCACTGCCTGATGTACTCGAATTGGCTCTATTTTTCTTCTCTTGTTTTCGTTCCGTCTCTTTCTTTCTTCCTGGGCTCTTTACCTCTTGCTTTAGACTTGCTCAGTGAGGTGACTCTTCCTGTTGGGGTCATTTCTCCCCCATGCCATCTCAAGGTAGCTTTTTGCAGGGGAAAAGTTTGCACGTTTAATGAGCTGTGCAAGCTCCTTCCTGCTTTGTAGTGCGTGCCAGGCTGGACTTTGGGTTTATAAATAACCATTTAAGTTCTTCTGTGGATTATCAGGGTTGTGCTGAGAGTGTTACTCGGTAACTTTTCTCTCCCCCCTCCACCCCCCCCCCAGGGCTGTTTGGATGGGGCTTCCTGGAGGAGCCACCCTGCCATATTCCCAAAACAGCAAGTAGTGGAGATTTGGGTTGGGGAGGTCGCTTTTGCTTATGCACCACTTGTTGAATTTTGCAGAGCAAATTGCCTGGTTCCCCCCTCATCCTGATTGCTTCCTCTGGACCCTCCAACTCCATGTTCCCCACATCTCGACGGCACCGATTCTGGCAGTCGCAGCTTTCCTGCCTGGGAAAGGTTTGTATGGGTGGTTTGGAAGGGGGGGGAGGTTCCCATTAACAGCTATGGCAGAGTGCAGCTGTTGAGCATGCTTTTGTAATCCTTTGGTGCCCCGGAGTATTTGATTCTGCTGAGAATAGGCTGACATCTGCTGCCTGCAGTCAGGGCACGCAGTGGGGTGGAGTCGCCCAAGGCTGATGCGCTTGGGCCCAAACAGAGCTATTTTCAGCAGTGTAGGTTGTGTCACTTTTGTGGCGGATTGATGAGTCCTCCAGTAGAAAGAGTAGAAGGAGTGAGGGTATGGATCACCTCAGATACAGAGCTGCTCACAGCCCTCTACACGTGTTAGGTGTAATGGGTGTATGAGAGCAAAGCGAGCAGCAGAGATTCTCTGTGGGAATTCTCCATTCTGGCTTGAAGCAAATCCTGGGAGGGAGACAGAAAGCCCGAATTCACATGGAGTTCCAGCCCACACCTGCTGTTGTGCCTTCCTCGTTTATTCCTCTTTAATGTCACCCCACAGGTGATCCCCATCGCCACCCACCTGCTGAACAACGGCAGCGGGGTGGGAGTGTTGCAGTGCCTGGAACACATGATTGGGGCAGTGAGAAGCAAAGTGGCGGAGGTGAGAGCAGCTGTGCTCTGCTGTGCTGCCCGAAGGCATCGCCTCATTGCCTGTCCCTCTCTGCTGATGGCCTTTTTCCTCCTGTAGATTCACAACCACTTCTCTCACAAGCCCATCATCCTCATCGGGTGGAACACGGGTGCCTTGGTGGCCTGTCATGTAAGTACCTGTTACAGGGAGGCCCTTTGAGAGCTTTTCTTCAGAGTTAGATAGAAATGACCGTCGCATTTAAGGCTCTGCTGGATGATTCTCTTCCCTTTTCTCTTGCTGAGACTCATCCCTTTTAATCCTGAGGGCATACGGGGTTTGATTTCCCCTGGGGTTTTTCCCCCAAACCCATTTGTTCAACGAATGAAAGCCTAAACAGACGCAGTGTTTCTGAACCCAGCGAAGCATCCTTCGCAGCACTGGTGTGTGGGACTGTTGGGATGCTGACTCTTGGTTTTTTTTCCTACCCAGGTTTCAGTGATGGAATACGTCACTGCAGTTGTGTGCCTTGGATTCCCTCTTCTAACAGTTGACGGCCCCAGAGGGGTAAGGACCAACGGGGCAGGGGGGCATTTAAGTAACTGTATTTTATTCTTTAGCTTCCAGCTGCTTCATAGGGTCTGGCTTGTCTAGAAACAACTGGGAGGTTTTTGTTTGGAGGAGGTGTTGCATCTGTTGCGGGTTTCCTCACATGATGTGATTTTGCTGCTGCTCCTAGGGGTTTTATGTGTGTTGCTTGTGCTCTTGTGTCCAGAGAACGTCCCAGCACAGCTCATCTGAACCACAGTTTCCCATTCTCTTGCAGGATGTTGACGACCCCCTCTTGGAGATGAAGACCCCCGTCCTTTTTGTCATTGGTCAGAACTCCCTGCAGTGCAACATCGAAGCAATGGAAGATTTCCGGGAGAAGATCAGAGCTGATAACAGCATGGTGGTGGTGGGAGGAGCAGATGACAATCTCAGGTGTGCTGTGCTCTGGGATGGATCCTTCCTTCCCACAAGGGCTGCTGGGCAGGATCTGAGTGTGCCGAGTACAAAAAGGAACGCATATCAAAAAATCTGGTCCTAATGCACTCTCGGTCTCGTTCAAAAGCTGATGTGTTGGATCATGGGTCATTTGATTTGTTTTTCTGTGATAAATTTGCCTCGTTTCTGCCAGTGGTAAGTAGAAGATCCAGCATGGTATGATAATAGAGTGAGCATCTGCTTGTATTTTTTTTCCACCTTGGCTCTGGAATATATGCAGCTTCTGGAGGCTGTGTCCAGTGTTGGAGTGAGGGAGGCTGGCAGAGCCTTGCAGGAAGCACGTAAGGTTTCAGTACACTTTGGATCTTGTTCTCCAGTCACACCTGTGTGTGTCTGGAATAACAGCGCCAATAACTGGAGCAGGTTATGTGTATGAGAACGGGGGTAGCCTGGTGTTAACCTGTGCAGACAAGATACTGGAGCATTGTGTAAGTCCGAAATAAATGTCGAGCTGTGACGCAGATGAAGCTCTGAAGGAAAGGAAATATTTACTTCGCCATATTTACTTTGCAGAAAGCTTTGGTTGTGGGCTCAGCCGTGCTGGGCTCCTGTTAGCAAAGCTGCTCAGCGTTTCTGAGGGACAGACCTCGCGTTTCCAGCAGGCGGTGCTCTTGAGTTGAGCGCTAGTGGAACCAACTCAGACCTCGCTCCGTAGGATCTGTGCAAGGGAGTAAACCTGCTGTCATGTGAATTTTACCCTCGAGAAAAGGATGATGTAGTGGGCACGAAAGGGGAGAAACAAATGTTTGCTGACTTCCATCTTCTTCTGTTTTTTCTTTTTTATTCTGCAGGATAAGTAAAGCCAAAAAGAAGTCAGAAGGCCTGACCCAGAGCATGGTGGACAGGTGCATCCAGGTAAAGGCAGATATCTTCCTTTTACACTTTGTACCTGTTGAAAAAAAACATTCTGAAACGGCTCAGTGACCACAGGTGATAACCTGGCTGCCAGTACAGGTTGAACAAAGCAATCTCTCTCTTAAGAGACGCTTTGAAGTGGTTGTGCCCTTGCAGGAGGAGGGCGGTAAGCTTCCTGCATGGCTGCTTTAAGCAAAGCTCAGTTTTCTGCTTGGGGAAGCAAACAGTACTTAGGGAGAAACCATCGTGTTTCCCTTCCATTCGCCAGAATTCAGTGGAGTATGAGCCTTGGTGGGAAAGCTGAGGGCCATCTGCAAGATTTTAGGGGTTTTAAATCTGGAGAGCCCTATCAGTTTGCTTCTTTGGGAATCCTGAGTTCTTTTTTTCTTTAAGCTGTGAAGATGAATTATTTTTAGAGAGTTTTGCACTGTACAGCCTAACTAATTATTTTGTCTTGCTTAGGATGAGATTGCTGACTTCCTGACTGGCATCCTCACTCGAGCAGAGAGCCATTCAGGCTCTGATCCCCGTGACCTGGATGCTGAGAAGAAGAAGAAGCCACGGGACTCAACCAGGAGGGATCTGTCATTTGATCTGCCAGAAAGAACCAGCAGGCCTGCCTCGCCAGCATCCAGAGTGCCTGCCTCACCCTCGGGCTCTGAGGTGGGGCATCCTGCAGGGCGTGGGGAGCTGAGGAGGGCTGAAGTTGTGTGAGGTTTTGTGCAGCTGGAACGGGCAGTGAGAGGTGCTGAGCGTTGGGAGAAAGGCAAGAGGATGTGAAAGGATGAATGGTTCACAGCTGGGCGAGCAAACCTTGAGAGTTCTGTCCTTTTCAGCAGAGGGACACAGGTTCTGTGAATGCTTAAGGTCAGGACTGCCTCTGCTCAGGGAAACATGGGATAAGAGGTGTTCCTTGTCTTATCCAGGACCTATCCAGTGTCTCCAGCAGCCCCACTTCAAGTCCCAAGACTAAAATGGCTGCTGTGTCCTCCATCCAGAAGCCCACCCCGATCAGCACCGCACAGCTGCTCAAGAGGCAGGTGCAGAGGACAGACACGATCCTGACACACAAGCAGGCCCAAGGTAACAGCTGGTGGCTTTCTTACCTTCTTCACGTCTGGATTTTTGCTCTTTTCCCTGACTTCTTTAGGTTTTATCTTCTGAGTGCTGTCTTGAATCCTTCCTGTGGCAACTTGCTCTGCAGCTCAGTTCCCTGTTATTGCCATTGGAATGCAGCAGCTTGTGGGGAGGTGAAATTAGGTTGGAAGCGGTGCTTGTGCAGCTTGCAGAGCCTTGTTGCTGTTCCACGTGGGAAGGATTTTCACTTGTTATAGCTGACCAAACCACCACGTAGCCGTGCTCTCATTCTCTTTTGTCTGTGAGCCCCTTGACTGATGTCTTATATCCCCAGGCCTGCTTGGGAGGGGGATTAAAGGTACTCAGGTGATGATTAAGGATGTTGAATTCTGACTGAAACAGTGGGGCTTTGGTAACTGGAGTCATCTTGTATCAAACACAGAGGAAATCCTGCTCTGAGCTGTGGGGTTTTTGTCCTGTTGGATGCTGATTAAAACCTTTATTGACCAGCTTCAGTCTGACTGTAAAAGCTGTGAATGTAGGTAATGGTTTTGTTGGCGGTGTGATCGTTTGTGGCAAAAATCAGCAGTAGGTGGGAAATAGTTCTTCGTCTTCCCTTCTGTGCTCGTTTGTTTGCTTGAGATGGCTCTAAACAGGCTGCTTGTTGTCTGCTGCTGTGTGGCCCTGCACGCTCTCAAGTCAGGATAGGCTCTATTGGAGAAGTTAGGCTTGCATCTCTCTAGTTTCTCAGGGGATGAGCGAAAGCAATCTGCTTCTTTGTTGTTGTAGTTGTGGAAGTTTCTAGGTAGCACACGGAAGGCAGGAGGAGGGTTTGTGGAGCTGCTGCTATGTGCCTTCTAGCGCGTGTTCCTTGGCAGTAGGTGACGAGGGATGAGGTGGTGGCCATGCCCGGAGCTGTTTGCCTGCCTGCTCCCAGGTGTCTGTGGGTCACGGCGGTGTCCCTGCAGCTTGCTGCCCCTCCAGAGCCGGGCTGTGATACTGTAATTCTCTCTGATTCATTTCAGCTCAGTTTGCTGCTTTTCTGAAACAAAACATGCTGGTGAGGAAAGCTCTTCCTCCTGGCACCTCTTCATGTCTCTTTGGTGAGTATCTCCTCACTTCCCACTGTCTCCCTCCACCTCCCTCTCTCTCTTTCTGCTACTTCCTTTTGACGTCTTCCTCTTCCCTTGCACTGGTTTGGGGCACGACCCAACGTTTCCCTTTGTCCCCCTGCTTTTTGCTTTCTCATTGCTGCGTTTGAAGCTTAAGCAAACGGCTTGCGTGCAAACTGAGAGCATTAACACCTCTTGAGCTCTTCCCTTTTCCTGCTGCACAGGTAAATACTGATGTAAGCTGGCAGCAGTCCTGCTCTGCTGGACAGTGGGTGACTTGTATCACGAGTTCCTTGTGCTGGGGTCAGGCTGCATGTTGGTGGAGTGTCCTTACTGTGTAGTGCAGCAAAGCGGCTGCTGGTGAATGTGGAAACGAAGAGCTGCCAAGTGGCTCAGGAGGGGCAGCTGTGGACTCACAGAACAGAATTTCTTGGCCAGAAAATCATTGAAGAGCAAAGAAGGCAAAGAGAGGGATGAGAGCCTTGGCTCTCCAAGGGGGTAGCCTTGGGGTGATTGGTGGGAGCTGGCTCGATGGGGTTGTCCTGACCCGGGGACATGCAGAGGGGAGCAGTGTTTAATCCAGAGGTTTGGGAGGCTGCACTATCGGGAGAGGTGTCAGCTGTCAGCTCAGGTGACCCCAGGAGGCTGAGAGCATTGATATAGGTGACGACTACTGAGCTGCGGTGCTCCAAACGTGGGTGCTTTTAACTTTCCAGGGCAAACCCTGGGTGCAGCATAATCTGTGGTACTTTTGATGTGCTGAGCACACGCAGGATATGGTCCAAACTGCACATACAACCCCAGAAGCAATACTGAGGCCCAGTATTGGACCAAGCTGGTTGTCTTACAGGTTACTTTCTCTCTTGAGCCTTGTTTGAAAGCAACATTGTGGTCACTCTGTGAACTGTGCACTTACCAAGCATGAGATGGGGATGGAAACTGATGGCGTATGCATGTGCCTGTTCACTGTCCTGCTTGGCTGGTGGCACATGGGCTTTGGTGCACACCTGGTGAGGTCTCCAAAGGGCTATTTGAACCAAGCGTGTTTGTAGTTGAGTGAGAGAGAATGTGTCTTTTGGCTTCCAGGCTTATGACTTAGTCACAGGGACTTGCAAACAAGGAGCCGGCTGGCTTGCAGCTCTCTGGATGGAGAGGGCTCTCTGCTGCTTCCCCCCTGCTGCTGCAAATTGCTGCCAACACCATGGCAGGAGGCAGACTGCCGTCCGTCAGTGGTGGGATGTGGCATTTTGTGACTGCATCTTGGCCCTGTGCTGCCCAGAGGTGCTTGTCATGCACTTTCTGGTTAATCCTTTCCCCAGCAAGCTTATGCTGTTGGCAGAATGAAGTGGATGTGATGGGTCAAGGACAGGACAGCAAAACGAGCAGTTGGTGTAGAAGAGAAATCTCAGCTTGCTGCTTTTCTCCCCAGTACCAAGCAGCGCAGGGCTTGGCTTTGCTGCAGCACCTCCTGTGCTCCTGCCTGCTTCGTGGCCACCTCTGTGCTTCTGTCCATCTCTCAGAGGGCTGGAAGGGACGTGCTGAGCGACAGGGACACAGATAGCTCGGCAGGTGTGTTGGAGGAGCAGAGAGACTGAGTTCTGATCCCAGCATGCCTGCACCAGCTCTGCACCTACATTCTCCTCGTCGGGAAATCAGGGATGATGCCAGGATTGGGTATACCGTACTTGGAAATGAAAAGTGTTTCTGCAAAGATGTTATTGCTGTAGGCATCCTTTTTTTTTTTTTCCCTTCTGCAGAGGGCAGGACAGACTTCCTGTGCTGTCTTGCCTTAGCCTTTGAGTGGCTTAAGCTAAGTACTGGCCCTGAGACTGCAGCTCAGCGCACGCAGAAGTCAGTGTAGGTGGTGAAAAGGAGAAGCGAGGGCTCCTGGTGCGTGGGAGATGGGCAAGGCTGGCATGAAAGGAGCTGCAGAAGTGTGCATGGGCATGTGACCCTTCTCCACACCTTGGTGCGCACAGCTGAGCTGCACCAACCTCAAGGAATCGGCCGTTTCAAAAAGCTCCTTCTGTGTCCCCCAGTTCCAGTCTCCTCAGAGCACTCGGAAGGGGCTGAGAAAGATGATGTGCGCGTGCAGCTGAAGAGGCATCAGACCCCCAGCCCGACCCAGTGCAGCAAAACTTCCAAACGAGCCAAAATCAAGGTGACCATTGTCTCTCACGGAGATGCTGCTGGCGTGGGGAACGGAGCACCCCTCAGCACCCAGGCAGAAAGTGAGTTGCCGTGGCATAGCTGCTTGTAAACCGGAGTGCTGCTGTGGCCGTGCCCACACCGGCTCCTCTGGGGCACAGGGAGGGGAGGGGAGCTGTGCTGTTTGCTTTGTGCTTTTTGAGGAGGTAGCTGCAGAAAACAGGCAGCGGCTCAAAGGCACGAGTGGCGCGGTGCTGTTGGGGGTAGCTGGGGGCACGTGGGGGCTGGCTTTGTGTAGCCAGGACTTGGCAGGTGCGTCCGTTTCTCACAGCAGTGCAGATGGCACGTTTCAGTGACGTGCTCGTGAGCTGCGAGGAGGGTTTTGCACCTTCTCTGAAGCACCAGGCTGCTGCTGGAGGCAGGATGCTGGTCGTGGCAAGCGTGTGCTCCAAGTAGGTCGCGTGGCTCTCTGGTTCTGCTGCTTGCTTGCGGTCCCTGAGCCAAGCTGTCCCCTGAAGTGTGCTCCCGCTCTGTGGAGCGCGGTGATGTTCGTCCTTCTGGAAGACCTTTGTTCAGGCTCCACGATTCAGCCGAGCTCTGCTGACCCTGCTCAGGCTGTGCTGCAGTCCGAGGTCCGGTATAACAAACCCTTGGTACGTGTGTTAGTAAATCCCAGCTCTTCTCCTGGGAAAGCCCACCGTGACAAGCATTGCAGAGGTCCTTTCTGTCCAAGAAGAGGTGATGTGCTTGGTCTGCTACCCTTCGAGCCTTTGTGAGGGGGGCCGGAAGCTTCAGCTGCTCTCAGTGCTGTACTTGAAGGGTGTTATCGTGCTGCTGCCTCACCTCAGAGCCCCGGATGCATGAAGCAGTTGCTCGTTATTAGCATTAGGCTGGCACAGTGCAGGGCCGAGGGGTCAGCATCTCCATTCCAACTATTAGGAAGTCGGGTTTTAAAAGCAGAGAAGCAAACCTACTCCTTCAGAAGCATTTCTTGGGCAACGGTTGTTTTAAACTGTGCGAATTAACTAATAAATACGCATCCTTTCTCAGGGTTGCAGCTCATCTTCTGGCAGCTTTGAAGATCTCTGGTTTCTGGCTTTTTTTTATTTTTATTTTTTTCTTTTTTTTTTTTAATTTTTTTTTTTTTTAATTTTCCCAACTTTACTTCTTTTCACAGAAAGGAAATGAATTGCAGAAGTAAACATGAACCAAACAAGATTTCCCTCTTACCGTGTGTGAGCAGGAGGAAGCACCAGGCACACGCAGTTGTATCCCAAAGGCTGCAATAAACTCAACCTTGTGACACAATAAACAAATACCGTGACTCCTGGCATCCCTGTGTATTTTGTGTCTGTAAAGAATGCTTACAGAATGGAGCAGGCAGACCTTAGCTCACCAGTCCAGGTGGCAGAGCTGTGCTGTGAGGCCTCTAAGGAGGGGACGAGTGGTGATGGCACTTAGGATTGCAGTTGTTGGTGAGGGCCTGAGCGCTTTGAGGCCGATTCCCTTGGTCCTGTCTGCCCGTAACACTTGGACAACGACAGCATTCTTGTTTTAATTGGCAACTCTGCTCTCTCTGATGCTCCTGATGTTGTTGTGTGGTGGCTCCAGAGGGTGTTCGTGGCTGCAGCAGAGGTTTCTTTGAGAAGAAGCTTTGCGAGCAGGATGAGCCCATGGCCTGCAGCGCTGGGCTGTCTCTGTGAGAGCAGAGGAATCCCTCGAGGCTTGCGGAGGACAGAGAGTTAGGTGTCTTCTTTTTCTTTTGCAGTTGTCTCAGGAAAGCCGTTCCCCATGGCGGTCAGCCAGGCTGTGTCGGGTGGGAAGGAGCCCTTCGGACTGCTCACCACCTCCAAGTGAGTGCATCTTCCACCGTAAGTTGCGGGCCACTCTGACAGGCTGCTGTTGCAAAGCACCGCAACGCAGTGATTTCTGCCTGTGGAGCTGCCTCTCATCTTGCTTCCTGATGTACGGGGGACTCTTAGGCTCCTGGAAACTATTTGTGGGCTGGTGGTCCAATCTACAAGTGATGGAAATGGGCAGAAGGTATTTCGCCTGCTGGGCCTTATTGCTGTATAGTTTTCCAAACCCAAGCTTGCTTTAGAACTGCTTGTCTTTGTCTTTTGAATCACCGTGTTGTTGTCTTCGCCAAAAATGTAGTGCTGTCTTTATTCTTTCCCTTCGTTCTCTGATGGTAAAACGTTTCTTCTTTTTTGTTTTTTCCCCCAAAGATAAAGAATTCTCAGTATTGCCTTTGAAAGTAACTGGCCACAGGGATTTCTTTTGGGCAATGAATCTGGTGTTGACAGTCTCTCACATCACTGTTTTCCCTTTTAATTCAAACCGTGCTTTGGAGAACTGGACCCTGACTGATCTGGGAGGGGAGAGGAAGAAGAGCTGTTCTCAAATAGAAAGTAGGTTTTAAATGGGAAATGTTTCTCTTCGAGGTCAATGGCTTCTGTGTAGGGCGGCAGCACGTAGGCAGGCACACACACACAGCAGGATCGCTTCTGATTTGGAAATAGAGTGTTATCACTCCTTGCTCTAGCTGCTATGGAGGACACAGGGGAGCTTCTCTTGTTTTGGGTTTTTTTATCTCATCACCTCCCTACTCTGCGTGTTCTAGCAGTGTGCTGACAGAGCTATCTTGCATTGCTGCGTGTAGTTTATTATCACCAAGAAACATCTTTTTCTGCTCGTTTTGCAGGCTGGGCTCAGCAGCAGAAAGCTCGGTGAGTCCTGCTCCGTCTGCCGCCATCCCCAGCAGCACGACGCCCAGTGCTTTCCATGCCCTGCAGAGCAGGCTGGTGGCCAGCAGCACCCACTGCATGCAGGCCCAGCCAGCCAGTGCCCTCCAAGGTACCTGCCTCTCTCCATCCCTTTATTGTGAATGGAAAAGGTAAACCTTGATGCCTCGAGATAGCAAAAGTTCCCTCCTCTCAGACAGGAGCAGTATCTTGCCTGCCATGTTTCACGTGTTTAGCTCCCAGCAAGGTTGGGCTGTGTGTTGTAGTGCGGCCAGGATGATCCCCACCAACCCTGAGGCCAGCTGCTTGGGACCCTTGTCTTTAAAGAACAATTTACTGTCCGGTAGACGTGGGATTTTATGGTGCCTCATTCTCCAAACCTGATTTCTTTGTTCTTTGTTTTATTTTTTCCTTTGTAAGGAGCAGCTTCTGCCAGCAGCCTGCTGCAAGGGCTGAGCTTCAGCCTGCAAGACATTGGGACAAAGTCATCTGCCCTTCCTGCCAGCGTGGCTGCAGCTGGGACGCCAGTGCAAGTATGCAGCCTGCAGACGTTACTCTCTGAAGGGAAGCTGTATGAAGGGTGAAGTGGTAAAGCTGGAGGGAGCCTAAATAAGCCACGTTTGCCCCAGGAACAAATGAGCGGTGCTGGGTGTGAACTGCAGCTAAATAATGTCTGAGGTTTGGCTGAGTGCTGGGGGTAAGGGTTCCTGTAAGTGGTGTGGGTTCTAGGAAACAGGGCTATGGGAAGTTTTACTCAAAACCAGGCTTTGCAGCTACCAGAAAATACTGAGAAGAGCTTGCAGAATGGACTCTGAGGGAGATTAGTAATCTTTCTAATAATTTTTCTTCTGGGAAAATTCACATCTGTGGTTCTGTTAGGCAATGCTCCCCAACTTTTCAGTTTGAGGAGGCCCCGTTCAGAACAGGAGGCCCGTTACAAGTGTAGCCACAGTTTCTCCTTGGCGTGCTTTAAGTTGCAGTGAGCGTATGCAAGTGGGAAGGGACAGCTTCACTTACCTTTAGACCTGCTTCTGGCCACCAGGATGACGTGTAGAAGCTCTCCATCTGCCCCCTTGCTGCTGCGGGAGGGAGAGGCTGTGCCATCCCAGCAACCTCTTTCCTTCCGGATACTCAGTGCTTCTGCTTTTCCTTCCAGACCTCAGCTGTGAAGACACCCACACCCATCCAGAACCTGAGTGCCATCACCACAGGCACTGGCACCATAGTCCGCACCATCCCAGTTGCCACCTCTTTGTCTGTGGGAGCCGCAGCGAGCGGGAAGCCCACGGCCATTCACCAGCTGCTGACGAATGGAGGACTGGCAAAGCTGGCCAGCAGCCTCCCTGGCTTGGCTCAGATCTCCAACCAGGCAGCGGGTGAGTCCAGCTTGCAATGCAGGTGCCCGGAGCATCCCGTCATCCCCCAAAACTGCTGTTACCAAAGCTTATTTTGCTTTCTTGGAGCTGGAGCTGTGGAAAGGCGCTTTTGGTAACAATTTGTGAGCAGGAGGAGGCTCGTGCTGCAGCCCCAGCTGGTGATCGTGGCCTCTGCAGTTCCTGTGTCTCAGGGATGTTGTTTCTGCATGTTTTCCTAGGCCTGAAGGCCCCCACGACCATTACTGTGACGCTGCGTGGGCAGCCCAGCCGTGTGACAACGCTTAGCCAGGCTGCAATGGGGACAGTGCAGCCCCAGGTGGAGGAGCAGCCGATGCAGACACAGGCACCACAGGTAATCTTTGGCACCTTCTGCGTAGAGGAAGCATCCAGTGCTGCTGTGAGGGCAGAGGCAGCTGCCCTGGGGGGAAGTGTTCTTCCTCACTACGTTTCTCTTGGGTGTGATGAGCTCGTTGCTGGTGATTAGAGAACCCGGGTTAACTTCATGTCTTTTAGCAGCAGGGTCATTTCCTGGTACTGCACCAAGGAAACCTCTGTCTGGATTTGTAATGCTGACATCAGTAAGGAAACTCTTCCTGAAGCTTTGGGCTGTCTTGGCAGTGACAGGATTTGGTGGGAGGAGGAAAGCTGCTTCTGTTGTCTATCCCCTGTCTGTTCAGGCAGGAGAAAGAGGGCTGGCTGCACTGTCTGGCGTTGTCTTCCTCTTGGAAATGCTGCTTCTGACTATTAGGTGCCCTGACATAGTGCTGGGCCCTCTGGGTGTTGGGATACCGTGCTTTTTCCAACTGCAGGTCCCCAGCTTCTGCTTTGTTTCTCTGCCATACTGTTAAAACCCATACATGAAGCACTGAGTGTGTGCTCCAAAGTCCATCTGCTCCCAGCTGATCTCCTTGTAGGGATGGATCACTGACAGAAGGAAGTGCTCTTGCTGTTCTCACGCTAAAGCTGTGCTAGGTACTGCCTCAAAAGGATCCTGGCTGCTTCCCAGGATAAGTCTTGGTGCAGCTGAATTGAGAGAAGTTGCAGAGGGTTGTTTTGTTGCTGTGGTGAAGGTCTTGAGTACTGTAACATTGAGCACTTCTTCCCAATACCCGGGGTGCAATTGCTGCAGATTTGCTTCTGTGCTGTGTCCTAAATCAGTGCAGTTTTGAGATGGACCCATAAGTGTGAGGGTAGGAAGATCAGTTCTGATTCCCTACGTGGGATTTTGGGTTGGTGCTGTCCCCAACTCCAGGTGGCTTCCTCCTGACCACAGCTGCAGTACTGCACAGCGCTCAGGTGTCTCTTAGGAGTGTTCTCCTGAATGGTGGGGAGTAGGAGGAAGGAGGCAGCACTGTGATCTGCCCTTGGGGACTGAAGGAGGCTAAATGAGGGCTGCTGGTTGCCTGGGGATGAGTGCTGTGCTACGTGGTACCTGCCTGGTTCTGCCTTACAACCACAGAATCGTCCCGGGTTGGAAGTGACCCACCAGGATCGAGTCCAACCCCTGGCTCCTCACAGACAACCCAAACGTAGGGATGAAACTGACTGTCCTATAGATGGTGACTGTAATGATCTGAGAGCGATTTGCAGGGAAAAAGGAGTTTAAAAGAACAAGCAGATAAACTCCCACAGCTCTGAATGCTGCCATATTGGGCAGCCAGATGAGCATGGAGCATCCCATGGGGGTCAAACTGCAGTTGCCAGCAAGCTGCCCTGAGGGCATCAGAAGATGTCAGGATCGCTCCAGGTTGGGTTAGGGGCTTTTCTCTCGCTTCTGACTTTCCTCCTCCTCTTGTCACCAGCACAGGTGGGTGAGCTGGTGCAGGAGGTGCAGAGCAGTCTTTGCTTTGCAGACGAAGCTCCGTGGTTCTGGTCCCTGGTATTGGGGTGAATTGTGCTATGGGCAACATCATGGGGGCAGGGAGCGTGCTGCTGCTCCTTGCTGCTGTTTGGGGTTGCTCAGAGTCCTGGGATGTGTAGGGAGCTGCTGTCATACAGGTTGAGCCTTTGGATGGAAACTGGGTAAGTACTGACAGCAGCAGCCCTGAGTCTTCCGTTTATGCTGTGCTGCTTCAGAGCTGGCACTGCAGCCACCGTTGCCTGTAGCTTCCATTCAGAGTCCTGGTTTGCTTCTGGTTAAAGCTGAGATTTCCGAGCGCCCACATCCTTCCTCCCCCGACTTTTGTGTTCCTTTCAGTCACTGTGCTAACACGACAGAGCCTGCAAGCGCTGGCAGAGCTGGGCTGTAGCCAGCTAAGGTGGAGCTCAGCAACACAGAGCAAGTGACACTCAGTTACCCACTGCAGATCTCACCTGAGCTGAGGGTGTCACACCATCACAGTGCTCACTCCTCATCTCTTCACCCAGGTTGCAGGCAGCTTTCATGCTCTTCAGAGGCCATTTGAAGGCACCGTTTGAAGGCGCCATCAAGGCTGGCACGCTTTCCTTTCGGTGCTTTGTTACCTGAAACGTGCAGTAGAGCCGGTGGAAGAGCAGCAACGCAGCATCGTGAGGTTTTGCACAGATGGGCTCTGGGGTGGATGGGTTCACATACGGGTCAGTGTTTTCAGGCAGCCACGCTTGAAACTCAGTGTTTGATCGTAGACCGTGACTTGTAGCTCCGGCGCTGAGTTTGTGTGTTGAAGGCAGTGGCTTAATGGTGTGAGAGCTGCTTCAAAAGCAAACTGAAAGCGGGCTCTTACAGGAAATGGAGTGAGCTGTGTGTTTTTGTGACTAATTATAGCCCTCGACATCAGCTCGCGTGTACCTTTAGCACATAGGATTACGTAATCCAGCAGGGCTTCCTGGAAAAGAGCAAATTTACAAAAGGCTTTGGGGGATTATGCCAGAGCTTCAGCTCTTGTGTTTTCAGCAGCGGCCAAAACCTTTGTTTGGTTGGGTTTCTTTTGAAATTCCAGCTGACTTCAGTGTGTCTGTGCAGGAAGCGTGAAGCCCACGCATCGCATTGCTGTGTGCTGTGCTTTCTAACTCTGGGGGCTGGGATGGTGCTGGTGGCTGCCGAGATGGAGGGGGGGGGACGTTTCCTCCCCCTGTGGGCAGTAAAGGGGGGGGGTGGGAAGATGAGGAATCTTCTCTGGGAGTGAGAAAAGGGAGCGTTGGGTGGTGCTGGGGTGAAAACACGAGCAGCGTTTTCAAGGAACTGCTCCAACGTGGTTTGAATGTTGCTTTTCTGAATGAGTTCCTCTCTGCAGCGCGGTGATTTCCCCATGGCAGCTGTGTAAAATGTAGGAATGCCGATGCTTTGTGGCAAGAAGATTTATGCTGTGACGAGTGGAGCTGCAAGCAGAGGTGATGGTTATGAGCTTTGTGGGCAGGAATCTCTCCCGGGTGGCACGAGGAGAGCAAAATGCCAGCTCAGCTGGTGATGGGCGTGCAGGCAGCGTTCTCCTTCCTTAAGGTCTGCCCCTTTTGTCTCCTGGGGCAGAAATAATCTGCAGACGCCTGGTGTTGGGGGGTCTCCTACGTCTTCCTCCCCAAACTGCGGGGAGCTCTTGTGTCTCAGGGTGGTGTTTACACTACTGCTTCCATCCAGTTCTTGCTGAGCTTTCAGCAGTGCTGGTGGTCCCAGCGCTTTGTTCTTGCAAGCAGGTGATGTGAGGACTGGTTTTGAGCTCCAGGCTGTCACTTCAGTATTGCTGCAGAGAAAATAGAGCAGGGCTGACCTCCCTGCAGTGGGGACGGCCGTCCCATTCCGCTCCTGAAGAAGGGGCTGGGTTTGTTCTGACAGCAGTGTTGGTGCTGTGAGTGGCACCGTCACACTTTAAAGCACCGATGCTGTGGATTTCGCTGAGAGTTCCCAAGTGACCCATGGAAGTGAGGGCAGGAAGCAGGGAGTGCTCTGATGTTGAGCTGAGGGACAGCACGGATCCCAAGGAGTGGTTGCAGCCCCCCAGAGATGGTGTAACCCCGCTCCCCCCAGGCTCCTGGCTCTGCAGTAGCTCTCGGTTACTTTAACCCTTCCAGGCTCCGGACGGTGCAGTTGGGAACTTGGCCGCCCCAGCTTCCAGCGCCGCCTCTCCTGGCAATCTGCTGTCTCAGATGGATCTCAGCAAAGCCCAGGCTGGTGCAGAGATGGCTCCCACCAACCCCGCAGCAGCACCCCTAGGTGAGGCGCACGGCCGTGGCGGGGCGCGGGCAGCCGGCCTGGGGGCCAGGAGCCTGCTGGGAGCCATGCCTGCAGGGCAGTGTGTGGAGTCACGCTGGGGAAGAGCTGCCCCAATCCTTCTTTTTAAGACTGTTGACTTTTTATTATTTTTTTTTCCTTTTTCTTTTTTCTCCTCTCCTTTAAGTGAGGTCCCTCGTGGCTCCTGTGCACAACTACACGGCGTTCTGATTTGTCAACTGCTGCCTTGAGCCAAAGAGCGGAGTGTAAAATGTCAGCCCAAAGGGATTCTTAGTGTGTTTAGGTCCCTCGCCACGTGCTGACAGCACTCTCCCTGCTGCCTACACTTATTTCCCTTCCTTAGGGAGAGCAGAACCATCCAATTACACCTAAACAAATATTGCAGAGCCACTGTCCAGCAGCTAGCACCCTTAGACTTAAAAGTGAAATAAAATCCTGTACGAAAGAGCTCCCTCCTGCCAAGCCTGTGCTTCCGTTTCCCTCTGCCCAGCTGCCTTGCTGCCCTGCTGGGAAGATGAGCAGGTCTGTGGGACTCAGACCAGGTCAGGTGGAATGAGGATAGGTGGAGCTGTGCCAGCTTCCCAGAGGGCAACTGAAAAGGCTCTAGGTGGTGTTGATGTGTGGGATATTTTCACTGTGCTGTTGGCTTTCCTTGCAGGCGTTAGACCCAGCTGTAACTCTAATCAGCACTGACCCCCCCCTCCCCCAACCCACCCCTGGCCAAATCCCTGCTGTTTTTCCCCCAGGACTCAACAGGGAGTTGCAGAAGTGCTGGGGTTAATTCTTCTCCTGTGTTTTGTTTTCTTTGTCCTCGCTATTTGTGATAACTGATGGATGAAGTCAGATCTGTGGAGAACTTCTGGAGGTTCAGGTTGGCTCTACGTTCAGCGGGAGGACCAGTTTGTAGTGAAGCTGCTAGAGCAGCAGCACGAACTGGGGTTGTTGGCATGGAAGATTTCTCCAGGCTCTCTGTTTCATGGTTATTTCAGATGGCTGCCAGCATCGCCATGTCACTGTGCTGCTTCCTCAGCCTGTTTAGGAGTGCTTAGTCTCCTGTTCCTGCTGTTCTGGCCTTTCCGTCCCCTCCAGGATGGTGGGATGTCCCACCTCTGTTAGACAGCTGCTCCTCAGCCTTTGCTTTTGTGTTCTTTGTGTTTGAGCCTGGTGTTTTCTTTTGGAGAGGCTGGCTCTGTGCTGTTGGTGGTTGTGGCACGCTCTCACCCTTGATGAGCACAAGGGGTATGGTTACACATCTCTGATACCAGCTGGGGTGAACCATGGGCTGTTGCAGGTTGGGATCTTTAATCATCAGTAGGTCTACAGGCTTTTCCCCGTGTCTTGAGCACATCTAACCCTGGTGATAAGGTTTCAGTAAAGTCTCCTTCCCCTGGGCTGTGGTTCTTTGAGATGTGGCTGAGGAGCAGGCTTGGATGAAGGAGCCACCACATGCAAACTCTGCTGTTGCCTTAGAGCATGAAGGGCTTCACTCCACCTGCCTGATGGCTTTTTGCTGCCGTTGGGGTGGAGCGTAACAAGCATCTGAGCACCTGCCTTCACTGCTGGTGGGACAGAGCTGGAGATGCCTGAGCTGTGTGAGACCCTGGAGGTGGGATGGAGATTACTTGGCAAGGAGGAGCCGCAGGGTCCTGGCCCCGTGGGATCCTGGGGAGAGGGTGAGACTCTGAAGGAGGAGAGGATTCTTGGAGTGATCTGAGGGGTCTACAAAGGGACCTGGCAGGTTTGGGGTTCCCTTGCCATGCTCTGCCCGGGCTGTGACAGTGCTGGGGTTTGTTTTGGAGTCATTCTGAAGACAAAATGGGGCAAAGGGGTTTCCAAAAGTACGGCCTGAGACCCTGCAACTCTGCTGCTGGGGCTGCAGCCCAGGGTGGGCACCCTGCTCCCACGACTGCTGACCATGTTCTTCCCTTCTCTGCAGTGACCACAGCCAGTCCCATGAAGACCCTGTACGTCATGTCAGATGCCAAGCTGTCTGCGCTGACCAAGTCTGTGATGGATGAGGCTACCTCAGTCCCCCTCAAACTGCCAGGCCTCCAACCTTCCTCCTCCACCAGCTCTCCTGCTGGCCCAGTCACCTTCGCCTCCTCCCTGCTGGCTGGCGCTCCCAGCCCTCCCAGCAGCCTGGTGCACTCCAAAGCGGGACCCATCCTGCAGACTGCTTCCAAAGCAGTCATCCTCACCTCAACGCTGGCCACCATGAAGGCCGACGGGTCCCTTGGACACCTTGGGGACAAGGTCAGTCTGACCAGGAGCGCCTCAGCCCTCAGCCACGCTCTGGGGGCGATGGAGACCCTGGGGAGGGTCCCCTCTGTGGTGGATGATGGAAGCACCCTTCTCCATGCCAGAGAGACCCTGACGAACAGACACTTGCTGCCCCAAAGTGTGCTGCCGGGAGGGGCTGGCGCTGCCCTCCTGTCACTGAGCAGCTCCTCTGTCATCACTACAGCAGGGCCTGCGCTCGGCCAGAAGCCATAGGGACCTGGGGGACCCTCAGCATGGCTGTGGGGTGGGAGGGGGGGGAGGGCAGCCCTGTGCTGATGGGGCTGATTTGGGCTCTAGCAAACTTGAGGGGATGTTTTCTGGTTTTGTTGCTGTTTAATAAATCTTTTATATATATATATATATAAAAATATATATATGTTTTCTTCACTGACTTCATTGTACCTGGTTCTCCTAAAAGCTGCTCTTTCAGCAGCCGCACCGTGGGCTTCTTAGATGCTCTGAGTGTTTGGATGAGCCCAGCTTTGTTGGTCTGTTTTCCCTCGCCTTGAGTGCACGGACAGACAAAGAAGCATTGTGCAGGCAGGGAAAAATGAGTGCTGTGGGTCCTGGGAGCAGCAGCGAGGGAAGCTGTTCCACTGGAATGTCCCTTTGGTTTTCTGCTTCTGAGAATATTTGAACTTGTTGAAAAAAAACCTCTGAGGGTGCAGAGCAGGTTTAACCTTTACAGTCAGGTGTGACAGAGCATGAAGCATCACCAACAAGCACAGCGTAGCACCAGCCTGAAACGGGGGAAGCAGCCCCAAAATGGAGTCCCAGGGTGATGAGATGGAGCTGATTTTGGCAGCGTTAAGAAGGGTGGTTTTGTAGGATCTGCATCTTACTGGGCTCAGGACCAGGGCTGTCACTGGGGTTGCTTTCACAGGACAGAGCTGAGAGTTGTGATTTGCTGCTTTTATTTCTGTGACTGCTGGGGTTGATCTCGATGCCCTGCGTGTTGCTGTGCCATGCTGTGGCTCTGCTGTACCCTGAGCCCTCAACACCCTCTTCCCTGGAGGGATGAGGGGCACCAAGTTGTGTTTGCTGTCCAAGACTCATTCATGGAGTGTGGATCTCTGTGGTGCTGGGGGAGGCCCACACTCCCCACCCTGACAGCAGACACGTTTCTGAAATCTCTGCTCACTTCCTCATCCTGCTGGCTCGTGAGAAGATCCCATTGTCAGCTCTTCCAACCACCGCAGCAGAGGAAATGCGATTGTTACGGGGAGCCTGGAAAACAGAGCAGGGGAATGGCCATTTCCCCCTTTGGCTGTTTGTTCATCGAGAGATGCCATCCATCCCTTCCCACCCTTCCTGGACTGTCCATGTGCCAGCTCCAGATGCTGCCCAGCTTCTGGGGGACTCGCTGTGACCTCACCGTCTCACCACTGCCTCGTGCTTGGGGCTTCATACCATCCTGATGGTGAGTAGTGGTCTGGTGAGGATGCTGAGCGATGCTTTCGAGCTCTGCCCTTTTCCTGGACCAGAATCCCAAGCCCTGCTGAGCCCACAGCCTCTCTCCTTTTCTCTGGGGTTCTGGGGTGAAGTGAACAAGATTTGACTTTGCCAGCCCCCCAGTTTCAGCTTCAGAACCCAAAGGGGACAGCAGGGTGATCCTGCAGCTCATGGCAGCCCCGTGGCTCTGCTCCTTTGCCAGGATGCAGAACTGAACCAGCCCTGAGGTGTGGGACCAGCTGTCCTCCTGCCAGTCTATACTGCAGGACTGATATTTCTGCATCCTCTGGGCCACATTCAGAATAAAAAGAGGAGCAGATAACAGACTGAAGGATCCGGCCTCCTGCTGGGTGACAGCCACCTGCGTGACCTGTTCCTGCTTTCTTTTCCCCAGGTGGCCTCGTGCTTCCCAAGGTGCGCATGGACCTTTCTGATGGGAGTGAGCAGCAAGGAACCGACCGGGTCTCAGCCTCCTTCCTGCCCTGCACCCGAGTGAGGAACACTGCGACCTGCTCAGGAGGTGAGAGGTGGTTGTGGGCCCAGCTTTGCCAGCTTGCACTGTGGGAGGGAGCAGATCAGGGAAAGACACAGCCTGGGTGAGCTTAAGCTTTACTTCAGCTCTGAGGGAGCTGTGGACATCAGTGTATGCCTGACTCATAAAAGTGAGGGTCAACAGTTGATGTTCAGCGTTCTTAAGCAGCCCAGTTTTATCCCCTAGGAGCGTAGTCACAATTTCTCTGTAAGCCTGAGATACCCTTAGGGTTGTGGCATCTCCCCTTCTGCTCTCACACCCCAGCTCACAGTCTCTGAGGGACAACTTGTGCCCCGTGACCACATCCTTGCTCACGAACTGCTGTCACTTGTATGCATGTTGGTGGCAGGGCTCTTGGGGCACCGCAGCACATTTAATCCCTTTCTGATGTCCGCACCGGAGGATGCAGAACTGCCTGGGTCTGTGATGCTTTATAAAGCTGGTCTGACCATTTCAGCAGCAACGAGAACTCTTCTCACCGAGTCTAACCCTCAAAGCACTGTGGAGTGACTTGGTGCTACCTGGAGATAATTCTCTTTTTCTTCTTTCTATCCCAACTCCTTTCCTTTCCGTGGAAAGAGCAGAAGCGGCCCTTCAGAGCCGATTTGTCGCTGCTGTTTCTTCATGCTTTTGGGGGATGAGTAACTGCCCCTTTAGGGATGAGCATCTCTTTGCCCCTTCCATTTAACAGCTCATAGCAGGGTGCCCAGGACACCCCACAGTTGGTGAGGAGGAGCTGGCACAAGCGAAATAAGTCCTGAGGCTGCAGCAAAGACTTTGGGTCGCTTGCAGTGGCCCAGTGGGAGCTTGCAGAGGCAAAAAGCAGCTGGAGTCGTGCTCTGCAGGCCCGTGCTGGTTTGCAGATTCCTCAGGAGTTGTCCTGGGTCATCTGGCTGCCACCAAGAGTGCTCCTCTTCTCTCTGCAGATCACATCCCAGGTGCTGCCTGTCCATCTGTGGTGGGTTCCAGAGCCGGGAGGCCTCTCCGTGCCATCGCTGCGCCGTGCTCTCAGCCTGTGGCACCCACATTTGGACACGTGGATGCTCCAGAAAACAGCTGTGAACCCCCGAGGCTGAGAAAAAGGTGCCAGAAAGGATGCAGAAGAAAAACAGAGGTGGGTCTCAGCTTGCTCCCAGGTCAGGAAACACCTGCTGGGGTGAGGCTGGCTTTCCCCCACAACCTAGCCCTAATCCCAGCAATCAAGCACACCCCAAACACCACCAGCTGGGACCATCCAGTGAGGTTTATTTTGGATGCTGCCCTCCAGCACCCGTTTTGGAGCAGCCAGCGTGCTTCCCATGGATGCTTGCTGCCCTCCTGAGCCCCTTATAACCTCAGGAGCTCCTGCTATAAGGCAACATACTTCAGAAGTAAAATGGCATTGTTTTGCAGGCGGGAGCAGGGGCTGCGTGCCAGGGAGCTGCAGGGCAGCTTGGGCACAGCATGGCGAGGTGGGAACATCCACTGCCTGGCTGTGTTGGCTGCACAAAACTGCATGGGGACACAGCATCTCTAGCAAGAAAACCTCTGCAACTCGTTTTGCTCCCTTATTTTTTTGTTTATATATATAATATATATATATATATATAACCTTGTGATATTGGTAGTTAAATCACCAGAATATGATGTCAGATACAAACACCTCTAAGACCAAGAGTAAAAATGACACGGTCCAGCTCATCTTTGCCACGAGACGCAGCAGCTCTGATGGCATCCAGGTGCTGCCTTCCCTCTCTGTGGGGCTGGGGCTGATCCAGAGCAGGACAGCAGCCCTACAGCTTGGTGTTGCGGTGGAAAGCAGAGGTACGTGGGGTGCTGTAGGTGTGCTGGCTGTGCCACGTCGCCGTGGGGTAGAGCCGGTGCTGCAGTGAGCCCTCGTAGGACGTCGGGTAGTGCCTGGGGTCAGAGGGCTGCACGGAGGTGGCTATCACAGGGCTGGGGAAAGCAGGGATGATGAAGGGGTTGATGGAGAGAGACGGCACTGGTGGGGCTGCTTGGTTTTTCAGGTGCTCCAAAGGGTTGCTGAAGTTCACCGGGAAGCGCAGCATTGCTCCCTTGTAAACGTCTGGGGTTTGAGGCACTGGGGTGAGCGGAGCGGCGTAGCCGGGTCCGGGAATGATGGCTTTGGGTTTGGCCAATCCTTGGTGGCCCCTGGGCGAGCCAGCGCCCTTGTCCCTGCCCTCAGTTTCGTGGAGAAAGGGGGAAACAACCTGCAGCTTCCTGCTGGGGCCCAAAGCCTCCTCGTCCCGGCTCCTTTTGGCACTGGGTGGTGTGGGGCTCTGTGTCAGTGGGGCGAAGCCGGCCCCGGGGGGCACCCAGCAGGCTTTGACGGCAGCGAAGGCGGCCGGCTGCGGGCTCTCCCCGCTCCACGCTTTGCTCCGCAGGTCCTGGGGCTGTTCCCGGCCAGCCTCCGTGTCCTCGGGTTGTGGTTCCAAGAAATCCTTCAAGTTGGAGAAGTAGCCCCCAAAGGGGTGGCAGCTGATGGGTTTCAGCACCTCGTTGCGGTACGCGTGGAAGAAGCCGGTGAAGACAGCGGGCGCGGGGCCCCCATCCTCAGCTCTTGGGTAAGGCTGTCTGTCCGTCCTCCCTGGGGATGCACTGGGGACGGGTCCTGCCTCACTCCAGCCTCCCCGGGGTGTGTCCTTCGATCCTTGTGTCTCGGGGCTCCTCTGCTCCTTGAGGTGGGGGCTGGCTGCTGGCCGGCTGGGCTCTGGGTTGGGGTGAGCGCTGCTCGCCACCCCCCTGCCCTCCAGGCAGTGGCGTTTGAGGCAGTGTAAGGACTCCGCCTTGCTCACCTGGGCCAGCAGCTTCTTCTTGGCCAGCGGAGACATGATGGGGTGGTTGCCTTTGGAGTAAAAGCTGGAGAAGAGGCGTTTGTAGGCTTCAGTGTGGGCTCGGCAGGTGCTGGGACACCCCGCAGAGGGGCTCGGAGCTGGGGCCGTGGGGCTGGCGCATCCCTCTGCTGGCTGGCCTTGCTCCTGGGCCTCTGTTGAGTCCTCCTTGCTGGCTCTAGGAGCGGCTGCCACCTCAGGCTTTGCCTTCTCCGGTGCCACCTGCGACCAAAAGCGGATTTGGGGTGTGGGTGCCAGGCTGGGCCGTGCACCCACCCCATCCCCCCGCCTCCCCCCTCCAGAAGCTCAGTTCCCCACTCCTCTTGCCCCTCGCCCTCCCCAGAACTCTACAGGACGGGGATGGATGGAGGAAGGCTGAGCAATGTGCGGCATCATTCCCAAGCTTCACCCTATGGCCACTCACCTGCTCCCGGCCCTTCTCCTTCTTGCTCCTCCTGCTCTTCTCACCCATCTCGGTGCCCTTGGAGACCTTGTACTGCTTGCGGGGTTTGCTGGGAGGCAGCGGCTTGTCGTCCTCACCCTTCAGGTGCCGCACATAAGGGAGGACCAGCCTGCAGGGCGGGGAGTCACAGCGCTGAGCCCCAACCCCACTGAACCCCTTGGAGGGGGGGGGGGGGGAAACTGAGGCACACGGTGCCCCCCCCTACCTCTCATAGTGCCGCCGGGTGCACGTGGCTGCACTGGTGCTGCCGGGGCTGCCACCCAGCTCATCGTACACATTCTTCCACAGCCTTCTCCCTGTTACCTGCGGTGGGGCAAAGATGGGTGAACCCTCCCCCCACATCTGGAGCACAGAGCTGTACAGGACAGGGCACGCTGCCCGCTTACCAGCTCGTAGGCTCCCAGCTTCTCCACTGCTTTGTAAATCTTCCACAGGTTAACTGGAAAGAAGGGGAGAGAAGGGAGTCAGCGAGACGTGATGCTCACCAGCGCTGCATCCCAAAAGCTCCTCCATCCCCAAAGCATCCACCATCCCAAAAGCTCCCAGGTACGTACTCTGCTTGAAGCCGAGGTGTGGGATCCTTTCGATGGGTGTGTGCCTCTCCTTCATGAACTTGTAGAGGCTGACAAGGAAGGCCTCCTCCTCCTCTTTCTCACCGCTGGCATCTGCTGCCTTTGCCTGCTCAGGGCTCGGTGACTCCTGGGATGGGATGCAGCCAATCAGGAGGGACCCAGAGGGGCAGAAAGAAAACCCAGAAGGGAAACTGAGGCAGAACAGGAGCTCCCCTCCCTCTCCCCCCCCCGCCCCCCCATCCCTTCCCATCCACCCTGGAGGCATTGGAGGCATTTGTGCAGCTCTCCCTTCATTATTCAGCAGCCCGGGCAGGCGGCCAAGTTGGTCAAAGCTCCGGAGCCGTGCGAGAACACGAGGAACAGCTTCCAGGAAAACAGAAGGGCAGAAATTCTTGCTCTAAACCAACCCCCCCCCCCCCCCCCCCTCCCTCCCCTCCGCCTCCTTTCTCAGCTAAAAATGTTTCTCGTTTGTTTGTTCTACATTTTCCGGAGTTATAAAACTTGTTGCTATTTTTGGGCACAGCAGCTGCTCCCCTCCCCGCCTCTTTTTCTTCTTCTTTCTATTCTTTTTAACCGCTTTCTGACGGCCGCCGGGCCTTTCACGGCTCAGCTATTTCCAGGCTCTTTTAAATAAAACCCGGCGGGGGGGAGGGGGGGGAGCAGTGTGAGAAACCCAAAAATGCTGTTGGCAGCCACGTGGGCACCCAAAATTGGTTCTTTTTTCCCCAAAGATGGGAAGTACTCCTCACCCCCCCCCCCCCCCCTTCTTGAAAGGGCGTTATGCCAACCATCGGGGCACCCCCAAAATGGGGTCACCCCCTTCCTACCCTCCCCCCCCCCCCCCCCCAAGCACTCACGGTGGGTTCGGTGCTGGCGGGGGGCTCCTCGGCCCCCCCGTGCTGCTCCTGGCTGTCCTCCATGCCCGTCGCCCCCCCACACGCCTTTAGGACGGGCCCTGCGGGTGGAAAATAAGGGCCAGATCGCCCCCAAATCGTCTCTCCCGTTCCAAATAAGGAGAAATCGCCATCGGTCAAGCCCTGCTGTCACCTATTGTGCGGGCCCCACCCTAAAAGTATTGTAGGACCCCCCCTCAAAGTAACCAATTTCAGGATCCCCCCCCCCGCCCCGCTTCCGCTTTGCCCCTCCCTGCCCATTCCGACTTCGGGGGAAAAGCCGCTCAAAAGGCTTTAAAAAAATAACTAATAATAAGAAAAGAAGAGCCGGCCCTCCCCGAAAAGCTGAGGAAGAGGGGGACAACCCCGGGGGTCCCGTCTCCCTTTTCCCCTTCCCCCCCGCCCCTTTTTTCCCCCCTTTCCCGTGCCCGGTGCCGCTCACCCGCTGCCGCCACCGCGCCATGTGACTGTCCCTCTGCACCCGTCGCCCCGCCCCCCGCCGCCTATTGGTCGCCGCCGCCACGCCCCTTTCTCCTATTGGGCAGCTCGGCGCTCGCTCCGCCCCCTGGCGAAAGGCATGCTGGGTGCCGTAGTGCCGGTGCGCGTGCGGTTGATCGGTGCCGTGCGTGAATGAACGCGGGTGTGTGGGGGTGTTCGGGACACGTGGGCACCCCCGCGCGTGTGTGCCAACGAACGTGCGTTCGCGGGTTGTGCGTTCATCCACGTGCACGCGCGTTGGTACGCGTTTGCGCGTCCAGGTGCGTTGCACACCGTGGGGATGTCCGTGCGCGGCTTTAGTCGGGCGTGGGGATGTCCGTGTGCGGGGTTTTGCGTGCCACGCTGGGCGCACGCGTGCAAGCGCGTTCGTGGGCCGTGCGCCTACACGTGTACGAGCGCAGGTGCGTGCCGCAGGTAGATGGAGGCGCACGCCCCGCGTCCTGGTGTGCGCACACACGCGTGTGCAGCCCGGCTGTGATTCCCCGGCTCGCGCTCGGTTCCCGGCACTGCAATCTGCGGGGCTGACGCGATTTCCTCCCCTTCTACGAAAAAAGCAGGAAACCAGCGAGCGGTCCGGGGCTTTTTGGGGTAAAAAGCGCTCACTTTGGGGCCAAACGGCTGTGAGAAAACGGCGGGCGGTGCGTTGAAGCGGGCAGCAGCGGGACTGCGTGGGGCCGGGCGGACTCCTGTCCTGTAGGAGACGCGCACAGCAGCCGCGTCTCCGCCGCTCAGCCCCGAATGCCTCGATTTGCGAATTCCCCGATTCCCACCCGGCCGCGTCCCGGCACGGCGCAGCGCTGCGCGTCACGGCCGGGAATAGCACGGGAGCGCTGCCAGCCCCGCGCTGAGTAAGGCGTGAAGTCATCCGAACTGCGCTCCGACCGCCTGACATCACCCCGAACCCCCCCCAAAATAAAAGACCCCCAAAAAGAGGCGCGCGGGGCCGCTCCCCGCTCTGCCCACCCCGAAGGCGCTTGGTGTCGGTTCGCTCCGGACTGGTGCTGGCATCCTCGGGACCTCCCCCTCCCCCCCCCCCCCCAAGTCCCGAGCTCGCCGTGCCCATCCCTGCAGTCTGCCACCGCGATGTCACCGGGATGAAGGGCCAGTTCTGCCCCGTGACCCCACCGACCCCAAACTCACCGCTTCAGGGGGCGCCGGGAGGAGCAGCCGCGGTGCCGTGCGGTGTTACAGGGCCGGGGATGAAGGCTGAGGATGACTCATCCCCACTCAGGGAAGTGGCGTGTGTGGCTGCTCTCGTGCGTGTGCCATTGACTCTTTCCTTACCGGAACCGAAGGGAGTTTTGGGGCACAGCACTGAATGACTGTGCCGGGTTTTCCGGAGCCCCCGGGCCTTTGGGGGCATCGCTGCTGCCGTG
Organism: Alectoris magna; assembly: GCA_030625065.1. Lineage (NCBI taxonomy): Eukaryota > Metazoa > Chordata > Aves > Galliformes > Phasianidae > Alectoris > Alectoris magna. Next base: position 1,331,604 of record CM060587.1, read on the forward strand.
TCCCCATACCCTGGTGCTGATGGGTCTCTGCTCCTTTCCACCCCCCACACCGTCCCTAGGATTTATCCCCAGCCTGGTGCCTCGTCCCTGGCGTCCTGTCCCATTCCTGGCGACTCTTTGGGACAAATAACAGAGCCACCGGTGCCCCCCCCATAGATCTGTAGAACATCCTGAGTACCCAGCATCACTCTGCTGATGGGGACTGCTTTTTGGGGTCCATCCCTGTCCCCAGCTTGGTTGGGAGCCCCCACAGCTGGAACCACCATAGGGTGTAAATAGGGGACAGTGGGGACAGTGGTGGGACTGGGGGCTGCTGTAGCACCCATGGGTGCCCAACCCCTCAACATCCCATCGGAGAACCCCCTATCTGCTCAGCAGAGAGAGAGCCCCGAAAAAAAATCCCCCAGTGACTCATTTGGGGCCAAAAAGGCAAAAAAAGCAGAAGCTTGGAAGGGGGTGGAGGGGTGGGGGGGGCATGGGGGGACCCTTTGCTCCTCACCCCATTTGGGGCAAAAAAAGGGCAGGGGCTAAGGTTACAGGATGGGAGGACGGGGGGGGCTGAGATCCCCCCCCAAAAAAACTTGAGGGGGAGAGAAAGGAGAGGGAGAAGTGGGGAGGGGGGACGGATGAGGACACTGAGGGTGACATTAACCCTTTCGTTCCAGGAAGGGAACGCTCAGCTTTGACTCAGCGGCACTCAGAGTGAAAACCGTCCCCGTCCCTCCCGCTGTGACGGTCTGCCCGAACTTCTGCCCTGCAGCTCTCGGCCCGCCCCGTGCCTCACTTTCCCCTCGTCTGATGCCCGGTGATGTCACCACCCACCCCCTGCCCCTCCTCGGGACCCGCCGTCAGTCTGTGGGTGACAAACGTGTCACTGAGGGACGGCATCAGCGTGGGGACGCGTCGCGCCCGGGGGAGAGCTGAGCAGCACTGGGGGATGTCAGCCCCGAGGGGAAAGTGTCCCCCCGTGTTAAAAACGGGCTGTTCGATGCCTTGGGTCAGATGCTGCAGGAGAGGGCGTTAATGAGGTTCAAATGTGCCGCCTGGTACTGCCTGACCCCCCCCCCCAACTCCACAAGTGCTGCCCAAAGCTCTCCAGTGCCCCCTGGTGCTCTTCGCCGTTCCCCGATAAGCCTCCATCGCCTCCCAGCATCGGCTGGAATCTCCCTGTGCAAAATCAGTGCCCCCCAGAGCGGCCTGGAGCCTCCGCAGTGCTTTCTGCGGCCCTCAGCAGCCTCCCAGTGCCACCAGTCCTGCCCAGTGCCCCCACGTCAACACAGCCGATGCTCAGTATGCGACCATCTCCTTCCCCTGGCACAACACAAGGCGATGGGGGCATTGGCAGCACAACGGTGATGCAGAACATCAGTGAGGAGGTGCGGGAGGAGCTGCAGCTCTTGGCTCACTGCAACCACACCAACATCCCTGGCTGGAGGTGGGCGTTGGGGTCTGGGGGGGCTTTGGTGCTGCGTGAACGACTGCAGGCCGAGGTGTAGCAAAGTGAGTACGAAGCGTTTGATAATTTAATTTAATTTATTAACATAATTTAACATAACATTAACATAATTTAACATAACATTAACATAATTTAACATAACATAATATAAAATAACATATTGTTAAATGACATAAAATAACAGTAAATAACACAAGATATCATTAAATAACAGAATCTAACGGAGTCCCACGTTGTCCCAGTCCAAGGTGTCGTTGGTGGACAGCCCAGGTTTGGAGGCGTAGGGCTGGGGCTGGTGCTGGTGCCCCGGAGCACTGCTGCTGCTCCGTGAGCCGCGGGGGCCGGCGAGGAGCCCAGGGCTACAGGGAGCCTTATTTGATGGCTGTGGCCGTGTCTCCTGCTGCACCACGTGGGCCGGTTTCTGTGGACGCTCCCGTTTGTGCTGAGCCCACCCAGCTTCGCCTAGCGCCGGCGTTTCGGGACTGGAGCATCCCGGCCCTGCGGCAGCTTCCTCTTTGTGCCTTGGATGCTGCCAGTGTGCTGCTGGTGCGCGCCGGTGGTGCAGGCGGGCGCTGGGCACTCAGCCGGCTCGGTGCCATCCATGCGGTGGTTGTCCGGCACGTGGCAGGAGATGCAGCCGGGTGGCAGTGCCAGGTGGGGGAGCACCACCCGGGGCTGATGCTGCCGCGCCTCTTCCGTCAGGTGTACCGTGCTGGGCGAAGGAGGCGCGGGGACGTCCAGGGGGGTCGGCACGGGCAGCTCTGGTGGTGTGCCGGGGGGCAGCAGGAAAGGCCCACAGGGCAGCGACTCGAAGATCTGCCCAGAGCGCGTTGGCTGCGTGCAGAACAGGTCACTGATGGGCCTGGCCTCAGCCTCTGCCTCTCCGCTTTGCTCCCTGCTGGTTATGAACGGAGCTGTGTTGAGGCTGCTGGGGACGTCTGGGCTGGGTGGCTGTGTGGCATCGATCCACCGCAGCAGCTCTGCCCTTTCCTGGCTGTCCAGTTCAGGCAGCAGCTCATCGGGAAGCCTTTCCTCTTCCACGCCGCGAACGTCTTCCGTCCCCTCTGTTTGGACATCAGCCGGGTCCTGGTTCTGCTGGGGGACCTCCTGAGGACTCGCCGCTTCTGAGAAAACGAGAACATCCCCAGAACGATGATCACAGCCTTCCCACAGCCAGCCGGTGCAGACACCCCCCGCCAGCTCTGCAGCCCCCCGACTCACCGTTGTCCAGCCACGTGAGCAGATCATCCATGTCCGGGATGTCATCCGGGATCTCAGTGTTGGATGCTGCTTCTGGGAATGGAAGAAAATCCCCAGTGGGGCAATGCCAGCTTTCCCACAGCCAGCCGGTGCAGACACCCCCCCCGCCAGCTCTCCAGCCCCCAGACTCACCGTTGTTCATCCATGCCAGGAGGTCATTGATGTCAGTGATGTCCTCCGGGATGTCCGAGCTCGTTGTCACTGCTGGAAAAGCAAGAACGTCCCCAGTGGGGCAGTGGCCAGCTTTCCCACAGCCGCCCGGTGCGGACAGCCTGCCGTCTGCTCTGCAGCCCCCAAACTCACCACCTGATTCCAGCGCTGCGGTGCTGCAGGTGAGCGGAGCCGTGGTGGGGTGGGGGCAGACGTTGGTGGGCGCTGGGTGCCCCTGGTCCTCTGCGTGCACCACGGCATCTCCAGTGGGCTGAACCTCCTGTGCACAGCTGGTGGGCAGGGTGCAGGGCACGGGGAGCACCTGCTGCTGCAGTGATGGTGCTCGGAGGACTGTTGAGGGGCCGGGGGCCTGCAGTGGGCAGCTGCCTGCGGGCTGCGGGGGCTCCCCGTGCAAAACGGCCCCAGACCACTGCCCCATTGGCTGCTGGGGCTGTGCCATCCCTGCCAGCCGGGGATGTTCCCAGCAGTGGGCAGGGGCGTTGGGGGGAGGCATACCTGGATGCATCCCCCCAGGGAGGAGCAGCAGGAGGGGTAACTGCTGCCCCCCATGTGGGAGCTGACCCACAACAGTGGGGACCCCCCCAGGTGGGAGCTGACCCACAACAGTGGGGACCCCACCGGGTGGGAACTGACCCACAACAGTGGGGACCCCCCCATGTGGAAGCTGACTCACAACAGTGGGGACCCCACCGGGTTGGAGCTGACCCACAACATTGGGGACCCCCCGAGGTGGGAGCTGACCCACAACAGTGGGGACCCCACTGGGTGGGAGCTGACCCACGACAGAGGGGACACCCCCATGTGGAAGCTGACCCAGGACAGTGGGGATCCCCCCAGGTGTAAGCTGAACCACAGTTGGGGGCAGCCCCCCAGGTGGGAGCTGACCCACAACTGTGGGGACCCCCCCATGTGGGAGCTGACCCAGGACAGTGGGGACCCCCCCAGGTGGCAGCTGGACCACAGTTGGGGGCAGCCACCCAGGTGGGAGCTGCGCTCCCTGTCCCTGGATACCTCGCACCCGAGGCCGGGCAGAGGCCTGGGGCCCCATGTAGGTGACACTGGGGACAGGGACGGGTTGCAGTGGCACCGGCGCTGCTCTGCCAGTGGTGGGCTGCATTGCAGCAGTGGCCGGTGGTGGCACAAAAGATCCAATTCAAGTGGCGTCGGGTGTCAGAAGCACCGTCAGCGTCCGTGGAGGAATTCTCTCTGTGGGGAAATGCACAAACGGGCGCTGGGGTGAGATCTGGGGCACTGGGACCACCTGAAGGGCCGCAGTGCCAGGAGCAGGAGCAGCCTGCTGCCTTACCTGCCGTGGCAGCTCGAGAATGGCAGCGGGGGGTTCCGTGACCGCTGGGGTCAGCCCCACACCGCTTAGCTCACAATGCCCCTCTGTGACGCTGTCGCTGGTCTCACAGGCGTTGCTCTCTGCCTGCCCCGTTACCAGCACTTGCTGTGGCTGCGCTCGTGGTGGTGACAGCATGAGACAAGTGTGGGGAGCGATGGCCTCTGCCAATCTCATGCTTCTCCTCCTCCTGGCCACAACCTGCCGAAAGGTCGGCGCTGCTCCGTGGCGAGCACGAGGATCAGGTGGGTGAGCAAAGCTGAGCGGCACGGGGGGCAGGAAGTCAGGCTGTGTCCCCGTGCCCATACGGCACACTGCCCTGGGGCCACCCTTGCCCGGGGGACGTGCAGGGCAGGGGAAGATGGGCAGCACCCAGTTCCCAACTCAGGGTCTCCCTCAGCACCCAGCCCAGGGGAAGAGCCAGGCAGGTTTTCCTCCTGTGCTGCAGCGTCTCCTTCCTTTGTGCCCATCAGAGACCTGCAGTAAGAAGGGCCCGAGTGGCCAAATGCTGCTCCCTGTGGAACGCGATGGAGTTGCAGACGTTTAATGGAAGCTTCTCTCATCTGTTTGATTCTAGGTGACTACCCACGTTCATTTAATAGGGACACCTGGTCGGACAAGTCTTTTGTTTATGAGGCGGAACCCAGAGGTAAGTGACTGCAAGGACACAGCCCTGGGGGCTCCTCCTCCCCTTCTCTTTTCCTCCCCTCTCCATCCCCTTTCCGTTCTCTTCCCCTCCCCGTCTCCAGACAGCTCCACACGTGGATTGTTGTGTATCAGCACGTGTGTGGAAGGGACAGAAGGGTGCCGTGCAGTCATCCCCCATTGTTCCCATCTGGAGATGGTCGTGTTTGACACGAGCTGCTCTGTCCTGTTCGTTTGCAGATGCGAGTGGAGGTGAATGGGATGCAGAATCCCAGCCGGTTCCCGGGATGGAAGCTAGAGCGGATGCCTTGGGTATGCCATGGCTTTTTACTTCCTTTGCGCGCTGCCAGCTCACAGCCCCAATGTCAGCCAGGCACGCCTGCAGCAGTGAGAGCGCAGAGCTGCACGTGCGTGCCCTGTCCCTGCTCCATCCCCTGGCACCATCTGCTCCTCAGTTGCGCCGTTCCGCAGTGACACAGATTGCAGTGTATGATGGAAAGCTCTCGTGGTTCTTTGCTTGCAGAAGTGCCTCCAGAGAGGGCCGTGCCAAACCCGCAGCTGCTTCCCGCGCCGGAGCCCCGCTGGTATCCCAGGGGTGGGTAGTCTGTCTGGATGGGCTTCCCCAAAAGGAGTGCTCAGTTCAATGGCTGGTTTGTCTGAATCGTGTCCTGCTACGTCCTGTGCAGGCCCTGCGATGCAGACGGGGAGGCTGGGAAGAGGGAGATTTTCGCCGCGGTTTTCCCATGGTCTGAAGGCAATGACGGCGCAGAATGAAGTGCCCGGTGGGTATCTCTGTCAGCACACCAGAAGACTTGGGAAAATGACCCTCTGCGTACATTGGTGGCAAATAGCGATGTCCTTTGAGAAGCAATGCCTCCTGAGGATGGCATCCTCCTGACGAGGGCAGATGTTTACAGTCCCACTCTGCTGCCTTCTTTTTCAAGAGATCGACGGAGAGCCCGTGGGCGAGGCGGTGCTTCAGGAGGGCAGCAGCCGCACACTGCCCATCTCCCGGGAAGGCACACAGGACGTGCGAGCAGCTGGCGCTGAAGGTGAAGGCCGTGCAGAGCTCTGTGGCTGACGGTCGGAGCTTCTGTTGCCGCGTTTCCTTTTCGTGGCCTCCCGGAACGTTTCATGGCCATGGCAGAGCTGTGCTGAGATTGCCTGTTGGGCACGAGGCGCAGCGCTGAGCACAGTTGTTCCTTCAGGTGCAGGCGCTGAAGAGCCCGCGAATGGGGTCCTCGTGAAAGATGTCCCCATGTACTGCTTGAAAGGCGCTATTGCTGTGTTTGTTCCCGTGCTGCTGGCGATCATTGTGTGCTGCATTTGCATCCGGCGGCGGAGGCAGAGACACCAGTGAGTCGCTCCCCCACCCCCATCCCGGCACGCTCTTCATTCCAGCGCTGCTCCGTGCGGTGCCGGGAGGAAGGAGAGTGGGGGGTTCTCCCGTGCCCTCAGCAGTTCCCGTCTCTGCAGGCGCCTCATGGAAAACGCCAAAGCCCGCCACGCTGCCCACGAATACTCACCGCACGCGGAGAGACGGACTCGGCACCAGCGGCCTCCACGTGTGCCAGGACGTCCTGCCCGGCTGCCGCGGAGCCCCTACGCATCGCCGCCCCCCAGGCCCAAGAGCAGCCCGGCACGGCCCGCACGGCCCCCGCGGCCCCCCAGCCCAATGTACTCCAAGCCACCGCCCCCTCCCCCCCCGTCCTACAGGGGATGGTAGCAGCCTCCCTGGGGTCGGGGACCCCCTGCCACTCCCGGACAACCACTGCTGCCATCGGTGGTTTTTCTACTGTTGTATTGTAGTGATAAATCAATAAATAAGAACATCATTTCTTAACCGTGTTGGCCGTGTCGCATTTGGGTGAATTCTCCCGGAACAGCCAGGAGGCGCCTGTTCGGAGGAGGCCTTGTTTTATCTGTGCAGGACGCAGGGTGGGAAATGCCCACAAGAAGCGCGCCCTGTGCTCACCTTGGCTTCTGTTGTGCAGGGAAATGAACTTTTCATGGGGGGAGATGGTGATAGGACAAAGGGGAATGGTTGTAGCGGAAAGGAGGTTTGGATGAGATGTCGGGGCAGTTCTTCACAGAGGGGGAGCTGAGGCCCTGGCACTGCTGCCCAGAGAGGCCCTGGGTGCCCCATCCCTGCGGGTGCCCCCGCCTCAGCTCCCATCAGTGAATGGAGATGAAGGGAGGGACGTGGCTGATGACACTCAGACTCCCGGTGGCATCGCAGGGCTGCGGTGCTTTGATTCTGGCAAGCCACCGAACATCCACCTGCTCGCTGCTTCCCTTCACACGTCTGCTTGCCACAGAAACACGGGGGCTGGATGGGACCTCCGGAGAGAGAGAGCGCGGCGCTCCGCCAGGGGGCGCTGTGGCTGCAGCCGTCCCGGCTCCTTCCTGACGTCGTCACGCAGGCGGCGGCCTCGAGGGGTCACGGCAGCGGAAGCGGAAGCAGCGCAAGCGGAAGTAGCGGCTGCGTCCCCGCGCCTCTGTCAGCATGCCGAGCCGCGGCCGTTCTCGCGTCCCCGAGCGGTGAGTGCCGCACGGTCTCCTCAGCGCGGTGTTGAGAGTCGGGGGGCTCCGGCTCTAACGTCCCTCCGCTTCCGTTTGCAGGTGGACCCATTACGTCCCGCTAGGCCGCAGGCTGCCTGGCACCCGCTTCATCGCCTTCAAAGTGCCCCTGAGGAAGGTGAGCGGGGGCCGAGGGCCGCCCCGGGTGTCGCGGGACTGAGGGGGAACGGCGTTTTGGGCGCTGTTGGTGTCTCTTTAGGTGCGAGCAGCAATGCGGGCTGTGCTGTCCCACACGGCTGCTGCTCACTTAGGGCCGCACTCGCCGGGAGCTGAGGAGAGGGGCGAACCGGACACGGGCAGGAAATGCACACAATGCAAAGCACGAGCAGGCCTGTGCTGGGCTGTGTATTGAGGTCTCTTCAGGTCCCTTCCAACCCCTACGGTTTTGTAATTTGCCTTTTGTTGTTTCTTTCTTCCCCGAGCTGATGGTGGATAGAGGGTGGGCAGTGACAGGACAAGGGGGAATGCCTTTAAACTGAGATAGGGGAGGTTTAGGTTGGATCTTAGGAGGAAGTTTTTCACGCAGAGGGTGGTGCCGCACTGGAACAGGTTGCCCGAGGAGGCTGTGGATGCCCCATCCCTGCAGGCATTCAAGGCCAGGCTGGATGTGGCTCTGGGCCGCCTGGTCTGCTGGTTGGCGACCCTGCACACAGCAGGGGGTTGGAACTGGATGCGCACTGTGGGCCTTTGCAACCCAGGCCATTCTAGGATTCTTTGATCACTGGGAGGTGTGGCAGCTCACCAGTCACAGTGCAGCTGTGTTTAACATTTGCTGCTGAATGTCGTTTTCCCTCAGAGCTTTAATCAGAACCTTCATCCGGAGGAGAGATTTTCACCTTGTGACCTCATTGAGAAAATCAAAGAGCAGAAAGAGGAGTTGGGCCTCATCATTGACCTGACGTACACAACGCGCTACTACGGACCTGAGGTCAGTGTTGGTCTCAGCACGGGGGAGGGAATGGTCTCTTCAAGGCCTGATATTGCTGCTGAGTGGGAAGATTTTTGTGAGAAGGTAACTTTAAAGAGCATGAAACACTTAAATCCCTTGGCAGGGGAATGTGGGGAAGCAAAGCAGAGCCGTCGGGATGGGCTCTTTGATCAGGTGTGACGCTGATGTCTCCAGCCTTTCTCTTTCTACAACCACCACAGGTTTTTGGTTACCCTGAAGGTGGGTCTGTGGGCTGTTCTGAACGAGAAGCTGATTGCAGTGGATTTTGGCTCATGGTGTTCAATGTGCGGATGTGTGCAGGAAAAGTTACTCCAAGCTCAGTGCTTTGCCCTTCTCAGGGAGGAAGGAATGAAAGCACAAATGGGTTATTCTCAAATATTGGCAGCGTGTTAAAGGAGTGAAGTTTTCTCACCTAAACCCGTTGCTGCTCCTTTGGTTTTAGTCGGAGTGCTGATTTCTTGCATCTTATTGTCAGCAGTTCTCTATTTGGTGAGACCTGTAGAGAAATTCCTGTCCTCCTTTGTTTCTTGCAGGAGCTGCCAGCTACTCTCAGGTATTCGAAGATCCTGACGATGGGACACGAAATACCAAACAATCAGACTATATTTCAATTCAAGCGTGTTGTGGAAAGCTTTTTGAGAGACAACAAAGACAACGGTAATGTGAATTTCCCTTCTGTTACCAGGCGTTGTTCTATGGGAAGGGTGTTGTAGCCTTGGAGGTTGGCAGTGTTCTCAATTAACCTTCGTGCACAGCGTGAATTTCTTTTCCTCCTCTTGGCGTGTGAATGTCGAAGCAATGAGATCAGTCTGTTGTGGTGGAGGAGTTTGTGCTGGCTGTTAGGTAGCATTGGTCTCGCGTTGATTGAGGTTGGGACCGTGTCTCTAGGCTCTCTGTAGTTACTGATGGTTGATTAGCAGCGGTGTGAACAGCGAGCTGTCAGTGCTTGGGAAATGTGGGATAGCCTTTCACAGAGCTTTTAGAAACGTCCTCCCTGCAGTGAGCTGTGTGGCCATGCAGATATGGGATGAAATGAGCCAGCGAGCCAAACCGGCTGTGATAACCAACCACAAATGGGACTTTGTTGCACGATCCTTTCAGTTTATTTACTCTTGTTACCATTGGAGGACCAACGTCAAGCTTGCTTTGCTCTGACTTGGTTTAGGAAGAACAACACTGCTATGACTTGGTTGCTGTTTGTTACAGATAAACTTATCGGAGTGCATTGCACACATGGCTTAAACAGAACTGGCTACCTGGTTTGTAGGTGAGTTGTTTGTGGTCGGAGGGCATTGGCTTATTCCGTGGCATTAGCTGATTACGTTACATTAGCTTATTACAGTACATTAGTAAATGTCTTCGAGGTTACTCGTGTGATCAGAGCCTTGTCTTGTTGGTCTGCTCAGGTACCTGATTGATGTTGAAGGCATGGAGCCCAACGCTGCAATAGAGTGTACGTACATGTATGTTCCTCTTGTCGAGATACAAAATACTTACTGTGGGCTTCTGGTTTTAAATGGGCTCGTGCTTGTTCCGTTGGAGCGCTGTTAGAACTCAGACCTTTCTTTCTCCAGTGTTCAACAGAGCTCGAGGGCATCCTATCGAGAGAATGAACTACATTGAAGATCTCCAGAGAAGATCTGGAATGTGAGTGCACACACAGAATGAGAGCTGCAATAGATATTTAAGCTTGGCTGACTGCTGCTGCTTGAGGTAGGGTGGAAGTGAGATGAGGAAGAAGGTGGGCAGCTGTGACACGTGGGGTTACAGATCTGCATGGCCTGACCAGCTGCCCTCCTCGGGAGTTTTGAAAGGGGGTTGATGGAAGTGTGAGAGGGCCACTGTGATCACCCTGCGGGTGGTTTGTGAGCCCAGCCGTGACCAGGAGTTCTGTTTAAGGAAACGCCAAGTGAAGAATTTGGGGTCGGTCCCACTCAAACAAAGAGTGGACACCGCGTTGAACAGTAGAAAGCAGAAGGCAGAGCATCGCCCGCAGCGTTCAGAACACCTCCTGTTAACAACGTCCAGGTGGGTTTTTGCCTCTTTCCTCCGTGCTTGCTGTACAGCTGTGCAGCCCCGTGTCTTCTTAATGCTGAAGCGTTGCTTGCGTCTGCAGCAGCATGAAGCTCTTTGCCTCTGAACGGCACGCTTGTGCCTGCAGATGTGGAATAGCATCCCTTACGGTGTAGGTGCTACTTCCTGCAGTCTTCTCAAACTGTGTAAGATACTTCAGGGACGAGAGCGCTCCGTTTGGGTCAGTGGGAGCTGTTCTGCCGCCACCCCATCTGGCAGGGATGTAGTGAAGGCAGCTGAAGAGCTGCTGCTTTGCTTGGGTCAAATGCCCTGGATTGGCCTGTACAGGATGGTGTGGGAGCAGCAAAACCATCCGTGGGGAGCAGTGCCTGCGGGCAGCTGGGCAGTGGCTTCTTCAGCCCCGCCTCTGTGGGGCGTACCAAAAGCTTCCTGCTGGAAACATCCCTTGGTGGGGCACAGCAGCTTTCTTACCAAGGCGGTGTGTAGGAAATGAGCTGACAGCTCTTCCTGCGTGTTGCGCTTTTCAGGCTGAGGCAAAAGGGACCGACCCACAGGGCTGAACGGATCCGAAACTCCTGAGCAGAACCCGGGGGAGACTGGAGGGGGGGGTTGAATTCCTCCAGGTCCTGACTTCCAAATCTTCTTCCAGGAACTCTGGCTGTGCCAAGAAGAAGAAAAAGCGGCATCACAGAGTGCCCGAACAACGCCAGGAGCTGGTGCACAAACCCGGGATGGCTGAGAAAAAGCGGCCTTGCAGTTTGGGTCCGAGGAACTGTCCGGTTTCTTACAACAAGCAACGCAATGAAGCGTGCTTCCCACCTCCAAATCCCCTCCACCAGCAAGCACAGGAAACACACGTGGCCAGGAAGCGGCGGCAGCGGCATAAGAAACGGATGGCGGGATTGAAAGGCACGACAGCAACCACGCAGGGCTGTGTCTGCACAAGGGAGTTGTGCAGAGGCTCCAAACTGAGTGAACTGTGACATCCACCTGCAGCTGAGCTGGGCGGTGGGAACTGCGAGCGGATGGAGGTGTTCTGACAGCAGCACGGCTCTCTTCTTTCTCTTTAGTTGGGTTTTTTCCCCTCTCGTCCCCTTCCCCCCCCCCTTTTTTTATGCTTTTCTGGGTACTTTTGACAACTGACTGAGAGTGTTGGAGTTGCTCTGTGCTATCCTGCAGTCCTGGCTCCGTTTCTCAAGTGATGGAGGGAATAAATGGAACTGGATTTATTCTAAAGAGACGTCATGAGGAGCATCTCTCTAACCTTCCACAACTGGGCTTTTGGTGATGATTTCCTTAATACACGTGAAGAGATGGGATTTGGCCTGAAGCTAGGCGACCTCTCTGTGATGTTTTTTTTTTCGCTCACATTTGCTCGAGTAAACTGCCCTGCTTACATCCTGAACGGACGTTCTGTCTGGGCCAGTTTCTCCAGCTCTGGGGGCGAGAGAAGCCCTGCAGGTTGTGCGCCTCGAGCCCGGACCCTGGGCTGAGAGCGGCCCCTTTAAGGCTCGGGCCCCCTCCTCTGGCGTGATGACGCCGGGCTTCCGCCCGGTCTCAAAATGGCAGCCGCTGAGCCGGGCGGAAGTAAGATGCCGCAGCGTGATGCCCGGATGTGAGGAGGCGCTGTGATTGGGTGCTGGAATAGAGCAGGGGGCGGGGTCACGGCTCCAACCCGGAAGCGTTGAGTGCTAGCTGCGGCTGTCCACCCGGCGCAGGTCGTGCCCCGTTTCGGCCCTACGCGCCCGTTCCCGCCCGGGGGTAGGGAGGGGGGGCTCCGCTGGGAGCGCCCGGGGCACCCGTCGCGTTCTGCTTTGGGCGTGAAGGGCTGCGGGGCCTGGGGGAGATCGAGCTGCTCCCCCAGCTCCCGCACCGTGGCGGCTGTGGGGCCGGGAGGTGTCTCCCAGGAGGCAGTGGGGTGGGGCGGCAGCAGTTCGGGAATGACTCGTTTGTCTTCCTTGGGGCACTGTGGGAGAGGGGAGGGGGCGTTCCTGGGGCGACAGCAGTGCCTTGTGCAGCACAGCAGAGTGGGGTCTGTGCCTGATTGAGAGCAATTGAGATCCAGCTCGATGGGCAGGGGCGGTTCTGCATGGCCTGCAGCTCTCCTCACCGCCACGTGAGCGAAGCAGGGGATGTGCACTGTAGGAACCCTACACTGTTCGTGGCCGCTTTTCAGGTCATAAAGGTTTATATCCGAGGGCTGTGTCCAAAAAGAGCCTGACTTCACCCACATTTCTCCCTCAGGACCCCCTGTCCTTTATATTAAACGCTTTCCAGCTGGAGGGATGATTTCTGTCAGGGAAACCAGACGCATTACCTGTTCTATGGCAGTTTTGACTCCCTTGGTTTTCCTCCCACTGCAGAGCTGGTCAGCGCCGCGGCAGATTTGATGTGCCTCGTTATGCCCAACCATGCTGATGTCAGCCTCCCACCAGAGGAGCGCGTCCGAAGCCTGATCCAGATGGGGAGTGCTGTGGAAGTGAATGAAGATGTCCCACCACGACGCTACTATCGCTCCGGCGTGGAAATCCTCCGCATGGCGACCATTTATTCAGAGGAGGGCAATATTGAGCATGCCTTCATCTTATACAACAAGTACATCACGTAAGAGCAGCTCTACTTCGCTTGCAGCTAAGCTGTGTTGATGCAAGGGGTTGTGGGGCTTCAGCTGGTTATTCTGAGTGTGTATGGACACAGTGAGACGTTGTTGAGCTGGAAGAACTGGGTTCTGTCCAGAGCTTTGCTCCTTTCAAACTGATGCAGGTGACCTGGTTTGGGTGACCACATTAGAAAGGTGCAAGGTGCAAGCACTGCTCGTTGCTTTGCAGAACGTCAGTAAAAACTCCCTGTGAGATCAGGCTGACCTTATATAGCTCTGTCTCATAACTGCTTCTGTCAGCAGGAGGAAGGCGTTGGCTCCTTTTATATAAAAACTTCCTGGTGTTTTATCGCTGCAGAGTGGTTAGGTTGATCTCAAGAACGGTGATGTCATTGGCAGGCATCCGTGGTCAAAGGTGACAGTACCAGAAAGAGATGAAGGCTGGTTGGTGGTTCTCTGATAAACCAGCTTCAGAGGAGAAGCCTTCTTTCTGTTTAAGCTGCTGCAGCCTTTTACAGCAGTCGCCACGTGCCTCCTTCAGCACAGAAACCAGCTGTGTAGCACTGGAGGTTTAGTTCTACTTAGAAACAGGGTGATCCCCCACACGCACCGTGCACGTCTGTATGCACCCAGACCCTTCTGAGGGGGGACGTGGGGAAAAGAGTGCCAGGTCTGAACAGCCTGCCTCCAGTCTGCTGATTTGGACAGCACGTGAGATCTGCAGGCTCTGACCACTCTTCTGAAAAGCCAGAGGTTGTATATAAAACCCACCCAAGACCCTGTTTGGTATCGCAGCTGCCAGGTCTCTAGCACAGGGGCTGTCCATGTGGATGAGCGTGGAGATGTTCTCGCTGTCACCTCCAGAGCTGGTTGGGAACAAACCATCTCGGGTCTGAAAGCTGAGCTTCTGCCTGAGCAGCTCGGAGTACGAGTGGTGCAAACGCGTGTGTCGTGCTGTGCCTCCCTGCGTTCAAAGGGCTGAAAGCGGAGATGCTCAGGAAATATCCCAGCAGCACGGAGTATCCTGTTCCCTCAGGTTTTTACCCCAAATCCTCCCCCTCTCACTCACCAGAGGGTCGAGTCTGCTTTCTGCTGCTCTACCCCCTCATCCGGAATGAGCTTGGCATTTCTAGGGGTGTTTTCCTTCCTTGCCTGCCCGTGTGCGCAGGGTTCCTGCCCCGGCCTCCTTCAACCCAACACATTTTTCTCTGATTAGCTTTTCTTCCCGCCCTGCACTTCCTGAGCTTTTATGGTCATTGTCGCCGCGTTGGGAGCTTCAAAGTGTAAAACCATCGGGAAGGTTTCCAGGCTGGTTACATAGCTGAGGCTGAAGGAGAAGCTCTTTAACTAAACAAATGAACGAAACGTGCCTTTGCTCTTTCATTACAGCAGTGCTAGGTGCTGGCGTGCCGTCCTTCCAGCAGCTTTCACATGCCTGTGGCATTTACATTACATTAGCCTGGATCTCGGGCTGCGGGAAAGGTGAAAAGCTTTCCCTTTTGGTGGTGTGATTTCTCATGCTGATGAGTACGAGCTGCCAGCTTGGATTATCTGGAGATACAAAGTTAATGTCAACATCTCATTTCTTTAAATGGAAGAGTAATGCTGTAGCTCCTGTGGAAGTGAGAGGCTTGGCAGGGTGTTGTTTGAGGTGTCTTTCCCTGAGGCTGTGATCTGGAAGGCAAGAGCAGAGCACTGTAATTGGAGCCTCTGGTGGAGCTTGCTCTGCTCTCCCTTTTCTAGAAATGGGATTTGATTGATTATTCAGCCCTGAGAGGCTCCTGGCTGCAGCTCTGCGCCTGCTGAGTTTGTTAGGAGCAAGCACGCCATCCGCAGGAGCCAGTCCTTGGCTCTGTGTTGACTGCGTGGCTTTGGGAAGCTGGATGTCCCTTTGTCTCCTGAGGGAGAGCCATTTGTTTGGGGAGGATTTCAGATCGATGTGGGACAATCTGAGGGCGGATCCACGCTGAGATTCCCACTGAGGCAGCCGGTTCCGTTCCTGGCTCTCAGCCTCCCTCTTGATCTCCACTGCGTCTTCAGCATTTCTGTTTCCCGTGCTGGAATGAAGCTCGTGCCCATCCCATAGTGGGCAGCAGGGAGGCACGAAGTGTCTCTAAGAGCAACGAGGCTGCGCTTTACAGATGTCAGTGCTGTCGCCTTGAAAGACATCTGCTTGTTTTTCCTTCGTCAGCAGCTTCTGCACCGTTCAGAACGGATTTGTTCTCAAAGCAGGAGGTGCTGGGGCTTTTTTGAGCCGAGGAAGAGCAGAGCAGGGAAACGTGAGGTGAATTTCCCGGGAGATGAGGATTCCTGGTTTGTCCGTGTGACTGCGGGCTGCTAGGATTGGCTCCAAGGGTTTGTGTGGGGTGTAAAGGGACTCGAGGGACGCTGCTTTGGCGTGTGTGCTGTAGCAGTGCTTAAAAATAGCCTACGATGTGGCTGCTCGGTGCCAAGCAGCCGCTCCGTTCACAGCGGACTCACAGCAGTCAGGGCTTTGAACAAATCCAAAGCTTCTGGTGATGGGGGCTGAGGGTTTAAGCCTTGCCAAGCCTCATCTGGGCTGTGGGTAGGAAACGTGAAGGGTTCTTATTCAGGGAATGCTGAGTCCTTCTCTGCCCCCTTCCTCAGCCTGCTGCTGGTTTTCCCTCCAAGTCTTCCCCTGGCTGCCTGAGTCCTCCCTGCGCCCCTCTGCTCACTGTTCCCCCTTCGTGCCTTCTGGAAAGGCAGCTGCCTCTGCTGTTTCTTCTGTCTTCCTCAGGCCAGCATCTGCTCTTAATCCTTCTTAATGAATCCCTTCCATTTTAATCTTCAATCTGTTGGCAGTGATCACTGCCTTGTTTTGTCTCCTCGACACAGTGACCTACTTTGCATCCACCAGCCCCGAGCAGGGACCTCACAGCTTCTCTGTGCCATGGCTGTGCTGATCCTGTGCTCTCTGGCAAGAGCATCCTCCTGCTCTCCATGGTAACCACGAGCACAACCAAGAGCTGGGATTGTGAGAAGTTCTTCCTTTTCCCAGAGGGCTGGCTTTTAAAGCAGATGGGTTTATTTAGTGCACACGCAGTGGTTTCACAGCACGAGGGAGGCTCTCTGCTCGTGCTGTGGCTTTCCCTCTTGGCTCTGCTCGGCTTGTTTGGGCCGTGCTCTCCACTCTTCTTCCCTTTGCCTGCACACAGGGCTGCTCCCTGCTCTGTCCCTGCTCATTGCTCTTGTTCCCGTTCTGCTCTGCAGTGGTGCAGCCTCACCTCGTGCTCTGGTTGCAGGTTGGGGCACCACAATACAAGAAGGACGTAAAACACCTGGAGAGCATCCAAAGGAAGGATATGGAGATGGGGTCCCTTGGTTTGTTCAGCACAGGGAGCTGGGAGGAGGCCTCGAGGTGGCTGCAGCTCCTCCCAGGGAGCGCAGGGACAGCACTGAGCTCTGCTCTCTGGTGACAGCAACAGGGACTGAGGGAATGGCACAGAGCTGTGACAGGGGAGGGGCAGGTGGGGGTGAGGGAGAGGTTCTGCACTGGAGGGTGGAGGGCATGGCACAGCTCCCCAGGGCAGTGGGCACAGCTCTGAGCTGCTGGAGCTCAGGAAGCATTGGGTTTGGACTCACACTAGGGGGTAATGATGGGATGCCTCCGGCCTGGGAAGCCCCGTGGGGCTGAGCAGAAGAGTGCCCTGTGTCTGTGGGCTTCTCACCTTGCTGCTGTACTTGCAGCATTGTTTCTCTGTGTCCTAAGCTGCACCCTGGAAGGGGGAGGAGCTGCTATCCTGGTGCAGGTTAATCTGTAGAGAAAGCACAAATTAATCTGTTCGTATCTGTGCTGGGACTGAAGTAATATCGAGCTCAGGCTTGAATTCCCCTCTCAGAAATCTGCTTAGAACCAGCACTGCTGCCCAGAAAAAGGCCTGAAATATGGCCCTGGGGTTGTGCACAGCCTTTCTGCAGGTTTCCTATTCAAGGTCTGAGTTAATTTCTCCTCTTGCAGAAACTGTTCTCTCCCCCCATGCAGGACTGTGTGAGCACTGAGTTAGATGAGTCCTTGCGCTTGCCTGTCCTCCCTTTGGATGTTCTCAGAGGTGAAAGCAGGTGCCCAAGTCCTTCTCCTGGAACACTGACAGCATCCTTGGTGTTTTAGGCTGGTTTATTAATGTTTGGTGGGGAGTTTCTTGCAGACAGCTGTCCTGATTGCAGGAGAGCACAGGGCCCAGGGAAGCGGCAGAGCAGAGATACTGTGCTGGGGGCAGATGATACATACCTCCCCAAATGCCATTTCCTTCTGCTGGCACCGTTCTGCTGGGATTCAGGAATAACAGTGTCTCTCCTGTGTTTGTAGGCTCTTCATTGAGAAGCTGCCAAAGCACCGTGATTACAAAACTGCCGTCATACCTGAAAAGAAGGAGACGATGAAAGTAAGTAGTGATGTTCCAAGTCTTCAGTGGCTGCTGTTGAAAGTGCTTTGGGGTTTATTTTCTCCCAAGAATCCATCGATTCTTTCATCCATTCTGGGCCTGCTTTTCTTGGCTCGGTGCTCCTGCACTTAGGACTGTGTTTCCTCCCTTCAGAAGCTGAAGGAAGTAGCCTTTCCCAGGGCTGAAGACCTCAAGAAGGAGCTATTACAGAGGTACACGAAGGACTACGCTAAGTACATTGAGCAGAAGGTGAGTGAGAGGGGATTGCAGGCTTCTGCTTCCTGGGAAGCACACAAAGCCTCAAAGGGTTTGGAAGGGTTTCCACCCTCCGCCACAAAGGGTTTGGAAGAGGTCTGCAGGGCTCCTTGAGCGCTCCGAAAGGTGAACTCTGGGAGGTCCCAGCTTTCAGACTCCATCCTCGTCACCTGCAGCGTGGGGCTCTCTGCCATCATTCCGTGGGTGAACTTGTCGTAGGTGTCCCTACGTCTCATTTTGTTGCAGTCTGAGCTTTTTGGGACATTTGCTTGGCTTTCTTTTTGTCTCAGTGTGGGAGGTCTTACGGCTCAAGGAATTCAGCAGGCTCCTCGTGACAGTTTGAGCGGGGATCTTGGGGTTCTGTGGGCAAAGCAGAAAGCTCCGTGGTCAGTTTTGCTTTAAGAAAGTGCTATTTTGGAGAGAAGAGAGAGAAATCCATCTAGAACTGTATTCCCATGCAAGGGCGTTTAATTTCTGCCCACCCTTTAGGGATGGTCTATGATTGCTGAGGGTCTGCAAGCGGGTTGGAAGCTGCAGTTCTAAAGGAGTGATATTTGCTGATGTCCTTTGGGCCTGCTGACGTCCTTTGGTGTATTTCTTCTTGCAGAAAGAGAAGGAAGAGGAAGACGCACGCAACTTGGCTTTGCAGCAGCAATTGGAAGAGGAAAGAAATCGTGTAGCCTTAATGAAGCAGCAGCAGGCAGAGCAAGAGCAGTTTCTTGCCTTCGAGGAGATGATTCGACGACAGGAGCTGGAAAAGGAACGTTTGAGGATAGTGCAGGAATTTGGGAAGCCGGAGCCAAGTCCTGAGTCTCTGGATGGACCCCTCATCCCTGGCATGGAAAAGCCACCTACCGATTTAACCCCAAGGGTTCCCATCTCTCCTGTTCACCCTGCGAGTCCATCGGTGGGGACTGTCTCATCCAAACCTCCTGTTGTGGACAGATCTTTGAAACCTTGTGCTTTGGGGAGCACAGAACACAGTTAGTACAGCTCCGGGCGTCCTTCTTCCTTTCTGGGGCTGAGCCAAACGCAGTCAAGGAGCTGAGCTGGTTGGGAAATGGAAATGTCTCATCAGATCTCCATCCCTTCTGGGAGATTTGGTCTTCCAGGCCAATTAGAGTTAGCATAGCAGTTAACGTTTCCAAGCTGATTTCTTTCAGTCTAGTCCCTTTAGGTCCAGACTGAGGGAACATCCCTCCGGTGGCACTGGCTGTCGTAGCTCATCGTGCTCCCAATTCTCCCCACAGCTGCAGGTGTGGATGCCCTTCGCCAGGTCATTGTCCCCAGAGAGCTGTGCCATAAATTCCTCCAGCTGGCTGATGCCAACACGGCCCGAGGTGTGGAGACCTGTGGGATCCTCTGTGGTAAGCTGGTAAGGTGATAATAGTAATTAAGCCCCTGGAAGCAGGAAGGAGGCCTTTTCTTCAAGGAGAATAGCTGTAGAATGGTTGGAGGACTCTGCCAGGGTGCAGTTTCACTGGTGACTGGGATTTCGTATGAGTGTTGGGGCCGGGCTGCCTCTGCTTTTAACCCGAGGGTTTTCTCAGTCAGCGTGTAAGGAAATGTGCCTCAGTGTGGGGTGACAGCCAGCAGTTCCTGTGGGCGTTCGGCTTCCTCCCTGATTGCCCTGAGTCCCATCTGTGAGCCAGGACCCTCACCAAGACAAGGCTGTGCAATCACAGGCTGAAGACAGTTTTCCCTCGATGAGTTTGTGTGCACAGGTTTCTGCTGGCAGCTCCAGCCTCCTTCGTCATCTGGGGCTGTTTGGCTCGCAGGAGTTTGCTTTGAAACGAAATAGTAGCAACTTTCTGCAGTCTGGTTCCCTCCGGATGCTTGGTGACTGTTTAATTACGAGGCACCAGCTCTGGGTGAGTGCAGAGATTTCCTTCAGATGGGTGTGCGGGGCTGAGCTCCTATGGGTGCTTGCAGGGAAGATGAACTAATAGCCACGGGCTGAGTCAGGCTGAATCTGCAACTCCTTTTTCAGGTACAGTTACCGTACAGTTTCCCTTACCGTGGATGGTAGATGCACTCATGGGCTTGTTTGTAGAGCTGCTCTTCCCCTTGCTGGGCCCCTGAGTGATGAACACAGAAACGCTTCATTCCCAAAGCTTAGGAAATTACCTTTGCACCAGTGGGCGGCAGCAGCGTTTCCTGTTTGGGGGGCATTTCTGGAGGGTAACAGCCTCCCTGTGCTGCCTTGCAGATGAGGAATGAGTTCACCATAACCCACGTCATCGTTCCCAAGCAGTATGGAGGCCCTGA
Source organism: Alectoris magna (assembly GCA_030625065.1). Taxonomy (NCBI): domain Eukaryota; kingdom Metazoa; phylum Chordata; class Aves; order Galliformes; family Phasianidae; genus Alectoris; species Alectoris magna. The sequence goes on from CM060587.1 coordinate 1,351,566, forward strand.
TTATTGCAACACAGAGAATGAGGAGGAACTCTTCCTGATCCAGGACCAGCACGGCCTCGTTACGCTCGGCTGGATCCATGTGAGCCTCTCATCCCCGCTTCACTTCCAGTGTGACCTTGCTTTGAGCTGGGAAGGGAAGGGGTGTGGGGAGATGGGCTCAGGGGGGAGGATTTGATGAAGGATTTGGTGTGGAGCTGACAGCATCACAGGATCATGGAGTGGCTTGGGAGGGATCTCAAGGGTCTTCAAGTTCCAACCCCTCTGCTGCATGCAGGGCCGCCAACCTCCACATTTAATACCAGCCCAGGCTGCCCAGGGCCCCATCCAACCTGGCCTTGAACACCTCCAGGGACGGACGGGGCACCCACAGCCTCTCTGGGCAGCTGTTCCAGCACCTCACCACTCTCACAGTAAAGAACTTCCCCCTGATATCCAACCTAAATCTGCCCTCCATCAACTTAAAACCATTTCCCCTTGTCCTGCCATTATCTGCATCCTTTCCATCGGATCTCTCTGTGATGCAGTCTTGGTCACAACTCCCATTGCTTGAGAAATTCGGGTCTGTTGGAGGTTCAGATCCCTTCCTAGAGCACCGGCCCCTTTGGCAGCGGGATGCTGGGTTAAAAAGCGGACTTGGGACATCCCAGCCTTCCGTCTGGAGCTCCTGCTGTCAGTGCGTGGCCTGTGCTGTGATTTGTCCCTATAGTAGCACAGCTTTTTGCAGACAGCTGTGTGCTGCTCTGCCGCAGGATGTGCCAGCTCCAGATTCCTCCTCTGGCTCCCTGCTGCCTGTCCCCGTGGAGCCTTTGGCAGTCGGATGTGTGCCAAGCAAAACGTTTGGTGCTGCTGAGTAATCTCTCGAAAGCAGCAGCTGCTTTGCAGGCTTTGACAAATAAATGCCTGCTGAGTGTGCCTGATATGTGCGGGTGTCTGCTGTCAGCGTTAACTCTTCAGTGATGGCCCCGGAACGTCCAGGCAGCCTCGGGAATCCCTTTGATTGAATCCCTACTCTTGGCATCAAAAACCTTACAGGGGAAGAAGGAAAGGCCTTTCTGCCAGAGGGAGGCTATGGAATCTCTCAGGCGGAGCTGAGCGCGTTGGATGTCGTCTGTGATTTTGAAAAGCTTGGCCATCTTCACAGGATGTGATCTCTGGAGTGCCGTGCTGATACGGTGTGCATCTGGTGATGCTGCGCCCTGAGGTCGCCGCGCTTCAGAAGCGTGTGAGGCGACTGCCCTGCATTTAAGGCAAGGGAAATGCTGGGCATATAAAATAGGAGTTTGCAAGGGACGCGGCCAGAAAAGTAGAGCTTCTCCTGTCTTCTTTCCAAACGCAAAAGAGGAGCAGATGTTTTGGGGCAATCCAGAACCACCGTCAGCATGTTAGCGAGTCCCATCCGAGGAGCTGTGCCTCCGTACCATTCCAAGCTTCACTTGGCAGATGCAGTCTATTGGAAAAAAAAAACCCAACCCATCCAAACCTGCTGTGGTGTTCTCTCTTTTCCTACCCTGTGTTTCAGACTCACCCCACGCAGACAGCTTTCCTCTCCAGCGTCGACCTGCACACGCACTGCTCCTACCAGATGATGCTGCCGGAGTCCATCGCTATTGTGTGTTCCCCAAAGTACCAGGAGTAAGTGTGCTTGCCCACCCGTGGCAGGGAGCAGCTCTGCAGCCACGGAGCTGGCGGAGGAGCGCCTTGCAGAGCGTGCTGGGTCTCACGCTTGGAGACGAGCAGATTCAGACACGCTCTTGAAGTGCAGAAGCAGCTGTTTCTTTTTGCAGAGGCTCGAGCTGTATGCGGTTTGTGCTTATTTCTAGGACGGGGTTTTTCAAGCTGACAGAACACGGCCTGCAGGAGATCTCTTCTTGTCGACAGAAAGGATTCCACCCGCACTCCAAAGACCCTCCTCTCTTCACTGTAAGTTGCCTCGCGGAGCAATGGGGACCGTAGTACCCTATGTTAGCATATTGGACAGTTCACTTGAGATTGTATCTATGGTGAGTCGCTGGTCTGTGGCCCAGGACAGGAGAGGGCCTCACAGGGGCCTGCTTCTCACTGGAGCTGGGATGCAAAAGCTTTCTGACTTGATAGGTCTTTGTTTCTTCGCCGCAAAGAGAGGGCAGCTCTCAGGAGGCCGATGGATGCAGATTGCATCAGGAGGTGGAGACACCTGAGAATGTCTGAATGACCCCATTTCTTCTTTCTCTTCCAGACCTGCAATCATGTGTCAGTAGTCGAGAGAGACGTGGTGCTGATGGATCTACGATAGGCGTCTTGCCTTGACTGCTTACTGTAAAACCACCTACCTTCCCTCTAGGCCTAGGTAAAGTTTTGGTTCCTTCTGTAGCAGATGATTTCCACCGTGTGATGCCCCCTTCCCTTCCTCCCTGAGCAGGCACGGTGAAATCAATTCCCTGACCTCGGCTCATGAACTCGGTGCCTGGTGTTGGACTGGTGAAGGGGCGTGGATGTTCGAGGTGTGGGGAGAAGCTAACTGGAGATTCAAAGATGGAAGCTAACACTGAAGCAGTTATTTAATTTAGAGCTTGACCAGCTTCTTGGGTGGGGAGGGCCCTGCAAGCTGCTGCATCCTTGAGCCGTGAAACCTCTTCAAGTGCTTTCCAAAGTGGGACTTGCCCAAATTAACCCATGTTCTGCTTTGCCTCTCTTTCTGGGTTGGTAAACTGTGGCCTTGAGCGTGGCTGGTTGGAGCAGATAAATCTTTGCCGTTATTTAAAATGAAACCTTCCTAACACCTCTCGCTCCGTACAAGAGCCCATCCTCGCTGACCCTCAGAGCACATCCTCCCTCCTGGTGCTCACATTTGTGCCCAGTGGAACCAGAAGGGGCCCCACCGTTGTGCTCTCCCCTTCCTTTGGGAACCCCCCATTTCAAGAGGTTGGGGCGAGAAGATTCCCGGATGCAGCACTGCTTAATTCCGGCGATGGTGAGGGGGGTATCTGGTTCCTTTCTTCCTTTTCCTGGATGGGGCACTCGCTGCAGCGAGGGTTTGGGTTTGCCTGGTGCTGGTGATGTGACAGAGGAGGCTCTCCCACCTCTCGGTTACAGCATGGCTGCACTCTGTGGCTGATCCACACGTGGGGCTCAGCTGCTTGCCCAAACTCCCGGGCGTGTTGCGTTTCTTGAATCCTTAAACACTTTCATTCCCGACTGCCTCTGCAGTCCTTAAAGCATTACGAAGCCTGTCCTTGCCAAACCAAGTGCTCCACGGTGTTGCTGTGATGCAGGACGCCACCCGGGGACCTTCTCTGTACCCTTCGTTGTTGAAAGCTAAGCAGTGACTTTGCATCCCTGAGCTGAGTTGCATCCGTGCTGAGCCTCCGCCCTCACCTGCATCAGCATTGAAAGGTGGAAGGCTCAAAGCGTGACGCATCACCCCTCCGTGTCCTCTGTCGGGATGCTCTGATCATCAGCACAGACCTGCGTGGGCAGGGGGGAGGGCTGGGGCTGCCTTCCCAGCCGGGAGACACACACATACGTGAATATGTTGTGCCCTTGTACTTCTGCCTACGAAACGGCAAACAACATTCGTTGGTGGACAGTTTAATACAGACAGGTTGTGTTACGGGCTGCTTCTCTCACTTGTTTTCTTTGAGTTAAGTCCTTTTGCTGGGAGGAGCTGCTGGGAATGGGGACGAAATCCATTTATTTAAGGTTTACCTGACAAGCTGCTGCTGCGGTTACTGGCGTGGCTTCAGCAGTGGCGGGGGGGGAAGCGGTGGCATCTCATGGCATCCTTTGGGAATTGACTTCCAGCCCTCGTTTCTTCAAGCTGTTCTCCGAGGTGGGTTTTGCACTCGGGGTGTCCATCCCCTGCCTGCGGGTGGAAGGAAGCAGTCTGTTCTTTGGCCTTACAGCTCCTGAAGCAGCTCTTCCTTCCCGTTCCTGGTGTAGCCTCGTGTCTGAGCGGAGCCCTGCGGCGAGCAGAGAGGAGCTGGGGGATTTTCACTGCCTCCTCTCTGCGTTGTCCCAGTGACCCATAAACCCTCGTGGGGGATTTTTCGGATTCCTCATGCTGTGGCTGTGCCTGAGGGCCGCGCTTCCCCCAGAGCAGCCGTGTCCCCTCTGCTGCCCTCTGAGCTGCTGCCTTTTCCACTCGCATTTTGTCACTCAGCCATCACTTCGTTGCATCGGGGTGAGCTCCCTCATCCCGCCGCTGGGATCCCATCCGTCTGCAGCTGGGACTGTCAGACCTTCAAAGGAGTTCAGTACAAAGCGAAGCCCGAATGAAACCGCGCTTCGCAGCCGTGCTTTACTTGCCCCAACAACGAGGGCTGCATGTTTACGGGGGCTTTCCCCCCACCCGTTCCTATCTGTGCCTTCACACAAAGGAACCGGACCAAACCCGTGCCCGAACTCCCAGCCAGGAGCCCTCAGCAGCGGGACGTGCGGACGTTACCCATATAGGGAGGTGCAGAGGTCCGGCGGTGTGCGGGGAGCTCTGCATTCCCCCGCCGCCCTCAGCCTGCAGCCCCCTCCTGCTCGTGGCGCTGGGGTTGGCCTCGCGTGCCGTGGGATGCCGGGCGTTCCTGCGAGCATCCCAGGCCGCCAGCAGCCCTCCCTGCAGACCCGGGCACGGCCGATGCTCCGGCAGCTGGATTGGCTGCGGTGGCCGAACCTTTCCTTTTTAGGCTGCATCTGCTCCGGCTCCGGGCTCTGCCACCGCGGTCCCAGCTTCAGCCTCCCCGTGCCGAGGCTCAGCCCCAGCGCAGGGACTGCTGTGGCCGTGGGACGGCCCTGCGTGGCCCTGGGAGAGAACCAGGGGGGCTGGGGAGGGCTGGGACCGCTATGGCTTGGGCACGGCGGGGGCTCGTGGCCCCATGGGTGGAGGTGTTACGGCTTCGGGCACAGTTCCCTATTCTACTGCCGGGGTTCGGCTGTGCCATCGGCTCTGTGTGCCCGCGGTCCCCCCGCAGCGTGGGCGCAGTGGAACCCGGTGGCCAGGCTGCCTCCATCCCGCTCCCTTTTGATTTTTCTTTTTTTCCTTACCGCTCTGCTGGGTTGGGGTTGGTTGGGTTTTTTTTTTTTGCAGCATGTCATATATGGCAACCTTTTGCCTCGGTGACCTCATGTTTGGCAGCAGGCCGCGCAATGCGGGCTGGGATGAAAGCAGCTGCGGGCGTCTCGCGTGAGCTGCGATGCGGACAGCGCTGAACGCACAGCCGGGACCTGGGGACACATCCAGCCCCCAGGGATGGGGGGAACTGGGGCAGAGCCACCGCTGTGGGACGCTCTGGGACCATGACCACATCCTCACTGACACAGTGACGGCTCCGAGGCCATGTGGGACCTCCTGCGTCCCTTTTGGCAGAGACCCCGCAGCTCGTGGCTCCTCATCGCTGCACCCTCCGCATCCTCACCCCAAGAATGGGTTGGGGTGCAGCAAAACAAAGCAGGAGGCGGCGCCTGCTCCGTGCCTCAGTTTCCCCAGCTGCAGCCTCACTTCCCACAACTCTCAGTGGCAGCTCCATGGCTTCCTCCCATCCTCAGGCACTGCTGAGAGGCCCCAGAATGGGATGGGTGCCCTTAAAAAGGCACCGGGTGCTGTGCGAGGGATGGGGGCTGGTGCCTTCGCCATGGTGGGGCACTGGGGTGGCCCCGGTGCTGCTCGGGCACAGCAGATCTCCACCTCCCCCTGGGATTGGGGCTCGTCCTGCTTCCAAATCCCCCCGGAGGGAAGCTGAGGGCACACCAGCCTTGTGGGGCCAGGCTTGGAAGGACCATGTGGGGCTCAACAATGAGGGTTTGGGGTTTTGGCCAAGCTGTGTGGTGCCCGAGGGACCTTCTCCCTGTCAGGATGAACGCAGCACTGCCAGGACTCCCGCAGAACCTTCAGCCTTGCACTGAATTGGGCCCATTTGCCCTGCGGGGTCCCTGCCCCCAACAACTGCAACGATGGAAGGGAAAAAATCCCATGGAGGAAACCCCCAGGGTGGGGATGCCGGGGCCCAGGGATGGAGCGCAGCACCTCGAGGCCGTGACGCACCGCCCATCACCTGCTGTGCTGTTGGGATGCTGAACCCCTTCCAAATCGGGACATGCTGTGATCCTATGGCTCAGGTGCACAGCGCAGCCCCGGGCCAGCCCTACAGCCAGCACCCTCCTGGGCAGGGCTGTGGCCAGGGAGGACCAAAGGACCAAAGGCCGTCGGACCGGAGCACCTCCACCTCGCTTTTGCTGAACGTCACTTATAAGGACTTGTGTCTCGCCTGTTTATCGAAGCATAGCATAAAAGGAACAGACTCACCAATGGGATGTTCCCTCCTAAGCATCCCCACATAGATTTTTATTTTTTTTTTTTCCCTTACAATAATTAACTGTGCCGGGTCCTACCATCAGTCCAAGGTCAATTTAATGCAATAAAACACCTTATATGGCCATATGGCTAACACACCATCACTTAGCCTATTTAGGGTCTTTGTGTAGAGAGGATCCGCCTCTGAGGTTTCGCGGGCTCGTGGTATTTATACCAAAGCAGATCGGGACTCGGTCCCAGAGGAAAGGAGCTCTCACGTCTGCGGTGAGTACAGCCCAGCACTGATTTCTCTTTGCTTGCGGGAACAGGAAGGAACAACCCCCACCCCCACCCCCCACCCCCCACCCCGCACAGTCCTGGGGGCTTTGGGGTACCCCCAGCTTCATTTACACTGCGTAGGGGAGGGTGAGCCCCATCACGACCCCTCCAGCCAGGGGCGTCCACGGAGCCGAAGAGAACCAGGCAGCAGCCAGAGTGGGTTGCTCGATTCCAGGCGCAGAGAAATCCCTGCCTTTATGACTGTTGTTTTATTTGGGGCTATTTGCCCGCTTTCCTCCAGTCTGGAGGGAGCACGTTTGGACGTTTTTTTCCCATTTTTGGGAAAGGCTGCAGAGGGGCTGTCAGTGAGATGGGATCGGCCGCCGCCGGGCACGGGGCATCGCCTGCCCCACTCGGGGCTGTCGGCTCAGGATGCCGCGTGGAGCTCCCAGCCACGAGCTGACAGCTTCGGGACAGCCTTGGGGCATCAGCTGGGACGAGATGAAGGAGCGGTGCTGGGGCTGAGCACTGCCCCACTTTGAGCCTCGCGGCCCGCAAAGGATTTTGCAGAGCCGTGCATCCCCCGCAGCAAAAGAACTCACACCCTCAAACCATGCAGAGCCCAACCTGGCAGCCGGGCACAACACCTCATCCCCACTGCCGCATTTAATGCTTTTTCCCCCCGCCCCCCACCCCAGCTTTTCCCCCAGGTCCCCCTGAGCGCCAGCCTCTCCCGGCCCCACCATGTGCGAGGAGGAGACCACCGCCCTGGTCTGCGACAACGGCTCCGGGCTCTGCAAAGCCGGCTTTGCTGGTGACGATGCCCCCCGCGCCGTCTTCCCCTCCATCGTGGGGCGGCCCCGGCACCAGGTGGGTATCCGGGTGTCTCCTTGCTCTGCTCCTTCCTCTGATTGCTTAAATGAGGCTAACGAGGCCATTTCTCCCGCTGGCGTTAGGGCGTCATGGTAGGCATGGGGCAGAAAGACAGCTACGTGGGCGACGAGGCGCAGAGCAAGAGGGGTATCCTCACACTCAAATACCCCATCGAGCACGGCATCATCACCAACTGGGATGACATGGAGAAGGTGAGAGCCCCGCCGGGACAGGGAGAAGGGAGAGCTCCGGTTCCACCCCATGGGATGACCCCAGCTCCCTTCTGCCTGCGTAGATCTGGCACCACTCCTTCTACAACGAGCTGCGCGTGGCCCCCGAGGAGCACCCCACGCTGCTGACCGAGGCGCCGCTCAACCCCAAAGCCAACCGTGAGAAGATGACCCAGGTACGGCACCGCGGGGTTCGGTGTGCGTGGGGGGCTGTGGAGTCTTGTGTCCCCATCCAACCCACCGCCCCTCCTCACAGATCATGTTCGAGACCTTCAACGTCCCGGCCATGTACGTCGCCATCCAGGCCGTGCTCTCCCTCTACGCGTCCGGCCGCACCACCGGTGAGTTCCGCATATGGCGTCCACCATCGGGGGCCCTTCGGATGCCTCCGAGCCCCATCCCTCACCCCTCTTCCCCTCCCAGGCATCGTTCTTGACTCCGGGGACGGCGTCACCCACAACGTGCCCATCTACGAGGGCTACGCTCTGCCCCACGCCATCATGCGTCTGGACTTGGCCGGCCGCGACCTCACTGACTACCTCATGAAGATCCTCACCGAGAGGGGCTACTCCTTCGTCACCACCGGTACGGGGTCGGGGATGGGGGCGGTGGGGATCGGGGGTCCCGCAGAGCCACGCTGAGCCCACCTGCCCCCTGCAGCCGAGCGGGAAATCGTGCGCGACATCAAGGAGAAGCTCTGCTACGTGGCCCTGGACTTCGAGAACGAGATGGCCACGGCCGCCTCCTCCTCCTCCCTGGAGAAGAGCTACGAGCTGCCCGATGGGCAGGTCATCACCATCGGCAACGAGCGCTTCCGCTGCCCCGAGACCCTCTTCCAGCCCTCGTTTATCGGTGAGCCCACCCCAGCGCTGCCCCCACTGCTCGTGCCCCAGAGCACCTCGCTGCACCCATCAGCCACAGGCAGCCCTTTGGGGGAGCCCTGTGCGGGTGTGAGGGGGGTTGGGGTGCTGAGAGCCTCCCTCCCACCCCAGGCATGGAATCTGCCGGCATCCACGAGACCACCTACAACTCCATCATGAAGTGCGACATCGACATCCGCAAGGACCTGTATGCCAACAACGTGCTGTCCGGCGGCACCACCATGTACCCCGGCATCGCCGACCGCATGCAGAAGGAAATCACAGCGCTGGCTCCCAGCACCATGAAGATCAAAGTAGGTGGTGGGGATCGTCCCCACCCCCAAGCCTTCCCTTCGGTGGGGAGACCCCGGGGTGCTTTTGCGGGCCCCTCCCTCGCGCTAACAGCCCGTGCTTTGACAGATCATCGCCCCGCCAGAGCGGAAGTACTCGGTGTGGATCGGCGGCTCCATCCTGGCGTCCCTCTCCACCTTCCAGCAGATGTGGATCAGCAAACCCGAGTACGACGAGGCCGGGCCTTCCATCGTCCACCGAAAGTGCTTCTAAGCGCCCTGCCCCGTGCCTGGGCCGGGGCACCCCGCTCCTCCTCCACCCCACTGCTCCTCCCCGTCCCCCACTGCGCAATAAAGCCTTTTCTCCAGGCTCTGCCCCTTCTCTGGGAGATTTTGAAGCGTTGCGGGGTGGGAGGGGGCGGGATGGGAAGTAGGGAGCAGCGGGGGGAGGAACAGCGCAATCCTGACCCCCAGCCCCCCCTCGGTGCCCCCAACCTCACGGTCACGCCCTCACACCGCCGCGGGAGCCTCCAACCTCTTGTCGGCGCCCACACCCCGTGGTGGTGCCCAGACCCCAGAGTGGTGTCCTGACCCCATAGGGTGGTTTCCCCTGACCCCACGGTGGTGACCAACCTGATGACGACAACCCCCCAACCCCACGGCGTTGCCCTGATCTTGTCACGCTGCCCCAACCCGATCCCGGTGCCCCAGCTGTCGCAGATGCCTCCAACCACGTGGTGGTGCTCTGACCCTACCGCGGCGTCCCCGAGAGCCCCGCAGCGCCTCCTCCCCGTGCTGATCCCCCCCACCCCGTCCTGGTGCCCCCCCGTCCCCACTCCCCGTCCCCACCCTTTCCCAGCTCCAACGCAGCCGAGACCACCCCTACGGCCGCGGCTCGTTTGCATAAATCACCATATCCCCGCCCCGCCTCCCCGCCCACGTGCGCTGACACCGCCCCTTTCTCCCCCGCCCTGACGTCACGCGGGAGCCGCGAGCCCCGCCCCCTCATTTGCATGGCATTCGCACGCGGCGACACCGGGAGCGGCGGCGCTGAGATGGGGCGGAGCGGCGCCGCGCTGCGCCTGGCGCTGGAGGGCAACATCGGTACCGGGCGGGGCGGGGCGGGGCGGTGAGGCGGCGGAGGAGCGCGGGTCCCACGCGTGACCGCCGCGCTCCGCCCGCAGCCGTGGGCAAATCGACGTTCCTGCGGCTGCTGGGCCGCGCCTTCCCCGCCTGGCAGCGGGCGGCAGAGCCGGTGGCGCGCTGGCGGGAGGTGGTGGCGGGCGCGGCGCAGGTGAGCGGCGGCGGTGCGGGGAGACCCCCGCGTGGGGGCGGACCCGCGGCTGAGCGCCGCCCTTTCCCCGCAGGGCGGTAATCTCCTGCAGCGGCTGTACCGCGACCCGGCGCGCTGGGCCTTCACCTTTCAGACCTTCTCGTGCCTGGGCCGCCTGCAGGCGCAGCTGGAGCGGCCGGAGGGCCCCGTGCGGGTGTCTGAGCGCTCCGTGTACAGCGACAGGTGCGGGGAGGAGGGGGGGGGACCCCGTGCGGGTCCGGCGCGGCTGCGGGTGCGTCAGCCCCCCCCGCCCCGCCCGCAGGTACGTGTTCGCCAAGAGCCTGTTCGAGGCCGGGCAGCTGGACGCTCTGGAGTGGGCCATCTACCAGGAGTGCCACACGTTCCTCGTAGGGCAGCTGGGCGCGCACACCGCCCCGCACGCATTCCTCTATCTCCGCGCCTCCCCGCAGGTGTGCGGGAGGAAGAGGAGGAGGGAGGGGCAGGGAGAGCCCCGCGGCGGTTGCGGGTGCGATGCTCGGCGCTTTGCTTCGCAGAGATGCCTGGAGCGGCTGCGGTGCCGGGCGAGGCCGGAGGAGCGGGACGTGACCCTGCGGTACCTGCGGCAGCTCCACGCGCAGCACGAGCGGTGGCTGCTGGAGCGCAGCGCTGAGTGAGGGCCCGGCCCGGTTCTGCCCGCCCCGGCTCCGTCCCTCCCATCTTCTGACCCTCCGCCCCTCCGCAGGGTGCATTTTGCGGAGGTGAGGCACGCACCGGTCCTGGTGCTGGACGTCGAGGGGGACTTTGAGCACGACGCAGCCGCGCAGGACGCGTTGATGGCACGGGTGGGTACGGCGCGCACTGACCGACCCGCAGCCCTCATCCGCGGGCGATGCTGCCCATCCCCGCCGCGCAGCGCAGCTGACGGCATCCATCCTGCAGGTGGAGGATTTCGTGAAGGAGCTGCGAGGCGGAGCTCCGCCACAACAGCCCGAGGGTGGGCGCACGGCTGGCACCGCTGCTGGGCCCTGAGCTGCACTCCCTGCGGCAGCACTGAGGGTATCCGCGAGGCCGCTGGGGGCCGCAGCCCTAAACGTGCCACTGATCCCCCCCCCCCCCACACACACATCTGTCGCGCAGGGTGGACGTGCTTGGGTCCATTCCAATGGAACACAACAACAACAGGAAAAAAACAACAACAAAGCGAGAATCTCAGTGCTTTTGTTTGTGTTGAGGTTACGTCAAAATCCAGATGCTTGCTTGGTTGGTTTTCAGTTTTCTTCTTGAAACCAAAGCGTCACGCAGCTCTTCTCCTCGTGTGGGGGCACCTCGCTCCCTGCACTGTGCAGAGGATGAGACCCACTGAGGGCAGACCCCCCCCTGTGCCCACTGCTGGGGTTGGGGCCTCCTGGGGCAGGCAGCAGCCTCATCTCTCCCTGTCCTTGTATGGGGTACAATCTCTCATGGGGGTTGCTATGGGTCTGAGGTGTCTTCCATCTCCTGAACCCCTTCTTTCCAGGGCAGGGAGAGCTTTGCTGTGCCCCCGAGATGGCTGTTAGGGCCTGGGGGGGGGGGGGGGAGGGTTGTGCATGGATAACAACCACACAGGGATGCTGTTTCTCTTGGTTTTCTTCCCCCTGGACATTGCTTGGGGGGGAGCGGGGGGGGCTGGGGGGGTTGGGGTCCCCCATGGGGCACAGTGCCCAGCTCTGGCTCCTGGGGCAGTGCTGCTTTGGAGGGGGAATAGTGAGGGTTTGGTGCCCACTGGGGGGGCGATGTCTGCAGGTCCCCCTGGATCGGACACCCCTGGAATGGATGGGGGGGGTTGAGGAGGATTCTGCCCTGAGTGTGGGAGGCTGCGGCCACCTGATTGATCCCGTGCAAACACGGGTGGGGCGGGGAGGAAGCTGTGGGGCAGGGCAGCCCGGGGGAGGAGGGAGAGGGGAGAAAAGGCAGCCCCACAGTAACAGTGGGACTTGCAGAGCCCCCAGAGACACCCAGCAACAACAGAATGGGGTTCCCGGCAACGCTACAACAACAACAACAACACAAAGCAGCGGGGATGCCGACATGGACCCCCCAGCAACGGTCCAGCACAGCCCTGCGGTAACCATCAGCCCCACCGCTGAGGACCCTACAGTAACACCCGAGCGGGACGCTGACAAAGCCCTACAACAACCACCACCACCACCGCACACCCCCTCCGACCGCCCCCTTCACCCCCCCGCCCCGTTCCCGCAGCGGAGCGCACCTCCCCTCGGGGGCCACCTCCGACCCCACAGCCTTTGGGCTCAGCTCCCCCCTCGCCCCCCCAGAGCCCCGCGCTCTCCCCCTCCGCACCCCCCCGAGCGGCGGCCGCAGAACAAAGGACGGCGGCGGCGGTTCCATCGCTGCGGGCTCCGTCCCCATCCCGAGCCTTGCCGACCCCCCCCGCTCCCCCTCCCCTTTTCTTAATCGGATAACGCTCTTTCTATACCCACCGGGGGACGGAAAGTTGCCGCTGTGCCTCGGGCTGAAGTTGCACGAGTGGAGGCTGGAGTTTTGCAAATAATAAAGAAAAAAAAGGGGGGGGGGGGGGGGGGGGTGGAAAGGGAAAGCATCCCTTTTTACCAAGAGTTTTGGGCGCACGGGTGTTGTCTGTTGGAAGCAGGGTAGCAAAGTGAAGTTGTTGTCCCAGCGTCACTCCCGTGCTTCCCTCTGTCCCTTCATCCCTCGGGGTGCCCCTCCAATCCGGCCCCCCCCCCCTCCAATCCGCCCCCCCCACTCATGCACCGCTCCCCATCGCCATCGGGCTCTGGTAGCTGCCCTCCCCCCCCCCCCCCCCCCGCTGTGGTTTGGTGTAATGTGTGGGGTCAGAGGGTGTTTGTCTATGGGTCTAGGTTGCCTTAAAGCCTTCAGTGATTGCCCCCAAAATCTCAGCTGGTCCCCCCAAAATGCCACCGCACGGGGCCGGGGATCCCCCTGCACTGTGACTTGTTTCTTTCTCTCAATTCTTAGTGTTAGAATGGCAAAAGGCTGTGCAAGAGCTGTCCCACCCCCCCCCCCCCCCCCACACACACACATCCCCCTGCTGTTTGGGGGGGCCCATGAGAAGGGGACAACCCTGTCCCCAGGCCACCCCGCCCTGCCCAGCGCCCCTGGCACCAGCTGCGAGGCCAACAAGTCAGGGCAATTTCTGTATCTGCACACAGGACAAAGAGCGCAGCACTTTGCACCCACATTTCTAGTTTTACCGGCTCGGGGTGGTTGGTGGTTGCACTGAGCTGATTTATGATACGGCACATAGGGTTCTTTAACCGTAGGGGATAGCAACGATTGGCCCTCCCTCGTCTCTGGGGCTCAATTCTGGGGGGGTTCCTGGCTCTTTTTGGTTGTTCAGAGCGCAGTTTTTACTTCAGGCAAAGCTTTAAGCCCAGAGGTGTGGATGGGGCAGCGTTCCCTGCTTGGCTCTTTGGGATTCCACCCTACACCAAGCGTTGCTGCTTCGCTTTTTGGGGCCTCGCTGCTACTGCGGGTGGATGAGTGGCAGCCCACGAGGGCAGGATTTGGCCTTAAAGCCGCAGGCGAGGTGACAGCTGTGGCCCAGGGAGCAGCTGATTTCGGGCACATCGGGGCTTTCTGGCCCCGCATTGTAAATCAGCCCCTTTGCCTCCCAGCAGCGCGCACTTTGCCCTTGACAAAAAGCCATTCAATGCATCCTCGAGCCCGGACTTTGAGGCCGCCCTTCTGCATGGCTGCAATGTTACAAGCGGCTCAAGAAGATGCTGCTGGGGATGATGGTGGTAGCAGGGGGGGCTTCCCCACAGCCCCCACATGTCATGGGGTGAGAGCTGCCGGCCGGTCCCTGCATGCCCTGTGCTCGGCATTCCCCGTGCTGCTGTTCCCACGTCCCCCTGCCTCTCCCAAGGGTTGATTGCACCGTGACCGGTTCTGCCTGTTCCTCCCTGAGCGCCGCTGGCTGTGAACCTCCCGTGCTCAGCCCTCGCACCTCCATCGCTGCCCCACTGCACTTGTTCCTCCTCCGGCTGGGTTTCTTCGAGCCGCGGCTATCCTTGCAAACAGAGAAGGGAGATGCTGGAGGCTGAAGTTTGTCGTTGCTCAGCGGTGCTGCCAATGCCGCCCTCCTCAAACGGCTCTCCATCTTCTTGCTCCACTGGTGTAAACAATCAGCATCTCTCCAACTGCTCCCTACCAACACCAAAAAGCGCACTGCAAAGCTCCGCTTGGCTGCCCCCATCAGCTTCGAGGGAGCAAAACCCCAAAGGGAAACTGGTGCTGGTGCACGGAACCCTGAGCTGCTGTTCTGCACTGAATTGGTCCATCTTTGGGGCAGGAGGGTTTCCCTGATTTCATGGAATCATAAAGGTTGCAAAAGATCTCTAAAATCCCCAAGTTCAACCCCAGCCCACCCCCGCCATGCCCACTCCATGTCCCCAAACGTCACATCTCCATGGTTCTCAAACACCCCCAGGGACAGCGACTCCACCACCTCCCTGGGCAGCTGTGCCAGCGTTATCACCACTCTTTCTGACCAGAAATTTATCCTACCACCCAATCTGGTCAGCGTTTGCCGGCAGAGGAGCTGTGAAATCACCCCAACCCAGGACAAGGTGGGGGTGTCCCTGAAGAGGCACTGGGGAGTGGGATGGGAGCGGCCACGGCGCCGCACCTGCTGTGTTAGTGAAGTCCATTGCAATTTTGTGGTGTAACAGCCTACATGGAGGCGGTGGGCCCTGATGTTTGGGCCGGGTGTGAACTCAGCCACTTTGGGGATGACACCTGCCATACCACCACAGTGCTGCTGCCATGTCCTCATGTAGGGCGCACGGACCACGGGTCCACCCACACCCCGCTCACCACAGCCTGGCCCCCCTGCCAACATGGAGCACGGCAGCTAGCGTGGTTCAGGCGCTCTGGTTCTGTGCTGGTACCTTCAACCGCCACCCACTCTTGACACCTGTGCTTTGTTCTTGCTTTGTTGTAACCCAGTTTGTGCTGGCAGAACCTCTTGGCCAGGTCAGCTCACAGCAGCCGGGCCTGTGGCCAAGCCTGCGGTTGGGCCTGCAGCTGGGCTTGCCATCGGGCCTGCAGCCAGGCCTGGAGCTGGTCCTGTGGCTTGTGATCTCAATTTCAGACCGTACTAGTCCCATGGCTGGTTCTGTGGCCACACCTCCAGCTGGGCTTGTGGCTGGGCCTGCAGTTGGACCTATAGCTGCTCCTGTGGCTGGTCCTGCGTTAGGGCCTGTGGCCAGGACTGCAGGACCAGTAGCTGGGCCTGTGGCTGGGCCTGCAGTAGGACCTATAGCTGGGCCTGCGGCTAAGCTGAAGGCTGGGCCTGTGCCTGGTCCTGTGGCTCTGACTGCAGCCATGCCTCCAGTCAGGCCTGCGGCCGGTCCTGCCGTTGGACCTGCAGCTGCTCCGGTGTCCCGTCCTGCGCTCGGCCTGCAGCCGAACTCGTGCCCAGTCCCCGCGGTCGGCCTGCAGGCCCTCCCAAGCCGCAGCCCGCCCCCTCCCCCCCCCCCGTGACACCCCACCTCGCGCCGCGCACCCCCCCGCCCCGCCGTGCCCCCGGTGCTCCGGGACCGCTCGGTAGAGGCCGCCGTCCCCGGGCCACCCCCGGTCGGGGCCGCGCGGCGGGTGGAGGCGGAGCCCCCCCGCGCCGGGGCGGGCGCAGCGCCGCACAAGATGGCCGCCTCGTAGCGGCGGGGGCAGCGGCGGGGCGAGGTAGGGAGCGGCGGGGCCCGGCGGGGCCGGGGCGGGGGCGGCGCGGTGGAGGCCGGGGACAAAGCGGGGCGGCGGGGGGGGACCCCCCTTCGGCTGCCCCCCACCCCGCGGGTTCTCCGCGCGCCCAACCCGCCCCGGTGCCCCCCCCCTCCCCCCATCCTTACTGAAAAATACCGGTTTTCTGCTTTTAATATATTTTCCAGTGATTCTTACCTCCCACCCCCCTCCCCTTTCTCCGCGGTTTCCCCCCTTCTATCCCCTCCCCTCCCCCCCCCTCCCCCCTCCCAGCCCGTACCCCGCTGCACCGAGCGCCATGGCAGCGGGGCCGGGGGCCGCGGTGACGTCACGGGCTGTCACCCCGCACGGGGACGGTGCCCGCTCTGCGTCACTCTGCGGGGTGCGGGGCGGGGGGGCGCGGGTCCCCCCCGGCTCATCCCTCGGCCCACCCCGGCGACGGCACCGAGCGTGGTGGGGACTCTCCGTCCGCCGTGGGTGCCGTGTGCCGGGGCTGCCGCGTGGCTCCGCCGGGTGCGGGGGTAGCGGGGGGTGCGTGGGGTGGGGGGGGTGGCCCTGGGGACGGTCCTCGCGGTGGCCCCGGATTGCCACCTTTTGGGGGTGTCCCGATCTCCAGCCTTGGACCCGTGACCGCAGGTGACAGAGGGAGAGGGGACTTGGAGGAGCCTGCCAGGACCCTGGGGAGTGACACGGTGCCCCCACCCCATCCCTGGTGCTGTGCGGCTGTCCCCAGGTGTGGGGTGGCACGGCAGTGACACAGTTGTGCTGTTGCCTGTGCCCTAAAGAGCTTTTCCCACGGGGTCTTGGCGCATTGGGAACAACCTGCCTCCCAGTCCTCTGCCCGCGTGTGCTGGGGTCCCCATCCCCACAGTGTCACAGCCCCCAGGCTCCTGCCCACGTGTGCTGGGCTCTCCAGTTTTCCATCATCTGGCACTGAGGTCCTTCTCCATGTCCCCACAGCCCCATGGTTCTGGGTTGTCTCCCCACATGTGCCTGTTCTCTGGTCCCTTTCCCCACCGCATGACTGTCCTTCGTCCCCTGTTTGTGTGTGCTGGTGTCCCCATCCTTGGGGTATTGCTATCCCACACCTGCCTGTGTGTGCAAAGGTCCTTCCTCCTTGTTTCTGCAGTGTCAGGTTCTCTGGTCTGAATCCCTGTGGTTTCAGGGTCCTCGTCCCCTTCCCATGCATGCTGGGCTCCCTTGTCCTTGGTCCTGTGCTACCAGGATCCTTGGTCTCCTGCCTGCGTATGCAGGAGTCCCTTGTCCTTGTCCCCGTGGCTTGGGGTCTTCAGCCTTCTGCCTATGTGTTGGGGTCCCCATCCCATGCCCACTGCAGTCCCTGATCCTACACCCTCATTCCATGTGCGTGTTTCTAATGGCACAGCACCAGCACTGCCATCACCACGATTGGTGGACTGTCCCCACTGCAGCGTAGGGCACGAGTGGGAGCTCCCTGACCTGAGCCTCATCTGTGCCACCCTTGAGGCTCCAGCGCCTCTTTTCTCTCTCCTTTGAGCTCAGTGCAAGAGGGTGCCAGGCCCTATTTCTTCTTTCTTTTTTTTTGAGGATAAAAGAGCTTTTTCTTTCTTTCTTTTTCCCCTGGGCCGGGATCCAAGGGGAGATGAAATGAAATGGGAAGGGGCTGGAGGTGGAGCAGCTGCAAGCTGTCCTTGCTCCACATCCATCCAGCAACCCAGGGGCTGCTCTCTCCCCGTCCCTGTGCCCATGGGGTGAGGGATGCGTGGTGTTGGGACCACGGGCAGGTGTCTGCTGGATGTCGTAGGGGGTCCTGTTTGTGGCTGATGATTCAGAATGTTTGTTTGCTTCAGCTAAAATGGCAGTTCTTAAAGGGGAAAAAGAAAAGAGAAAAGATGGTTTCTGCACATCTCTTGGCTGCATCTTTTTGATTCAGCGAGGTTTTGCTGTCGAGTGGTGGAGTTGGGGACCTGGAGCTCCCAATGCTGCAATTTCCAATGCAGCCAAATGAGCGGGGAGGGGGATGGGGGTGGACCAACCCACTCCGAGCGCTCCAAACGCTGTAAAAAATTGATTGGAGCAACTTCTAATTGCTGCAGTCGTCAGCGTGGAGGCCGGGGGATGCTGTGTAATGTCTGGAGGGCTCGGCTCCAGCTCGCTGGCTGCAGTGCTGGCTGCTGGTGGTGTGGCCACCACGCTCCCCGGAGCAGCTCTTTGCTCCCCAGGTGGATGAGGGCACAGGGAGCCGTGGGCCTGTGTGAGTGCCATGCCAGAAGGCAGTCGAGTGCAGCAGGAGGCCGAGAAACAAGGGGCTTTAATGACCCCTGGAAGCCCCGGCTTGGCGTTGCAATTGGAGCTGTTACAGTTGGAGCCGTCGCATTTAAAGCGCGTGCATTTGAAGCCTCTGCATTTAAACCCGTGGCGGTTCGAGCCGTCCCGGTTACAGGTGTTGTAGCAGAGGAATGGGGCCGACCCTTCCCTGGCGATGCTCGTGCGGAGGCAGCTGCTGCCTGTCCCTGCTGTCCCAGGGCTCCTCGCTGGCGGCCTCAGCCTCTCCGAGCCGCTGGCAGCCGGTGCTCCTGGCCGGAGCACGCTGCCTGCCTGCACATGGCTTTTTTTAGGTTTACAAACATTACGGCCCCGTGCACACGTCGCTTCCCCCCTCCCTTCCCGTGAGTCATCAGCCCCGTCACCAGTGCCGGGGAGCGCAGGCCAGGGAAGCCGGAGGCGGCGTCTGCGCTTCCCCCCTTGGCGCTGATGACCCCAGCGGAGGAAAAAAAAACCCAAACCAAAATAGAGATTGGGTATTTTTTTCCCCTCCCTTTTTTTCGGTCGTGGAAAAGGTTGAGCGAGATGAAGAAGGCGCAATGGTGACGGCTGTGATGATGCCACGTCTGTTTGTGGCATCACCCGCGATGGGGCGTTTTGGGAGAGGATGGCAGCACAGCCTCCATCCGGGGGCCGCTGGAATGCGGTGCTACGCCCGCAGGTTTTGGAGAGGGCCGTGGAAGCGGTGCCATCCGTTGGGCCGAGCTCGGAGCTGTGTGCGCCCCCCGACATGGGACGGAGCGTCGGCCTCTGGCTGCGTGCACGGAGGTGCCGGAGCCCCCGCGCTGAGCTCATCGCGGCTGATGTGGCTGCGGTGACTCAGCAGCGCCAGCGCTGACTCAGCGGCACTGCGGACCCCAGGAGGCAGCCGAGGTGGGAGGGGGCTGTCATTTTCTGGGGGAGAAAAAAGGGAGGTTTTGTGCGGCGTGCTGCAGAAGCCGTTGTGCCGGCGCCGATCGGGAGTGCATTGAAAGGATGTGATGCAAACGCGTCCCCGTGTAGAAAGGCTCCCGCTTGCTTTTCAGGTGGTTCTTCAGCACTGTGTGTAGGAGAGATGCGGCGGCTCTGACTGAGCATGTGTCTGAGCCTGTACGTAGGGCGGAGAAGGAGCTTGCCCTACTCAACCCCAGCCCTGCTGCCTTGCTAACCTCATGGTGGGGGTCTTCATGCCTTCCCCTCCATGGGGACCTGTCTGTGCGCCAGTGCTGGCTGCCGGCCGCCGTGCCGGGGTGAGTACAGGGAAATGTGGGGAGGGCGCTCGGCGAGGGGCCGCAGCTGTGGCAGCGTCCCCTTTGGGGGTGGCAGCTAGCTTGCACCGCCGGGCTTTCAGCTGTGCGTGCACGCAGGGATTGGAGCCAAACAGGAAAATGCGCCGTCCGCTTCTGTACTTGCAAGAAAGCGGATCTCAGCCTGGAGCCGGTGAAAGGGGAAGCGGCCATCCCGTGTCTCCGCGCCGGCTTGCAGAGCAGGATGTGTCCCCCGAGAGGCTCTTCCTGGACGTGACTTGGTTCCCATTGCGTCCGCTCTGGTGTTTCGGGACCCCCCCGGCCCTGGTGGGGCACGTGGGGCGGCGGTGGTGGTGTTTGGGGTGAGTCCGGGGGGGGTTGGGGGAGCAGCGTGCAGCAGGCGGGGCGTCGCGGGCGCGCTGTGTTGGGCCATGCCGAGCCCGCCCTGCTTCTCGCTTTCTCCCCGGGTGCTTTTCCCTGCCGGGACGGGTCGTGGCAGTGAAACCGGCTGGGGGAGCCGGTGCTGTCCCTGCACCCAGACTGGGCAGGGCCGGGCTCCCACTCATTTCTCGGCTCCTGCCCGCCAGCCATCGCGCTGCCGACGTGTTCGTGCTTGCCGCACACACGTCCCTCCTCCTCCTCTGCCAAAAGCTCGGGCTGCTGACGGGTTTCACGAAGCGAGGAGCGGGGCCAGGGCTGCGCATCCCCCAGGTACGGCGGGCCGTCAGGTGGGCTTTGGAGAGCCGTGCACCCACGGTGCAACACGGAACCCCCGGTCCCAGCAGTGCGCACAGCCCCGGTGGGATGGGTGTGGGGCGGCTTTGCGCCGTGGCCACCGGTTCCCGAAGGCTGACCGGATTTCTGCACCCTGCTTGCGAGGCGCAGGAGCTGGGCGAGGGGGAAGTTCCCACTGGGGTTGGTGGGAGGCGTGCAGGAGGGCACTGCGCCCTGTCCCCCTGCAGGCAGTGCTGTCAGGGTGTGAGGGGCTGCAGAACGCGGCCCGGCCCCACGTGGGCAGCTCGGGTGGGTGGCAAAGTGCTGCCGGCACAGGGAGAGGCTCAGCACAGCCTCAGGCGTTTCTGCCACAGCCCACACACTTTCCTCTTCCTTCCCAGGTGAGTCCATGTCCCTTCTTTCCTTTACCTCACATTCTTTCTTTTCCTTTCTTTTCCCCTTCCTCTCTTCTCCTTTCCCCTCAGCCTTCCTCTTATCCCTTCCTCTCCTCTTTATCCTTTCCATCCCTTCCCTTCCTGCCGGAGCACCATTTGCCTCCAGCCGTTGTTTTGGCATTGCCCTGCCGGCCGCAGCGCCAATCTGGTAGCTGAGCTGAGCACGAGAGGAGTCAGCTGTGCTGGACTGAAGCCTCTCCAAGAAACAAAAATAGCGCCACGGGTTTTTTGTTTTTTTTTTCCCCTGTTTTTTTTTTCCTCCCTTTTCCCTTTAAAGAGCTCTTCTCCCCTCCCTCGCTGCCGGCCGGAGCAGCCTGACGCAGCCTGGCAAGCCGTTCCCCCTTCCTCTTGCCAAATGCCGGTTCCCGGCTCAGTGCCGCGGTGGGAACGCCAGCCCTGGCTCTGCTGCACAGCTCCTGAGGAGCTGATCCGGCTCTGCTGCTGCTCAGCATCCCATAGTGCCGTGCCCCTCAGGTTCCTCCTTTTGCTTGGCCTGAGTGGGACCTCAGGGGCCGCTTGCGTGCACGGGGATGAATGTTCCAGCCCAGCTTTGAAAGGCATCCAGGGTGGATTATGAACAGATGCCGGCGCGCAGCCGCTCCTGGTGGGGGTGTTTTTGGAGGAGCTGCATCCCAGCGCTCGCCTCCCCTTCGCTCCACGCATCAAGGATTGCTGCTGGGCAATCCTGCTCTCAAACACCTTTGCTTTCCCATCTTTTCCCCTGGCTTTGATCAGCTTTCCCGTTGCTTGCAATTTGGCTGGGCTGGGAAAATGCTTCTCGTGGAGCCCCACCAGAGAGGACGGGGTTGGAGATGTTTCCTGGTGGAGAGAAATCCCCCGTCCCTATTGCACGCTCCTGGTGCCGGAGCAGCATCAGTACGTGTCATTAAAACGGCTGGTTGCCTGCGAGATGGAAAAGAGGATGAAATGCTGGTCCCAGTGGCATCCAGAGCGGGATTACGGCTCCGGGGGTCCCTGAGAGGCCCGTGGGAGCGGGGACGGGTTCCCCGCAGCACAGCCCTGCCACGGCTCTGCCTGTCTGCCGGGCTAAATGAGGACAGGAGCGAGCGGCTCAAACCCAGTGCTGGGGTCAGCCGGGGCCACGGAAACAGCTTGGAAAACAAGCGAGCGTCTGGGAGCGCCGGGAGGGGCTCCGTGGCTCTCCAGTTGGCTTTTCCCAGGGCCATCGCATCCGCTCAGGGCATCCGTGCCGCCGGGCTCTTCTCCAGCATCCCCCGCTGCCGGCACCGTGCTGGCATTGGGCGGCTCTCTGTGCCCGCTGCCGGTACATCCAACCCCAGGGCGTGCTGCCGGCCGCGTGCCCTTCCCTTGGGCTGTGCTCAGGGATGCTCACCCATATCGGGCTTCCCCATCCCGTGGGGGCCCCACGGTGCCCCGGAGCCCGGAGGATCCCGGGGCCGCTGCCAGGGGAAGAAAACCACGAGCGCGGCACGGGGCCGGCAGCCAAACAGCCGCCTGCCTCTTGGCCGGCCCCAGCCGCTGGCGCTGGCAGCGCTGCTGACCTCCCGAGCACCCCGCCGTGCCCCGGCTGTGCCAGCACTGCATCCATTCCCCGACCCCGTGCCGTGCGCCGCCGCATCTGGGCACCTCCGTCCCCCAAATCCTGCCCTTCCAAGGGAGCGATTTGCGGTGGGACGAAGCACTCGGCTGCTCCAAGCCCAACGCCTGCAAAATCACTTGAGACGTGTGTGTGTGTGTAGGAGTGGGTTTACAAATACCCCAAGCACCCAGATAAGGGATTGCTGCTTCAGCCCCCAATTCGCAGGGCCGGATGGGCCTCGTGGGTGGCTTTTGGGGCGCTGGGGATGAGGACCAATCCTTTGCCTGGCGTTGGGGTGGTTGTTTCCCAAATGTGTGGTTTGGGACAAGCAGGAGCGCAGCAGAATGCTGTCTGCTAATCCAGGGAGCCTTCGCTCCGTGTTTCGTATGGGGCCGGGGTGGGGATACGGCATGGTAACATAAAAAATAGGGAGAGGGGAGAAAAAGAAGGGGGCTCCTGGTCTCCATGGGATGCTGCTGTTTGTGTAGGGTGTAGGGGGTTGTTGTCCATACGGCTTGCTGGATCTGTGGGGCTGCTGGACCTGAATGGCCTGCCAGGTCTGTGGGTCTGCTGCGTATGGGTTGAGTATATAGGGTTGCTGGTTGTGTAGGGTTGCAGGTGACCCAGTTCTGTAGGGTTGCAGACTTACTGATGGTTGCTGGTCATCATTCGCTGAGGATACAGGGGTGCAAGGGGTGTAGGAGCGCTGGATGTGTAGGGCTGCAGATCACATGGTGTTGGTCAGTGTGTGGGGCTGCAGGATCTATAGGGCTGTGGGATGTACGGGCAGGGGGACACAGAGCTGTGGGATGTATGGGCTGTGGGATATGGGTTGTGGGATGCACGGGGCTGTGGGGAGTACTGAGGTGCAGGTTGTACTGGGCCGGGGATGTATGGGCGGGGGGGGGGGGGGTATACGGGGCTGCAGGATGTATGGATTATGGGATGTACAGGGTCGTGGGATGCGTGGACTGTGGGATGCGTGGGCTGTGGGATGTGTGGGTTATGGGTTATACAGGGCTGTGGGACTTAGGGATTATGGGATGCACAGAGCTGTGGGATGTGCGGGTTACGGGAGGTATGGGGCTGCGGGATGATTGGGGCTGGGGGATGTGTGGGTTATGGGACGCATAGGGTTGTGAGACGTATGGGTTACGGGATGCACGGGGTTATGGGATGCACAGGGCTGCGGGATGCGTGGGGCTGGGGATGTACGGGACGCGCCTTGCCGTGGGGCGCTGAGGCTGCGGGCCGTACGCGTGACACGTGCCGGCTCTCGGGGGCCGCCCGGGCGGTCCGGGGGCTGCGGGGCCGAGCGCACGTTTCTCCCCCCCACCCCCCCTTCCCCGCCCGTACGTGCGCGCGGCGCCGGGGCTGATGGCTCCTGCAGCTGCCGCGGGGGGCGGGGAGCCGCGGCCGGGCGCGGTGCGGCGCGGAGCAGCGCGGGCGCCTCCGTCCCTCCGCGGGCGCCGTCCGTCCCTCCGCGCCGCCGCCGCCGCCGCCCCCCCGCAGCGTAAGTGCCGCGCCGCGGCCGTGCCGGTCCCGGTGGCTGCGGAGGAGCGCGGCGCGGGCCGGGGGTGCCCGGCGGGGTCGGTGCGTGCCGCGGCCTTTTTTGTTTTCCTTCCGCCCAAAGCATTGAAAACAGAAAGGGGGGAAAAAAATTAAAAGGGGGGAAAAGAAACCAAACGGAGCGGGCATCGTTTGTCGCTCCTCGGAGGGATTTCCCTCCCCCCTCTTCCCCCCCCTTCCCCCCCCCTTTTCACGACACGCGGACGGGGCCGCACCGCAGCGCGGCGTTCCGGTTCCCCCCCCCTCCCGCAGCCGTTCCCCCCCCCCGGGGCGGTGGGTGCACACGGGTGGGTTCCTCGCGGCGGCGTTTGGGCGGGGGGGTTGGAATCGCTGTTGGTTTCGGGATGGAATCCCGCGGCTCCCCCCCCCTCTTCCAATCCCCCCCCCCCCCACGGCGGTGCTGGGAACAAAAGGAGCGGTGCGGGAGGCCGCGTGCAGCCCCGCGTGTTTTCCCCGTGGGTTCCCCCTCCTCCCCCCCCACTCCCGGTCGGATGAACCGCAGGGACGGCCCTCGTGGGGAACTCGCCAACAGAGGACCAGGCCGCGCGTGCGGGAGTTCATGAGTGGGGGGGCGGGGAGAGGGGGGGGGGTCCCCTGAGAGCGGCTGTGCGGGGCTCGGGGTGACCCTCCCGGCTGCGGAGGGGCCGTGGGAAGGGCGGTCGGGGCCGCTGCTCTGCGCTGCCAATGGGGTTCGCCCCTCATTTTCTCCCCGGGGGGATGTTTGGGGCAGGGAGGACTCGAGATGCTCTTCTCTGCTTCCACGGGGGTTTTGCTCTGCCTGGCTCAGGTGCCTGTTGCTCCATCTCTCCCTGCCTGTATGCAGCCCCAGAAAGGGGTGAAGGCATCCCCCACCCCCACGCAGGGCTCTCCTATTAGTGACAAACTGCAAAGTGCTCCACATCCCATCCCTTGTGGCACCGAGACCCTCACAAATGGGCACAGAGATGCCACCCTTCCTGTCACGCACCCACCAGGGTGATGGGCTCCAGACCCCCTTCTCTCCTTGCTGCCCCACTCCTTGCTCAGTGCCCCATCGCACGCTGAAGCGCTGAGCTGCTGCTGTCCCAGAGGGCACAGCTCCGTGTGGGCCTTTGGGATGTGGGGATGGGAAGGGCGCAGGGGCACCTGCAGCTGTATAATGGCTGTGCTGGGATGGACGGGGGGGGTGGTGGGCTGTGGGGTGGGATACGGGGCACGGGATTTTGCATGGGATGCTCACACCTCTCCTCTCTCCCCTCTCAGACAGGTCCGGGGGGCGACCCGGTTGATGGCCCCAGAAGAGGCCCAATGGAAGAAGGGCTGATCGACTATGGCGGCGAGAGGACGCTGAGCGAGGGCGGCCGGCTGGGCCTGGCCGCTGGGGGCCGGCCGCAGGCGGGGGGCAGCGCGCTGATGGAGCCCAGCGGATGGCTGCCCGGCCCCCCCGCCGGCCCCGCGAGCCTGGAGGACGCCCGCAACCTGGTGGCCTTCTCGGCGGTGGCCGAAGCGGTGTCCTCCTACCGGCTGCCCGCCCCGGGTTCGCCCTCGCTGCTCTACAAGAAGTTTGACACCGAGATGAGCCGGGGAGGGCTGGCGCCGCGGGACGGTGTGCCGAGGGGGGAGGACCTGCACGCCCTCAAGGCCGCCCTCGCCCTGGCCAAGCACGGCATGAAGCCCCCCAACTGCAACTGCGATGGCCCCGAGTGCCCCGACTACCTGGAGTGGCTGGAGCAGAAGATCCAGGCGGCCCTGGGGGAGGGCCCGCTGCCCCACGCCCCGCCGCCCCCCGACAAAGGTGCTATTGCTCCCCCCGCGGTGCTGGAGGCCGCCGAGCCGTGCCCGTCGGACGGCCTCCCCTTTTCCCAAAGTGCACTGAACATCGCCAAGGAGAAGAACATCAGCCTGCAGACGGCCATCGCCATCGAGGCGCTGACGCAGCTCTCGGCGGCGCTCCCTCAACCTGGTGCTGATGGGCCGCCCCCCCCGCCGCCGCCGCCGCCGCCCCCTCCGGTGCCCCCTGCCCCCCTGGAGCCATCCGTCAGCGCGATGCCTCCGTCCGGGACCACCGACCCTATGGCGGAGCTGGAGCAGCTCCTGGGCAGCACCGAATACATTGCTGCGGCCTTCAAGCGGCCCGAGGCCGGCAGAGCCCCCCCCGCAGCAACCCTGAAGCCCCCGGATCGGACACCGGGCAAGGAGGCGGCGAGCAGCCCCCGCGTGCTGCAGGAGCCCGACCTGCACAGGAAGACGCAGCTGGTCCTGCAGCAGCACCTGCACCACAAGCGCAGCCTTTTCCTTGAGCAGAGCCTCTCCACGGCCCCCCCGGAGCGCCCACCTGGCTGGTGGACCCCCAGCGCGCCCAAGCCCTTTGAGAAGCAGGCCAAGGAGAAGAAGAAAAGGATGCAGCCGGACAAGCCAGCCCGCAAGCAGGTGCAGATCAAGAAGCCCAAGCAGAAAGATTCACAACCGCTCTTCCTGCCCTTCTGGCAGATCAGCCTGGAGGGGCTGCGGGCCCCCGCCGAGCCCCCCGCCACAGCGCCGCAGCCCGAGCCCCCACCGCCCGCCCCGCACCCGCCCACCGCTCCCGACTCTCAGGAAAGGGGTACCCCCGGGGGGGACACCCACAGCCACCCGCCGGCACCGGGCCCAGAGGGAGCGCCGCCCGCCGTGGTGGACGACAAGCTGGAGGAGCTCATCCGGCAGTTCGAGGCCGAGTTCGGGGACACCTTCAGCCTGCCGCCCGCCGGGACCACCGCGCTGCCGGAGGGGCAGCCGCCGGCCCCACAGATGCCCCCCACCGCCGCCAGCACCTCCGCTGTGGCCCCCAGCAGCGCCGCCCCTGGGGGCTCCGTGCTGTCACCGGGGAAGGGACCTCCTCCAGAGCATCTCTTCTCCGTGCGCTCCCCCAAGCAGATCAAAATCGAGTCCTCTGGTGCTATCACCGTGGTGTCCACCACGTGCTTTTACTCTGAGGAGAGCCAGAACGCCGACGAGGCGGAGGGGACGCCCACCAAGGATGAGGTGCCGCTGACCCCCACCCTCAGCGGGTTCCTGGAGTCGCCGCTCAAATACCTGGACACGCCGACCAAGAGCCTGCTGGACACCCCCGCCAAGCGCGCGCAGGCCGAGTTCCCCACCTGCGACTGCGTGGGTAAGGGGGGGCACGGGGCGTGGGGGTGGTGCGTGGTGCTGGGGCTGTGCCGTGATGCTGGGAGGTCCTTCGGTGGGGGGTTGGGAACGACACCCCGGCAGCACCTGGGGGGCACTGAGGCTGCTCTGCAGCTTTGGTGGGATTTGTTTTCATGGCTGCGTTGGCTGCAGGGCAGGTTGGGGCTTTTCTTCTCTCTTGCTTTCATGGCCAGTGGCGAGTGGGCGCTTGGTGGTGGCACTCAATCAAGCATAGAATCGTACAATCATAGAATGGTCAGTGCTGTCAGGAGCTGTAAATCCAGGGCAAGACTGTCTCAGCCCTAAAACACTCAGTGCCAAAATACTGCAGTCAGGAGTGAGGCTTGTGCTCTGTCAGTGAGGAAATCCCCAATCTTTCACGCAAAAGTGCTTCATTTGAGGGAATTTGGCATCTGGGGGATGTGGTTCCCAGAGGACACCCCAACATCTCTGTTTCCCCCCCCTTTTCCTGCAGAGCAAATCGTGGAGAAGGACGAGGGGCCGTACTACACCCACCTGGGCTCGGGGCCCACCGTGGCATCCATCCGGGAGCTGATGGAGGAGCGGTAAGGGACCTCCCCCCACCCCAACCCATCGCAGGACCCCGGCAATGGGCCGGGCCGTGGGCTGTCGGAGAGGGGCTTGGGGGCTTCAGAAGGCAGAGGGGGAGGTGTGTGGGGTGAGGCCTCAGTAGGACACCTGTGACTGATGCAAGTCTGCCCACAGGTACGGTGAGAAGGGCAAAGCCATCCGCATCGAGAAGGTCATCTACACTGGGAAGGAGGGGAAGAGCTCCCGGGGCTGCCCCATCGCCAAGTGGGTGAGTGAGTGCCTGCAGCCCCCAGACTCCTCGTGGCACCAACAGTGCAGAAAGGGCCCCAGAAGTCCCCGGGGCTCCATTGGTACCATTCAATCAAACGTGGGTCAGGGGGAGCGAAACAGCCCCAGGCTCAGGGCTTCTGTCCCACCTCTGCCATTCTCAGTGTAATGCTGCTGTCTGTCCCATCTCTGCTTGGGGATGGGGAGGTCCCCACCATTGGTGGTCATGGGGACCAGGACAGGATGCTTAAAGGGCAAAGCAAAAGTGGTGGCCACTCCTGGGAAACTCTGCAGGGCTTCCCACCCTTGTAGAATCATAGAGTCATAAAATCAGTAAGGTTGGGAAAGACTGCTAAGACCCTCTAATCCAACCATCAACCCAGCAGCCACAGTGCTCACCCAGTGACATCCACCGAGTGCTGTGGGCCTTGGGGTCACTCTGGCACCCCAAAGCCCATGGGGTAGGACATACCCAGGGTTGTGCCTGCAGCTCTCTTCTCCACCTTCCTGTGGGACGGTGCAGAGGCAGCCAGCACCCACTGGTGGGGGCCTTCGTGCCAACTGGGCCTGGCTGTTTGACAGGTGATCCGGAGACACAACCAAGAGGAGAAGCTGCTGTGCCTGGTGCGTCACCGAGCTGGCCACCACTGCCAGAACGCTGTCATCATCATCCTGATCCTGGCCTGGGAGGGCATCCCCCGCACGCTGGGCGACACGCTGTACCAGGAGCTCACCGACACCCTCACCAAGTACGGCAACCCCACCAGCCGCCGCTGCGGCTTGAATGACGAGTAAGTGCCAGTGGGTCACCACACCAGCTCAGGGATGTGGGTCAGAAGGGGACGCAGGCATCCTCCCATGTTTCTCACTCAGCGGGGGCAGCTGTCAGCCCTCCAACCCATAGGGAGGGGGATGCTGTCACCGCAGCGGTGGCTGATTGAAGGTGACATCCTTGCTGTCCCTCCTGCAGCCGGACTTGTGCGTGCCAAGGCAAGGACCCCAACACCTGCGGTGCTTCCTTCTCCTTTGGCTGCTCTTGGAGCATGTATTTCAATGGCTGCAAATACGCCCGAAGCAAAACTCCGCGGAAGTTCAGGCTGGTGGGGGACAATCCCAAGGAGGTGAGTGACACAGTAGTACTGGGGGGGGGGGGGGGGGAGGGGGAGTGTTTCTTTTTAGCCCTGGCTCCAAGTTTTGGGAGGAGAAAGTCTGAAAATAGGGTCCCACGTAGTAGTTTTGGTGAACTGGGGGGAAAAAATGATGACCTGACCTAGTAAAGCTCTCACTGATGTCTCACGGCACTGCTGCCAGGTGTGACAAATGGGACCTCACTAAAATACCCCAGGGAGATGCAGGAGGATTCTTGTGTTCTGCAATTAGATGCACAACAGACTGAGGCTGGGGGTTGAGTAGCCCAGATGTCACCAGAAACTGAGGCTGTGCACTTTGTGTGATGGCAGACACGGTGGGGAAAGTTGGACGCAGTGTGACGTGCATGGGCCACATCCCTGATTGCATCCCTGCTGCCAGAACCCTCGGGTGGTGTCGGGTGGTGTCCTCTTGTGTACAAATGCCCTTTTTACCCTATTGCAGGAAGAGCTGCTCCGGAAAAGCTTTCAGGACTTGGCCACTGAGGTTGCTCCGCTTTACAAGAGGTTGGCACCGCAGGCCTACCAGAATCAGGTACCCAACCACCCACCCTCTCCTCCTGGGCTTCACAGCCTGGCGGCCAGCAGAATGGGAGCGGGGTGGCAGCATGCAGATTTCAGGTAACTGGAGCCTTCTCCTCGTTCTGCTAGGTTACCAACGAGGATATCGCAATAGACTGCCGGCTGGGCTTGAAGGAGGGGAGGCCGTTTTCAGGGGTGACAGCGTGCATGGACTTCTGTGCTCATGCTCACAAAGATCAGCATAACCTCTACAACGGCTGCACAGTGGTAAGCAGGTGCTGGTGGGGCTTTTTGGGACGGTTCCCCTTTGGCTGCTGGTGCCTTTTTGAGCTGTGTGGTGTCCAGCTGGTCCCTATAGGGAGCATTTTGGAGCAGAGTTGTCTGAACCACTGTCACCCCAGATTGGTGGCTGATCCTCGGTGCTTGCACTCATGGAGCAATTTGCTTTTCAATGCTTCAGTCTCTCAAATGAAAGTGTTCGTGTCTGCAAGGTGCTGAAGCTGTCCCCACCAGATGAAAGCAAAGCACTCATAGGAACTGTGCATTTGCTGTTGTCTGACCCAAATCCCTTGGGAAGTTTCTAGACAGCAGCAGGGTGGGCTGGGGGATGCGCACCAGTGCAAGCCTGGGGTACGGATTGGTGTCGAGTCAGGGCTGTCCCCCTTGTCCCCCTCGGGCTGCATTTGTCAGCATCTCTAGAGCTTGGCAGCTCCGTCCCCTCACAGCCTCCCGCACTCCCCCAGGTCTGCACGCTGACAAAAGAAGACAATCGCGTGGTGGGGAAGATCCCCGAAGATGAGCAGCTGCACGTCCTCCCCCTCTACAAGATGTCCAGCACGGATGAGTTCGGCAGTGAGGAGAACCAAAACGCGAAGGTGGGCAGCGGGGCCATCCAGGTGCTCACATCCTTCCCCCGTGAGGTGCGTAAGCTGCCCGAGCCCGCCAAGTCCTGTCGGCAGAGACAGCTGGAGGCAAAGAAAGCCGCAGCGGAGAAGAAGAAGCTGCAGAAGGAGAAGCTGATGACACCGGAGAAGATCAAGCAGGAAGCGCTCGAACTTCCTACACTCCAACAAAATGCAGGTAATGGGGTCAGCGCTGAGGTCACACAGCCCCAAGCTGTCCAGAAAGCAGTGAGGGGATAGGATGTTCCTTTGTGGCTTTGGGAGGTGTAATGGTTGGGGGCTTTCTTGGGCCACAGGGTGCACCAGCAGTGCTGCGTGCGAGTTGGCATTACCAGCTTATGCTGTGGGGTCTGGCTTTGCACTGTGGTTTTTGTGGTGCCCGTGCTTTTGCTGCAGCTCAGCGCATGGGTGCAGATTGCTGCCAGCACATGGGGTGATGCCAGTCACAGCCAGGCTCTGTATGCCAGTGGTCCTGTTGCCGTTGGACTTCTGTGGCTGGCTGGGTTTTTTGGGCACAGGGTCCTCAGTCACTGCTGTGTCTCCTCGGCCAGCTGGTCACGGTGGCTGTGTGTGCTGTGCCCACAGGTATGGTGTTGAAAAGTGGGCTCACCCCACAGCCGCTGAAACCTTCCATCAAAGTGGAGCCGCAGAGCCATTACAACGCCTTCAAGTACAACGGCAATGCGGTGGTGGAGAGCTACTCGGTGCTGGGCAGCTGCCGGCCCTCCGACCCTTACAGCATGAACAGTGTTTACTCTTACCATTCCTACTATGCACAGCCCAATCTGCCTTCCGTGAACGGGTTTCATTCCAAGTTCACGCTGCCCTCCTTTGGGTATTACGGTTTTTCCAACAACCACGTGTTCCCCTCGCAGTTTCTGAATTATGGGGTGCCTGAGAGGGGTGAGAGCTGGGTGAGCAACAGCTACGAGAAAAAACCCAACATTCAGGTGCTGCAGGAGAACCTCAACCATACCTACAGGAATACGGATTTCCCCGAGCCCATCCCACACAGCGTCCGGAGCAAAAACCATCACCAGCGCACCTACGAACGGGCCAGCCGCTATGCCAGCCAGCAGAAGGCGGCTGCGGCCGGGGTGCACAGGACTAGCACAGGCTCGGAGGAGGCATCGCCGTTTGCACAGAACTGTTTTGGCAGCAGGGCCATCAAGCAGGAGCCCCCGGACACCCCGCCCAGCATCGAGCCCCTAAACAACCCCTCAGCAGCCGTGCCCGGCACCGGTCTGGCTCTGCCCGCTGTCCCCGTACCGGAGCAGCAGTGGAGTCCCTACAAAGCGTCATCCCGAGGTTCGTCTTCCCCTGAGCGGACTAGTGCGGCCGAGAGCTCGTGGAGCAGCCTGGTGTCGGGTGCTGGAGGACGGGAGAAGCTGAGCGCCTTCGATGCTGCCGTGCGCCTGCCACTGCCGGAGAAGCAGTGGCCCAACGTCCTGGCAGGAGAAGCGTCGTCGTCGTGCGGTTCCAGCTTGCTCCCGAAGCCGTGGAGCCCCTGCAAGCTGGGGGAGACGGTGCTGGGCGGTGCGGGTACCCCGACCCTGCGGGACAAGGGCTGGGAGCTGGGACCGCTGGGCTTTGGCTCGGCCCTGCCGGAGCTGCCCGTCTTCTCCGAAGAGCCATGGGGTTCCGGCAAGGCCGAGGGGCGGAGGACGCCGGCGCCTGTGGCGGGGCTGGCCGAAAAGCCGTGGGAGGCGGCGGCGGTGCGTGAGAAGGGGGCAGCGGGTGTCCGCCAGGAGAAGCCGTGGGATCCCTTTGGGCTGGAAGAAGGCGTCGAGGAGGCGTCGGTGAAGGCGGTGAAGGAGGAGGAGGAGGAGGAAGAAGAGGAGGAGGAGGAGGAAGAGTGGTCGGACAGCGAGCACAACTTCCTTGACGAGAACATCGGCGGCGTGGCTGTGGCGCCGGCGCACGGCTCCATCCTCATCGAGTGCGCCCGCCGCGAGCTGCACGCCACCACCCCGCTGAAGAAACCCAACCGCTGCCACCCCACCCGCATCTCCCTGGTCTTCTACCAACACAAGAACTTGAACCAGCCCAACCACGGCCTGGCGCTGTGGGAGGCCAAGATGAAGCAGCTGGCGGAGCGCGCCCGCGCACGGCAGGAGGAGGCGGCGCGCCTGGGGCTGCAGCAGGACGCCAAGGCCTTCGCCAAGAAGCGCAAATGGGGCGGCGCGCTGGCGGCCGAGGCGGCCACCAAGGAGCGGAGGAACGCGGTCCCCACGCGGCAGGCGGTGGCCATCCCCACCAACTCCGCCATCACTGTGTCCTCCTACGCGTACACCAAGGTGACGGGGCCCTACAGCCGCTGGGTCTGAGGCGGAGGCGGCCGCCGCAGCCCTTCTTACCTCAAAGTCGGCAGCACTGGAGTCCCGGTGCTGCTTCGTGGTGCTTTCTCCTCGGGCATGGGGGAGAAGAAAAAAAAAAAAAAAAAGAAAAAAAAAAAAAAAAGCAGAAAAAAAAAAAAAGAAAAAAGCAAAATAAACCCAACGTTACGCTTGGAAACAACGGAACCGAGGCGGGTGCGAGCTGCACTTGGCAAAGAGTAGGAAAATAGGAAAGGAACAATGCTCTTTGACATTTTTCAGTAACCTAATATTTATATCTCTGTGTTTTTTTAATCTATCCTTGTGCACTGCAAGAATGGAGAGAGAAGTTTATAGCGTCCTTTCGCAAAGGAGAGGTTTTTAATCCCACTTAAAACCGCGTATTTATTGGATTATTATTATTATTTTTTAATCTGACGAGAATGACGAAGCCGACCTTCAAAAAACGAAGCGAACATCGAGGAAAAAAAGAAATAAATACATGGATAAATTAAAAAAAAAAAAAAAAGAAAAAAAGAAAAAAAATGAGAAACAACCCAAACACCAAACCAGCGTATAAAGGCAGAGGTGGACCTCCCCAGTGCCGTGCAGGCGGCAGGGATGGGGGACGGCCTCACAGAGCCACCTGGAAACGCGTGCTGTAACGTCGGCCGGACGCACCGAACATCCAATGTTTTTTAATTGTTGGTTCCCAAGGACCTACAGTGGCTGTTTTACAACTGGAGGAGTCCATCCCCGTGAGTGGAGACCTCAGGGCATCGTGTGGAGGGTGCTGCTCCCGGAGCGCCGTGCTCGGGCCCGGGGCTCTGCGCTCATTTGGGGCTCCGTTGCTCTAAGGAGAAGAGGAGCAGCTCGGCTGTGTCTCTGAAAAACCCGACAGGAATCAAACACGTAAATAGGAAAAAGAAAAAACACAAACCCACAATAACAACACATAACTGTGAATAGCTAGCGTTGCTCTCTGTAC
Organism: Alectoris magna; assembly: GCA_030625065.1. Taxonomy (NCBI): domain Eukaryota; kingdom Metazoa; phylum Chordata; class Aves; order Galliformes; family Phasianidae; genus Alectoris; species Alectoris magna. The sequence goes on from CM060587.1 coordinate 1,385,036, forward strand.
ATCACCGTTGCTGAAGTCTGGTGCTTTCAGTCTCTGGGGGACTTTGGCCGTACGAGCGGCTCTGGGAGGAGCAAACCCAGGACTTGTCTCCCCACACTCTCAGTCCGATGGGCGAGTTGGCGCGGTGGTGCGCTCCGCGTTTTTCTCTCCCCAGGTGCCATCATCTCACCTTCCTACAGGTTGCCGTTCTTCCCACAAAAAAAAAAAACAAACTACCAACCCACCAACCAACCAACCAATCAACGAACCCACCAACCAACCCATCAACCATCCAGCCAACCAACCAGTCAACCTATCAACAAACCCACCAACCATCCAGCCAACCAACCAGTCAACCAATCAACAAACCCACCAATCATCCAGCCATCCAACCATCCAACCAACCAACGAACCCACTAACCATCCAACCAACCAACCAACCCACCAACCAATCAATGAACCCACCAACCAACCAACCCACCAACCAGTCAATGAACCCACCAACCATCCAACCAACCAACCCACCAACCAATCAACGAACCCACCAGCCATCCAACCCACCCACCATCCATCCAACCAACCAACCAACCAACCAATCAGTGAACCCATCAACCAAGCCACCAACCATCCAACCCACCAAACCAACCATCCAACCAATCAACAAACCCACCAACCGACCAACCATCCAACAACCGACCAACCAACCAACCAACCGATCAATAACCCACCAACCAACCAACCAACCAACCCACCCACCAACCATCCAACAACACTGCGTGGTGCTTTCCCAACAACCTCAGCTGAGGCTGCCACCCTCGAGCCGTGCTGGGCGCTGGGTGCAGGACGGGGCCGCGCCGTCGCTTTGCACTTCCAGGTGCCTTTTTGGGAACACGCGAGCGAGAGCCGGCGCCGTCACCGTGTGCCGAAGTCACCGTGTGCGTTTACTGCAACCCCACGCACTGGCACAGCTCAGCAGGATCTCGGTAAAACAGCCTGAACCTTTGTGTAGTCAGTCTGATTTTAAAACCTGTACATAAGGAAAGAATTTTTTTACAAGCACTTTCACCTAGATTTAAAAATGAAAGCGAAACTTCAAAAAAAAAAAAGCAAAAAAAAAACAAAAAAAACCAACAAAAAAAAGACAAAAAAAAACCTCCCTCTCCCCCCTCCCGACGACTTGAAAGCGGTATGTTTTAGACACAGTTATGGTGGGAGAACTGTAAATACTGGCAGAATATTTAACATGCTTTGTCCGTCCTTCATAATTTGTTGTTTTTTTTTTTTGTTTTGTTTTTTTGTTTTTTAACTGTAATCTGTAAAGTCGCGTATATTTGACAAGGAAATTCAATGAGCTATTATCGCTTTTCTTATAAGTACCCAATAGCATATCAGGATTGTAGAGTTCATGGCAAGTCAGACCTTCGGTTGGCCTGCGGGTGTCCTGGGCCTGCGTGCCACAGGGCTTGGCTATGGGTATTGGCCATGGGGTTCAGCTGTTGGCTTTGGCCGTAGGTCTTGGCCGTGGTTTTGATCGTGGAGTTCAGCCATGGGACTTGATCGTGGGTCTTGGCCATAGATCTTGTCCGTAAGTCTTGACCGTGGAGCTTGGGCATAGGTCTTGACCATGGAGCTTGGCCATGGGGCTTGGTCATGGTTTTAGCCGTGAGTCTTGGTCATGGTCATGGCCATGGGGCTTGGCTGTAGGCTTTGGCTGTAACGTTTGGCTACGGGGCTCAGCTGTGGTGCGGCGGCAGCGCTGTTTGGAGGGCTAAGAATGAAAGAGGTCGGATTCGGGTGCCGGCCTTGGTTTGCTTCGCCCAGGTCTCGTCTGACTTCCGTGCTGTAGGTTGTCGCAGGGGTGCCTTGAAAGCTTTGCGTAGATGATGTTAGCAAGAAATTTGCGGCGTTTGGGGAGAAAGGGGCGCGTTTGGAGAATGTTTCGGTCCGTGCAACCTGTCTAAGTCCTGCTTCCTTGGAGGTGTCTGGTTTGGGGGTTTGCTCCAGTGCGGCGTCCCCCCCTGCCTTGAAGGGAGGCTCAAACTGGTCCGGGGGCGGGGGGAGGGGGGGAGCAGCGGCGTGTGGGTCAGGGCGAGAACTGCTGCAGTCTCACGTTTTTACACTACATTACGTATAACCTACCTCAAATCTCAGTCATTGAAAATTAGCATGCTTCAGACTTCTTATATGAAAACTAGAAAACTATGCACAGCTCTTTAACCCCTTGCTGCTGAGAGTCTGTTTTAAGCAAAATCTTTTTCTTTTATCTGTACCAGCACCCGCGCTTGTCCCACCCGCGCAGAAGCCATGGGGTGGAAGCACTGCGGGGACGTCCCGGTGCGGGGTGGGCTGTGGGGTGTGCTGGGGGCGGCGTTTTTAATCGCATCGGGGCCGGGGAGGGGGGAGGGGGGGACACTTTGCAGCAGGTCGCAGCCACACTGGTGCTAGAACAACACCCACGATGGGAAATGAGGGGAGATCTCCGTGCTGACCGCGGGGTTCCCGGCCACGGTGTGCAGCTCGGTGCTGGCCGGGGGCTGCTCCCCCTCTTGGCGCTCTCGGGATGAGGCTCAGGAAGGAGAAGGAAAGCGGAATCCCTGAGGTGCCTCAATTGCTAACCTTTCCTTTTAGTACTGGAATATGCTTTGCGGGCTCTTTAAGGCATATTTTTATTCAATGAAATCTTCTAATCAAAATGGTGCTACGGTGTTTTAACAAACTGTATCATGCTTCTGCCTGATTCCATCTTGCCGAGGTGCTACTCATGTATATACGAAACCAGAGAACCAAGAAAAAAAAAAAAAGAAACATTAAAAAAAAAGAAAAAGCAATGATGTCGTTGAGAAGGAAGTTTACTTTTCCGGAGCGACAGCTCAAAGCGTGCCGGGAGCATCTTGTTCTTATGCAAACAGAAACCGGTGCCACGTTGAAGCATCGCAGGCACCTTTGCTTTGTGGCAGCTTCGTTCCCCTCCAGGAACCAGGGGTGGGCAGACACGGTGCTCAGATGTGGTCCTCATCCCCAGCGTGAGGCCATGGTGCTCGGGCACGGTGCTCGGCCGCGCGCTGGGGACACGGTGCTCGCTTGTGGTGCTTGGTCGCGGTGCTCGGCCACCGTGCGTGGCTGTGGTGCTTGGCTGTGGTGCTCAGCCAGGTGTGTGAACACGGTGCTCGGTTGTGGTCTGTCGGTGCTCAGCCGCGGTGCTTGGAGTCGGTGCTCAGCCAGGGGGTTGTGAGCGCACTGTTTGGTGACGGTGCTCGGCCGCGGCGCTCAGCGGTGCTATGGATGCGGCGCTCGGCCACAGTGTGTGAACGTGGTGCTTGGATGTGGTGCTCAGCCAGGGAGGGGAACGTGGTGCTCAGCTGTGGTGCTCAGAGCTGGCGCGTGTGCGCGGCATGCGGGCACGGTGCTCGCTCAGACGGTGCTCGGGCACCAAGCGCGGTGCTCAGACGTTGTCCGCGGTCACGGTGCTTGAACAGGGTTCATGGACACGGTGCTTGGGCACGGTGCGTGGACGTGGTGCTCAGGAACAGTTGCTCAGGCGTGGTGCTCGCCCACCGTTCACCCACACTGTGCTTGAACGTGGTGCTCAGTCGTGGGCTGTGGATATGGTGCCGGGGCACGTTGCTCTCCCACCACCGAGTGTGGTGCTTGGTCCTGGGGCAGGCGTGGTGCTCAGGCGCTGCACAAGGACCTGGTGCTCGCCCTCCGAGCACGGCCGCGGTGCTTGGATCCGGTGCACCCAAACACGGTGCTGGTACCTCCTGGCCCCGGAGCTCTTTTCCCTCCTTGGAACGTTGGGCTTTGGCTGCGGGGAGCTGTGGCAGGGGATAGCTGGGCTTCACGCTTCTCCCATCTCTTCATTTCCTTCCCACCTCCCCACTCTCCATCGGTTTTGGTTTTTTTTTTTGGGTTTCATTGGTGCTACTTTTTCCCTTTGGGTTCCCGTGAGCTGAGGGGGCAGCAGCCCCCCATGCCCCAAACCAAGGCAAATACCTCAACCCCACACCCCGCAGCGCCGCGGCAGCGCGAAGGCAGCGAAACCCGGGGCGAATCTTTCCGAAATCAGGGATCCTTTGGCAGCGGTGTTTGTTTGTTCCTAGGTTTATTATTATTATTATTATTTTGCCTTTCATCGACCCTTTCCGCCCGGATTTTTCCTCATTTTCTCATCCTTCAGGGATTACAAACTGCCGTAGTTTCAGCCTTGTTTTATTCCGGGAGCGTTGTCTCCGGTGGGGTTTTGCACCGCGGCGCAGTGAACAGGAAGGAAAAGGAAACGAGCGAACGAAACAAGACAAACCAAACCAAAACAAAACAACAAAAAACCAACAAAACTAAACGGGAATGAAAGCAAAAGCGCCATTTCTGCGGGGTTCAGCGCCCGGGATTGGATCGGAGGAGGGCTTGGGGTTGGGGTTGGGTTGCTTTGGCGTTTCGTGGGGTTCGGAGGACAGGAGCGGAGGCGGGCAGGGGGGTCCCCCCAGGGACACACTTGAAGATTCCTTGGCCGGCTCGGGGCTGTGGTTACTTGAAATGAAGTTGTTATTTTATGCTCTTTTTTTTGTTTGGTTTTTTTGGGTTTTTTTTTTTTTTTTTGTTATTGTTGCTGGTTTTGTTTTTTTTTTTTTTGGTTGTTTTCTTTTGTTTTCCGGGGCGGATCGAGGAGCGGTAGATTTTTTTCCCACGTCTCAAGGCAATAGGATTAATGTGTATTAAACTGTAGATAACTCCTAGGACAGTAAATTTATGCCGATAATAATTTTATTTTGTATAATTTTCCCTTTTCTTTCTCCTCTTTTTGTGTGTTTCTCGTTTCTTCAGACCCTTCTCCTTCCCCCCCCCCCCCCCCCCCCCCTTCAGTGTTTTGGTAAATTTATTTTTTAGGATGCCTAAAAATCGCAAGTATGGACCCCCCCCCCCCCCCCCCATCCTTTTCTTCCCCATGATTTTGTTTTTAATTTGTATTTTATTCTAAGTTACACGCGGCCCGCCCGGCTGCAAAATGTATTATTCCTGATATCTTTAAAATATTGTGGGTGTTTTAATAAATTTTATATTTATTTTTTGCACTCAAATCGGGGCCCGTTCTCTTTGGCTCTGCTTTCAGACGTGGGGGGGGGGGGTGGGGGGGGGTGGGGATTGGGGGTCGGGACGGGGCCCGCACTGCGGGGCGGTTCTTGGGGTGGGGATGGGCTCTGCGCGGTGGTTTCTGGGGGGTGGTGGGGCAGGATGAGGCCCTGTGGGGCGGATGGAGCACGATGAGGCCCGGAGGGGAGCGGTGGGACACGGCGCTGCTGGGCGGGGAGGTGAGGCCGCTGTGTCCTATGAGGGCCGGGGGGGGGTTGGGATGTATGAGGGGCTGCGGGGAGGGGGGGGTTGGCTCCCAGGCCCCTCTTGAGACCTCCGGGCCGACAGGGGGCGCTGTGCCGCGTCGCGGCCTTATGACGTGGCGCTCGGCGATTGGCGGGTGGCGGTCAACTCTCCGCTCTCCTCCGGCAGCGGGCGCGCGCCCCCCACGATGGCCGCGGCGGGGCTGCGGAGCCGCGGGCCGGTGAGTGTCCGAGCGACCCCGAGGCCTTCGGGCCCTCTCCGGCCCTTCCTCCCTCTCCCCGCTCCGGCAGCGCCGAGGTCCCGCGTGGGCCCCGCTGCAACCCCCTCCCCCTTCAGCCCCCGGAGCGTTCCGCGTCTCTGTGCCCGCAGCTCTTCGTGCCGCGCGGCGCCTGGCGCGGCCTCTCCGCGGGGGCGGACGGGGAGGAGCGCGTGAGCCGCGTCCTGCGCGAGAAATTCCCCCGCGCCTCCGCCATCCGAGTGGTGGACATCTCGGGTAAGAAAAGGAAAGGCTTCTCCCCTCCCGAACGGCCGCGCTGTTGAACGGCGCTGAGCGGAGCCGCGCTCCTTGCAGGCGGCTGCGGGGCCATGTATGAGATCCACATCGAATCGGAGGAGTTCCGGGAGAAGCGGACGGTGCAGCAGCACCAGATGGTGAATCAGGTGAGGGCACGCGGAGCGGGGCTGCGCTCTGCTCGCACCGCAGCGGCACGGCCCTGAACGGGGAGCCCTGCTTTTCAAGGCCTTTGTGTTGCGACGGGACTTCGCCCTTACGTTCGTCTGTTGCAGGCGCTGAGCGAGGAGATCAAAAGCATGCATGGGCTGCGCATCTTCACCTCCGTGCCCAAGACCTGATGGAGCTGAGCGCTGCGGGAGGGGGCGGGGGGCTGCAGACGGTGACCTGGCCAATAAACGTGTAGCTGCACGAGGAGGCTCCTGAACCAGCGCTGTGGGGGCTGGGTGGGACAGTGCTGCTGCAGCCCCCGCCACCCAAGGGGAGCTGTGAAAAGAGAGTAATGCGCCCATGGAGTGCAAGCAGCAGGGGGACACATAGACAGGACAGCTGTTAGAAAGGAGAGCGGGAAGAAGAAACTTTATTGCCTTGCCAACATGGTCCCTGCCCCTCCCTCTGCCCTCCCCCACCCCTCCCCCAGCTGGGGCAGAAAAGCTGCTCTGCACCCCTTGCCAGGCACTTGTTTTTTTTTCCTTCCCCATCACTGTTGCCATGAGGGGAGCTTAAGGCTCTTGGCCAAAGTGCATCTAAATCCAAAAAAAGCACTTCCAAAAATAAGCTGTGTCTCCACTGCCCTTCCCCCGTGGGAAGCACACAGCTGGACGCAGCCCCAGGATGGCCACGTGGGATCTGAGGAAAGCTTTGCTCCAGCACTGCAAACAGCAGTGTGGCATTCTGGAACTTCTCCCTGTGCCTGCACGAAACAAAACAACCCGCTGCAAGCTGCACGTCTGAGTTCCCCACTGCAATTCTTGCCAGGCTTGAGTACTTATTTGAGATAAGAAGTGGACAAAACAGTGTCAGGCACCGCAGCTCAGCCACCAGCTACAAGGTGACACAGGCTGCTGCAGCGCAGTACAAACACTGTTTTGCCAAAGGCCTGCGAGGCCGAGTGAGGCAGCGCCAGCCAGCACATCACCCGGCTCTTTGGGGCTTGTGTCGCTGAGGGCGAAGGGGAGAATGGCTGTGGACAAAGCAGAAAGGAGTGGCCACGACTGGAAGTTGAGTGGGTCCTCCCAGGGAAAGTTTATCTGTCTTTGGAACCCAGCTTCTCAATGAGTTCCTGCAGCGGAGCCAACTCCCGCCTGTCGATCAAGTTGAATTCCTGGTAGGAAAAAAAGCAACACCAGAACTGAATGCGCTGCTGAAAGAACCCTTAGAAAACAAAGCTCCAGGTCCAGCCAGCCACGCATGCAACTGCAGCCACCTCGGCTGTTTCTCTGGAGAAATTCAAGCATTTCAGGCAATCTGAACTTAGTTGTGTGGCTGAGAGGTGCCAGGCTGCTCAGCGCAATGGGCTGCCACGCAGTCACAAGGTATTAAAAATGGGACAAGGGGAGGAAAGCGGCTGTTGCTATCTCAGAATGAGTTACTGAATTATAACCCCCCTCTCAGATCCACTCTGAAGTCTGGTCCCTTTGCTAATAAATAAAAGTAGAGAGGGAAGTTTGAGCATTTACAGCCAGCTTGCATAAGTAAACCCCAAACAGTTCATGCATGCAGGGTAAGAGCTGAGCTACCTCCCCTACAGCACTGTTGTAGACCTTCAGAAAGAAAGCAGGCTTGTAAATTCCAACTCCCTTTAAAAGCAAATGGGAACAAAAAGCTCTGGTAGAGGCAGTCGAGCAGCTGTTCTGCACCTCACCTGCACGAAGAAGATAAAGTGCTTGAAGGAGGTGTTGAGGTGTGCCTCCTCCTGCAGCCGCATGACGGAGTCGAAGTGCTGGTGGTAAATGTGGGCATAGACGCGGAAGAGTCGCTTCAGGATGGTCTTGGCCACAGACATGAAGTTCTTGGGAAAAGGGACACCTGAAAAGCATGGACAAGCTTCAGTTTGGTCAGAAGTATTGATGAAACAACAAAACAAACCACCGAGGCTTGAAAAAACCACTAAGACTTCGTGGTGGCACTGTGGCATGGTCCTGGACGCAGGGCACGTCGTGTTGTGCCACTGCCTTACCGATCTTTGAAGGGAAGAGGGTTTCGTCATCCAGCTGATCCTGAACCCACGTCATTAAGTAATCGATGTACTTTGGAGCCGAGCACTTAATTGGCTTCTTTATGTTGGTTCCGTCTGCCCAGTGGTACTCGTATCTGTCGAGTGAAAGAACAAACAAATTCCTTGGCCTGATGGGGAAAGAAGAGGGGGAAGAAGCATTTGCAGGCCCTGTTCTGGCCACTGGGCCCCACAGCTTCCTCCTTATCGTGGCAAGGAATGACTGTGCAAAACTGTGTGTGGTGCTTTGCCTTTACGTCGGAGCTCCTCGAGCCCAGTACAACAACTTGGGTTAACGTCTCCACCCCACCAACTGCAGCAATAGCCAGCAGGGTTCAACCCTAAAAGGCCACCCAGAGGCCCCACATCAGCCTTCTGAAAAGCACCGCCTCAAAGTGACGTGCGCTTATCAGTCTCACAGCAGATGTCTGTGAGAACACTACAGAGCAAGGAACTTCCTCAGCAATCTTTTGTACAGTCCCTATTAGAGAGGGGGGAGAAAATGATGTTTCGGCTGTTGTTTCTCAACAACCAACAAGTTAAAATGAACAGTGCACTTCAAACAGGAAGTCCTTACAGGAAGCATCCCCAGATATAGAAACAGGAACTTGCAATCTAGATACTTCTGGTTAGAAAAGCAGGCCAGGATTTTACACAGCACTGCAAATACTGCTCCCAGCCAGCCCCCATGCCCTGCTTTGTTTTCTTCTTCCATGGTGCCCCAGCCTTCTCCTACAAATCCCCTGCTCTCTTCAGCAATCTGATCTCAGCACCTGCTGGGTTCTTGCTGTCTCACGTCCTGCCCCATTAGCAGCCGTGGTTTTAGAACTGCACGCACTCAAAACCACACTACGGCCTCTCAGAGCGTTTGCTCTGCAAGACAACGCAGTGGGACACGACTAAATGCTGACAGCAAGATCCGGCACTTCCATGTCAGGTTCAATCTCTCAATCTTCCTTAAAATTAATCTGCTACTGGTACCACATGGCCTCCCTAACAGCCCACAGGGCTTCAAACACAGGTGAGTGACTGCAGGAGCACAATGCCGTACCCAAACCCCTTCCAGACGCATCCCATCCTCCTCAGCTTTTGGACACACATTTCAGAGACCATCCAGCCACTTCCCCAACACAAAGTGCAGCTGCAGACCACCACAAACGTCTTACCTTGGTCCAGCAGACATGACTGGACAGCTTGCCTCTGTGCAGAACTCTGTGATGGTCCCGTACAGCATATTGATTTGGTTGAAGAAATCCACCGCTGGAAAGGAAACGCATCAAGTTGATTCCAATTGCAACTCGTAAATAACCTCTTTACATTCCAGACACCTTAATTCCAAGTGTCAGCCCTCAAGGCTTACTCCCAGCCCCCATAATAACCACTCACAAATCTAATTGCCTTTAGAAGTCTGAACTCAAAGAAAACATGCTCTGAAACAACAACTGCGCCTGTTCTCCTCTTGCTTTTTGCATATTTCCAGAGCACAGCACTGCTCTGACACACGACTGGTCAGCATGTCCTAACACTCACTGCCCTTTTATCCTTACTCAGTTAAACAGAATACAGAAACAAGAACTGGAATTACATTTCGGGAGGTTTTGTTTCTTTGAAGGATGAAAAGCAGAGATCTGTATCCTTGCACTGCACTTCCACACTCTGGTGGATCTCTGTCTCCCACAACTTACTGTTAACTGCAATCCATTCATTAAGGTCCTCTCCCTCCGGCAGCATAACTGCTTGCCTGAGGTTGCCGCTCCCAAGAGTGGCCTCTGCATGTTTCAGGAGCTCGTACTGATGGGAGCCTTCAGGGATATTCTTCTTCGGTTTGAATGTTTTCGAGGATCGACTCCCACTGAGAAAACAAAGAGAAATGGTGAGCCCTTCAGCAGCAACCCCTTTTCAGAAGTACTTCCCTCCTGTCACCCATTGCTCTTTGCCACTTGGCAGGTCCAGCTGTGGTGACACCAGACCTATTTTTCTCCACCATCAGGGTGAACAGATCTTACGTGTGAGCCAACGTGTTTCTGACAGCCATGTGCAAGCTGCCCTTTTCAAATCACAAATGAGCATTTGGTGCAAAGGCCCAAAGATGGACCAGCGATGGTTGCATTCAGTCACACTGCAGACAAGCCAACATAACTCCACCAAGGAGCAAAACTACTGGCTGACTGGGTCAACAGGGCGAAGGCACACTGTATAGGAAACACTCCGCTCAGAATAGCAGCCTAACACATTCCAGCCCTCAAACACACATCTCTATTGCAGCTTCAACCATCCCGTGTTGTGTCCTACCAACAGTCACACAACTGCGTTACTCCACAGCCCTGTGGCAGGGCAAGGCAGCGCTCAGAGGAATACCAGTGTCAGAGCTCGTTATTGGCTTTATATCCGTGCACAAAAACCAACGCTGCCAAAAGATGACGGCATTTTAATGCCTCCAAACCACAAAACGTTAACTTTTGGATTCCCAACTCACACAGCTCACAGCCACCACGCTCAGTGCTGGCTCTGATGTGGGGTGGAGCGAGCCAAAGCACTGCTGGGGGTACATGCATTTCCTGGCACTGCTGGCTTGCTGCCCACCCCCCCCCCTCGACATTGCACACAGCCGGATGCGCTCAGCCTGCACACGTCTGGTGTCAGCTTCCTGATGCAGCACAGCCCGCTGGCTTTGCACACTGTTTACGTGCAGTGGGAATAAAAGACTGTATGATCCAACTCGTTCAGTTCAGCCACAACCCACTGCAATGGTGCAGGAGGGAACACAGGACCAGCACAGTGCTGATACCGGACAGAGGGTCCTAAGACATCGCTGACAACAGAATGAGGCTCTCCAGCCCCTTCTCACACCTCAAGATGTCACTGCTCCTTCTGACACCTTCAAGGACTAGAACTGCACGAGCATTCACATCCACCACACAGGTACGTAACAGCTCATCCTTACAGCTGGTTACGGATGCACTCTTACAGCAAAGAGCCAAACCAGCGCCATTCCCACTGCAGCCAGGCCATACCCACCTGTTCTGAGGGCACTCCCTGCACACAGCTGGGCACACCACCACCACCGGACCCCCCACCGGACCCCCCGGCCCGCCCAGGTGGGAGTCCCACACTCACAGGACAAAGGCCTCCTCCTCCCCTTCTCTTCCGCCTCAGCTCCCCGAGCCCGAAGGGATGAGCACTCCCCCTAAGGCCTTCCCCAGCAACGCCCCACAACAGGTGAACCCCCCCCAGCCCCTCTACAGGGCCCCAGCTCTTCCTCCTCCGAGGCCACCCCCAGCAAGCCCCCCGTCCCACTCCTCCCCCCTGCCCCCCTTCCTCAGCCCCTCACCAGGCCCCACAGGACGCCCTCAGGCCTCCCCTAACGGACCGAGTCCAGAAACCCACATTCCTCCCCAAAACCCTCACACGAACCGCCCCATAGGGCCTCCCCAAAGCCCTCCCGACCCGCAGCCATCCGTTCCGCGAGGCCTCCGCCCTCAGCACCCCGAGCCCCGGGCACTCACAAGAGGAAGCTCATGGCGAGCGGCGCGGCCGGAGGGACAGCGCCGCCGGCAGCCGCAGCTCCCGCCCCAGCCGCCTGCTCTCGCGAGAGCAGGAACAAGAGGCGTGGCCTCAAGCGGCACTATCGCTATGGCAACAGGCGTAACCTCACCCCACCCTTTCCTGCCGCGGCCCCTCATGCTCGCCAGGCCCAGCCAATAGGCGCAGCCGTGCCCAATTACGGCTGGAAGCCCCGCCTTCTTCCCCTGCTTTCTCTCCCTCTCGCCCCGCCCTCTTCCTCTCCTCCGCCACTCACTGCTCAGCCCCGCGCCGCTCGCAGCGACGATTGGCTCCCGCTGCCAGCAGGGGGCGGATCCCGGGGGCTATATAAGCGGCCGGTTGGGCGGCGCGGCGGGTGATCGCTCTCGCGTGGTTGGTGTTGTTGGTGTCCGGCTGTTGCTATGGCAACCGCGCTTTGCCCGCTCCGCGCTCTCGGCCAGACCGCGCTCCGGCCCCGCGCCCGCCGCCTGCACCTCAGCGCGCCCAGGTAGGGCAGGGCCCGGTCCGGCAGCCGGTGGCACCGCTACCCTCGCAATGAATGGGGCGGACCCCCAGCGGCCGCACCGCGCGCTGCAGGCTGATGAAATCCCGCTGCCGCCTTGCGTGGGGCTGGGGGGGGGGTGCGAGGTGCGGGGGTCGGGACCGGAGCCTCCGGGGTCGGAAAACCATGGGGCTGTTCCCCAAAGGATGCCTGACCGCCGGGTCTCTGCGGCGTGTCGTTGCGATGCACTTTACTCGCTGGTTGCTCCAACACCGGGGGCGACAACGGGGGTGTGGGGCAGCGGTTCCGTCCCCTCTGAAGGGGGGCAGAACCATTGGGCTGAGGGGGGGGGGGTGAACACCCGGTCGGGGCGGTGCTGCAGAGCAGTCCGCAGGTGAACCTCGCGAAGGTGAAACCCTCCGGGAGGGATTCATTAAAAGAACGGCGCTGAGATGTGAGCGGTAATCAGAACCCGGAGCGGGGAGCGGACGTGAGCGGTGTGCAGCTGTGGCTCCGTCCGCGCAGCGTATCCAGTTGCCCGGAATGCGTTTGGCAGAACCTCTGCTACCGATTTAGATCAGCAATGCAGGCGAGGAGCTGCCGTGACACGTTTCAGATGGGCGGGTACCCCCCTCGGCTCCAGCTGGGCGTTGGGATCCTTCGATGGGGTTGCAATCCTGTATCCCCCACCCGGCTTTGTCACCCTACAGCCGTGAGGTCGGAGCTCAGTCTGTGCTTGGAGGACTGGCACCTTCCTGGGATGCTGGTGGGGGATGGCCGTGCCCAGCGGCTGTGCCCCCTGCAGCCTCGAGGTGGGCTGGAATTGTGCGGCACTTCCAGCAGTGGAAACTCCACTTACGTGCAATGAGTTTTGCTTCATGGAGCAAAGCTGTCATGCTTTGGAAAGGGAAGGGTGAGGTGACCGACTGCCCCAAAGGGAAGCTGGCAGTGTGGTGAGTGTGCTAACGACGCACACGTGGGCTTCTGAACTCACGGAGTGCTTCCTCAGGCTGCAGGAATAGCTCTGTTCCTCCGGCAGCTTTGTTTGCTGCAGGCAACAGGGCTGTAAACTGAAGGCTGGAATAGCTGCTTAATGTAATGGGCTGGAAGAGAAAACAGGTTTATGGATAAAGGCTTGTACCGAACTCAGCTGAAAGATCTGCTGCTGCCCCGGCTTGTGGGCAGCGCCTGTTTGCTGTGCTGTTGTTGCACAAAGCTTGGATTTGGTGGCCCTAACGCTGCTGTGGTGATGCTTCTCATCATCTCATACTGCAGGGATGATGCGGTTGTGATTTCTGGAAGGAAGCTGGCCCGGCAGATCAGACAAGAAGCCCGTCATGAAGTTGAACAGTGGGTAGCAGCTGGGAACAAGAGACCTCACCTCAGCGTGGTTCTGGTTGGTGAAAACCCTGCAAGTCACTCCTATGTGCTGAACAAAACCAAAGCGGCTGCTGATGTCGGTAAGTTTGTGCTCTGCTCTGAGGAAAAACTGGAGCCAGGTGACTGCTGCTTGTTGCTTTTGCTGGGAGTCCTCTGCTGGATACCGGGGGAACATTTAGGATGCATCCACCAGGCAGCTTTTTGCCTCAGCTGCATGGGCTTAGTGCGAGTTTGCTCTGTGTTGGCTGCCTTCCAGTAGTGCTGCGATGCAGTTAATGGGCACAGCTCACACGTGCATTATGCTGCTTGAATCCTCCAGGGCAATATCAGGCTCTGCAGCTTGGATTTGTGGGCTTGGTGGGCCTATGTAAAGCACTGGTGGGGCTTTGGTTTGCCTTCTTTAACTGACTGCTCAAGGTGCGGTCACCGTTCAAGCACAGTCACGTTGTGCTGTGACTCTTTCAGTCTTGCAAGCTGAGATCCTACTTGGTTTCCCAAGCCTGCTTCTGGAGGAAATGTGCTGAAAAAGGTCCAGGGCACACAGTAGTTTAATTCCATGCTGGGTCCTGTGCTGCTAAAACCTTCTTTGGAGCTGAGATTGCAGCCTGACGTCCCCTTCCTGCTGAGGTGAAGGAGATCCGCAGGAGGTGCAATTGCATTTACATCGTAACATGTTTCTGCGTGGTTTCTCCAAGCCCTCCACACCTTTGGAGGATGCTTTCAGGTAGTCTTTCCTAGGGATGGCTGCACAGGCACAATAATGGTCTTCAATCACGACTTGCAAGACGTGTGAAGGTCTGCAGCCTGGAGGGCAGTCACTGTTGCATGAAGCATACGATCCTTGATGTGCCCATATCAGATGTTGTGTGGGATTTTAAACCAGTCAGCTCAAATTAGCATGGATTGGGGAAGCTGCTGCCCCGCTTGTGTACGTGCCCCTCTCTAATGCAGCGCTTTGCACAGGAATCAGCAGTGAAACAATCCTCAAGCCAGCTTCAATTACCGAGGAGGAGCTACTGGATTTGATCAGCAAACTAAATAACGATGCCAACGTGGACGGCCTGTTAGTGCAGCTTCCTTTACCTGGTGAGTAGCTGGCTTTCAATCTGCTTCATGGTTGTTTTGTTTTTTTTTTTTACATTAAACTGTTATGGGTTTGTGCCAGAAGGAGCTCAGGAGTCCTCCCGTGACATGACGAGTGGCACCATGCCACGGTACAACCTTAGAGATAACACTGCTCCATCACACAGCTGCCTGTAAGTTGCTGGGGGCAGTGGAAACTTAATCTCGTGTTGGTGGTATCAGCTTCATGCACCAGGAGCTTAAATTTGGCTGCAAAGCTGCAGCTGTCTAAAAATATCCCTGCTCCATTAGCAGCAGCGTAGTCCCCAGGTGGTCCCAGTCCCCTTCTGCTGGGAGCTGTTAGCCTTGAGCTTGCTAGAAGCTTGGAGTAGCTTCAAGCCCCCAGGCTGTGATGATTCTGAAGGGCTGGTGCAGCGGGTCAGGTTGTGTTTTTTTTTTTTTTTGGCTGATCCTTTGCTTTTTTTCTTTTCCAGAACACATTGATGAGCGGAAGATTTGCAATGCTGTGACTCCAGACAAAGACGTTGATGGCTTTCATGTGATAAATGTGGGGCGCATGTGCCTTGACCAGTACTCCATGCTGCCAGCCACCCCGTGGGGGGTGTGGGAGATCATAAAGAGAACGGGTAAGCTAAGCTGCTGCAATATTTGGCTGCTGTTTGGTCCAGCTCCAGCTTGTATTTGTCTTAAGACTCTGCTTTGTCTACTTCAGGCATCCCAACGCTGGGGAAGAACGTGGTGGTGGCTGGCCGGTCGAAGAATGTGGGGATGCCCATTGCCATGTTGCTGCACACAGATGGCAGGCACGAGCGCCCAGGAGGTAGGAGCTTGTTGGTCTCAGAGCCCCCCCGTGTACCAGGTAGCTGTGGGTGGAAGCCCTTTGCCTGTCTACCAGGCTCTTAAACCAGCCCCAGGCTTGTTCTGGGGGCTGTAACAGATCTCATGTGCTGTGGTGGAGGCTGGGGAGTTAGCTCTGCACACAGGCAATCACTTCAGAGCCTTCTTCAGTTAGTCCTTCTTTACCAGATCCCTCCTCCTGACTTTGTAGGCAGCTCCCAGTGGTTTGTCATCAAGCTCTTGTGTTTCTGATACTTTCCCAGGTGGTCTTGAAGGTAGAGGGTTAGAGAAGTTGCCACACAGGTGGTTAAAATGCTTGGCATCACTCTTGCAGGTGATGCCACAGTAACGATATCACACCGCTACACTCCCAAGGAGCAGCTGAAACAACACACGATCCGTGCTGACATCGTGGTAGCAGCGGCAGGTAAGACTGAACTGCCAGTGCAGGTGTGATGTGCACAGAGCTGCTGCACTGCAGCTTGTGTGGTGTTTCTGATGGGAATCTCTCCCTGTTAGGAGGTAGTTCTGTTGGTATGTGTCCCAAGGCCTCCCTGCCTGAAGCAGCTCTGGCAATATAGGAGAATCTGACACCCTTATGACTGCTTGCAACTGCTGCAGGCAAGGGTGGGCTGTTTAAAACAGGCAGTTAATCCTGTGATAAAGCCTAGGACAGACTAACAGAACTGTTTGTAGCTCTTGGAAATGCAAAATGACACCTGGCAGGAGGACTTGGTGTGCTAACAAGCACCTGATCAGACCTAGAGAACAGCTAACAGAGCCTGTTATACAGCCTGTGTTAAATGTACAGACACTCTGTGCTTCTGGAGGCAGAAAAGAACTGAGACTGCATCTACTTTCCAAGAGATGTTGAAAGTGCTGAAGGACATCTGCAGTACCCTCTTCAGAGCACAAGAGGTCCCACCTGTACATGTGCTCTTCTTTGGGCTGTGCCCTTGACTGGGGATGGCTCATTAGCAGAAGAATTGAGTTGGTTTGGGGTGTCCATGCCTGGCAACGGGAGCTTGGTGCGAGAGAAACATGGGTTAGAAATTGGGCATAAAGAGATATAAGGTGTGGGTGGGGTTAGAAGTGGTGTTGGTGGTGAAGGCAGCGCTGTGTAACCGTGGGCATGAAGATTTCAAGTTGAAGAGCACTTCTCTTGCAGCTTCTTTGCCAGACCTCTTTCTGGAGGTGTGGATTCCAGTTGTTGTTTTTATTCTGAGGTTATAAATAAATCTCTCAAACCCCTGATTTCTGGGTGAGCTGAACATCTCAAGGAGTAGCTCTGGATCACACGTCCATGACAAACGCATTGGTGAGGAAGGCAAAAAGCCCAGGTGGGTCAAAACATACCGGGCTGTGCAGTGAGAAGATGGGGGGTGATGGGGGACAGGGAGAGCTGCTTAGCACCACTATGAGCTTATGGGTCTGCTCTCTTGCAGGTATTCCTAATCTGATCACAGCTGACATGATCAAAGAAGGAGCTGCAGTTATCGATGTGGGGATAACTAGAGTGCAGGATCCTATCACTGCCAAATCAAGGCTGGTTGGGGATGTGGATTTTGAAGGTAAAAAAACAAAAACCAACAAAACAAAAGAAGCTCTGGCATCTCATACTTTGAGCATTAAACATCTAGCTGAGAAGTGGGGAGAGAGCCCTGGTTCATGCAGTGGAGCAGATGCATACCAATCCTGAAGTTCTCTTTTGCATTCAGTTTTATGAGTACAAGGGAGCAGCTTTCCTGTAATATGCCATGGGAAAACGTATACTTCAAGGCAGAGGAGACTGATTCTGATCCTAAGGCAGCTGGGATGCTTTGCCTCTACTCCAATTTATAACCCACACTCCTGCTTTTAAACTCTGCCCCCCAAGAAAACCAAAAGCATGCAGAGCTTCCCTTTTGGCTTGCTGTTTCCTTGCCTTGCTTACTGCTTAGCTGCAACAGTGCCCAGGCAGGCCCCACATCTCCATGTGCTCAGCAAAAGTACTGGAACCTCCTCCTGCAAGGAGGGCAAACAGTCACTGGAGTCCTTCTCAAGAGCATGCATCAGGCCTGAATCTGGTCTCAGACTCAGTATGTGTTGCATAAATCTGGCTGTTTAGACCTTGCTTTTTTTCCCAGCTTAGGCTCTGACGTGAGCTTGGGGAAAATAAGCTAGTGGGGATGGTCAGAATGTGGTGTGCTCTGTGCTTCCCTGGCCAGAGGGGGCAAACATCTAAATTAAAAGACTAATATATATATGTTAACTAATAATCATGAAGGAATTCAATGCTTATTAGGTTGGTTACAGCTTCATGCTGACCAGCTGGCTTGATAAGCCCTACTGTGTTTGACTTGCATGGTAAACTCTCTGTCCTTCCTGCAGGGGTGAAGAAGAAAGCCAGTTACATCACTCCTGTCCCTGGGGGAGTTGGGCCCATGACAGTTGCCATGCTGATGAAGAACACCATCATTGCTGCCAAGAAGCTGTTGAAACCCAAAGCACTGGAAGCCTTAACTGTTTAACACAGGACTCTCTTTTTTAGCTCTGAAAACAACATTCCAAGATGACTCCTAGACAGGCCGATAGAAAATGCAATATTTTATTTATTGTACAGAGGTGGTATTTACTATTCTGAGGTCATAGATATTTATTGGAAGCTGAAGCATATGCTTATTAGCTGTAATAAGGCATATGCATCTACGCTCCTGGCCTTCTAGCACAGCTGCTTTTTAAGCCAGCACTTCTCTAAAGGAGCCAGCCTTGCAGACTGTGGTGTTCTTGCAGGGACTGAGCAGCAGTGGAGACCCTCTGGGTGTGCAGAGCTTGCTGCAGCATTAGCAGTGCTGGGGGGAGTGGAGTGGGACGGAGTGTGCTCTGCAGTGCAAGAAGAATGGCCTTCGTGGTTTTGTTCTCACAAATGCTCAGTCAGCCCAGACCGTGCTCTGAAGCGTTTAATTCTGTGATGGGTGTTAAGTTGGGGTTGAGCTCTTCCGTAGAAGCAGCAACTGGAAAAAGCCACGTTCTCAGCCTGGATGGGGCTCCGGGCAGTGGTAGATCTCTTGTACCACATTCACAGTGTGCAGCTAAGCTTTCTGTTTTAGTTTTTTTCCTCTGTTTGTATGGTGACTTTTTAAGACAACTTCTTCAAACCAAAGAACAACAGAGGGCTGTTGGCGTCTATGTTGGGTCCACGGGAAGCTTCCTGGACTACAGCATGAAGGGGGGCAGGACTCAGCGGGGCTGACTCTGAATAAAGTAGGAATGGGGATGGGGAAACGCTGCTTCATTCCTGGAATTACTGCTCAGCAAGTTCTGTGCTTCCTTGGCAAGTTACCACACTTGTCCTAGGAGCTCCCTGTGCATTCTGAGCAGGGATGGGTCAACCTTTCTCTCTGAGTCTGACCAAAATGCAACTGCACCTCGGCTCCGAACCAAGACATCAGCAGCTGATAGCGGAAGAGCAAACAGAGTCCTGATTCTTTTCTGTTTAAGGTGACTCTTGCCTGTGGTCGGGTATCCCTGGGAAGGCTGATCCCACCTTTCTGGGTGCTGGGCAAGCTTTGCTGCAGAGCTGAAGGTCTGTTGCCATGCAAGAGCTGAAGCCACCTGCAAAGTCACTTCCAGTTGCTCTTCCCTGGAGGGGAGAATGCTCATACAAATGCTAACCGAGGAGCACCTGGAAAGGGAAGCTGAGGTTCAAATGGCTGAGGCTGCACCAGAAACACAGTAAGAGCTGAGACTAATTAAAGTGAGATTTATTGGATTGTATCGCTGGTAAATACAAAATGGCTAAAAGTAGGACTGTAACGGGGCTGGCGAATCTGTGACGCTCCAGTATTTCATATACAAAAAGTATAAACCATGTGTGAGACTTGCAAAACGGATAAATTGAAACAAGCTGTGCTCTAGAAGGGTCTGAGCTGAGGCTTCAGCTGTGCCCTATGGAACAGCCCCCAGAGTCCGTGAAGCCTTTCCAGGGCTGCTGTGCAGTTGAGAGCTGATGTAAGTGGATAAAGCAAATTAACCATGGTGGAGCGATTACAAGCAGAAACCTACCTGTGCCATGCTTCAGCTACCACACGTGAGATTGGTACAAAATACTAAAGAACAGACACAGTGCACCCAAGCTGAAATAGCTCTTAATGTCAAGCTAAAGTGGTGACTGGAGTAACGCTGGCTTATTTAAGCTCACCATGGTTCTGTAGGTGTTCTCAAACCAGAAAAGAAAAACCTGCTATAAACAGGAAACTGCATTCAAGTCCTTCTCTTTGACTCGACTATTTACAAAGGACTGGGCTGTCCCACGCAGAGGTTCAGACCAGGTGCAATATTTAGTCAGTGTCCCAGGAGCACAGAGCTCCTATCAATACCAGGTAGGCTGTTTCTGCCTAGGGGAAGAGAGAGGGCTTTTTGCAGCCTTAAAATAGAGCCAGAAAAAGCCCAATCCTAGGGGTTACATGGGGAGATATTTGCCGTTAAACCGCATGTGTGTGTAATGGGGGTGGAGGAGCTCGAGGAGGTGCAGACTCCCTTGTCCAGGGGCTGGGAGGCTCCTTGCTGGTGTGCACAGGGCAAGGAGAGGGTGCAGGAAGGGCCTGGCATGCCAGGTCCTGGTTGGGTGCGGCAATAGGGCTCCTGCCCCGTTGCTGGCTGGGCTTTCGGGATCCAGCAGTGCAGGTCCTACTTTGGCCCTGGGAAAGCTGTGCTTGCTGGGGGCAGTGACACGGGGTCAGGCATGGCCATGCTCGTCTCTGCTGCCCAATTCCTTATGGAAACCATTCCCAGTTCTCTGCAGCAGTGATCAAGCTCTGTTCCCTACTGCTGCTCCCATGCACACCCCCATCTCAGGCACTCCAGCTCCTGAGCCTTCCCTCCTCCTGCCCGTCTCAGCCTCCAATGCATCCTCAACCCCTGCTCTGCTATGTCTTGGTGCTGAGCCCCCCTAGGCAGGAGAACCCCTCCCGCTACAGCAGAAGGACCCCGATGGGATGGCTGGGACATTCCCCAGCACCACCCCCAACCGCCTTTGGCTTCTCCAGCCCAGCAGTGGTTCGGAGGCCAAAAATGCCCATTTCCACATTTTGAGCCCCATTTCGCCATCAGCGCCGATGCCTTCGCCCAGCAGAAAGGGAGGAAATGTGACAGCGCTAAGAACTACGGGAGCAGCGGCCTCAGGGGCCAACGCTCCCCTCAGTCTCATGTAGAAAAATATGTCCAATTTGCTTTATATATATATATGAATATATATCTATATATATATATAAATTAGAGGAAGCGCTGCAGGGAACTATAGCGTGGTCTCACTGCCCATGTCCCGCGGTGGCTTTTCGGTGTCAGTGTCCTCATAGTCCGACTCCATCTCTATCTTCACCTGGGGCACAGCACAGATGGGGCTTCTGGAGTAATTAAATGCAGGAGATGATGGGCATGAAATCTTCAGGTGGAGTGTAATGCTGCAGAGGAGGAGGAGGGGGATGCGGAGGTGAGCACAGTGCCCACCCGCTTCCCAAAACAGCCCAGAATTCCCCCAGGGAAGGGCTCCAGATGCTGCTGCTACTGGGAAAAAATAGTTGGTAAGTCATAAAGGATGCTGTGAAAATATACTTCGGCATTTCAGAATGGCCCACAGACCGATGGGAACTGGCTCAAGGTAGTGGCAAAAGTGATGCTCAGTGGGAAGCATTGGCTGCTGGACCTGGATATGTTTCGTGCTGCGGATGGGGGACCTCGTGGGCTGGGGCAATACGAGGGTGAACGTTGGGGCCGTGGGTGCTGCTCACCTGCGATCCATGTCAGAACCATTTGGGGAGGAGTCAGAACGCAAAGCTCCGGGTGGAGGACCTCTTTCCTGGGAAGGACACAGAGGTGAAACACTCCCAGCTGAGGAAGGAGACCCCCCCGTAGCAACCCATTCCCCTCTGCCCCAGCTGAGCCCAGCAGTGTGCCAGGCTGCTTTTGGAACGAGATGGGGCCAAACTGCAATCATCTGCCCTTTTAAACCCAAAGACCTTCTTCTCCCCAAACTGCAGCCCTGGGGGTTTCAGCGGGACCCTTCCCCTCCCCATGGTGCCTGTGCTGTCCCAACCTTCCCCCCAGCCCTCAGCTGCACACCTCTTCGTCACTGCTGCTGTCCCCTTTGTTGCCCTTTTTCTTCTTCTTCTTGTCATCTTCCTTCTTCTTCTCCTTCTCGGGGATGATGTTGTCAATCCAGGCCAGGTCATGCTGGGAGAAGACAAAGTCCAGCAGCCGCCGCACCAGGATCAGGGCTAAAATCTGAGAGGGATGGATGGGAGAGTGAGGACCCGGGGGCCACCACTTGCCGAGATTTGCTTCAAGCCCAACATCTTGCAGGCAAGGCTGCAATGAGGGCCATGATGCACATGGGAAGTCAGAAAGTCAGTCAGAAAGCCACCTGGGGAAACGCTGCAGTGCTGAGCCTTACCATGACGGGGAAGATGATGGCAGCCACGGTGGATTTGAGGATCCAGAGCACGGCCAGGCAGATGATCTGCACCAGCGTGAAGAGGTGGATGCGGCGCAGTGGAACGTGCCGCAGGAAGACGTAGTCGGGCTGGTGCTTGGCTGGCATGAGGAAGAGCTTGCAGCGGTCCCAGAACTGCGGTAGGATGAAGGCTGATGTGAGCCATCAGCCCCACTGTCCCCCATGCAGGCTCCCAGTTGCCCAGAGAAACCCTTTTCTTGTGCCCCAAGTGGGGCAGCTGGGGCTCTGTGACGTCTCACAGAGGGGTTTGGATATTTGTGGCCTCACGTGGCTGGAAATGCTGGGGGTGGACAAGTTCTAGAGTCCAAAATCCTCATTTTTGAGGAGGTTGTAGTGAGGAGGGAGTTGGCCACTGTTCCCGAGTAACAGCGTTAGAAAGAGAGGTGATGGCCTTAAGTTGTGCCAGGGGAAGTTCAGGTTGGATATGAGGACAAATTTCCAAAAGACTGGTTGGGCACTGGCACAGCTGCCCGGGGGGCGGTGGGGTCACCGTCCCTGTAGGTGTTCTGGAACCATGGAGATGCAGCACTGAGGGATGCGGTCAGTGGGCACGGTGGGATGGGTTGGGGATCTTCCAACCACAACGATTCTGCAACGCTGTGATTTCTGCTCAAGCGTGGGGCCCCTTCGTGGCAGGAGAGGAGGAGTGCTCACCTGGATGCCGTTCAGCGATGCGACGCCCATGTACAGGAAGACGCCGTACAGCACCGGCATGGGGATGTACTGGGGACATGGAAAAACACAGCCCTTACCCCAAAGAAGGCAGCAGCTCACTCCTGGGGAGGGGGACAAATGCCGGGGGCCGAACGGGGGTAAAAAAAAAATCCACCCCAACCACCCGCAGAGCAGGGATGGGGCAATGGGGGATGTTTTACCTTCAGAATTGGGGCCAGGAAGACAGAAATCCCTGTGAGCACGAAGACGATGATGCCCGTCACCCTCTGCTCTCTGGGGCAGAGAAAGAGGGGGGTGAGGCCGTGCCGATGGGTCCCCACAACACTGGGGCAGAGCACGGCTGAGCCCTCCTCACCTGACCCCCAGGAACTGGGGCTGCTCCCCAGGAGCGCTGGTCTCTGTCTCCATCTTCAAGCTGTCGATGTGGGCGATGGAGATGACGGTGGCTGCCACGTACCAGGGCAGCCCCATGAAGGAGCACACCGCCATGAGGATGCCCACCCAGAAGAGGTCCAGGTGGTAGCCTGCTGCTTTCTGCAACACAGTGCAGGGGGTCATGGGGGTGGGGGGAGGTCCCTCTGTACACCACAGGGCCCATCGAGGCAGAGATTTCGCCTGGCAGCACTCTGCAGCCCATGAAGTGCCCTGTATTACCCCTGGGGAGAGCACCCTTCTTTGGACCAGCTCTTTCTCATCCTTATCAGTGACACCAAACACCAACAGTGGGGTTGAGTACACCCTCAGCAGGTTTAGAGATGACACCAATCTGAGTGGGTGCAGCTGACACAGTAAAAGGGAGGAGCGGCATCTTGGGGGACCTGGTCAGGCTTGAGAAGTTGGCCCATGGGAACTTAATGAGGTTCAGTACAGCCAAGAGCAAGAGGAGAGATTTAGCTTAGATGTCAGGGGAAATTTTTCACCAAGAGGACAATGAGGCCATGGCAGTGCTGCCCAGAGTGGTGATGACCCATTGCACATTGTATAGGGCCATGGGCAGCCTGATCTGGTGCCTGATTTAGTGTTTGGGAACCCCTGCAGTAGGCAGGAGGGTTGGAGCCAAAGGATCTCTGAGGTTCCTTCCAACCAAAGACATTCTGTGGCTCTATGTCCCTGGACAGGGCTCTGAGCACTGATGGATCTGTTCATTGCAGGAGAGTTGGACCAGATGGCCCTTAAGGGGTTCCTTCCAACTCAAATTCCTTGATTCTACGATCCCACGTGAGGGTGCATCCCGACTCACCCGCAGCTTGTGCTCCTTCCTGTTGACGATGACGGCTGTGATCTGCTGGTCCATGAAGATGAGGATGGTGACGAGCAGGGCAGGCAGCGCGCTGGCCAGGTACACCCACCATGGGTTCTTCCCAAAGGGAAAGACAAACCACCCTCGGTCCACACGCGTGGGCTGGAGGGAGAGAGCAGTTTGCATGCCACGGCCGAGAAGAATCCTAAGCTTGGAAATTTTGGCAAGCCCCATATCACCTCACACCCCATTCCTTATGAGCATTGTTTTATCCCATGTTCATCCACCCCCACAGCCACGTGTTTCAGCCCCAAATATTCCCCAGATGCTCATCTGGGCTGAACTGCCCTTGCACAGCTTTCCCACACCACTGATGGGGAAGAGATGTTTTCAGCAACACTTCCAGAAAGGGATTTATTGCTTTTTACCTTAAAGTCAGTAGGCACTTGGAGCTTTGGGGTGTTCAGTCCGAAAAGCACATCCAGCCCCACAAACATTAGTATGGACATAAAGATAGAGAAATCGCTAATGAGCTTACGGAGCTGCCAGAGTGAGAGGTGGGAAGAACAGAGAGAGGGGAAAGGAAAGAAGAAGAAGGAAGAAAAGTCACAGAATTAGAATATGCCCCCAGAAACGCCAAGCAGTTTTCCAGAAGGTGCTCAGACACTGCGTTTTTTGCCCCAAAAGGAAGGAGGGGACCACCAAGTCCCCCCAAAAGCACTGAGAAGCTGAAGGGAGAGCGGCGGAGAGGCACAGACCACAGCAGTGCGGCCAAACCTTGATGATACTGGGGATGTGCAGCTTCGGGGTGTCCAGACCGAAACAGGCATCCACACCACAAAACAGCAGGATGGAGAAGACATTGGAAAAGTCAGCAATGAAGGCCCTGACCTGGAGGTAGATGGGAAACGGGGGCAGAAAAGGCAATTAATGGGATGGAGGAATTTGCTCCCGTGTCTGATGCTCCCCCTTGGCGTTCCAGCTCTGCACACAGATGGGCATAACTCACGAAAAGCATTTTTCACCCTTTGGATTGCATGGCTTTAGGATATCCAGCACGCAAGAGCCCAAGCAGCATCTGAAACCTCAGAGAGGATTATCCTTATTGATACCAACATCTCCTTTTTGTCATAAAAGAGAAACACGGATTTATTTTCTCGCCCAGCAAGGAGACCAGCAGCTCCCATTTTTCCTACCTTTGGGAAAGATGGGGGCAATATCCTGCCGACGTCGGTGCTGTTCTTACCTTGGTGGGGAAGTAGCGGCTGAATTTGAACTTCTTCAAGGTGAGCGTCATGGAGTAGGTCCCAAAGAAGAGGATGAAGGACATGAGGGCCAAGTCGGGCACGAATTTACAGGATTTTCCCACTAAGCTGCCGCCGTATTTGAGACACTCCTTCTTACTCAGCTGAGTCCAATCCAGAGCTGTGAGGTTAATAGCATTGTACTGGGGAGAACCCCCCCCCCCCAAAAAAAAAGAAAAATCTAAATTAGAGTTGAGCAATGGTAGTGTGCAAGGAAGGGGTGTTTCTAATGGGAGCTGCTCCAACCCCATGACTGTGGGAAGACCCCAGAGATGCCATGAATTTGGGCAAAAAGGTGGGGATTTGGTGCTGCTGAGCCAAACCATGAGCCCAAATCGTTGCAAAGCGTTCCCCCAAACCTCAACCCGGGTGCCATTCCCCAGGTGCAGCCATGCCACACCTCCCCCCGTGGGAGCACACAACCCCGCTTACCAGAGACGAGTTAGTGGTGTTTGGTGCTACTGGAACTGAAGCATCGAACAGTGTCATGTTGGCTGCAGGAAAGAAGTTTGTTATTAAGGTTCTTGGCTAACGGAGAGGTTCCTGCATTAAAAATTGGCCAGGCTCCATGCAGAGAAACATGGCTCAGCCTGGACTGGGGGGTGTAAAAGCAAATGTGGGGCCAAGCACATCCTCTGAAGCCCTGTGCAGCGGTCGACCCCCAAGGGCTGACCAAGGTTTGGGGAGCACACCCTGTTTCTAACCCCCCAGTAACTTCTCCCTGATTAATCCCATGCACTCCCCCTGGAGCCACCCGAGTCGAAGATGCAATCCAAAGGGTGGAAGGGGGGAAAATAAAGACCAAGAAAGCAGCCTGTCCATTTTGGAGAGGTGGCACCCATTAACACCCAATTTGTTGGCATAGCTTGGCACTGGTGTTATTTTATGTGTACATATATATATATATGTAAAACTTATTATTTTTTTTTAGGGAGGTGTTTTGGGGCTCACTGCAAAGCAATCAGTAAAAGGCAACCTGCTGGGCTCTCCTCTCTAACCACGGCACCTTCTCCTCCAGCACAAAGAGAGGTTCCGCTCTTCGGGCGACGCAGCTCCGTGGTGTCGGGAGCTCCTCGTGCTGCCCTACACGGGGTCCGGGATTGCTCTCCCCCCCAATCCCTGGGGTCCATCCTCTTCCTGTGCTCAGGTGGGAGTTCGGCTGCTCCACCTCGCTGCAGCCTCCCCCGGTGCAGAGAATTAATGAAGGAGAAGCAATTGCTGGGTTAGAAGCAGAGCCGCTGGGGGCTGCTGGAACCGGGCTCCAGGAAGCAGTGCTGGCAAACCCAGCCCGCCCTCTTTACAGCATTGAAATATACATATTTTTTCAGTTATCATTATTATTTTCCTCCATAACTTTTTGCTTTTCCAGAAATCGGATTTTTTTTCTCTCTCTTTTTTTTTTTTTTTTAATGACTTCTACAACCCAAAGAGTGGTGTAGCATTAGCAGCATCTTACGAGGGAACCTGTAAAGGCTCTACATAAACCCTTCTATTGGAGCAGAGAGAAAAGTAAAATACATGAGAAAAAAAAAATAGCAACAAAAGCCCCACGGGGGTACGAGTATCAAATATTAAAAGAGCTTTAATATTTAGAAGGTGATACTCACTTGAGATTGAAATCAGCCCAAATTGATGTGTGCAGCAGAGACAAATATGGTACAAATCAGTTATAATAATCAAAAATCAGAACTATTAAAAAAAAAAAAAAAAGAAGAAGAAGAAAAAGGAAAAAAAAAAGAGCACGGAGGGGAGAATAAACACAACTTCTCAATATCTAGAGGAATGGAAAATCCATCATTGCTTTGGTGCCCAGGGCTGCAAAGGTGAGGAAGAAGGGCCGCATTGCCCAGAGGTTGGAGGTTTGGGGTGGTGAAGATGGCTCATGGTGCCAACAGTGGGGCTTGCTCTGGGCAGAGGCCAGGGTGGGGGCTCTGGATGGGAGAAACCTCTCTGAGGTTGGGATGTTTCAGCCCTGGGGTTGCACTTAAGCTAAGATGGCCAACACTGGGAGAGCCCGGGCTCCAAAAGGATGGTGCCATCGCTGGGAGCTTCCATCCCAAACCTGATGTGATCGAGTCGTTCAGTGCATGGTCAGTAAATGGGAATTGAGTCAAAAAAAAACCCAACAACCACCACAAAGTCAAATCAAAGAAGGGATTGAGTGCTGTTTCCATCATGGCACGTCAGATCTCATCTTGAAGCAATGGACGCATTGGGGCAGGTTGTATGGCAGGTGTTGGTTGCCTTTTATTTCTTCGCTGTCACCCCTCTTTTCTCCTCCACCCGCAGCTGATACGCCCCACAGATTGTTTGCTTTTCTACTTTTTAAATAAATTTGGCCCATTTGAGAGAAGGTGGTCGCTGGCATTAGCCCCAAACTGGGACCGTCACTGGGAGCGTTTGAACTGCATGATGGGGATTTGGGATCAACGCACATCTATCCAGGAGCAAATAGAGGCATTGGTGGCAAAAAAAGCAGTGTTTTTAAGGCAAGTCTGAATTATAGTCCTCTTTGCCATCAGAGACACCTATGGCTGGAAAATGTCTTCGCTTTGCTTCCCCCGAAGCACAGCTTGTTTTAATAAGAAATTGCAGCTTCTTCCTCTTAGAAGAAACCGGATCAAAACCAGAGGAGATGTCAAAAGACCTTCTGCTCAGAGCCTTGTGGCCTCTCCTTTTTGAAAAGGAGCAAGAAAAAGAAGAAAACACACACAAAAAAAAAGCAAAACAGTCCAGGAGTTTCTCCAAACCCAACTGGGATATCCTTCAGGCATTCCAGAATCAGGAGAGGACTCAACGTGTTTTCTGGAAAGAAGTTTCCATTGGCAGCAGGGTGGAATCAGTGACCCAAGAAAAAAATAATAATAATAATGAAAACAATCTTTCTTTCCATCTTTCCTTTTTATCCATCCAGGTCCAGCTGCTCCAGGCTCTCCAGCGCTGCTCAACACATCCCAGCAAGCACAGACACGCTTGGCCATGGGATGAGGCTCCATTTCCATCACCTTGCCCAAAATCACCCCCCGAGGAGGATGATGAGGTCTCTCTGCCCCGTTCCCACTGGTGGCTCTTTGAATGTCTTTGGCTGATGATCCAGTTGGAATCTACCTGCAGCGGGACCCCCTGTGGGCACCCACCTCCCCCTCCCCATCCCCATCCAGTGCTGAGAAAGGTTTGTACTCACCTGGGTCGGGAGCAATGCACTCGCATTTGTACATGGTCACATAGTCCGGCTTGAAGTCCGAATTGATGGGGTAGTACTTAAAGGCCCCTATCATCTTCTTGATGGCATCGTAGATGAAGATGAAGCTGATGAGGGTGGAGAAGCCTTCCTCTGTGAAGCGGGTGATGTACTTTATAATGAAACTGGCATCAGTGGCCACCAGGATAAGGCACTGTAGGGCAGAGTGCAAGCCGATCCAGAGGCGGAACTCCATGTAGTCGATGCCGTTACCTCTGAAAGCAGGCAGAAAATGAGAGCAGCCCAGGAACATGCAATGGGTTGGGGGTCAGACCCCATCCCGGTAACAAAGAGCTCCCATTCCCTCTGGCATCACTCAGCACCTACTTGCTGAAGTCGAAGAGCAGCTTCTCAAAGATGAGGATGGGGCCGGTGCTGCTCAGGATGATGAGCGGCTGCCCAGCAAAGAGGCAAAACATGGAACCTGCCATTGCTGTGCCAAGGAAGCTCTCCATGACACCCTGGGAACAGATAAAACCCAGAGTTGTGGTGGTGCTGTGCCAGGTTACATCCCCGGGGATACCCCTGGTAGAGATGGGAATTAAGGACTCCTGTTTGGACTCGTCTAGGGTGGCTTGGGATCGTGTTCCCTTGCTCTCGGTATTGTCGCTGATATGGGCTTTCCCATCTTCCAACTATTTGGGGACAGCATCCCCAGGGGAGGTTTAGGTTGGATATCAGGAAGAACTTCTTTACAGAAAGGGTTGTTAAGCACTGGAACGGGCTCCCCAGGGAGGTGGTTGTGCCATCATCCCTGGATGTGTTTAAAAACCATCCGGTGCTCAGGGACATGATTTAGTGGAGGGTTGTTAGTTAGGGTAGTACGGTTAGGTTGTGGTTGGACTTGATGATCTTTAAGGTCTTTTCCAACCCGAGCAATTCTATGATTCTATTCTATGATTCGGGAATGAATTTCCACCCCTGGCATCAAAGATTGGCAGGGCATGTGGGAGTGGAACCTACTGCATCCCATCTCACCCCTGTTTGCCTTTGCTAAGCCAAAGTGACCCCTGTCCCGGGACTCCACCTGGTAATTGTCTGTCGCATCCCCAAGCAAACCCCCGAACGTGATGGCGTTGGTGATGCAGCCCAGGTAGATGAACAAGATGGCAGAGATGGACTGGATATGAAAGCCTTCATAGAAGTCACTTGGGAACCAGGGCAGCTTCCTCTTGATATCCAAATAGAGGCCACCACAAAACCTGTGGAGATAAAACCAAGGATGAGATCCAAAATGCGTACAGCATCACACAAAAGCCTGTTCCCATTAGGAATTCACCCATCTGCACCCCTGGAAGCCACAGGGTGAGCAGCAGGAGATGTTGATGTGTGCCAGCACCCTCTGGGGCTTTTGGGTGGCTGGGTGATGCTCACCTGCCAGTCCATGCGAGCTCTTCCCCAATTTCATGCACTTCAGGCATCTCCCCATCATCACTGCCTCCTCCGCCGCTCCCAGCACCTGCCCCACCAGCCGTGCCGTTCATTTGCCCCACTTCATTCAAAGAGAAAACTGATTTCCTGTGGGAATGATGATTACTGCAGAGGTTACACACGGGGATGAGGACAAGCAAAGCGGCTGTCCTCCTCCAGCATCTCCAAAATGAGACGGGGACAACCACAGGGCTGGGGACAACCCCACGTCTCCCACTCACCTCTTCTCAGCTGAGGGCACTTTTTTGGGTGGCTCGATCCTAATGTTGGGGTCCCACTCGCCAGGTGGCAGAACAATGACTTCATCCAGAAATTCATCTATGCCAGCGATCAGGTCTTCTCTATCTCGGGCTTTGTAAGCAACATCACTGAAGAGCTGAGGGTCGAGAGAGCTGTCAGTCGGGGGACAGCACCCAGATGTCCCCCCCACGTTGTTACGGATGTTTCAGGTTTGTCCATTTGAGCAATAGGATGCAAACTGCATTCTTCTCTCAGCCCTGAGCATGAGGGGCTCCCAGCAGGGCCAGGTTTGGCATTTACTCACATCGTCCACCATGAGTGTCGCGATGGCTCTGCCGATCTCGTTGTAGGATTTGGCTTTTCCTGCAGGGCCCAGGAGAATAAAGAGGAATCTGGGAAGGGAGTGGCACCGTGTTGGCATCCTCGCACTGCCACCTCCCGTGTTGTGAGGCCAGCCAGTGCTCCAGAACCAGGCTCACCTGGTGGGGACGGGCACCTCCGTCACCCCTCCCAGCATCGTTGCCTGGAGCAGCCGCACAAATGCTACAAAGGGCTTCTCAAGGAATTCCACTTCTCCCACCAGGACGTTGGAGGCCTCCGCATCCTTGGGGATCTTCTTGATGAACTTGTTTTTCAGCTGTTGGGGAAGATGAGGTAGGGAAGGTCGCTATAATCCAGCCTGTCCTTCTCTTCTGTCTCCTAACTACAAACACTAAAGCTGCAGCTCCAACCTCAGCTCTCCGATGCTCCTGGGGCTCCCAGGGGATGTGAGGGCCATTTCCACAAATAAAACAGGGAGAATTCGTTAAGCTGAATCTGTAAAGCTGAATCTGTGAATTTCAACACCACCGCTAAGCCCAAGATTAACTTGAAAGCACATGAGCTCCGGGCTGCCTCATGCAAATGTGCAACGCCGTGTTTTGGAAAAGGTGCTTTGCTGTGCTGGGGTCTGAGCAAGGAAAGCCCACGGCAATCCCCAGACTGACCGCATCAAATCTAAGCCAAAAATACTGATTCTGTGGGAAGCCTGCAGGCGTCTCTCTAAGCCTGCTTGCAGCCCTGTAGCCCCAGGCTACCCCCGAAGGCTGAAACACTACTTGATGATTTGCACAAGTGGATTGAGCTCCTGTGTTTGTAGCTCGTTCCCCCACATCCCATCCTCAGAGCAGGAATGGATAATGCGAGCAGGAAACCTCCATCATGGATTTATTCCCCGGGTCTCTTCTCCCCTGCAGCTCTTTCATTATTAGCCCCAAATGGTTCAATACAAACCGAGGCAGGGTGTTATTATAATCTATATGCCAGCATGAGGGGAGGCATGTGAGTTGGGCAGCAAGCTCTCCCTTTCTAATCCTTTAAACCCGAATGGAAAAAAAAGAAAGGAAAAAAAAAAAAAAAAAGAAAAAGAAAAATAATAATAAACCAATTCCCCCAATGCAGCTTGGAATAAGCAAGAGCAGGAGTTAACAGTGGCCACTAAGCTTCATGTAACATTGAACAAGTCCCTTTGTAGCAGGCCTACAGAGCGATTATACCCAGCATTCTTGGTCCTACGTGCTTTGCATATTTTGGCATTAACCCCCTGCATCCCATCGCTGGAGGCTGATAATTGGGGTCCATGGCTGGGCAATTTGCTTGCTTTATTGCAGCTCTAATTTAGGAAGGTGCACTGGAAAACTTCCTCCTGTGAGCTGTCTCCCATGCGTCGTGGCATCCTCATCCTGCTGCTCCCTCCTTGTACCCAGTGCCTGGGTTTGGGGACGTGCCACCTGCTGGATGGCAGCGGGCAAGAGAAGCAGACAGAGGGGACACAATCCCTTTTGACACACAATGACGTATTTCAAAGCCAGCCCCAAAGGGCGAGGCCAAGCTTGGAGATGTTACCGTGGCATGAAGAGCCCCAGAGCACTATGCTCAGGCAATCCAGGAAAATGGGGATTTCCATCCATTGCATCACATCAGATAAGCCCACTGAGGACGTCCCTTGGGGCAAGGCAATCACTTATACCACGCTGTGCCCTGCAAATCCCTGCCAGACCCTTCCATCCCCACTGTCTGGGCTTCCTAATTAGCTCACAGCTGCCAGATTTTGGGCATTACCCCCTTGAAGCAGAAAAACATCTAGCTGGTGCAAGCGGACTCAACCTGCACAGTTTTGGCCTTGATGCCATGTTTCCCCCAATCAGCACTGCTTCCAGCTCCAGCAGCTGTACTTCAAACATATCCACTTTTGCTCTCCACCAGATGCCTCAGGTCAAACACACAAAAGACTGAAAGCTGTAGGAAAACATCAAACGTATTTTCTAAGGACTGAATGGCAAGCTCCATCCTGCAAGACATACCTTGGCAGGATGGCACAGGAAGCATGCCTACAAGACACATGCTTAATTACTGCACTGCTCTTGCAGAGAACGGATCTTAAATGCAGCATTAAACCTCTCTGGGCTGTATTCTTGTTTGCAGCCCCAGGCACTGGTTGGGATTTACCACAAGCAAGCTGCCTGCACCCAGCAGTGGTGCTGAGCCATGACGTTTGGGATGTGTGCACACATGCACTGTCAAGCCCATTTCCTTTCCCATCACTACATTTCAAAGATGTTTTCTCCACCCTAAAGATCACATAGAATCATTAAGGCTGGGAAAGACCTCTAAGATCCCCAAGACCAACCCACTGACCACTGACCACGTCCCTCAGTGCCACGTGGATGGTGACCCCAACACAACCCCAGGCAGCCTCTGCCAGTGCCTGAACACTCTTCTCGAGAATAAACTTTTCTTAATATCCAACCCCATCAAGTCAACCACCTACAAGGCCCACCACTAAACCACATCTGCACAACTCCTACGTATCCCCAGGGATGGTGACTCCAACACTGCCCTGGACAGCGTGTTCCAACACCCAACCACTCTTTCCACAAAGAAACGCTTGGTAGGTCAGGTTGATGGTTGGACTTGATGAACTTGAAGGTCTTTTTCAACGTAAAGGAGTCTGTGATTCTATGGTTGTTTCTGGGACAGCTCCCCAATGAACGAACAAGGATCAATACGAGCATTCGTTTCACTAATTAGTAATTTGTGTGGTTATTGACTGCACAATGCTCACGTGGACCTCAACTCTCACGGAGTCTCCCAC
The DNA here is from genome assembly GCA_030625065.1 of Alectoris magna. Lineage (NCBI taxonomy): Eukaryota > Metazoa > Chordata > Aves > Galliformes > Phasianidae > Alectoris > Alectoris magna. The sequence continues at coordinate 1,418,150 of CM060587.1, forward strand.
ACACCACAGTGCATTTGCAAGCAGGCCCATAGCAGTGTTAGAGATGCTCCTCACTACATTGCACAAAAAATTTGTGGATTATTACCTGGTCGGTGCTCGGTGTGTCTGAGATATCATTCATGCTTCGGCTTTGCACGTGGCCTGGAGACGAGAAAGAGAGAGAAGCAGGGTGAGAAAAACTCCATATGCTGTGCAGCTGAACCTCAGCCCCACACGGAAGAATGAAACAGGGCAGGAAGAAGAACAGATCGTGAACAGATCATTATTTAGCACAGCCAGGCCTACGGTAAGATAAAAGCTCGATAATAACAGCTTTCCTAACATCAGCCATCCTACAGCTGCACAAAACACATCTCATTCGTGCCCAGAGACGGCTGGTGTGGCAGGACCCTGCCTCACAATGCAGCTCAGTTTTGTTTCCCCCCTCCCTGCTTCTTTTTGGATGGTTTCAGCTCCCTGCTGCCCACCCCAGCTTACGCAGGCGGCCGTAGCTCGCGCTCTGCCGCATCCGAAGGTCCTCCGTGGAGCGGTGGAAGGCAGCACCCGCAGCTGGGCTCCGAACGGGGCTGCGATCTGGGAAAAGAGAGGATGGAGAGGAAGGGGGAACCACAAGGAGGGGGATGGAGGCTCCTCATCGGCCTCCCGCTGCTGGGGTGACCTTTATGGCACTGCTACACCCGCCGTTTGCTTTTGCCTCTGAACTCATCTGCAATTTATTCCACCCGCAGTAATTTGTCCGTTAGCAAAATATAGCCTTTGCTGCCTTGAGCCTTGCATGCTCTCAAGAGGAGGCTCCACACAAAGAGCCTGCACAACCCAAGGCCCTCTTTGACGCCATCACCGGGTTCAGATGGCAATTTCTTTTCCTAAAGAACCAATGCTTCACAGGTCACTCCAAAAGTTATGCCTCCTATTTATTTCCATGTAAACTGCAATAGACACAAAGAGCGCAGTAACACTCTTTGATAGAGCAGATTCTCAGCTACAAATGATGATTTTTCAGCAAAGTCACCACCATGAGCTGTGGATTTTCACCAGTGATGAACAAGAGCCTGCATGCCACCCCTGTAAAAACCTGCACCAGCAGAGGTGATCCACTGTTGCACAGCTGCTATGACAGCATCGTTGCTAGCAAAATATTGCCCATGCAGTCCAACTTCTACTACACTCACATCCACTGTTTGGTCTTTGTAAACGTTCGTAAGTGTTGGCAAATGTCAGCGGGGGCCATTTTTTTCCACATGGAGGAATTCAGTTCCACCCCTTTGCTTCACCTGCACTTCCATGCCAGACATCATCCTGTCAGGCTGCCCCTCTGCTGCCATCCATCACATGGCAGCAACACATCATGGGATACCGGTGGGAAGGATCAACCTCTACTGCCATCCTGCCAACATCTGCCCCTGGCACTGTGGGCCAACATAATAAAAAGTTCCCAAAGAGTGTTTATCTCGGGGAAAACCTTCTGCTCCAGGTTTGAAGAGCTGCACTGCTTCTCTCTGAAACACCGGCTGCAACCACAGCAATTGTCCTCTTTTTCTACACAACCCAACACCAACACCACTGGAAATAAGGATGGAACCTCATACGTCCTGCATTTCTGTGTGCCAGCAGTATTTATTCTGGTATTGAAGAGTTGCTGTTGGCACAAGAAACGTGAGGACACCTCTGCTCCTGTCAGCAACCACCTTTGTAGCTCGGTGTCCCTCTTTGCGAAGTGAAAGCAATGCCATCATCTTAGCAAAATGCAAGAAACGAATGAAGGAAACCCTTCTTTTCCATACCTACAGGGGCTAACTGCAAAATTTCCAAGTTGTGCTCTGTTTTGAGAGCTACTGGGCAAATATTAGCTCAAATATCCAGTCCTGTGATGTGGATGATGGCTGCTGTAAGACCTCGGGATGCCCGTGGGCTGGATACATTGCTTATCGACAGCCTTTTCCACGTGCACTTTGGGTTTGGGTGCTGCTGTTTGTGTCTGCCCAGAGAGCAGCTGAAGCCTGGCAAATCCTGGGCTCCACCAAATGACCTCCATTTAAATCTAAGTAAATAATCTAGCGTGAAAACAAACAAATCCCCTTTTATAAAGGCTCAGAAATAGGCAGGTTCAGTGACGGAGCAGACTGGATTTGTCTGTAGGCTGCTTGCCCCTTGGCCAAGTGACCGCCAATGCTTCTGTCCACCTCAGCAGACACTTCTTTGGCTTTTAGCTTCCATGACCTGCCACTCTCAGCGGGTGGCAAAACTTCTGGGGTTTTTCCTGCTGCCATAAACAGTTTCATGCCCCAGATGGTTCGTGTTTCTGCTTCTTTGCCTCCTGAAATCCGCTTCCCCCAGGGGCTGCTAACTGAAGATTTAAGGATGCAATTGGGTGCGGGTGGGCTGCCAAGCACTCACTGGTATTGGAGGACACCGACTTGCCGATGTCAGCCAAGGAGCGGTGGATGGGCTTCTTGGTCTGGTGGCGGTGCTTCCTGAGGAGCACGTAGCTGATCTTCTCCCTCAGCTCAGGTTTGAGCAGACCGTCCTCTATCTGCTTCTCAATGACATCGTCTGAAAGCATCAAACGAGGGAGAGTCACCCCGCTGCAAAACCTTCCTCCCCCTCCCAGAAACCTAAAAAGACATCAACTCTTATTGGACCAATTTAATGGCTTTCAACCGCCATCTTCACTTCCCTTGGCGTGAGTCACTGCTACCCGAAGACTCCTACCTATGATCTGGGGCAAAGAGTAACCATCGAGGTCCAGGAGCACCGTTCCTGTCTGCAGACACGTCCGCAGCTCAAACAGGCTGTGCAAAGACAGCGTGGACACGTGGGGTTTGCTCCACCTTTCCCCGCCTTCCTCCACCTTTTCTTCAAACTTTATCCACCTGAAACGACAGCAGCAGAGGTGGGAATGGGCCTGGAATGGAGCTGCTGTACGAGGGAAAGAAGGGAACTGCATTTCTTCAGCAAGCTTACAAGCCCACGTTAACTCATTAAGTCCTCCTGCAAAGGGTTTGCTCGCTGTTCAGGGTGAGAACAGAGAAATGAAGGCACCTCATTCTCATTGCTTGTGAGGTTGCAGAGTGGAGCAAAACCAGCTTGTCTCCACCACTCAGCAGGTGTGACACTCCTGGTACTCATGTGGGATGTTTCCCCACAGAGCTGACCTTGCCTTAGCCAGGCTCTGCAACTTCACAGAGCAGCAGAACTTCATGCATGCAGGGATGCAAAAAACACACAGCGTTGCAAAGGTCTTTTTAACATCTTAGCAATGCCCAAAATTCAATGTGGGCAATTCATTCCCGTGGTGGGAGAGGAAAAGGTCTGAAAGCTTCTGTCCCTTGAAAATAAGCCCTTCTGCCTCCATTCCTTAATGTCACAAGCCAAAGACTTCAGAGCAAATCTGGGAGCAGTGGTTCTTCCAGCTCCCTGGGAACAGAGCGCCTGGAGAGACGTCAGTTTGGGGAAGAAAGCTGCCCTTTTCTCCTTTCTTCTTTTTTTTTTTTTTGTTTTTGTTTTTAAGGGAGGTCTGCAGGCTCCATGGATTAGTCTTGGCAGGGCTCAACCTTGCGACTTTTAACTGGTACAACATGGATTCGGATCCCTGCCGCTGCAGAGGGCACAGATGGGAAGGATGCGGGGGTAGAAAGGCTTCTGGGAGTCTCTGATGGCTCACAGAGAGCCTGGGACTGCGTGAGCTGCAGGGGGGGCATTAAAGTGCTGCTGGAAAGAGAAAATGCAAGGAAAAAAAGCCACAAAACACCACTTGGGAGTGTCGGGAATGGAATATGCAGAGGACAGAAATCCAGACCATTCAAAAGTACAGAGATTGTCCCTAAGGCCAGCACTGTATCCGTGGCTTCAAAGCTCCTCATCCCAATTTCTTTGCAGGAACCCCTTCTCCAGCCTTCCAAACAACACTGCTTTTATTGGGAGGAAGTTCCAGCTTCTCCCTGCCCCAGCCATAGCACCACTAAGACACACTGCTCACCCAAAGCCGATTAGGTTGGTTTTCCTTTCTCTTTTGCCCCATTTTCCTGCTGAAAGTGGGTTACCGTGCACGCACTGCTGTGAGAGCTGCTCTGGATGGCGTTGGGACCTGAGGCACGTCTCCTCTGCCCTGGGAGCAGCACCCCGCGATGCCTTTGCAAAAGCTCCAGCAAAACCCCCACCTGCTGTGCTCATTTCTTTATTTCCCCTCTCGGGAGACTAAATCCCACCGCGGGGTTTAACCACAGGTAGCGCTGCCGTGCCAAGGAGCTGCTCTCCTGCAGCTCAAGAGATTGAACCACTCCTCAGTGGAGAGAGGAAATCTGGGTACTGAGAACTCCATTTTCATGGGAGGGATTTGGAAACCTCCATGCCAACACCCCCCTGATGAAAAGCCCAATGCATTGGGAGTCTTTTGCGTGCATTGAGTGTTTCTGGGGAGCAGGGTGATATGCACATCTAACACAGCCCTGCCAAATGGAGAGGAAAATATATATCATCAACAGCATCCCTGCAATGCTGCTTCTAGAGCAGGGCTGGGAACCAGGAGAAAGGGGGATTTGCAGAGCTAGTTAGGAGGCTAGATTAAAAATAATAATAATTAAAAAATAAATAAATAGAGGTTTTGAGTAAAACATTCAATGTGCCAACATCAGTTACTGAGAAGTGGGGAAATTCTAAGTAAACCTGTCCCAAAGTCGCTGTGATATGGGTCGATGGGGGAAAGGATGAGTGGAGGGGATGCCGTAGGCAGGAGGTGTAACTAGGAATGGGAAGAGCCCTGGCTCTGGGATTGACGCAGCCTGGGGAGATGTGGAAAAGATGGGAATTCTTCCTTCCCTCTTCTACGTCCACAGGAACAACGCGCAGAATGCTGTGCTCTCTGCATTTCCCTAGACTGGGTGTGACTGAAAGCCAACAGGATTGTACTTAACCTCATTGAAACAATGCTTATCCACTGACCCATTCCACAGGGCAATGTTTCCAGCTGGGGATAGCTGGGGTTGGCTCTTGCCGATGCATTTCTGACCTGAAGGGTGGCTCGCCTCACCTGGCTGACTCCTTCCACTCCATCTCCTCCCCGTCGTGCTGCAGTGTGTCCATCTCTGTGAAGAGCGTGGGGTTGGGAGGCTCATCATCATCACCCAGGATGTAGCGGAGACGTTCAGCAGCCGGTGACACTGACGGAGGGGGAGGGGAAAAAGGAGAGTTATGCTGAGATGAACTCAAGCCAACCCCTTGCTGGAAGAGCCCAGCAAGAAAGGGGGATTGATTTGTTGGGTTATTTAGGATGCCAGAGTTAAAAAATAAAAAGAAAAGAGAGGGATTTTGAACAAAACGTTGAAGGTGCCAACCAGTGATTGAAGAGTGTGGAATCTCTGAGTATATCTGTCCCAAAATCTCTGTGCAAAGAGATAAAATTGATTGGAAAAGACCAATACTGTCCAGTCCAACCATCAACCCATCCCTCCCATGCCCATTAAAGATATGGGATGCTGAAGGAAAGGGTGAGCGGAATGGGTACAGCAGCCAGGAGGGTAATATATACCTATATATACATACACACTTATACATTACCTAGTGGGCATTGGGCGTGTTGTAAACTGCAGAATGCAACCAGCCCTACATGCAATGCAACTAAATTCTCAGCCCAGGAGCATTCTGCACCCCATTCCTATGGGATCTCCTGCATTTTTTCACCATCCATGGAGTTTGCCAGACCAGAGCTGTCCGCCATCAGCAACCAAATCCCCATCCACATCACTACGCTCTGGCACTGCACATCAGGATGCACGAGTGCTCTGTGTGCACTTTTTCTCTCCAGCTCCCAACCCCCCCTTCAAGAGGAATGATCCCAATTTACCATTTCTGCAGGAAAATCCACCTCTTTTGCCACAAACTGCAGGCTGGGTTGGGAAGAACCCCCTCCCCCCCGCCTCCTATTTTCCTCTGTTTGGGCAGCAGAGCTGCAGCACATCACCCGGCTGCCAACCTCTGTGGCTCAGTCCATTCTCAATTAAGGTAGGGAAAAAGTTTTGTGCCTTCGAGGTGCTCAACCCAAGTGGACACGGGGCGGCTTGTGCCGTTCCTCCTCTCCCCACAGCTGCCCAGCTATTTGAATAAGAGGATAATCAGCCCTACGCCGGGCTCCGTGGAAATGGTGTATTTTTAATAAAATCTTGGGTCTTAGCCCTCACCTAATATGGCAGGAGTTAATCCAGCAATGAAAATGTCTTTGTTAGCAGAATCCTCCTGTTCCCAAACCCTGGAATAAGAAAGTCGGGTAATGCAGTGCACGGCTCATTAAGTTGCCATGCGTGAGCAGAGGACAAACTCGCGGTGCCGCTGGAGCGCTGCCTTGTCCCGCCAGCAGATCAGCTGAAGGCCAAGTCGTGGCCACTGGGAAAGAATAGGATGTCCCTTGCAGTCCAGCTGAGCCTGCTTAACCGCTTAAGCACTTTAAGCCACACCAGCAGGGCTAAAGCCCTGTTGTCAAGTCCTCCTTGCCCTTCCATCATGTTGATTATTAAGATTCTTCATATCCCTTTTAATTTTAGAGCTGGGCTACATGTCTGGATGGCTCCAGGATCTTTACTCTCATAGAATCACGGAATCATTACGGTTGGAAGAGATCTCTAGGATCCCCAAACCCAACCCATCCCGCCATGCCCACTGGCCATGTCCTCAAGTGCCACATCTCCATGGTTCTGGAACACCTCCAGCTGCTCCCCATCAGACTTGTATTTGCTCTGCAAAACCTAAATTCACCGCAAACCTTAAACGTTGCCATGAGCTGCACTGCAGCAAAATGAGCTGCTGGGAATGCCCTTTCCAGGTGGCACCTCCAGATGCATTACAGAAAGGGGATTTTCAGTTTTCCAGGAATGGGTCAGCATGGGGTGCAGCCCCATCCCCTTTGTGATCACTGCTCACAGCACTGCCCACATTCCCACTGCCAGCTGAAGGGATACCCTTGTCTCTTGACACGTGCCTTGCTGACAGGTGGATGAGTGTGCATGGAGCTGCCAAACCTCCCACAAACCACCCACCCAAACAAAGAACAGATTGCTGAAGCTCTGGGGCTTCACTGTGCCACAAACCCTTATTGATTTGTTCACCCATAGGACACATCTGGCCCAGCACCGGGCTGCAGATTTTTGCTCTTTCTGCAAACACGATCCAGCCACAAAATCAATCCTGGAAATCACCAGCTTGGGAGGATATGCTGAAAAGTGGCATCTTTTCAGAGGGTGTGGGAAGGGCGGGGAACTGTCATTCGCATCCATCCCACCTTGCTGCTCAGCTCTCCCAGTTTGCTACTGGTCTGTGTAGCAGCATCCCGTGAGGATGCTGTGTGCTGGAGGATGTGGTTTGCATTTGGGAAATGCAAAAGTGCTGCAGAGACACCCGGAACCAGCACCTGCATCTCACAAGGTATCACTGAAACAAGATATTGTGCACACAACAGATCTGTGCCTCCCTCTGTCAACTCCTACGGTGGGAAGATGCTCACAGCTTCTCTGTTCTGATTTACACCCAGCAAATCGCTGTTAATTCAAGCTACAGTGGATCCAAATCAAGCCCAGAGATGTGGGACTATCTCAGCATTAACACTGATGATTCAGGGTAGTTACATGCACAAAAGAGCTGAGGTTTCTGTGGGTCATTGCACGGGACAGACGAGTTACACCAACTGGAGGGGCACAGAGCCCTTCACACCACACATTTAATGCAGCAGAGGAACCTCAGCCAACAGCGCCTATCCAAACCAAAAACCCCACTCTGCCTTCGGGGCTTGTTGAGAGGTACAGTAAAGATAGGCTGACATCCCATGGGGAGGGAGAATCCATGGGTGTTGCCCATGTCACACATTGACCACCCACTATCACTCCACAACAGCCTTTTTTCCTGAGTTTCGTGGCTCAGAATGGACCTTTCTCCCCCAAATAACACCAGACCGGGGCGTGCATCCCATGCGACCAGACGCTCTGCTCCCATTCATTTCAAGAAATCAGATGGCCCCAGGTCTGGGTGGCATTTCTCTCCCCAAACTCTGCCTGTGCTGCTTCCCTGAGCTGGGACAGGTGCTGATGGAGGTCCCCCCCCCTCTCCATTTTGAGGTGCCCCCAGGCTCATCCCAGCTGTTGGCATCACCAGGACTTGCGACAGCCCTGTGCTGACCCAGGAGAACCAAAGCCCAAAGCAATGGGAACTTTCCCCCCCTCCCCTCCTGCTCCCTCCGCCGTGACCACAAAGGAGGAATAGCACACAGTGCCGGCTCCTACCTGGAACGGTGTCCTTTTTTTCCCCCATTTCTTCCCGTTGAAACAAACCTTCCCTGCGCGGCACAAAAGCCCCCAAACTTCCTCCTTTATCCACTCAAGCCCGTTAAACTCCCAGGCTTAAGGAGCAGATTATGGAGAATATAAAGCACTTTCCTCTCCCTTCAGCTCTCATGACGGGAAGTTACCAAATCAAGCGAGATGCGTTCAGGAGAGGTGAGCACTTGGGAGCATGTGTGGCAGCAGGGCCAGGGGAGGGAGGGGAGGGACGGGAGAACAAAACCCAGGGATGGGTCTGGGGTTGCTTTGGGGGAGGTGGTTTTCTTTCCCTCCACTTGAAACCAAGTGGGAAAACCACCTGCAGCGTTTCCTCTGAGTTCAGGCTGCAAACACCAACTCTGCTCCCGTGCAAAAAGCTGGAGAAGATTTCCCTCTGCGGGGAAAACCATAGCTGAGATCCCTCCTGCACTGCTGAGACATGGCAGCAGAGCAGCTGGTTTGACATCAAGCCAAACACAAATTTCTGTGGAGCGGTGGGAAAAAAAAAAGAAAAAGCAAATAAATCAAGAGATCAACGAACACTTTGCTGTGCAAAATGTTAACCTTTGGTACAGAGAATTACGGAGACTGGGTAAGGTCCTGAGTGATCGGCTAAAGGGAACAAGGTTGGGGTTGGAAGGGGGGAGCTGGGTGTTTGCACACCCAGGACATCACTGTGCCACTCCATGCAACCTCCCAAGGGCAAGGAGGATCTCTTTTTAGACTACCCATCACACAAGCAGCCCCAAATATTGCTTCATGCCCTGTGCACAGCTCTCAGACGTCGGGAAAAACAGTGCCGAAAGCAAAAGCCGGGCAGGAAATGCAGCAGGGCGCACGAGGGTGATTTAACGCTGATTTACATCACACCGCAAAACCCCTCCTGCTTTCTCAGGAAGCCAGAGGACAACTCACTGGTCCTGCTGGCGTTGTCATTGCCGCTCTCGTAGCAGCCGTGGCCGCCGTCGTCGGTGTCGGAGCGCTCCTGCCGCTCGTAGTGCCGCTCGCTCTCGCTGGTCCGGTCCCGGCTGGAGGCGGATCGCCGCCGACGCCTCTTCCTCCGGTATCCCCGGGGCACCGGCACCCCGATGTAGATGGAGTGGTAATCTGGGGTGGGAAGGAAGGAATCAGAGAGCAGGTCTGAGCATTTCTAGCTTGTAAAGCTAGGCTCAAAACACCCACAGCCCCGAGTGCTGGGAGCTCTGGAAGGTCCCGCTGCCATACGACGGGGATGCTCACTGTGTCACTCACCTTCCTCATCATCGTATCTCCTCCTCGAGCTGCTGAGTCCCCGCTCGCTCAGCCCATCCTCATCCTCCAGCATGGTCCTGCCTTGTGGTGAGAACTGAACGGGGAGTCAAGGGCAGAGAAAGGGGAGAGGTGGTAAGAAGGGCCGGGGAGCAGCTCCTTCGCTACCTGTTGGGTAATCCCTGCTATGGAAAGCTCTTGCATGTAGCCAAAAGCACAGGGACCTTCCCGGAGGGCTGAGGGCACACTGGGGACCACCACCTCCTGCAACGTGCTGGCCTTCCCCCCATAGCAGCGAGCTCAGCCCTGCCTCACTCTGCACCATTGCTGCCCCTGCGCTGTCCCCGCAGCTCAGAAATGTATTTTACTGCACTGACATCTCCGTCCTTCCCTCCTGCTGCTGGCAGGAAGTTGCAAGGGATCATTAGAAAGAATTCCCCGTATGATGATGGAGACCTGCTTGGCTAACAGAGCTGTTGAAGTGGGGCTGGTTGGGGAGTAAACAGACATTTAACTTTTGGGGGTGCGTGCACAGTTAAAAGGGGTTGTGTCAAAGCAGAGTTTCTTTCCCCATATCCTAAGCACAATCTGATTTTCTGCTGCACGCGTTTCCACTTCCAGATATCTTCCTACAAACCTATGGTTTTATTCCCCACGTGAGATTATTTGGATTTTGCCACGGACACTAATTAATCTCCTAATTATCTGACCTCCAGTGATTGTCTTTCACACTTGACTTGGACGGGGGAATGGTTACTACTAGTGGCAGCCCAGTCGATGCCTCCCAAAGTCACTTTGAGAGCAGCTCTCTCTGCACCCCCCGCTCTGCCTGCCTGCATCCACAGCAATACACCGCCATTCATCTCCTGCAGGGAAGCAAAATCCCAATTCAACCCCAAAAAGGTTTAAAATAAAAAGCAAACTAGGTGTGCACACAAAGAGCCAGAAGGATCCGTTGCTGGCCAGGTCAGCTCTGTTTGAGTTGCTGAATTATTGACTCATTTTTCTCCAAGGCAGAGACCACTTTGTAACCAACACGGGCTCCAGCCTCAGCTAATTGCCACCTGAAGACATGAAGACATCCCTTGATCTAACAGATTTGGGCTTTTTAACCACCTTAGTCCAACTGTTCTTGCACAGGTGTAGGACTCAATCAATTTTAAGGGTAAACAGCTCTGGGCAGACAACCATGCCCCAAACCTGGCTGTACTGGAGGATAACACACACCAGCTGTGAGCCTTGGCTTCCTGCAAATAACATCATGGGGCTAAATTTGGGGATTCAGGAAGCTGATGCTGGCAAGAGAGAGACAGCATTACACTTACCCAGCTGCAGGTATAAATAATTTCGCTTTAAAATTGACCCAGTGCCTTCCAGCAGATGAATGCCACGAACCCCCCCAAGAGATTTCCCCAAGGGCAGCAGTGCTGGGTGTGGATGGGGACATGCAGCCCTCCTGCTGGGTTTACATTGCTAAGAAATATGAATTATTATTATTTATTATTATTATTATTATTTTACAACCTGTCCTGGCCAACACGAGCTCTGCCACAGCTCTGTTTGGCAGAAAAAAATAACTCATTTCCCCAACAAAAACACACTTTGCTAAATCCGCTGATAAATAGAAGGTCCCGACTGACGTATCCAAGCTGTGCCTCGGGATGTTTTTCATCTCATTTTTTACATAGGCAGTTTTATTTTCCCCCCAGAAGTCTTTGCATATAAACACAAGCATGACCCAGGCTAGAACTGTAGGGAAACACGACCTAAAGTGCTGTAGAAGCAAAAAGCAAGAGAAAAGAAGAGAGCATCCATACGTCCCAATTAAACCCCACTACCCCCACCAGCTTTCAGTTCCATAAAAGCAAATGTTAACGTCAACAAACTCACCTCTGGTTCTCCAGAAGCACTCAGAAATTGGAGGGGCTTTGCTCGGTGTGGGGATGCAGTGGGTGCTGATGGGTGCGGGAGCCTGGACTGCCTCGGGAGGAAACCACTCCTGCGAACATCGTATCGATGCCCATTGGCTGCAGCTCTGTAGCTCCCAGCTTCAAATGTATTTTTGGGTAAAGCTGATTGACTTTCGGAATAGAAAAGCATCATGGGACGTAAATAGACCTTCAGAGAGGTTGTGACATTCATGCCACGCAGACCTGGTGGCGTGCAATGATGGTTTCCAGATGGGATGTAACAATATTTCGGCTGCCAATCCCTACCATCCATGATCTGCCCCTCTTGACTTAATTGTTATTTCTTTAATTATTGATTCCTATCAGTTTTGCCTCGATTGATGGGGAATGGGGAGAGGAGCGGCTTTTGCTCTTTGGCTCAGCGCAACCTCACACAGGGCTGATAGCACAGAACATGAGGAAATTACCTGGGGAGGTACAGGGAAGCACTGCCAAGAGGCAGAAAGCTCCTGAACCCATCGAGGACCACAGGACCAGCCCAAGTGCCATCAACAGCTTTGCCTTTTTTGATACATGGTCCACATTTTGCCTTCAACACATGAAATGTCTGCAAATTTGAGCATGAAAGAACCAACCTCTTGGTTTTGTGAGCGGGTGAAGCGTCCCCTCGCCTGCCTGTGTCTATTTAACGCCTGGCTTGCTCACATCTGTTTAACCTTTTAGCAGGGATATCAATAAATCCGCATCAAAGCAGCATCAGGCACTTGGCTACAGACAGTCCCATCATTCAGCAAGCAAGCAGAGAAATCCTGCTTTGGGCTTTGAGGCTGTCTGACAACAGCGTTTTTCCTCTCACCTCTCTGGCATCATCTGGAGTCTCAGCAGAAGCAAAACCTGTTTGGTGCTTTATGCCTGTTTGCTACATGGGAATAGCATAGCAGGGTGCCAGGCCTCCATGCACATTGCATCCACCGTATCTCTCATCACTCAGTGCCTGCTACAAAGCATCCCTTATCAGTCCAGGTAGGAAAACCTGCTGAGTCTGACCCACTACGTGCTGCACTCCAGCCTTCCTAGGCTCTGCCCAGCTAGGAAATGGTACAGAGACAACAGCAGCAGCTCACCCAGTAAGGAAGCAAAGAGAAAAATAACAGGAATGAATTTTCCCCAGCTATTACACGGAAATTAGCCCCAAAGAGCAGGCTGGATTTATCAGCTTGTATACATCATGGTTTTACTGAGTGCCTCCCAGAGACTGGAGGAGGAAGGAAGGAAAAAAGCAAAACCTCTGGGGCTTGTGAGATGCCTGGATGAAGACAAACACCTGTTATTCCTTAGATGATCATGAGCACCTGGAGGTTTTGACCTTTCTCACCTGCAAGAAATCCCACAGTGTTGGTCGCATTGCTTTAAAAGCACCCAATAACCCCACTGCTGGCTCACAGCTCCATTTCCAACGCGATCTATGGGAACCACCCCATGCAAAAAGCCCTTTTCAGGCTCATGCTGGGAAGGTTTTCATCTGGGTAAAGGAAAAAAGTCTCAAAACAGGCAGAAGAGGGAGACAGAGCCCAGCAGTTGTATGCAGCACAGTGCGCTTCGTGCCCGCGTTATAGAACTTGGCTGCTGGCTTCCAAAATGCCCTTATTAATATGAAGCACATCTAATAACTCCAGCCTTTCTTTTGCTGGTTGGGGGGAGGGGGGGCAGCAGAAACAACCATTTTTAAGAGCAGACTTTTTGTTCTTTCCTTTGTGTTTTTTGCTTTTGAAGTGACTTCGCCCACTTGATGGATGTGGCTGCCACCGCTGCCCTGAGGGTGCCCATGGGTTCCTCTTGGGGGAAAACAATCTCCAATCGATGCCTCCTCCTCTGCACTCACCGAGCTGTGTTTGACTTTGGGTTGATGGATGGCAAAGCTTCCACCAATGGGTTACAGCTGAGCCAGCACTGGGGAGCAATGCAGAGGCTTTCATTCTTGGCTTTCCTTTTGATGAAAACGCACTCATATTTTTGCAATTCATCAGCCCTGGGCTTCCCTCTTGATTCCCAGCGTGGCCCATTTATCCCAGTCAGCATATTTAATTCCTATATCCTGAGCACTGCAGAAAGGAATTGCTGCCTCGATCGCCAAGATGCTGCGGTAAAAATAATAAATGTTAAAAAAAGAGGGAAAAATCCTTTCCTTATTTGGGCTTTAGATTTGGTCTCTGGAAGAATCATGGAATCGTTAAGGTTGGAAGAGATCTCTAGGATCCCCCATTCCAACCCCAATCCATCCCACCATGCCCACTGACCCTCAGTGCCACATCTCCATGGTTCTAAAACACCTCCAGGGATGGTGACACCGTCACCCTGTGCCAGTGCCCAACCACTCTTTTGGAGAAGAAATTCGCCCTCATGTCCAACCTGAACCTCCCCTGGAACAACCTGAGGCCGTCACCTCTTGTCCTATCTCTGTTAGCAGGGAGCAGAAGCCAACACCCCAATCTCCCTTCTGTGGTTGTAGAGAGCCATGAGGTCTCCCTGGGGCTCTATCCTTCAGGAGATCAGGATAAATGTGAACATAAGGATAGCCCAACGTGCACTGGTGGTGCTTCTCCCCCCTCCCCCAGCAACTCAACCAGCATGCAGCAAGTGCCAGTGACTTTGCAAAATAGAACAGCAGTCACATTTATTGTGTTAAAAATAAAAATAAAAATAAAGAGATGTACAAATACTTCAAGTCAGCAATGTAGTAAAAGGGCTCTCGGGAGCTCATGTGCCCACACAGTGCACTGCACTGTTACAGCCTCCCAGTGCTACTTTGCAGTCTTCCCCAAAGGTATCCCCTGAACCTGAGAAAACAGACTGCAATATTTTCACATTCAGCATCAGCTGAAACTGAGAGTTTTGCTCAAAGCTTCCTTTTCCACCGCTGCTTTCAGCCCTCCTGCTCCTCACTCTTGGCTGTGGCAGACACACCTTCCTCTTCTTCTTCTTCCTCATCCTCCTCCATGGCATTCACGGGGATGTATCCTCCTTCCTTGGGCAAGCACCAGCACCAGCCTGCACCACTCAGGTCCAATGCCCCGAAGCTGAAATCGCGCACCTCCAGCATCCTGAAGTCCACGGTGTCCAGCTGGGAGTAAATCTCATCGAGCTTTTGCCAATACAGCCACGCCATCACCAGGCCGACCACCTGCAAAATGCACAAGTCAAAGCCACCACGGGCACGCAAACCATCCCCAAACATCTTTGTGTGCAAGAGAGGCTGTCAGCCTCACTCTGCAACCTGAGCAAGAGATGGGAGTGGACGTGATGCAGTAATGCCAGCTGACAGAGCAGGAGGATCTTTGCTAAATCTGCTGACAGCTCTGTCTGTCTCATGACTTCCCACGCTGGCCCCGACCATGGGGCATGCTGGATATCACTGTGAGCGTTGCAAAGAGAGTGGCACGGGTCTGTGTTCCGGCTAAAATTAGGATAACGCTGCAAGCAAGGTGCCACTTGGGTTATTTCCCTGCTTGGCTGTCAGGGGAAAAAGAAATAACAATTTAGATCTTAAGGAGGGTAAAGACAAGTGTTTCCAGCAGCCCAGGGATTCAAATCCATTGCTTTGATTTCACCTGATGCTTCCTTTGGGGTGATACCTGTACCATCCATCCACTGGCATCTCCTGCAGTACTGCAGTGCCTTGCTGTGAGAGCTGAAAAATTAACATTTTTTGATCATTGAGCTGCGTCCCAGCTGATCCATCAGGGTCTGCAAAGGGGGAGAGTGAAGGAAAAGACAAATGGGGACGTCGTGCAGCTTAAACCAGGGATCAATGGGAACTCCCAAATGGAGAGGAGGCAAACTCCTTTCAATGAGAACTGCTGGTGATCGGTGGACGGTTGGACTGGATGATCTTGTAGGTCTTTTCCAACCTTGGTGATTCTATAATTCCACAGGGGAAAAGGCACATCACAAGAAGTGTTTCCTGGTGAGCTGAAAGCACACAGGCAAACACGAGCAGCATCAGGTTCATCCATTTGCCTTTCAGGGACAGAGAAATGCTCCACCAGCCTCACCAGCAGCACACACTGCACAGAAGATACCTCCATGCCACTCAATCTTGGTTGATAGCTCTTTGCTCAACAAGAAATGGGGAAAACCACATCCATTGGGGGTGCTTTCCCAACATAGAGTCCTCCCCTCAAGGTCTGCTCCCCACTCTGAGTCTCAGCTCGACTCCACCAATCCTCAAAGAGCGTCCTGCCTATTTTACATTCCACCTAATTATGGCAAACAATCAGCATCTTCACCCCCTTGATAACAGGATGAATCACCAAAATAACAGGTGTAGTGCAAGGATGCTGCGTGGTTACGGCCAGCAGGGCTCTTTCCGAAATGCTGAAAGAATGAGTGAGTGCCATTAGGGTTCTTCGTTGGGAAATAGGATCGCAGATACTGTAAGGAAAATTGAGCTGCAGGGACCTGTGGGCAGGAGGGATGCAGGAGGCCAAGGCGATGCGCGGTGCTTGGGGGCATCTTTACCTCCTTATGGAAACAAGAGAGAGCCCAGAGCAACCACTGTAATGCCCACGCTGAAAATAAGGTTGTTCTCATCCACATCCAACAGCAGAGCCCCCAAGGACTTCCAAAGTCTTAAATAATATTCAAATACATGTCATGCTCCAGCATTATTTACTTCTATGAGGTCACTGGGCAGATTAACAGCCCACTGCTGTTAGAGTGAAGGGACCAGGAGAGCAAACCTCTTTGAAGGGACACATTTTTAGGCAAGCACATAAAATTTTTCCTCCGTTAACCAAACAGTAATTCAGGGAAAAAGATTTGTGTCTACAATAACTTGAATCCAAACGGATCCTGTCCTGCAAAATCAGCCAGGTTTGGGGATGCAGTGCTGGAAATTTGCCTCCTATTTCTCTCCTCCTGATGGGACACAGCATTGGGGTGAAGCAGGGGATTTATTCAACTTAATTAAGGTACCCCAAGTCCTCAGCCGGCAGCCTGCATCCCCACGCCTTCGCTCTCTTCTGAGTAATGAACCAAGTGCCACTCCAGCTCAGCTCTAAATATCCTCTCCCACTTAATGAAAATGGAAAAAGCTGTCAGGAATATAGATGAATTCAATATCCCCAGCACCAAGGGCACCATGTTTTCCAGAAGTAAAGAGACTTCTAATGGGAGTGCTGATTTTATTGTGCTGCAGTATGAAGGAAGGCTTTATTGCAGGGGAGCGTGTTACCACAATGGGTGAAGCATCAGATTAAAGAAAAAAAGGGGAAAAAAAGCTGTTCTTCTCTCTGCTTTTTCCCCTTGTAATGACTTCAAGCTACCACTGGCGGGTCATTGGAAGCAGTGATTTGCCTGTTCTTTCTGTTTGGTGTTCAGCAAGGGACAGAAAGCACTGCTGCTGCCTCACGAGGTCCCTATCTCTCTGCTGTTTCCTATCTCTCTGCCTTCTCACAGCTGCAAACAAGCAGCTTAGAGCTGGTAAAGCAGCATCTTACTGCAGCCAATGCCCTTTTTCTCCATCTTTCAGCATCGCTCTGGGTCTCACCCAGAGAGCAGCAGATGAACTTTGCCCAAAGCACCCAATCTGGGCAAAGCAACCTCTTCATTTTCCTTTTCAACCAGCAAGAAGGAACTAGAGAGTGGGACCTCTGTGATCAGCAAGGGCCATCTGGAAGCTCTCCCATCCAACCCAAGCAGCTAATGGAAATTCAGGGCTATCAGAGGGAAAAAAAACGAAGTGCCAAAGCACAGATTGTCAGGGATTTTACTTGATTCTGATCCACCCGGGAGGATGGAGGGGTAGGCAGTCTGATATTTTCATTATCTAACCCGAAGACCCAACGGTAACTGCTCAGTTCAACCCAGAAGGTTCCCATGCCATTCCACGCTACTGGCTTTCTCTGGAACACCTGTGAGTTTTCTCTGTGCAAAACAGCAAAAGCTCAAAAAGCAAATTAAAAACACGTTTTGATCCTGAACCTATAATTATTTTTAGCTAACTTAGATTAGTGACACTAATTATAACTAGGCACTGTATTATGTTTTTACTATGGGTGTCTGCCTGTCCAGCTGAGCAGCGATACCAGGACAACATCTGCTGATGTTTCCAAACCATTGCTGCAGAAAATAAACTGTTATTGAATCTGAGACAGCAAATGTGTCACCTTGTTCACCACTATTACTGCAAGGCACGAGGAACTGCCTTAAGAGGTATCCAGGAAAGGTTGGAAAGTGATGGTTTGGTAAGGGCAGCTCTGAGCATGGAGGAAATAATCCATTGGCCCAACAAGGGTCTTCTGCAAGCAAGTTGGTATTTAAAGGCAGGGTTCTCACAGAGGTCATGGACTGTAGATGGAAAAATCCTTTTTACTCCTTGTTCCTATTTCATTCAGTATGCATGAGCTGCCTGAGAATATAATGCCTCCCAGTCCCTGAAGCAACTTAGGTATTAAAAAGGAAACTAAATACAAATTAATCTTGGGGGAGAGGAGAGGAGAAGGGAGGGGAAGGGAGGGGAAGGGAGAAGAGGAGAGGAGAGGAAAAGAAGGGGGGGGAAGAAAAAGGAGGGCAAAAGAGAAGAGGGAAAAGGGAAAAAAAAGATGAAAGAGGAAAGAAAGGGAGAGGGCAAGGCAAGGCAAGAACCCTCTGAGAAAGAAACTCTTTTAGGCAAGAAGATGTTTAAGATGACTGTCACCAAGAGAGGCAGACACCAACCTGCAAAATGCACAAAATAGTTCATCTTCAGGACTCACACTCTTGGAATCATAGAGTCATTTAGGTTGGAAAAGACCTTGGAGAACACTGAGCCCAACCATCAGCCTGGCACAGTCCCATCTCTACGCCGTCAGCGCCACATCCACACATCTGTTAAATACCTCCAGCAACACGGAGTGCAGCACTTCCATATCTGCCTCCATGCTGATGCAACGCAGCACAGCGCCCTCCTACTCTGCAGCTGCTCCCAGCTAAGAGCTTTGGAGATTGATGAAATATCAAAGTGAAACAGAGATAGCAACAATTTACTGCAAGTCCGCTGCACTACAGAGTCAGTAGATATTAACCCTTGGAGATGACCCATCAGAGATTTGATTTTTAATTGGACTTGTGTTATTTTCTCCTTCTTTAGGATGGAGGAAAAAGAAAAAGAAAAAAAAAAAAAAGAGCTTTCTTTATCCCCTTATTTCTTCCTTATTACAGTGGCTATTTCTCCATCTTGCTAAGAAGGATTAAACGCCATCGGAAAACATCCTCAGCAAGGATCACTGAACAGGAAAGTTGAAGATGCTTTTCCCTGGGTTAATATTAAAGCTGCTGCGAGATCCTCCAGGCATGCAAAGGGGAAAGAGCAAAGCACGAGGTTACGTGGCTTATTTTAACTACAAATGCACATAGCAGACTCCCTGTATAATCCTGCTGGATGCAAGGAAAGTGGGGAAGTAGATGCTATAAAAACAAATTCAGGTGTTTCACTGCTTTCTGCTGCGAAATCCGGGACTGCTTCACAGTTAAACACAAACAGTACAAGGACACAATGTGAATTTGCCACTGACTGCAGCTTGGCTGAGAAGGGAAAAGAGTCAGTATTGTTACCAGAGAATGAAACATAGGAAAAAAGAGAGAAATAAAGGTATTCTGCGTAGGCAGAAATACAGCTTAGTCGATGCATTTATGCTTTGCTCCAAACAAAGCAAGACAAATGAATACAATCAAATCCTCACCCCCTAAACAGTATTTCTCCCCTCCATTTCCTGATGGATTGCTTAAGAAAGATGAAGACATTGATGGTTTAAGAGTGGGGGGATATGCTCCCCAAGGGCAATCTATGGCAGTCCAAATTTTTCTTGGGTACTTCCTTCTGCATAAGAAGGGCTTAGGAATGTTGCTTATCCCAAATCCAAGCACAAATCTTGGGCACTTGGATGAAGAATATCAGCCAAGCTCAAAACCCCATCCTCGAGCAGCCCTTGAGCAGCTCAACATCACAGGTAAGGTTAAAGTTTGACCCTAAGGAAGGCCACATTTTTTAAGAAAGTTGGCCAAAACCCAAAACTGTACTCAGGATGTGGATTTGGGTCCCAACCTTCTCATTGGCTTGCTGCAAGTTTTCCATTGAGGTGGTTTGCAGCTCTTTTTGAGACTGGAATAAACATACAGTGAAACACAACAAACGCCCAATGGCCGAAGATGAGACATGTCAATATGTTTAGCCAAAGCTCAAAGCAACACCACCTTTCCATGTCAACAGTGCTCTTCTCAAACTGGCAGCTCAAGGACAATATTCTCATCCTGGCTCTCCATTGGCAGTTGCCGGGCTTGAAGCTGTTTCTGGGCTGACAGCTCCTGGCAACGCAGGCGGCCATTTATAACTTAATTCCCTCCAAAACTTGACAGCATCAAATCCAATTTATATTTAAAACCTGGAAGTCGCAAGCAGATGGGAAGAACGACGTTCTTGATCTGAAGAGCATTTAAGGGGATGCCAGAAAAATCACAACGCTCACTCGAAAGCACTTGATATTCATCAAGGCTCAGCAATCCTTATTGCCATCACTGGTTTGTCTCCCTGTCCTTCCTAATTAAGAGCACCATGTTGGTAGGTTAATGGATAACGCAACAGGCAGCTCCTGTAATGGGCTCTTGACATCCTGCAAGGCAGATGGAAGCGGTCGCCTCTTTTATGGTACTTTCTCACCCTATTTCTGTGCCCGTTGTGTTTCCTGTTGGTAGCACAGCAGAGGTTCCATTCTCATCTGCACGCTGCAGAGATGGCACTCGATAAATGTGGAGTACTGCAGCTAGGACTGGAGAAACTGCTCCCTCACCTCGTTTTTTTCATTCGGATCAAGAGTGGGTCCGAATGGATCAGGGGAGTTCAAGAAACATTAAGACGTTGCACTAAGGGATGTGATTCAGTGGGCAAATATTGGTGGTAGGTGGACGGTTGGACTGGATGATCTTGTAGGTCTTTTCCAGCCTCGATGATTCTGTGGCTTGGTGATTCTATGATCACCTGAGACACCCAAGAGAGCTTTCGTTTGAAAAATTAACTCAGTGTGGCACATGTTTCCCAAATAGCTTCTACTCTACTCAACCACTATTCTATACGTCACTGCAAGTGGAAGCCCAGGAAAAATATCATCATTTCACCCTCATATAGATAAAACCCTGTATCCAGAAAGCACCACCAAGTACCTCCAGTGGCAAACCCAAAGTTATACCCAAGGAGTTAAAGAGAAAGCTTTCATACGTGAGCCTTGAAGGAGATAAATAATAATAATAGTAATAATAAAAGACTTAACACCATATTACTACAGTTCTGTTAAAGATTATTCCAGAAAGATCTAAGAGATATTCACATCTTTGCAAGCACAGTGCCAACAGTGCTCCAAAGGAGAAACCCCCACTGCAACTCAAGATTTCTCACCATATCCAGCATTTGTGATGGAGAGCTTAATTATTTCTGTTGGAAAGCTGCCTGGATTCTCAGGCATTGGTAATGGCCAATGATTTAAACACAGCTTTCATGATGCATGGAAATAGCTGCTGAATTTATGATTATGGTTCCTTTTGGTTGATATTTACGTGCTATTTGAAGAGAGATGTAAAAACAAATGCAACGTGATTTCTGGGTATCGTATGCATGTCTTGCTTTCAGATGCTACTACTTGAACATCAATTAAATGTGGGAGTGTGCTATGAGACAGCCAGCACCACAGCAGTAAATTGCTAATTTTGCTAAGGTTGCTCTAGAAAGTGTTGTTACATTCACACTCAAGACAGACCTCAGATATAAATAAAAGCTACTTAAAGACAAATCGCTTTCCTCCCCCAGAACCGAGAAAGAAGCCAAGAGGATGCTGACCTGATCCACAGCCTACCTGGGGAAGCAGCAGGGAGCAAACAATGCTCAAAGTGGACTCAAAGTTATCTTTCAGCCACAGCCCGACGGCGTGGATGCAGCCTCGCACATGGATGACGTCGAGCAGCTCCAGGCGCTGGAGGAAGGTTGAAAAGAAGCACTGCAGTCAGAATTGAGGTTGTGGGTTTGGATGGGTTTGCTCCGTTCTGCAAAGGAGCGCCATGACAAAGAGTTTGGGAATCCATTTCTTAGATTGGACTTTTTTTTTTTCCCTGGGTTTTCTTGTCAAAAGCCAGTCCCTTTACAGTCACAGTCCATACTGTGCCTCTCTGCTGTGACAGAGTCCTACAGTCACCCCTGGGGGTCACACAATCAGTTCTACCACCAAAACCAAAACTCAGGGCTAGCATTTGCTAGGACTGACCAAAGAGATCTCATTACTCCCCAAGAGGCCCCACCAAAGCCTGCATACACCACCCAAACATGCCGTGTGCTCGCACTCTTTGAGACCATGCAGAGCCTTCCATTGTGAGGCAGAGCTTCAGGTCATTTTAGGGGTGTTTTGGGAAGGGCTTCACAGGGGTTTTTTTTGTACAGAAGAAGGAAAAAGCAAACACTACCTCTTTATCAAGTGTCCTGTATCCACACAGTGTGTTAATGACTTCTCCGGGGACCTGTGAACAGAGAGATGGCACAAACTTGGGCTAGAGGAAACCAAAGGCAACAGATAGGAAATAAGAAAATGATTTTCTTGAACTACTTTCCCCTTTGGTTTCTGCCATTTCAGAGGATGCTTCTCATCTCTTGTCCAGTGGTTCGAGCTGGGACCACCCCCATGTTATGTGAGCATTGGACAAAGCAGCTCTGTAAGATGTTCCCTTGATTTTCCCCTTGCTTAATTCTCGCTGCCTTTTCTCACACTTTTATCTGCCTCTCTCCTTCATAACAAAGGGAATTTCACCAGGATTAAACGTACTTGGTTTCCCAGCAATCGAAGGGGAATTTCCCCAAAGCCTCCCAGCACTTCAGGGAGAAACTTTAGGATTTCAGACTCCGAGTGCTTTCATTACCGTTGGCCAATGAACGCATTTCAAGAGCTGCAGCTCATGAGAGAAACCCCAGCCAAGCGCTGCTGTTCCGGAGCTCTATAAAATTAAATCAGTCCAAATTTCTTTGCTTCCATCAGGATGGAAGGGGTACATTTTGAACAGACTACAACATTTTTCTAACGTTGGTTACAAAACCAATTCTTACTCATCCCATGAAAAGCCAAGCCAGGGGGGGAAGCTCCAGCATGTCCTGAGCTACGCAGCTTCGTACCTCTCAGGACTGATCTTCTGGTGTTGGCTTTTTGTCTGTTTTTGGCTTATTTCATTAGGAAAACAGCATCTTCCATAACGCTGTGTAATTCTAAAGGGGCCCTGTATCCATAAAGTAAGAACAAGCTGAAATGATCACGCTTTCAGAAAAATGGCTTTGGCAACCAGCAAAAGCTCCTGGACAACAAAACAAAAACTTCCCGTGCTTTTGGAGGCACAGAGATGAAAAAGAAATGTGCACATTTAGGGGTAAATTATGTTTTCCTGCAAGACACGGCATAAAAGAAACGTGCACTTTCAGGTCCCAGCCATAAAGCTGCAGCTTGTTCCTTCTGCAATTGGCAGCGAAATTATCCCAGTGATGCTCTACCAAGAGCATCTGCACCTATCTATGTTACCCACAAAATCCCCTCTCTCATCACTTCAATGCTCTACTTACAGACTGGCATAGTGAAGGAGATTAATTAGTCCTTGTGCCTACTAAAGACTTGCAGGGAAATCCAGAGATTGGCAGCAAGGCACCTGCTGGCATTTCAGGGATGAGGTCTCACCCTAGGTTTAGCCCACGAAATGGAGAATACGGGTATGGAGAACTCGTAGTGCTCTCATTGCCATTGCCAGTAGTGACACAAAGGAACATGTGCATGATCAAGGATCCATCTATTTCATTTGCATTGCAAGCAAGCGAAGAAATTCACTAAACACAATAACCCCAAAACCATCGTTCTTGGCAGCTTTCAGTTGGCCTTGCTGCTCACATGTGGACATCATGGGATCCTTACTGGTGAAACACCACTGCTTTCTGTAGGGCTCATCCATTTGAACATCTGGCTGCAGCACAAATTGCCACTTTTCTTCTTTCTTGCATCAAATACTGAAAGGTTTCTCAGTCACCCCCCCGGTCCAACCCATCTGTTCCCTCAAGAACTCACGTTTGGGCTAAATGCAGAAAGGAGAACAGTGAGGTTTCAGTTTTGAGCAACTTTTTACCAAGATGCTGCATGGAAGCAAAGGTCAGAGCTGAATGGATATTCCTAATACAAAAAGAGGTGACAGCCCTTATTCTACCTGAATTAATTTTGATGCATCCAGAGGCCACATAATGGCAACAAACCCAGACATCTTAAACCAAGGGCAAAGGGCTGTGATCCCTGCATGCTTTTTACGACTAACTGCTTTACCCCCCAAAACCTGTGCCAGATGTCAGCAGGGACAATTCAAAAGGAGACATCGTGCTTGGCAGAGGCACAGCTACCCTGCACTTTCCCCACAAGAAGAATAAATGCATTGGAAAATCATTTAGAAAAGTACTCAGAGATGAAGATCCCTTCTCAGCCCCTTAAGTAGGTGCGTATTTACCCATTCCTTACTCCTGGGTAGCCCTTGGAGATGAGACTCTTCAAAATAGCAAGAGAAATTTTGGAGGATGTCTGTTCTCATTTAATGCAACTCAGCCTGCCCTGGGAGATGCCCAAGAGGATGCAATACAATCCTTTGGAGGGGTTTGTAATAGGAAAAGCCTCGCCTCAGAAAATGGGATGGTTTTAGGTTTAAAACCTCTCCACCTGTCAGAGACACATTCACAAGCTTTAATTGTTGAAGTGAGTGTGCAGGATTTGCCATGGGCTTTCCCTCCCAGGGGCTAGGGCATCCTCCAGATCTGGCTCGTTAAAGTGGGAAGCCAAAAGGACAAGAAGGAATGGCTTTAAGCTCAAGGAGGGAAGGTTTAGATTGGATATCAGTGGGAAGTTCTTCAAACAGAGAGTGGTGAGGTGCTGGCACAGCTGCCCAGAGAGGCTGTGGATGCCCCAGCCCTGGAGCTGTTCAAGACCAGGTTGGATGGAGCTCTGGGCAACCTGGGCTAGAAGCAAATCTGGAGGCTGATGGCCCTGCCTGTGGCAAGGGGTTGGAATTCAATGATCCTTGAGGTCCCTTCCAACCCAAGCCATTCGATGATTCTATGATTCCATTACTTATCCCACCACATTAAGTATCTGTGTTTTCTTCCATCTCCAAAACGGTTTGCCAGGCAAAGGAGTTTTGTTTCCCAGGTTGTCAAAAACCACAGGGAGTGTAAAAATACCAAAAAACACACTTGACTTTCTCCAACACATCCTCACTAGTAATAAAAGAAAGGACGGGGCATGAATTTCTAATTCCATCTTCAGGAGCAGACAAAGATCCTTAATCAACGCCCTGATTAGAGAAAATAATTATTTTTGCAGCTAATTTGCATGCCAACCTTCCACTGATAACAAAAATATATTAAATTTCCCCCTTTTTTTCTATTGAAAAATAAATAAAAAGGCCAACAACAATGCTAGATTTAAGATACGTGCAAGTATACAAGCAAGATACAAGCAAGTTCTGCACAAGTTCAGAGCTGGCTGGTGATTATTATTCCATCAGTAATGCAGTCCTCCAAAGTAATGTTCTGGGGGCCCAGGGGTCCATAAACAGTGTTAAAGAGAGCATTATGCCAGTAAATTATTTTCAGCAATATTGACAGCATTTTTAGCTACAGCAGCTGAAGATATTTGCACTTTTTCTTGCCCAGCTCCTGGCTTTTTCTTAAGCTCTTCTCATGTCTCCTTTTACAGCAAAACTCACAAAACCTCCTTGTTATGAGCTGATGCCAGCAAACGGGAAGCCCATGCTGCTAAACCTAGTGGCAGCTAGCTGAGAACAGCGTGCCACTGCACAGGGGAGCAAAAGGAAAGGACAACAGCTGATCCCGATCCACGCTGAGATACAGCCAAGTCAGCTTAAGATGCTGCTCTTTGTCAAACCATCCTCCAAACCAGACGTAACGTCTGACAGTAGGTAGGAAGATGGGAACTCAGCATTTCAAACAACCTCTTGGCACAATACAGATGCAGTGCACAGCCCAGTGCTTTGCTATTCACACCACATTAAAGCAGCAGAGCCCACCAAAACGCAGTGCATATACCTGCTTTAACTTCTTTAGTGTTTCGTGCCGATGCTGTCCCAAGACACTACATAAAATGGCAACACAGTTTATAAGAAGCCAGTGCAGAAATCAGTGAGAAGATGGGATTTTGCTTAAATAGAGGTACTTCCTGTGCCTTGGCTGCTTTACCTTCCTGATGCAGCATGTGTAGGGCACGCCGCATGCAAGTGGTCCGCTGCCATTGCAGGAGTGGTACAGGTTAACCTCCCAGTCCCGGTATTCATCGCCACCGCAGCAAGAAAACTGCAAAGGAAGAAAAGGAAGGGATAAGGCAGGCAGGTGAACAAAGCACGACGTTTCCAGCCCACCCATGCATCTCCCTCCAGCCTCGTATTACATCTCTAGTGCTGCTGGTATGAAGAGATCCCCAGTTACTTCTTGCTAAGTAGTAAGCTGAAGCTGAAGATACCATGTTAAAAACCAACCAACCAACCAAGGGTGTTTAGCAGCATTTCAGAGACATGCAGCAGCTAGAGGACTGTGCACGCATGTGTTGGAGGCATCACTCTTTCACAAGCCCGGGAAAGATGAGGCTCATTCATGCTTTGCTCCAGCTGATTTAATTACAGGTGACTAATCCATCCTATTCCCAGGGCATGCAAGAGAGATGCTTTTTCAGTGCCTTGAATGAACGCTCAACTAGTTGGTGCTATTTGGCAATATGCTGATAAAACTCCACGGTCTAACAGCCATTTCTCTTCCCGTCAGGTTCAATTAGAGATCAAATGCTGCAGCTACAAACAAACAAACAAAAAAGCTTCTTTTCCTTCTGTTTGGGCAATAATATTAATAATAATAAAAGTTTAATGAATGTCATATTCTGCTCTCCACGGAATAAAAGTGGGCTTAATATATCCTGAGTCATCCCTTCTCTTGGTAAACAAGCTTCAATCTTAACAATTTTCCCCCTCAAAAGAAAAGCCCGGGGTGGGCAGGGGAGGTGTGTGTGTGCTCAGTGAGACAGAAAGGGTTTTCCCCATTTCTTTTAAGCACAACAGAGTCTCCAAGGAACAGTTTTGGGACAGGTTTAGCGCTGGGAGCATCTGTTCCCTTTCCTGTAGATTGCTGGCAATACCTGGCCCACAGGAATAGGAATAGACACCAGCTCCTCAGGTTGGATTTTAAACTATGTTCTAACCTGCCTTCATTGTTTTTAATGCCATCTGTGTCAGTGAGGGAGGCGAGCTTGCAGAACTAGTTCAGGTGGAAAGGAGGAAAACCCCCAAAGTAACATTGGATATAGCCGTACTACTCGATATTCCAGTGCTGCAAAGAAGTTTCTTCCATTTGCTTCTCTTGCAAGAATTGATACAAAATCCTTGTAATGAGCATTACTGACTGCAGGAGAGCTCCCCGGGGTGCTTTCTTCCCTGCAAAGAGAGGCTTAGGCTGCACTGCTGTTGTTGTGCCTGGATTTATTTCCTATAAGCTGAGACAGACCTGGGTCTGTATTTTACTTTCATGGGGGCTTGCAGAGCTCAGAGAGGGATAATAAAGAAAAAACAACAGCAGAGCCTGCAGACGGAGCCTTGAAGGCTGCTTCGGAAGAGCCACGCACGCTCATCGCTGTCATCCTGTGCAGTGGCCTCAAAGCAACATGCTCCAAGGAGATGTGCAGGTGGGAGCTGCCTTTCATCTTCCTGAGAGAAAGAAAGAGGTGTGCAAGCACAGTGTCTTCCTCCCTCTGAGCCTTACTTTGAGTTTGGAGCCATTCAGGTTTGAACATGAACCATCATTGCTTTGAAATTCAAATCCTGGCTTTTGAACTCCCCCCCTCCTCCCACCTGAGCTCTGCAAACTACCAAAAAGAGACAGAGGAGGAGCAGCACAGAGCTGCAGTTCATCACTGGCAGCAAAGTGGGGCTTCTGACTCACCGTGGCCTCCAACCCCGCGTCCCTGCTCTGCAAAGGGCAGCAGCTCAGCACAAATGAGTAATGCAAATGGATAAGTATTATTTCTTAAGGACGATTCATTCTAATGTCTGCCATCTCACAGGCAGCCAAAACAAGTCGGTCTTGGCAGGTAAACCCACCTTACGTGAGCAATAATCATGGCATGCAAAACATTACCATCCCATGCTTCTACACGCAACAGCTATTCAGGAAAGGACCACCATTCCCTGTTGTTTTTGCTGTACGATATCAGTTTAAACGTGTGCAGGTATTCAGCACAGGTTGAACGCAGTGCTTAAGAGGGTGAACACAAAATGTGCATCCTAAGGAGCACGGTGTGGTTCTCCCTGAGCTAAACCAGCTGTGTGCCAGCTAACCTGTGAGCAGACGAGGCTTTGGCACAGCACATGGCAAGGGTAAGAAAGAAGCGGTGGTAACAGGGTGCTCCGAGCTTGCGTTTTGACTGCTCTGAGGATGGCTCCAATGTGTACTTTCTGATGGCTCATGGCAGCGTCCATTTATCTTCCATACAGAGAAGACCGAATTACAGCATCCTCCCAGAGAGGTTGGAGCCAAGCTTTAGAAAGATAAAGATCTTCCCTGAGATTTCTTAAGCCTCGAGACCTTCAGAGGGCTCCCGGTCTTACTGATGCATGTGGTTCAGTAATGATGGCTGCAGGAGCCAGAGGAGGGTATTTACAGGGAGGGGAACATGGAGGTGCTTATACTTTGTGTGGAGGACCTGAGCCAGGACAGCCTGTCTTCTCAGAAGGCCATTATTCCTGTTTACTTCTTAAGGGCCACGAACACACTTGGGCTTTTCAAGGAATGCCAGGGCATGTAGGGAAAGCTGAAACAGGTAAGGAAGACATTTTAATTTGATACACAGTGCATGAAATACGAGGCAATAGCAGCCAATGCACACAATAAGTTTGGTTCAAAAAGAAGTGATAGCTGCTTAACAGTTTATCGACCTGAAGGTTGGTCTGAGAACAGGGGACAGATGCTGCCAAGCCCTGGCAGCCTCTAAGCATTAGGTGCCATGCTTAATAGATGCACAACCACACAATTAAAAAAGCTACAGCAGAATGGCCAAGCCCCAAAACAGGACTGGGTGTAGATTAACACTGCTCTTGCAAGTCCTTGGGGCAGCTTGCTCACAGTGCTGGTGTGGAAAGCCAGGGGCTCTTATTTCCTCCCAGCTACCAGGAGAAATCATTGGCAGTTTTCCCATCAAGTCAACTGCTTGCCTGGCTCAATGACACATCTCAGAAATAGTTACCTAAGGCAGCCCACCTGAGGGTTGCTGCAGTCTTGAAGAGGCTTTTACACATCTTAGTTCATTTTTCCAGCTGTTCCCCTGCAGTTTGGGATAATGACCAAAGAGCTTTCAGGAATTGGGTGCTGATTTTCTATTGGCTACGGGAAATACAAATATCCTGGTGAGGTTTCCTTCTCCGTGCCACAGCATAGAACTGAAGGATGTTTTCATAGCACACACCAGGAGAAGGTGCTTGCCAAAAACAAGAGGGCAATCGGAGGTCAACTGCATGAAGGTTAACATGGGCAGTGGTGGATTCTGCAGCTGGGATGGGTACACGTACAGACTGGGGGACGAGAGGCCGGAGGACAGCCCTGAGGAAAGGGATCTGTGGGTTCTGGCTGATGCTAAAACAAATCTGAGCCAGCAGTGTGCTGCTCCTTCAGTGAGGCACAGAGCGAACCACTCGTGACGCTTCCCATCCACAGCACTGCAGCATATGCTTGTAAAACTTCATGAGCCCCCACCCACCCCCACCCCGTATGCCACCCTCCCTCCAAAGCCAAACCTTTTCTTGGACAAAATCCAAGATGTTCTTGAAGTCGAGGTCGTCGTAATAGTGCCGAATGCCCTCTTGAATGTTAGAGTGCAAAACTGCATTCATCTGGGGACAGGAGAAACGTAAACACATCTCACACTTGGGACAGACAACAGCAGGATATCATAAACTATGAAAATCATGCAGAGAAATCTTTTCATAGCAAGCTTTGCTGGCTGTTACTAGAATGAGAAGCTAACTTGTGTGCTGTCCCAGTCCTGTTTTGGGGGCATAATTCATTGTTTTTGAGCTCTCTTAGCAGCATCTCATAGCACCTCTCTGTTGCCCGCATGCTGCAGACCCATCACCCTTCAGCCACCTGAGTTTTCCTATGCACTATATTAAATTAAACCAATTAAATTATTAGGGTGATGACTTCTTGACAGCTCCCTACAGACTTCCAACCCCATCATCTGACACAGTTGTAACCCCTGGCAGGAGGTGCTCTGCAGCTGGAAGAGGCAAAATAGCCTCTGATGGCCAACACCACTCCCAGATGAGCTGCACGTGGGAGCAGAGACTTCATCAGAGCCCTCAATCACCACCAATCCCAACAAATCTTCCAGTGATGCAGCCGTGCCCATGGAGCAGCGACGTGGCTCTGTGAGCTGCATGTATCTCTGAGGGAGCTTTGATGCTCCAAATTAAATGCTAACCAAATGGAAAACGCATTTCACAGATGCATGGGAAGATTATTTGTGAGCTGGGAGCAGAGCCTCCAAATGTGCTATGCCAAGCCTGGCGTGGGTTTGCCACTTTGCTCCTGATAAAGGGCCAGGCAGAAATGCTAATGGAGGAAAAGGGAATGTTTTCTGAGTTAGAAGCAAGGGATGAGAGGAGAAAAAAAAACGTTGTTCTTCATAATTCACTCTGACATGAAAATTAGGGGTTGGGCAAACTGGGAGCAGGGAGATGAAGATGGGGAAAAGAAGAAAAAAGAAGAAAATGAAGGCATGTCAGAGTGGGAAACAAAGCCTGCCGACAGCGAGGGATCAGGCAGAGGAACTGAAAAAGCCTTTCAGAAACCACTCCTGCGAGCACTGATTCAAATGTTGCTTCCTGGTTCTCCCAACACAACAGGCGATGCCTGGGTTCTGCTGCTCCCTGCTGCTTTCCTCCCCAGATGGGCTCATCCTGCAACCCCATCATCCTCCCATACGATCCCAGGATGGGGACAGCATCCCAGATGAGATCTCAGCTCCGAGTGCTGGAGATAACACTGCAGGGAGGACACCAAATGCATTACCTCCAATAATCCCCCAAGCCTCCGCGTATCAACGGAGTGCATTTCAATACTCAGCATTGCAAGACCACTGTGCTCATTCCTTGTCACCTCCCCCTACTTATTTAATACAAAATCCAATCAAATCTCCTTGACAAGCTTGACAAGCATTGCTCCAAATGCAGATTTGTGCCTCCTCACAATTTTAGGTTGAGTGGGTTCGTCACTTGTTGGGTCTCTTTTCTCTCTGCCCCGCTGTTTGATTTCCAACCTGGTTTTGATATTGCATATTAGATTTAAATTAAGGGATGATTTATGCATGAATGGCTTGATTCATCCCATGAGTTTTCCTGCAAAGCTGTGATCCCCCCTCCTGCTGCACAGGGTGGTGCTGAGCATCAGCACAGGGGGACAAAGGTGGAGAGAAGGAGCCAAAGTCAGCAGAAGCTGCACAGCCAGGAATGCTTCCATTGGAAGTATGTACCAGTCTTGCTGGTCCAGCTATAACTCAAACCTGTTATTGTACATGCAAGCCAGCAGTTAATGTAATTGAGACAAGGAGCTTAATGAAAAGCACAAAAGTTTTTGGCTGGGAGTCTGCATGGGAGCTGCCACTGCGGTAGGAGCTCTGGAGTGCACACTGAAGCCTGAAAAGAGCAAGAACAACCGACATCTTCCATTCTCAGCTCATAGGCAGATGTATACATGAGGTGAGAAGGAAATCTCCCCCCAGCACACATAGGGCTGCAGCTTGCCACTGTGCTAAGCCAAAGAGCAGCTCCTCCAACCTCCTGATGGCACTCACCTTGTTTTCAAAGATGATTTCAATGAATATCAGCAGCAGCTCCGTGATGAAGATCACCAGAAGGACCCAAAAGAACTGGAAAGAGACAGAGAAGGATTAGCCCTGCTGCAAGCCAGGCTGCGTCAGCTGCCAGCAGTTAGCTATGATGAGGGAGAACTGGAAACCAAGAGATGCTCAGAGACACTTAGAAATCAGATCATTTCATTACAATCTCTCCAGGGAGCTCCAAATCTCCTCCAAAGATATCAGTCCTGAATTTGCTACCCAGTAGAATGAATGGCAGGAAGGAAGGATGGATCAAAAAAGAAACCAAATGTAATTTGGATGGCTAAATTCTGCATGGGGAAACAGGCAAAATGGATGCAGTGGAAGAAAGTATTTCCTCTAGGTGAACATAAGTGTGCAGAGAAATGCCAAGACCTATTATGATGGGATGCCAGTCCTTGGCTGAACATTGATGTTTCCAATGGGAAGCTCTCCATCCCCAGAGCAGGGCAGTAACTCACATCTCTGACAGACTGATGGTGGCAAAAAAAACCCTGATCTGGAAATTGGTGTCCTGATGAAGCAAACAACTTCAGCTGGGAGGTTTGTTATTCTTGCAGCCCACACTCCTAAAGCCTCAGCCCTATGTGAGAGATCCCATCTGGGACTGCACCCAACTTTGCAGAGGATGGACAGCAAAGCACTGCTTGGCTCACATGCATTGATCTCCCCAACACTACCTTCCCTCCGTGGCTTTGGAGACTCACCAGTAAAAGGAAGGTGGAAAGTTACCATGGTAACCAGCTAAAAATCCAAACAAAAATGGAAAAAAAAAAATAAAAATAGAGTGAGTGGAGGTAAATTATTACCACGATATTCACTTTGGCCATTGATTTATTAGCAGAGCCTCGTCATGAAGCAGGCATTGCACGGATCCGTGTGCCCAGAAATTATTTCCCAAGCTCAATTAAGACTAAAGCACCCCTGCAGCAGCACCCTGCTTGGCGTGCAAACCCCAAACTGCAGGGTTCTCATTAGCCACCCCTGGCTGAGTTATGCACCATGCCTGTTTGCTAACAGCCAACCAGCGCAGTCCTACTGCAGAAGCAGCACTGCTTTTCCCATCAGCTATATCAGCTTCTAATGGGCCAACTTTAATTAGGCAGGGAATCCCATAACCAAATACCCATTATCCCATAGTCAGAGACAACACAGCATGCATCAAACCCGATGTAAAAGGAATTTGATCCAGCAGGAAGCCCAGGGTGGTGCAATTGAGTCTTCCCCATGTTTTGGCCATTGCGTGCTGCACACCAATTTCTTTGCCTCCCACTCTACTTCCACCTTGTGATCTGTGTTTCTGCCGCACAGCTTGTCAGGTCAAGGCATAAAAAGCAAGATTCACATAACGTAATCCAGCCTGCTCCATGCATATTGAAATCAAGGCTAATATTTCACAACCAGGAGCCTTGTCTGGTTTATAGGCAATCGTGGCCATATTTTGCATAAGTCCGTGGGATGTCGGCTGTACCTGGCTGTTTAGAAAAATGATTGCTTTCAAATACTTCATCAGATGAAGTTCACAGCTATTAAAGCCCTTTGCTTCCATGAGAGCAGAGGGTGAATGGATGAAAATGAATGAAAAGTGCAAGTTCCGTGTCAGAAAGACAGACACAGAAAGGGAGACGCTGGCAGAGGCTGATTGCCATTCCTTCCAAGAGGCAAAGTTCAAACCTGGGGGGTCATGCAGGTGATGCCCAGCTGCCCCCAGACACCATGGAACGTGTCGCTTTGACTCCAGAAAAACCATTTCCCTTATCATGTACTGAAGGTTGGCAAGGAAAGCAGCCACAAGCCTCATCTCCAGCCTTGCAAACGTTCAGCCTGAGTGAAAACCAAGCAGAGGCTGAATGGAGCAGGCAGACCCTTCGCTGACTGCACTGACAATGCAGAAAGTGCCTTTTGTTGTTGCTTTGTTGTTGCTTTCCCAAGGACTGCAGCAACCATCAGTAACAGGAACACGTGTGAAGGAGCAAAAACGTTGTCAATGCCTGCGATCATCCCTTTTACAAACGCATCGCAGCCTTTGCTGCCTGCCAGACCAGGCATGAATAAAACGGCACTTTTTGTTTGCCTTAAAAAGACTCCAGCAGCACAGTGACTGAGCAAAAACCCACCCCAAGCATCATCTAACCCTGCCCTGAGTTGTTGTAGGTTTGCAGCAAGCTAAAACAAATAAATAAAAATCATAAAGCAAGTGGGGAAAAAAAAGAATCGCAAAGCAAAAGCAGCACGCTGAGGAGTGAGGAGGAGGAGCTGCAGAGTGTGAAGCAAAACGCTTCACGGAGATAAAATAGCCCTAAAAAAACCCTCAGCTGCCAATTTATCTTGCTCAAGATGTCTGGCAAAGGGAACAGATTCTCAGTTGTCATTAAATTAACACTTGCTGCAGTCAGCTGCCTTTAACGAGCTCATCGCTTTGCATACACCCAGAGCTGTGCCTTCCCAGGTAGCCTCTAAGAGCTCTTTCTGCCATCTCCCTGTATCAGGTGGGATGTCTTGCTGCAAAGTTTGCTCTCCCAGAAACTTAAAGATCACCTGAAATCCTCGGCTGGTGCCCAGCAAGCACTTCTAGATGTAGGATGGGTTGATAGAGGAGTGCAAACCTGAAAGTGTTTCATTTCCAGAGCACGGGCATCACGCAGCCACCTCCAATTTGCAGCTTAAACACAGCCGCACAGGGGGAGAAAGGATTGCCATGGGTCAGAGAGTGGGTGAGTACTTCTGGAAGGTTGGATGCATAGGGATGAGTGAGCCACGCAGGGGTTTATGTAGGAGCCAGCCTATGCAAAGTGCCTGCAGCTGTGGATGGAGGCAGAGCACTGCTCCGTGCTGCTGAGCTCTCAAAATACACATTTCCTTTATGCTTCACCATCTGAACGACCAAGAAACCTGTTTTCAACTCCCAGAGGGCTGGCAGACTTGTAAATAATTGTCTGGGACTACCCAAGAGCCCCAGGCACACAGCATGGTCCTTCCCCCACCCAACAGATATGCAGCCCTGCCTGCACCCTGTCCTGTAGATGCCAGCTCTGAAGACCAAACATGCCCCTCTCTGCTCCCCATATCTATCAGAAAAGCATTTCTTTCCCTCATTTGGCTTTTTACAGACTTTCAGCCTCTACCAGATTGCCATCACCTCCATCTTGGTAAAAGTCCTGTGACCTGGAACTGGAACAGGTTGCCCAAAGAGGTTGTGGATGCCCCATCCCTGCAGGCATTCAAGGCCAGGCTGGATGTGGCTCTGGGCAGCCAGGGCCGCTGGTTGGCGACCCTGCACATAGCAGGGGGTTGGAACCAGATGAGCATTGTGGGCCTTTTCAACCCAGGCCATTCTAGGATTCTATGACCCTCCACTCCCATCCTGAGACCAAGACACATGCTGCAGTGATTCAGAGCTACAACACACTCGTGCTCCCCCCAAAAAAACCACAAAAGGAGGGTTTTATGAAGCCCCACTAATCCACTGCAAGGAGGGCTGTTGTTATTGCCGTGGCTGATACAGGGATGAGATTATAAAAGAAAGAAACCTGCACAAGAAACAAAATGGAGCAAGCACCAAGTGAAAGAATGCAACAAGCTGTGAGTTTGCTCGTGATACTCAACATAAAAGCCTTGGGAGGAATAAAGCACACTTCTTGTTGCTTGCAAAACCATCCCGAACCACTCCTAGAATGACAGCAAATGGAGACACAGCAAGAAATTGAATGTGAAAGTGGAAATAATCAGTGTGGCAAAGGAATCACTCACTCCCGCAGGGCTCCAGCTCCCTCTGTTTCCCCCCAGAGTCAAACCTGGGCCAAGCAAATCCCCATTGAAAGCACATTGCAATGATTAAAGAGCCCCAATCAAGTGGTGACTAACCCTTAAAGGAGATCAGCCACTACTGCCTGCGGAAAATTCCTCTTGGTGCCCTGGGGTTCCTGCTTTGTCTCAGTCAAATGAAACGATAATGATTGTAATAATGATAATGAGAAAATAAATAAATAAATAAATAGAAATGGATTCAAAGGAGAACTAATTAAGAAGGCTGGGAGGCCCTTGCAAAGCTTTTTCTGACTATATATTTTTCTGGGATTGTTGTGTTGGAACGTTTGCAGATCTGCCCCACTGCTAAGAGTGCAGCAGGTGAGCCCAAATCACAGAGCAGCTCAGCCCCAAGTCCCGTCCCACCTCATCTCGTCCAAGCTGTGCTCCTTTCACCCCAACCATTTGTTCTGGAGCTGGCAATGGGCTCAGCTCCCCCCAAATCCTGAACACTGACTGCTAACCCCAACTCTAACATTAATCGTAACCCCAATTCCAATCCTAACCCTAATCCCAAACGTAACCTTAACCCCTAACTCTAACCCTAACCCAAACCTAACCCAGCACAGCGCAGGGATAGTAGTGCCTGTTGGTGCCCCTCTGCCGCAGAAGGGTTTCTTTACAGCAGATATTCAAGGGAGTGCTTCTTTTTGCTGGCCTGAAGCTGAGCATCCCACGGTTAATGGGGATGAACACGGTAGCCCAACCAAATACTTTGCCCCAACTGAGAACCATGGAACCAAGTGGAATTAGCCTGAATCAAGTATACGAGGTGTTGGAGTGCAAGCAGTGCACCCACAAGCACTACTTCTTTTAAATTGCTTTACGTAGTGCTTCCAGATGTGGAAAAAAAACCAAGTGGAAGTTGCCACTCACTGATGTTTTTACATCTGCTGCCTTAAAGCTGGTTGAAGTGGCTGCTGCGGGTAATGAATCAGTGCTGGCGATGTGGCAGAGGGATGCTCTGCAGGGCTCCGCTGTAACAGAGGTTTTCTATGTCATTTTTGCCCATTTTTTTCCATCTGCTTGGGAACAAAACCAGCTGCTCAGCCCTGCTCAGACCTCAAAGTGCTCCTTCACACTCGAGCCCCTCTGATTGCTTTTGTTCAGAAACAGTGAGGGCCACAAGGCTTCAAATCACTGTAGTATCTGACTATCTTCAAGGGGGAATTTGTCTTGCTGGGAGGACAATTCTCCACTCACACAATAGCTCTGTGATTGCCACCCACTTCCCCAGAGTTCGCTCCCCTCTCCAAATTCACCCCCCTCTCCAAACCTGAAAAGGCGACATTTGCTGGCATTTAATCTCTCTATTTACATGTGCAATCAGAAGCTGTAGAAGGAAAAGGCATACTCCAAGCCCTGCTTTGGAAGTTGTGTCGTGGCCTCAGAGGAAAAATAATAAGGGAAAAAAAAAAGCAAATTAAATAGAAGTCAAAGCTGCTAGCAGTCGCCTGTTTGCTTTTCACATCTTGGCACTGCTTACACTTGGAAACAGCATACAGATCAATAAATATATCTGCATTTATACATATATATATATATACATATAACTTACAGAAGTCCAAAAGAGTGAGCACAGCAGCTGATCTCTTGCTGCAGACCCGAAGTCAAATCCTGCCCTGTTTGATCAGTGTGGCATAACAGAAGGCAGAAAAAGAGGGACCCAAAAGGCTCACCAAAAAGAAGGGAGGCAAGTTGGATTTCTGCTCCTACTTCAGCTTTTGTTTCCCTCCTGCTTTGCATAAAACAAATGCAAATCTGCAGAAGCTGGGCTTATCCCAGTGCAAGAGATGCACGGAGCAGCCTGTCCCATGGCACTTCCAGATCATACACCAAACCAACCCAGCTCCCCACAGCCATCCAGTTGAGCAAAAGTAATACTGATTTTAGAATCAATTTGCTATACCGTTCTGAACTTCCTGAGAACGGAGGCAGGCTGTCTTTATCAGGCAGTTTCTGATTATTCAAGCCTGAAACAGCAAATGAAAACTCAATGCCCAAGCAGAAGCTTCTAACCCACTTTTAAGTGCAAGTCTCCCTAACATGTCGGCTAACCCCGCATCCCTCCATGGTGCTGATGTTGGAATTGTATGTTAGTGTTTCTATTCAAGTGCAAGCTGATGGGTTTCTGTGGGGCACAGAGATGTTTTCTCCTACACAGAGAACTTAATGCTCTCTGAACGAGCAAGGCATTTTTTTTTTAGATCAAGAGGCAATTCAATTTTTATCAGTGATTTTAAGGTCAGAGCAATTTTTTCTGCTCAGCACTGCAAGTGTGTGGACCCAGAAAATGGCAGGCATGTGTGTTCAAGCCAGCTACAATACATCTCTATGTGTGATCTCTTTGGGGATTATGCATTGAGTTTCCATCAACATCAATACCCACAATTTTATTCTGCCTTACTGTATGTTCTCCAGGGTCTGCCCTGAGCCTGCTTTTGGAGCTCAGGGTTGAGCTCCCTTCTCCGTGGTCCCTGCATCATCAAATTCCCACCCAAGGTCAATTGACTGCAAAGTCCACTAAGGAATAATGTCTTTTCAAGACTCTGCCTGGAGAAATTTGAAAGAAAAAATGGTGTGAAACCATTCCTCCAAAAGGAAAGTGACCCTGAATGGGCTGGTGAATGGGAGACGACGTCCTCCCTGATGCAACCGAGGAAGAATTGCAAGGAGCCCTTCCAAATCCAGCAGCTGGAAACTTCCTACAGACCCATGGCCTGAGCACTCACTTCTGGATGTCGGATAGAAACACTAATGCACAATTCTAACATAAAAACAATGGGGAGTTCCAGGGCTGGCCAACATGCTTTTGCTGATATGAGCTGGTGAAAGCACAAAAAGGTATTAAGTAATTCAGTGCCAAAAAACCACGCTAGCATCAATGGTCTTTCCAGTCTCACTAGGGAACTGTTGTAAGCTAATGGTATGAAGCACTTCTGCTGGGATAAAGTGCACCTCCACTGGGAAAGGCTGTTGTCACGTTATCTTCCTTGTGCTGATGCTCATCAAGCTGAATAGATCTGCAGAGGAAACAGCTTTTCAGCTCAAAGACAGGGAACTAGATTTGATTCATTATCAGAAATATTGTTTCCCCTATCTGCTGCTAGAAAAAGGGATCATTAATGTGACGTCGGGCCATTTGTGCCACTCTGCAGCCAACTACAATTGACCAAGGAGCCTTGAGTAACCCTAAAAAATCCAAAATCATGATGTATTTCAACACAGGAAGTCAACACCTCCTTTCTTATATCCTAGCCAAAAGAGCTGCAAGGGTTGTAGTGCTTGATAGCTTGCACATGCATTGCTTTATTTATTCCACACAGCATGCGTGAAGCTGGTTATATCTGAAGGGAGACAAAAGTAACCCAAACGGGCAGGATTACTTTTTTTCTCAGCTGTGCCACTACAGAATTGATTTGACTGACAAGCTGTGAAATGCAGTTAATGAGCTTGGGTTTCTGTTGGCCCGGGTTGCTACAAGGATGACAGTTCCTACCCTCTGATGTGTCAATTTCCCACTTCTAAAGTCAGCCAAAGAAAAAGAGTATTAGCCGTGAAACCTTAGGAAGAATTAGCAGAGAAAGGAAAATATTATCAGAAATTTGAAGTAATTATCCTTCTTTGGCATAATCCTCAACGGGATGAACACAATGCCATGTAGCTTAAAATTGAGATGGAGGAAAAAAGAAGATGTAATGTACTCGACAAGCAACAGAACTTCAGCTTTGGGAGAAAAATGTCACCTGGGTTTATGTCATAAAGAAAGACAGAGCTTTTCCTGTTGTTTGGGTGGATAGCAAAAAGAGGGTTATGTTCTAGAGATATAACTCAGCCCAGGCAAATGCCCACTGGGATAACTCGGAATCCACAAAGAAAGATCAAATTAATTTGATAGGGAATTAATTAAAAAGTATTATTATTTTTAGCAAGCAAGCTATCGGGGTTATTTAAATACCACAGTTTAAA
The DNA here is from genome assembly GCA_030625065.1 of Alectoris magna. Taxonomy (NCBI): domain Eukaryota; kingdom Metazoa; phylum Chordata; class Aves; order Galliformes; family Phasianidae; genus Alectoris; species Alectoris magna. Next base: position 1,457,360 of record CM060587.1, read on the forward strand.
TACCTGGACAGGACTGATCTGGCCACTAATTTAAAGACTCTTCCAAATACAGGGTCAGAAGGTGACTTATTCAGAGCTCTCCAACAGAGCACATGATATCACACTGCAATAGAGAGCAGCTTCGATCCCAGCCCCCTTCCTAAATGCAGTGCAAACAACCACCAACCACACATGGCATGAAAAAAGATGTATTGGAAAGCAATGATATTTTCAGCCAGTAACACAGGAGCAAAGACAATATGGGCTTCCTGATCTGGGCCATCATCTGTATTAATTTGAGATGCAAATGCTGAGCAATTTTTAAAAGCAATATTGCAAGCCAGTGGAAGGGACTGTTATCTTCCCAGTGTTTGATTTTAATAAGCAAATCAGCTCAAATCAGTGGGAGAGGAAGCTGTTATGTGAGCCATTAGCATGCAAGGCACACACACACCAGCAGGAAGGCTCTGTAGACCAGCACAAAATATTCATCCAAAAGCATCTTCCTCACTGAGAGAGCATTGGCCACAGCTGAAAAACCAACTGAGCTGTCAACAAGTTTGTCAGTGGATGCCAGCCTGGGCTGAGCATGATTGAGGAGCTGCATCCCTATTTGCAGGCATTTGCTTATAACCTAGCTTATAAACCCTTGCAGCCTCAAGCTCCTTGCTGGGGTCTAGTACCAGATCTGGAGGTTGGAACTTGATAATCCTTGGAGTCCCTTCCAATCCAAGCCATTCTATGGTTCTATTGGCATCCTTGCTGCCCCAGGAGGAAGGCAGCAGCTTCCCAAAGATGTGCATAACTTGGTTCCAGCTCTGCAATCTGTACATGTAACTTCTCCCCATTTCTGCCCACTGGCTTCACAGCTGAGCTAAAAACATTGAGGGAGACACCATTACTGTGATTCACGGTAGTGACTCATTAGGATACGTTAATTTTCCTCCTTGAAACCACCCAGACCAACCCGGCAGCAGCACCAGCCTTACTGTCTTCAGAAGTGCCCGGTTGTCCCGGAGGCTCCCCACCATGCCGACGAAGGAGACGCTGAACATGGTGAAGCCCAGCAGAAGCAGGATGATGGCTGGAGCAAGGAACATCCCTTCCAAGGTTTTGTGCTTCTGCCTCTCCACTTCGGCATATATCCCAATGCAAAGGATCACGAGGCCGATGATCTGTGAGGAAAGTGTGAGATGCACATCAGATGCCAAAGGGAAAAATCAGAAACTTTGAGGAAAAGGTGAAGGTGGAAGAGGTCCCAGAGGAAAAAAAACGTCCAGTGCACTGCTAGACAAAAACATGGCATGATGGGTGAGCAACTGGCTGATGGGTCAGACCCAAAGGATAGAAAAAGGGGATCTGTCAGGGTTCCATCTTCCTCCATGGCAGCCCTACATCCCCCTCACAAGGGAGCTGCGTTTTGCAAGGCTTTTCCTCTCCCCATCTCATTCAATACATCTAATTGCTCAAGCTGACCCTTGCCCTGGGTTTACAGACCCTGGGCTGTCTATACCAATACCTCCAGCCCATCCTCCCAAACTCCCAGCCTTAGACACTCCAGTCCGCCAAATTACTCATTCCACTCCGGCACCTCCCTCGAGCACCACCTTGCACTAAGACCCACGGCAAGCCTCCCAGTCTCTGCACCATGGATGAAAAACATCATCAAATAAATGTAGCAACGGATTATATAATGGCCATCTTCCTCTCCTCTCTCCCTCTTCAATAAAACAGCCCTAATTGAAAAATAGAGCCCAAGGGTGCCAGGATAAAACAGGGATCTGAAAAAGGGCTCTTTTCAACCCTTTGGTTCCTGCAGATGAAAGCCAACACTGAGATTCCAAGTGCTCGGTGCTGTCAGAAGCCATTCCCAGCATGACCAGCACGAAGCTGACTCCTGGAAAGGTCAGAGAGGAAAGCAAGGAGCATCCCAAGTGATTTTCCTGCTGCTTTTTGCAGCTCCCCACCCTGAATCTCAGTGGAAAAATACACCAGGAAAGCCTCAACTCAAAGAGGAGAAAACCTCCTTTTCTCACTCCTTTTCCATTGCTTTACCTTTCCACGAGGCTCCATTTCTCCTTAATGAGTTCACTCAAACCCTTCTGGTTAATTCATGCTGTCAATTCAATCCTTAATTTTCCTGCACAGTCCTTTTGGAGGAACGATTTCTTTTCTCTACTCTGGTTGGACTCTATTTGTGGAGTTACTGTACTCAGTTTATGCTCACCCATCACCGTCCACTTCCAGGCTACATCTCACTTAGAGAAACTGAAATATCCCAGAAAGTCAAGCCAAGATCTGTGATATTTGCAGACTGTTCAGCTGTTTGAAACTAAACAGGTGGGCCTTTTCCTGCTAACAGGCTTTTCATCCATTTTCTTCTTTATCCTTTATTTAAGCACCAGCTTGGAGCATTGGGATTAGGCTTGATGTAATGCTTCTCTCTTACACCGTGTCCCAGGAGTCAGATGTGCACACCATGCTTATAATCTTCACTGTTCCTCCAGCAAGTCAATCAGAAACGCTTTCTCCTTTTTAATTAATGATCTGTGATGCAAATTAGGGAAGAGACCACGGAAAACATATAAAAGAAACCCAGGAGTGGGGCTGAGGGCTGGGCACTCAAGGGACAGATGAAGCATCTTGCACAGACCGGGCTTCACCTGCTACCAAGAGAGAGAAACCAAGGAGGGTTTACAGGAAGCACTGCTTAATAACAGCCTTCCCAGGGCTGAACTGCTCCTTGAAACATTTAAAGCACATGGCATGCAGGAGGCCTTCCTGCCAGCATCACCATAGCACCAGACAGCCCTGTGCGCACACCTGCAAAGCTTCCCCTACCCAAGACTAACAGGTGAATTGGAAGAACCAAAATCAGCAAATACTCAGCTGCTCTGCCTGCATTTCTCACCTCTTTCTGCTCAGATCCTGGTTTATGAAGTCACCCAGCACTCTGCAAGCTGCTCTGCTAAGCGTTGCCACTGCAGGCTGGACCTTAGTTAGAAATAAAATGAGTTGCTGCCACTCAAAGCACCTTCAGGCATGAGAAGGCACTTCACAGAGCAACGTACACCCTGAGGAAGGGAATGGATATACCAGAACCTCTCCCAGCAATGGGAGATTGCAAGGAAATAACAGCGGAGCCAAGAATATAACAAGTTTCCTAAGGACAAGAGGGGATCGATGCCCTAAAGACAAGAGGGAACTGAAGGGTGGCAAAGGGATTTTGATGAAAAATAGCTGGGGAAAAAAACATTCCCTGAAAGGTAGTGTTTCTACTGAGAAACAGTGGATTATGGAGCAAATTGGCGGTGCCAAAGCCTTTGCCAGGACCTGTGCAGCACCACGCACTTCATAAACGAGATCGTCAGCTGAAGAAGAGCACTGAAAGCAGCAGGCAAAGATTGCAGCGCCCCGTGCAAAGCCTGGCTGCTCTGGTTTCCATCACTGTGTTCATTTTGCAGGGGTTGTTTTTGCCATATGAATTCAGCCAGAGCAGATATTTCTGATTCCTGGCATCACAACTGCTTTCTACCACACACGCTCAATGACGTGGTAAGGTACATAATGAAGTCTGCCAGTAGTTAAACACTCTGTAGTTAAACACCAATTGCCCAGTGATCACCTTAATGCAGTGCAAACTCCGAGGTAGCCAGCAGCTGCTCATAATGAGCGCTCCACGATGCATCCAAGAGAAAAAGCAAACCTTCACTTACTGTCTAACGAGAGGATGATTATCCCATTTCTGCATAATAACTGTGGGATCAAACTGCCACTGTGGGGAAAGACAGTGCTCTATCTGATGGCAAAAAAAAAAAGAGCAGGGGGATTCTGAGGCCAGAATCTCTGCCAAAGCAGGGCAACCTCATGCCTGCCAGGGGCCAAGCAGCAGGCATGGCTCACCCCAGGGTGAACAGCATTAATTAGATGAGTCAGTGCTAATGCCAGGTAGTAATTTCTCCTCATTCAGGAACGCTGAAAGTCACAACAACAGTGGCTTCAAACCCAGGCAGACAGGTGATGTGTCCTGGTTTTGGCTGGAGTAGGGTTAATTTTCTTCTTAGTAGATTGCATAGTGCTGCGTTTTGGATTTAGGATGAGGACAGCGTTGATAACATGCTGATGTTTTAGTTATTGCTCAGCAGTGCTTACGCTAAACAAAGAACTTCTCAGCTTCTCGTGATGTGACAGAGGGGATGGGGGCTGAGGGGAAAGAACCAGGACAGCTGACCTGAACTGGTCAGATAAAGAGATCAGAAAAAGGGAACAAACCTTCACCCTATGGTGGAAACTCTTCGTCAGCAATGAAGGAGTGAGATCTCTTCAAGGAAAATCTGGTATGTTTCCCAAACAAATGCGTACCTTTCTGTGGAGAAAGGTACCCAGTACCGGAAGGAATCAGCTATTCTGGAGGTGATGGGTGATGCTGACCCGGTCAACAAACAGTCATCCCAATATTCAGATGCCCACCACCCAACTCACTGGCACCAATGGCCTGGAAACACAGAGAGACATCAAAGGTGGATGACAGAGCTGTCCTGCTTCAACAACATGAAGAAAATCTCCCTTCCTCCCTCTGGGTCTGTGTGTTGGCTAAGGAGGAACATTCCCAAGAGGTTCAGCAACTCAAAGAGAATCTATCTTCCTTCCCACCGGTACAAAGCAGTAGCTCATCCATTAGAAGTAAGAGTTCCTCTGCTTGAGAGAGGATATAGCGGGTACACACCACAATGCTTATTAATTTCCTTCCTTTTCTGTCCTATTAAGCTGTTTTTATCTCAACCCATAGGTTTTACCTTTTGTTTCCACTCTCCCCATCCTACTGAGGTAGCAGGGAGCGCTGAGCATGCTTGGACATGAAAAAATAGAATGCTCCTGTTTGAAATAAAATTGAAAACAGAGCTACTCCACCTCTGACAAGCAACGAAGACGATGAATGGTGTTAAACTTGCTGGTATAAAAGCAGCCAGGAGGGCTGTGGCATGCTGGCTGTCACACACCTTCTGCCTCTCACCCCATAAGCACGAATATCCAATGCCTGGTAGATGCAATGCAGAGAAAATAAAAATCCAGAGCTACCTGCAGGGTAGCAGACTTATTTTACTCCTTTTATTGGAGCATAGACCATCTCTCCAGCAGCTCTGGGAGATAATGAAACCCTCAAGGGGGAAATGGGAGGTAATGTAATGGGCTGTAATGGGCTCACAGCAGTGCCAGTGGCACTCCATAGGAAGCTCCAGCCCAACACGCAGCACTCCAACCTCAGGGCAATTGGCTCCATGCATGGTTTCAAGGGACTCTCTGGGTTATCCTACATTCCTTTGCTGATTTTCCCACCTATACATATTTGCTTTCATTACAGAAAAGGGCTGGAAAGGACCCAATTCTCTCTTTTGAGCCAATCCCCTGCAGGCTGGATAGAAAACCACATCACCTCCCCCTCCAAATCTCCTCAGTCCTTCCCTGTGAATTATTCTGAATGCTCCTCCATGGGAGGTGCTACGTTTTCAAGGCCTTCACTCAAAGCAACAAGACCTGTCTGCACAGTAATTACTACAGAGGGCATTTGGCTGAAGCGAAACGCGACCCCATCACGTCTGGTTAATGAGGTGGGAGAGCTGCTGGGTGGACACAGAGGCACTGCGTGCATCTCCAGAAGTGGGTCAGGGGGCTGGAAAGGCCGTGAGATCCGTATGGATTCAACAGACAGCACAGGGACTGCCCTGGGGTCCTCAGTGAGCACACACACATCCCTGGTTAAAGGCAGGCTGGGTCAGAGCCATTCCAAATCACCTTTTTGCAGCTATTTCTCAGATAATGAGGAATTATTGAGGCTCTTCTTGCTCACACACGCTGCTGTGTACCCCACAGGCTGCCCTGTCTCACTGTGCACCCACCCACCAGTGCATGGCATTGCACATCCCCTCACTAATCTGCATTTGCAAAGCTCAGCCAAGAGCTAAGGTCAGGCAGCTTGGAATTAAAACAAAACAGCACCTCTTCCTCATCCTTATGGCCGCTTTAAGGCATTTCCAGGAAATCAAACCTCACATCCCTGCAGGAAACAAAAGCCCCGTGTCAGGGGGTGGTGATGAATCTCTCACTCACACTCAGAGGTGAGCACAAGACTTCTGGCACTGTGAGACGATGCAGTTCACCAATCCCACGAGTGAGAGCTGCTCTCCCATGAGCTCACTGATAGAACAAACAAATCAATAAAGGGCGAGGGAGGCATTTTCAAGCTTTGCTTGCAACCCTATTTACTCTTCAACCTGCCTAGGAACACCAGAGATATTTGTGCATTCAATTATACTGAAACAATTAGGTATGCATGCCACTACACGCACCCAGGCACCGAGAGTGCATGGGGCAAAGATGATTAATTAACTGTCAGGAGGAAATATCTGTAAATACTATGGACTGGATTATGCAAGGTTAACTCTAGGAAGGCGCCAAGCTCACACTGAATTTGTTATCAGGGATGCACAGAGCTGGGGTGGGGGAAATTTCCTGCTGATTCCCCCAGCCTCAACATGTGCTTACACCCTCCAGGTGCAGAGGAAGCCTCACCCCAACCACATCTGCTTCAATGATTTGAAACTTCTTAAGGACAAGTGTTACTTTTCCTCTTAAAATAACCGGCCTGGTCCAAATAACCACTGCTGCCACATCCACACCAATGGGTTCTGCCAGCTGCTCCAGCCCCATCCCTACCCAACCATGTGAAGGGAACAGCCACGACAGGCACTGATGCCCGCTGACCCCTTGAGTGATCAAAGTGTTAAATCTGTGTTTGCTGAGTGCTTTGAAACACAGCTGGTTGCCACAGGGCATTTCCAAGAGCAGCTCTGGGGATGGGCAGTCCCAGGAAGGCGCTTTTAAACCCATCAAAAGCTGCAGTTTCCCCCACTATGGACCAGCTGGAACCCTATTTTTCACTTTTTATTTTTTTGCTGGTGCAAAGCATGAGGGACTCTGCAACACGCACAGCACAGCACCAGGTTTTATAGTAGAGATTTGATACCTGGCAGGAGGAAATTTGGACACTGGAACATGAAATTGAACCCATGGGGGTGGCACCGTGGGGGACAACACCAGGAAGAACAGCAAATCAACAGCAAAGCACCTACCGAGAAGAGAGTGGCATAGGTGGACAGAGCAAATTTGACGCTGTAGTAATAGAGGAGGGAGTTCCGGCACTCGGAGCCCTGCGCCATCCCGGGGCGGCCGCTCGCTGCCTGCCAGACCCTCCCTGCTCCGGCTGCTGGGGAGCGCAGACATGCGCCCGCTGCTGCTGCACACACCACCAGCCTTCAACTTGAACTGCTTCCTCCTGGCAGGAACCCAGCCTTAAAGAGGGAAGGCAGAAATACGAGCAGCCGGCGTTAACCCTTTGCTGCGCCTGCTGCTCGCCTCTGTTGCCGAGATCAACAGCAGAGCTCCGTGCAGGAAGGTTTACTTCGGTGAGTGTTCTGCGGAGGTCTCCAGAAAACTGTTAACGGTGTTGCAGGCGGAGTCTCCTGGCATTCCCAGAGCTGAGGGTGATCCTGCAGCGATGCCAGGAGCGTCCTGCAGCAGCAGAGGGTGAGCGGCAACCCCAAAGGGAACAGAAACGGGGCAGACTTCCGCCAGGCGATCGTTTGGAGCTCGGCGCTGAAGAACAAAGTCCGTGTTTGCCCGCTGCAGATGGGGCAGAGCTTCTGCCTCAGCTCCGCCTCGAGCCCGCACCTGTCTGGGTAGGAACATGGAAACACGATGGAGGAGAAGGTGCGTGGAGCAGGAGAGCAGCAGCGTGAGACCATACAGGAGGGGTGTCTATATCAGCCTCCACAGCACGGCTGTGAAAATGGAAAACGGGAGAGAAAATTGATGTTTAACAAAAAGAGCAAAAGTGAGGCTGGAGGAGCTGGGAAATGCTGGGACAGGTTAAGGGCAATGCAGCCTCTGCTGTGATCCTGCTCCTTTGATGCTGGGAAGCACTTGGGATCACCCAGAAAAGGGAAAACCCTTCATTTCTGCATTGTGCTGCAGTTTGGAGAAGTAAAGAAAAACTCATTGCTGTCCACCGTGTGGTTCACAGCCCTGGGAAGTGTTTTAAAAAGCCCCATCTCTTGGTGGGGAAGGCAGCAGTGGTACAATGCTTCTCACCTGCAGAGAGAAATGGAGAATTACAGTGAGGTTTGGAGAAGTGCTGAGACTCAGGGCTGCACCCAAACGCTTGGCCCTGTATCTACCCAGCTATGGTGCTAGAGTTTCTCATGTCAGGTCTTAGGACATGAAGAGCAATTCAGCACAGCAAAAGAGCTTACACCACAGTCCTTTTGGCTCATCATCTTGCTTACACTGGTTGTTACACAGGGACAGAGTGGGCTGCCTTTGTCGGTGCGTTGTCTCCCCTGATAGGATGGCTCATAGAATAGAATCACAGAGTCAAGGTTAGAAAAGATGTCTAAGATCCTCAAGTCCAACCCCAACCCATCCCACCATGCCCACATCCCTCAGTGCCACATCCCATGGCTCTGGAATACCTCCAGGGATGGTGACCCCACCACCCCCCATGTAGCTGTGCCAACACATCACCATTCTCTTAGAGGAGCATTTCCTAATACCCAACCTGAACCTCCCCCGGCACAACCTGAGGCCATCACCTTTCTTCTTACTTGTTGTTGTTGTTTCTAACTTGTTGTTACCTGGGAGAAGAGGCCATTGGCTTCAGCCAATGATCAGCCCGTCTAGATCCCTCTGTGGCACTTTCCTACCCTCACACAGACCAACCCTTTCTCCCAGCTTGGTGTCATCTGCAAACTTTGATGCAAGACTTCTAAAACAATGGCATTTGTCTAATGCTTTATTTGACGTTTTAAAGCCTGCATGCAGGAGCCATTCTTATTTCTCGGGCAGCGTGTACACCAAGCTGCCAGCTTCCAAATTAAATCATTGCATTCTGTAAGCCCAAGCTATATTTAACTGTCAGCTCCCACCTTACACGTTGCCCTTCCCCACACAAAGAGTCGTCTCAGCTTTGCTGTCCCCCTCCTGTAGCAGATGAAAGCATTTAACAAATGCACCAGCAAATGAAAAGACTTTCCACGGTGCAACTGCATTGCTTGAATGACAGCTTGGCCTGCATTTTCCCAGGCAGGCAGCAATTAAAGTGGAAATGTTAATCTGTGCTGCTGCAAACCACGGCGCAGCTGGCTCAACACCATCACAAGCAGCCGTCAAGAACAAAGTGAGCAGTGGGGATGGGAGGAGAAATCGTTCTGAGGAGTTAAGATAATAAGCAAGCAGCACCGGGTGGTGATGAACAGGAATAAAACCGAAGCATTAATGTGCAATTTTCTGATTTGTAGAACTCTGATTACAGGAGGAGGTTGAAGACTGGGGCCGGGGGATGCCAAGCTCAGCATCACGCTGTGCCCATCCCAATGGCAAAGAGATGTGCAGCAGAGGCATTTCTGGCTGCTAGGGTTCAAATGCACTTGAGCATCCTCCTGGGTCAGCCAGTCCTATAGAGCATCACTTCTAATTGCACAGCACAGAGCTGTCCTCCACAAACCTGCGTTCTCCCCTCAAGAACCAAGCAATGCTCCCAGCCTCAGCAGCCTGAAGCCCTGCAAGGAAACCAGAGAAGGCAGGAGAGCATCACACTGACCATGCGTCTGCAAGGTTCACGTGTGCCAGGATTTTCTGCCTTTTCCCTGCAGCTCCTAAAGGTCCCATGTACTGTGTTCACTTGTTGTTATTTTTTTCCCTTTTGTTCTCCTTATTTTTAGCCATCTTTGTGCTAAAAGCCCCAAAGACTCTGCTCCAAAGCCCTAAGTCACTACTGTTCTCCCTCTTCATTAAAACACCTCGCTAATTAACCCACATATAAATCAAATCATAAGCTCGTTACCTAGGTTCCCAGCACTAGGGATAACTAAGAGCTTAAAACAGTCCCTCTGTCTCTCAATCCCACCACATGCTGGGGGTCCAGAAACACTAATGGAGGCTCTGCTGTGGCTTTCCTACTGTCCCTAATTCTCATTCTTGTGCTGAGATTTGCTCTCTTTCAGTGGTATTTCATACCTGGCTCTGACACACCGGCTTAAATACACTAAATTACAAAGCCATGGGACTGCAGGATGGACCCAGCAGCTTAGGGTTGAGAGTGGAGGAGGAATTCCGCTGCTCCTTTTTCAAAAGGACTCGAATGGGTTTCGTTTTCAGTGCATTATCCTGAGCACACGTACTCCGTGTTGTTGCTTTTTCCCTTATTTGTGCATATTTTCTTTTTTAAAAATCAAAAATCTTCCTGGAAGGTCCCTGAGCTTGTTATGATCCACCCAGCACAGAGCCAATGCAATCAGGCAGCTGTAATTTCAACCCTAGCAAACATCCCTCCTGTGGTTTGCTTGCATTTTGAGAGGGAAAGCTTCCGTGCAGGGATTGAACATGCCATCACAACAGAAGGTGATGGGTGGGAGACACCCTGTGTCTAGCAGCATTGCAGCTGGAGCTGCAGCATTCAGCAATGCATCACTGCTGCTATCACAGAACTATTTGGCAGCTTAGGTGCTTAGTACAACATGAAACCACCAACACACAGCCTGGGAACCAGAGGAACTGCTGCTGCCTCGTGCTCAGCTGCACACAGGAGACACGCAAGCTCTTCCCAAACTCCTTCCTGCCGACACACAACCTGCACCAACACACTCCAGCCCTACAGCAACAGAAAAAAACCAAAGCCTCGAATGCAATAACAGCTTTCAATTTGCAGAGGTTATGCATGGCTCAAGCACAAGTGCAGTTTCTGTTCTTTCCCAACCATGCAAGCCAAAGGCAGATCCCTGACGATAGGCAAGCATTCCCCAGCTCTGCTGTACAACCTGTGATGCTGTGATCTGATGATCCCAACTCTGTTCTCACCCCCAGGCCTCCAAGAAATTAGGAACCTGAGCAGTGCCCTCTTGCTCCCAACCCCTCCCAATTTCACACTGCACTTGTAGCAAACATCAGATCCTTTAACTTACCTCAGAGAAGCATCTGAAGCCACCAGAAGCAAATGTGATTAATGGGGAGGAAGAAGAGTCCCCATACTGAGTTGACTTAAAAGCTAAAAAGCCAAACTCTAGTCTGAGCTCTGCAGCTGCAGCGTTAAGCACTCTGAGCAGCCACACTGTGGGGAGAAAAGCCATCATGTCATGGTAGAAGACAATCCTGGCCACAAGTAGGAGCAGGTTTTGGTGTGATGCCATTCCTCCAAACTTGCAATTTAATACTAAATTACATTTCATTCCTTTAAAGCTTTTTTCTCTGAAATGCCCCAACCACTGCGCTGACCACTCCAGCAATGGCTTCGTCACTCTGTGTCCTTCAGGGCCGCCATCAGAGTGGGACCAACACATACACAGAGCTCCTGCAGATGGGATCGGGGTGGTCGGGGGATGGAGCAGTTTGCTGGTGGAGCTTCAGAACCATTTGCAAACTGAGGCAAAACCAGTGAGCACAGAGTCAGGCACCCAAATGGCCTTCCCACCAATGCTCCCCATTGCAGCCCAGTATAAGTCAATAGTGCCCATGCCAAGAGCTGCTTCCTCCACTGCAGCACCGTCAGTGAAAGTACCGATGGTTTAAACCCCCCCAGTGCTCACTTAAACCAAGAGACACCAACTCCCCTAAGCCTTTGCATAAACACACTGAGCACATGCTTAGCTGCATTGAGAATAGATCCCCAGGAACAAAAATTGGTTCTAGACAGATAAACACTGCTCAGTGTCCAACAACAAAGCGTTATCCATTGAGGGATGCAATCAGAGGCACGGCACCCAGCGAGCGCCAATTGCTCTCAATGGGCAGCCAGCAAAACCAGTGCGATGCCTCACATGATGCTGAGGTTTGGTGTTGGTTACAGTGTTGGGCCAGCAGTCCCTTCCCTTTGCTGTGACAGTTTATCCTAAATGTATATTTTCCAGCGTCGGTCTCAGCTTGAACTCACAGCACGAATGACTCATTTCTGCTGCAGGAAAAGCGGTGTTTGCAGGGAGGAACCTCAGTTAAACAGCAACTGAGGGAAAAAAAACAAACCACAAAGACAATCATGTATAAATAAAGGAAATCAAGGAGCCAAGGGCAAAGCAATGCCGCCAGCCCCAGACAGCACAGCTCAGGGATATACCAAACACCAACATGACACCCACCACCACCACCGAAGCCAACATCTGAGTGGGAGACACCAGCTGACAACTGGATCTGCCTACAAATCAACCCCTGCAGCCCCTTCTGCTGCTCCTCCAATCCTTCAATCCTTTCACTGTGCTCAACACCCAGCCAGTCATGAAGGCCTTTTCCTCCTCTTGTCTTCAGGAGCTTTATCCATCCTGACGGCTGCTGGAGCTGCTCACAATACAGTTATCTAATCAAGCCCTTCCTCCAGCAGCATCTGGTGAGGGAGCAGCAGCAAAGCCTGCACGGCACTGGGAGGATTCTGCCTGGGTGCTGCCCTCAGGTTTACCCAGGAGAAACATGGCTGGAAATCCAAACCCACGCATCAGCATCATCCCCATCCCAAGGGACTGGGATCCCAAGGCCAGGCTGTCAGCACAGAGAACGCAAGCAATCTCTTCTTTTGGGAGCAAAGCATGAGCTGTCAGGAAATAAGGAAGCTTGTCTGACAACACCCAGAACATCTACGCTTGGCAAATTCTCAGACACCCTCAAGGAAAGGCTTTTAAGGAAGGAATCCTGAGCTTTAGTTGTACCAGTCGACTATTTCCAGCTGTGTTTTTTGGCATTCCCAAAAAGCACTCACACTGCAGGAAGCCCTCACTACCATGAGTTCTCTATGGGAGCTCAGCACGCTCTGGGCAGGACGTTGGCCAGTAGTGAGCAGACCCCATCCAGCTGCATTTCCCAAACTCAACCCAAACAGTGGTGGCTTCCAAATCATGGAACTACTACTTTTTTTTTTTTTAGGAATCGAGATGCAAACTGACTGGGGAATGTTTGCACAGAGCCAGGTTGCTGAAATCTCCCCACGTTGCCCCCAAATTCCATCAGCTCTGTGTCATTTCCCTCCTGCCCCTAACACCGAGCCATCTCTTTTTATTACTCTTATAATGACTCTGAAATGTGCAAGTCAGTGTCCAAAAGAAAAACAAGAGGAGGAAAGAAGAGAGGTAACTCGAGCAAGATGTATTTGGGTTTAAATTGCTTCGAGCAATCATCCAATTGAGCTGACTTCATTTCATTTGCACACAGCCCTGCGAGCGGAGAGCTTTGCGTTATGGATAATCTCCGCTCTTCATTTAGAGCGCTTTTGGCAGACGTTGCCGGGTGGAAATAAAGCCATCATTTAATAAATAAAAGGCCAACACTTGGAAATGCGCAGCGCTCCCGACCTAACGAAGAGTTATGTTGAGTGGAAAAGCAACAGAGGCATATGGAGATTTCTGTGTGTGCTGCTGGCCAAGCCCCGAGGAAGCTAAAAACAAACCAGAGGTTTTTCCTTCTGCTCTCAAGTCACTGCAGCCTCCCAACAAAAACACCATCATTAGGGAGGACGGGCTTGGACCACATCCTGGTTTGGGCCTTGTTCAGTCTTCCTCCCAGCTCTGGTTCAGGTCTGTTGCTGCTCCTCAGCAGTTCTTCCAAGCTGCTGTTCCAAACAGCCCCACTGGTTCCATACTGAGAAATTCAGAGTCACTTTGCTAAAGCTGCAGCAGATCCTCCCCAAATCCCACAGCTCACCTTCCCCTCAACTCTCTTTCCAGTACACCCTGCGACAGGGAACACATCAGTAGCCTCACCCTCAGCCTGGGAGGCGTTGCCAACACCATGTCTGCAGGTTTCTTTTTAAGGAGAAAAAGAAAAAAAAAAGTTCATCTCACCTTTGGTCTTAGCATGCTGGTGTGGACACTGTGACCAAGCAATGCCTGGAGTTCTTCAGAAGGGTCTGACCCTTTCCTATCAGAAGGGCCTTCCTGGACAAAACAGAGATTAAAAGCTGCTCAGAAGCAGAGATTTAACAACTGCCTTCACTTCAAGCAGGAGTACCTGAACCTGGGGTTGCCGCACCCTGCAGATTGGGTGACAAGCCTGCTACCACCCCCATGGTGGGAACTGCTGACCCTGAGGGTGCTCAGAGCCACTTCCCACTGACCTGAGAGAGCTCATTCACTGCAGCTGTGGGACCCCCTCTGGGCTTCCCCCACTCAAACAGTTTGCAGTCATCACAAGGAAAAGCTGGAAATGGATTCCCTGGAGCTATGGGTACATCAACTGCATTGTCATTCAGCCCATTCACTTTATGATGAACACTTGGGTCCTGCACATCTTCCAAGTCCTCCAAATTGTCTGGGTCATGGAGTCATTAAGGTTGGAAAAGACCACTAAGATCATCAAGTCCCACCACCAGCCATCACCACCATGACCCTCAATGCCATATCTACCAGCTCACACAAGCCGAAGAAAAAGATCTGCAAGGATACTGGGTAACTTGACCAAGAGATGTTGTCCCAGCAGGCAGAGTACTGAAAGGAACCCCATTTTGAGCGGATTTCATCTTTCTAGGGGCTCAGCGCCAAGGGATTTGTCATGGTGAAGGTGGGTTGGACTGGATGACCTTGGAAGTCTCTTCCAACCTCAAGGACTCTATGGCTATATTTCTGGACACCAGAAATACAGCTGTGAAGCATCAGTATCCTCCAACTACTGAGCACTGTGTTGTACTTTTAATTAAACAGCGGCGAGCACTGATATGAGCTGTGCACCTTTTACACCTTCATTCATTCATTCATTGCACCACACCTTCCCACATTTGAAGCAGCACCTCAGTGTCCCTCTTTACCCCCAGAAGAGTGAGTTGTTTTCTTTTTTCTAAACCCTGATTTGACTTTCCTTCTCAAGACACTTCTGCCCCTTGGCAGCTCCTCACCTTTTCATATTGCCAGTTCAAGTGCTAACAAACACCTCTCTCCCCATCAGCAGCTGTCAGGACTCATTCCTCTTTCCCTCTTGCACTGACAGAGGTGCTGTAATGGTTTTCACACCCAAACACATTGCTCATCTCACATTCAATTTGGCCAACACATCCCTGACTATGCTTGTAAAAATCTCAACCCAATTTCTGGCTGAAGCCATTTATAGTTATCCACATAGGTTGTATTTTGGGAAGGGTGTGGGGAAAAGAAGCAACAGGAGCAGGGCGAGTTCAGCTAAACACTTCAGGCAACATTCTTGTACCAACACACCAAGCAGGGAAGTGGTAGAGTCACCATCCTTGGAGACGTGCAAGAGATATGCAGGTAGGGCACGTAGGGACATGGTTTAGCAGTGAACTTGGAGAGTCAGAGGGTTGGTTGCCTTGATGAGGTTGGATATTGACTTGATCAAGTTGGATATTAGGAACAACTTCTTTAAGAGAGTACGAACACACCGGCAGAGGCTGCCCAGGGTTGTATTGGGTCACCGTCCCTGGAGGTATTCAAGAGAAAGGGTAAATGTGGCACTGAAGGATGAGGCCAATGGACATGGTGGGGGTGGATCAGGTTTGGACTTGGGGATCTTAGAGGGCTTCCCCTACCTTTATGATTCTATTGACAGAAAGGCTTTCTATCATTTGCTACCATTTCTCTTCAAACTTGGGGGGGGGGCGGGGTGAGGTGGAGTAGGAGGGAGTAGGGGGGAAATCCCTTTGGGAAAACGTAGCTGGAATTCTCCTGCAGGATAATAACAGCACACAAATAACACCACACCCGAGTGCCAAAATACCCCCTGAACAATTAGAGGGCCCCCAGCACAAACCTACCCAATGCTCTGTCCCTGCGTGAGCCCCACTGTCTGAGAGTGTTTGGACAGTTTCTGGACAGCATCCTTCCCACACATGTTCTCACATCACCTATCACCTCCGGCGTTGAGGACCTACACATTAAAAATCCATCTCCTAACAGCTCTGCATAAGAACCCTGCTTTACCTCTTGCAGGATAGTTTTCCAGCAGCTTTAATTTTTCCACTACAAAATAAAAGAGAGAAATCCCAGCCAGGCAAGTTGGAAACAAAACACACCTGGGAAAGGGATATGCAAAGGAAGAAGACTTTTTGCAGTTGTTTTGAAGTAGAGCAATATCAGGCAATCAAACCCAGCCCTTAAACAACAGCTAGTGTGGCTTGCATAGAAAATAGCCATGAGCAGAGCAGTGCCCTGCAGCTACAAGCAGCTTGGGCAGATTCGTTAGCACAGCTTGTCCTCCAACCCCAGCAGTTGGGAGGCTGGAGCTTTGCATGGAAATACGCATCGGATGGGAAAGGTCTCTCAAGTGCTCTGGCAAAAGCCAATCTCAATCTCACTTAATATTGCATCCTTGCAAAGAGGATGAATTAAGTGCTTCTGGGAATTGAAAATAGTTTAATTAGCTTCTTCTTGGTTTAGGGCCAGCTCATTAGTTCATTGACAGCTAGGGAGAGCTAGCAAAGCAGATTTCAGTGGAGGAGATGAGCTTCTGTAACCACAAACACCACAAAGACAGCAGCACTGTGGTCAGGTCGAGCAATAACCTGGACTACAAGAAGTATTCGCAGACCCAAATCCTCCGCAGCCATCATCCAGATTGGGTTTGCCAAGGCTCACCAACCCCAGAGACGTAAAGTGTTCATAAACCTTACAACCCTACTACAGGAGTAACTGTAGCCAAGCTACTAGCAAGCCATGAGACTTGCACCAAACTTCTTATTATTCTTTCAGTTTGCAAATGTTTGCCCTCAGCTTACCTTCCTACGGCTCCCCAGCTCTATGGCAGTGGCCTCTGTGCTGCTGCTTCCACTCCCAGCAAGGCAAAAACAAAAACTTTTCCTCCTCCATCTCCACTTCTCACGCAAGTTGCCAGTCTTTGCTGAAGCCTTTGTTCCTGCTTTGGACTTGAGAGATCTGTGGGCAGCTTTCCAGCTGAAACACAACACTGTGGGCTGCTGATGGACTGCTACACCAAGTGCCCAACCCAGGAATGACCTTCAGGCATTGTGAAGTGCTAGCAGGTAGCTTGGTAGCAAAGCTGCTAAGTGGGAAAAAGTCCAGTTGGATATTGCAGTTCCCCCCACATAGAATGAGTGTGCTCCAATGGGGACCAGCATTGGTCAATGGGAACTGCTGACCCTGAGGGTGCTCAGGGCCACTTCCCACTGACCTGAGAGAGCTCATTCACTGCAGCTGTGGGACCCCCTCTGGGCTTCCCCCACTCAGTTTGCAGTCATCACAAGGAAAAGCAGGAAATGGATTCCCTGGATCTATGGGTACATCAGCTGCATTGTCATTCAGTCCATTCACTTCATGATGAACACTTGGGTTCTGCACATCTTCCAAGTCCTCCAAATTGTCTGGGTCATGGAGTCATTAAGGTTGGAAAAGACCACGAAGATCATCAAGTCCCACCACCAGCCATCACCACCATGCCCACTAAACCATGCCCCTCAGTGCCATATTTGCTTTTTTTGAAAACCTCCAGAAGGGAGAATTCTTCTGGTGCAACAATGCTGCAGATAGCACCACGTTGGAGGTTGGCTTCAGCAAGGAAACCTGGGTGCTGGGTGAGGAAGAAGATGAGAAAATATGGGGATTAGTCATCCTAAAAGCATGCTGTTCCCAGCTTCTGAACACAGAACAGAACAGCCTGTACGCAACGCAATGAGAAAACACCTAAGAGAAGACAAGCACAGAGCCCAGCAGCCAGCTCAGTAAGCAGGCACCAAGCATGGTTTCGACAACAGTGTCTGTCACGTCAATGGCACTTCTTGTGACAGCTGCTCACCCAGGTCACAGTGGTTGATCACCTCTGAAACCAAAAAACACACGTGCTAAGGCCCATTTGGGTGACGAGCATCACTGCAGCCCATTTCCCGAGGGTGGGGAGGCAAAGCCAGGCCTGTGTTTTGAATGCAACTTCACAAAGGTGGGAAAAACCTCAAACCTACCCATTCTCTCCAATTTTTTTTTTTTTTTGGAGTGGAAGATGAGGGAATACATCTCCCTCAGGGCTGAAGCATGCCTCTGAGCCAGGGCAGCTCTGGGATGCCCACAGGCACTGTGACAGGTGCAGGTCTGGCATGCACTACTCACCCCCAGCCACCTCTTGCAAGGCAAAGAGAATCTCTATGGCACCTGCACAGGGCTGCAGCAATCTAGGCTGCAGGTACAGCAGAGAGCTGCAGGAGGCTCTGAGAAGGGGGAAATTCAGAAGGAAGCAGCAGGGGAGAGGCTCAAACTGCCTGGAGGAACCCAGCATCCAGGGCAATGCAAATGCTGGCTCCACTTCTCTACACAGCAAATTGCCCTTGCTGTCTGGGGTAAAGCGACAGAGGCAGGCAGGCCAGTCGCTGTAGATGTGGGCATCTGCAAAAGCAGCACTAACTTTACCTTCCTTGTCTCTTATACAGGCACACAGGCTACTAGGCTACTGTTGATCCCACTTTCCCCTTGAAAAACATCACCAGTGACCAACATAAGGTGAGGGGAAGGCTTTTCTCTCCCCCCCCCCCCCCGAAATAGCAATTTTCAGAGCAAGTTGTTCCTGGCAGCGGCTCCTTCCAGGCATGGAGAAACGCCCTGCACCCCAAACCTACCTGGAGACAGAGCCCCAGCTGCTGCTGCCAGCACTCAAAGCAGAGGACAAAGCAAAGGAACTCAAAGCAGAGACATTTTGCTGGGGGAAACAGCTTTTGAACTGCCACAAAAGCTTTTGCAGGAGACAAAAGCAAACTATTCACCTCCATGGGATTTTGGTGACTGTACAAAGCTCAAGCATGATTCAAGACACTTTGATCATCATCATCAGAGCCTCAAGGCTCCTCCATAGGACACAAGGAACAGGTAGGCTTCCCACACAGGCTACTAAAAACTATAAAGCAGCCTTACCTTTAGCAGAGAAAGCATCACTTTGGAGCTGCATAACCTCCAGCCACCCTTACTCCTGAGCCTCCAAGGCACAAGGACTTACAACACAGAGAACCAGAAAGGCCCCAACCAACTGCAGAACCCTACTCACAAAAGGAGGGATCAGCTGTGCTCAATTTAAAGCCAGGGAAAGCCTAGGTGGGGGGACTGTAGAAGCAAGCAGATAAAGCAGGGCAGGCGTTCCCTTCGGGATCCAGCTGTTTTAGGAAAATATGTTACTGCCTCTTGGGTGCCATCCCCCAAATCTACAAGGCAGCCTGATCTGCCTGCTCTTATGTCACCCAAGCACGAAGCCCTGCAGGCACCTCTATGCAGGATACTGGGTGGTTAGGACCGCTCTTCTGGGAGATGGCAAATCTTGAACCCAACACTGCATGTGTCACTTGCACGGGGAGATGGGGTGTGACCCCTCGGATGGGGCACGGAGGACCTGAGGCTGCAAAAAGGTCATCTCTGATGGTTCCCTTCAGCAGATTTTCCTCCCAGAGAATCGTGCTTTGTATGCACTCTCATTGTTTGGTGGCCCCAGGGGGACTGCTGGGAGACCTATAGGGGAAGAGGCTCCTGTCCTGCTGGAAAACACAACAGGAAAAGTCAAGGTTTTTCCATCTGCTGATTACAAAGCTTTGCTTTACTCTGGAAGGGCTGGCGGTGCATGCAAAGGTATACAAGCATCCCTGGGAAAAGGAAGGAGGGGGATCGTTGGAACATCACACACAGAACAGTGCTGGCACCTTCACAGGGACCTGTAAGCATTAATTAGCTGTCACAAGCTTGCAGTAGTCTACTCAATGCTGCCAAGCGATGAGTACATCTGCTCTCTCTCATGCAGGATTTCTTCTTTGGGTTGATTTTTTTCCCCCTTTTACTCTTCTAGAATTAGAAAAACCTCCCCCTTAAGGGACATACCTCCCAGCTGCCCAGCCTGGACATGCCATGGCACACGTGCCTGTCCGCAGCCTGCTTCAGGTAGCACTTCAGTTCCTCACATGGCAGCAGAACAGGAAAAAATAGGTGGTTCTTTCCAACGGGAATGTGCATAACGCATCACCTCCTTTTTCCCAGTGAGAAAACGGAGGTGGAGAAATGGGTGTGATGGCTCTGTGCCCTGCAGTGGGGTGCTGTCATCAGGTGGGGCACAGAGGGGCTTGCTGGAACGGGAGAGGGTTTGCTGTGGTGCGCTGAGATGGCTGCTGAAGCTGTCCCCCATTGCCAGGGCCTCCCCTCCTTTGGGGTTTGGTCATATTCACATTAATGCCCCAAAGCAGCGAAGCAGCGTTGGAAACACAGTCGCCGGCAGGCTGCTCAGCCGTCCCTCTGCCGCATTTTTAGGCAGTGCTGCCATCGAGTGGTCCGGATGCAGGAAGAGGGGACCCTCAGTGAAGCTCCGGCTTGCGGGGCTGCGGGCGACGCGGAGGCTCTAAGCTGGAATCGACCTCCTCGTTCGTCCGTCCCGCTGTTAAAAAGCTCCGTCTCACTTCAACAGCGGAGCCTGTACCAAGAGCTAAAGATTTTCGGAGTCCCTCCTGCTTGCTACAGCTTACGAGCTGAGCATCCTCCCTGCACACGAGCAGCAGTGCCGTTCTCACCCCGGGGTTCGCAGTGTTGGTTTCGCGGCGTTCCCTCGGAGCGGTTCCCAGCTGGAGTCCGCAGCCATTTGGGAACATCCTTTAGCAAAGCAGAGGGACGCGCTCTGCTTCCAGAGGGGCTTTTTGTCTTCATTGCATCTGTGCATCCTAAGGGAAAACCATCGCTCCCAGCGCACAGCGGTGCGCTATGCGCCCACGCTCGGCCATAACACGATACTGGATGAGTAAGTTAAAATCACCCCCGTCTGGTGGATGTCATAAACCTGGACTGGGGGCAGAGGAGAGCTCTGTGCCTGCAGATGAACCACGTTCGAATAATTTTCGGAAGGATTTGCCGCCCCCCGGGAGCTGTTTCCTTGCTTTGTATTAGGGAAGGGGCACAGAGCCGGACCGCCCCGTTGGCGCTGCTTTGGGCAAGAAGACCAAAGACCTCATTACGAAAGTCAAATATTTGGGTTGGGTTTTCGGTTTTTTTGTTGGTTTTGTGTGTGCGTGCGTGTGTGTGTGTGTGCGTGTGAAGCCGTTGGGATCGATCCCGCACCCCCACCTGTCCGCTGGCAGTACGGAAGCTTTGGGGTGAACGGTAGAGGCGAACCCAGCCCGCAGAGGGGGGTGAGGAGGGGGCGAGGGGCAGCGGGGAGGGGGGGGAGCGAGGGAGGGCTCTGGGCTCCCGGCTCCGCTCCCCGCTCTCAGGCACCGCCCGCGCCGCCTACAAAAGCCGCGGCGGTGTCTGAGCTCCGGCTGCAACCAGAGGGTCCCGGCCCCGCTCCAGCATCAGCCCGGACCGAACCGAAGCGACTGGAAGGTGGGAAGAGCTGCCCGGCCCCGCTGCGTCCCCCCCAGCGAGAGGGGGCTGCCATCCCGACACGGCTGTGCTCTGCCATGGCTGCGCACGCTGCTGCGGCTGCACCCAGAAGAGGAAGGGAGCAGCACCCTGAACCAGCTGCGCCTGGAACTGGGAGGGTCCCAAACCCCGACGTGGCTGTGCTCTGAACCCGGAGGGTCCTGCGCCCCGATCTGCCTTCGTGCCCCAAACCTTCTGCGTGCCCTGAGCCAGCTGTGCCCTTAACCAGGAGGGTGCTGTGCCCCAAAGCATTCTCACCCCTGAACCTGCTGCACCCTGAAGCATTCTCACCCCCCAACCCGGAGTGCGCTGCTCCCCAAATCATCCTCACCCCAGAGAGTGCTGTGTCCTGAAGCATCCTCCCCATCGAACCTGCTGTACCCTAAACCCAGAGGGCTCTGTGCCCTGAAGCATCCTCGTGCCCGGTCTGGCAGTGCCACGCTGTGATGGATGACGCCCCGCCGCTGGAAGCAGAGCTGGAGCACCGGTGGCTGCTCAATGCCTCCCTGAACGAGTCCTCTGCCAACCAATTCGTCCAGCCCCCGTGGCAGGTGGCCCTATGGGCCGTTGCCTACACCCTCATCGTGGTGGTGTCGGTGGTGGGGAACGTGGTGGTGATGTGGATCATCTTGGCTCACAAGAGGATGCGCACCGTCACCAATTACTTCTTGGTGAACCTGGCTTTTGCTGAAGCCTCCATGTCTGCCTTCAACACGGTGGTGAACTTCACTTACGCCATCCACAACGAATGGTACTACGGGCTGCTCTACTGCAAGTTTCACAACTTCTTCCCCATCGCTGCCGTCTTTGCCAGCATCTACTCCATGACAGCCATTGCCCTGGACAGGTGAGCACCCAGCCCCAACCCCTCCCTGCACCCTGTGCTGCTTCCCACATTGCCTCTGCCTGGACACTGCCCTCAGCTCCGCCTGATACGTGGCCACGGGAAAGCACTGTAATTCAAATGGAGCTCTTTTCAATAAAGGAGCGTGAGATACAATCCCTTTCCTTGACCTGTTTGCAGGCGGTTCAGGGAATCCTCTGTAGGGAACCCTTTGTCAGCTCTGCCAAAAGAGCTCAAAAAAGGCTTTTGTAACCCATTAATCCATGTTGGTAGTGTGTACAGGGCTTGCCCTTATGGCATTTTTCAGTCCTTTCCCTTCCCAGCTCATCTCCAGAGCAGTCCGTTCCTTTCCCAACCTCCTCGTTTAGCTCACTGCTTAGCACAAAATGGTCATGTCACTAAATCATGCCTGTTGGATGCACTGCGGGAGCCCTTTCCTGGCTCTCGATCTCAGGTGCTGGGGACCTTGGAGTGATGCTCAGGCTGCATGTTATTGCATGGCCTGTCAAGCCACAGAATTTCACAAAACCACCTGGATTTTATTACCGGGGAGTGAAAGGGGAGGGAAGTCCCACGGATGGCTCTCGTTGGGCTGCAGCCAGTACAAGTGAGCTGCTTTCTTCCCAAGCAACTTTCTGGGGGTGCTGCTGGATGGCTGGGGGCTGCCAGCAGAGCAGCATCCCACATGTGTTCTGCCAAGGGCAAAAGTTGGGCAAAGCCTGGCAGGCTGTGGTGGCACGGGGCAAGGGGTGAGGAGCACGAGTTGCCCATGTGCTGTGGGCCATCCTCCAGGCACAGCTGGTGTGTTACTCCCTCCAAAATCTGTAATGTATGTCTTTAATGCCTTTTTGTGTTGGTACTAGAGATAAACCAAGGCTCCCAAACAGCTCTGCAGTTCCCTCCTGGTTCCCAGTGCTCCAGGCACGACGCCTTTTCCAGTGCAACCAGTTTCCCAAAGACAGCTCTGCTCTGCAGTGCCTCTTTTTGCGCTCCTTCCCGGGGAGCAGAACACCTTTTGGCTGGGGATAAATGCAAATAGGATGGGGGGAGGATTGGCACAACCATTCACCAGCCTGATTTAGGCTGAAGTGTAAGTACTGCGCAAACTAGCATGGGCATTTCCCAACAAGAAATTGCAGCGCTGCCACAAATAGTGCAGTGACAGTTTGGAAAACAGAGCTGGAGATGGATGATGCTCTGGTTGTTAGAAACGGGCTCAGGTTTTGTTTGGCTCTGGAGTGGTTAGGAGCCTGCGAGCTGCTTCTCCCTGTGATGAATCAGATGCAGCTGAGAAGAAAACTATGTTAATAATAAAAAGAAAAAGGCTTTTGCTTGAAACTAGGACTGCGTTTGTACCAGGAGCTGTTTCATACTGGGCTCAACCACTCTGAAATAAAATAAAATAAAATAAAATAAATAAAATAAAATAAAATAAAATAAAACAAATGTTAATCCTACATGGAGGCACAGAGTTCTGAACACTGCAACAATGGCAGGAAATGCAGGAGTTGGGGCTGGCAGCTGGAAGGCCTGCTCAGGAAAAGCAGTGCTGCTGCCACGCAGCATCCTGCAGCAGTTGGGGCCAAGCAGCCCACTCTGGAACTGCACAGCATGGCCTTCATCATTGGGTGTGTCAGTGCCAGAGCACAACGCGTCCCCTTCTGGCTTTGAACGCTATGAATGCGTGCACTTCAAAGAAAGAGCCGTGAGATTCTGCTTTCTCCAGCTTCCCAGGAAAACTGGGAGCCCGTGTTGCATCCAAGCCACTTTGCAGCCATATGTAGGGACATCCAGAGTTGGTTTTTTCCTATTTCCCCTCCAGTATCTGCGAGGAGTGGGATGGAGCATCACCAAACAGCCGGCACTGTCCCTCTCCTTGGGACTCAGGTTCATTGCTGAGCACTGCCACTCACCCACGCTGCTGCAGGAGGGAAGGACCTCCTTGCTGCCAGGTGAGCAGAGCAGGAGGTGAGATCCTGGATTATGTGTGGAATCAGAGCCAGACCAGCACTCAGGGCTGAGCAATCAAACTGGGATCTTATTTACATGCTTATTTTTTTTTTTTTTAATCACACTCCATTAAGTGTCTCAAAATCAATCCATGTGCCAGCAGGAGCTGTAGAAGCACCAAACCTGCAAAGCTTCCTTCACCTCTACGGCTCCTAAAGCCACCAGCCTGCAGTGGAGACCTGTTCATATCTCCACAACCCCACACCATATGCAACAGAAAAGATGGAAAATTATTTATGCTTGCAAGCTTAAACTCCCAGTTTAGATGAACCAGCTGAATACCAGGAATGCATTCGCCAGCTCAATGACCCTGTGCCTTACCCAAGAGGCGATTACTGCAGATAGAAACCCTCTGGAGAGGACAAATTACATCAGTGCACAGACATATTAATTAGTCATTTACGCCCTAATATAGCACAAGTTCTTTTAATCTTGACTTAATGGTCTTCTGGGGCTTGCAGGGCAGAACTTTGATTTGCGCCTGACAATGCATAACCGTGCCCTGCTGGGATGGGATTTGGAAGAAGAGCAAGTGGGAGGGAAGGGAGCCTGGGGGGACGAGCTGAATTCAGCGGGTCAAAAGCTAACTGGCATCCTTTTTTTCCTTCCTCTTCTGCTGTGATAAATATGCAGTGAAGATGAAATAGCAACAGGCTGGTGGGTGGCTGGGCAGTGTAGGAGCTCAGGTGTTAGACGTGCTTCTGAGGTGCTTGGCTGCAAGCAGAGCATTGGCACAAGCCACTGCAGGGGAGATATTCTGCTTATTTGATGGCTTTCCTAATTTGGCCCTTAGTTTGTTCTTAACGCTTCGATGGCTCAGCTGGATTAGCGCAAGCACTGAGTGCAACAGATCTCAGATTTGTTTCAGAGTGCGTTTCCCACACTCATTCCTCAGCTCTAAATGGGTGCCATGGGGCTATCTGCTTTCCTCAGGCAGCACTTGGTGAGGTTGTAGAGCCCCCCAAGAGGGCTGT
Organism: Alectoris magna; assembly: GCA_030625065.1. Classification (NCBI taxonomy): domain Eukaryota; kingdom Metazoa; phylum Chordata; class Aves; order Galliformes; family Phasianidae; genus Alectoris; species Alectoris magna. The sequence goes on from CM060587.1 coordinate 1,482,526, forward strand.
GCTGTGCTTTGGATCCTCCTCTCCCATCCCATCACTATCAGCAATGTGATGAACACTGAGGGGGGCCCTCTGCCTCCTCCCCAGCCTGCTGCCATTTCTGGGCTTCGGTTCTCTTCTGTCTGCATTTGGCAAAATTCTTTCTTTGGAAAGAAATGTGTCATGTTCATTACCCAGGCAGGCTCCAGCTTTCCAGATGCAATTAATAGTGCATTTGAGGCAGTGTAGCCATCTAGCTATGCAATAAGTGATACACTCGGAGCTACCCTGCTACAACACTGTACTCAAATGCTATTGCTTCACCATGGTAACAACACCCCCCAATCTGAAACACAATAAAATATTTAAAACAACAGCAAACGGCATTACCTACGTCACTGAAGGGAAAGCATCTGGCCTAAAGTTGTGTCCTTCAGTGCAGTGGATATATAAAGCTGCTGGCAAATGGAGCCATCTTCAGTCCCGTTGAGTTCTGGGGGAAGGAAAAAGGGATGAGCATCAGCATGAGGGTGAAAGGAACTGGGCAGCTCTGGGCTTGCAAAACTTAACCTTCAGGTGTGAAGCTCCCATCCCAAAGGCGAGCAGAGCAGACCATTCCATCTTGAGGAAAGGGCATCATTAATTCTTCCCAACCCAACATCTCCTGCAGCACAGTATGAGCTTTACCTCCTCAGAACACCTGCAGCCTTTCAGGAACAAAACCTTTCAACTAATGCAGGAAATCTGCCCTTAAATCTTCAACCAAGAGCCCTCTCCCCATAGAAAAATGGGACATCAAGAGCCCATGGTGGTTCTTCACCTGCTGCACATGGGGATATGCCTTCCCCTCCCTGGCTCCTGCAAACCACCACTCCTGTCTGGCCAGGAGAACCGCCTTCCTGTGCAGTGGAGAAAAGAATAAATCTCTCTAATAGGATACAGGGAGATGGGCAGAGCGGGGCCACAGAGGCACTTTGCAAGGAGAAATACGAGCGAATAAACTCATTAGCCTGCTTTCAAGAATCTGCTTCCCACCAGAGAGGCTGGGACCTGCAGCACTCCACTCTGATCAATGTCTTTGTGCCCCAAATCAGGCGTGCATCTGCCTGCAGGACCACCAGCAACTTGCAGGTGCCCTGGAACATCATAGGTGCAACCCCCAGAAAGGAATACACACCATCCTATAGGGAAAAGAAACTGGAAAGCTCAACCAGTCATCAAGGAACTGAGAGATGTTTTGGATGGATGGACCCAGCACTGGAAGAAGTCAAAAGCAGCTGCTTTGTTTTCCCACTGGTGTTTTCCCACCCCAATATGAGCATGACAGTGGCTGTTAATTGAGCTAAAGAGGCCATGAAACCGTATTCTGTGCTCCTCCCTTCCCTGCAGTGTAATTTTGCATCAAATGTTGTTGTCAAGCAAAAGAAAAAACCAGCAAGGATGCAGTTATTAAAACGTTGGGACAACTCTCTGCTTGCTGATACAATTATTATATAATTAGGCAGTATTTTAATATGAAATAATGATCAAATTATTCTCAGGATGTTTGCACATTTCCATCTATCTGCAGTGTCACCAGCTCCTCCAGCAGCCTGGACCCTTATGAGCCTTTTTCCTGGCAGTTTAGGAATTGCTGCCAAAAAGTAGAATGTAGGGCCAGTGTTTCCCAAAGCACCACTGGTTGGCTTCCTCTTGCCCCCCATCGCCCCCATCCTTGCAACGCTGGCATATTTGTTTTCTTCTTTGACTCTTTAGTTGTATTAATTTTGCTGTCTTCTTTCTATCGTGGGCACCAGAGCATCACAGACAGATTGGTGGTGGTTGGAAAGGTCCCTGGGCAATGGGACTGGGGCTTAACTTGTTGTTTTATCACTTGTTTGGGTATTTTATTACCTGCAGTGGCCTCTGCAGCCACAAAGTGCTTGAAGCTGATAAGGAAAATCCTCCAAAGTGCACTGGCAGAAATTAGGTCAGAGGGGCAGTACCATAGGATAACCCCAACCAAACCTCCTCCAGCTCCCATGGTGGAGCAGTGGGGATGTAGAAGCCCAGAGAGCTCAGTGCGTTGCTGGCTGCTGTGGCAGAGCAGTGCCAGCATCCATTGCCTTCACTTTTACTCACCAGCTTCTGTTTCTGGCACCAAAGAGCTCGCAGAGATTTTAGAGGGATAATTATCAGGTGAATTTGCAGCTGCACAAAGCTGATAAGGTTTGGTACCCCAGGGCAGGGGAAGAGCTGATGGCGGCGCGTATTTCTCTATTAATCCCTGCACCTTTGCTGCAGCAAATGGACACGGAACACTGGGACTATTTTCATCATCCAGGAGAAAACTAAAAGCAAAAACTGTCCATCTTCTGAAAAGAGTGGGGGGCAGTGGAGAGACAGAACGCTGCAAATGCCTCAGGCTGTAACATGCAGAGCAATGCAACGTCTTTACTCGTATGATGACAGCGTTTCCAAAGCTTGACATGGGGGAGGGAAATAAAACATTTGCAGTGTGCTCACTTAATCCTTCCAGCGCTGCTGGCTGCTGTCAGCTTTGCAAAACCAGATTTGCAAAAGGATAAATTCAATCTGCCTCGTCGTCACTGGAGTCTGCCTCATGTATGATGACTGATGTTCAGGATGGAAGATCCCATGAGCCAGGCAGATATGGGGCAGCTCCAGTATGCTTTGTTTTGGTTCTCCTGTTTGGAAGCCTTTGCACTGCAATCTACTGTATAGATATGATTTTGCTCCAGTGCAGAACTGTTGGATGCTGCCAACGCAGGTGCTGTCAGACAACAGCATCAGATCTGAGTCCAGTACAGATCTGAGCCCCTCACTACAAGAAAGACATTGAGGCCATGGAGTATGTCCAGAGAAAGGCAGTGGAGCTGGGAAGGGGCACAAGTCTTATGGGGAATAGTTCCCTGATAAGGGAACTGGGATGGTTCAGTCTGGAGAAGAGGAGGCTCAGGGTAGACCTTATGGTTCTCTATACTGCCCTGAAAGGAGGTGGTAGTGAGGGGGGTTGGCCTCTGCTCCCAGTAACGGTGATGGGATGAGAGGTGTTGGCCTTACGCTGCACCAGCAAAGGGTCAGGCTGGGTATTAGGAAATACTGCTCTGAAAGAGTGGTTGGGCACAGCTGGCCAGGGAGTGGTGGAGTCACCGTCCCTGGAGGTGTTCCAGAACCATGATCTGATCAGTGGGCATGGTGGGATGGGTTGGGCTTGGACTTGGATCTTAGAGGTCTTTTCCAGCCTTAATAATTCTGCGATTCTATGGTTGTGTTAGCAGAGCTGCTTTTTGCCTAAAAGTCAATGAATGCCTCAAATGGGACTCCTGTCCCAAGGGAAATTTGCTGCAAGAGAATTGGTTGGGCACCCCTCCGTGAAAGATTATGGGATGCTCTCTGTGTGGCATGGGGGGCTGCTAGGATGCACGAAGCGGGTGTCAGAAGCACAACCCACACACAGGAGATCTGAGACAGCCTCCAAAGCTTCCAAGCTTTGATTTCTTCTCTTGCTCACCTTGCAGGTACATGGCCATCATCCACCCGCTGCAGCCTCGGCTCTCAGCCACTGCCACCAAAGTGGTCATAGGTGTCATCTGGCTCCTGGCCTTCCTGCTGGCCTTCCCACAGGGCTACTACTCGGTGATGGAGGAACTGCCGGGCCGGCTGGTGTGCCTGGTGGCGTGGCCAGAGCACAGCACCGACGTGTATGGAAAAACGTGAGTAGGACTTTCCCAGCAGGATGGACAGATTGACCTATACAAAAAAAAAAAAAAAAAGTAAAAAAGTATTAAAAAAAAAAATAGATAAAATGAAGTGCGGAAGGCTGAGAAGGGATGAAGGCTCCTTGGGATGGGGAAATGCTCTGCCCACCCAGGGTAAGGCTGGTGCTACGTAGCTGATGGTAGCAAGATCTCCATCTATAGCATGGTGAGGCACACTGAGGTTAATTAAGCTGAGTTTGGTGCTGCTTGTAATCCATGCTGTGTGAGCTCCCAGCCCTTCTACAGTGCTCATCCTTGAGGGAAACTCACATCCAACTGCTAAGATGCGACTGTGGGATGCAGTGTGCATTGCCCCCAGGGACTGCACTGCTCTGTTTTTTGTAGCACCTTTCCTTCAACATACATCTTTACAGGCTTCCTATGGTGAGAATACTCCTGTAAGACATAAGTAGTGTTGTATCAGGTGTGCCTTGGCCAGGCAATAACAGAGAAAACTGTCTGGGGATGTGTTGAGACCAAACACCTCAAAAATTCACTCACGTGCTTCAAAAAACAAGCTCTGAAAAGAGGCTCTGCAGAACCAGCTTAGGATGAAAGGTAGATGCCTGCATAGGAGGGCTCAGCAGCTATCTCCTTCCTACCCACCGAGGTCCCAGCTAATTACATCTGGCATTTCCAACAGGTCTGGGCAACCCTGCTGGACTGCCAGCACATGGTCCTCCACAGTTTGCTCTTTGAGGTGTGTGAGTCATGTAGTGAGCTAAATGTCATAAGGAAAAAAGAGAAAAAAAAAACCCTAGCCTTTGCAACTCCAGTCCCACAGAGCAATGAATTAGTGCTGTGAAACTGTGTTAGAGGCAAAGCGGGGGATGTGCACACAAGAAAAAGTGCTCAAAGCCAATGTGAGTCTGTCCATAAGGCAAGAGCTGAGCTAAGGATGGCCCCACTGACATCCAGACTGTTTTCCAACCTCCATGATTCCATGCAACTGCAATAAATGCAACCAGCATGAAGAAACTCAGCCCACAATGGCTGAGCCCCCAGGTATCCCAGCATGAAGAAGTGACCAGCACAGGCCCAGGGCCTCACATTGACGTATCATTTGCCATTTGGCCACCTACCAGGGCCATTGCATTTTCAAGAGTTGACTTGAGCAAAACACCACTACTGGACCCATGGATAATTTGGAAGCTGGGTGCCACCCCAAAGCCTGCACATCCCACGCTCTTTGGTGAGCAGGGCATTCAGCAAACAGTTGAGGGCAGCCAGGTGAGAAGATGCTAAGCAGAAGCTTTTCTTAGACAAATCTCAAACAGCTGCTGAGGACTGAAAATAGTTTGCAGCTCAGCCCTAGCACAAAACGCTGTCCAAATCATGTGAACCCAATTGCACAGAGCCAGAGATCATACACGTTATCTTAGTGCCCCCAAAATAACTGCAGATGGGTGCTTGGGCCCCTGTCAAACACCATTCCTGCTTGCACAGCTGTAGTGCAATTATTTAAGGCAGCAGCCACTGGCAGGAGGTGCTGCATCTGCACCAGGAGCTGGTGACTCAGCTCCCTTCCATTCATTTTGATTCATTAAGGGGCAAAACTGCACCACTCATTGGCTTATCAGGGAGATATCAGCCCACAGTGACTGTCCAGACAGCAGCTGACTCCTCCCATGTCCCTGTCCTCCCTCCTACATGCTCCCCTGTTCTTCACAAGGTACTGAATCCCCACACTGAAGACTTCTAAATCACAAAATCCAGGCTTCCCTGCCTGCTCTCATACTGTGATCCTTGTAGACAGAGTAACAAATGGATGGGTTTCAGCATCCAAAGTACAAAAAATAATGAACCAAAAAGTGGGATGTGTTGGCAGTCCCTCTCCCCACCATGCTTCTGTGGCTCTGAAAATAAGGATGTGCCTTGCTTGCACTATTTAATGGTTGCTCTGGGGCTTTTCTGCATCACTCTCCACACTTTGCAGCTGGTTTAAGACCCTGCTTTGCACAGCAACAATGAAATCTTCATCATGGAGCCACAGAGACGCCTCTTTAATTAGCAAAATAGGAAACAGTCCTACAAAATCCAGCAGAAATGTAATTAGCCCTGGGTGGAGAGGAGGCCAAATGAGATTGCAGGTACAAAACAAGGAGGAGATGGCATGGCAGTGTGGGTCTGGGGCCAACCTTGCCCTTGCCAGAGCAGCAGGAGTTGCATCAGGCATGAGCCTGACCCATGATTTACACTTCAGAGAGATTATTCAATCTGAACTCCTAGGAGGAGTGAGTGCAAGAACAGAGCAAGGCTACAGAGCCTTTATCCATGTTATAAAGGGATGCAAAGATCCTGTCCTCACCATGAGTGCGGAAAACTAGCCAGTTGGATCAACACTGGGAAGGAACGTAGCCTGGAGCAGTGCCACAGTGGAGGCAAAGGCTATTTCTACCACACTGCTTTTATGAACTGCACGTTGACCTTTTGCTAGCAGGAGCTTCCCGCAGCTCAACTTCTGTGCATGGAGCTGTTCCCAGCTGTGTTTACAGCAGTGGGGACTGAGATTATGTCTGCTGCTGCCTGAGCAGAGCCAAACCTGTGGTGGACCAAGACTCAGGCAAGCTAAGACCTTGCATTCGCCGTGCATGGAAATCTTGTATTTCTCTTTAGTTTAAAGTTCCTATCACAGAATCACAGAATTGTAGGGGCTGGAAGGGACCTCTAGAGATCAACTAGTCCAACCCCCCTTTGCCAACCCTATCCTTTACGTATGTTCTGTTTTCTGTTCTTGTTTTGTTTTTAAATACATTTGCACAGGACTGCTAGATGAAAGATCTGACAAGGATGAGTTTTCACCTTCAGGATAAATTAGGGTGTAAATAAAGTAGATGTGACAGTAGAGCCACATCAGCTAAGACGTCTTTGCTATGCACAGGTAACATAAGCCTCTAACTGGCTTCTCTCTCCCATCCCCGGAGGGTGCTGGCAAGCCAGAAGCCAGCAGTGGAGGCTTGGAAGAGATTGGGATGAAACTAGGGAGTTCTTCCTGGTTCCAAGCACCAAGGAATCATGCTACATTCCCTCTGCCCCTGTGAAGCTGTGCTTCCAAGCTTGGTTTGCAAGAAACAGGCGGACTGGGTAGAGGACATGCTCAATAGCCATCATTTCTTCTAGGTATCACTTCTGCATGACTGTCCTGATCTACTTCTTGCCACTGCTGGTGATAGGCTGTGCCTACACTGTGGTCAGCATCACCCTCTGGGCAAGCGAGATACCCGGCGACTCCTCCGACCGCTACCACGAGCAGGTCTCAGCAAAGCGGAAGGTAAGGAACCTCAGGCACAGTAGGAGCCATCATTCAAGCCCAATCCCAACTAACCACAGCCAGAAAGAATGTAGTGAGGTGGAACGGGTTGTTGTTCCTAACGGAGCAGAGCGTGTCCTCCAAACATGTGTCCTCCATGATGCCGAGCGTGTGTTCCATGCTGGAAAGGTCTCTGAGGTGGCTTCTTCTGGAGGGTGACATGTGACAGATGTCCTCCCTGCCCTGTGCTCTCTTTTCCTCACAGGTGGTGAAGATGATGATCATTGTGGTGTGCACGTTCGCACTGTGTTGGCTGCCCTACCACATCTACTTCACCCTGCAGTATTTCAACCCCGAGTGGTACCTGCAGAAGTTCATCCAGCAGGTCTACCTGGCCGTCATGTGGCTGGCCATGAGCTCCACCATGTACAACCCCATCATCTACTGCTGCCTCAATGACAGGTGGGTTTGAGCGACTTTCGGCAGCACCTCAGCACAGCAGGGCGGGGAGAAGAGAGAAACACAGAGGACTCTGATGGAGGAGACTTTGGATAGAGAGGTGTTCTAGGATGGCTCTGTTCTATCCTCTGCCAAGGGTTGTGTTTGTTGTGGGGACAAGACTCACCTCAATAAGTCTTCCCTGAAGTCCCTGAGGGATCTGAAGTCATTCATGTTTCAAAACAACCCTCCCTACTCCTCACTGGGATTTATCAGTGGTGTTCTTTTGTTTTTATTTTCACATCTGAATGGAAAGCAATGTTTGTTTCACTGTTCAGCAGTGCTTAGCTCTGGCCTCTCATGTCCAGTGGGGTCCTCTCCCCATCCCCACTTTCCTCACCCCTGCCTCTCTGCAACCTTTCTGTCCCTCCAGGTTCCGCGTGGGCTTCAAGCATGCATTCCGGTGGTGCCCGTTCGTCAGTGCTGCTGAGTATGAGGGCCTGGAGATGAAGTCAGCCAGGTACCTGCAGACACAGAGCAGCATGTACAAGGTCAGCCGGATAGAGACCACCGTGTCCTTGGCGGTTGGTGCAGCCGAGGAGGAGCTGGAAGAGAGCAAAAAGGGCAAACGTCTCTCTGTAGACATGACCTCCAATGGCTCCTCGCGCAGCGACTCCAAAACTGTCTCCGAAAGCTTCAGCTTCTACTCCAACACACTCACCTAAACGGCTCCCAAACTCTGTTAGCCACCCATCAGGATGCTGCCATACCTTTCCCTCGCTGGGATGCTCCAGCACGTGATCCACCCAGCATCATCACCCTGGTTTGTAATGTACCGGCTTCTCTCTGTGCTGTTTTATCATCTCCTGCTGTGCTTCTGCTCACCTGCAATGCTTGAGCGAGCCCAAGATCAAAAGCTTCACACTGGTTTCATGTGTTCCATCATGGCTCATGTCCAAACACAAGCAAGGTTTTCCTGGCCTCCACGTTGCTCTCTGCCTCTCCAACCTGCCATGTGCTGGTAGGCTGCAGAAATTGTGCAGAGCTGGGTTTTTCTCTTAAGCCAGAAGTACAGTGCTGGCAGGCACTTCCCTGCTCTCTGCGAGGCAGCAGGTGTCTCTCAGTGCATCCAACCTCCACTGGAAAATGAATGAATCCTTCCTGCTCCCAACTTTAATTTCATTCTGTCCTTCCCAGTTGAGTATCCAGAGAGGTATTCAAAACCAAAATCAAGCAGAAATGCTGTTTTCAACTTCAGGAGCCCAAAGACCCTTGTGACACCACTGGCCACTCAGTGCTTCAGCTGAACGTGGTGGTTTTGTAGTCTCAGCTCATCTCCGGCACTCACTATTCTGCAAAGAGCCACCCCATAACCCAGCTCAGCTCATCAAATCAGGGCTCTTGAAAAGGATTTTGGAACTAAGCCAGGCTTTGGTTGCCATTAATCATCTATCTGTGCCAAAATCAATCACTGTGATTTCATACTGGGCCTAAGGCGATACGTCACGCATAGATTTTGGAAGTCTCTGGAGCTCTGGAGAAGAACCGACTGAATGGACAAGTTCTTCACAACCTGGAAGTGCCTGGAGCTGCTCAGAAAGGGGCACAGTAGGTTTCCATTGGAAAAACAAAGCTTTGTCAACATAAAATGTTGGAAGGGTGACATGAATTTTGCATAAATTTTGACTCAGGGGAGAATAGAAACGATTTCACCCACACTTTCTGATTTTGTTTTAACCAGGGAAATGTTTCTCTTTCCCTCTCCCTGGCTTGTGTATGAAACATTAAGTTTAATGATATGTAACTTGGATGTTTGTTATGTTTTAGTCCTGTTCTGATGGTGCAATTTTCACTGGGGGCTGCTCTCAGCAAGGGCTCCTTTGGTCAGTAAATGTAAGAAAGGGAGGAAAAATGAAATAAAATGAAAAGCTGGCAAATGCAGCTCATTAGGAACAAACCCACCAGTCTGGGGTTGTTGTAGTGACTGCTCCTTCCTGCTCGAGAGCTGCTGGCATAATCTCCCACTTCTTTTGGTGCAGAAATCAGACTCCTAAAGTGGGCTGAACTTTGCCACAAGCTCCACAGGTGCTGTGCTGCCAACGTGTGAGAAGGTGCTACAAACCAGAGCCAAATGCTGATTTACTTCCAGCTGCCAACCCAAAATCAAGGCAAAAATGAATGTCTCAAAGTGCAGTGGAGAGCCAGCAAGTAAGGCCAGCAGAGATGTGGTCCTCAAGCACCACCCTTGAGCACACAAGTTTGTGTTAGCTTATGAACTTCCAGAAGTCAGCATTCAAATACACCGAAAATAACCAGGCTGCCTTTTTTTCTCCTCTGTGTCTGATGCCCTCAGGATGCTGTGATCATGAGATGTGCAGAGAAATGACAGCCGTCTTCTCACAAGCAATGCTCAGCTTGAAACATGGGATAACCCCAAGAGAGTGTGTGGAGACCTCAGTTCAAGACGACAGCTTGCAGCCTGAAATGCCTCTTGTGCCCCTTGTAGAAAGCTGTCTCTTGAAATAAAGCAGGCAGAATTCCCACCAGTTACAAACTGGGATGTCCAAGCGGGTAGGGATGTCTTTAGGGGAAGTTTTCATCAGATGGAGGCTGACACAGGAAAAGGAAAATGCTCTGGATAAATGGGTACATGTCCAAAGCCAAGGGCTCTTCCCAACTCCAAGCTGTCTCACAGGTGGAGGTGGGAGCCTGGATAAGGCTATCGTCACATTTAGGCTCCAGGCCAACCTGTGAGATGGGGTGTTTGGAGTAGGGCTGTGTCCATGCTGATGACATCCTGCGTTCACCATGTTCTCTGTGCGCAAAAGCCACAGTGAAGTCTTCTCTTGAAGACTGAGAAGCCCAGAAAACGACTCACCTGCCTGAGGAGGGAATGGTACCTCTGATCATGCCATGAGCCCAGCAGCTATACTACATCCAACTTTCCTATCAGACAGCTCAGTGGCGATACAGAGGCTTCTCCTACTTTGTTAAGCCTGGTTTTCTAGTTTGCTTTCAGATCTCTGGTTAGAAATTCAGTTGCAAAGCAAGAGAGTTTCTTTGCCACTTTCCTGATTCTCTGAACTGCAAGACCAAAAGCCAAAGCTCCCAGCACAAGAGCACCTCGCTTTTGCTTGCTATTAATAATTATAGAAACAAAACCCAACCACACAGCTCTCAGGCTTCAGCAACCTGTTAGTCTAATCACACCATCCTGCCTCCCCCCAAACCTGTCTCCAGTTGAGTAATTCACACGGTGGTTTTAATGGGAAGATTAACATCCAACTTGGCCCCTTCTCTCATGGCTTATCCGCCCAAAATACCATCTCTGTTGGAGCTTCTATCACACCCATCAGTGAAATGTGCTCTCTGGGGCGTCTCAGAGGAGGGACAATGAATCCCAACAGCAGCTGAGGGTGTGAGAAGACCCTCAGTTGTCTCTGCCCTTAACCTTTCCATCCCAGACAAAAGGCTTCCAGTTTCAGTGCAATACAATATGCCTGAGGGATGCGATGGGACAAGCTGGGCTGCAATGCACATTAAAGGTTTGGGTATTTGGTGTGGTGCAGTGCATAGGAGCTTTGGGTGAGGTTCCTCCCGTGATAGCATCTCCATACAGCAAAAGCTTCCCTACACAGAGCCCTCCTGTTCCAAATGGCCTCTCTAATTATTGGGTTCGTTAAGTCCCAGTGGATTTTCATAAATAAATGTTTCTTTTATCGAGGCTATGTTGCAACTGGTTAATGAGCCTGCAGCTGTGGGATGCAGTGACCAGCAGCATGGTGGGAGTGGGGCAGAAGGGGTAAACCAAGAGCAGGTTACAATTTGCAGCTCTTAATCAGGGGAGCATTGCTGAGACGCATTTGATTGGCATCACTGCTGAAGGCCCTGTCCCATATGCCTATTAAGCCCTGTTTCTTTATTTCCATGGGTTACTTTATCATACAAAGGGAGAGGATGAATAGTGTCACACAGTGCTGCTGTGCTCCCAGAGAGCCCTCTCTGCAGTGAGAACGTGAGAGCAGATCCCACTTCTCAGTGAGAGTCAGCTCATCTCACCCAAATGTGAGGTCAGCATCAACACGTCGCCCTTCCCAAAGAGGTTCACATCAGTTCCTACATGCACTTGCACATGACAGGCACATGCTTCTTTGTTGTAAGAAATACTCACTGTCACAGTGATCTGCTGCAGGAATCATACAGGCAAATCCAAATTTCCTGTGCCCTGGCCCATAGCAATTTGCTCATTTCTTCTCCCTGTGATCAGATATGGAAACCTTCAGATCAAAAGTGCCCTGGTTGGTTTGCATCAAGGTGGAGGCTCTGGGAAGGATTTAAAGAGACAGATAGAGGGATTGTGCCCCATATTTGCTGCCTGGCAAAGTACTGCAGAGCTCTATCAGTATCCTGCTTCCCCAGCTGAAAGCTCTGCTGCTTGTTGGATGCCATCACCCTCAGGCACAGCAAGCAGCACACGATGGCACAGTTGATGCAGCACCTGCAAAACCCTCTGGTCTCGTTATCAGAGCAAAGCCCAGGTGTGCAGCTGAGACAAGAGGTCAGGCTGAGGTACAGCAGTGAAAGCAGAATGAAGCATGAGCACAACAGAGCAGCTGCCCAGAGCAGCAGCTTGTTTGCACCTGTACACTTGTCTTTTTATAGCTGCTGACAGCCATCCCGGCAAGTAGTGCAGACATCAGTGATACCTTCAGTCTGATTATTTACTACGGCAAAGACATAAGTTCAACTAGATTAACGTTTCTGGATTCCACAATGCTTGGCATAAATGTTTGCTTAATGCACGAGTCAAAAATATCCTCAGAAAATGAAAATTAGGGGTAGTCAATTGCTTGCTGCTGTGCACCAGTGTGTAAACTGGGGTTCCCATAGCACCAAATGGTGTGTTAGATCACTATGCTAAAGAGCTGAATGAGAAGCAGCTTAAGTGTGAAGTATGGAGGACAGAGGGTTCTTCCTGTTTTTCATCTGACCTCATGACCTCCCCACTTCAATTTCTGCACAGATCATGGCGGGTTTTGGTTTCTCTCTCACAAATGGGGCTACCTGGTGAATTACAGACACCACTTCAAGGTGGCCTGCTTGCTTAGACAAGCAATTACGTTTTATTGCTGAACTAAATGAATCAAGCATTAGCTAATGAAAGATCTGAGAGCCTGCTGTGGCCATTCAAAAATCAACCCAATCCAATTGCAAGTGTGAAATGAGGATTAAGAGCAGTTCCCACATTCTTGGTGCAGCCAAGTAAAAACACATCAAGAGGGCTTTGCAGCAGCAAGACCCAAACACCTGAGAAGCAACTAAAGAAAGGAAGGGAGTGGGAGAGAGCAATTACTGCTAAACAGAATGCTTGAGCGTGGTGATGATTCTAATGGGTTTGATTAAAAGTCAAATGTGATTAATTTGAGCAATTTGATGGGCAGAGAAGTGTCACAGAGGGGTCTGGTATGTCCTGGTGTAACTGCTGGTCTCACTGTGTGACATCAGGTTGCTCAAGGCCTCATCCTGGAATATCTCCCAGGACAGAGATCTCCACTGGGAACAGCTTCCCATGGCTCATGCCACAACCAGTGCACCCACAGAGATAGTCCATGCTGATCCTCCTTTCCCCTTTCACTTTCATATAAGCAGTTCTGTGTTTTCCAACCAAAACATTCTGGCTACATCTGGACTGCTGTGGGCACTATCATCTCTGCAGTGAGTTCCTGTGCTCAGAAACGACTGCTGCTGCAGCTCCTGGGAGCTGTGGCTGGCAGCTGAGCCCAGAGCAGCCTGCGTATTTCTCTCCCTTCATTTGTAAGGGAAAGTCACCAAGAACAACACAAGACATGTGTGGGCACAGCCAGCCACCAACACCGTGCTGTGCCAATTCGGCTGCTGCTGGCTCCAATGGCCTCAGAGGATTTACAGCACATGGCATCCCTCAAATGCTTCCAACCCTACAATCTTGATTGCTCTGTCAGGACCTTGAGGACTGGAAGCTGGAAGCATAGCCTGATCTGCAGCCGTGCTACAGGTGGTTTATAAATCTCTGCGTGTGAGGAGTTGTTTCATTTTACAGCTGCTACGGAGTCTGTGAAGTCCTGGATTTCATAGTACAAACACTCCAACTGGTGATAAAACATGAGAGGTGTTTCAGCAAACAAAAGTTCCAATCATTGGTGTTTACAGCAAATGAGCCAGGAGTCTGCAAAGGGAGATGTGAGCCATCCTTAGCTCTGACACCACCATACGGCCCCTTGCCCACTAACCTCCATGCTCATAATTGCATTCACTAACAGAGGGCCAAAAGGGAAAAAAAAAAACAAAAACCCAAACAAATCCAACTTGTGTTAGTGTAATCTGTGCCACAGCCTTTCCAGACATAAAGCAGACCCTCCTAATGAGCTAGAAAAATCAAACCATTTACCTCTTCTGAGGTCTAAATCTCTTCCTTGTGCCCCTAGGTATGAGCAAGGCCAGACAGAAGCAGCTCTGCAACAATAACAAACAGAGCTAAAAACAGAACGTGCTCTGGAAGGGAGAAACAAATGAGAGAGGCTGAGCATAGGATGTCTGTCTCCAAAAAGGATCTGCCGTGAAAACCAAAACTGAGCGCCTTCCTTCCTGGTCAATGGCAGCAGCTGAGCAAGTATCAAATCACTTTTTATTACTGAGAAGAGCTGCATTTGTTTAAATAAAAATAGTACCAGCAAGTTAATAAGCATTCCTGCAGTGTCTGTGGCAGCACGTGGAAATTACCAGATGATCTTTAGTTCATGGGTCATTTGTAGAGGGGTGCAACAAGTGGAGACCCTGCTTGTGCAACGTCAACCTCAGCCACTGCAGCAGAGTCCCCAGACACAAGGTGACTGTGTTTGTGCACAGCAAGGCTGCAGACCCATGCAATAACCCGGCTTCTGACAAACCCTTTGTCACAAGCAAGTACCCACAGTTGAGCCTAAGTCAGATGCTTGCAGCCAACAGCAGCTCGGGAACCCCAGAAGGCTGCAAGCTCAATATTCCCTGGCTCTATTTTTAACCTTGCAGCTGGGGAAGATCCCTGTTGCTACGCTACCTGTGTTGTGGGTCTGGAGCAGACAGCACATCACACCCTGGAACTTGATGAGCAGCTCAGCAGGACACGACCAATGAGGTTTTAAATCCACCACGGCAGCTGCAGCACTCACATAGGAGTGCTCCCCTCCTCGCTCGTCTCAACTTTCCCCTCATCTCCAGTGCTTGCCTGCAGCTCAGAGACATCCCCTGAGTTCAGCGTCACCCCAAAGCTTCCTGCAGCCCTGGCACAGTGCAGGCAGACAGGTGGAGAAGTACCAGCAATTCAGCAGGCAGGCAGGCAGCCTTCCCTTTTGAGTCACTTTTCCCTGCTACTTTAGCAGACCTTGTAAGAGCCCACAGTGCTCCTCCAAGAGGGGAAGAATCCCTGCACATCTCCATCAGCTGGGCGACTGCAAACATCCACCAGCAGGTCTGAGTCATAAATCAAGTTTCCCAATATCCCCCCAGTGATGTAGTGGATTGGGAGCTGACTGAGTGGGAAGCAGCCGCTTGTAGAAGTTGCTGTCACCAGATGATGCATTCTCTTAATTTCCAGTTAAATACAGAACATGAATATTTCTGTCCTCGCCTGCACCACTGATGGCAGGGGATAATCAAATGCTCCACGCATCGCTATTGCAACGGCAGGAATAATTCGCCTGGGCATCAAAAATCCTCATGGTTCCCTGTGCCTCCTTTATTTGGGATGCAAAGCTGGGCATATTGATTTGTTTACAGAGGCCACTAGAAGCTCTGTTAGAAGGAAAGCACCATGAAGCATGATTTGGCTTTTACAGCCCCCCCCAGTTTAGTCTGGCCCTGCTGGAGCCAACGAAGAAGAGGGTCAGACCTCTTTGCTTCTGACCCTGAGTCATCTGGAAACAAGAAAAAAGCCCTATAGGGTTTTTTCTCCCCCCTCCCAGAGTTCCTCTGAATTGCTACTTGCACAAGTGCCCTTGGCCTCCAGGGTACTACAGCTGCGCTGATGAATAGATGCCAATCTCCAGAAGTTGATTCTATGGCCATTTTTGGGGGTGGTTGGAATCAGTGCAAAAGCCGGCTGATGGCAAGGCCATTCCTCAGCTCCTGTCTGGGGAGCAGGAGACCGCTGCCAGGGCTGGCTCAGCAGCACACACACAGTTTTTCCCCAGCATCTCTTTCTGAGGACCGCAGTTGGACTCCAAGCACATCTTTTCCTCTTGCACCATCCAGTGGTTTAGGCTGGAAGTCTGTCGGGAAGAACTCAGGCATCCAAATGAGCCAGTTGCAGAAGAGTTGAGGTATCTGCTGGCAGCTCTTGGAGCACGGCAGCTGGGAATAGTGGCTGCAGGGCTGGCAAAGCCCCTTGTCCAAACGGTGTATGCAAGCTGGGAGAAGGACTCCTTGAGAGCGTTGCGGCTGATGAAAAACTAAACGTGAGCCAGCAGCGTGCGCTTCCAGCCTGGAAAGCCAGTGGTATCCTGGGCTCCATCGGCAGAGGAGTGGCAGCAGGGACAGGGAAGAGGATCGTCCCTCCCTGTTCTGCTGTCATGAGGCCCCATCTGCAGAGCTGCATCCAGGTGTGGGGCCCTCAGCACGGGAAAGGTGTGGAGCTGTTGGAGAGGGTCCAGAGGAGGGCATGAGGATGATCAGGGGGCTGCAGCACCTCTCCCACTCCAGCACAGGCTGAAGGAGGTGGGCCTGTTAGAGAAGGCTGCAGGGAGACCTCATCGCAGCCTTGCAATATTTAAAAGGAGATTGTAAGCAGGATTGCAATCATTACAGTCAGCTTTTTACAAGGGTGGAAATTGATAGTACAAGAAGGAATGGTTTTAAGCTCAAGGAGGGAAAGTTTGGATTGGATGTCAGGTTAGTTCTTCACAGAGAGTTTGGAGGTGCCGGAACAGGCTGCCAAGAGAGGCTGGGGATGCCCTGTCCCTAGAGGTGTGTAAGGCCAGGCTGAACGGAGCCCCGGGCAACCTGGATCGAAGAATTTAATGAGATAAACCGCAAAGCAGGAGCGCTGCAGGCGGAGAAGACAAAACAGCCGCCCCGCAGCGCCCAAAGGCGGCGACCGTTACACCGCGCGCCTGCACGCTGCGAGCGAACGAGCGCGGCAAATTTAAACTAGGAGGCGGTGGCGCGGCGTGGGACCCCAGCGGCTCTGGATTGGCGGAGCGGGAGGGAGGCGCGCGCTGATTGGTCCGCGGGTGAAGGGAGGGCGGGAGCTCGGAGGCGGAACTTCCGGACCGGTGGGAGCAGCTTCAGTCCGCCGCTGCCATGAGGGCCGCGACCCCGAGGAGGGGTGGCGGAGAGGTGGTCGAGTCTCTTGCTTCGCGTTCTCTCGGCGGCTCGGCCACCCCTACGCTGGTCGAGTGTCCCGGTAACGATGATGAGAGGGAAAGGCGGCAGCGTCGGCGGTCGCGGGCGGTGGACCTGCAGCTCGGCGGCACCGAGTCACCGCTCGGTCTCTGCTCTCCGGCGTCCAGGTAGGGCCGGGCCGCGGGGGGGCGGCGGGCGGGCTCGGCTCTCTTGGCATGGTCGTGCTTCCTTCTCTCAGGCAGGCGGACGCGTCGCTGCCGGCCCTGTCGGGATGGACAAACGCGCAGATCTCGGAGCATTACTCCGCCTGCATCAAGCTGTCCGCTGAGAACGTGAGTAGGGTCCCTGTTCTGACCGACCCTGGATTTGGGGTGGGGGTGATCCTCTGCGGCGTGTCACAGCTCCAGAGTAATCATAGAATGGCTCGGGTTGGAAGGCTGCCAAGTTCCAACTCCCTGGCACAGGCGAGGCCACCAGCCTCCAGATTTGCTACTAGCCCAGGTTGCCCAGAGTCCCATCCAACCTGGTCTTAAGTACCTCCAGGTGTGGTCCGTCCACAGCATCTCTGGGCAGCCTGTTCCAGCCCCTCATTGCTCTCTCTGTGAAGAACTTTCCCCTGACATCCAATCTAAGCCTTCCCTCCTTGAGTTTAAAGCCATTCCCTCTTGTCCTATCACTATCTACCCTTGTAAAAAGTTGATTCCCCTCCTGCTTATAAACCCCTTTTAAATACTGTTAGACAGCAGCGAGGTCTCCTTGCAGCCTTCTCTTCTCCAGGCTGACAAGCCCAGCTCCCTCAGCCTGTCTTTGTAGGGGAGGTGTTCCAGCCCTCTGATCATCTTCATGCCCTCCTTTGGATCCTCTCCATCAGCTCCACATCTTTCCTGTTCTGGGGGTCCCAGACCTGGATGCAGTACTCCAGATGGGGCCTCATGAGGACATAATAAAGAGGGACAATCACCTCTCCCTGCTGGCCACCGCTCTACTGATGGAGCCCAGGCTGCCATTGGCTTTCTGAGCTCTAAGAGCATCCTGCTGGCTCATGTTAAGTTTTTCATCCACCAGAACCCCGAGGTCCTTCTCTGCAGGGCTGCTCTCAAGGATTTCTTCCCCCAGTCTGTATACATATCTAGGATTACTCCAGCCCTAGTGTGAAAGCTTTCTCTTTGCTATGCTGAACCTTGTTAGGTTCACACAGGCCCACCTTTCAAGTTTTTCGAGGTCCCTCTGGGTGGCGTTCCTTCTTTCTGATGTGTCAGCTGCACCACACAGCTTGGTGTAAAGCTGGTTTGGGCCTTTCAAGCAGATCAGAGTGGGCTGTGAGCACCCCACAGGTTGGTGGCTTGCAGGTTGACAGCATCATGTTCTGGATTTCGGTTCTCACCTGCACTTGTATTGCAGAAAATCAACACCAAGAATGTTTTTGGTTTACATCTGATAGACTACATGACAGATATACTGAAACAAAAGGACTCCGAGCTGATCAACTTCAAGGTGAGTTGGTCACGACGGTGTTGGATACTGTAGAAGTTAAAGGCTGAGTACCTCTTTCACTGATGGTCCTTCAAAAGGAGAGCTTTAATAATAAGGCTTCTGAGGTAAATATTGGGTGTTTCAGCCAGGAACGGGGCAGGGCTGTGATGGGTAAGAAGGTGATGTGACCTGAGTGTAGGAGAGACAGCAGGGACGGGTCAAAATAGGAAATGTCCAAGCAAAGGCTCCTTGCTATCGATAGTTCCTTGTTGCTCCAAGAGTATTCAAAAACTCAGGTCTGCATCTTGTCTTCTGCATTTACCTCTTGATGCACCTTGTTTCTTTCTCACTAAAAACCTGCATCCTGTTTTCATTTGTCAGATGGCAGCTGGCACCATTGATGCCAGTGCGAAGATCTACGCCGTGCGTGTGGATGCGGTCCATGCAGATACATACAAAGTTCTTGGAGGCTTAGGCAAGGAGTCTGCACCCACAAAAGATGTGGGCGGCCCAGAAGAAGGTGTGCCATTCACTCCTTTTCTGCTAAGCTCTTCCTGGTTCTACCCATGATACTTCCTGTGTTCTTCTGTAGCACCCCTGAATTTCAGGGCACTGTTTGTTTCTACTAATATATCTATCTGGGAGAATATCACTAGCTTGATATGTTCATTTCTTCCTAAGGGCTGCGAAATACTGAGTTCCTTTGTCTGGGGAAGTTTGAGATGAGAACCTGATGCTCGGCCCTGTATTTGAGTACTTGGCCTGCTAGATTTGAGTGCAAAACAGGGATGGCCTAATCTGAAACGTCTGAGAATGAAGTACCCCACGCTTTGTTGTCCTTTTGCTTTGAAATAGAAATGTGCTGTTAAGACAGAAGAGACAAAATAAGAAGAAACACATGGAGCAGCCACTGAAGTATTGGTGGTTTGTGCTAATGGACACCTAACTGGGTAGCTTTATGCCCACTGGGCTTTTGTGTGCACACAAAGTGAAGTACAGTTGTGTTGTCCCTCAGCTGTAGGATATCCTAGCAAGTTTTTCCTAACTACAGCTTGTATTTCTTTCAGAAGACGACAGTACAACTTCCAAGAGAGTTCAAACAAAGAAAAAGCACTCCTTCAAAACGATTGAACAGAACTTGAACAACATCAATGTGACAGAGGCCAATCGGAGATGTGAGGTGGGTGGAGGAAGGAATGCTCACCTCATTTTTTGCCTTTTCATTGTTTTCCTTACTGTGCTGTCCCTTCTTGGGCTGTTAGATTCACACGTATATCTGAATTCTGCTATTGTAACACAGCGGTCCTTAATTGTGTCTGTTCCTCCTGTGGGAGGCAGTTGTGAGAGCTTTCTCCTCGCTGAAGAAAGATGCAGGGGTCGTTCTCCCTTTGGCTTTGTATTTACAAATCTTCTGTGGAGACTTCTGCATCTCACCGTCCATCTGTTCCATTCCTTGATTCTGTGCCTGCAGGTTGACCCCATGTTCCAGAAAACAGCAGCATCTTTTGATGAATGCAGCACAGCTGGCATCTTCCTCACCAGCCTACGTACACAGAGCTGTCACAGTGAGCTCCTTTTTGACTCCAAGATTGTGCCTCTCCCATCTTCGGAAACCCTTGTTCTGCCCAACAGTGATCCTGTGAGAGTGACAGATTTGAAGTGTGAGTGCTGGTAACCACTAAGCAATTTTCCCATCCAGACATCATTTTCATCTGCCAAGCGTACTCCTTTTAGTCTCAGCCAGCTTGCTTATGCTTTTATTGACCTCTTGGCTGCCTTGTGGCACCTTGCTGTGATCCTGCTGAGTTGCTGACAGGGCCAGGACCCTCACAGCTTTTTAGATCTCTGCATGTCGCTCAACCTGTTGTACAGCACGTATGCATGATTGGAGCCACGCAGTAGTTGAGATGAGCGTGCTCCAGGTTAAGGGCTGACCTTCATAGAGTGCTTTAACCCTGTCAATATTCCTAAACCCCATTACCCTGTTAAGACTCGCAGTGTTACGCCCACCCTTCTGTCAGAGGTCTGACTGAGCATCCCTTTCTGCTGAGAAATGAGCCTAAGTGCTTTTGAAACTAATAGCACCTGGCATTTGTTTTACCTACTGGTTATTTCATCCCGTGTCTGATATTTCTTTGTTCCTCCTACCTCTAGTGCTGCTAGAAAAGTGTGTTTTAAAACGCCCCATCTATTCTACTCTGGCTGATTTCCTGTTCATGCAGTGGGACGCCGAATCCCATGAAGAGGTACGTAGTTGGCTCTGCGCAGGATTGAATACTTGAGCTGCATTCTCTGCTCCGTCACTCCAGAGTGATCCTGGAGGTGTGTGGGGCAGCAAGGTGCGCTGTGGGGTGCTGTGGCTTTTCCCCTGAGCGCCTTCTCTCGCAGTCAGTATCAGCCCTGCTGGATAAATTTAAGAAGAGCGACCAAGTGTTCGATATCAATGCAGAAAGAGACAGTGATGTGGAAGATGGCGTTCCTGCTCTGTCAGATGATGACTTCAATGCGGACTCCCCCAGGAGTATAGCAGCAGAAAAGATCGGGGAATTTGCAGGAAACAAATCCCTCATGGTAGTCCGTGAGAGCAAGAGGTGGGTGGTCACTGCACCTTTATAGCTTTGCTTTGATTGCCAGCAACAAGTTAAGATAGCTCTCTGGAGGATCTTCACTTTCCTGTCTGCACGTTTTCCGTCTGGCTATAGTTTGCTTTCTGATCAAGTTTCAGGTACGCATCTCTGCCCTCCAGAAGGACCTTCTTGTATGGTCACGTTTCCTCTTTGGTTGCTTGTTTGCTCACTCTGCTCCCATTTTCAGTCTGCCCTGCCCACCTCTTTTCGCAGCAGACTCCAGACAGTGCAATACTCAGTACTGTTTGCTGATAAGAAAGCAGGAGTCTTGCAGGCTGCTGTCTGTACAGAGCTGGACAGGGTATTAAACACGCTCAGGCCCAGTGTATCTCAAAGGAAGGATTTTACTGAGCAGTGTGTGTGCTCTTTCCAGAATTGATGCGGTTTCTTTTGGAGAAGGAGACATTGGGACCATGTGCCTTCATCTCTCCATGAAACCAGGGGAATACTCCTACTTCAGCCCCCGAACTCTGTCAATGTGGGCTGGCCCAGAGCACTGGCACTTCAAACCTCGACACAAATGTATGTATGTATTCAGAGACTGGAGCTCATGTGCTGCTGCCACGTTGTGGTTCTGTTGGGAAATGGGCGATATGTAAATAGGGAACTACTGGAGACAGTCTAGCTGAGGGCTGCAAAGATAATAGGGGCTGGAGCATCTCCCTTCAAAGGAAAGGCTGAGAGCCCTGGGGCTGTACAAACTGGAGAAGAGAAGACCAAGGGGGGATCTGATCAATCTTATAAATATCTAAAGGGTGGCTGTCAAGTGGGTTGGGTGCTCAGCACCAGAACAGAGGGCAACAGACACAAACTGGAACAGAGGAAGCTCTGTATGAACGTGGGGGAGAACTTCTTTACTTTGTGGGTAACAGAGCACTGGAACAAGTTGACCGGTAAGGTTATGGTTTTTCCTCTGGAGATATTCAAAAGGTATCTGGACATGGGTGTGCAGCCCACTTGGGATCCTGCTTTAGCAGGGGAGTTGGACTAGATGTCCTCCAGAGTTCCCTTCCAACCCTGTGATTCTGTGAGCCGTAAAGCAAAGGCAGGAGAGACAAGACAACTCTGCATGGCTCTTTTCTCGCCTGACTGGAAGCAGTATTGAGTTAGGACACCAGGAAGGCTCTCAAGTCACACACGGATCCTTTGGTGACTGATGTGTTCTCTGTTGTTTGGGTTAGTTAATGGTGCTTGGCATTGAGGGGTGTCTCACTGTAGTGATAGAAGAAGATACAGATCCTTCAGTGTAAAAACTGAAGGTTAATTTATACTTGCTGCTTCCATAAGTAGATCCCGATCCCTTTTAAAACGTGAAGCAGAGGACACCACCTGTTTCTGTCCCTAACACAGGAAAAAAAAGTACTCGTAAAGGACACGGGTAACCTGTCAGTGTGGAGCAGATGCTCACGTTGGGAGTTTCCTTCCTTTCTGCAGCGAGTGTTGACTCTGAGAAAGAGAACAAGAAGAAGAAGGCAAAGAAAGCATTTGAAGTGAACTTTGATGAGGATATTGACTTTGAGACATATTTCCGTAAGACCAAGGTACGCGCTGAGTTTCTGCCTCTGCTCTCTTCTGCCATATCAGTGCATCTTAGAGCTGCCATCAGCAGGTGGCTCGCCTTTGTTCTCACGTGGAAGCTGGCTCTGTAAGCGCAGCATCATGCACGCTCATTGGTGCAGGGTCTTCTGGCTCCAAATCTTACAGTTTTACCAACCTCAAAGTGAAGAATCGGGCTGGATTCCTTCTGGCCAATACCCTGTTGTGAACCGAGACCCCACAGGTCCAGTTGTGCGTCCCAGAACACTTTGTTAAAGTCGCTGCATGCAGTGTAGAACTCATCTTTGGAAGCACTTCAGAACTTCTCTCATTTCAAACAAATATCCACATTCTGTCATAGAATTGAAGAATTATAGAATGGCTTGAGTTGGGAGGGACCTTAAAGATGCATTCCATGGGCTGCTTGCCACCCACCAGCTCAGGCTGCCCAGGGCCCCATCCAACCAGGCTGTGAAGAACTGCAGGGATGGGGCACCCACAGCTTCTCTGGGTGATCTGTTCTAGAGCCTCACCCGCCCTCTGAGTAAAGAATTTCTTCTAAATATTTACTGTAAATCTGTCTTTTAGTATAAAACCATTCATCCTTGTCATGTCACCATCTGCCCATATAAGAAGTTGATTCACATCTGAGTACTGGAAATCACACGGATTATGGCATTACCTTCTGCAGGCTGCTTTAACTCTGAGCAAATCCATTCTGGAAAACCAGAACGTGAAGAGCACCACGCTTCCTGCAGACTTCAACTACAACCCTAACAACATTGTCCAGCTGTTCCTCAAACCAGCTGCTAAGGTAAGAGGCTTCTCCAAAATCTTCTTGGCAATGTTCCATGCGCAGAATCGCTCTTTAATCTGCTTGGAGTGCCTCTGGGATGTTCCTCTGCGAAGGAAATGAGCCAGCGTGATGCCTGTTAGTGAACTAACCCCCCTTGTGGATGCTGAGTTGTCTGTGCTTGGCTGTTATGTGAGGGGATTGCTGGGTGGTACATGAGGAGGAGGAAGAGGCAGCAGGCTGGAGAAAGGGGTGGCAATGAATTAGCAAGACGTAGGCATTGCTTGGGGAAAACATCTCGTTTCCTCTTTCCTGATGTTGCAGTCTCATCTCTGCAGCTCTTCAGGCTGCCTAAGCCAGGCAGCTCATTGGATCACGAAGATGAGATTGGCGAATATGATTACAATAACCCCAATGACACCTCCAATTTCTGCCCTGCAGCACAGGTAACTGGGAGCCTACATTTCTCTGTCGCCTACATTTGACCTGTGGTGGAAGGAATTTGGGAAGGATCTTTTATCTAGCATCACTTATTAGCGGAAAAAGAGTTGACATCACGTTGTGGCAAAGCTGTAGAGTCCCTGCACACACCCTTGTCCTGTCACTCAGTGGTACTCTGGGGACATCAACTAAACAATCTGCCCTTGGAGTCTGCTGGTTGATTTCCTGCAAACTCCATTCCATGCTTTTCCATGCTGCACCTCCCATGAAGTAGCAGTAGATACCTTTGCTCACTTCTGCAGTCACCTCTGCACAGTGATACTTGCACCGAGCTGTTTTGAGCTCCTGCTGAAGTACATTATCCCTAAAGCTTCAGCTTTCTGCCAGGCCAATGCTGCAGCTCTCATACGGCCCCACACTGGTGGGAGAGCCATCATCTCTGTCACCTTTCCGTGTAGAACAGCCTTCTGATATTCTGTGCTTTAGATCTCTGTTGGGTTTAGCCTTAACCTGAGCTTTTCGCTGTCAGAAGAGGCTGAAGATCATTCCTCCACAGGGGCGGTGGACAGGTATCACCACCCTCCTGAGGGGTGGGTGCTCAGTGCAGGAAATCTGCAGCTCCTCCAAGATGCCTGGGGGCGGCCTCACTGCTGTATCTCTTCTTGACCAGGCTGCAGATAGTGATGACGACAACGACCCCGTTCAATTCATGGGCCAAACAGAGTTCAACCTTACCTCTCACCCTGAGGGTCAAGATCACGAGCTCAACAGGGTTGATGGTGTTGATATCACGATGTATGGGG
Source organism: Alectoris magna (assembly GCA_030625065.1). Classification (NCBI taxonomy): domain Eukaryota; kingdom Metazoa; phylum Chordata; class Aves; order Galliformes; family Phasianidae; genus Alectoris; species Alectoris magna. Next base: position 1,506,981 of record CM060587.1, read on the forward strand.
AGCTGAACCTCATCGCTGAGCCTCAGAAGGTAAGGACTCGTGCTGTGCCCAGCTGTGTACTGCTGACCGAGCAGCTCTGCAGCAGGGCCTCTCTGAGAGAGAGACAGCAGTTTTCCTTGTGCAGGATCTCCAGGGTTTTGCTAGTGGATGCTTTATTGTGAGATGATGTCATTGCTGTAGGAAAATACATGTTTGGGTTGTTCCTTTGGTTGTGATTGAGGACGCTGCTGCTCAGTTGCTCTCTGCTAACCCTGAATTCTTTCCCTCAGGTCAATAAGATAGCGATTCAGTACGCAAAGACAGCTAAGAAAATGGACATGAAGAGGTTGAAGCAAAACATGTGGGACCTTCTTACTGATATACAGAAAAACACAGTGGCAGAGGTGAGTGTAGGCAGATCCAGATGCTTTAACAGGCCTGAAGAGAAGAGCATGCCTTGCATGTGACAGTACTTAGCTCCCAAGGAGATCATCAGGGCACGTTAGTGGCAATTCCTCTCCAATAGCCTTGCTCCCATGGGGTAGTTGTGAAGGATGGACTGTGAGCAGTGAGTTGCGGTGGTGGTTCTCTGAGCATGAGGCTGAGCCCTGGGGAAGCAAAAGCTGCCTCAGCAGTGTCTGTCTTTTTGCTGGATAGGTTGAAGATGCGAAGAAACAGAGCGAAACATCAGTGGTGACGGGGGAGAAGGCCTTCAGCAACGTCACAAAGGAACTGCTTCACAGGTAGAGAGGCCCTACAAAAGGTTGGACTCCAGGCTGGGCAGATTTCCGAGCAGCACTTGGGCAGGCACTGTTTGATTTTTGTTTCTGTTGCAACCTGAAACCTGACAGGAGGGAAATCTCTTGCTGTCTTATTTCTTTGAGGGAGCTACAGGTTGCATTTGGCTTGGCCAAGTCTTTGCTAATGGGATGAATAAAGTAGAGAAAATCAGAGACTGGGGAAGGAGCTGTCACATGCGGCTTATCATCACGAGTCACAAGTGACCTCGTGACTTGCAGACATCCTCTATCCACAGTCTCAGGCTCTGGACATCCTAACCTCCTTTCTCTTCCTTAGGTTGCCCTCTGTGATGGCTAAAAATCTGTCTGTCCCTTTGGCCTTTGCCTGCCTCTTGCACTTGGCAAATGAGAAGGTAAGTGCAGTGTGTGTATGCGAGACGGGGTAGGAGCAGTGAGCAAAGCACGCAATGTTTTCTTTTTACATCAGAATCTTACAGTTTAATCCCATTTCGTGTTCATAGTGAGCACAAATCAGGTGGATGTGCTGGAAATAAAAAGCGTAGTATTTGCAGCTTAACTTCTGTCTGCTGCCAGATGTGAGGAGGGGGGTGGAGGGACAGAGGGGATGGAGCACATTGCTGCTTAATGTTACTGTGTGTTGTGCTTCAGAGTGATACAGCAGCTGGGGGGAGTGCTCAATCTTCTGCGCTATGACGGAGGCAGAAGGGGCTAGGGTTGTTCTGAGCATTCCTTGTGTGCTTTTATTCAGCTCCCTGGGTCTTCAACCTCAAACGGGAGGAGTCTGATTCCTGAAGTCAGCTTTTTGCTTTTCACAGAACCTGAAACTGAACGGCACAGAGGACCTGTCTGATGTCTTTGTGAGACAAGGCGACTGAGCCTTGTATGAAGCAGCTCGGCCAGGCTGACCCCCAGGCTGGAGCTTTGCTCCCCAGCTGGGCTGTGCTCATTCTGCAGCAGTGGCAGATTTTCCTCCTCCTGGCATCGTTGTTGAGAAGTCCCACTGCTCTGTGCACTTCAGGAGAACTCATAAATTGCAGACATGATCCAACCTACCTAAACCTGGAGGCCATACAGACGGACAGCTGCTGCTCAGCCTGCCCTCTTTGATCCATTCCCTCCTTCCTAGGATCAGGAGCAGAGTTGTGCGGTTCCTCTGTGAACCATCCATGCCCGTGAGCAGAACGTTGCTCTGTGTGTCATTCGTTGTCTATGACTCTCAGTACACTGAGTGACTTACTGACGTTTCCAGTTCTTATAGTCCTTTTCCTTTGTCTGGTCTTTCCCTGACATGACTGATACCGAGCTCACCAATAATAAATTCCTACTGACTTCTTTGCTAGATCTCTGGCCAGGGACAGAGGAATCTAAAGCAAGAGAGGCTATAATAAAATACAGGTGTTGAGGGAGCAGCAGGAGCAGGGCTGCTCCTAAAGGAAGGGGAGCATGAGGGCACCATCTGCCAGAACCCAGTCCTGCAGTACCCAAGAGGGGAACAAGACAGACACAGATGATTGAAGACAAGGCTGGTCCAGTGGTTGTTGACCCTGCACATGTCAGGGGCACTGAGACAAGATGATCGTGGTCCTTTACAACCCAGGCCATCCTATGATTCCGTGATTGCTTGTCTCTAGGGGCTGAGAAAGAAACCTGTGAAGGGACAGCTGGAGACTTGGCATTAAATGCAGTGATCTGTGCAGCCTGCTGCAGGGAAGCTGGGGGGGGGGGGGGGAGTTGTACTGAAACTCCGGAGGTCCCATCCAGCCCCCGTGTTTCTGTGACAGGCAGATGTGTGAAGGGAAGCAGCGAGCAGGTGGATGTTTGGTGGCTTGCCAGCAGCCCTGCGATGCCACCGGCTGTGTTCTGGGAGAATTCACCCAAATGCGACACGGCCAACACGGTTAAGAAATGATGTTCTTATTTATTGATTTATCACTACAATACAACAGTAGAAAAACCACCGATGGCAGCAGTGGTTGTCCGGGAGTGGCAGGGGGTCCCCGACCCCAGGGAGGCTGCTACCATCCCCTGTAGGACGGGGGGGGAGGGGGCGGTGGCTTGGAGTACATTGGGCTGGGGGGCCGCGGGGGCCGTGCGGGCCGTGCCGGGCTGCTCTTGGGCCTGGGGGGCGGCGATGCGTAGGGGCTCCGCGGCAGCCGGGCAGGACGTCCTGGCACACGTGGAGGCCGCTGGTGCCGAGTCCGTCTCTCCGCGTGCGGTGAGTATTCGTGGGCAGCGTGGCGGGCTTTGGCGTTTTCCATGAGGCGCCTGCAGAGACGGGAACTGCTGAGGGCACGGGAGAACCCCCCGCTCTCCTTCCTCCCGGCACCGCACGGAGCAGCGCTGGAATGAAGAGCGTGCCGGGATGGGGGTGGGGGAGCGACTCACTGGTGTCTCTGCCTCCGCCGCCGGATGCAAATGCAGCACACAATGATCGCCAGCAGCACGGGAACAAACACAGCAATAGCGCCTTTCAAGCAGTACATGGGGACATCTTTCACGAGGACCCCATTCGCGGGCTCTTCAGCGCCTGCACCTGAAGGAACAACTGTGCTCAGCGCTGCGCCTCGTGCCCAACAGGCAATCTCAGCACAGCTCTGCCATGGCCATGAAACGTTCCGGGAGGCCACGAAAAGGAAACGCGGCAACAGAAGCTCCGACCGTCAGCCACAGAGCTCTGCACGGCCTTCACCTTCAGCGCCAGCTGCTCGCACGTCCTGTGTGCCTTCCCGGGAGATGGGCAGTGTGCGGCTGCTGCCCTCCTGAAGCACCGCCTCGCCCACGGGCTCTCCGTCGATCTCTTGAAAAAGAAGGCAGCAGAGTGGGACTGTAAACATCTGCCCTCGTCAGGAGGATGCCATCCTCAGGAGGCATTGCTTCTCAAAGGACATCGCTATTTGCCACCAATGTACGCAGAGGGTCATTTTCCCAAGTCTTCTGGTGTGCTGACAGAGATACCCACCGGGCACTTCATTCTGCGCCGTCATTGCCTTCAGACCATGGGAAAACCGCGGCGAAAATCTCCCTCTTCCCAGCCTCCCCGTCTGCATCGCAGGGCCTGCACAGGACGTAGCAGGACACGATTCAGACAAACCAGCCATTGAACTGAGCACTCCTTTTGGGGAAGCCCATCCAGACAGACTACCCACCCCTGGGATACCAGCGGGGCTCCGGCGCGGGAAGCAGCTGCGGGTTTGGCACGGCCCTCTCTGGAGGCACTTCTGCAAGCAAAGAACCACGAGAGCTTTCCATCATACACTGCAATCTGTGTCACTGCGGAACGGCGCAACTGAGGAGCAGATGGTGCCAGGGGATGGAGCAGGGACAGGGCACGCACGTGCAGCTCTGCGCTCTCACTGCTGCAGGCGTGCCTGGCTGACATTGGGGCTGTGAGCTGGCAGCGCGCAAAGGAAGTAAAAAGCCATGGCATACCCAAGGCATCCGCTCTAGCTTCCATCCCGGGAACCGGCTGGGATTCTGCATCCCATTCACCTCCACTCGCATCTGCAAACGAACAGGACAGAGCAGCTCGTGTCAAACACGACCATCTCCAGATGGGAACAATGGGGGATGACTGCACGGCACCCTTCTGTCCCTTCCACACACGTGCTGATACACAACAATCCACGTGTGGAGCTGTCTGGAGACGGGGAGGGGAAGAGAACGGAAAGGGGATGGAGAGGGGAGGAAAAGAGAAGGGGAGGAGGAGCCCCCAGGGCTGTGTCCTTGCAGTCACTTACCTCTGGGTTCCGCCTCATAAACAAAAGACTTGTCCGACCAGGTGTCCCTATTAAATGAACGTGGGTAGTCACCTAGAATCAAACAGATGAGAGAAGCTTCCATTAAACGTCTGCAACTCCATCGCGTTCCACAGGGAGCAGCATTTGGCCACTCGGGCCCTTCTTACTGCAGGTCTCTGATGGGCACAAAGGAAGGAGACGCTGCAGCACAGGAGGAAAACCTGCCTGGCTCTTCCCCTGGGCTGGGTGCTGAGGGAGACCCTGAGTTGGGAACTGGGTGCTGCCCATCTTCCCCTGCCCTGCACGTCCCCCGGGCAAGGGTGGCCCCAGGGCAGTGTGCCGTATGGGCACGGGGACACAGCCTGACTTCCTGCCCCCCGTGCCGCTCAGCTTTGCTCACCCACCTGATCCTCGTGCTCGCCACGGAGCAGCGCCGACCTTTCGGCAGGTTGTGGCCAGGAGGAGGAGAAGCATGAGATTGGCAGAGGCCATCGCTCCCCACACTTGTCTCATGCTGTCACCACCACGAGCGCAGCCACAGCAAGTGCTGGTAACGGGGCAGGCAGAGAGCAACGCCTGTGAGACCAGCGACAGCGTCACAGAGGGGCATTGTGAGCTAAGGGGTGTGGGGCTGACCCCAGCAGTCACGGAACCCCCCGCTGCCATTCTCGAGCTGCCACGGCAGGTAAGGCAGCAGGCTGCTCCTGCTCCTGGCACTGCGGCCCTTCAGGTGGTCCCAGTGCCCCAGATCTCACCCCAGCGCCCGTTTGTGCATTTCCCCACAGAGAGAATTCCTCCACGGACGCTGACGGTGCTTCTGACACCTGACGCCACTTTAATTGGATCTTTTGTGCCACCACCGGCCACTGCTGCAATGCAGCCCACCACTGGCAGAGCAGCGCCGGTGCCACTGCAACCCGTCCCTGTCCCCAGTGTCACCTACATGGGGCCCCAGGCCTCTGCCCGGCCTCGGGTGCGAGGTATCCAGGGACAGGGAGCGCAGCTCCCACCTGGGTGGCTGCCCCCAACTGTGGTCCAGCTGCCACCTGGGGGGGTCCCCACTGTCCTGGGTCAGCTTCCACATGGGGGTGTCCCCACTGTTGTGGGTCAGCTCCCACCCAGGGGGGTCCCCACTGTTGTGGGTCAGCTTACACCTGGGGGGGTCCCCACTGTCGTGGGTCAGCTCCCACATGGGGGGCAGCAGTTACCCCTCCTGCTGCTCCTCCCTGGGGGGATGCAGCCAGGTATGCCTCCCCCCAACGCCCCTGCCCACTGCTGGGAACATCCCCGGCTGGCAGGGATGGCACAGCCCCAGCAGCCAATGGGGCAGTGGTCTGGGGCCGTTTTGCACGGGGAGCCCCCGCAGCCCGCAGGCAGCTGCCCGATGCAGGCCCCTGGCCACCCCGGCCCCTCAACTGTCCTCCGAGCACCATCACTGCAGCAGCAGGTGCTCCCCGTGCCCTGCACCCTGCCCACCAGCTGGGCACAGGAGGTTCAGCCCACTGGAGATGCCGTGGTGCACGCAGAGGACCAGGGGCACCCAGCGCCCACCAACGTCTGCCCCCATCCCACCACGGCTCCGCTCACCTGCAGCACCGCAGCACTGGAATCAGGTGGTGAGTTTGGGGGCTGCAGAGCAGACGGCAGGCTGTCCGCACCGGGCGGCTGTGGGAAAGCTGGCCACTGCCCCACTGGGGACGTTCTTGCTTTTCCAGCAGTGACAACGAGCTCAGACATCCTGGAGGACATCACTGACATCAATGACCTCCTGGCATGGATGAACAACGGTGAGTCTGGGGGCTGGAGAGCTGGCGGGGGGGGTGTCTGCACCGGCTGGCTGTGGGAAAGCTGGCATTGCCCCACTGGGGATTTTCTTCCATTCCCAGAAGCAGCATCCAACACTGAGATCCCGGATGACATCCCGGACATGGATGATCTGCTCACGTGGCTGGACAACGGTGAGTCTGGGGGCTGCAGAGCTGGCGGGGGGTGTCTGCACCGGCTGGCTGTGGGAAGGCTGTGATCATCGTTCTGGGGATGTTCTCGTTTTCTCAGAAGCGGCGAGTCCTCAGGAGGTCCCCCAGCAGAACCAGGACCCGGCTGATGTCCAAACAGAGGGGACGGAAGACGTTCGCGGCGTGGAAGAGGAAAGGCTTCCCGATGAGCTGCTGCCTGAACTGGACAGCCAGGAAAGGGCAGAGCTGCTGCGGTGGATCGATGCCACACAGCCACCCAGCCCAGACGTCCCCAGCAGCCTCAACACAGCTCCGTTCATAACCAGCAGGGAGCAAAGCGGAGAGGCAGAGGCTGAGGCCAGGCCCATCAGTGACCTGTTCTGCACGCAGCCAACGCGCTCTGGGCAGATCTTCGAGTCGCTGCCCTGTGGGCCTTTCCTGCTGCCCCCCGGCACACCACCAGAGCTGCCCGTGCCGACCCCCCTGGACGTCCCCCGCGCCTCCTTCGCCCAGCACGGTACACCTGACGGAAGAGGCGCGGCAGAATCAGCCCCGGGTGGTGCTCCCCCACCTGGCACTGCCACCCGGCTGCATCTCCTGCCACGTGCCGGACAACCACCGCATGGATGGCACCGAGCCGGCTGAGTGCCCAGCGCCCGCCTGCACCACCGGCGCGCACCAGCAGCACACTGGCAGCATCCAAGGCACAAAGAGGAAGCTGCCGCAGGGCCGGGATGCTCCAGTCCCGAAACGCCGGCGCTAGGCGAAGCTGGGTGGGCTCAGCACAAACGGGAGCGTCCACAGAAACCGGCCCACGTAGTGCAGCAGGAGACACGGCCACAGCCATCAAATAAGGCTCCCTGTAGCCCTGGGCTCCTCGCCGGCCCCCGCGGCTCACGGAGCAGCAGCAGTGCTCCGGGGCACCAGCACCAGCCCCAGCCCTACGCCTCCAAACCTGGGCTGTCCACCAACGACACCTTGGACTGGGACAACGTGGGACTCCGTTAGATTCTGTTATTTAATGATATCTTGTGTTATTTGTTTATTTTATGTCATTTAACAATATGTTATTTTATATTGTTATGTTAAATTATGTTAATATTATGTTAAATTATGTTAATAAATTAAATTATCAAACGCTTCGTACTCACTTTGCTATACCTTGGCCTGCAGTCGTTCACGCAGCACCAAAGCCCCCCCAGACCCCAACGCCCACCTCCAGCCAGGGATGTTGGTGTGGTTGCAGTGAGCCAAGAGCTGCAGCTCCTCCCGCACCTCCTCACTGATGTTCTGCATCACCGTTGTGCTGCCAATGCCCCCATCGCCTTGTGTTGTGCCAGGGGAAGGAGATGGTCGCATACTGAGCATCGGCTGTGTTGACGTGGGGGCACTGGGCAGGACTGGTGGCACTGGGAGGCTGCTGAGGGCCGCAGAAAGCACTGGGCACGCGTGGAGCACTGGGTCAGATTTGAGCTCCCCAGCTCAAGGCAGACTCTCTTCTGCATCTGCTGCAGGGAGGCTGCTCTGGTGGGAGGTTGTACTGCTGTCATCTCCAGGGGTCCCATCCAGCCCCCGTGTTTCTGTGGCAAGCAGACGTGTGAAGGGAAGCAGTGAGCAGGTGGATGTTCGGTGGCTTGCCAGAATCAAAGCACCGCAGCCCTGCGATGCCACCGGGAGTCTGAGTGTCATCAGCCACATCCCTCCCTTCATCTCCATTCACTGATGGGAGCTGAGGCGGGGGCACCCGCAGGGATGGGGCACCCAGGGCCTCTCTGGGCAGCAGTGCCAGGGCCTCAGCTCCCCCTCTGTGAAGAACTGCCCCGACATCTCATCCAAACCTCTCCTCCTTTCCGCTACAACCATTCCCCTTTGTCCTATCACCATCTCCCCCCATGAAAAGTTCATTTCCCTGCACAACAGAAGCCAAGGTGAGCACAGGGCGCGCTTCTTGTGGGCATTTCCCACCCTGCGTCCTGCACAGATAAAACAAGGCCTCCTCTGAACAGGCGCCTCCTGGCTGTTCCGGGAGAATTCACCCAAATGTGACACGGCCAACACAGTTAAGAAGTAATATTCTTATTTATTGTTTTATTAGTACATTAGAAACCTGGACAGCCACAATTGACTGCAGCAGCGGTTGTCCAGGAGTGGGACAGGAGGTCACCTGATCCTCATGTTCGCTACAGTGCAGCTCTGACCTTCCAGTAGTTTGTGGACAGTAGAACTCTGAGATAAGCAGAGGCGATTGCTCCCCACACTCATCCCATGCTGTCACCAAGTGCAGCCACAGCAAGAACTGGGACGGGGCAGGCAGAGGAACCGCTGCGAGACCAGGGGTCACAGAGGGGCACTGTGAGCTAAGGGGGGTGGGGCTGACCACAGCGGTCACAGAACCACTGCCCGCCCACCCCTCCCCCCAAAGGCCGGATATGGCAGCAGGCTCCTCCTGCTCCAAGCACTGCAGCCCTCCAGGTGATCCAAGTGTCCCAGAGCTCACTCCAGTCCCCATTTGGGCATTTCCCCATAGAGAGAATTCCTCCATGGATGCTGATAGCGCTTCTGACACCCTAGGCCGCTGTATTTGGATCCCTTGTGCCACCACGGGCCACTGCTGCAATGCAGCCCACCACCAGCAGAGCAGTGCCAGCGTCACTGTAAACCCTCCCTGTCCCCAGTGTCACCCACATGGGGTGTTAGGCCTCTGCGCAGCTTGGGGTACAAGGTGTCAAGGGACAAGGAGCACAGCTTCCACCTGGGTGGCTGCCCCCAACTGTGGTCCAGCTGCCACGTGGGGGGATGCCCACAGTTGTGGGTCAGCTCCCACGGTGCTTCTGACACCTGACACCACTTTAACTGGACCTTTTGTGACACCACCGGCCACTGCTGCAATGCAGCCCACCACTGGCAGAGCAGCACCGGTGCCACTGCAACCCGTCCCTGTCCCCAGTGTCACCTACATGGGGCCCCAGGCCTCTGCCCGGCCCCGGGTGCAAGGTATCCAGGGACAGGGAGCGCAGCTCCCACCTGGGTGGCTGCCCCCAACTGTGGTCCAGCTGCCACCTGGGGGGGTCCCCACTGTCGTGGGTCAGCTCCCACATGGGGGGCAGCAGTTACCCCTCCTGCTGCTCCTCCCTGGGGGGATGCAGCCAGGTATGCCTCCCCCCAATTCCCCTGCCCACTGCTGGGAACATCCCCGGCTGGCAGGGATGGCACAGCCCCAGCAGCCAATGGGGCAGTGGTCTGGGGCCGTTTTGCACGGGGAGCCCCCGCAGCCCGCAGGCAGCTGCCCGATGCAGGCCCCTGGCCACCCCGGCCCCTCAACTGTCCTCCAAGCACCATCACTGCAGCAGCAGGTGCTCCCCGTGCCCTGCACCCTGCCCACCAGCTGGGCACAGGCGGCTCAGCCCACTGGAGATGCCGTGGTGCACGCAGAGGACCAGGGGCACCCAGCGCCCACCAACGTCTGCCCCCATCCCACCACGGCTCCGCTCACCTGCAGCACCGCAGCGCTGGAATCAGGTGGTGAGTTTGGGGGCTGCAGAGCAGACGGCAGGCTGTCCGCACCGGGCGGCTGTGGGAAAGCTGGCCACTGCCCCACTGGGGACGTTCTTGCTTTTCCAGCAGTGACAATGAGTTCGGACATCCCGGAGGACATCACTGACATCAATGACCTCCTGACATGGATGAACAACGGTGAGTCTGGGGGCTGCAGAGCTGGTGGGGGGTGTCTGCACCGGCTGGCTGTGGGAAGGCTGTGATCATCGTTCTGGGGATGTTCTCGTTTTCTCAGAAGCGGTGAGTCCTCAGGAGGTCCCCCAGCAGAACCAGGACCCGCAGACGCAAGACGTTCGCAGTGTGGAAGAGGAAAGCCTTCCTGATGAGCTGCTGCCTGAGCTGGACAGCCAGGAAAAGGGCAGAGCTGCTGCTCTGTGTGTCTGGGGGGGGAGGGTGTGGAAGACTCTTTGCAGTGACTTTCCTCTGGGTTCCACCTGAGGTACAAAAGGTTCTGGGCCAAGCATCTAAATCAGCTGAACCAGTGTAGTCATCTAGAATCAGAAAGACATGAAAGAAGGGCCCACTGAACATCATGATCTCTTTCTTCATTAGGGTCTGGAGATGGATTAGATAATGGGATAAAGTCATGGGATGGGATAAAGATCCAGGCTGTCAGTTCCACAGCTAGAGAGAGCGTACACTGACCCACTGGATGGCCATTGCCAGGTTTCAAATTTTCTTGCCAGGCCGTGTGCAAAACAACCGGGGACTGAATGGAAGATCATTTGGCCACTCAGGCCTTACTAACTGGAGAGCTCTAAGTACACAAACAAAGCCAGCCTAACACTGGCAGCATGTAGCACCCAAGAAACAACCACCCAAGCTTCTCAAGGAAAAGAACCCACTGACCAGTCAAAAGCTGAAGCCTTCCTCAACTACCGTAACCCAATATGATCAAATAAAACGTAGATGAAGACTGAAGACTTACCTCCATCACCTCTTTCACAGCCAGCAGAACTATTTTGCTACTGTGCTGACTGACCACAATGGCCCGCAGTCACGATGTGATCACACACCGGTGAGGAGAAGCTTCAATGACTGTTGGGACCTCTTTGATGTGCGGTGACTGCAGGGGCAGCTGCAGTAGCCAGGCCAGGGGCAGCAGAGCCTGCATGGCATCCATGCTTGAGCAGGCTGCACCTGGGGTACTCCCCAGCTGCTGGGCATGCTTTCCACCAAGCCACGTCTGCTGCTGTTTTGTCCACCTGCCAGCTGTATCACGCTGGGCAAAAAGACTAGCCAGCTGTAAGGAATGCAGGTCTCGGGCCGGGCAGGGGCTGCTGCAGAGAGAAGAACTACTGAGGGCACAGCAGAGCCCCTTGTTCCCCTTCTAACCCAGCGCCTGGCACAGGCCAACCTCAACCCCACGGTGAAACACAGCTTTCCCGCCTCCCCTGTGAGTGGTGCCTACTTTGTTTTCCCGCCTCCCAGCGTCTCCCCTCCTTCGCCGCCATTTTGTTTTCCCGCCTCCCAGCGTCTCCCCTCCTTCGCCGCCATTTTGTTTGCCCGCCTCCCAGCGTCTCCCCTCCTTCGCCGCCATTTTGTTTGCCCGCCTCCCAGCGTCTCCCCTCCTTCGCCGCCATTTTGTTTGCCCGCCTCCCAGCGTCTCCCCTCCTTCGCCGCCATTTTGTTTGCCCGCCTCCCAGCGTCTCCCCTCCTTCGCCGCCATTTTGTTTGCCCGCCTCCCAGTCTCGCCTCCTTCGCCGCCATTTTGTTTGCCCGCCTCCCAGTCTCGCCTCCTTCGCCGCCATTTTGTTTGCCCGCCTCCCAGTCTCGCCTCCTTCGCCGCCATTTTGTTTGCCCGCCTCCCAGCGTCTCTCCTCATTCGCCGCCATTTTGTTCCCTCCCCAAAAAGCGCCATTTCGCAACCCGCACCACACTCCCTTTGCCATTTTTCCTCTCCAATGTCTCCCGGCCGCAGCATCCCCACCTCCCACCCTATCACCCCGGTGCCGTTTCTTTCAGTTTCCGCCTCCCTGTTCCTCTCCGGCTCCACAACGTCCCACCGCTCTCCCATACACGACCCCCATCCCCGCCCGTACCCGCAGCACTGCCGGCGCCGGACAGGCCGGGGGATTCCTCACGGAGCGCGGCAGCGCCAAGCAGAGATGCCATGACGAACGGACAAGGGATAAGGCTGCTCCCCACCGCTCGCTTCCAACGAGCCGAACCGCTCCGCTCCACAGCGCAAAACGCGCCGGAACGGCGGCCGCTCCACCCCCGTGTGCCGCGGGGCACTTATAGTGCGCCGCTGCCATTCGCTGCCGCCTCTGTAGGCGGTGTCAGCGCAGCAGAGACTGATGGGCGCGAGCCGCCCCCGAACGCTCCCCTGCGCTTCGCTGCTGCCCCAGAGCGCGCGCCGCTCCTCTCACGCTTCTCGGCCGCCCGTCGGTTGCGCAGAAAACTCCCTCAGAGTCAGCCGTTACAAAGCAGCGGCCCTTATCTTCGGCGCCGGCGTGTGAGGGATAACTGAGCTCCGTCTGCGGCGCGTGCCCGGTACGAAAGAGCTTCAGCTTACAGCCGTACCTCGTGTGACAACGGCAGATATTTCCCAGTCGGAAAACGCACTGAGCCGCCTGGAAGACGACATCACAGCTCCGTAGGTCTGTACGCACTGCTCTGCATCGCTGCCTCACAGCAGGGTGAGAACGGAGCCCGACCTCGCGCTGCCTCACAGGTGGGGAGAAATTGGGATTTTCAGAGGGAGACGTCGTCTTCTCTCTGCATCGCTGTCCCGGGTCACTGAATCTTGTCTGGGTGGAGCAGGTTGGACTTTAGGAGGAAAATAAGGCTGATAATGCAGCAGTGTTTCAGACCATGGACTCACAGAGAGGTTTGGATGGAAGGGACCTCAGCCAGGCTGCCAAGAGACCCTTCAGTCTGGCCGGGCACCCGCAGGGATGGGGCACCCAGGGCCTCTATGGGCAGCAGTACCAGAGCCTCAGCTCCCCCTCTGTGAGGAACTGCCCCGACATCTCATCCAAACCTCCTTTCCACTAAAACCATTCCGCTTTGTCTTATCACCATCTCCCACGTGAAAAGTTCATTTCCCTCCAGAACAGAAGCCAAGGAGAGCACACGGCGCGCTTCTTGTAGGCATTTCCCACCTTGTGTCCTGCACAGATAAAACAAGACCTCCTCTCTGAACAAGCTCTTCCCCTGGGCTGGGTGCTGAGGGGGACCTTGAGTTGGGAACTGGGTGCTGCCCATCTTCCCCTGCCCTGCACGTCCCCCGTGCAAGGGTGGCCCCAGGGCAGTGTGCCGTATGGGCACGGGGACACAGCTTGACATCTTGCCCCCTGTGCCGCTCAGCTATACTCACCCACCTGATCCTCGCGCTCGCCGTGGAGCAGCACTGACCTTCCAGCAGGTTGTGGCCAGTAGGAGAAGCATGAGACGGACAGAGGCCATCGCTCCCCACACTCGTCCCGTGCTGTCACCATCACGAGCGCAGCCACAGCAAGTGCAGAGAGCAACGCCTGTGAGGCCAGGGACTGTGTCACGGGGGCACTGTGAGCTAAGGGGAGAGGGGCTGACCCCCGCGGTCATGGAAGCCATTCAAGTTGCCGTGGCAGGTAAAGCAGCAGGCTGCTCCTGCTTTTGGCACTGCGACCCTCCAGGTGATCCAAGTGTCCCATAGATGATACCAGCACCCATTTGGGCATTTGCCCATAGAGAGAATTTCTCCATTGGTGCTCACCGTGTTTGTGACACATGAAAACGCTTTGTTTGGATCCTTTGTGCCACTACTGGCCACTGCTGCAATGCAACCTGCCATTGGCAGAGCAGTGCTGGTTTCACTGTAACCCCTAGCTGTTCCCAGTGTCACCTGCATGGGGCCTCAGGCCTCTGCCCAGCCTGGGGTACAAGGTGCCCAGGGCAGGGAGCGCAGCTGCCACCTGGGGGGATGCCCACAGTTGTGGGTCAGCTGTGAGTTATAGAGCACCAAGATAGAAATTGCTCATTATGGCAGAATAGGCCATGGAGATTTCCCAAAGTTGGGTAACTCAGCTAAAAGGTTGGCCAAGGGGCACTGGGTGGAAGCTGGTGATGGAAAAATGAGGTCTGTGAGGCCAGGGACTGTGTCACGGGGGCACTGTGAGCTAAGGGGAGAGGGGCTGACCCCCGCGGTCATGGAAGCCATTCAAGTTGCCGTGGCAGGTAAAGCAGCAGGCTGCTCCTGCTTTTGGCACTGCGACCCTCCAGGTGATCCAAGTGTCCCATAGATGATACCAGCACCCATTTGGGCATTTGCCCATAGAGAGAATTTCTCCATTGGTGCTCACCGTGTTTGTGACACATGAAAACGCTTTGTTTGGATCCTTTGTGCCACTACTGGCCACTGCTGCAATGCAACCTGCCATTGGCAGAGCAGTGCTGGTTTCACTGTAACCCCTAGCTGTTCCCAGTGTCACCTGCACGTGAAAAGTTCATTTCCCTGCACAACAGAAGCCAAGGTGAGCACACGGCGCGCTTCTTGTGGGCATTTCCCACCTTGCGTCCTGCACAGATAAAACAAGGCCTCCTCTCTGAACAAGCGCCTCCTGGCTGTTCTGGGAGAATTCACCCAAATGTGACATGGCCAAGACGGTTAAGAAATGATGTTCTTATTTATTGATTTATCACTACAATACAACAGTAGAAAAACCACCGATGGCAGCAGTGGTTGTCCGGGAGTGGCAGGGGGTCCCCGACCCCAGGGAGGCTGCTACCATCCCCTGTAGGACGGGGGGGGAGGGGGCGGTGGCTTGGAGTACATTGGGCTGGGGGGCCGCGGGGGCCGTGCGGGCCGTGCCGGGCTGCTCTTGGGCCTGGGGGGCGGCGATGCGTAGGGGCTCCGCGGCAGCCGGGCAGGACGTCCTGGCACACGTGGAGGCCGCTGGTGCCGAGTCCGTCTCTCCGCGTGCGGTGAGTATTCGTGGGCAGCGTGGCGGGCTTTGGCGTTTTCCATGAGGCGCCTGCAGAGACGGGAACTGCTGAGGGCACGGGAGAACCCCCCACTCTCCTTCCTCCCGGCACCGCACGGAGCAGCGCTGGAATGAAGAGCGTGCCGGGATGGGGGTGGGGGAGCGACTCACTGGTGTCTCTGCCTCCGCCGCCGGATGCAAATGCAGCACACAATGATCGCCAGCAGCACGGGAACAAACACAGCAATAGCGCCTTTCAAGCAGTACATGGGGACATCTTTCACGAGGACCCCATTCGCGGGCTCTTCAGCGCCTGCACCTGAAGGAACAACTGTGGTCAGCGCTGCGCCTCGTGCCCAACAGGCAATCTCAGCACAGCTCTGCCATGGCCATGAAACGTTCGGGGAGGCCACGAAAAGGAAACGCGGCAACAGAAGCTCCGACCGTCAGCCACAGAGCTCTGCACGGCCTTCACCTTCAGCGCCAGCTGCTCGCACGTCCTGTGTGCCTTCCCGGGAGATGGGCAGTGTGCGGCTGCTGCCCTCCTGAAGCACCGCCTCGCCCACGGGCTCTCCGTCGATCTCTTGAAAAAGAAGGCAGCAGAGTGGGACTGTAAACATCTGCCCTCGTCAGGAGGATGCCATCCTCAGGAGGCATTGCTTCTCAAAGGACATCGCTATTTGCCACCAATGTACGCAGAGGGTCATTTTCCCAAGTCTTCTGGTGTGCTGACAGAGATACCCACCGGGCACTTCATTCTGCGCCGTCATTGCCTTCAGACCATGGGAAAACCGCGGCGAAAATCTCCCTCTTCCCAGCCTCCCCGTCTGCATCGCAGGGCCTGCACAGGACGTAGCAGGACACGATTCAGACAAACCAGCCATTGAACTGAGCACTCCTTTTGGGGAAGCCCATCCAGACAGACTACCCACCCCTGGGATACCAGCGGGGCTCCGGCGCGGGAAGCAGCTGCGGGTTTGGCACGGCCCTCTCTGGAGGCACTTCTGCAAGCAAAGAACCACGAGAGCTTTCCATCATACACTGCAATCTGTGTCACTGCGGAACGGCGCAACTGAGGAGCAGATGGTGCCAGGGGATGGAGCAGGGACAGGGCACGCACGTGCAGCTCTGCGCTCTCACTGCTGCAGGCGTGCCTGGCTGACATTGGGGCTGTGAGCTGGCAGCGCGCAAAGGAAGTAAAAAGCCATGGCATACCCAAGGCATCCGCTCTAGCTTCCATCCCGGGAACCGGCTGGGATTCTGCATCCCATTCACCTCCACTCGCATCTGCAAACGAACAGGACAGAGCAGCTCGTGTCAAACACGACCATCTCCAGATGGGAACAATGGGGGATGACTGCACGGCACCCTTCTGTCCCTTCCACACACGTGCTGATACACAACAATCCACGTGTGGAGCTGTCTGGAGACGGGGAGGGGAAGAGAACGGAAAGGGGATGGAGAGGGGAGGAAAAGAGAAGGGGAGGAGGAGCCCCCAGGGCTGTGTCCTTGCAGTCACTTACCTCTGGGTTCCGCCTCATAAACAAAAGACTTGTCCGACCAGGTGTCCCTATTAAATGAACGTGGGTAGTCACCTAGAATCAAACAGATGAGAGAAGCTTCCATTAAACGTCTGCAACTCCATCGCGTTCCACAGGGAGCAGCATTTGGCCACTCGGGCCCTTCTTACTGCAGGTCTCTGATGGGCACAAAGGAAGGAGACGCTGCAGCACAGGAGGAAAACCTGCCTGGCTCTTCCCCTGGGCTGGGTGCTGAGGGAGACCCTGAGTTGGGAACTGGGTGCTGCCCATCTTCCCCTGCCCTGCACGTCCCCCGGGCAAGGGTGGCCCCAGGGCAGTGTGCCGTATGGGCACGGGGACACAGCCTGACTTCCTGCCCCCCGTGCCGCTCAGCTTTGCTCACCCACCTGATCCTCGTGCTCGCCACGGAGCAGCGCCGACCTTTCGGCAGGTTGTGGCCAGGAGGAGGAGAAGCATGAGATTGGCAGAGGCCATCGCTCCCCACACTTGTCTCATGCTGTCACCACCACGAGCGCAGCCACAGCAAGTGCTGGTAACGGGGCAGGCAGAGAGCAACGCCTGTGAGACCAGCGACAGCGTCACAGAGGGGCATTGTGAGCTAAGGGGTGTGGGGCTGACCCCAGCAGTCACGGAACCCCCCGCTGCCATTCTCGAGCTGCCACGGCAGGTAAGGCAGCAGGCTGCTCCTGCTCCTGGCACTGCGGCCCTTCAGGTGGTCCCAGTGCCCCAGATCTCACCCCAGCGCCCGTTTGTGCATTTCCCCACAGAGAGAATTCCTCCACGGACGCTGACGGTGCTTCTGACACCTGACGCCACTTTAATTGGATCTTTTGTGCCACCACCGGCCACTGCTGCAATGCAGCCCACCACTGGCAGAGCAGCGCCGGTGCCACTGCAACCCGTCCCTGTCCCCAGTGTCACCTACATGGGGCCCCAGGCCTCTGCCCGGCCTCGGGTGCGAGGTATCCAGGGACAGGGAGCGCAGCTCCCACCTGGGTGGCTGCCCCCAACTGTGGTCCAGCTGCCACCTGGGGGGGTCCCCACTGTCCTGGGTCAGCTTCCACATGGGGGTGTCCCCACTGTTGTGGGTCAGCTCCCACCCAGGGGGGTCCCCACTGTTGTGGGTCAGCTTACACCTGGGGGGGTCCCCACTGTCGTGGGTCAGCTCCCACATGGGGGGCAGCAGTTACCCCTCCTGCTGCTCCTCCCTGGGGGGATGCAGCCAGGTATGCCTCCCCCCAACGCCCCTGCCCACTGCTGGGAACATCCCCGGCTGGCAGGGATGGCACAGCCCCAGCAGCCAATGGGGCAGTGGTCTGGGGCCGTTTTGCACGGGGAGCCCCCGCAGCCCGCAGGCAGCTGCCCGATGCAGGCCCCTGGCCACCCTGGCCCCTCAACAGTCCTCCGAGCACCATCACTGCAGCAGCAGGTGCTCCCCGTGCCCTGCACCCTGCCCACCAGCTGGGCACAGGAGGTTCAGCCCACTGGAGATGCCGTGGTGCACGCAGAGGACCAGGGGCACCCAGCGCCCACCAACGTCTGCCCCCATCCCACCATGGCTCCGCTCACCTGCAGCACCGCAGCACTGGAATCAGGTGGTGAGTTTGGGGGCTGCAGAGCAGACGGCAGGCTGTCCGCACCGGGCGGCTGTGGGAAAGCTGGCCACTGCCCCACTGGGGACGTTCTTGCTTTTCCAGCAGTGACAACGAGCTCAGACATCCTGGAGGACATCACTGACATCAATGACCTCCTGGCATGGATGAACAACGGTGAGTCTGGGGGCTGGAGAGCTGGCGGGGGGGGTGTCTGCACCGGCTGGCTGTGGGAAAGCTGGCATTGCCCCACTGGGGATTTTCTTCCATTCCCAGAAGCAGCATCCAACACTGAGATCCCGGATGACATCCCGGACATGGATGATCTGCTCACGTGGCTGGACAACGGTGAGTCTGGGGGCTGCAGAGCTGGCGGGGGGTGTCTGCACCGGCTGGCTGTGGGAAGGCTGTGATCATCGTTCTGGGGATGTTCTCGTTTTCTCAGAAGCGGCGAGTCCTCAGGAGGTCCCCCAGCAGAACCAGGACCCGGCTGATGTCCAAACAGAGGGGACGGAAGACGTTCGCGGCGTGGAAGAGGAAAGGCTTCCCGATGAGCTGCTGCCTGAACTGGACAGCCAGGAAAGGGCAGAGCTGCTGCGGTGGATCGATGCCACACAGCCACCCAGCCCAGACGTCCCCAGCAGCCTCAACACAGCTCCGTTCATAACCAGCAGGGAGCAAAGCGGAGAGGCAGAGGCTGAGGCCAGGCCCATCAGTGACCTGTTCTGCACGCAGCCAACGCGCTCTGGGCAGATCTTCGAGTCGCTGCCCTGTGGGCCTTTCCTGCTGCCCCCCGGCACACCACCAGAGCTGCCCGTGCCGACCCCCCTGGACGTCCCCGCGCCTCCTTCGCCCAGCACGGTACACCTGACGGAAGAGGCGCGGCAGAATCAGCCCCGGGTGGTGCTCCCCCACCTGGCACTGCCACCCGGCTGCATCTCCTGCCACGTGCCGGACAACCACCGCATGGATGGCACCGAGCCGGCTGAGTGCCCAGCGCCCGCCTGCACCACCGGCGCGCACCAGCAGCACACTGGCAGCATCCAAGGCACAAAGAGGAAGCTGCCGCAGGGCCGGGATGCTCCAGTCCCGAAACGCCGGCGCTAGGCGAAGCTGGGTGGGCTCAGCACAAACGGGAGCGTCCACAGAAACCGGCCCACGTAGTGCAGCAGGAGACACGGCCACAGCCATCAAATAAGGCTCCCTGTAGCCCTGGGCTCCTCGCCGGCCCCCGCGGCTCACGGAGCAGCAGCAGTGCTCCGGGGCACCAGCACCAGCCCCAGCCCTACGCCTCCAAACCTGGGCTGTCCACCAACGACACCTTGGACTGGGACAACGTGGGACTCCGTTAGATTCTGTTATTTAATGATATCTTGTGTTATTTGTTTATTTTATGTCATTTAACAATATGTTATTTTATATTGTTATGTTAAATTATGTTAATATTATGTTAAATTATGTTAATAAATTAAATTATCAAACGCTTCGTACTCACTTTGCTATACCTTGGCCTGCAGTCGTTCACGCAGCACCAAAGCCCCCCCAGACCCCAACGCCCACCTCCAGCCAGGGATGTTGGTGTGGTTGCAGTGAGCCAAGAGCTGCAGCTCCTCCCGCACCTCCTCACTGATGTTCTGCATCACCGTTGTGCTGCCAATGCCCCCATCGCCTTGTGTTGTGCCAGGGGAAGGAGATGGTCGCATACTGAGCATCGGCTGTGTTGACGTGGGGGCACTGGGCAGGACTGGTGGCACTGGGAGGCTGCTGAGGGCCGCAGAAAGCACTGGGCACGCGTGGAGCACTGGGTCAGATTTGAGCTCCCCAGCTCAAGGCAGACTCTCTTCTGCATCTGCTGCAGGGAGGCTGCTCTGGTGGGAGGTTGTACTGCTGTCATCTCCAGGGGTCCCATCCAGCCCCCGTGTTTCTGTGGCAAGCAGACGTGTGAAGGGAAGCAGTGAGCAGGTGGATGTTCGGTGGCTTGCCAGAATCAAAGCACCGCAGCCCTGCGATGCCACCGGGAGTCTGAGTGTCATCAGCCACATCCCTCCCTTCATCTCCATTCACTGATGGGAGCTGAGGCGGGGGCACCCGCAGGGATGGGGCACCCAGGGCCTCTCTGGGCAGCAGTGCCAGGGCCTCAGCTCCCCCTCTGTGAAGAACTGCCCCGACATCTCATCCAAACCTCTCCTCCTTTCCGCTACAACCATTCCCCTTTGTCCTATCACCATCTCCCCCCATGAAAAGTTCATTTCCCTGCACAACAGAAGCCAAGGTGAGCACAGGGCGCGCTTCTTGTGGGCATTTCCCACCCTGCGTCCTGCACAGATAAAACAAGGCCTCCTCTGAACAGGCGCCTCCTGGCTGTTCCGGGAGAATTCACCCAAATGTGACACGGCCAACACAGTTAAGAAGTAATATTCTTATTTATTGTTTTATTAGTACATTAGAAACCTGGACAGCCACAATTGACTGCAGCAGCGGTTGTCCAGGAGTGGGACAGGAGGTCACCTGATCCTCATGTTCGCTACAGTGCAGCTCTGACCTTCCAGTAGTTTGTGGACAGTAGAACTCTGAGATAAGCAGAGGCGATTGCTCCCCACACTCATCCCATGCTGTCACCAAGTGCAGCCACAGCAAGAACTGGGACGGGGCAGGCAGAGGAACCGCTGCGAGACCAGGGGTCACAGAGGGGCACTGTGAGCTAAGGGGGGTGGGGCTGACCACAGCGGTCACAGAACCACTGCCCGCCCACCCCTCCCCCCAAAGGCCGGATATGGCAGCAGGCTCCTCCTGCTCCAAGCACTGCAGCCCTCCAGGTGATCCAAGTGTCCCAGAGCTCACTCCAGTCCCCATTTGGGCATTTCCCCATAGAGAGAATTCCTCCATGGATGCTGATAGCGCTTCTGACACCCTAGGCCGCTGTATTTGGATCCCTTGTGCCACCACGGGCCACTGCTGCAATGCAGCCCACCACCAGCAGAGCAGTGCCAGCGTCACTGTAAACCCTCCCTGTCCCCAGTGTCACCCACATGGGGTGTTAGGCCTCTGCGCAGCTTGGGGTACAAGGTGTCAAGGGACAAGGAGCACAGCTTCCACCTGGGTGGCTGCCCCCAACTGTGGTCCAGCTGCCACGTGGGGGGATGCCCACAGTTGTGGGTCAGCTCCCACGGTGCTTCTGACACCTGACACCACTTTAACTGGACCTTTTGTGACACCACCGGCCACTGCTGCAATGCAGCCCACCACTGGCAGAGCAGCACCGGTGCCACTGCAACCCGTCCCTGTCCCCAGTGTCACCTACATGGGGCCCCAGGCCTCTGCCCGGCCCCGGGTGCAAGGTATCCAGGGACAGGGAGCGCAGCTCCCACCTGGGTGGCTGCCCCCAACTGTGGTCCAGCTGCCACCTGGGGGGGTCCCCACTGTCGTGGGTCAGCTCCCACATGGGGGGCAGCAGTTACCCCTCCTGCTGCTCCTCCCTGGGGGGATGCAGCCAGGTATGCCTCCCCCCAACGCCCCTGCCCACTGCTGGGAACATCCCCGGCTGGCAGGGATGGCACAGCCCCAGCAGCCAATGGGGCAGTGGTCTGGGGCCGTTTTGCACGGGGAGCCCCCGCAGCCCGCAGGCAGCTGCCCGATGCGGGCCCCTGGCCACCCCGGCCCCTCAACTGTCCTCCAAGCACCATCACTGCAGCAGCAGGTGCTCCCCGTGCCCTGCACCCTGCCCACCAGCTGGGCACAGGCGGCTCAGCCCACTGGAGATGCCGTGGTGCACGCAGAGGACCAGGGGCACCCAGCGCCCACCAACGTCTGCCCCCATCCCACCACGGCTCCGCTCACCTGCAGCACCGCAGCGCTGGAATCAGGTGGTGAGTTTGGGGGCTGCAGAGCAGACGGCAGGCTGTCCGCACCGGGCGGCTGTGGGAAAGCTGGCCACTGCCCCACTGGGGACGTTCTTGCTTTTCCAGCAGTGACAATGAGTTCGGACATCCCGGAGGACATCACTGACATCAATGACCTCCTGACATGGATGAACAACGGTGAGTCTGGGGGCTGCAGAGCTGGTGGGGGGTGTCTGCACCGGCTGGCTGTGGGAAGGCTGTGATCATCGTTCTGGGGATGTTCTCGTTTTCTCAGAAGCGGTGAGTCCTCAGGAGGTCCCCCAGCAGAACCAGGACCCGCAGACGCAAGACGTTCGCAGTGTGGAAGAGGAAAGCCTTCCTGATGAGCTGCTGCCTGAGCTGGACAGCCAGGAAAAGGGCAGAGCTGCTGCTCTGTGTGTCTGGGGGGGGAGGGTGTGGAAGACTCTTTGCAGTGACTTTCCTCTGGGTTCCACCTGAGGTACAAAAGGTTCTGGGCCAAGCATCTAAATCAGCTGAACCAGTGTAGTCATCTAGAATCAGAAAGACATGAAAGAAGGGCCCACTGAACATCATGATCTCTTTCTTCATTAGGGTCTGGAGATGGATTAGATAATGGGATAAAGTCATGGGATGGGATAAAGATCCAGGCTGTCAGTTCCACAGCTAGAGAGAGCGTACACTGACCCACTGGATGGCCATTGCCAGGTTTCAAATTTTCTTGCCAGGCCGTGTGCAAAACAACCGGGGACTGAATGGAAGATCATTTGGCCACTCAGGCCTTACTAACTGGAGAGCTCTAAGTACACAAACAAAGCCAGCCTAACACTGGCAGCATGTAGCACCCAAGAAACAACCACCCAAGCTTCTCAAGGAAAAGAACCCACTGACCAGTCAAAAGCTGAAGCCTTCCTCAACTACCGTAACCCAATATGATCAAATAAAACGTAGATGAAGACTGAAGACTTACCTCCATCACCTCTTTCACAGCCAGCAGAACTATTTTGCTACTGTGCTGACTGACCACAATGGCCCGCAGTCACGATGTGATCACACACCGGTGAGGAGAAGCTTCAATGACTGTTGGGACCTCTTTGATGTGCGGTGACTGCAGGGGCAGCTGCAGTAGCCAGGCCAGGGGCAGCAGAGCCTGCATGGCATCCATGCTTGAGCAGGCTGCACCTGGGGTACTCCCCAGCTGCTGGGCATGCTTTCCACCAAGCCACGTCTGCTGCTGTTTTGTCCACCTGCCAGCTGTATCACGCTGGGCAAAAAGACTAGCCAGCTGTAAGGAATGCAGGTCTCGGGCCGGGCAGGGGCTGCTGCAGAGAGAAGAACTACTGAGGGCACAGCAGAGCCCCTTGTTCCCCTTCTAACCCAGCGCCTGGCACAGGCCAACCTCAACCCCACGGTGAAACACAGCTTTCCCGCCTCCCCTGTGAGTGGTGCCTACTTTGTTTTCCCGCCTCCCAGCGTCTCCCCTCCTTCGCCGCCATTTTGTTTTCCCGCCTCCCAGCGTCTCCCCTCCTTCGCCGCCATTTTGTTTGCCCGCCTCCCAGCGTCTCCCCTCCTTCGCCGCCATTTTGTTTGCCCGCCTCCCAGCGTCTCCCCTCCTTCGCCGCCATTTTGTTTGCCCGCCTCCCAGCGTCTCCCCTCCTTCGCCGCCATTTTGTTTGCCCGCCTCCCAGCGTCTCCCCTCCTTCGCCGCCATTTTGTTTGCCCGCCTCCCAGCGTCTCCCCTCCTTCGCCGCCATTTTGTTTGCCCGCCTCCCAGCGTCTCCCCTCCTTCGCCGCCATTTTGTTTGCCCGCCTCCCAGTCTCGCCTCCTTCGCCGCCATTTTGTTTGCCCGCCTCCCAGTCTCGCCTCCTTCGCCGCCATTTTGTTTGCCCGCCTCCCAGTCTCGCCTCCTTCGCCGCCATTTTGTTTGCCCGCCTCCCAGCGTCTCTCCTCATTCGCCGCCATTTTGTTCCCTCCCCAAAAAGCGCCATTTCGCAACCCGCACCACACTCCCTTTGCCATTTTTCCTCTCCAATGTCTCCCGGCCGCAGCATCCCCACCTCCCACCCTATCACCCCGGTGCCGTTTCTTTCAGTTTCCGCCTCCCTGTTCCTCTCCGGCTCCACAACGTCCCACCGCTCTCCCATACACGACCCCCATCCCCGCCCGTACCCGCAGCACTGCCGGCGCCGGACAGGCCGGGGGATTCCTCACGGAGCGCGGCAGCGCCAAGCAGAGATGCCATGACGAACGGACAAGGGATAAGGCTGCTCCCCACCGCTCGCTTCCAACGAGCCGAACCGCTCCGCTCCACAGCGCAAAACGCGCCGGAACGGCGGCCGCTCCACCCCCGTGTGCCGCGGGGCACTTATAGTGCGCCGCTGCCATTCGCTGCCGCCTCTGTAGGCGGTGTCAGCGCAGCAGAGACTGATGGGCGCGAGCCGCCCCCGAACGCTCCCCTGCGCTTCGCTGCTGCCCCAGAGCGCGCGCCGCTCCTCTCACGCTTCTCGGCCGCCCGTCGGTTGCGCAGAAAACTCCCTCAGAGTCAGCCGTTACAAAGCAGCGGCCCTTATCTTCGGCGCCGGCGTGTGAGGGATAACTGAGCTCCGTCTGCGGCGCGTGCCCGGTACGAAAGAGCTTCAGCTTACAGCCGTACCTCGTGTGACAACGGCAGATATTTCCCAGTCGGAAAACGCACTGAGCCGCCTGGAAGACGACATCACAGCTCCGTAGGTCTGTACGCACTGCTCTGCATCGCTGCCTCACAGCAGGGTGAGAACGGAGCCCGACCTCGCGCTGCCTCACAGGTGGGGAGAAATTGGGATTTTCAGAGGGAGACGTCGTCTTCTCTCTGCATCGCTGTCCCGGGTCACTGAATCTTGTCTGGGTGGAGCAGGTTGGACTTTAGGAGGAAAATAAGGCTGATAATGCAGCAGTGTTTCAGACCATGGACTCACAGAGAGGTTTGGATGGAAGGGACCTCAGCCAGGCTGCCAAGAGACCCTTCAGTCTGGCCGGGCACCCGCAGGGATGGGGCACCCAGGGCCTCTATGGGCAGCAGTACCAGAGCCTCAGCTCCCCCTCTGTGAGGAACTGCCCCGACATCTCATCCAAACCTCCTTTCCACTAAAACCATTCCGCTTTGTCTTATCACCATCTCCCACGTGAAAAGTTCATTTCCCTCCAGAACAGAAGCCAAGGAGAGCACACGGCGCGCTTCTTGTAGGCATTTCCCACCTTGTGTCCTGCACAGATAAAACAAGACCTCCTCTCTGAACAAGCTCTTCCCCTGGGCTGGGTGCTGAGGGGGACCTTGAGTTGGGAACTGGGTGCTGCCCATCTTCCCCTGCCCTGCACGTCCCCCGTGCAAGGGTGGCCCCAGGGCAGTGTGCCGTATGGGCACGGGGACACAGCTTGACATCTTGCCCCCTGTGCCGCTCAGCTATACTCACCCACCTGATCCTCGCGCTCGCCGTGGAGCAGCACTGACCTTCCAGCAGGTTGTGGCCAGTAGGAGAAGCATGAGACGGACAGAGGCCATCGCTCCCCACACTCGTCCCGTGCTGTCACCATCACGAGCGCAGCCACAGCAAGTGCAGAGAGCAACGCCTGTGAGGCCAGGGACTGTGTCACGGGGGCACTGTGAGCTAAGGGGAGAGGGGCTGACCCCCGCGGTCATGGAAGCCATTCAAGTTGCCGTGGCAGGTAAAGCAGCAGGCTGCTCCTGCTTTTGGCACTGCGACCCTCCAGGTGATCCAAGTGTCCCATAGATGATACCAGCACCCATTTGGGCATTTGCCCATAGAGAGAATTTCTCCATTGGTGCTCACCGTGTTTGTGACACATGAAAACGCTTTGTTTGGATCCTTTGTGCCACTACTGGCCACTGCTGCAATGCAACCTGCCATTGGCAGAGCAGTGCTGGTTTCACTGTAACCCCTAGCTGTTCCCAGTGTCACCTGCATGGGGCCTCAGGCCTCTGCCCAGCCTGGGGTACAAGGTGCCCAGGGCAGGGAGCGCAGCTGCCACCTGGGGGGATGCCCACAGTTGTGGGTCAGCTGTGAGTTATAGAGCACCAAGATAGAAATTGCTCATTATGGCAGAATAGGCCATGGAGATTTCCCAAAGTTGGGTAACTCAGCTAAAAGGTTGGCCAAGGGGCACTGGGTGGAAGCTGGTGATGGAAAAATGAGGTCTGTGAGGCCAGGGACTGTGTCACGGGGGCACTGTGAGCTAAGGGGAGAGGGGCTGACCCCCGCGGTCATGGAAGCCATTCAAGTTGCCGTGGCAGGTAAAGCAGCAGGCTGCTCCTGCTTTTGGCACTGCGACCCTCCAGGTGATCCAAGTGTCCCATAGATGATACCAGCACCCATTTGGGCATTTGCCCATAGAGAGAATTTCTCCATTGGTGCTCACCGTGTTTGTGACACATGAAAACGCTTTGTTTGGATCCTTTGTGCCACTACTGGCCACTGCTGCAATGCAACCTGCCATTGGCAGAGCAGTGCTGGTTTCACTGTAACCCCTAGCTGTTCCCAGTGTCACCTGCACGTGAAAAGTTCATTTCCCTGCACAACAGAAGCCAAGGTGAGCACACGGCGCGCTTCTTGTGGGCATTTCCCACCTTGCGTCCTGCACAGATAAAACAAGGCCTCCTCTCTGAACAAGCGCCTCCTGGCTGTTCTGGGAGAATTCACCCAAATGTGACATGGCCAAGACGGTTAAGAAATGATGTTCTTATTTATTGATTTATCACTACAATACAACAGTAGAAAAACCACCGATGGCAGCAGTGGTTGTCCGGGAGTGGCAGGGGGTCCCCGACCCCAGGGAGGCTGCTACCATCCCCTGTAGGACGGGGGGGGAGGGGGCGGTGGCTTGGAGTACATTGGGCTGGGGGGCCGCGGGGGCCGTGCGGGCCGTGCCGGGCTGCTCTTGGGCCTGGGGGGCGGCGATGCGTAGGGGCTCCGCGGCAGCCGGGCAGGACGTCCTGGCACACGTGGAGGCCGCTGGTGCCGAGTCCGTCTCTCCGCGTGCGGTGAGTATTCGTGGGCAGCGTGGCGGGCTTTGGCGTTTTCCATGAGGCGCCTGCAGAGACGGGAACTGCTGAGGGCACGGGAGAACCCCCCACTCTCCTTCCTCCCGGCACCGCACGGAGCAGCGCTGGAATGAAGAGCGTGCCGGGATGGGGGTGGGGGAGCGACTCACTGGTGTCTCTGCCTCCGCCGCCGGATGCAAATGCAGCACACAATGATCGCCAGCAGCACGGGAACAAACACAGCAATAGCGCCTTTCAAGCAGTACATGGGGACATCTTTCACGAGGACCCCATTCGCGGGCTCTTCAGCGCCTGCACCTGAAGGAACAACTGTGCTCAGCGCTGCGCCTCGTGCCCAACAGGCAATCTCAGCACAGCTCTGCCATGGCCATGAAACGTTCCGGGAGGCCACGAAAAGGAAACGCGGCAACAGAAGCTCCGACCGTCAGCCACAGAGCTCTGCACGGCCTTCACCTTCAGCGCCAGCTGCTCGCACGTCCTGTGTGCCTTCCCGGGAGATGGGCAGTGTGCGGCTGCTGCCCTCCTGAAGCACCGCCTCGCCCACGGGCTCTCCGTCGATCTCTTGAAAAAGAAGGCAGCAGAGTGGGACTGTAAACATCTGCCCTCGTCAGGAGGATGCCATCCTCAGGAGGCATTGCTTCTCAAAGGACATCGCTATTTGCCACCAATGTACGCAGAGGGTCATTTTCCCAAGTCTTCTGGTGTGCTGACAGAGATACCCACCGGGCACTTCATTCTGCGCCGTCATTGCCTTCAGACCATGGGAAAACCGCGGCGAAAATCTCCCTCTTCCCAGCCTCCCCGTCTGCATCGCAGGGCCTGCACAGGACGTAGCAGGACACGATTCAGACAAACCAGCCATTGAACTGAGCACTCCTTTTGGGGAAGCCCATCCAGACAGACTACCCACCCCTGGGATACCAGCGGGGCTCCGGCGCGGGAAGCAGCTGCGGGTTTGGCACAGCCCTCTCTGGAGGCACTTCTGCAAGCAAAGAACCACAAGAGCTTTCCATCATAACCACGAAAGCTTTCCATCGTAACCACGAGAGCTTTTTGGGGAAGAGAACGGAAAGGGGATGGAGAGGGGCGGAAAAGAGAAGGGGAGGAGGAGCCCCCAGGGCTGTGTCCTTGCAGTCACTTACCTCTGGGTTCCACCTCAGGAACAAAAGCGGTGTCTGACCAAGCCACCATATTGAAAGAACGTGGGTAGTCATCTGGAATCAAACAGATGAGAGAAGTTTCCATTAAACGTCTGCAACTCCATCGCGTTCCACATGGAGCAGCATTTGGCCACTCGGGCCCTTCTTACTGCAGGTCTCTGATGGGCACAAAGGAAGGAGACGCTACAGCACAGGAGGAAAACCTGCCTGGCTCTTCCCCTGGGCTGGGTGCTGAGGGGGACCTTGAGTTGGGAACTGGGTGCTGCCCATCTTCCCCTGCCCTGCACGTCCCCCGTGCAAGGGTGGCCCCAGGGCACCGTATGGTGTGCCGTATGGGCACGGGGACACAGCTTGACATCTTGCCCCCTGTGCCGCTCAGCTATACTCACCCACCTGATCCTCGCGCTCGCCGTGGAGCAGCACTGACCTTCCAGCAGGTTGTGGCCAGTAGGAGAAGCATGAGACGGACAGAGGCCATCGCTCCCCACACTCGTCCCGTGCTGTCACCATCACGAGCGCAGCCACAGCAAGTGCAGAGAGCAACGCCTGTGAGGCCAGGGACTGTGTCACGGGGGCACTGTGAGCTAAGGGGAGAGGGGCTGACCCCCGCGGTCATGGAAGCCATTCAAGTTGCCGTGGCAGGTAAAGCAGCAGGCTGCTCCTGCTTTTGGCACTGCGACCCTCCAGGTGATCCAAGTGTCCCATAGATGATACCAGCGCCCATTTGGGCATTTGCCCATAGAGAGAATTTCTCCATTGGTGCTCACCGTGTTTCTGACACATGAAAACGCTTTATTTGGATCCTTTGTGCCACTACTGGCCACTGCTGCAATGCAGCCTGCCATTGGCAGAGCAGTGCTGGTTTCACTGTAACCCCTAGCTGTTCCCAGTGTCACCTGCATGGGGCCTCAGGCCTCTGCCCAGCCTGGGGTACAAGGTGCCCAGGGTAGGGAGCGCAGCTGCCGCCTGGGGGGATGCCCACAGTTGTGGGTCAGCTGTGAGTTATAGAGCACCAAGGTAGAAATTGCTCATTATGGCAGAATAGGCCATGGAGATTTCCAAAACTGGGGAAGCTCAGCTAAAAGGTCTGCCAAGGGGCACTGGGAGGAAGATGGTGATGTAAAAATGAGGAAGTAAGGGATCTAAGACCACCAGAGGCCCGTACCATCCATGCCCAAGAAGACCTTGGCGTATATTATAGATTTCTTGAAAATAACCAAGCGTTTGTGTATATATTCGTATGTATATATATAAAGTATATATATGTTTGGTACTGGGACAGGGACTCAGCCAAACCTGTACATCCAGAGCAGAATTTTCTAGTCCACGTCATCTCATTCCCAGGGTGTGCTCCTTCGTGCACCTCTAGGAAATGCACATCTGGCCTTGCACAAAGGCCCATGAAAAGAAAGGCAGCCTGGTAGGCTTAGACTGTTTCCACTGTCCCCTGTACTGTGTCTAAAATCTCTCATAACACAGACCTCCTCGTGTTCTGACTACAACTGGATTGCACAAACAACACACCGAGCCTCACTTTAGATTGTGTAAGAGGATGTACCTGATCAGGGCATGAAGGGGACAACTGTGTGGGAGTGCAAAGACAGGCTGCAGTAGCCTAGAGCAAAAAGCCCCATTCTGCCCCTCTGCGTTGTATGTGAGCAGTTCCGATCTGTTACAGCTTGTTTGCTCCCACAGCACCTCCCCAGGGTCTTCAGCATTGCCTTGACTCAACTCCGCATAGCTGCTAAGACAGCCAGGACTTCTGAAGGAAGGATTACCTTCATAAGGATGATTATTTCTGCCCCCTTCTGTAAACTGTTAATTGTTGGCCTTTTTGCCACATGCTAATAAAGACTTCAGCGAGAGGTTTACAACTGTGCTGGGGATTGTTGTATGCAACCAACCATAAAAAGCTGAGCATGCTCTCCTGCCTGTTCTCGAAGTACCCAGAAGAGGCCAGTGTTCCCTAACTTTCAGAATATTCCCATGAAACACTTCTGACCGTATGTTTTTAGTCAGAAAACGCTGAGCTGTCCGGAAAGTTTGATCAAGAAGGATGCAGCAGTATTAATGCGCTTCTTCCTGGGGATTTGAATGCATTCTGTTAGCAGTAAAGGGAAACTGGGGATCACAGAGACAATATGCAGGCAAACAGCTCTGCTGACCACAGCAGCAGAGCTCGAAGATTTTTAAACAAACATAATGGGATTTTAGGAACTAAAAGTGGGTTTTAGGACTGACAGTATTAGTCAGACTATTTTTATTTCGTTCAGTAAAGCAAGTCTACAAGCATACTGGAGTTGCTGCAAGCTTACACAAGGAAAAGTGCTAGACCACATCTCTGCTGGCAATCAGTGATCAGATTTTTTACCTCAAGCTTTCAAGCACGCTTCTCTTTGTAGAGAGATGAAGGTCGCTGGGATTGCAGCAGCGCAGCTGAGCCTTGTGCAGCCTGGAGTTAAGAATGTCAGCAGCTTCTGAGGATTGTCTTCTGCTGTGCTTTTGCTCCCAAAATGGTCACAAAGAGTTTGTGTGCCAGTGGGAAGAACATCAGGGCCCAACAGGTGCACGTGGCTCTGACTCTGCTCTGCGTTATACCTCAGCATTCTCAGATGCATTGAAAAAAAAAAAAGTTGTTCTCAGTATGTAGTTAAGGTGTTCAGCACCTGCAGGCTTTCTGCATGGCAGGAGGTTTTATCTTGGAATGACTCCTTTCCCTCTGCTGTATAAAAGTGCCCTTTTTTTGGGGGGGGGGAAGGGGCAAATGGTTCCCAGAATGCCCAGAAATCACTGACCATGGCACTCCTTTTGCATTGGGATTTTTTTACCTCAGTCTTTATAGGTGTCCAGGGATGTTTCACAGATAAAAGTAATTAAAACCAAAACAAAATAAAAAAAAATCCTACCTGGTTAATATCTCAATTGAAGGGCAAGTGAATGTTTTGCAATATATCCATCTCAGTTTCAGCTGGGACAGAATTGTTTTCATCACGGTGTCTGGTATGATGCTAAGCTTTTGGTTTCAGGAGAAAAACAATGTTGTTAATGCATCAGTGTTTATAGCTGCTGCTAAGCAGCGTTGTGCAGACCCAAGGCCATTGGCAGCAAGGGACCCAAGGAGATGGAAGGGAGCAGAATTAGGACAGCTGACTGGAAGTGGCCAAAGGGATATCCCATACCACATGACATCATGCAGGAGGAGTTTTAAAGTGGGTGGGAGTTCATCTTCTTTCTCTGCTTGGGGGGCTAGTTGGGCATTGGCTGGGGGGCAATGAGCAATTGCTTGTGCATCACCTGTTCAGTACATTCATATATGTATGCACATATACACGTCATGTGTATTTTCCTTTTCTCTATCTTAATACATAATTTTATCTCAAATCCTGAGTTTTATTTTGTTGGGTTTTTTGATTCTCTTCTCCATCCCTCTGGGAAAGGATTGGAGGAAGTGAGCGAACGATTGTGTGGTACTCAGCTACCTGCAAGGTGAAACCACAGCTACATCACATAGACCCAAACCACAGCTAAACAAAGTTTAATTGAAGATTAAAGGCTGTTAAATAAAAAAAGGACTACTTTCCCACTTCTTTCATGCTTCTGGTAGCTGACTGCATTACCAACCAGGTGGACCTACAGCATTTTGCACATGACACTTGGGAATCAGGTACAGCTAGGAGGCATTTCACAGCACCCTACAAACTCCCAGCTAATGACAGCAGACAGGGAGGGCCCTTGGGGCCTGCAGGATCAGGATGTGGAGCATAACGTAAAAGAACAGCCAGAATAAAGATGATGGAAGGGGTAGAGATCTAACTATAATAAAGAAGCACATCTTCTCAACTATATAGCAATGCACTCTTAGATCTGTGCATCAAACATGCTAAATACTATCACCACTCATTTTCCTTGCTTAGCCTGAGAGCTGCTTGCATAATAACATGTCCCTTAAAGTCTTCAGATAGTGTGGGGAAAACAATTTAGTCTATTTACTATATAGAAACCTGCGTCCAAAAGCCAGGCTATGCATGCAGGACAGTGATGCAGGAAAAAGGACTGTGTAAAGGCCATCATAACCCCTGCCTGCATATTGTATTTTCCCAAGGTATTCTCTAAGGTCTTTCAATTCAGCTGTTTTCATTAAAGTTTTCTTTTTTCAAAGCAAAGCCTAGGGTAAACATTTTTGTCATTCTACAGAGGATGCGTGGCCTATCCCCTTGGGACAGGAAGTTGTCAGCAGGATGGTTGTGGTTATTACCTTAATACAGGAAATAAGAGTCATCGGGAAACTAAATGCATTCTGCTTTCCTCCTCTGTCCCATACCCTATGCCACAGTCACAGAGGAGGAATCATAGAATGGCTTGGGTTGGAGTTGCTCTCTTAAAAAGATCACCTAGTTTCAACCCCTACCATGGTCAAGGTTGCCAACCACAAGATCAGGTTGGCCAGGATCCGATCCAACCTGGCCCTGAACACCTCCAGGGATGGGGCATCCACAACTTCTCTGGGCAACCTGTTCCAGCACCTGAGCACCCCCTGGGTAAAACATTTCTTCCTAACAGCTAACCTAAATCTCCCTTATTTTAGCTTAAAGCCTTTTCCCCTTGTCTTATCACTATCAGATTGAGTCCCTTTCCTGCTCGTAAGCTCCCTTCAAGTACTGGAAGGCCACAGTGTGGTTTTCTTGGGGTGTTCTCTTCTCTAGGCTGAACAAGCCCAACTCCCTCAACCTTCCATCACAGGAGCAGTGCTCCAGTCTCTGAGCATCTCTGTGGCCCTCCTCTGGACTCCCTAAGGAATGAAAGTCTTGCTTCCTCAGACATCCCTCTCACGGCCCCAGGTCATTTTTGTATATCCCCTTGCTCTCTGTTCTGGTTAACACGTGGAAATGCTTTGGCTGAAAAACCTTTATTTCTCCTGATCCCTAAGAACCCCAAGAGCACTGCAAGTTTCACAGGACTGAAGCTGAACTCACCATTCTCTGAAGGTTTTTTTGAGGGTCTTTGGATGAGGTGCGTTGCTGCTTATGAACACCCAGCTGCAGGCCTGCACATGGCACTGGGGAGGAGGAGAAAGGTGGAATTCTGTCCATTATCCGTCGCAAGGCTGCCAAGCTTTGAGCCTTTTGGGTATAGATGCAGCCCCTCCTCACCGTTTTTTCCCCATTTTAATGGGATATTTTTTTCCCAGACTGGTTGAGGCCTGTCGCTTATCTCTCATTCTGCCTTTGGGCTTCCCCATGGAGGTGCCAGCAGGACCAGCACACAGACCAACCCTGTGCTTCAGGAGCAGCACGAGACGTGGAGCAATTGCTATTATGACATTAAGAAGCCAAACTTAAGCGCAGCATTTCGAAAATAAATGCCACCAGCCGCCGGCAGGCTCCAGGGCAGGCACGGCCCCTCGCTGACAGAATCCTGGCCGTCTCTGACGGAGCCGCGCTGCCTGCTGGGAGTTGTAGTCCGCGCTGCGGCGGGGAGAGGCGAGGAGGCGGTCGCGGGAACTACAACTCCCAGAATGCAGCGCGGCGCTGTCAGCCCTGCGGGCCGCCATTGCAGCCCGCCCTCCCCACTCACAGGGCCGTTCCGCCGCGCTGCGGGGGTGAAGCTGCGGTCTCGGCGGGCTGTGCGGGGACGTCGTAGGGCCGGGGGAGCAGCCGGGCCTTCCTGTGACGGCCATTTCCTGCTCGCTCCGGGGCCGGCGGGGGGCGGTGGCGGGCTCGCTCCCTGACGGGCTCGGCGGGCAGCGATGCGGGCCCCGGGCCCTGGCGGCAAGCGGCCCCCGGCGTGAGGAGCCTGGGGGCTGCGGCAGGCCGGGCCCTGGGCGGGGCGCATGGAGGCGCCCCCCCGCCCACAGAGAGGTACCGCCCGGGGGGGGCGAACCCTTTGGGGGCTGCGGGGCCGCGGGGATAACCGGCTGTCCCCCCCCTCCCCCCTCCGCGGTTTTGCAGGTGTGACCCCCGCTCCTTGCGCGGCCCTCGGAGCCCCCCCGGCCTGAAGAAGAATTGGGGCGCGGGGCCTTCGGCAGAGCATCGCTCCCGGAGCTTCCTCAGCTGACTGCTGAGAGATGAAGAAGTTCTTCGACTCACGCCGGGAGCAGGGCGGCTCTGGGCCCGGGTCGGGCACCAGCGGCGGCAGCGGAGGCAGCGGAGGGCCCGGCAGCGGTTACATCGGCAGAGTGTTCGGCATCGGCC
This sequence comes from Alectoris magna, assembly GCA_030625065.1. Lineage (NCBI taxonomy): Eukaryota > Metazoa > Chordata > Aves > Galliformes > Phasianidae > Alectoris > Alectoris magna. Next base: position 1,541,273 of record CM060587.1, read on the forward strand.
GCCGCCAGGTGACGGTGGACGAGGTGCTGGCGGAAGGTGAGAGCCCGCAGAGCTCCATCCCTCCCCGCTGGCAGGGCTGGGAGGCTTTGGCATTGCTCACGTGCACCCCTCTGTCCCTGCTCCCCTCTCATCTCGTTGTCCTTGGCGGTGGTATCTGCAGCTGTGACATTCCTGCTTTTCCCAAGTGTGGCTTTGGTTTAGATCTTGTTTTTTAAGTGTTTTAGGAACTGCTGGTCTGTCAGGAGTTTCCTACCTTTCCCTTTTCTCAGCTCTTTGGTTGGAGGAGAAGGTACCATAAATGAAGACCACGGCGGTCTTTCCTTGAACTTCCGTCAGCCTAGGTCCTTTGGAATTTACATAGGAGTAAATTTCCTGTATGTGTTTGTCAGACACAAAGGTTGGGTAGAGCCGGCTACAGTCTGTTTGTGTGCTTTTCTAGGGGGGAAATTGAGATCCCAACTGCATTTTCTTCAAAATAAGACAATGACAGAGCTGATAATGAGCAGTAGGGGTTATAAAACTCTGGAGGTGTGCAGTCCTTGCAATGCAGCAAGCTGCTGCTGGTGGTTTTGTTTGTTTGTAACTGATGCTGCAGATTTTACTGTCGTTTGACATTCTGTTTGTATGGACCATAAGGGATCTTGTTAATGTCTTTGGCTGCCAACCTTAGCCCCGACCTTCAGAAAGATGTTGGCCTCCTTAGACCTGCTGGCATCCTTTGCAGTTTCAGTCCAAAGCGGTGTTTTGTTTTGATCTTATAACTGTGGAGGTGAGGTGGCTGCTCGATGGGAACCGAGTGGGAGGACCTGCGTTGGCTTTTACAGAAAGAGCCCTAAAATGGAAAAGGAACTCTGTGTGCGCTGTAGGTGTACAGGTTTGTGAAAAAGTCACCTCAGTGTAGAAGAAAATAAATCTGTGACCGTCTTTTGGGTAGGTTCTGGTGCATGCTGAGCTGAAAGGAGCACCAAACCCAAGCTTTAAACTACAATGGTTTCTTTTCCTGACTTGAAATTTGCAATATGAATTTGCATTGACTGATACTTCTAAAGCCACTGTGGCCCTGGAAGCTTTGGTGCTAGATGGGTTAAATCTGAGACAGCGTCACAGTGTTGGTGGTTGTGGTGTTGTGGTTTTTCTTATTATTTTTTTTTTTAATGCAGATTGGCCTCATCCTGGTTACTTGGGGAAGCAGAGGCTTTTTTTTTGCTGATGAATAATCTGCTGGCAGGTTCTGCCCGGGTGCTGGCAGCACTGGGAAGTGAGACTGCCTGTCCCTGGGCTCTGTGCTGCTTGGCGTGCCCAATCCACAGCCACCAGGGGCGTAGGGTGATAGCAGAGATTGTGTGGGTGAAGACAGTCATGGAGACATCCTGAAGGAACTGCTGCTTGTCAGGGATTTCCCCGTGACTCCTGGGTCCTTGCCTGGCCTCTGGAGCTGCAAGATCTGCTTGTACAGGTTAAGCAAGGTGTAGCAGGCCTGGAAAATAGGTGCTGTATTCTCCTTTCCTGACCATGCTCTAAGGCAAAGCACTTTTTATTTTTTATTTCAGCAGCCCCCTAAAGAAAATGTGCTGAGCAGTTATTTTCTACGCAGCGTGGCTATTGAAAGGTAGGTCATCTCAGGAGAAAACGTGGGTCATAAGTGCTGCAGCTTTGCATACCTCTGGCCTTTTGGATAGCTGTCTGTGCTCCCTGAGTGCTTGTAAAATACATTTTTTCACTGACTCAGCTGGGGAGCTGAGCCCTGGACTACTGAGCTCTGAGGCCTTGGCTGAAGAACTATTTTGTGCATACGGAGAATTTTGGTGGTTCAGCAGTATTGAAAAGGCAACTTGTGAAGTCTTGGTTATTGCTGCTAAAAGGAGATTTCCCCTGGGAAACACTTCTGAAGATGAGGAGGAATATCTCTTCTGGGAAGGACGTGTCTCCCATCCCCCTTGCTTTAGAAGGGGGAGGAGAGGCCCATGTTTTGGTACAGCAGGGAAGCACAGAGAGCAAACAAGATGTAAAAACAGCTTAAAAGAGGGAGTCTGAAATAATGGTGGATGATGTAGAGGAGAGTAAGTTACAAGCCTGAGGAACTGGTTGGACTAGAACCTTTGGCATTAAAGTGTTGGGGTTTACCACTGTCAAAGATGTGACTGGTCATGTTAAGCGTGCTGAGCAATTGTGCTGGAGAGTAGTGCTGCTGGGCCAGGCTGGGGGTCCTTAATGCAGCACCGTGACGTGCCAGATGGCAGACATCTGCATGTGTTCTTAGTCTTTTGGCAGAGATCCCCCAAAATATCCAGTGCAATTAGGGGCACCTCCTGCCCCCTGTCTGGATCCTCGCTTTCTTGGGTAACAAGGAACAAGTCAAGGACCTTCCTTCTGGAAGGAATCAGATGGGGATAATATTGATTGAACAGTTGTTTGTGGTGGTATAATACAGGTGAATTGCTTTTTTTTTTCCCCCCCCCCAATTTTTTTATATTGTATTTCAGTAGGTGATTCTTGTTTGAGTCTCTGTAGTCACTTCCCTCTGATCCACATAAAAGCATGAATAATATCCTGAAAGATTCCTCTCAAAGTTTTCCAGAGGATTAATAACTCTGGGAGCAGTGTGAGGCCATGCAGCATCACTGAGACTCCAGGACGGCTGAAGGGGTTGTTAGTGATATCAGTGTGATTTGTTTCACCCAGCTGTGAGGTGAATGCCCAGGAGGTGCCTGAATTGGGGGGGGGGGGGGGGGGGGCGGGAAGAGTAAAATAAGCTTAAATTTGTCAGTTGTGTTATTACACAGATTTTAAAGAAACAACAAAGGCTTCATCACGGCTTTCTTTAGCAGACCTGTAGTTCTCAGTGCTCATGAAGAGCTTGTTGAGTGTGTGAACGCACAAATGATATCTGATGGGGAAGGTGACCCCCTGAGCTGCCTGTATGTGTGCTTGGGCTGACTGCAGAGGACTTGTGCTGGCTGCTGCCTGCCTTCCCCCCAGTGTTCCCTTTCCCTGGACTTCCTGCGATACGCAGCATCGCAGTGTGAAGTCATCATCTTTCTTCTGCAATAACTTTGACTTTCAACAAACTCCATCTAAGATAAGTGTTGCAGGTTTGCATGATCCTCAACCAATTTCAGGGTGGCTGGGTTCAAGGTGTCACTTGTGATGTTTGTTTTGTCAGTTAGTGCCTTCTGCTTTCTGTCAGGGACCGACTACCAGTTAGCTGACCACTAACACTTGGATTAGGAATTAACTATTTCTCCTCTTGGAATGGGACACGTGGTTTTTATACTTTTGCCCTTGCTCTTTTTGTGTACCACGTGAAGCAGTGCTGAGCTGTGCACTGGTGGATGGGGTACTGATTCTTCTGTCTCATAGTAGTCTGGTTTTCTGAGTGTACAAGCCAGGCAAACTGATGAAGAATCCCAAGTGAGTTACTGAGTAAATGTTGAGGTATCCCAAGTGCTTTGGGGTTTTTATCAGTGCAGATTTTGCTGGAGAAGCGTGCGCCATGTCCTTAGCTGTAGTAATCAGAAGAGCGTGAGTGGATTTAACTCTGTAAGAAGTTGTACAGCCGTGCATTGTCTGTGCTCACTTGTGGGTTTTCTATAGTAGATCTGTGAAGGGGCCTGGGGTTGTATATGGAGCAGAGTGGTGTCTTAGATAGCAGCTCTGTTAGCTAAAAGCAAATATACTGGCTGTGTTAGCCTAGCAGAGCTATGGGAGAGCAAGTTTCCTGCAGTCGTCTTCCCAGGAAAGAGTCTTCTGTGGAGGGACACAATGGTTTGTGATTGAGAGTCCTGCCACATCCTTATGAGGTTGTGTGCTAAACCTTTATTTGGGGTCCTATCAATGGCAAATACAGGCTTAAAGCGTCCGATTTGGATCTTGCACAAGAGTTCCAGTAGCTGAACATGAACAGGCTGTCAACCTCTGGTTGTAGTCCCAGCGGTGACGTTTTGGATCTCAGAAGAACAGGTACTCCCACAGTGTTTCTGTTGTGCTGTGGGACTTCTCCTCTTTGCTTAGGAGCTGCCAGCAGTTGAAGAGAGCAGGTGCTGGGTTATAAATGTGCTGAAGACAAGCTGGAATCCACTGTGGGGTTAGCACTTGCTGCCTTCCAAGCTCCCACACCTGCATTAATCATGGCTAACAGGGGTCAGAACTGATTAGGTGCTGTACATTTGCATTGAGACTGGAAGCTGCTTCCTTTGAAGTTGGGTTTTATTTTTTCCTAGTGAAAATGAGGATTTGGACAAACTGTACCCACTGGAATAGCAGCTTGCCAACTGCAGGACTTGCTGCTGCTCTGGAAAATCACAAATGATTTGATTTGGTTTGTACTAAGCAAGTGTTTACTCATGTTTCCCATGTGGAAGGAGACGGGAAGTCTCTGAGCAGAAACATGCTGTAAGCAAGCTGGGCTTACAGAGCAGTTCTTGTCTGATAACAAGAGGTGACTGAGTAGATAACCTTCCCAGGAAAGTATGCCTTCATTCTTGGGTGGGGATAAGTGTGAGATATCCTTGTGAGAATAACAAGTGAAATCAGATCCCATTGCTGCTCTTCTCTGAGAATAGGAACAACACTGACAACTATTTACAGGCATGAGGAAAAGACTCTGAAAGGCTTGAGTGAAACACTGCTATAAGGTAATTGTCTCTTCAGTGAATTTTTATCATCGTGGCAACTTTCCCTTTTCTCCTCTTGTGGGAGATGCAGGAGTTGCTGTTAAGTGAAGGTTATTGCTAGCTGTCTATAGTACGATGCAGTAGAATAGAAGTAGACGAGAGCTCCTGTGGCTCCTCTAATGTTAGGATCTTTTGGTGCCCTATTGTCAGAGTATCTGAGCCCTGCAGTGGTCTCCAGAATTGTCCTTCCATTCCTTTTGAGGCTGCTGGGAAGTATAATAGTGAAATGTGTGGTTTTGGGAAGCTATGTAAATGCACAGCTGTTCTTCAGACCCTGACCTTTCAGCTTGTCTCCTTCTGTAAGGTAAACAATACTTGCAAGGTTGATGTGTGCTTTTGCTGCACAGATCAAATGATGGCAGTGAAATAATTCCAAAGCTTGTCCATCCAAGTGCAGAGCGCTCCATGAGAGGGATGATGTGGTGTGGTTCATGCAGGCTCTCCCTGGATGCCAGCTGCTGCTCACTCAGTGTCACAGCATGATGATATATACCTGTTGTCACAAAGACCTGATCCAGTGTTTAGTTGCTGCTTTGGGGGAGTGAGGTGGATCAATAGGAAATCCCTGCCTTCTGGCTGCAGTGTGTTTGTGTGCACGCTTTTCTTGTTGCGCCTTGGGCTGTGATCTGCTGACTCTTCACGACCTTTGGCAAGAAGCATCTGATACCAGAGCATGTGGAATTCATTGTATCTTTCACATGGCCAACTTCTTAAACAGGAAATATCCTTTCAAGTTAGGAGAAGGTTCTCTGTAGGGGAGTGAGAAACTGCATCACAGAGTACTGCTGGGGGGCAGAGTGTAGGTTAGCATAGGGTGAAGGAGGAATGGACAGTGTGTCAGAGAGAAGGGAAAGGGACTCCACAAGTTTGGGTCAGGCTTGGTAGCCCTGTTGTGTTCTGCTGGAAATTGGAGCCACTCTTTTGGCCTTTACCTGTTGCTTTTAGCGTGGGAGATGTCCTTGCAGGTGGATAACAAATAAATGAGTTCACCTTTCTGTTTCTCTACCTGATGACCAACTGTAGCTTGAGCTGTTGTGCTGTCTTTTCTCTTCAGAAGAAGTAAAGGCCTTGTGGAATTTATGTTTCTGGGCATGGTGGTGGTTCTCCATCTCTACAGAGCAGACAGACTGCTGCTGGAGGGAGAAGTGCAGAAAACAGTTTAACAAATGAGAAACTGAAGCCCGTGAAGACTCATTGACTTGAGAAGGGCTACGTAGGCAGTCAGTGACCAAGCTTTCTATTAAATGCGAAGGGAACTCCTCGTCTGGTGCTTTAATCACCGTGTCGTTAATATTCATGTCACTGAGGAGCTTTCATCGTGGGCTGGGGCCTGGTGTCACATCCAGCAAACCCAGAACAAAGTCTGCCCGTGCTCCTGGGAGGTGCCTGGCTGCCCTTGGCTGTGCTCAGCATCTGCCTGTAGTTCTGAGAAACACTCAGTGCCACGCTTCAGGAGTCAGACGTGATAATTAATGCGTGGTGTCTTCTGACGATCTGCTGTTACTCAGAGACATGAAATGCACAAACCCAACCTTGCTCGCATAGCATTCGACAGGACATGTGACAGGATCAAACATGTATTATTTCTTTAAAATTAAAAGTACGCTATTTTTGGAGAGGACAGATGGTGGTTTTGTACCTTTTGCTTGTGTTTTTAACGCCGGGTGAAGCGCTTGCTTTGTACCTTTTGTCACTGAGCAGGCTAGAAACGTATACAGCAACCTATTATATGCAAGTTGGGTTTCTCAAGCAGTTACATAATTTCATTTGAGCTGGTGAATTAAATCCCTACTATGATGGGATTTAGGAGTAGCAGTCACAAGACTGCAGTTTTGGACCCCTAAAACCTCTTCCTGTGCTGGGCATCTGACACACGAACCTATTCACATCTTCCCTTCCTCAGAGGAAAAACTCTTAAGCTCTGTTCTGTGTAGGGCTGATTTTTAATTCTTTTATTCCCTTCTCCTGCTGAATGATTACTGCTGTGCGTTCCTGAGTGGTCTGAATTCCCTGAGAGCTCCTGGTGTGATAGTAGATACCTCTCTCCATCCTCGGCACGTGCTTTGGAGTTGAAAAGTTCATTGCTGTCTTCAGAGTTTGATTAGCGTAACATACAGGAATATTGTGTGATCCTTAACTGGTGTTTTGGGGTGGTTCATTGAGATGACACCTGGCGATGTTGAAGCCTGGCTTCCCGTGTTTAAGTGGAAGAAGTTTGTCTAAAGCAAACCTGTGTACGTTGTTGTGCAGCCCTTACAGCGTGACATAGGTTCTAAGCTAGAGCATGTGTTAGGTACCTCTTCCACGCTGCTTTGCTTAGCAGAGATGTCTGGGTGCTACCATAGTAATGAAAATTCCTAAGTGTCTGCCTTGTCTGTTGCCGTGAGCCCTTTGTGGATCCTTGCAAAATTCCTTCTCGTGTGCAGTTTGCTGTTACCATGGCACATAATGGCACCCAGTGTGGCTGGCCCTTGCAAACAAGTCCAGTTGAATAGACCTTGCCCTGGCCATACTTGCTTTCTTCCTCTCCAGCTCCATATGGTGCTCTGCTCTTCTCCCACCCTGTCGATGGGATTCTCCACTTCCTTGCCTCTTTACTGAAGCTTTCCAACTGCATGTAGTTGCAGCAGCCCCTTGCTGGCTTTGCACTTCCAGTCACGTTCACCCAAAAGTCATGCTCTGCAGCATGTTTATGCCATTGCTAATTTCTCTTGGAGGTGAACGAGGTCTCAGATGCCATTAGCATCTGCTTGGAATAACAGCAGCTGAAATGTGCTTTTTGAGGGCCGACTGACAACAAGTGATTTTCTTCTTTAAGCTATGAGTTATTCATGATCCATTAATTTTTATTTATTCTAAGTCTTACAGCGGAGGTTCACCCACTAAAATTGTCACAACACAGAGGAACTGAATCTGCTTTGCCAAGTAATCTACTTCGGGCGCTGTGTCTTGCTGCACTGTAATAAAACACTGCTACACCAGTTTTGAGTTTCCAAGTCTGCCTGTCAGGGAGGAATCAATTGGATGCACAGGACTGCCTAGCAAACCTACCCACATGAATCTCTAAACGTGCTTCTTGTTTTGCAAGCTAATGCAGTTCTGTAGCCTTTAAGAACTATTTTTCATAGAATTGCTACCACAAATACTGTGAGATTAAATACCCCAGATTTAAAGTGCCCGGGCTGTGAGCTGACAGAGTTCTGGATGGGTCCACAGTGGGAGAGGCTACTGCTGCCCTTGGATTAGAGCTTTGTGATAGGGAATGCAGTTAATGCACAGGAAGGATCTTGTCATTTGATTATTTCAGTCGTGATGGCAGAGATGAATTTAATTTATTTTTTAATTCCTCCTCTTTCTCTGCTCCATTGTGACTTAGGGGTTCCTCTTTTGACCTTCTGCAGGGAGTTGGCTGAAGCTGAGGGATCTTGGGGGGAGTGATGGACCTTGAAGGCCTGTTGTGAGATACAGTGCTGGAAAAAGAACCGTGGAGAAATGAAGTTAAACAGTTTTAAATCGGGACATTCGAAACCCAGAGAAGCGAGGGAGAGGCAGGTCAGCTTTTCCCATGCTGTCAATGCAGTGGAAATGCTTGTGAGATGTTTTGAGGCTGTTTTCATATGTGGTACAGCTAATAAATATCCATACCCCAAATCCCAAAGAGCCCTAGTGAACAGCTTACTGAAAATGAGGGGAGGTAATGACCGTGCTTCCCTGTTGCATTGGGTGAGTCTTCTGGTTGCGTTGTGGTGCACAGTGCACTGTAGGTACTCCTGGCCACGACTGCCACGCTGACATTAACTATGACATTCTGTGTATTTAAAAAGCATGCAGGCGAGGGTGGAGCCTGTAAATCTAAATCTGGCTTGTCATGGCCTAGTTATTGCAGTACTGACACTGAAGGCCCTGTAATGATGCTGTAATATTGGATAATCACATTAAGATTCTCAGATATGGTAAGTGTGTGTAGGACTGAGTCCCTGCTTTACTCTTGCTGAGAATCTGGCCCATCAGCTCAGTGAGTTTAAGCCTTTGTTTTACCTTGGGAGAAGTCTCATGTTAAATATTGCTTTATTAAGGGCTGTCTGTCAGCCATCAGAGCTGAAGTAATGCTACAGCTGGAGATGTGAGAGCTGCTGTTTTCCTGTGTTGGCAATGTTAGCAGTGCCTAGAAAGTGGGGCTTGTGCTGTGTTCTTTGGCTTGGTGGTGAGTATTGTTTAATGGATGTGTGACACTGCAGATACTGGTTCAGCTTTTGTCTCTTTTCCTCCCCCTCACCTCTCACTGAATCAGTTGTGCAGTGGTTAGGGTTTGCACCCTGCATGAAGCTCCATCTCGTCAAGCCAATAAAACATGCAGACCGTACTGCCCATTTATGGAGACCAAATTCATTCTAGCTGCAGTGTGAACCGTATGGAGGGTTGGGTTTTTTTTCCTGCTTTAAATGCTTATCAGTGATAGAAGAGTGTGGAGCCTGATGCCTGAACCTTGAGACCTGGAGCTCCATGGCTGCGTGTGCTGTTCCCATCTCTGCTAGTGACTGTCTCTGGGAAGCACGAAGGTGAATGTCACTTTAAGATCTGCACTGCTCAGAACAGGCGTTGATGTCAGTATGAACCAGGTAAACTCAGAAGCTGCATTGCTTTCCTCTGAGTAGAAGCAAACTTTGAAAGCCTGTCCCTTCCCCTGGAGGAGAAGGGTTGTGCACAGTCCTTGCTCTGCAAGGAGAGAAGGGGAGACTGGAGTTTCTGTGGGCTGAGTTTAACTCAGAGCTGTTTTGACTTTTCACAGTTTGCATCTCTGTTAAAACCTTCAAGCATGGTCACTATTAAATTCCCAACCTTGTTGCAGGTATACCTGCTTAGCTAACTTTCTATCTGCTTAAAATCTTGTCTGGGAAGATGTGGGCTTCAGCTGATTCTTCTGCTATCTGTTCCTGCTTTAGGTTTCCTGCCTTGAAATACTGGGTGTCCTTTATACTTCATCTAGGTGCTATTTGCTCTGCAGTTCTAAAGCTCTGACTTGTTCCTACAGCCTCTTAAATGGGCACAACTTGGATGAAATTTGATGGAGCTATTGAAGCTGGAGTTAGCGTGGATTTTTTTATATCCTTTGCCCTCCAGATAACACTTCGTTGTACAGACTGTTTAATTGGCAGTTGTTTCAAGATCTGATGTGATAATTTTCCCAGAGCTGTTCTGTCTTCAGGCGTGAGCCTTTTCAAGTGCTGTTCAGGGCCAATGGAAGCAGCTCAAAGAGACAAATTAATCTACGGCTTGAAGTTCAGTAAACCCACCGCATTCTACTCTTCAGTAATAACAACTGTTATTTTGTGCTGCTTAATTTCTTGTGTGGATGAATATCCTAAGATAAGACATTAAGAGCTGTATCTTTGCTTTTGGAAAAGCAAAGCACGGGGACCTTCACAGGGTCACCTCTGTGCGTGGGAGGAACTGCATTACTTTGTTTTCCACCTTTTATTCACTTCCTTGCTGTGAGACATGCACTGACTGTGGCATTCTAGCTCTTCGTGTTTCAGAGGCCTTGAGATTTAGCAGTGTGCATGCAGAGGGCAGTGGTTCGTATTCCCAGTGCACCTAAATCTTAATGGCTCACTCCAAATGCTGTTCTCAGTAGCCTGAAGCAACTAAGAGATGCTGGGCAGGCCTTTAAGTTGAAGTTGTCCCTTCAACTTGGCACTGTTATGCTTTAGCCCAAGTCAGGTGACTTGAAAAAAGAAAAACAAAAGTGTGAGGCTTGTTATTTCCTTTGAGGTAGTAAATCTGTACTGAAAGTAGACCTGTTTAGTTTAGCATTATCTGCCGTTCTCAGCTGGGGACTGTTGGTGGTGGATATAAGGGATTTTGCTTTGTTTTTGTTCAGAACTGGACTCTGGTGTTTAAAACACGGCTACACAATTGCTGTTTGGAGCTGAGGGAGCCTGGCTGTGTTGGATCAGATGTCTTCTGACCTTCCTGGTTGCACAGAGATTGCTGCTTGTTCTGCTGTTTGTGCAGCGTGTCCTGTGTCACCGCCCTGTTCTCACTGCCACCTTAAGAGAACCAAGCCATACACAGAGATGTGGGTTTTGCTCCTTTTGGTTTCAGCTGGTGGCTGAGCACCTCCTGTCACTGCCCTGTGCATGCAATCAGCTGACACAGAGAATCCTAATTTTGGAGCCTGGATTGTGGGACAAACACCAATTATTTATTTCCCTGCACTCGAGTGTGATGTGGAGGCTTAGAGCTGTGCTGTTACACTGTGTTGCTTGGCAGTGTCCTATTGCAGTTTGGAGAGGGTGAAATGAAGTTGGTGAAAGCCTACCGTGTCCATTAATCTTGTTGTCCTCGACCCACCTGCGTTTGACTTAGTTAGTTCTCACCGGTGCAAGAATAAATAAAATCTTCCCTTTTTTAATGCTTTTTTTTTTTTTTTTTTTTTTAAATAGAGCTATGAAACCTCTAGAAAGAAACTTGAGGGCCTCAAGTGTCTGTTTTTCTGGATGCTGCTTAGGTGAAGATGACCATAAGAAAGGAATAGAGTCCTTGGGGCTGTGCTGCTGGTTCTGCTTTACTGCAGTGATACCAGGGAAGACTGAAGTGGCCGTTGCCTTCAGAGCTCATAGCAGCAAACTAAATCCTCCTGCCTCCTGAAAAAGCAGAGGGTGTAGGAAATGCTCTCTGAATGGATCAGTAATTAAGCCTTCACCAGACTGAAGAAAGCTTGGGAGTAACAGACCTAATGTTCACCTTTAAGTCTGGCTTCTTGGCTATGGTCAGGACCCTTTATGCTATATGGCAGTACCAGGAAACCTCTGCAGCCATTTCTTCCTTTTGATGGTATGTTGTGCCATACTCGGAGTGTACTATGAGCAGTTCCAGGATGAAGGTTATAAACCCCCTGGTGTTATTCTAGGACCTGTCATATCCAAATGACCGGAGCTCTGTGTGTGTTGGGGGGGTTGTTTTGTCTCATAGCTGGTGTTACAGTACAACACAAACGTTGTTATGCTGACCCATGTGGTTTTGTTTTTGCTCAGGTTCTCAATTTATTTTTTGCCTTTTTGTTCATCCTAGGACCGTGATTTAAAGAACAGAAGACATCTTTGCAAATTGCTTGTGTTTCTGACACTGAGGAAAGTGGGAGCAGAGAGAACATTCCAGGTTGAGCTCAGTAAATCAGGGGTTGTGTCATCTTGACTTTGCCCAGTGATAGAACTGTGATGGTGAGCATTACAGCCCTGCCACAAAGCCTGTCTAACTACTGTGGCTTCTTAATTAAAACTTGAACCACTTAAAAGGAAAAAAACAACAGCATAATGACCCCATGAGGGCTTGTTTTTGGCATCTCTGTATCTCGAAGGACATTGGAGATGGTTGATAAAGCAGAAGGACAACGTGCAGTGGATCCTGACTGTTCCAATTCCTTGTTCTGTATCAAGGGCAGAACACTTTATAATATTGATCCAGGTTTGCAAGAGGACTGGGTAATAAAAAGGGATAATGTTGTAAAAGGAATCTTATTTTAGGATGAAATATCCTGCCCTGGAAGCAAAGAGCTTGAAAATGATAGAATGGTTACATCATAAGGGCGACAGTGGGATTTGAGATTGTCCATGTTTCAGCAGGTATGCTGCATTAACATACCCTCCTTCTTAGGCAATGAGAGAATGGAATAAAAGATAGCAGAAGAATATTAGTGCAGATTAATACTGACTAAAATAGCGCTATAATCCTAATGCCTCTCACGGTTGAGTAGTGGAACTACAATTAGAATAAAAAGCCTGTATAACAGCAAAGCAGCAAATAACACAAGATCATCATGCAAGACATGGTGAGTGAGGGGCTGTTGCCCTTGACCACGTTATTGCAGTGTTCTGTGCCTTCTGTAGGTGCTGCCTCTTGGTGTGACAGCCAGACTCATGGTGTTGTGTACAGCTGACACTCTTTGGAAGTTTCCCTTGAGGTCTCTGCAGCTCAGCAGCCTTAGCGTGGCCTGAGGAGAGCATCCCAAAGGAACTTATTTTATTTTCCTCCGGTCCGACAGCTGAATCACTTGTCCATCTTCATCTGTGGTTTATGGGTGGGGAGGACTGAGCCCAGTTATTGCTTCACCTTTGGAAATGAGCACTGAGAGCTGTAGGAGAGCTGTGCTGGTACATCGGAGTGCTTTTCCCTGATGTGCTCGCACAGCTTGATGCTAACTTTGGCTGAACTTGGGCTGTTGTCTAAAACAATTACAGATGTTTGGACAACATTCAGCAATCCTATCTTTTTTTTTTTTTTTTCCTTGGCCTTTTCGTTTGTACTGAAGGGTAAGTGATTCCTACATAGAGATTAGCTGAAGCCATCTTTGTCCATAAAAAGATGCCCCTGATGCCCAATGATGGGTAATGTGCTGTGTGTTAGCTAGTTGTGGCTGCAGCCGTGGAAAATGGACCTGTTTTAATAATGCTAAGGGAGTGGTGAGGCTGGAAACACCCTGAGCAAAGAGACTCGGTATGGTTTTCCTGTAATTGGATCACAGCATCCTGACTTGGGGGGGGGGGGGGAAATATGAGCCTTCCCCCCTCGTGCTTAGGAAAGTCAGTGCTAAGGAAGTTCCTCTGGCCTGTTAGATAAGGCAAGATATGACATAATTCTTGGTGGGTAGGAGTTAATAAGTGTTCGGATTGTGCAAATAAGGAGTGGCTTTGTGCCTGGTTCAGCAAAGCACCTAAAATGAAGTGTCTGCAAGAGTAACGGGTTTCAAGTGCTTTGCTGGCAGTCCCTGGAGGCCATGTTCCTTGGGGGGGGGTTGTTGGGGATCTCTGAAGAGCACTTGGTTGTCCTTTTATCTTCTATGCTAAAGCACTGTGGGCTGTCCTGCATGCAGAGCTTTGAGGTGGATGAGACACAACCAAAACACAGAAAGCTGGAAACAATTGGATGGAAAACCACATGTGTTTTTTTTCTACTCAGACAAGAATTTCACCCCTGAAAATTAAAGTTTTGAGAGGCATCCAGTACATCTGTCAGGACCTGTGGTAATTCCAGATATCATTAATTTGTTGATAGAAGGGCGATGGAGAAAACTCAAACTGAAGCAATGTGTGGTTTTGGGTTGGGTTTCTTTTTTTTTTAATGATCTGGTAGTTGACTCTTTCAAGCCCAATGATTTCCTTCCACTTAACTGGAAAGAGGGGTGACTTCAGACCTCACTGCTTTGGGGCTCTGTGGTCTAAGGCAGCGGGAAGATGTATCTGTGCCCTGGAGATGCTTTGTGGCTATTACTGCAGAGCTCAAACACGCAGCTGGGAGATCATCCTGCTGCATGTAATGTCTTTGGGAGGTTCGCTCAGCATGGATTGTAAGAGGAAGTGTTCAGAACAGTATATTTGGATGAAGCTGTTTCTGTTTTCTCAGCTCTTCCGATGTCTCTTGGTGGTGGATCAGCACAGCAGGGTAACATGGCAAATGCACCGTAGCATTAATTTTGCATCTTGCTTGGAAGTAACATCCTGTGCCTGTTTTCAGCTGGACATTGCTGGCTGCTTGCAGGAGTATTCCAGGCTTTGGTCACTTAAATGCACCAGTGCTGCCTTCTTAACCTCTCTAAGAGGGATCGCATGCAGCCTCGTGCAGCTGGTTTTACCTAGGAGGCTACAAGGAGCTGTGCATCCTGCTGAAATTACAGAAGGGCTGAAAATACAACTGCCAGTGCTGGAAACCAGCCAGTACACTGACACAAGCTGCATGGAAACATGCTCTGTATAGCCAGGAGATCACTGGAACTTCACATTTTTTCCAGTATATCCTAAAACCAGCATGCTGGAAACAGAGGCTCTGCCTGCCAAGATGTGAGGACATTCCCAGTGTCTGCATTGCTTTGCCTCCATGCTTTGGCCCACCCTCTTTGGCCATGTGTGCACAGCTCTCTTGACTTCACTTGGGGCAGCCGAGGCCCTTGGGCTGACCTTGGCTGCTGTGGAGTTGCTCCATTCCTGACGTGTCTGTGGGTTGTGGCAGAGCTGCCATATTGCATTAGGGCTGGCAATTTCTGGCCATTGTTGTGGTTGCTGAGAATAGAAGTAAATGGTCCTCCTGTAATGCGTATTTGGTGCTTCATAATCATTGCCTGTCCGTTTGCCTGGCATCTATTTGCTTTTAACTCTGCCCAGATTTAGCAGGATTGGGGGTTGGACTGGAACAACCAGGAGGAAGCTGGCTGTGCTCAGAGGCTCTGGGAGCTGAAAGTCCTTGGGATGGTGGGGCTGTAGATATGCAGCATGCAAGGAGGAAGGGATAAAGGCAGTCGGCAGCTAAGGCATGCTGATTTTAATAGAATGCTGTTGTTTGAACTTTTTCTATCCCTTTCTGTTTCCCTCATCCTCCTTCTGCTTCACAGTGTGGTGCAGTCCTGTTCTCTGCATGCGAAGCCGGGAGCGCTGAAGCCAATTAGCAGAGGAAGGTGTAATAAGTGCAGAGAAATTCAAACTGGGGTGGTGTTTTCTGCACCTCTTGTGATTTTTAAGTGTGCAGTGACCGAGGGAAGTTTGCTCTTGATTTTGTTGTGCCTTTCTGGACCACATCCTGAGGATAACAGAAAGCAGGGCTCAGTTAGCTGCTATTGGTGGGGAGCATTGTGACCTGTTGTGAGGTTATCAGAGCAGGGGATGCAGCAATATCTTAGAACTTACTGTTCTCTTGAATGTCTTCTTGAATGGCATAGGATAAAAAATAGTGCAATATTGTGTAAAAATGACAATATGTACCCTGATTAAATCCGTACTTCTTTTCTCTGGAGAGAAACATGCTGCTTTTACTAGTAGCAAAACTGTCATGCTTTAATCAGCCATCAGTGGGAGTTGAATAATAAAGCAACCAGATTGGTAGGAGCATTTGCAGGCAACGTAAGCGAAATGATTTTGCACAGCTTCCGTTTGCAGTGCTGTCAGCTGAAGTTTGCAGGAGTTGAAGATGAGAGAGAGAAGGATGCAGGATGCAACTTTCTCATAGCTGTAAGTGCTGTTACATCAGATACAGGGCAGCTCCTCAGCAAACTTTGCCATTCTCTTCCTTGCTGCAGCTCCACCTGGTGTGTGTGGCTCTCTGCTCCATGGGGAGGGTAGTGCAGGCTGTGTTTGTCAGCTCCACTGTGTTGATGTTTCACAGCCCTGGTGCTGACGCTAACGTGCAGCTGAACAGGGAGGGCTGTACTTTGTAGCAGCATTGTTTGGTCACTTGCTCTCTTTGAATCTTCTCCTAGCAAAGAAAAAACCCAATTTCCGTAGAAGTTTCAGCAGGCCTTCTGGCTGTGCTTGATCTGCAAACAGCTTGTAAGCACCAGTTGTTGCAAGACTGGTGTTGTCAAATGCAATCTATTTTAACACGAAGTCTTACCCAAGTGTGGCTGTTTTGCTTGTCGAATTGTATGCGATAGGAAGGAACTCATCCAAATGCCATCTAACCATTGGTAGTAATGATGTGCAAGCACTTCAGATGAGATCGTGTGCGTATTGTTGATCTGGTGGTTTTTTTTGGCAGCTCTTAAAGAAGGAGGTAACAGTGAGAATCATTCAAAGGCTCTGAAACTCCAGGAGTTGAACTCAATGATCTCCATAGGTCCTTCAAACCTGGGATATTCTATGAAATGCCTGAAATGAGAGCTGCTTGGGATGGGTGTGCTGCTCTGGGCATAGCAGGACTCCTGATGGCTGCAGCAGCACTGAGTTGGAATTACTTTTGAGCTGATTCTTTAGAAGTCTTTAAGCATAAAAAAGAAATGCATGCTGGAATGTGAAGTGACAGAGAAAAAAGGTGCTGTTAGGTTGTGGTGATCACAATGTTGTTCTGTTCCCTTTCTTACCATCGTGGAGTGCTGTTTGGATGTGTGTGACTCTCATTCTGCTCTGTGCTGATCTCAAGGAGCCAGGTGTAAAACTCTGATGCCTATATAACTCCATCCTCAGTCAGCTTCCCACTTCTGTCCTCCACTGCGCATGTAAAACCCTTTCATCTGTTACCAGTGCATCAAAATAAACAGCTGTTGTCTCAAAAACATTCTGGCAGTCCTGAATTGACTAACAGCAATGACCACAAAATGACTGGGTTTTTTTTTCCTTCTTGTTCTGTCCGTTTTGAAAAGCACTAACATCAAACCATGTGTGGGGGATGGATTTCTTCTGCTTCTTACATTACAAAGCAACTTAGATGCTTGGAAAGTTGGGAAACCTTCCTGAGTTGAGGCCTCTGAAAGTTCAGTGATGCTTTGATTTCTATCCAGAGCATCGTTGCCGTTTATACTTCAGCTTAACCCATTACAATTTCCATTGTAATGGAAATTAATGGGGCAATGAAGAACTGTCTGGCAGGACAAGCGGTGGGTTTAATAGCTTGTTATCACTGAGATACTGCATGTCTAAGCAAAGCTTGAAGCTCAGGAGATGAGGAGATGTGAGGGGGCACCCATCATGGTGCTGTTAGCTGCTGAGTGCCCTCTGTCTTCTGGAGGCCAGGACAAGGGTCAGGAGCAAGGACAGAGTTTTACGTCTTACTAAATGGAATGACTCTCTGTTTTCTGCAGGTGGATTTGCCATAGTGTTTCTTGTGAGGACAAACAATGGGATGAAATGTGCCCTGAAGCGGATGTACGTCAATAATGAGTACGACTTGCAAGTATGCAAAAGAGAAATCCAAATCATGGTAAGTCACCACTTCCTTCTGGGGGCTGTGACTGAGAGCCTCGTCACCTTCCGCCTGTGAGCTGTGCAGGGTTGTGTCACAAACTATGGGTTTCCTTAGCAAAATGGTCATTCTTCTGGAAGGTCCAAGCTCTGAGAGTTACACAGAGATGTGAAATATCTTGGGTTGAGTTGTTTGTAGCTTAAATTGTTTTAGTAGTCAAGAAAACATGGCAACTGAAACAGCAGAGGGGGAATCTCAGGAGGAAGAGAGGGGACAGAAGAAACTGCTCAGTCAATCCCAGACCTGATGGGAAAGGGAAGAGCTGAAGAGATGTGTGTGTTTGGGGTGTGTTTATCATCTTTCACCTAGATGCAAGGTGTTACAAAGGATAACTATTTAGTAGTAGTTTTAAACGTTGCATCTGTAAACAAAGAAACGGAGATGATCTAACTGGGTTTGGTGAGTTTTGCTCAAAGCCCAGTAAGTGTGGGAAGGGACACTTCTGGAATTGTATTCCCAAGATATCAGTGAACACTTAAAGTAACTGTGTGATGAGGAATGAAAGAACATCCTTACTCTGCTAATTTATAATATGAGGTATTGGTTTGGGATAGGTGATCATATCAGAAACTTCTATCTCCAGTGTTATTTAAACTAGCTTTTAATTAGGTTAATACTTTCAAAGGTAACATCTGGATTTTGTGTGATAATGCAGTGCAGCTTTTGGGCATGCTTTGTCCTTACCATAGTTAATGCTATGTGGGTAAAGTTAAGATTAGATCTTATATCAGAGGCTTTAACTGTGTTCACAAAGCTTGCTTCCTTGGATTTTACTTGCTAGTGCTTTCCATTGTCTCTCTCTCTTTGGAGCTTGGCTAACCTGGAAAGCAAGGGCAGGAAACGTCTTTCTAACATTTTTGCTGCTGAATCTTTATGATAAGATTGGAGCTGCTGTGTGCAAGTGGAAGATAGAGAGGAAAAAAAGAAGTGCAGCACGTACCATGTGTAGCCACTGCAAACCATCTGCTTGCTTCCCCCCTGCACAGAGAACTCCAGCAAGCTTAACCTGGGCCACTGAAGGGAACATCGAAACATCTGGACAGACCCTAAGGGAGTTAGCTCCGTAGGTTGTTTCACTGCTGCTTGTCTTGAATCATTCTGGAAGGAAAGCAGGTGGATACAGGCCTCAGATTTGATCAAGTTGTGTGGAGTGGTTAAGCCAAATTGACAGGAGCTTGTGCTTAGGCAGGGGAAGAGCTAGGAAAGCTGAGCATTGTAGAGGAACCAGATTAAAATGCTGCTCATCCTGTGTGGCTGTATAATGCTTTGAATGTGTTTATTTTGCAGCGGGATCTATCTGGCCACAAGAACATTGTAGGATACATCGATTCCAGTATAAACTCAGTAAGCAGCGGTGATGTGTGGGAAGTGCTGATATTAATGGACTTCTGCCGAGGTGAGTGTGGGCTTAACGTGTTGCTCATCTGTAGATTTGGCCCTTTTCAGTGCTTACAGGAAGCTTGCACAGCATTTTCCTTTCATTTCAGAGGGGAAACTATTCCTAGGCAGGGCCCTTCCTTGAATACTGAAGAACGGTTGTGAAGAAAACAAAGCAGAAACTAAACGTAGGGAAACAGCTGATACCTGAAGTTACGCTGCCTCTGTTGATTCAGCTCTTACTACCTTTGCTGGGATGGTCATGGATCCTTTTTGTTGTGAAGGGGAGCCCTGAAGTGTGCATATGTAGTTGTTTTCCATAGGCTGGTACACACTAAAAGTGCTATTCTGTAGCTGCAAGGCTGTGCAATGAAGTTATTCTGCACTACATGTCATGCAGCAGGCTTCTTCTCTTTCAGCCTGACTTAGGATTATTCTGGAAGAAACTTGAATTGGACAGTATGAAGCCAAAAAACCATTCCCTTTACCTCTGACCTTTTTCCTTGTCTGTCTGTAGCCAGACAGGCTCTTCCATTTCTTTCCAGCTGTCCTAAAGCTTTGATCTCCCGTGGCTAGGATGTGGTGTTTGGAAAATGACGCAAGCGCTGTGCTCAAGTGCCTCTCGCAAGAAAAGAGTGAGCAAAAAGAATATTTTGGCCAGGCGACTTCAGAAGTCTGGCTGTTCTGGCTGGTGGCAGCTGATGGGAATATGTATTCTTAGCTTTTAACCTAAGTCAGGTGTACTGTAGCAAGAACAATTAGATTCTGAAGTGCCTTTAAACACGCATGGTATGTATTTCTGGCCTGCCATGCTGTCTTCGTTTCTTCTTGAGGCAGGGATTTTTACAGACCTGTGTTGTGTGTGTTGGCTTGTAAAAAGAACAACATTATGTGTAGTTTTTTACGAAGAGCTCCTGTTGTGATTCCTTTGTAAGTTTAACCCTGAATATGACAAGGAGTGTTTCAAGGAAGGGACCTGACAGCGCCAGTAAGTTCATACTCAGCTTTACGTTACAGATCCCACTTCAAATAAACATGTAAATGCAGAATCTTCTCTTGTCAGCTTCCCCTCTGTGCTGGATGTTGGGCTTATGAAATATGCCATGCCTTTCTAAGGTGCCTCCTATGTGAAAGAAGGGCTGCAAAGTAGTATTTCTCCTGTGGCTTGCAGATGCCCTTCTTGGCATGTGGTTCTCTTGGTCTTCAACACTGAAGCTGAAGCACAGGAATTGCTATTATGCATTGAATTTTCCTTTGTTACTCTCCATTTGTGACAAACAGCTGCTTAAACTGAATTAATGCATCTTTATGTGCTGAACTGCACTCACTGAGTGCAAAATACAGCTGTGCTACTTCCTGAGCTCAGCTTTTCTTCAGAGCTTTATTGCTCTGGATATGAATTTTGATGCAGCTTTACCACAGGTTCAAATATTTTTTTTCCTCTGTGTACCTCAGATGTTTTAGGGGGAAGAGCAAAGGCCTTTTACAGCAAAGAGATGAGGCAAAGTTAGGACTCATTCAAAGCATGAAAACTGCTGAAGGGTTCCCCTTGTACAGATGGATTTTGCCAGTCTGTGATTCTGGCCAAGCCATTTGAAGTATGGGGTTTTTTTGAGTCTGTCTCTCTTTCCTTGCTTCCATGTGGCAGACTGTTCTGTGGTCTGTGGGTGCCTCAAATTTAGCCTTCTATTTCTCTACTCAGACTAATGTGGCTTAGAATTGCATCTGAGTGTTAACATGGTGAGGTGGAGGAGAAGCAAACTTGCTGCTATTGAAACATTGTCCAAAGACAAGGTCAGATGGAGCAAGTGGCAGATGTGAAGAATCCTTTTGGATTTAGGCAAGAAGAGGAGGAAACAAGACGACCAAGCTGAGGATCTCTGATTGCAGAGGGAGGCTTGGTGCCAACTTTGAATTTGATCTCATGAACTTTTTGTGTGCTGATATCCAGCCGTGCTTTGGGGAGTTGTCTAAGGCAGGGTATGTCTGGTAGGAATGGGGCTTGGACTGGGCCTGGTCTAACTTGGCACTCTTGCTCTCATTCTTGTTATTTTTCCTCAGGAGGACAGGTGGTGAACCTCATGAACCAACGCCTTCAGACAGGGTTCACAGAGAATGAGGTCCTGCAGATCTTCTGTGACACCTGTGAAGCTGTAGCAAGGCTGCATCAGTGCAAAACACCAATAATCCACAGGGACCTGAAGGTGAGTTTTGGACTCCAGTAAAGCAGGAGGGGATGTGTGTGGTCCTGAATGTGTGTGTTGTCTGCCTACACCGCCGCAGACGGACTCTGAAGGCTGGTACTGTGTTTTTGTTGTTAGTAATAAGGAGAAGTGGGTATAAATACCTCTCTCTATTGAAAGAGTAAAAAAAAAGCCTCTCATAGCTGCTTACCATATGTTTACCGTCTATAGATCTGCTTTAAAAGCACAGATGTTTCAAAAATTCAGTTTTTCACAGGAGATATGCCAGAATGTATGCGATGAATTATTCACAGTGACTTTCTACCACCTGAAAACACCATTGATATTATAGTTGTTCAGAGAAAGCGTGCTGTATGTTTGTTTCCTGGACCGACATGAAAAAGATCGCTGCAGAGACGTTGGCTTTGTGGCAGGAGTTGTTAGAAGCTTTTGAAATCGGCCTCTAACTGTTGACCATGAAACCGTGTGGATTGTGAGGCTCCCTGTGCTTAGATGGGAGCAGAGCAAGGCCAGCAGGGAAAGCTTTTGAAAAATCCTACGCCTGTAATCAAACAGACTCAAAAAGACATTTCCTTTTTCGCTCAGCTAGCTCATAAAATGCCTGTAAAATAACTTCAGTCCAGAAGGAGGCTTGTGTGTGCATTTGAAATTCAGATGTGCTTCGTGGGTCAGGCTCTGTTCTCAGCCCTCAGCAGCTGTTTGTTTTGTGCTGCTTGCCTTTGTTTTCTAGGAGTATGAAAACCAGGTAGCACAGGGGATAGAAACATGTAGGGTTTGGTATCCTTTTGTGTGTTTCAAGTGATTGTGACCCCACTGCGCAGTGGGTTGTCAGGCTGGTGTTCAGTTTACTGAGCAGAAGGAGGGAATAAACTTATCTAGTGCTGATAATGATGACTTACACAAGTGCCCTATACCTGGTGACGATTGTGTAGTTTGTTTTTGTTGGTGCTGATGAGGCCTGCTTGATGAATGTCCTATTTTGAATAAAACTTCCAGGTTACTTCAGTGAGAAGCCACATCCACCTTCTCAGCCAGATGAAGTGGAAGGATGCTTCTGAAAACATTTAGAGAGTGTTTGAAGGGGGCAGGGGATAACACTATCAGTGCTGGTCTCTTAGGGAGCAGCTCTGTGGGCGATGCTTATTCAAAGCAGATGAATGGCAGAGGTGAGGAAGAGGGGTTGTTTCACCCCTGGTTTCGTGCCAGCATTTCCCTCTCAGCTGCTTTAATTTGGTGGGATTTTTCAATGCTTAAAATGCTGACTCCTTCACTTTCTTTGTTTTTTGTAAACATCATCCTTGATAGGGAGGTCTATTTCCAAAATAGTTTTGTCAGCGACTGCTTGTGGGCTGTGTTTTGGTTTTTTTTGTTTGCTTGTTTTTGAAATCTACAAGCAGTGTGTTTTCTCATGGTTGTATCTCAACATTTTGAAGGCAAATAAATGGAAAAATGTCTATTCCCTTGAGAGAACGTGCTGTTAATGCTACCATCCAGATGAGGAACTGGAGTGCATGGGTGGATCCTCTGCCAAGGCAAAGCACTGAACATGGTTTTTCTATGCCTTGTGTCTGATCGTTCCATTTAGACAGCTTTCCTACACAGTAGGTTTTTGTTAATGCACGATTTTAAGTTTGAATATTTAGGAGAGAGCTGATTTTTTCAGCTACCACAGGTGCCTGTTTTGGTGTACAAAAGATTCAAGCTAACAAATAGTACTTGAAAGCAGGGGGTCATCCCAGATTCAGATTACGGAGTATGGCTGAAGGAACTTGAGCACTGAAGACACTGAAACGTGGAGTTTTTGTCCTGAAGTACACAGCCTTAATAGAGGCAGGGTGACACGCTTGCAAAGAAGGAAGGAAAGGGAAAGAGAAAGGACATCAGGCAGAATGGAAGGCAGTTTTACAGCTGTGTTTCTATGATCTGACTTCTGTTTTAGGAGGTGTGACAGTTTTGATGCATATTTTCTTTTGCTGTCACGTTACACACTTGTCTGATATGTCTGGTATGTCTTCAGGCATTAAAACCCCGAATCACCTAAAGAAAACAAGTTCTTTTAACGTTTCTGTCTAATTGAATGATTCCTTTTTTTGTCTGCAACGTTCATAGGTTGAAAATATCCTGCTACACGATCGTGGCCACTATGTCCTCTGTGACTTTGGAAGTGCTACTAACAAATTCCAGAACCCTCAAACAGAAGGGGTGAATGCAGTGGAGGAGGAGATCAAGAAGTAAGCGTGCTTTTTCCTTTTGCCTCAGACACAGTTTGTATTTGAAGGGTAACTTTCTTTGTACTGTGACTAGATTTTACTCCTGCCTGTGGCAGCAGGTTGATGCTGCTACACAGAAGTACCTGCTAGAGGTAGATAAGGGCCTGGGGGAAGGTGAAACAATCAAGAACTGAGCTTGATGTAATTACTTTGGACCTGAAAGACTGAGTGTGCTAATGCGGAGAGGTTGCTTGCCCTGATGAGGCTGTGGCATGCTTTGTTTTTTATAGAATCAGTCTCTCTTCTTTGGTTCGTTTGTACTGCAAATATAGTGAATGATAAAATCCCTTTCTTTCACGAGCCTCTCATCTTCAATCCTTGCAGTGAGTAAGGAAATACATGGCTCATCTCCCCATGAAAATGGAAGGACCTCAGAGTGTTTCGTTTGTCTCCTTTTGCCCCATGTGTGACCAGCTCTAGCAGTATCAGTGCTGGATGCCTTGATATGCTTTTAGAAAAGGAGATCAACTCACTGCCCAGTAGGCCTGGATCAGGGATGGAGCAGTTGCCAGGTCCTGCCCTTGCTTTAGCTTTCACTTCAACACTGCACAAATGTTCCTGTTCCATTAAGACAATATTTTGGCTGGGAAAGTGTGTTAGAAATGTGTGCAAATGTTTCCTTTCTGTGAGGATTCCGTTATACCTGCATGGACTTCCTGGACTTGCTTCACTGAAGTTCTCTGAGCTCTCCCAGTCTTTCTTTGCAATCCCTTTGGAATGCTTTATTTGTACACTTATTAATGAGCCTACAAAAACCTTGCCCTTAGCAGCCTTTTCTTGCGATCAAGCCAAATAGCATGGAAGGTGACACAGCAGAAATTATAAACGCACTGATAGAAAACCTTCAGAATCTCAAACTGTGGCTCAATTCCCATCTATATCATTTACATAATAAAATGAGGCAGATTCTAGTTTGAGTTGGAGCTGCAAAATAATCTTTCCTTTGTCTACAATGGCTCTGAGCAGGAATCCCAGCGTGGAAGCCTGTTTATTAGGAGCCATGTATCCAGTTACAGTCTTTGTAGGTTGGCCAAAGGCCCAGCGGTAAGGACATTGCAGAGGGCGCTTGACTTCTGACCTTGTTAACATTTGAATTCTTGAATATTTGTGTTCTAGCTCTTAAAAATACTGTCCTGTTTTGTGAGTAAACTTTTTGTTGTAGAAAGAGTCTTTGCTTTTGCTTTGGTTTCCCAGGATGGTTTGCAGTGTCAGTATTCTCACGTTAGAATCATGCAGCAGATACTGTTGTTGATAATCTGTTGAGAAATATCTAATTTTTCTTTATAGTGTTTGCCCCAAAAGAAATAGGAAAAGTATCAATTTTGAACTATTTTAAATGTGGCATGCTGACAGCTCATCTGATATCCACATTAAACTCACCAATAGATCTTTTTGCTGCAGGTACACTACGTTATCTTACAGAGCACCAGAAATGGTCAACCTGTATAGTGGCAAACTTATCACTACAAAAGCAGACATATGGGTATGTATAAAGCCCACTTAAGATCGCACAACCAGATTGCAGTTTGCTTTCGTTGTCCTAACAGCAGGATAACTTTCTGGCTTGGGGCTAGCCTGGTTTCCATAGGACTGGATAGTCTCTGAGTAGAGAGTTCCTCTGCTTGACGTTTCTGAGTTACTGCTAAACAGGCTGGCTTCTGGGTCAGGCACGATTGGTGCTTTGCATGCTGCTTTTCATGTGGTTTTAATGTAGAGATATATGGAATTTCAGAATTGATCAGTGCAAACATGATTTTGTATCATAAAACAGAAAATTCATGGTGTTGTTAACTTGTGCTTCTGTTGAGGAAGGGTGTGAAACCAATGCAACTGGGCAGAAGAAGATGGAAAATGGAGGAAAAAGGCCTTCCCCCAGGAATAATAGTATGTTTCTGGGCAGTGTAATGCAGCTCAGAGTTGTCAAACCTGGCCAAGGACCAAGCTTTTGTACTGCTGTTTCTAATGAGGAGTGAATCTTGCTATGTCTTCTGTGTTGAGAGAAAAATGCAGCTGTGGTGTAATCCCTTACTAGATAACCTAACAATGAAAGGATGGTAGACTTCCTCTTAATAGGGATGAAGAGCCTTTGTTGATTGTGGAGAAGTGGCAATTCAGCAAATAGGACGTGTTAAAAATGCTAATTTGGGGTGTGTTTGTATGGCTTTTGAAGCCCTGAGCTAGGCCACGACAAGGAGGCAGCAGTGTAAGGAGGGTGTTTATGGATCCTCCATAGTTATGTTTGCATATACAAAAGGGAAAATTGCTGGCGTGGCATCAGCTGGAAAGAGTCCTCTGTGTTATCTGTGAGCTCAGCCAAGGGTTGGGAACACAGCAGTTCCTGTGGGGCTCTTGCAGTGCTGAGTTCAGCGGGAGGTTTGTAGACCTGGGCCCCAGACCAGCATTGGGTCGCTTGCCTCGCTGAGCCCCAGAGAGGGGAAGGCACAGCTGTAACAGCATGAAAAGACTGTCAGGGCCTCAGAGGCAGCTAGAGGAGAACCCTGGGTTTGTACCCGTTGTGATCATGTAGAGAGGTGGAGACAGAGGTTCAAGCTACTCTCTTCTTCTTGGCCTTGAAGGAATTCTGTTCTGCTCATCCGCTGCGTTCCCAAACGTAATGCGGTGTTGTGCGGAGCGCAGCCTCAGCTTAAGGCCTCTTGCAGTGGTTTGTCCTGCTTGGCACCTTCCTTTCCCCAGAACTCAGTGAGGTTCTTTTCAACTGGAGTACAGTTTAATGATCAAATCCTATGACAAAAGCCACAGGCTGATGGTGAGTTGTTCTGTATTAGGAAATGTGTTCCCCTGCTCCCTCTGGGATGGCAGCAGTGTTTCATAATTAGCCTTTTGTGCAAAACTTGTATATATTATTTTGAAAGCGGTGGTTTTCCTTGCTGTCAAAAGCAGCACAGAAATGGATGAGCCAATGATATAACCTAGCAGCCTGCTGACAAATCCCGTATTTAATCACAAATAAGTAATGTAATGGGTGGAAGGTTATGCAAAGTGCTGTAGTTTAAGCTTGGTAAACTGTAGGTTTGGGTGTGGGTTTTTTTGGCCAGAATAAATGCATTAAGGGTGATGGATTCTATTTGTTTTCCCTATTAATTTTGCTTTGTACGTGGGGAAGAGGAAAAGTTTTTGTGCACCTACATGCAGTAACATATACCAGTGTAAGGTCTGTGTAGGTTTGGGGATCTTGTTGCATCTTCAGTCAGTTAACTCACATGCTCTGCTCTTTGTCTTCAGGCCCTCGGCTGTTTGCTGTACAAGCTGTGTTATTTCACTTTGCCATTCGGGGAGAGTCAGGTGGCAATCTGTGATGGCAACTTCACCATTCCAGATAACTCTCGGCATTCACAGGACATGCACTGCCTCATCCGTGAGTGTCTGACAGTGCCCTAATCAACTTTCACAGCACTTTCTCTTAAGATGTCTTTACGTTCTACGCTGCTACAGCAGAGCAATTGGTGTTTCTTGTTGTAAGAGGCTTGCTTCGCACACAGGGATGGATGAAATGATTTTCTCATAGCTTGGGACCATCACTCTTCAAAGCAGTTACAGCAGGGATTTCTGTTTGATTGGGCTGTGTGGAAAGGCAGGCAAATAGACAACCTCTCGGTTTGAGAGTCCTATGTTAGCTTGCACAATAAGCCTATTTATGCAAAGACGTATTTCTGCAGTACCAAATCTGTTTGGATAAGGAACTGAAAAGAACCACAGTGACTTAGACCAGTGATAAGAACTTGTCTTTTGTGAATTGAGAAATAGAACTGGAACGATTTATAAATAACCTACTGCCTAGAGTGGATGTGTAATTAAGGGTACAATGCGTTACTCTTGGCAGAGCTGGGGAAGCTCTCTCATGAGTACAGCATATTTTTTTTAAACTCTTTTTCTAGCCATAACCCTGAGTGACAGAGCTGTTTTCAAAGCAGCCTGGTATGTTCTTTGCTTATGCAAAGGCAATGGTCTGTGTGTCTTCCTGCCCCACACACTCACTAGGGCTGTCAACCTCTTTTCCTGTGGGCTCACTTGGAAATGCAGAAGTCAAACCCTACGCCATTTCCTAAGCAGTTTGTGTTTCCCCTTCTTGCTTTAGAGCCTGCAGTAGCAGCTAGGAGTTACAGGAGTGTTTAAAAAAATATATGTATTTCCTAGTCCATCCTTGTATGAATTTGTTCCGTTTTTCTGATGTATCTTTTAAAGGGTATATGCTTGAGCCAGACCCCGATAAGAGACCTGATATTTATCAAGTCTCCTACTTTGCATTCAAACTGGCAAAGAAGGAATGCCCAGTCCAGAACGTCCAGGTGAGTAGTGAAGGAGTGGACTGACGTTGTGTGAGGAATTGGGGGTGGCAGCTGCTAAATATTGAGGATGCCGCTGTGTTATATTGGTTGCTTCCACAAGTCTCTAATCAGGAGGTTCTATTTCATTTCTTGTAATTAGCAGTGCAGTATTTTTTTTTTTTTTCTTTAAGGGAGTTTTGTTTCATACATTGCTTATTTCTGTTTCTGACTTGTATCCTTGCCCATCTACCAATGTGAGGCCAACCAAGAGACCTTTTGCATGTGAACGTGAAAAATTAGGCCATGCTTGTGAAACCCATTTGATTTCCAGGCAAGCTCATCATAGCGTGTGTAATTTGCACTGCAGTTGGTTTTAAATGCAGTGGTTTTGTCTGCTGCGTGGCTGAGAGCAGCCAACTTGCATTTGAACTGCATCAGACCTTACACAGCCACCTCTCCCTTCTTACTGTCCTTATAGAATTCACCTGAAAAATAGTTGACAAGTATTTTTCCTTACAGTATTATGGATATGTGTGACATGAGATCTTATTCAGTTGTTTCCAGATGTTAAAAAAAAACCTTAATTTTCTTCCATGTTTAGGTAGTTATCTATGATCTTTATGAACAAGACGTTAGTCATGCTTGTATTTTTTTCTCTATCAATGTTAATAACTTGCTACCGTTGTTCTCAGATTCTTTTTGAATACCCAACATGTGCTGTGAAGCTTTGTGTTCAGGTTGCACATGTAGAAAATGCTCAGAAAGCTGAACCATATCTTCTTCCTTGTGAAAACTCACCCAAGCTCCTCTCATGCCATTAACGAGGATGGGTTTGTCCTTTGCCCAGCGTGAGGAATAATTGCTTTGGGGATTCTGCAACCTCCACATTTCATCGCTGTGCTTTTGCAAATAGTTTCTGACTGTTTTCTGCCCACAAAGTACTAAACTGAGTGTTTTTGGGATCTGCAGAACTCTCCAATCCCTGCTAAACTCCCAGACCCAGTCAGAGCAAGTGAAGCTGCAGCAAAGAAGAGTCAACCAAAGGCGAGGTAACCGCACCTTCATTGCAGTTAGCCCTCTCTTTTACTGTGTGTTGTCTCTCTGCTTTCTGTTAGAAAAGATGCTTGGCATATTTAGCTGCTTCTTTGTGAGCTTACATTTATACATCGAGACAAACACTGCAGTCCTGAGGCTTTCCTTCAATGACATAAATATCCATTGATCTGAAAGACAGAAGATGCAGATGCTGGAAATTTTTGTGTGAGAGGAGGGAGGGATTTGGGCAATACTCAGCATGACTCAACAGCTAGGCTTTGTCCTGAAGACATTGCTTGACAGCAGCACTTGAGGTTCATGCACTTAAATGAATCTACTGCGCCATCTATTCTGAGGCAGTACCTAAGATAGCAGGGAGACTGCAGTGGGCCTGGAATTGGCCCAGAGAGCACAAGGTGGCTGAAAAATTGTATTAGGAACAATTGCTGTTCAAATCTGGCCCTCGGCAGATGATAACCTGACCCCCTAAATACTGTGTGCAGTTGCTGTGGATTCTGCAAGAGCTGTGTAATTTCTTTGGCCAGTGCAATCTCCATCTGAATAGCCTGATGCATGGGGGAACTGCCATACTGTTGTGGTTCTTCTCCTCTCCTGCCACTGCTTGCTCCTGTTTATAACACTGTAATAAAATGTATAAATTCTTATGGACAAAACTTCTGCCTTATTTTACTGCAATGTGAGCATTATAGCAGTGGGTGCTCCAGAAACAGCAGTTTTCTTCCTGTTCTGAAATAGGGCATCTTTACTCCTGCCTCAGTCCCAGGAGTCTGCTTTGTTTGTTTTTATAATGGAACACAGCTACTCTCCCGTTAGTGGAACAACTTTGATGTCTCTCAAGGAGATGTATCTGTAGAAGGACAGGATGATATCTGGCTGCTTGGCTCTGTTGCTGTGCTTCTGTGGAGGATGAGTAATATTGAACAAGGATCAGGGGATGTCCAGTGGCCTTATTCTGGGGAAGATGTACTAATGTTAAGGTATTTCTAATGACACCAACTCAGACAAGTCTGCCCAAGGGCACCAGCTGCTCTTAAGCTTACTTATCCTTCATCTGCTCATCTGTAACTCTTAAGTGGCCCTAAGCAGTTTGTTTTAGCAAATGTCTGAATTTGACAAGGTCCAGCTGTCCAACAGAAAAAGATACCACAACTGACAGTCATCAAAATGATAATGTTGGTCTGATTGTTGTGAATGCATCTACGAAGCTCTGCTTTGCTTGCAGCTTTCTGGGAGAGGTTGACCTATGTGTATGGAAGCATCTAAATGTTTCACCTCTATCAGTTTGTCACCTTTAAAGCTGATAAAGGAAAGAGTGTTCAAGCCTATGCTGTGTGCTGCTTGTAACAGCTCTCAGGCTAACACGAACTACTTTTACTGCTTCTGCTGGTGATTCTTGTTTCCAATTGTTATGTTATTTTGCAGGTTGACAGATCCCATTCCTACAACAGAAACTTCCATAGCACCCCGCCAGAGACCTAAAGCAGGACAGACACAACCCAACCCTGGAATTTTACCAATTCAGCCAGCCCTGACACCCAGAAAGAGACCCACAGCCCAAGCAGCAGTTCAGCCTCAAGGTGAGACTCCTGGCTGTGCTATGCTGCGTTGCTGGGTTTTGGTGCATGCTGGTCATTTAACAGATCTATTTTCTTCTACCAATTGCAGGGCCTGCTGCCCTGGGCAGTGGTCAGCCTTCACTCCCTGCAAGTGTCCCCCAGCAAAAAGCAGCACCGCAACCAACTTCAGCGCAGCCACAAGCCAAGCAGGCGCCAGCACCCCAGCAGGCATCTCAGGCACAGCCCCAGGTCCCTTCTGCTCAGCCACAAGCCACACCTCAGCACCAACAGCAGCTTTTCTTGAAGCAGCAGCTACTGCAACAGCAGCAGCAGCCGCAGGCTGCGTATTACCAGCAGCAGCAGGTGATGCAAGCTCAGCAGGTGAGCAAATATGGCAGTATTTGCTGTGTGCTAGATAGATAACACCAGATAGAAATGCACATCACTGCATTTAGAGGAAGCTCTCTGTTTTCTAAAGGATAGGTACAGTTTTTATGCATTTTCCAATGTGTTTCCACTTGTCTAGCAATACTGTTTTGTAACACAAGACTACCATTTTTAACTGTCAAAGTGAAAGGCCTTGGGACATTTTTGTCATGAACAAACATGAAAGAAGTGGTGTTGGTTAAAGTTTTATAGCTCAGAGTGTTTCAAAGACTTGAGGTCAGTGCTTAACTGATGAGCAGAGGGGTACAATTTCTCTTCTGCTCTTTGTGATACAAGAAAGCTGGCATGTCTTTTTAGCAGTCAGATCTGTTTGTGTGGTAGACTGTCACGATAGAGAGGCCTGTGAAAAGCTTGTGTGTTAGATAGGATTTGTCTAGATAAGACATGCTTAACTGAAGTGTTGATAGCAGCACAGATAACTGCTGAAGCATGTTTAACAGTGGAAGAAGTGGAAGGATTATGAAGCTTCCTGTCCTGGGGGAAGGTTTAGGATAAATAAAAATGGAAAAATGAGTTTGGGGCTGCAGGGAGCCTGCTACAAGCAGGTGTAACCCAGAAAGCATCTAACATCGGACCAGAATGCCGTTTCATGCAGGTGGTCTCCAAGCCATCCCAACCCGTCGCTGCTTTGCCACTTGCAGTGGCTGTGACCAGTCTCATGGCTGGTCCCTGAGTTCTGCTAGCACAGTTCCCAGCTGTGCAGCAAGTGTCTCAACTACTGCTTGTGTCCCAGTTCCCAGTGATGCAGCAGGGAGCACCAGCGCAGCAGCAGCAGCTCATGCAAAACTATTACCAGCAGCAGCAACAGCAGCAGCAGCAGCAGATGATGGCCCAGCAGGCAGCAATGCAGCAGAAGACAGCAGGAGCAGCAGCAGTTCAGCAAAAGCAACAGGCTCCAGCACCACCACAGCCCCAGGCCCAGCAAAGTGCAGCCCAGCCAACACCACAGCAGGAACAAGCGGTAAGAGCCTGGCAGAGTAGATGTAAGTAGCTGTTTCTCTCTGTCCCTCCTCTGTCATGTGATAAACTGTCTTAAATATTTGTACTTCATCAGAATGAGCACCTGGAACTACAGTATAGTGCTGCTGATTTGTAACTACTTTAATATTAGAGGGCTGATGCAGAGGAATGTGCAAATAGCCTTTCTGGTTGTTTCTGGAGTTGGGTAACTTGGGATACTGAATGCTTTGGAAAGGAAACTTTAAGGCATCGTGTTTTTAAAAATAAATACCTCATCCACTTTTCTCATCATCTGACTGCATCCAAAATAAATGCTCTTTACTTAATGGAAAATGTGGCTGTTAGCTGGCTACTTTCCTGCTGCAGTCCGCAGCATTGAAGGCAGGGGAGCTGTGCCAGAGGGCAGGAGCTGTGCTGCCAGAGTATCTCTGCAGTGCACGTGGCAAGAAGCTGTGCCTTTCACTCTCATTCCTGTGTGGTCACATCCACTCTTTGTTTTTGGGGAGTGCAAAGGGATGACCCAGACTCCAATTGCGTGTTGGAGCAAAAGCATGTGCAGGCACCAGGCAAAAGGAAGCCATCAGTTATTTTGCTATTCTTGGTTGCACGTGTTTGCTCCTTCATTTTCATATTAATTTCCAGCACTAAGCTGCTTGCTAAGGTGAAGTTGGAGTTCTTGTGTTGCTGGTTTTGTTGTGCTGAATGACCTGGGGCAAGTCAGCCTGAAATCTGAGCAAGGTTTCACTATGTGGACAAAGTCCATAATTACCCTGCTCCTTTAAGGAAGAAATGCCTGACACATAGTACTGAAGAGCTTTGCTGTGATTCACTAGCACAGAAATATTCTTAATAGTATTGAATCAGCTGGACTGAAAATTAGCATCATCCCCCTGCCCATACGAGACTCATCAGAATGGATGCATCTGGAGACTTTTCAGCTCCTGTAGCAGTAAGGAGGAGAGAAACAGTGATTGGCTCACTTAAAAAATGAATACTAAGACATCTCTGAAGAACTGGTTCTCTGAGCAGAAGATACCAAGCCAGGACCTGTCAAAGCCTTTTCAAGTTGCAGAATTTCAGCTTAATAAACTTCGCGTTCATTTCTGTGGAGATTTTGGCACCGCCTGTTTATTGCTTAGCACCAAATGTACCACTCTGCAGTGACCTATATAGCAAGACTTAAGGTGGGTGCATCAGCAGCCTTCAGGTCAGCTTGCTTCTCAGCCATGCTGACTTAGTCTGCCTGAAATTATCAGATGAAAATCAAGGCGGCTAACCACTTGTTTTCTTTGCACCACTGTAGTTAAGCACAACACTGGGAATGTGACTCTTCCCTCATTGCCCTCTTAGGTCTTTCCAAATCTTTCATGTCTTGCCCGATTGAAAACGTCCTGATGCTGACTGGGGAACAGAGAGCTCTGGTGTGCAGGTGGTGGAGATGACATGCACAGCTTTTTGCTCTTTGCATCCTGGCTTCCCCTCTTTAAAACCAGCCAGCAGCTGTGTCGTGCTGTCACTGGAAGCACGAAAAAAAATCACATCTGAAATGTTGTTGCTTATAACTGTGAAACAATATTAAGAGCTTTTATGGTTTGTGAGCTTAACACAAGACTGAAGTAATGAAAAAATAACATCAGTTTGAGAAACCTCTTGAAACTTCCAGAGGGTTTGTAGTTGAATATTTGTGTTTTTTTCCCCTCTGGATTGTAATGGCAAATTGTGCTCTTGAGGTCCTTGTTTCTGTTTGCTTGGGTAGAAAACTAAGGAAGCTTGCACAAGGTTTCTGCAGAAGTCTTCTACCCCTTTAGAAATTTGAACTTAACCACACATGATCTATTCTTCACCTTTCCCAGCTCCGTATGTCCAAAAACCAGCAAGATTTCTGTGTCCTGTGATCTGATTTGTCTGCCTTGAACCTTATCCTCTTTACCCTTCAACAAGCTTCTGAGTACAGATAACCTTTACTAACTGCAGACAGGGGAGAAAGTATCTTCTTGTGCAACTGTACTAATGCAGAAATGCAGCAGACAACCAATTTCCAGCCCCCCGCTTCCCCTGATACATTTGTTTAGTGTGTTGTTTCTCTCCAGCCTATCTCTGATCCATGACTGGGAGATCAGATCCTCCAAAACACAGCATTTTTTTATTTTTTTTTTTACACCATGGCTGTTGTTCACAAAAGGGGAACATAATCATTTTACTCTCTCTCCTAGATGCAGGCACAAATAAGGCAACAGCAAAAACCTCAAACCACACCACCTACAGCGGTTCAGGGGCAGAAGCTGGGTTCTCTCACCCCTCCGTCCTCCCCCAAGACGCAGCGTGCTGGACACAGGAGGATTTTGAGTGATGTGACCCACAGTGCTGTTTTTGGGGTTCCAGCCAGCAAATCTACCCAGCTCCTGCAGGCAGCTGCTGCTGAAGCCAGTCTCAACAAGTCCAAGTAGGTGGCTGCTTGCTTGATATCAAAGGATATGGAAGGGGTGGAGTGTAGATGAGGCTCCTCAGGGTCTTCCTGGGCTCAGCTTTGAGGTGAAGATAGACTGGTATAAAGTAGTCATTGCATCCCCAAAGACCACAGTGTGGGGCTTGGCAGAAAGTCACTGAAAATCTTCCCAAGGGCAGAAGTCCTTTTGAGTGTTTCCTCACTCCCAAAAGGCTGAGCAAATGGGGCCTTTAAATAGATGACTAAATCTGGTCAGCTGTCTCACCAGTAGCTCTGGTGCATACTTCATGCCTGCTGTATAGCAGCAGGTCTTCTGCAGGAGCAGTTGCTCATGACTTCTATAGTTTTAGTTCCTGACATGAAGATGCTCAGGCAGATTACAAGTAAATAAGGCCAGCTAGTCCTAGCATTCTGGGTGTGCGAGTAAAATACCCTGCACTGAGTGTCTGAAGTAAGAATTGTAATTATAGTGCAGCACTCATGGTGCTGGCCAGAGAATTTCAGGTGGATTGTTAATGACTGTTGTTTACTTGGAATGATCGCATCCAGATCAGCTTCCACTACGCCCTCGGGTTCCCCAAGGACCTCACAGCAGAACGTCTATAATCCGCCCGATGTCTCCACGTGGAATCCATTTGATGATGATAACTTCTCCAAACTCACAGCTGAGGAGCTGCTGAACAAGGACTTTGCGAAGCTGGGTGATGGTAGGTTCATGAGGTACTTTAGTACCAGTCTGATATTGAAAAGTGGCATGGAGTGATGCTTTGTCAGATGCTGCTGGGGCATTCCCATGTAATCACGACCTGCTGTGCTATAAGTACTTAATTCTTCCAGTCTCCCTTCCCAGTCCCAGTCATCTTTGCTGAGCACAATTCTCCCAGGGATAGGTGCTAACTGCTCTTAATGTGGCCCTGGTCAGTTGACTGTGGAAGCTACACTATAAACTCCACTTAATTTGCAAGTTGTAGTTTGCAGGAAAGTCTTTAAGTCACTCACTGAAATTGTATCCTAGGAGTATATGTGGGTAAACAACCTTCAGAATGGAAGTTTTTCCCCAAAATCTGTGTCTGGTATTTCAGGGAAAGCTCCAGAAAAGATGGGCAGTTCCACAGAGAACTTGATTCCAGGTTTCCAACCAGCTTCATCTGCAGCCCAGGCAGATGCGTTTGGTGGCTCATCTTCCTTCACTGCTGGATCGGGTGAGTCCAAAAATGTCCTGCAGGGCAGCGTCCTGCACAGTGCTGCGAGAAAGCAGCAGCTCTTTGTTGCAAGCAGCTCTTTAAAAGCAAGGTAAAACATCAATTACAACATCTGTAGGCAGAGGTGAAGCTTTTGGTGAGGTAAGAAACTTAGACAACCTGTGAAGTTCACGAGGAAGCTGCTTATATGTTGAGGCTCCACATAGCTTCATCGTTAGGATTAAAATGTGCAGTGTGCAGTCCCAAACTTGGACTCTGACACTGACTGCACGTGCTGGTGGATTTCTCTTGCCAGCTGTTGTTAGACTGTGTGGAGCAGGACTAATGTCCCACAGAATGAAAGAGAATAACAGAGACTGGAGTAAGCAGGGAAAATCTTTAAAGGAAGAGCATGGTTTGGTGCATGTTTGTAGTTCTTCAGCTTCAGGAGTTCTCACCGAATGCAGTAATGACCTGTAAAACACAGTATTGGCAAACTGCTTACAGCAGCAATGCAGGTTATCCTCTCCTCTGTCACATGCAGCCATGCGGTGGCAAATGCAACTGCTGGATGTTTCCTCACTGAAGCAGACCAGCTGTTGGCATAAGGAGACCTGGGAAGGATTCTTTAAGGGGCAGGAACAGACAAATGAAAATAAGAGTATGCAGATTTACGGTGAGAGGTTTAGAGGAGCTTATAACAGAGCTTTGTAGCGGGGATTCTTACCTAAGGAGTTGAAATCCACGGTACAAGGGTGCATTCCAGCTGTTTGTGTGTCCTGTGAAGAACTGATTTCATTAGTCTTTGTTGCGTGATGATGAGCAGCAGCAGCTCTGGATTCGGTTGTGAAGTATTTCCTGCAAAGCTTGAGAAGCATCTGCATGTTCTGGGCTTTTTGGACCCTGAAGCATGTCCATTTCTTTAAGTAGTTGTCTTTAAAGTTTGGAAGTTGTCTGAGCACGGTCACTGGGATGGTTGCTTCTAGCCTTTTTCTTTGTTTTTCCTCTTCAACTTAAGCCTGCTGCAGTATCTCTTCTTTTAGACAGAGAGGCCTGCCATGAGGGCTGTCCTGCTGTGTGTCCTTTGTCAAGGCATTTCACCTTCTGTACTGCTGTAAAGTGAGATAATAGTACTTCCCTTTCCAGGAATATTTTGAGACCTGTGGGTTAAGCTGTGTTGGAGATCTCTGTGGTAATATTTTTTTTGTTCTGTAGCAACATAAACTTGTTCTTAGCGTGCATGCATGTGTTGCCAGGCCGTAGCTTGGACCCTGTAACGTTGAGCTGTGTCATAGGGACTGAACCTTGCTTGATGTTTTCCACTTTTCTCTCTGTCTCACTCTGCCTTTTCTGTTCATGGCTAACAGCTGAAAAAATGAAAGACATTCTGAGTCTGGATGCTAGCCCTCCGCTTCTGACTGTGCCTGATCCTTTCATTCCTCTCCCATTATCCGACACGCCAGGTAACCAGAACTGGGTTTGTGGAGGGGGGGCACAATTGTCATTAGTTTTGTAAGCTTAACCTTAGAGTTCTATTTCTAGGCACACCTGCAATCCAGGCCGTTTGTCCGTTGTGCTGAGCACCAACAAGTTCTGGTAGTGGTGGTGCATGGCACGTTCTGACAGTGCTTATCCACGTGGTGGTGTGAGCAATGCTCAGCACAAAAGCCCTTGGGGCATCTGTTCTTAATGTCAGTAACATTGGTGTCTTTTAAAGGTTCAGTATTAGAAGCCAAAAAATGAATAAATCATTGGGTAATTACCTGTGCTTACTGAAGCTGTTTTCAAATTGGCTTCTAGCATTGAAAATTTTAGTTTTCATTATTGTTAATAATTGTTTTACATAAGAACTGGTGTTTCTTTGCCTTCCAGAGTCTTATTGCAGTTGCTTGCTTCATGTGAAGCACAAGTTAACATGTAACCTTTTCAGATTTGGCAAAATTTTCTAGCACAGTTGGTAGCTATTTCCATTTGCTTTGCAGTCACTGCTTGAAAGTCTTTCCTGTGTGCATATTTCTGACTGCAGCAGCCAACACTTTTTAGCACAAGATTATGTAAGAGCTTAGGAGCTTAATTGCAAATTGGTGAGGTTTGGAATATGACATTGTTCTTATCATGGAGTTTCTCTAAGCCCTCTGGTGAGTGTGTGTGACAGGTCCCTTCTTGTCAGCTAGCTCCAGTGAACGAGGGCTTGTTCCAGCTCTCACCCTTGTCCTCAGCTCGAGCTCTGAACCACTGGGAGTTTGCCTGATGAGAACCAATGTGTTTGTAAAGATACCTTTCCGTGGAAAGTTAAGCAATTCAGGAATAAAGTCTCTTATGGTTTTTTGTTTTGTTTTCCATAGTTTTGTAGAAGTGCTTCGTTCTGCTTGGTGCTCAGAGCATGAGGAGTGCATTACAGCTGAAAAGAAACAGGAGTTACTGAGTCTTTTTCCCCTATACGAGCACTCGTCAGGATCTGACCTGCCCAGCATTACTTTGAATAGAGCCTACAGAAGGTTCAGTGCAGATTCTACACTTGCTAAATGTTTATTCTTTTTCCCCCAAAGCTGATGGAAATGCTGGTTTTCCTAACGTGAAGCCTATCAGCCCAGGCTGCTATTTGCTTCACTGCCTGTGTGCTCAACAGCTACGTACCAAGCTGGTTGCTTTCCTTTATTGCCAATTGCATCTTGATAGAGCACAGCCGTACAAAGCAGCAGGCAGAGCCTTATCTGCAAGAGCTCTGAAATTATTTGTAGTGTGCGGAAACCACTGCAAAGAAAATTGCCTTTCACCCCTGCCCTTGGGTGCAGATAACGGGAGCAGTGTTGTCTGCAGTTTGTGGTGCCAGGTTGCTCATCCCATAAATCTGCCCCAGACTGGCTACATATCTTTACAGGCAGGTGCTAAACCTTCTTTGCTTGAGATCTGTGGATCTGCTTCCGAGGGTGCAAAGTGTGGGGCAGGGGCAGGCAGGAGGTCTGGTTTTGTTGGCTCCTTGCACACTGCTACAAAAATACATAAAAATAGATGTCCTCATGTTTTTGAACATTAAATTTGACCTTTATTGTACCGTGCCTGCATTACCTGTGCTGTATGCCTTGTGAAGAATAGCCCCACAGCAAGGAGAGAGGGCTGGGATGTGAGGGAGGTGTGTGCTGTTGTGCACGTGGATGGATGTCCTCTAGGTGTGCCCTTTGGGTCGTAGAGCTGGGGCTGACCTGTGTCTCTGAGTAATGTCAGCATCTCCAACTTCAGGTTACTAAGCTGCCTTCATTTTGTGGAGAAGCAGCTGAATTATGTTTAAATGCTTGCTAAATCTTTGAGAGAAAACAAATTGCTTTGAAAACATTTTACATGTTCATTTATTTCCTTAAGGCTGAGCATGGATCGCCTTTCTGGCAGTAGAAGTGTGAGCCTGTCCCCCTTGGTTACCAGAGCAGTGTTATTCAGCAAGGCTTTCAGCACAAGCATAAGTGAGGCTTTGATTTGGCATTTCCTCTGTTTGCCTTACAGAGCCTCTTAGGTCAGCTCTGTGCTCTTAGCCCACACCAGCTGAGGTCTGGCTGAGAGCTCAGCTCCTCTTTGCTGCTCTAGCCACAAGCATGGTCCTTTTGCACCTGAGTGTGCAGGTAGCATTGCTTGGACGTAGGCTGGTGCTTCCTCACCTTTCATCAGCATGCTCAGAGGGAAAGCCAAGCCTCTGTATCACAGAGTCCTGAGAAGTAGACCAGTGGTGCTTAAATAGCTATGGGATCCATCCCTAGGCAGCCTAAATGGGTTTAAATTGCAGAACTATCAGCACTGGGCAGCAATCAGCTGAAAGTAGAAGGGTCATCAGTATATTCTTCCTCCTCCATTGTGTAATGGCTGCAATTCCTAATGGAACTGTGACCAGTAGGAGGAGCTGGCAAGAGGGGTGTAGGAGTATGGAAAAACATCTGTTAAAGGAAGGGAAGAATGAAATATTCACGCTGAAAACACTTTCCTGTGTGCATGTGAAGGGAAGTGAGCCAAGTTCTTAACAAGCTTATTGCAGGCTTCACTTGGTGATCAGTCACTAAGGGGTATTTGATCAGAAGGGTAATTTTTCTGCTACATGTGTCTACTTAGCGTCCATCAGTGTGCGTTTAGCTGAAGGAGCATGAAAGGCAGAGTTTTGTGCCAGGTGTTCTGGAAGCCTGAAATTGAAGAGTTGGGAAGTTTCTAGATTGTTCTCTGTATCGTTGAGGCTAGAGTGGGTAGTCCCGAGTCCAGATTTTTATGCCTTTAATGCTGATATACCCAGTGAAATGCCCTCGAATGTGTTGCTAAAAATATCCCCTTCCAATGATTTGGGGGTTTTGGGGGGGATTTTTGGGTGTTTGTTCCTCTCTAGTCCCAGCTGAGGGTTCCCTGCTACCCTGTGCTGCAGCCCTGGCTGATTCTCTTTGCAGAAGCAGAGCTGGGGAGGTGGGTGTGGGTCCTTGGCAGGGTGAGCAAAAGGAGCAGCTGCTAAGCAGCAGCACTGAGGGTGAGAGCTAAGAAAGAGCCCTGGATGGAGGACAAACCCACCCACACTGCTGGCTGCACCACGCTGCTTCATGCATTACATGGCAGCGGGGCTTTCCGAGGCCTCATCTACCAAAAACACTGTCTTTGCACAAGAAGTTTTTTTCCCTCCCACCCCTTTCTCTTTCAAACAGGTCATTCTTTGCATATTTACACAACCGTTTACTTCCTGCAATAATTCATCTTAATTACAGTGAGGAGACAAACATGGCTTTAGTATTGTTGTTTGAAGAGTAGCAACACAAAACAACACTGTCTTGGCCGTAACAGCAAGTGAGATAAGAGAAATTCCCTGTCCAGCACTGCAGAATAAAGATGCAGACGTAGCTGGGTAGGGAAGCACAGCGTGCCTGTGCCATCTGGGCATGGGCTGGATATTCTAACTTTGGATGAAAAGGCAGATAGCATCACTTATTGAAGAGCTGTTGTCACGTCAGTGTTCTCTGAGGCTTCTAAATGGCACTTGGATGATGGTTTTTGTTGCTTTTATTTCTTTCGAATACCCATGGGTTTGTGTGTGTTTTGCAGGAGGATGCTTCTCTGGGCTGAGGAAGGTATACAGATTGCAGTGTAGCTTCAAAACAACACATTTACATGCATACCCTTGGCCAGTTTCCTAACCTTAGCTATCTAAAAAGGTTTGGACCTGGTGTCTGTTCCTAAATATACAGTTGGATTCAGAAGGAGTTTTAAGCAAAACTGGGCATTTTTTTTCTCATAGTCTTGTAACACATGACCT
The DNA here is from genome assembly GCA_030625065.1 of Alectoris magna. Classification (NCBI taxonomy): domain Eukaryota; kingdom Metazoa; phylum Chordata; class Aves; order Galliformes; family Phasianidae; genus Alectoris; species Alectoris magna. The sequence goes on from CM060587.1 coordinate 1,581,724, forward strand.
TCAGGAACATGCTTTGCAGACTTTCCAAGCAGGATGGTAGTGCAGTGTGTGAGCTGGAGGTGAGTGTCGGGCTATTGCAGTGTTTGAAGAACTGCATATGCATAAAAAGTCATGAAATATTGAGCTCAGACTGCTTGGAACTGCCAGTTTCTGCTTCTGGAAGCACGACTTAGGGCTCAAATCATTAACATCCTTGTTATAACACACCAGTTGATCTGTTTTGATAGAGCCACTGTTAGTAGGGTAGTAGGTCTGTTAGTATTTTCAACCAACATAACTCCCCCTACCCTAGACCCATAAAGAAGATAGCTGTGTATCCATCTATTTCAGGTTGCTTGTAGTAATGTTAAGATACACATATATATATATATATACATAGAGAGAGAGAGATTAATGAGAAATTTTGTTCCAAAATGATGCATTGACTGGGCTTCAGGTGGCTGCAGACATGCATAAGCACAGTGTTGGGTACTAACAGTTTGTCTTGATATCTTGAGTTGGGAAGATGCGGAGTGCCAACTACTCATCTGCTTACTGAAAGGATTAGTGCTTTATTACTGACAATACAGAGTGGCCATAAAGCCAATGTACCACTGGAACCCCAAATAAGCGAGTGTAAATAGTCTCTATGTTGTTTCTATCAGGTTTCAGTTTGATCTGAAGGGGTATTGTTGGACAAATATTTAAGAACTTAATCATAGAGGTCTTCTCCAACCTTAGTTATTCCATCAGGTCCAGCCCCAACCCATCCCAACATGCCCACTCCCCACATCCCTCAGTGCCACATCTCCATGTTTCTTGAGCACTTCCAGCAGTGGTGACTCCATGTTTCCCTGGGCAAACTTGAATATTCAGTTAATATTTTATGCTTTTGGTCTCTTAAGGAGGCACTGTTAAATTTTGTTCTCTGGTGTTTACAGAGTAGTGCGTATACATAAATAGCAAGTGATCTGCTTTAAATACACATAAATTTATCTCTTCTCTTTCTATTTGTACTATATAAGAAACAATTCGATTTGGCAGAAACTCTATTAGGAAAACTAGCCCAGTGTCTTCCCTTGATTAGCCAGAATCCTCTGTGGCTGTATAGTGTGCAAGGCTTCCTTTAACACTTGATTAATCACTGGGCACAAATCTTCCCAAGCGACTAATCCATACTTTCCTGAGTAGTTTCTCCTCCCACTCACAGCACATTGACTTGGTGGGATTTTTACACCCTTGTCTTTTCTTTCTCAGTTGACATCCGAAGAAAAGAACTCTGCTGTGTGCTCTATTGAATTGTATTTCTTTTTGCTATTCCTCTCCAGTACACGAGTGAGTAAAGCCCATCCTGTGTGCAGTGCCTGGCTGGTGGGCACCTTGGCTTTGAGATGTTGCATCTTGATTGTTTGGTGCTTTATCAAAGCGTGGCAGGCTTTGGCCCTCTGTTGCCATTTTAACTTGCGAGCCTCTCGGGAGGCTTTGTCCTTAATAGCCTGCTCTAACTGAAACCTCATTTCTCCCCCCCCCCCCCTCTCCGCCCCCTTATCTTTTGATTACTTTTTACATCACTCTTCTTAATCTTCAAGTGCTTTCCGCATATACTTGGTTGCTTAACAGGTGTATTGCTGAGAAGAAATGCAGCATGCCAACTTTGGCAGTGGTGATGTTGCAGATGCGAAGTGCAAATTGATTGTAAACTTCCAGAAATTAAAACTGTGCATGTTTTGGATAGGAAGCAATCTGAGGAAAAAAGGTCAGCGTGTTCTTACAGGATTGTCCAAAGCTGTGCTCCTTAATTTACGCATGGAATCTGATTGGCTTTCTTGCCCCATGATATAAATCCAGAATTAATTCTACTGATGCTATGTGGCATTGCATCCTTCTTATATCGATGTAAATCAGAGGGAAAGCTTTTGTGTTCATCCCCTAAGGAAGCTCTTTTGGGGGGGGGGGAAATACCTCTGAGAGCACCCAGTTTGTAGGCTCTACTTTTGCTTTGCTTTTTCTGCAGTGTGTTATGTTTATTTTGACTATTAATAGGAAAAAAAAGAGGCCCTCTGATAAGAAAACCCTGAATTTAACAGCATGGTGATTGGTGCAGAATGTGCTTTGTCGTGTTACACTCCAGCCCCATACGTGCATAACATTAATTGCAATGGATCCTGAAACTGCAGCATGGAAGAGATTCATCCTGAGAGTCATGAGAAACTGGCACCTCTTGTTCTTACTCCAGTGGAAGATCTTTGCTGAGGGGGATGGCAGTTAGGAGAAGATCTAAAGAAGTCTGCACCCAAGTCTGTAGCATTCATCCTTTCTACGAAGCATTACGTACAGTTTTATTGGTGGAATCTGTCCTGCAGTTGATCGTAGCTTTGTGTTTGCATGCCTTGGAGCTGGTGTGCTTGTATGGGAGACCACTAATCCCCATTTTTCCCTTCTTGCACAGCTGTATTTCATACTCATCCATATTAGTTCTGGCTTTTCTCCTTCTCAACCAGGACTTCACTGAGAGGTGAAGCAGCTTTTCATTTGAAATGAAAAATCAAACCCGTGCTAGATAATTCCTTTGGTTGCAGGAAACTAAAATGCTGTTCCATGTCACAAAAGAGCCTAGCTCTTCTCTCGAGAGCTTCATGTAGTTAAACAGCATCTGCCTAACGTTCGTGCAGAGGGAAACAGCCCATTACGCAGAGCACAACCTCCTGGAGTTCTTGCTGTCATCATTGGGGCTGTGGTGGAACAGAGGTTTAAGAATTGCATTTATTTGTCACTGCAAATGCACGTAGTGTTCTTGGGCTTAGGGATGTCTGCTGTGGATTCTGAGAAGCTGTTGGTACATGTGTGCTTTGAAAGAAGCGCGTTGTGCTGAACAGACCAGACTTTACTATACGGAAAGTATTCCTGCTAGCTAATGTGGAGCTGTGGATTTTTCTGGGCCATCACTATTTGTTTTTGTTAAACATTATTTTCCCACCACTCAGTGACTTTTCTATTCTTTGGCTTTGGTGCAAGGTGCTAGACAACATGAAACCTGGGGAAATGAACTGCTAAACCTCGAAACAGAGAGAGAACCTGATTTTTATTGTTACTGGTGCTATCTCCCTTCCCACTCATCCTGATGCCTTTTTGTGAGCTTCTCAGCCTCACTCAAGAAGGATAAAATTCCTTTTAATCACGCAGTAAGAGCTGTGTTGACTGCAGCAACACCGATCACAGCCAGCAGCATAGGAAACAAGCACGAAACAAGTAACAAAGTAAGATAAAGAGCTGCTGCCATCCTAAAGCTTTGCTTAAGGTCAGCAGAGCCCAGGGGATGGGTGGGAGTAGAGGAAAAGGTTTATTCTTGTAAATTCTACGTATTTAAAAGATATAGCTTCCCAATACCTGCCCAAGAGTGAGTTTCGCTGTGTTAAGTGGAAAATATGCAGCATTGGAAAAGGACAAAGCTGTTTGGAAAGGTAAGGGGGAAAGAGGGAGACTTGAAGGAGCAAAACATTTGGAAACGGAATCATGAAAGGAACAATTCCAGGTACAGTGTGTGTGGTTTGGAAGATGTGTGTTGATGCCAGTCCTTGAAGAGCCGGGCATTTGCAGACTGGCCTTGTTTTTCCAAAAGTTCCCTTTTGGAAGAAGGAGTTGAGCCTGTTCCCTGTCTGCTTGTCCCCCTGTTTTTATCCTGTGCTGCCTTTTCCCAGTGCGCTGCAAATCAGTTCCTGAGAGCCATCCCTCTCACCCCACCTCTTTTTGTTGCCAAACCCCTGCTCCAGCCTCTGTGCTGATCCATGGGAAGCCCCTTAGTGTGGAGGTGAGAAGCCGTCAGTGATGCCTCTGTGGCTGTTCCTTCTGCAAAGCCACCCTTTAAAGGAAAAAAAGTATTCCTCCTAGAGATGGGAGGTTTCAAGTATGTTCAAGGCTGCTGCTCCCACTGGGGTTTGCCTTTCATTGACCTTCTTCAGGCCTTTGCTGATACAACAGCTGCCTCTTGGGTCCCTTTTTGGAGTCTCTTCCTCCTCCTCCAGTTGCTTTAATGCATTGACTTGTCAAGTTTTTTACAGGGAACTTGTCCTGCTTTGAATAAGCAGTTCTCAAGCCAGGAGGCTATTTTATTATTTATGTGGGGCAGTAAAAAAGATTGATACTATTACTATGTACATTACAGTGCAACTTAAGCTTTTCTTTGGCTTTCTAAGCGTGATAAGTCTTTTATATAGCAGTATTCCAGAGCCTATTCTTTTGTGCAGTTATAAGCACGTTTTCTTTGGGTAATAAATGGTGCTAGCCTCTGAACTCAGAACATGAACTGAAGGTGTAAAAATGTTGTAGAGGCCATAGCTGTGACATGCCTTAGCTTGTTCTGATGTTAAGTGTTAAATGCAATGAAATCACCAGACTTGTCCACGTGCAGCAAGTTTTATCAGTGCTGTTTTACTAAAGGCGATTACTTGTAATGAATACTAGAAATTTTATCTTCACCTCAGTCTGTTTAAAAAAAAAAAAAAAAAAAAAAAAGAAAGTGAAATAATAAAGCTCAGTATTTGAAAACCTGGTTGGTTTGATTGGAAAAACCACTCATCCCCCCAGCTTAACGATTCAGGTTAACTTTTTACACAGGCAGTCTCAATTTCCCCAGGCAAAGGATAATGGAAACCACAGGAGTCATACAGCTGAGACACACCTGGTTTGAAGCCTGATAGCTCAAATAATTGGCAGCTAGACAGCTGTGTACCCCAGGGGCAGGTTCTGATGCCTGGCAATGTAGTGTCTGTTTTCTAGTTTCACATGAGCTCTGGAGGACTTCAAGTATTCTATTCTTCAGCAAATTAATAAAAGCTATAGACCTAGCTCTGACTTGTGATCACCCCTTCTGTTTCTTCCCATTATATAAAGATTAAAACAAAACAGAGCTCCCTAGTATATGAGGGTGAGAGGAGGTTTTGTGTTAAGTTTTCAGTGGGTTGTATGAGCCATATTACAGTGGAAAGATGTTCTCTGTGCAGCAGTGTTTCTTGCACACGAAATCATCCAGTTGCTTTTCTGAGGCTGATGTGATGAGCCACTGAATTGAGCACCCGATTAATGTTGTATTTTCTTTTTTTTTTTTCTTTTCTTCCTTTTGCTTTTTCTCTGCCTTCCTTTCTTCCTTTTCCTGCTTAACCCAGAAAAACTGATTGAGGGACTCAAATCTCCTGAGACTGCGCTTCTGCTCCCTGATATCCTGCCTCTCGCTGACCCTTTCGGTAGCGCATCAGATGCTGTGAATGGTAAAAATAAACAAAAGAAACCAATGCAGGGTACCTCCTCTTCCCCTCTGTCTGCCACAGCATGCCTTGTCCTGCATGATAACGTTTACCCTCCTGGGCTCTGAAAACAGCTGCTGATGTTGGTGAAATGCAATGGTAGGAAGTTACAGAGCTTGGGTAGAGGAGTGGTCATCACTGGGTGAAGAAGCAGCAGAAACCCTTCAGTTCCTGCAAAGGGCTGCGTGTGTGTGGCTGTTCTTGGGCACTCAAATTGCCCTGCATCAGCCCTTGGCAAGGCCTGTGTTGCCTTTGCTTTGGGGTATATTGTGAGGGTAAATGTCCTGGGCTGCCACAAGCCTGGATGTGGCAGGTTGCAAAGCAGCTCGAAGGTCTGAGTGTTGCAGAGTGACCAACTTGCCAAGTGCATTACAGGGGAATAATTGCAGGCTGCAGTTGCTTGCAGTCAGCTGCTCGTGGTTTTGGGTCCAAGCCAGGGTTCCTTGGCTCTGGTTGCTTTGAATGGAAAGGTAGGAAACAAGCTGCTGAACTGTAAGACTTCTTTACTTCCTTCAGCAATTCCTGACAGTTGTCTGAATGCTCTTAGAGCGTGATCCTACAAATCACAGAGACTCATTGCTATGCAAATGTAAACGTTCATGGAACTCTGTTAGGTTGCTCAGCTAAACCATTTCTAGCTCTGGTGCTGGGGTGCATCCTTGTTCTTCAGTCTCACTTCATGGCTCATTATCTTTATTTTGGTCCTTGAGAAAGAGAAATGTTATACCTGGCTGGTGTGACTGTGGTGACAGTCATCCTCTGTCTCTTCCCCTTTGCTTTAAGGATTATATAAACCCAAATCTTCTTATCCAGCCTCTGTAAGCATCTCCCTTTGTATCCACATACGGATATCAGTGTTAAGCAATACTGCAGACTGGTGTTTTCAGTAACATGTTGAGTTCCAAAACTTCTCACCTCTCACTCTGGACAGCAAACTTTGTTCCACTGAGCACAATATGAAAAAAGATCCCACACTGTGGCTGTGTACAAGCTTACCTGTGAATGTGCTGGGTGCTCCCAGTGGCTCTTTAATGCTGCAAGGAGACTCCGTAAAGGTCAGTGTTTTCTGTTCCTGGAAATGAGGTTTGCAAAAGCTTGTGGTTGCTTATCTGATTGCAGGGCAGCCACTGTTAACCTGCAGTTTCAGCCTTCGGATAGTTCAGATTGGGCTTTTTGTGCACATACACATCCAAAGCAAAACAGAACAAACTCGAATGCACCAAATCTGAGTGTATGAATCTTCCCTTGTAATTAAGTTAACGTCAGTCTGAGAGCATCTTGTAGCTCCTGGCATAGCTGCCAGGTATTAAAGGATCACTAAAGGATTCAGACATCTGTCTTCTTGGTTCTTACTTATGTGGTGCCTTGCAAACTAACCTCTGGCTTCTTCTCTGCTCTGGTGTTTCACACGTTTGGAAAGGAAAACCTGACGTAGCTGTTGAGAGCCTCATACCCGGCCTTGAGGCTCCACTGCCCCAATGCCTCGTGTCCCAGACTGAGTCGGTTGCTTCCAACAGGACAGGTGGGTGAGGCAGGAGGGGCTGTGGATGCACTGTGCTGGGGGTGGGCTGTGGAACAGTGCTATAATGAATCAGAAAGCACTGCCTGTGTAGACTGGAGCATCTCCTCTCACTGCCTTTCCCACCAGTGTAAATTGCTCTTGCTTGTATGTTTTCTAAGTGGGTGCTGCATGGTTCCTTAAGGTTTGAATGGTGCAGTATTACTTCAGCCCACCGTCTCGAAGCATTGCTCTGATGATGTACTTTGAAACCTGGAGCATCGCTTGTGTGGGATTTTATTGTCAAATACTCTACTTCAGGGAACAGGTAGCACCAGAGAATCTGTTGTGTGTTGCTAAAGGTGTGGGGAATCCCTTTGCCCTGAGCACAGAGCAGTAAGAAATGTTTTCCATTACAAAAAATGGTTTGTGCTGGCTTTGCTTCAGTGCTTCGTACACTAAACGGATGGGAATAGGAATGTGGGAACATGAACTTAACACTGTCTGTGTCTTGTTCTACCTGGCTGCCTTGGGATGCTAACCTGGATTCAGACTCTCTCACTGGGGAAGACTCTCTGCTTGACTGTTCTCTGCTTTCTAACCCTGCCGCTGACCTCTTGGATGAGTTTGCTCCTGTGGCTTTCACGACTCAACCTCACAAAGGTAAACTGTTCCTTTTGCCTCTAATCCTCACCAGCCCCGGGTCTTTACCTGATGTGAAGTGAGAAGCTGATAGCAGTTTGTGCAAGCAGATGCTATAACCCACGTTGTGGTGGTGGGTTTTTTTTTTTTTCTATGCCATTGTTTTGTTTTCTTCCCATGCCAGTGGAACTTGTAACGCTCATGGAAGTACTAAGGGGATAATACAGATTGAAGTGTTCAGCCTGAGCATAAATACAGAGGGGTGGTATTTTTTACAAGACAAAGTAACACAGTGAGTTTATAGGGCAGGTAGGCTTTTGTGTGCAACCCTTCCTCAGGCTTGTGAGTACACTCATTTTGCCATTTGCACACGTGATCTAATGCCTTGATGCTGCAAGTGAGCCTGATAAGGATCTATTTTGATGTCAGAGGTTTCTGAAACCAACTGAGCATGTCTTGTTTGTCAGTGCTTATGTCTGTAGCATTTGACTGAGCTCCTTCAGTTCTGGAGGCTGTTTGCATTTTCAGAGGTTATCAGGAGGAGGCTTTTCAGTCTACAGTGTCACAGCGAACATGAGTGAGAGCCTTAATACAATATCCAACTGAAAAATGTTAGAGTTGTACTCTAACACAAAGCAGCAGAGTGCAGAGGAGGAGAAGGTGGTGTGTGATGATTCCTAAGAGTTGCAGCTCAGCTTTTACGGGGCTGATTCTTTGGGCTTATAGGGGACTTATCGAGATACTGTGCTGTGGTCTGAGTTCCGTTCCCTGTCCCAGCCCTGGGAGGTCATCTTCATTCAGATGGCTTTTTTTCCAGGCTGCGGAGCATCCAGCTGAAATCTGGGCCCTCTCTGTGGTGTAGCTGCAGCAGTGGAACTGGAATAGTTTGCAGAGGTCTCAGTTGGTGTGATGTGTATGATCAGTTCTTCCTGCTCTGTTCTGGCACACTCACAGGTTAAAGCAGTTGTGATCAGTGTGTGTGTCCCTTAAGGGCAATGGCAAATGTCAGCAGACTCATAAGCCGTGCTTGGAGTGAATATTGGGAGCAGGACCAGGACTTCTGTTCTATCTTTTGCCTTGAGAAGACAGAGCTAGAGCTTGAATGCTAACCATGGGTGCCCCTTAGCAGTGGGTTTTACTTAGCTCATTTGGTAAGTATCCCTATAGCAACAGAAAATGATCCCTCCTTGGGGGAATCGCTGTAGGAACTCTGTAATCAATTTTTACACTTGATGACACTTCAGAATTAGATTGTGTTTCTCATAGAGCTTTTGGGTTTAAACAAGCAGTTGCTCTAATTGCTCATTGCTATAATACACTTCCATGCCACTTTATTTTGAGTAAATGGCTTGAAATGTTCGTCGAGCAGTTATTACTCCATGCCTGGAATGCAACAAAGCCAAAACATTGTTGGTGTGACTTGATGAGAAAACAAATTAAGAGATTTCTGCGTGACTTCTCCCAGACTGCCCTGCTGTCCCGTCTGGGATGAGAGGCTCACCCTTGCATGGGAAAGTGAGACTTTATCAGTGGACTGGAGGGAGGAAGAGAGGGAATGGGAGGCTAAGCATAAACCCATCCCAAACTACTTCATGGCTTCTCCTCAAACACTGCTTTTGTAGCTGTGGGTGCTTCCATTAACTTCTCTCTGCTTTTTTGTTTTGTTTTAATTCTCCAATCCTGGCTTTGATGTAAAGCACTGATGGGGCAGATGCTGCTGCCCCAGGTACAACCAGCCTTTGAAATTGCAGTGCTGCGAGTTATCAGCGGGACTGACAGCATCTGAGAAAGCAAGCTGCATTTTGGGCATGGACTGATCCTCCAGCCAAGGCCGAGCATCCTTTTCTTTGTGCTTCTCTGGGCTGTTGTGTTTTATGGGTGCAGTGGTTTTGCTCAGCTTTCAGGATTCTTTAACTTGCGTTTCCTTGTATAGCTTCTTGTGTACCAAACACAAGAGGAATGAGCAATTGTAGTTACAAATGAAGTGAGATGGAAATAGGATGCTTGCAGAGGTTCCCAGGTGCGTCCGAAAGAACCACATGTAACTCCAGAGACACGGATGACAAGACTTTCTGTTAAGATGAAATGTCTTTGACCCTTCAGAGCCTAATCTTCTGTAAAATCTGTATTCTTTTCCTGAATCTGATCTTCTAGAGGACAGAACTCTTCTACAAATGGCTCCTTGCATCACCCGAAACTTGATAGTGTATTTGTCAGCTTTTGGTAGAGAATTTTTGTTCGTGATCTCCTGGCAACGTTCCTTTTCTTTGGAAGCCATTGACTCGTACGTGTCCTTGCTATGCTTTCAGAAGTACTTCAGGCAGTAGCTGAGAAGCACACTTTGGAAGGTATTCTAGATGTCTGAAGAAGCTGGTAGTGAAGTAGTGAGAGTGTGGAAGTCCCTGAAGGTCTGTGATAGCTTGATAAGGCAGATCAGTGCCTGACCTGCTGTGGAGGTGGCTGAAAGCCTCTTACCAAGTGTCTAATTCCTGTTAGGGTGGCTTAAAATGACGGGAATTATGTGCCAGGACTGCTTGAGGTGACTTCAGAGCCTTTTTGGATGCCTGGTTACATCTTAGATTTCCAAGGAGTCTGACTTCCATATTGAATTTGTTTTATCCCTGCGGGTGAAAGTTCAGGGGGTCTTGCCTTGGGTAGATGACTGGAATTCCTTCTGTGTCTTTTCCCAGCCCTTGTCTTCTCCCTGTGCATGAGAGCTGGTAACTGGAGAGCCACATCACTCTACCAAACTGTTCTATGTCTGATGGCCACAGGATGATCACCACAGCACTGAGCTATGCCAGCTGTTGAGCCTTTGAACTGGCTGAACTTGATTTTGGTTCTCATGTCTTGCCTTGCCTTTTGGTTCAAGTTTTGGGTTTTTTTTCCTTTCTACTTTCGTATTTAATTGGCTCTTTTACTTCTTACCTTCTTTACCAAAGACTTACCAACTTTATTTCACATTTTAAATGAAACTCCTGCTTCTAAACCCTGTCTCTGAAAACATTAAGATATTCTAACACTTTTTGGCAATTCTAACCAGCTTTCTCTGCTATCTTTGCTTCTATACCTCTGTTTCTCCTCTATGCTGCAGAAGATACTAACCTGATAGCAGGCTTTGATGCTCCTGAGGGCTCTGAAAAAGTGACAGAAGATGAGTTTGACCCAATTCCAGTGTTGATATCCAAAAATTCACAAGGTAAGCCAGGATTTGGGTGTGAAAAAGGGAAAGAAAAAGAAAGAAACAGTGAACGTAAATTCTGGGGCAGTGGTGTTACAGCATAAAATAATGCAAATCACAAACTATAAAGGTATTAACACCGCAGTATTTAGAGAGCTCAGCCTTTCTCTGATTTGTATTGGCCCTGAAGTGTCTCTGGGTTCTTTATTTCTGAAAAGATTGCATGGCCAGAAAGACATTATAGGCTTGCAAGCACCTTCAAGTCCCATGAAGTAATTCCTGCCAGTCTGCCAGGCAGGGCACACCAAAACCTCTGTGCCTAAAGTACAATGCCAGACTTCTGCTCTCTGAGCTTTTTGCTTATTGCTCAAGCCAGCGGAAGGAGAAAGTGAACTTGGCATGATGCACAAGAGAGGGAAGTGATAACAATCATTTATAACCCTGAGACTCCTGCTGCAAGTGAGTTTTTCATTTCTGATTGGTGATTTTTCAAAGGTGCTTGTGGGAACTGATTGTGAAAAGTCTGGTAGATGGTACCCACCTCCTTTGAAGAGCTTTCTTGGTCCTTAGGACACAGGCTGGAAAGATTATCCTTTTACAGCATTGCTGTCACCTACATCGTATTAATGTGATCTTTGCAAACAGTTGTAGCATGAAGTAAGGTTGAAACCAAGGAACAGCACTGTTGCCCTGAAACAAATGATTCTGCTGAGTAGGGAAGCGTTTTGCAGTATGGCCAGTCGGATGGATCTTCTCTGTGCAGCCAAGCCTTCAAAAGGCTTTACCAGCTTTTGGTATGCTAGCTTAGGTTCGGAAACATATTACAGAGCTCCTTTTGTCTGATTATGTTTTTCAGTTTGGTAGAACTATTTTTTGACTCCCCTAATTACCATTTTTGTTTACAGCATGAGTTTGCTGTACACATGCTCTGCATCTAATGCTAGCTTCCAAAGACTTGTTAGGAATGTTCTCAGACATTAGAAACTCTGCTCCAGCTGGAAGTCAGAGAAGATTTCTCCCAAAGTTGGGCCAAGATAGGCTACCCTGAATAACGAAGAGCATCTTCCCTTCATTGTCAAAGCACCAATTATAGAAAGCTCAGCTCTCCCTGAAGTGGTTGGAAGCTCAAAAGATGCTCTTAAAACAGCAGCTAATTTTCAAGATGTATAACTTCAAACAATCCTTTCCATTGAGAGTACTTGCAATGGCCTTATAGATCCTGTAGCAAGGACAGAATTCTGCAGCTTAGATGTAAACTGGGGAAAAAGAAATGGTTTGTAGAGATTCCCCTGGGCAGAGAAGCTGCTGTGATGTTTTCCCATGCAAGTCTAGCAAGCTGGGTTTGGAGGGGAGGGAGAGGGTGGAAGAGCAAGCAGAGGGAATGTTGTTGCTGTCGTGATGCAAGTAATGAGAAGAGCTTGAGCAAGTTTGATGTTTTGCTTTGACTTTATTTTTTTCTTGCTTGCTCTTGAACATCTGAAACTGTCGTGTGTGTGTCCTGTTCAATACTGAATTCCTATCTCTCACACTTTCAGGTGGGCATTCTAGAAACAACAGTGGAAGCTCTGAGTCCAGTCTTCCCAACATAGCCAGGTCTTTACTGCTGGTGGATCAGCTCATAGACCTGTAGCAGTGACACAGTAGCAGACGCAGTTTCTGTAACGTACCTAATCTTCTGTTTTCATTTCCAGAGGAGTTACCTTCAGTTGTGGTTCTTTTTCTTGTGTTGGTTTTTTTTTTTTTTTTTTTTTTTTTCTCCTTAATTCAAAGAAAAACAAATCTGCCAACAGGAGACAGTCACCCACCTTTCTCCCTGTCCTCCCATGCCCCAGGAAAGATTCTGTCTCAGTTCTCCAGGTAGTCCTCTCTAAAGCTGGTAAAAACCAACCTGCTGTGGTTCCTTTTGCACCTCTCTGCTAGCCTGTGTCTAAAGGGAGCACCATCATTAGCCGCCCTGCTGAGATGTACACATAGCACCATGGAAAGCCTAACTATAACTGATGTAGATAACTGTAGCTGCTGTATGATCCCTGTTGTACAACAGACTCCTTTCTCTTTAGAGTAGCGCGTAAAACTGTGTTTCAATCCTTGCATTTGTGTTTCTGGGTTTGGTTTATTTTTCGTTTTGTTTTGTTCCTTTATTTTTCTGATGAATGGGCAGGAGGAAAGGGGACAGGTAAAATTAGGAGGGATGCCCCTCTCCTGCAGAGCGCAGGTTAGGAGAGCTGGTGTTTCTCATTGTCAGTATATGCTTCAGAGGAGGAAAAAGCACTGAATTCTCCTGCAGTAGCCTTGCTTAGTACCTCTGGTGATGGTGCATATGAAGAGAGTTTTCTGGACTGCCCCCAGCTCGTGGTTTGCTGTTTAACAACCCTGCTTGTGAATGGACTGTGCTGCTTGGGGTGAAGGGGGGGGAGGGGGGAGGAGGAGAAAAAAAGCAAAAAAAAATACAAAAATTACAAAAAAAAAAAAAAAAGCCACCAGATTGTTAAAGCTGCAAAAATGATCCCGAGTGAAATATAACAAGATTTTGAACCAAATATGTGTGAGTATGGCTGTGATTAGCTTTTTGTTGACTTTTTTTTTTTAGGCTGAAAAGGGCATTGTGGCAGCAGCAGGTGTATTTTCTGTGACTATTTCTGTGTTTGACTGGAAAAGCAAAGAATCCCCCCCCCGACCTACTGTAAATTGTGTACGAAACAAATTGTCCTACAGTTGTTTGTCTATTTTTACTCCTGGTTTTAGTCAAGCATCTGGTATCTGTTCTGGGTTCCCCGTTTTCTCTTGTAACTGCATATAGTGCAAACGAGTTAAGTATGGACCCTTTCTCTTTCTGTAGACAAAGATGACTGTGGACTTTATTCCACTCCTTGGTCTTTGTGGATCAAGCATGTACTTGGTTCAGATGGTTTGAAATAAGTGCTGCTACGACTCGATGGGTTTTACCTTTTCTTTTTCCCTTCACACGCTTAGTTTGTCTACTAGCTGGGTACGCTCAACTTGTTTTCATGGGCTTATGGTCATGAAGTCCAGAATTTCTATCTTGTATTTGAAAGCTCTTTCTGAACGGAAGGACTCTTCCTCTGTAGTGGAATTATTACTAGCTTACTGCTAACCTTGTGTACGTGTATGTAGCTGTATTAGTAAAAGTGCAGTTTCCCATGTGCGAAAGTATGAACGACTGAAACATGTGTGACCTCTTGCTAAGAAGGAAAGAAACCCAAGTTTGTGACTGCTCCGTTCCTATCTCCGGTATCTCCGCTATTCCCCCTCCCCGACACTTAGTTTAACAAATTCTGTACATAGAACTACCATCAATCGTGTCTGCTCTACATTACTCTTCTTTTAAAACCTACACTTAATAATAAAAGTATTGCTTAAGTGTGTTGTATCATTACATGTGTATACTGCACTTTCCAAGAGAAGCTTTACATGAGAACTATGGAAATGACCTTAGTAAAATTGTGGATAGAACTTTATTATTATTATTATTATTTTTTGTTTTATATTCCTAAAGCACAGGCAAGCTGGACTGGAAAACATGAAGATGTTATAGATAGAAAGTTATTGTATAGTCAGATACTGAGAATATATGAAAAGAGAATGGATTTTAAAAAGTAACCATCTACTGTATATTAGAAACAAAGATTTCTGTGAATTAAAGTACTTTTAAAGAATGTTTAAGGTTTTAAATCTAATGGCACTTGTTCGAGGGTTCTGGAAAAAAAAAAACATTATAAATGCACTGGGTTGTTAATAATGCTATTAAATAAGCAGATGTGAATGTTCATTTTATTGCTTTTTCAAGTAGCTATTTGTGGAGCCGGGTGGGAAATACGATGCAACAGCAGCACGTGTGTTTAGAGATGTTGGCCAAAGCTGCTTCGTCAGAGACTCGCCCCTTACTTGCTAAATGAATGAAAGATGCAAGAAATGAAATGGGAAAGGGGGGGATGGATACATGGGGTTAATGTTAAGCTCTCCAAAGAGTGATTGTCCTAGAGGCAATGGGTCAGGGCTGGTTTGCTGCTCAGAAGCTGAGCAGTTTGTGTGAAAGCTGCTGCTGTGAAGGAACAAATTGAGCTTTCATCCAGTGTCCATGTGGAGGAAGTTTGGTACCGGTATTCCTGACATCGTGTAAAAAGGGTTCTCTTATGGTTACAGCCTTGTTTGGAGCTGTGGGAAATGTTTCCTCCCTCCTTTCAAGGGTTGTATGGTTGGATGCTGTTACGTAATGCAAACCTGCAATCTGCAAAGAGCAGCAGAGTGGTTCTGTTCTGTACCTTTGATGCACATCAGGGTGATGGAGGAGCCTTTCTGCCCCACTAAGCTTGAGCTTGTAGTGCCTTCGTGTCCACTTTGACATTGGTTCTTTTGATGGATCCTTCCGGTGCTTCAAATGCAACTGCAGTGCACCAAGCAATTTCCCTTCAGCTCAGAGTTATTCTTGAGATGCAAGAATAAACTCTGCTTTTGGGGTGGTTCATTTTTATATGGGAATAGGGCTGGTGGGTCAGTGCAGCTGCCCCCAAAAAGCAGGCTGTTGGGGCTTCCTCAGTTCTGCCTGCCCCATCATCACTGGGCTCCTTGCCACTTGGTGGAACGGGAGGTGAATGAAGGTGCATCCTGACAGTCTGAGAGCTGGCTGCAAGAGGCACCTGGGGCTTTGTGGCAGAGCCACTGCATCTAAGTGTTATTTTTAGAGAGGAGCTGCTTCTAAGTGCATGCTAATGGCTATATTCCTACTTGGAAGGGCTCAGGAGGTTCTGTCTCCGGTGTGTTCTTCAACCTGAAGCCTCACAGGGAATTGTGTGAGTGGCTTTCCTAAGCCACCTTATTAAAAAAACAACTTGAGATATTAATAGAAAATCAATAAATCACGTTACTGAAATGGATTCTGTTCAGACCAAAAGGCAGTTGAGCAAGTTTTGGAGTTACCCAAGCAAACGGACAAAGTGGAATATGTGGGTTACAGCAACGGAATGGTGTGCTGTATTCTGAGTGTGTGCAATACATGTGTGTGTGTCTGTATAAAGTAAGCTAATTTCCTGTTAGCCAGTACAGTTCCTGGTTCAGAACTCTCATATATAGCAGTGGGTAGGACCTGGCCTGGATGTTGAGGAGGAGAGAGCGTAACATAGAGGAGTGCTCTGTGGGTGAGGCTTACTGGTTTGTTCTGCTGCTGTTCATCCCCGTGACTTCTTTGAGGTGTGGATGCTGCACATTAACACTGCGCTGCTCTGTCACAATGCACAAAAGGGGGGGGGAGCTCACTTTTTCCCTGCGTTTTTCTTGCAGTTAGTGAGTGCGGGTGGTGCCTTCAGTTCCTGCCCTGCCTCACTTTGCACAGTTGTTTGCAGCACGCAAAGTGTGCCAAAAGCAGAGGATGAAATCCCTTATTTCTGGAAATGAAGGACACTGGAGCTGCTCCCCGTGTGCTGTGCAGCGGCTTTGGGTAAAAAGTACTTCATTTTGCTGCCTGAATTGTCCGGTGATGATGGGAAGGGTGCTGCGGAGCTTCAGTGTTTGGTTGTTGGCTATTTCAAGAATGAAGGAATGAGAAATTTGTTAACCTTTTTTAAAGGCCGAGCTGGTAGTCTTGCTTAGTAGTGACTGCACAGGTTTTTTTAACTGCCTGTTACCGTGTGTCGATGAGACCTTCCTGACTTCAGCCAGATGGACTCAGTTGTTTGGTCAAGAAGCAGCATTAGGCTCCAGGAATGTCTCTGCCTTCCCCCGGTGTGTTGGGCTCAGATCCAGAAGTGAGATCATCTCAGTGACTGCTCTGCCTCCTTGCAGCCCCTGTAAAAGGGAGAGGAAATGTTTTACAGCTCACCCAGCTATTTCAGTACCTCGCCGCTTCTGGGTGGTGCTTCCCATGAAAGACAGGATCCCTGTGTGTCAGTGCTGTAGCTCAGGGTTTAAGCCATGTCTTCAGGTTGCTCTCTGCATGTGAAATTGTGACCTATTTTCTGGGGCTTTTCAGGCAATCCAGAAGCAGAAGCTCTGCTGCCCACACCCTTTGTAGGGCAGGGTGTGCAGAGGTGGGTTTGTCCTTGAGGTTCTCCCTTAGTAATAAAACTGTGCCTGCCCATAATTGGGGAATTGCTCCTTTTTTCAGCTAATTGCTTTGTATCTAACCGCAGAATAAAAACAAGCGTGCTCAAACGTCTGAGTGTAGGAGGTTATGGGTGGAGAGAGGAAAGGTCTGAGCCATTGTCTGATCGGATGTGTGCCCAGCTGAAGTGAAGTGCTGGCACTACAGCAAAGGAGAAAACTGTTTACAAGTATTCCAAGCTCGTCTTGCTTTTGATGCAAGGAAAGCGAGAAAAGAATGAGATTTTTATTCCCCTCAAAATAAAGCGTTCTGCCTGTCCTGCAGTGCCTCCGGATTTGGAGAGGCTGCTGCTGTCCAAAACCAACCTTACAGCCTGTCAACCCTTCTCTTACTCTGGCCCAGCTGTTGTTGCTTGTGTGAACGTAGGCACAACCAATGCAAGCAACTCTTTAACAGGAGAATCCTCTTCAGGTGACTTGGTTGCCCGGTTCTTGTGTGAATTGGGTCATTGGTTTGCCATATTCTCTATGATAAATGCATTTTTCCTTTTTTTTTTTTCTTGTGAACGCTGTGTTTCAGTGAGGGCTGGGGTCATTTGGAGGCATCTGTGTGGTGTGGCAATGGGTCTTGCTCTGTTTATCCCCTGTAAGCTCAAAATCCCTCGATAATACCTGGTGATAGATAACCTGGAAGAAGGAAACACTGTAGACGCATCAGTCCTGTTATCAAACTGAGCTTAGTATCTGAGGTTGAGCCATTGCTGGCAACACGGGCTTCAGGAAGGATAGACAGTATTTTTGTAGAGTAACTTACAAAATGTTCACATATCTACACTGTCTTCATTTAGCAGTGTAATGTATCAAAGTGAATAGTTTCCCAATAAATAATGATTTTAATGCCTAATGAATGAGTGCTGTGTCTTTAATTGAGAAGCGGATGAGGATGGGTTAACTTTGTCAAAAAAAAAAAAAGAAGATACGTAAATCCAAACCATTAAGCGGGGCAGATTAATTAGTGTTGTTATGGGGACGTGACAGTGCTGTTTTGTCACCACAGGGGCGGTTGGGTAGAGCCTTGCTGGTCAGTGGGCACCAAACCACCTCCCCTGTTCTTCTTGCAATTCGTACTGCTTAGATCTCACGTGCTTTTTCCCATCCTCTTGCTAACATGAGTCCAATGACATACTCCTAACCTGCCAATAGGTCTTTGAAGGTAAGAGATCTTCTGTTCTGTCTGTTGTGAGTCCTGAGGCAAAACCGACCCCATCTTGGGCTCCTGTAGAAGAGCAGTACAGCAAGCACCGTCCCTATTAAACCAGCAAGAAGCCAGCCAGATTGCTATAGTGATGTTAGCTACCTCATTTGCAATCGTGGTATGGATTGTTTAAAATCACTTGTCTTGCAACGGTTTAAAATAGTGCTGCTATAGTTACCAGAATTCATTAAAAGCTCCAGGCTGACATTTAGCAGATTGGAAGGCATCCCTGCCTGCTCTCTGTGCCCGGGTGCGATTCCACGTAGCTGTGGGCTGGCTTGCACCAAGAGGCAGTGCCAAGCTGTGCGTCTGCTTGCAGGGTGCTCCCGTGTTGATAAGCAGAATAAAACGACAAGAACCGAGGCCTCCCTCTAGGCAGCAGCGTGGCGAAGTGCAGACCTCTCTGGTTGTGGTCGCGGGTGGCACAGAACCCCCGTGGAGCAGTGCTGAGTGTGCCCATTTGTCTGTCAGACATCTTCCATCTCCTGCAAACAACGTGCCCCCGAGTTGTGAAGCGGTGCTGAGCTGTGCCCCTTTGCGTGCCGTAAATTCCCTCCCTGGCATTTTGATTTGATTTCATTTTCCCTCTCCTTCCCGTTTTTTCCATGCGTGGTGGTGGTTTAAATCCGAATATCGTGACATTTCTTGTGTGTTAAGTACCTCTCATCTTTCTTTGCGACAAAGGAAACGCAGCTTGCTGAGTAACGCTCTTTTTTTTTCTTTGCATTTTTAGGGCTGCAGAGGGATCCTGCCCTGTTTCCAGCTGCACCTCTCGATCTTTGCAAAGGCCCCGCTGCCAGCGATGGACTTGCTTTGTACAAGACTCAACCGGAGGTGAAAACGCAGCCCAATGCTGAGCCCTACAATGCCGCACGAGATGGCCCTTCGAGCAACAGCTCCTTCTACAGCAGCGAAGGTGAGGGGACAGACCACGAAGGGGACATTTTGGATTGCAGTGGTTCCAGGCCTTTGCTGCTGGATTCGGAAGAGGAGGAGGAAAGCTGCAGGCCGGGCGCGGGCTTCCTGCAGGCCGGGCCCAGGGAAAAGAGGGACATTTCCAGGGAGCGGCATCCCCACACGCAGGCCGCAGAGATGCCGTTCCCTGCCTTCCAGTCGCACTCTGGGGAGGTTTTTAATGAACCCGATGTCTTTGCCACGGCTCCTTTCCGCAGCTCGAGGAAAGCACCCGATGAGGCGGACGTCTTCACCAAAGCTCCTTTCATCTCCAAGGGCAGCGCGGCTCTCCGACACCCGGAGGAGGCGGATGTGTTCCTCAGAGCCCCTTTCACCAAAAAGAAGAGCGTGGAGGAGCTGTTGTCTCACAGTATGCCCAAGGAACCGCTCGTGTTCCTCAGCCCAGCAGCTGACGTCCAGCACAGAACCACCCCTGCGTTCCAAAGCCTGGATGCGGTGGTCTCTGGGCCCTCGGCGAGGCCGCAGTATCCTTCAGCAGGCTTTGCTCTGCTGACCAACCTTCCTCCTTCTGTGAGAGCAACAGAGGAGCACAGCCCTCCTCCAGGCACTCAGCCGGAGCCCAGCGAGCGCAGCCCAGCCCAGGCCGGCCCTCAGGAATGCACGCTGGGCCTGGCTGCGAACAGCCGGCCTTTCCGTCCGCAGGCCTTGTCCAAGTACTCCCGTCACTACAGCCCAGAAGATGGGCCTGGTCTCGACGTCCAACCCATCGCTGCTTACAAAGTGGTTTCTCAGACCAACAGGCAGGCCATAGCGGGCTCTGTCTCCGTTGCCCCGCTGGCTGCCAGGACTACGGAGCTGCCCGCCGCCGATCCTTTTGCTTCAGCTCCATTTCCTTCCAAAGCAGCAAAGCAAAAGCCTTAATGTGCTGTGAGCTGGGGGTGTTCCCAGCAGAACGCCTCCCGCAGGACCTCGAACCTCTTTGTCCAGTCGGATGACATAGCAATATATATATATATTATTATTTTTCAGTCAGAACTCTCTTTGCAGTGATATAGTTGAACTGTTTTAAGTTATGTTAGCTAGTCAGAACGCCTGGTTCTCAGGATCATCATATCCTCTTCAGTTACGTCTTTACTTCCTCCTCTCACTGCCTTCCCCAAGTTATTTTGTCAGCAATATCCCATACCTTCTGGCTCTGGCTAGGGAAAGGCACTGTAAGGTTAATTAGCTGGCATGTTAATTACAGAGCGAGTCAAGCGTGAGGACTGGCTGGTGCTATGGCAAGGAAGCTATTTCACAGGTTCATGGCTTATTGAGGTTTTTCCCATTAGTTCTGGAGGACAGCAAGGTGACGCTTCTTGTTGCTGATGGTGACAGTGAGCCTGGCAGCTCTGGGGTGTGTGCGTGTCATGCATGAAATATGTCAGTGCCTTCCGTTGCTCATCTTGCAAATGCTCCAGGTTAGCAATTAAAGCTGCAGGAAAGAGATCTGTCGGGTTGTTAGATGGAGAATTAAAAGGTCAAAAGTGTGGGATTTCCCCAAGTGTAGGACCCAGAAATCTGCTTTTGGTGTTGTAAAGGGGAGAGCTTAGTGGGAGAGTGTATTGTGAAGACAACTGGATGGCTGTCCTGATCTGCGTGTCTCATTTGGTGTAATTTGGCCTTGGCTGCAGTCTGGTTCAGCCGGTGGATGCCAGCAGAGAGCTTGGGTCTGGGTTTATCAGTTCTACCTTTTGTCGACTGAGATGATCTCAGACAAAATCTGTTCGTACTCCTCTGGGAATATTTGGTGTACTTTGTGCTTCCTGCCGTGTTCCCAAAGAGAAAGGCAATTTGTTGCTGTTTGTTCTGCCTTTGGTGCAGTGAATCCCCATGCTGTGTTTGGTGGGAAAATAGTGCTGTTCCTGGCCAGCAAAGGCTGTAAGCTGCTTTCAGATTATCCAGCTGTGGGGGCTCACAGTTGCTGTATGGTGTACCTGTCTAACAGGCGTTGGTGCTGCAGGATGTCTCCCAAGAAGAGTGTTTTGTTTTCATTTTCAAGGGCTTGACATCCGAGGAAGAATCTCTGTTGACTCTGATAGTTTCTATTGAATCCCTTAGAAGCTTTGCAGTGTCTGTTTCCTGAGGGAATTTGAGCCTCATCCTGTAAGTCGGAGCTTTGCACTGAGGACTGAGGGCAGGATTCCCTTTTGCTGCACACCCTTTTGCCAAGCAGGAAGGGGGGAGGGTGGAAAAGCCCCAACCAGCAGGAGCTGGAGAGCAAAGCACAAGTAGAACCCCAATCTCGGTTCCCCTCCAGCATCTTCGGTTGCAAGAGGTGAGCCAACGCCACTGCTGGCTGTGCTCAGCCTTGGGTTTGCTGGAGGGCAGGAAGAAGTTGGGACACCTGAGAGCAGGCTGGCTGTCAGGGTGCTGTTTTCCTTTGCTCCTTCACCACTGGTAGTAGCAGTAAGTACTGTAGGGAGATTTGTGGTTTCCCTGGAGATGTCTTCAGCTAAGCTGAGGCTGTCGTT
The DNA here is from genome assembly GCA_030625065.1 of Alectoris magna. NCBI lineage: Eukaryota > Metazoa > Chordata > Aves > Galliformes > Phasianidae > Alectoris > Alectoris magna. The sequence goes on from CM060587.1 coordinate 1,603,064, forward strand.
GATGGTGTTCCCTTCTCATCGGGTTTTCCCATTCAAATGACATCCCCGAAAGTGCAAGGCGTTGCTAGGTGTGGGTTCAAGGTATTACCTCTGCTAACTGGATTTAGGTTCTCTGCTTTTCTTCCGTTTTTACTTGAAAAGTTGCCTTTTGAATCAATCTGTGAAACTTCTTACAGCGCCGCATCCAAGTTGCGCTTAGGAGAAAGCGAGCATAGCTGGAGATGCATTCACCCACTGCCCTGCTCTTGCCCTTCAGACCTCACTGCCCTGCACTGCCACAGGATGAAGGGACAAAGCGCATTCAGGTTGAGTTGGGCTGGATTTCCAGCTGGGATTTTGGCAGTGGATATTCTGCAAGCACTTTACACAGAGCCCCAGAAGCTAACGAGCCTGCCAGCTCCGATGGTTTTACATGTATTTTTGGGGGTAGGGGCAGCTTGTTTGCATCTCTGCCTGTGACTGATGAAGGAATGGGACTTCTGGTTGTGGTCAGAAAATTGAATTTCAATACCAGTTAGTCTGTATAGCATTCTAGTTTCCAACCTCCTAATTCTGCATGGCCGGTACGGCAGCTTCAGTATCATGAATTATAAGCCAAAATTTCACTTCTGTATTATGAAGCCGTTTCTAATGGACGTGGAATGATCGTGCTTATAGTTTTCTTCGCCACCTTGCTGGTGCTGTTAATGAAATGAGCCTGGTATGGCCTAAACGCAGCATTTTGGGGTCAGTTTTCTGAACAGAACCACTGGTTCCACCTGTCCAAAGCTGTAGCACAACCTGCCCTGGGTCCCCAGAACGCACCTCGGTCCTGTGACAATCGTAGCCACAATCCTTACCCACTGAACGTCAGCGATGCACTTAGAGACATTAATCACAGTATCTGCATGCGAAAAGTAAAAGGAAGAAGCATCATGCTGGGCTCTCCATGCCTCGCTGCCTGTCTGCACAACAGCACGGGACTGCTCCTGAAGCTCACCTGTGGGCATGGTGTGCACGGAGCTCACATTGCATCCGCAGTCGTCCTCGGTGTCGCTCAATCAGGCACGGCCCAGTGAGACCCGTTTCATTGTTGAACTCTCAATCACTCCAAAGCGGGAATCGGTTACTTTAACTCAGCTTCCACCAAAGACTCTTGTGTTGGGGAGTTGAATTTTTTTTGTTTTGTTTCTTTTTGTTGTTTTTGTTTTTTTTTTCCCCCTGTGTTCACGGTGTTAATTCAAGGCCTTTCAGTACACCGAAAGACTCCAAAAAGCGTTCTTACAGCAGGTATCCTGATGGTGAAATCTTGTTCCGTTTCTGAAACACATTCCTGAAACCTGATCCCTTGTGTCAGTATTCCTAAAAAGATGCCACGGCCTGAAGGTTCCATTGGCCATCGTGTTGTTCTCCTCTGGGGGCTGGTGATGTCCTTGGGTCCCCTGTACCCATCTTAGGGGCTGGAGGTGTTCTGGGGTCCCCAGTCTCATCTTGGGTCTGCCAGTGTTGTGGGGTCCTCAGATCCCATCCCGGGGCTGGTGACATCCTGGTGCCCCATCCTGGGCCTGGTGATGGGTGGGGGATCCCCTGTCCTCCTCCTTGGGGTTCTTTGGTCCCAGCCTGGGGCTGGTGATGTCCTGGGGTCCCCTGTCCCCATCCCAGGGTCTAGAGGTGTTCTGAGGTCCTCTGGTCCCATCCTGGGACTACCAGTGTTGTGGGCTCCTCAGATCCCATCCTGGGGCTGATGTCCTGGGGTTCCCTGTCCTCATCCTTTGGGTTCCTCTGGTCGCATCCTGGGGCTGGTGGTGGCTGGGGGTCTCCTGCTCCCCTCCTGCCACTGGTAATGTCCAGGGTCTCAAATTTGTATGGCCGTGGCTGCAAATGGATGGAGTTGTGTCACTCTCCGGGCGTGATGTCTGTGTTCCTGGTAATCACTATGAAGAAATGTTCAAGCTGTAAACTTCTGTACATTTATTAAAGCTGTACCTGATTACAGCACGTTGTCCGTGCCATCCTTCTCCCCTCTGTATGCAGAATTGGGGTTATAAAAGGTAAAAAGGGCGGGGAGATAGAAAGAAAGAATCAGGGGAGGTGCAGCGGCGCTGATGGGTGTGGGGGAAGCTACCCAGGCGCGTTCCCGTCCAGGCGCGTTCCCGTCCAGGCGCGTTCCCGTCCAGGCGCGTTCCCGTCCAGGCGCGTTCCCGTCCAGGCGCGTCTCTGCCGCCCTTGTCCGCCAGGGGGCGCTGCAGTGCGCGGGGCGGAGCGGCAGCCCCGAGGAGCGCCAAGATGGCGGCTGCGCGGTGGCTCGGCGCGGCTGCGGGGCTGGGCGGCCGGTAGGTGACTGCGGGCCCCGCGCTGCCCCGGGCCGGCGCACGGAGCCCCGTGTGCCGACCCCCGCACTCGTTCCCTTCCTCTCTGAGCGGTGCTGCGGCTTCCTGGAGCTCTCCGAGCTTTCTTGGCCTTCCCCTTCCCTGATGCAGCGGGGCGGATGTGGGTGAAGTTACGTCCTCCCCTTCCTCCTCGTTACAGTGAGGGCAGCCCCCCCCACCCCCCGCCCGAGTGCTCTCAGGGCTGTAAAGTTAGGACTGATCCCCCCCAAAACGCCCTCAGGAGCTGTAATGAAGGGCTGGTACCCCCCGAGATGCCCCCAGGGGTGTGCAGTGAAGGCTGACCCCCTTCCAAAAAACACCCTTAGGAGGAGCTGCACTGAGGTCTCATCCCCCCAAAAATGCTATCAGGGGTGTGCAGTGAGGGCTGATTCCCTCCAAATGTGCTCAGGAAGGGGTCCTTATTTCCCCCAGAGCATCCTTAGGGTGGTGCAATACGATGAAATCCCCCCCCCCCCCCCCCCCCCCAGGATTGTGCACTGAGGGGAAATTCACAGCTTGGATGCACAAAGGACAGCGTAGTGATGGGCAAAGCTCCTTCCCTGTGCAGGGGCTATGAAATGAGAGGCAATCTGCAGCCCTGAATGTGTTTTGTGAATAGACTGTAACTAAGCCTTCAGCAAAGGGGAGTTAGTTCTGTCTTTTTCCCTATACAGATAAAAGCCCTTCTACATACATGTATTCATATGTTTGTGCTCACCTAGAACATCAAATACCTGGTCCTGTGCACATAACCTCATGTTTCTGGTGGGCCTTTCTCCTTTGTGTCTCTTAAAGGAGAAGCAAACAGGAGAGAGGATCATTCTGTGTAGTTTTCCTGCACAGACTGGGGATACAGATGGTAAAAAAAAAATCCCCTTTCTTTCGTCTGCTTTGTTTTACTTTTGGAACATTTGTTTACCTGCTTTGGTTCTCCCAGAGCTAAAGGAGGGAGAACGGTTGGAGACACATCCCTTTGTGGTCTCTGTAACTGTTACTGAGTCCACAGAAGTAGGGGAATCATGGAATCATTTAGGGGAATCATTGGGAAGGGCCTTTTGGATCTTTTCTGGGTTTGTGTCTCCCCTGTTAAAGAAGTCAGAGAAGCCATTGCCCCTTTTGCCACCACATACAGCCTTCTGAATTTGGCCATCCCTTGGCTCTGAAAGCCACCTCTGTTGCTCCATCATTCTCCTTGCTTGCTTCTCTGTTTTTTTCCCCTTGCTCTCCCCACTTTGCTAATGGCCTCTTGTAGTTGGTTGATAATGGCAGTGAGTTCTGCCTTTACTCAGCAGTGGGTGGTTGGGGTTCATCTCAGCTGTGTGGTTTTCTGAAAATGAGGTATTTAGTCCAAGCTGGACATCCAGATTCATGGTGGTGTCAAAGTGCTCTCCTGGGGTGACTTTTCTTCTCTCACAGGTATGTGAAGGAGTATAGATGAATTTTTGTGTGGCTGAAATTGAAGAATTAGGTCAGTTTGGTTGTGAAAGAGGAGAAAGGGAGCACTGGAAAAGGGGAAAAGTACGGGGTGTGCCACAATCTGAGCTGCTGACTTGCTTTGTTACCGTGTAGGGTCATGGTAGGAGGGGGCTGTGCTGAGTTCTGGGCACAGAGGAACGCTGTGGGGTGTTGGGAAGTACAGCCTTGTGACTTGGGAGCTCACAGTGATGCTATGATTTCTCTCTAGGATTTGTCACGCGATGTTAAAAAGTCATAACCTGACAACTCAACAGCCCTTCCACCAACTTGCAAGGAGGAAACAGCTTCTTCCATCTGCAGTGTTGCATAATACAGGTAAATACCAGCTAGAAATAAGGACCGAGCACGCTGTGGGAATCCATGTCTTGTAGCAATAACAAAAGCCCACTCTTCTGAAATCTGAGCTCATTTTGTGCTTGGTTATACACATGTTCTCTGTGCTGTTCATCTTCCAAGACCTACGAGGGGCTTTGATGTAAAATATTTGAGCTTTGCTGCAGCTCTTAATTTAAATCCTATCTATCTTAGTGTAAATACATCCCTTGTGAACACCCCCTGTAAGGCTGCGTCCCACTTCAGCTGCTGAGCTCAACCAAATGAAGTGTCCAGAAAGAGCCCAGCAAGGAAGAAAGCACAGCTTTCATTTCCAGAGCTGTGGTGCTTTCTTTAATTTCCCTCCCCTTGAATGCGTGCCCGTGCGTGGTGTGTTAATGACATTCTGCATGAATAACACCTGCAATGGTAACGTAGCATTACCCTGAAAAAGCAGTGGTTAAGGTGGGGTTTGTAGTGCCTAACAGGTTTTTGGAAGGCACAGCAGAAAGGAAAACAAAATCTGTGAAATTTGAGCAGTGGACACACAGTGTTACAGACTTCAGCTGTGAACGTGGCCAGTTCCCAGCAGTACATTTGGATGGGGTTATTTACAGTTGTACAGAGAGCTCCAGGTGGATTAATGATTGAAAAACCTGGCCGTGGGAAGGCAGATCTGCAGCTGCAGAAGATGCTTATAAAATAAAGTGGTTGCTCTCATGGAGGTGCCTTTCCTGGGAGCTGACGCAGCCAGCTGTGCTTCAGGATGCTCGAGATGCTCCAACAAATGCAGTGTATTGAATATCCCCCATCCAAACCCCCTGCTGCAGGTTACCTGCAAGCTGTGCTGGCAGCCGGATGGGATTTTGGAGGCCAAAGGGAGCAGAGCAGTTCTCCCATCCCTGTGGAATCATCGAGGTTGGAAAAGAGCACTGAGATCATCCAGTCTAGCCGTCAGCAGTAGCCATTGTGTAGATGTTCTGACATGTCTATGGGAAAACACATCATTAAACATACACCATTAGGCATGGAATGCTCATTTTTATTCACAATCAGTTTTATGCTCTTGTACGTAAGGAACACCTGCAGCCCACAGTGAATTTCAGTAGAAATGCATCTTTTAAACACCTTTAGTGGAATCCAGCAATTGGATTTTCAGTTGTTGGTTCAATTTCTGCAGGGTAAGTGATGGCTTACAGCAATTCACCCGGTGTGAGTCTTACAAGCAGGGTGTGGTGAGCTGTAAATACAACGCTGAGAGACTGGGAAAAAAAGCCAGCCATACGTCATAGAACGGCAGGATGGTGTAGGTTGGAAAGAAACCTTCGGGATCAGCAGGTCCGTGACTCAATGCCACCACCTCGAAACCGTGGCCCCGAGTGCCACATCCACGTGGCTCTTAAATAGCTGCAGGTGTATCTGAACACAGCGAGGAGTGAGCGTTGCATCTCTTGGCCTCAGTAGAAAGTGAGGATGGCACTGAACTCGTTGAGCTTTATATTGCTGTAGTCAGGTGCCTTTCAGTAGATAAGAGTTAGCACAAGAGGCAAAGATAAGGCTGCGTTTATCTTGCTTCCTGTAAGATAATGTGACCGTGTTCATTGGTCTGAATGCTTTTGTGGTTTTTAAAGCATCACTGTTGCACAAACTGCTGTGGTTGTAGCGCAGTGATCACTCCTGGCTTTTTACTTGCTAGATAACCAGGATCCTTCACTTTCATTTAAGCTATTTACATTTGATTACGTTAACTTTCTTCCTTTTTTCTTTTGATTTCCAGTAAGATGCATGTTTATTCAAACTCAGGACACACCAAACCCAAACAGCCTGAAGTTCATCCCAGGCAAAGAAGTGCTGGAGTCCAGGACTATGGAGTTTTCCAGCCCAGCTGCAGCATTTTGCTCACCTCTAGCAAGGTATTATTAAACACATCATAATTTGTGTGGGGGACCACGTGGGCTCTGTATCTACGCTTAATGTTTTAAATGCATCCTGCACTCAGGAGCAGATTGATTGGATTTTGTTTGTTGACGTCGCTTTGCTTGTAGGTAAAATTGAAGATGGACGTTACCAAAGTGCTCTGTCTTTGCTCCTGGCTCTGTTGTATGCATCGTGCAGCTGGATTGATTTGTTGTAAGTCCAGGGTTCTTGAACAGCTGCTGCATCGCCAGTGAGACCTCTGGCCCTGATTTTGCACAGCTGCTCCCATCAGAAGACTCCTACTTCCAGTAGTTGCTTGGAAATGGTGTAACTTTTCAGGATTAGGAAATAGACAACATAAGGGAGTAAGTAAATGCTCCAAATTAAATGTAGTTGCAGGTTTCGGTACCAAAATGCGTAACCTGGAGTAAGAATCCCCATGCAAATAACCCAGTCATACCACCTTGGTGTAGAAGGGATTTGGAGCATTGTCACAAAGGCCATTGCTTTCACATTTGCCTCCACAAATAGACTTTCCTTTATCTATTATGTGGGTGGAGAGGTGTCGTCAGAGTGAGATGCTGCAGTAAATTACCCTGGGAAGTCCTCCATTCAGTCATCATTGTGTATATTGGAGGGACAGCATGCAAGCAGAAGCTGCCTTGTGTGATCTCTGCAGGAAGCGTGGGGTTATCAGATGTACAGCTCAGACTTCCAAAGGTCTCTGGTGCTGCTCGAGAGCAAACAGGATCTTTACAAGCAAAGCTCTGTGACTTAAGAGCTACAAATCCAATGTGAAAGCTTTTCCAGGACATCAAAACGTGTTATTCCAATGCTGAAGCAGTGGGATCTGATTGTGCCAAAGTACATCAGCTTGCAGAACGCAAACAGCTCTGGGAAGGTGCCTTGATGTTGTCACGTATCTGCAAACAGATGTTTTCATTAACAAGATGTATGTGGACCGTGGCAGTGGTTCTGTGGTGTGGATTGTGCAGGTTAATGGGCAACAATCGTCTGTGTACACATCTGGATGGTGTAAAAGCACCATGCGTGTCTGTTGTGAAATCCCTTTTCTTTTTGCTCCTATTTGTGATAAGATTACATTTTCCTGCATTCATTGCATTCCTTGGACATTTTTCAGTCTCTCAAGAGAATATCCTTCTGTTTTATTCCTCCTCTCAACTACCAAAAGAAACCCTCCTACACTCTTTAGGCAGGTTTAACATTCATTATTCATTATTATTATTATTATTCATTATTATTCATTATTCTGCAGATGAATTTGTTAGGTTTTAATTAAAGCATCTTGTGGGAATGTGTCTTTAGTCTCATTTTGCTTTTTTACACTTAAAATACTGTCTTCCCATCACCCAGGTTTTTATGCTGGCACTAATCCTCTTACTGAATGGCAATGGTCATCACTTTCCCAATGAAATCGAGGGCACTTTTGATTGAGCTCACTCAGATTAAGGCCAATTATTTAAAGTAAGCAATTTTCCTCGTGCTTGCACTGATTCTACCCAAACCCATCATAGAATCATAGAATGGCCTGGGTTGAAAAGGACCTTCAAGATCATCTCGTTTCACCCCCCCTGCTGTGGCAGGTACCCCTGGTTTGGTGAAGGGTATATAACATACACAGAAGATGACTTGTATATACAGAACATCATTTGGCCTCCAAAAAAGGTTTGGAGGGAGAGTAACTCCATGTAACTTATGGAAAACGTTGTGCTTCCCAGCAGGAGCTCCTGGCTCTTGCTATGCTGCAGGTGGATTAGCTGCCTGTTTCTCTCAATGACTTTCTTTTCATGTGGTTATTTTTGTCTGGAAATGTATTCTAGACCATCATTTTTCTTCCTGTAGAGGTATAAATAAATCTTGAGGAGCTTGGCTGAAATCTTTTTGTTTGGTTTTCTTAACAGGCAGTTATTCAGAATTGAAGGAGTTAAGAGCGTTTTCTTTGGGCCAGATTTCATCACCATCACCAAGGTAAGCAGGAAAGGGGTTCACGTGTGCTAAAACTTCAGCTGAGAGTCAGCTGCTGAGTAGAAGGCGGTGGGGAAGATCCAGCCACACTGATTTGGAGGTGCACAGCAGAAGGACCAGAGGCAGTGGTCACAAGTAGGAATGCCAGGAATATTGAAATAAATAAACATCAGAATCATAAAAATATCCTCAGTTGGAAAGGGGACCCACAAGGATCACCGAGCCCAACCCCTGGCTCCACACAGGACCACCAAAAATCATAGAATCAGAATCGTAAAGGTTGGAAAGGACCAGTAAGATCAAATCCAACCCCATCCCACCCCGCTGTGCCCACTGACCACATCCCCACAGAGCACCTCCAGGGATGGTGACCTCCCCACCCCCCCATGCAGCTGTGCCAATAGGTCCAAACCCAATGGCTGAGAGCAGCGTCCCAACGCTCCCTGTGCTTGTGCTGTGCCCACTACCCTGGAGAGCCTCAAGTGCAGAACCTTTCCCTTATCCACACGCTGAGTGTGTGGCTGAGCATTGGAACAGGCTGCCCAGAGCAGCTGTGGGTTCCTTGCTTCCTGGAGGAAGCTGTTTGCAGCCTGCTCTGGTTCCACGCAGGCCCTGGGGCTGGGTGAGCTCCTGGTGCTGTGGGTGGTGCAGTGTTTACTGAAGGCACAGAGCTCATGGCAGCAGAGATAAGGTGCTGCGTGGTAACGCTGGTGACACTCCTGCTGTGTGACGAGCACAGGGCAATGCAGTGAATTATGCTTTGGCTCAGGATCAAACAGAGCCACGACAAACTTGAGTCTCAGATACGACTCGGTTAAAAAAAAGTGCCCAGTAATGTATTTAGGGAACTTCTTACTTTTTACCTTATGTTTAATAGATCTGGCTTGCAAGTGAGGAAACCTGTCTGTTGACTGCTTTATGTTGAGACTCCTCAAACATTTTTGGCAAAACTGCAAAATTCATGCATGAAACCCGAGAACCTTTATGATATTCTTAACAGAAGAGGGATCCCTATATAATTTAACACTTTGTGGAGACAGATGCTCTGTTTTTATTTACTTTTCTTCTGATTCTTGTAGGAGAGTGAAGACCTGGATTGGAACTTGCTGAAACCAGATATTTATGCAACTATAATGGATTTCTTTGCCTCGGGTTTACCTGTACTTACTGAAGAGGCACCTAGGACAGATACAGGTAAGTCAAGCTCTCCAGGAAAAGTATCTGCATTCGGATCCTTGTGACATCCAGAAGGGGCTCTGTTTGTCTCCCAGCAAAGCACACAGCAGAATTTAAAGCAAAAGCTGCTCAAACTGACACAGGAAAGAATGTGCAGAACGTGTGTTCTACTGGAAGAAGTGCTGAACTGCCTGAAAGAGTTGATTAACCCAACGAGCAAAGCCCGAGTCTCATGTGCAGGAGGATGAGGAGTGTCCTTTCACAGGAGCTGTGCTGAGCTGTGTGTTTTGGCAGCCTGGACCACTGTTCCATTGCAGTTTGTGTGCGTGAAATATTTTTGCTGTGCTTGGAAAGCTGCTGGGTGCTGCTGCACGTCCTTTTTGTGTGGGCACCTACAAAAACGCCATCGCCCTTCTCAAATCAAAAAGGAGTGTCCAGGCTTAACGTTTTGTTAGTGATAGGTTTTACGTGAACAGGAAGTGGTAAGAAGTCCTTTTTAACCTGTAATAGAAAGTAATTGAGACTAACTTCCAATTTGAGCCAAGAATAGTATTTTGCTTTATATTTTTATATTTGCAGCTTACCAGCTTGTACAGTTTTTCCTCCCCCGATGTTTTAAGGCAGATGATGACTAATTCCTCTCTGCTCTATTATGTCTAGCTTTCCTTCTGAGCTCCCTGCCTTAACCCATGATCCATCCCATGAATGGTTGTTGTTGCTTCCTTTCCTTTCCCTGTTTCGTGTGCTGTTTTCTCTGTTACGTTGCTGTTGTCAGTTAAGGCTCTTCCCCTGTACTCAAGGGAAAACTGTGAACCAATGTTTTGTGGCTGTGCATGTGGGGAATGCAGGAAAGGGTTCATACTCTGAATCAGGCCTTCCCCTTTTGGTTTCTGGCATCTCAGCAACGTTTGTGTGCTATTTCACTCTGCCATTACGGATATATAGTGTCAGTCCTCCTAACAGATTTCTCTCCATGTTCTGATTTGCTTGTTTTTCTTTTCCAAAGCTCAGTCAGAAGAAGACGATGAAGTCGTATTAATGATTAAGGAGCTGCTGGATACAAGAATAAGGTAAACCAGGCACATTGCTGCTAGCTGTGTGTGCTGTTTCCTTGGATTGAACACTTTCTGTCTATTTTTCTCTGTTTAAGCAAATTATGTGCTGAGCAGAGTCCATGCCACAGAGTGGTTTTAGAGCAGTGCAGTCTTAACCCTCTGGAGAGCACTTAAGCAGGTGGGCCATTGGGTTTATGAAAACAACACAAATAATCGTTGCTTTCCTAGCGACATCTTTATTTTTCCCTCTGTTACATTGACCTCTGTCTTTATTATATTTGTTTTTCCTTTCCAAGTATTCTTGTGTCATGCTCTAAAGGAAGTTTACCAGCAGATCTCCCTCTCTGTCTGGGCTCCAGTGGATTTTGCCCTTATATTTTCTGCAGTTTTATTGGTATTTTAACACAGTTCGAGTTTAGAGCCTGGTTGTAACTAATGAAGTCTCTGTGGAGCGTGTTGTTTACCTGAAGGATATTTTTATGTTCATTAATTGCCTTCCAAAATGAGCTGAGGGGAAAAAGCAACCCAACATTTGGGGGAAAACATCTGGCATGTTTTTGAACTTGTCTCATATCCGATGGTGCCATCTTGCCCAGCTCAAATGACAGTGACAGAAGTCTTGGATAGGTGAGAATTAGAGAATTCAGTTCAATTTTTCCAGAAGTTACACGAGATGGGGGCCTTTTACTTTACTTTTTTAGGTGCTGCATTTTAAATGTTCAATCTAAAAATAATGTTTGGTGTTCTCAAAGCTGACCTGATGCACTGGTTAGTTTTCCTGGAAGGAAAGCAGGGGAAAAGCAGAAAGAAATTGAAACATCTTTTTCCCCACACATATCGATGTATGTACAGAGTGCTAAAATGTGTCACAGATGGAAAGCAGCATTGGGCAATCGGGCTGGGCTGTGATCATTCCGAATCCCTCTGGTTTGTTAGGCCTTGATTTCCCAGTGGCCTTTCTTCACATTCACACAATTTCAGACAAAATCACTGCCTCTCCCCACCTCTTCCTTTCTTTCTTTCCTCTGTTGATGATATTAGCAGCTGAAGAGTTCAATTAAGAGCTTCAGTCAGTCCTACTTTGTTACATAGCAAGATAGCTTACAGAAGCTGTATATAAGCCAGTGGCACACACAGAGTTTTATTGTCTGATCCATCCAAAATGTGTGCAAAGAAATTGTAGGATGGTGCAGGATGGAAGGAACAGGGATCTGAAAGGCCCTGTAGAGCATTTTATAAAGTTAATTTAAAATGGGATCCTTGGTCACGTCGTGTGGCTTTCTGGAATGGACATAATTAGCTGTGAGGAGTTGTTAATAAATGTGTCTGATTCATAGATGATTCTGTTAGGAGTGTAGTTGTCAAAAGGGTTATTTTGGAAATCGTTATAAAGAGCTTCTGTTGGAGTTTGGGGATGGTTGCAGCTCGGTCTGGAAGGGTGTTGCTATGGGGATGCAGTGACAGGGCCGGGCATTTGGTGCTCACACAAGGAGAGCAGGCTGCAGAAACGCCGCTGGTACCAGGCTGTCATCTCACCAGGTGCTTTCTTCACCCATTTGAAGATTTATGTGCATCCTGTGGTAGACATGCATCTTTTACAATGGGAGACACGTGGGTTTTGGTGAATAAATTGGGATGAGCATCTTTATGTACCCCCAGGCAAACCGGTGTTTCTTTGCTGGCTGGATCGAGCTCTGCTCTGAGGTGTTTACCTTTGCCCTTAGAATGCCAACAATTCTTTGTACGTTACTGCATTCACCACAAGGATATTTTGCTCTAAAAAAGGCAGCAGTGGTGAATGTGAGAGTCCGACAAAATACGAACTGCTGGAAATTTGAACCAGAAAGCCAAGCAGGGCTTTCATTAATATAGCAGGCCAGTTCTTTGTGTACATAAAATTGAGCTCTTCTAAAGCTTTCTAGAATGGAATGCATTTCAGCTGTGCTTACTGTGAGTTGAGTATCGTGTTCTGTCAGGCCAACAGTGCAAGAAGACGGCGGTGATGTTATTTATAAAGGCTTTGAGGATGGCATTGTGCAGCTGAAGTTGCAGGGTTCGTGCACCAGCTGTCCCAGTTCCATCATCACCCTGAAGAACGGGATCCAGAACATGCTCCAGTTCTACATCCCTGAAGTGGAAGGCGTGGAACAGGTGGGTTGGTGTGAGGTAATAGAGATCTTCATTTAAATGGGGGGGGGGGGGAAAAAGGTCTTTCTCCCTTCCCTGCATGCACAGGTTGGCATTTGAAGCCAAAGTGTAAGATAAAGAGATGCTTTCAGTGGTCATATGGGACAAAATTTGTCCCTTAAATGCAGATTATTTTGCTTTCTCATTAAAATTTGAACAGAGTCACAGAACCATATGGGTTGGAAGGGACCTTTGGAGCTCTTCTAGTCCACCCCCTGCTAGAGCAGGGTTCTTAGAGTAGGTACACGGTAGTGATTGTTCTCGTGGCATTAACAGTCAGATGACCAGCTCCTATTATTTCAGCCACATTATCTCATGGCGTTTCTGATTGAAAGCTTTTCTTTTGTTTTTCATGTGATGCCCATCGTCATCAGTGGCACAGAATGGTTGTTCTCCTTGGGTCTGGCAAGGCTGTAATGCAGTAAATTCTCCAGGCAGTGCTATGGGACTGAGAGCTTCACCTGTTTACCTGAACTACTTCTGGATTTGTTTCAGGTTGTTGATGATGATGATGACGATGTGGAGAAAGAAGCAAATTCTACATGAGCTTACATCATCCGTGGCCAGATCAGTATTTATTTCTTGTACGTAAATCAGCCTCGTTCTGTGGAACAACCAAATCTGCCTTCCTCATCAGAAAAAGAGTTGCACTTCCACCTGTGAAAGTGTCTCCTCAGTGTCAGCAGCGCGTCCACTGGTTTATTAAATGCTCTCTGTTCGAACAAAGAATCCTTTCGTTGTTTGCATCTGCTTGGAACTGCGTCGTACGGAAATGGTGGGCTTCTGAAAACGGTGGTGTGTCTCTGCAATGTTCTTTCATGCAGAAAGATTAAAGGGGAAAAAAATTGGGGTGGGGGGAGGGATGGAAATAGCATTTCTTGACTTTTTATGCAATAGAAGAATTATTTTTTAATAATTCTTATCAAGTCTTCTTGCAGAGGTTGAAGGACTGCGCCGTGGCTCTCTGAGTGGGGGGGATTCAGGAACGTTAATTCGATGGAGTTTGGTTTAAAAGGCTTTGGATTCTTGCCAGATTTGTGTGAAAAGTCAACCCATGATTTCAGCTCTTTGTTTCGGAAGGTGAAACGTTGCCATCCGTTATGAAAGTTACCTACGTGCTCAATGCCGCCACAGAAATAACAGCAACAGAAGCAAAACAAAAGGAGTGAGTTGTCTGCTTTAAAAACCATGTATTTTTAAATAAGTATTAGAAGATGATCCTTATCAGCTTTAGTAAGTAGAGAGACTAATTAGCTTATTTAGAATAAAATTGCTCAGCCACCATTAGCGGTCTGTTTAAACTTGCCCAAGATGATTTCTTAACGCAGCAGTCCAAGATGAACGCGCGGTGCTTAAGGGCACAAATTACATCTGTAGGATAGGAAAGAGAAAATGAATGTGTTTACCTATGGCATATCCTGTTTGGTGCCAGAGAGTGCAGTGTGTGTGTGTAACTTGGCGGAGCGAGGGGAGGACGTGGCAGAGCAGAACATGTGCCCATTGAAGAGACCATGGGAAGAGAAATATTTATTGTTCTGAAGCTGAAATACGTAAAGCAGGCTTTGCAAGTACTTGTGTTTATTTCTTGTGCACGTAGGACTTAATTCCTTCCTGGTGCCTGGCTCTAGCAGATGGCTTGGATAATGGAGACGGTATTTCTTCTTTGCGCTGCCATGGTTTGTGGCCATTATTTGGCTTATGGTTGTAGTATTCCCTGTGTGCAAGGAGCTGACAGCCTCTGTATGCTTCTTCCTCCCTTCTTTGCCAATGCAATTCCACTGAGCCCCTAAGTGGAATCAATTAAGTCTGTGCGGAGTCCCCTATAGCACGCACATCAGCATGCGGCAGCCATCAACTTCATCTCACTCGTTGGAAATTAGAAAACAGATATTGGAGCAAAATACTCCTGTAGCTTTCACGTGGAGTAATAACCCACTGTCATTTAAATTACCCACTCAGGATTTGGAAGTTGGTTTGAAATCACTGTTTTCTTTCCCCCTGTTACAAAGCACGCGGTGCTTTGTAATGTTTCTCATTTCTCAAAACCATTTTAGGCCTAATCCGTCAATGCAGTGCACCGCATGCAGCAAAACTCATGTAGATAATTGTTCCAGGTGTTAAATGAAACGTAGCTCTCCAGATTTGGTCTTTGTTTTTCAGTGAAGCAGTAATGGAAGGCCACAGAGAAACATCTGCAGAGCCCAGCTCAGCCTTTCTTCATAGCAGAAGGGATTATGGCTGTGTCTGTTCATTGCTTGGCCTGGGAGCAGAGTGCTGCCTGATGTCCTCCGTGCTTATCTGGAAGAGGGATCAACAAGGTGGTTTTGAACCAAGAACTGCAGCCAGTCATTACATTGAAAATAGCAACGAGTGCATATTCTGGTGTATTTATTTTTATTTTTATTTTTAAAGAAAAGTCCATTGGTGTTTTTGCTGTGCAAGATGACAGTGTGCCATTCAGCCGTTGTCAGTGCTTCCAGGTGGGGAAAGCTTGGAGAAGGCTCTGGGGAGATCTCACTGTGGCCTTCCAGTACTTGAAGGGAGCGTATAAAAAGGAGGGGGAACGGCTGTTTACAGGGCTAGACAGTGATATGACAAGGGGGAATGGTTTTAAACTGAGACGGGGGAGGTTTAGGTTGGATCTTGGGAGGAAGTTTTTCACCCAGAGGGTGGTGACGCACTGGCAAGGAGGCTGTGGATGCCCCATCCCTGCAGGCATTCAAGGCCAGGCTGGATGTGGCTCTGGGCAGCCTGGGCTGCTGGTTGGCGACCCTGCACATAGCAGGGGGTTGGGACTGGATGAACACTGTGGGCCTTTTCAACCCAGGCCATTCTATGATTCATTCTGTGATGATTCTATGAAAACACATCAAATCCATTCATGTTTCCTAAGCAGTCCCATGCTCTGCTGTCGGAGAGGCCGACTCCAGCTATCCAAACTCCTCTCATCCTGGAGCTGTCTGCAGGTGGAGATGTGCTTTCAGTCAGGATGTGACTCACTGCAGGCATCCAGGAGAAAGCAGCCTCCTGACAAGGCCGCATTTTATGGATTTATGGAGCAGGAGGAAACATTACCTGATGGTAACACTCAGTATGCATGAGATGAATAACGCAAAACACACTTTCTTTTTTCTTTCTTTCCAGGAGGTGATACTTCACAGTCTGTGTAGAATCCAGGAGCACAGCCAGAGCTTCTATTTCAAGTGAGGTATGCTGAGGCCTGGGGAGGGGGCGGGCATTGCTTCCCACCCCACACATACCCACACTGTTTATTATAAAGGGTTTGTGTGTGTGAGACAGCTTGGGAAACTGGCTCTGCATTTCTCCTGTTGGTAGTGAGTTTGCACATCTATTTCTGGTGTGAAGCCACGTGCAGAGCGAGCTGCAGGGTACAGTAACACGTTACCCAGGGGATACATTTGGGCTTTTATAGGGGGGGGGAAAAAATAGCCACATCAGGAATAAACACACGGAGCTGAATGCATAAAGATGGGGGTGGTTTGCAGCAGGATTGTTAGCATGTAGCCTCAGTCTGAGGGATGGCATAGCTTTGAGTTCAGGGTTTGCTGTGCTGCTAGCAGGAGCTGTGTGCTTTAGGAGGGTTTGTAGGGCTGCCTGTGCTCCTGCACGCCTGGTGCATCATAGGTAGGGTCACATCCTTTCATGTGCCTTCAGATAATGCTGTGTGTTGACAGAGAACCCTGGGAGAAATTAGGCTAGAAGGGATGGAGCAGGACCTACAGCAGGACAGCATGGAAGCCACAGCACAGAGGCAGAGCAGCAGGGGAACAAAGCGTGCCTCACAGGTCAGTAACAAATGGAATTGAAGGGTGATGGGAGCAGATTTCTGTGTTCCTGTTTCTGGTCTGCAGTTACACCAGGTTAGTTACTCCCTTCCCCTTCGGGAAATGGACTATCCACCATTGCAAGGCATCCAGCTCCCAACAACACGTGGGCTCCTGTGTGAGCACAACGGGGGAGAAAGCAGAATTTGAAGTTGGCCCTCCACCTTCACAAAGGGGAAGGAAGGCTGTGAGCAGCTCCGTTCCCAATTAAAAGCTCAATTCCTAATTACAGCCACATCCTATGGACTGTCACTGCTGGGGTTACGGCAGTGATGTCTCCACAGCACACAGAGAGCTGTGCTGCTCACTTTGAAACCACCACACAGTGCCCTCCTCGCTCTGTTTGGGTCCGGGGCAGGTTATAATAGCAGGAAGGCAAACATCCATCACTGCCCTGTTGGGTTTACACACGGATTTTAGGTTCTTGTATAGGCTCTATCACAGTGTCAATATAAAGACAATCGAACCTTTTTCTTACAGAGGGACTTTGCTCTCTCTGTAGCCTCAGGCTTTCACTATTTAGTTATTATTTCCAAACATCATTTGGTTGTGGCAGAACCCAACGCCCTGCGGTACGGATGTGCCCATCCGCTCGGTCACACCCCGATATTCACCTCACGGTCCCTTTATCCCCATCTCAATAGGCACTGTAATAGAACCAGGAAGCAGCAGCAGCAGCCGGGCCACGTGGCTGTGCTGAGTCATGCGGTTCTCGTTCCGCTGCCGGCTCCCCGTATCCCCTCCGGCAGCTCGGGAGGGGCTCCGCGTGCCGTACCCCCACCTTCCGCCCCGGTGCGGCCATACCGGCACTCCCCGCCCGCTCACTGTGCCACGTCCCAGGGCCGGGCGGGGCGGGGCGGAGCCAGCGGCGCGGTCCAATGACAACGCGGGATGTGCGCATGCGCTATGCGCGCCCGCGGGCGGCGGGGGGCGGGCGGGGCGGCCCCGGCTGAGCAGAGAGCGGCAGCGCGGAGCGGAGCGGAGCAGCGCGCAGCATGTGCGGTGAGGGCCGGGGCCTGAGGGGCTGGGATCTGCCTCTGCTCAACGGGGGTGAGGCTGCAGCCCCCGAGATGGGGCTGACGAGGCGCCCTGTGTCCTTCTGGGGGGAGTGTCAGCGCCTCTCGGGGGCGGCTGGGAGCGGTGTGCGGCCGAAAATGCGGTGCGTGAAAGGCCTCAGTGCGGGGGGAGCCGCGGGGCAGCGCGGAGGGATGCGGTGTCACAGCGTGGGACGTGGCGCTGCGAGCGGACGGGTCAACCCGCGGCGCTGTGCGTGTCCCGGAACCGCGTCCTCCCCGCCGTGCCCCGTTGGATGCTGCGGTTGTCCCACCTCATCTCTCGGCCTCAGAACTGCAGTTCATCCTTCTTTTCTCTCTTAACCACGCTTGCCTCCGCGTCGTTCCGTGCTCTGTTTGTTATTTTTGCTTGTTCCCATGTTTCTCTCTTTTTTCCCCCCCCCCTTATGCTTTCACCCACAAACTGAGAACTGATGCTGTCAGTGAGCTAGGGATCGGCTGTGCTCCGAGGTGATGGCCTCAGGTCGCACCAGCAGAGGTTCAGGTTGGATATTGGGAAGGATTTCTGCTCCCAAAGAGCAGCTACGCGGTGGCACCGCTGCTGGTGGGGTCACCATCCATGGAGGTGTCCCAGAACCGTGGAGATGTGGCACACGGGGACACAGGCAGTGGGATGGGGTTGGACTTGGGGACCTTACTGCTCTCTTACAAGTCTCTTCCAGCGTTAACAATTCCGTGTTTTCATTCTGCATATTCAGTTTGCAGTGATCATCTCTTTCAGTTGGCTCGGTGGCATTGAAGCAGGCTGAAGCCATCAAGCTGTGGAGCTCTATGAAGGCGCGCTCAGAAATTCATCCTTCGCCCTCTGTTTAATCCTTACAGTCATAGAATGGCTTAGGTTGGAGGGTTCCAACTCCCTGCCAAGCTCACGCTGTGTGAATTTCTGTTAGAAGTACGCAGTGGAACAACACAAAGAATAGAAGGGATCCTTCTCACTACCAACAGCTGGCTGCAGGAATAGGGGTGTGGTTCTGGTGCCCTGTTGTTTGAGGTCCAGCCTTTGGGGTGGGCACTGTTAACATTCTGGCCTTCGTCTTCTTAACTGAGAAACTCTGGGCGTTCTGTGGGTAGTTATGTAGTTGCATTCAAGATTTTAAACGTTTCTTTCCTTTTTTGTATTGGTTGTTTCATAAGGTTGTTCTTGAAGTGTTTTATGAAACAGGGGGGAGAAACATCAGGGTTTAGTGGCTGTGTTGCTCTGGTAGCCAGAGATATGTCCTGCAGTGAAAAATGAGGGGAGCTTGTTTCTCTGAAGACTTATGGAATAATAAGAAGTATATCTTATGAACTGAACAGCTTCTGAATGCAGGAGGTGTCCGAAGACAGCAAAACATTGCAGGAAACAAGAGAAGAGCTGCTTGAAGCCATCAGGTGCTGCCCCACGAGCTGTGGTTTCCTTGACTGCTGTCATTCACAGCCCAGCTGGTGGGCACGAGCCCTGGATCACCGTAGTCTGGGCTCATGCATTTCATTGCAGTGAAGGTTTGAGCTTTCTTGTGTGACAGAATCCGTATCTCAAGCCCTGGTTCCTCCTGCTTCATCCTCTGCGGGGTCCTGATGGGATGGCTCTTGAGATGATGTTCTCGTTTACATGTAAGTGACCTCCCAAAGTCCTGTGATCTGATGTGCTCGTACCCCTTGAAGGTGAAGCAGTCTCAGAGTTCACTTCGATGCCTAACACATATGTGGGATCTGGTGTGTAGATAAGGTGTCCTTTTTGCTTTTGATCATATTGCAGGCGGGTAGATTTTGTTCTTGATGTGTTTTACAAACTTGCTGTTTAAATAGTTATCCAGCTCTTTGGGTGTGCTTTGGTCCGATTGCACCAAACCAGTTCAATGACATCCACGATATGGTTTGGAAAACAGGTCTTTCAAGGTAGCCAGGCCTGATGGATTGTTCTGTAAATAAGTAAACCCATCGTCTGTTTTGGAACAACAAGAAAGGGATTTCAGAATTTAGGTCCTGTGGTATTGGTGATCACTGGAGATAAGAATGGGCTTAAGAAAGATTATTGTCCTGATTTTTTTTCCCAGTCTATCATGCACATGATATTATGTACATGATATTTAGTACCCTCCATCTCGTTTCTTGCAAACCAGGGGTCTGATAATCCTCACTCACCACGACAAAAGATGGTTCGGAATTGCCTGCTGGATGTGTGATAACATCATCTGTTGGAGTGATTTTAGCAGTGTACAGGATGGTATAAAGTTATTTGTTAACCTGGCAGTAAACCAAGCCTGAGGGCCTTTTGGCTTTTGTTGAGGAAAGGATTAGGAGAAGCTCTTCTGAGTAACTTCATGTATTTGAGACGCCGGGGAAGATAAGATGCTCTTGTGTGGAAGTGGTGATTCATTTCGTTTTCCTGTGAGCTTACTGTGAAATAAGGGAGCATGGGTAGCAAAAAGGTCATAGGGAAGAACATTCTCAGAAAAGGCATTTTCGTGGCTGTCAGTAGAAATAACGAATGTCCGTTTGGCTAAAACTCTATTCTGTCAACTGTTCGTAGGGGGATCTTTATACAGCTGCCATTGGAATGCTAAAGTTTGAATGCCTGATTTCTTAAAAATTGGTTGGAAGAGAGCTGAGTTCCGCAAGCACCTGAATATCCCCTCTGCTGGGGGTAAGGATTTTAAGCAAATCTGTCAAAATCTGTTCAAAACGCGGTTGTTCAACATGTTTCCCTCAAGAGAGAGGCGCTGGGCATCTCGGTATGTCAGGCCTTAGCAAGATGCTTGGTCTGTTCAGTCCATGTGTGCAAAGTCCTGTGTCACATCACTATTTGAGATCTTCTATTGTAAAGCGTGACTGCTCCTCTGATCCTAAAGTATATTAATGTCAAGTCCTGAAGTTATACTGGGGGTA
The DNA here is from genome assembly GCA_030625065.1 of Alectoris magna. Lineage (NCBI taxonomy): Eukaryota > Metazoa > Chordata > Aves > Galliformes > Phasianidae > Alectoris > Alectoris magna. The sequence continues at coordinate 1,623,307 of CM060587.1, forward strand.
TTGCAGACAGTAGCATTGTATTTTTGGAGCCTATCAGATATAAATTTCTGTAGGACGCTTGCTGCTGTCTCCTAGATGAGAATTCACTGTTAAATATAATTCGGGGCTAGAACGAAGTTCATGGGTGGTTTTTGTTCTGTTTCACATGGTTAGTATTTCACCTTGAAATACAACTCGAGGCTCGTCAAAGCAGTGTAATTAAATGCCATTCGTGATGCCTGGTTTCCCGACTTGTTCCAAAGCCCAACTTGGAGTGCAGGTGTGACTGAAAAAGAGTGGTGTTGGTTTGAGGCTAAATGTGTACGTTGAGCTGGAAGTGAAACTCTCGTTTTCAGATCTGTTGGGACCTGAAATGATGGCGGGCTGCTTTCAGGAACCTTCTGTGTGGAGTCATAGAATCATAGAATATACCAAGTTGCAAAAGACTCCCTAAAAAATCAGACCACGTGTCCAGATTTCTCCATCTTCAGCGCTTGGGATGAGGCTGGGAAGGGAGCTGGGCTGGTGGTGGGATGCTGATGGAAATCTACTAGCTTTGCACTGGATTTAGAGTCATAGAATTGTTAAGGTTGGAAGAGACCACTGGGATCCCCACGTCCAGCTCACCCCACTGTGCCTACTGACCACATCCATCAGTGCCACATCTCCACGGTTCTGGAACACCTCCAGGGCTGGTGACCCCACCACCCCCTTGGGCAGCCGTGCCAGTGCCCAACCACTCATTCCAAGAAGAATTTTTTTCCTAATATCCAACCCAGTGTGTTTCTGTTGACTGTTGTGATTTAAATGAGTTGTCACTTTGATGGCAAAATTGGCACTTAGTGACGGAGCGCTCTGTACGGAGCCTTCAAGCAGCTGTAAAGATTTGTGCGTTTCCTCTCATCTTTTGAGTCGTTTACAGTGATTTGAACATAAGCACTGAGAGAGAGAGAACAAGGATTTAATAAGATGTTGTGATCTGGAGAAGAACACCTCTGTTGTGCAGAAAGAATGTCTTTTACAGCCTATAAAACACAAGGTAGGGCTGCAGTGTGCCATCCTACATTGCCTCATCCCTCCTCGGAGAAGGATAAAGTGATCTTTGTTCATCTGGGGAATAAAAGGAGGTTCTTTTCCGTGCTTTGCATCATGCTGGGATGTCAGCATCACCTGAACACCCTTCGGCTTGCACAGCCACGTTCCCTTCTGTAGGGTTGCACAGATGTGGCCAATACCTTGGGGTGCAACTCAGGAGCAAAATGCTATGTGCAGGACTCTTGCTGGCTGCTGAGAGAAATAAACATTTTTGTCTAAGAGCACGCTTAAATCGGTGAAGCATGACAAGCAATTAATGCCTTGGGCCTTTTTTTTCTCCTCTGTTGAGGGCAGCGGAATTGTATTTAAAAATGGAAGGTGATTATAAGATGTGATTGCTCATCTGTTCCCGAATAATCCAGCGTTGAGGGTAGAGGCAGTAAAAATGCTGTTCTGTATGTGTGGGTTGAAGCTTTCTCCAGCTCTGAAGAATTACCTCATTATGGGATGTTTGAGAAAGAGAAAACGGAAATATTTCCAGTAAATGGAACTGTTGTTTACACACAGTTCATCGTGATCAGATGTCGTGAGTGGATGATGAGCCTTCAAGTATTTGGATTTAACTTGCTGCCAGGCTCACATTCATTTTCACCTGCCTTGTTGTCCTTGACGCTACTCTGTTTAATTCTTTTTTTAATGCATATCCTTCCTGTTTTCTCTATGCTTTAAAGCTGCTCGTTGTATTTCCCTTCTCATCTGTAGAAATGTGCAAGGCTCGCAGGTGAGTTTGTAGGGTTCTGTTTTTGCAGGGGCCTCTCCATTATCACTCCATCTACTTTCTTCTCAAGATCTCCCAGTGTTTACAGGTCTCTTTTTTAATTTGTAGCGTATTTTGCAGCATTAATATCACATTTACGTGCTTATGGTTGGCTTTTTTTTCCCCACAGTCTATGTTTTGTGATAAAAATCATTTTATTTTGTGGTTTTCTCCATCTTAGATTCCAATTTTTCCCCAGTCCTTATGAATAATCTGAATATGGTTGTGCTGTAATTAATACATTTTGAATGCCTGAGGCACATGCTTCCCTTCTGGATGGGTGTCTTCTGGTTGTTTACGATACAAGCACAAATAAACACTATTTCAGTGTCATTCCAGTTGAGCCATCCCTGCCTGGAAGGGATTTCTTCTCTTTGTGTCTGTTCAGGTGTGGCTGAACTCTGTTAGCGTGGGCAGTAGGGCCGCCCTGAGGCCTCCCCTCAGCCTCCTCTTCTTTGGGCCAAGCCAACCAAGGGCCCTCAACTGCTCTTCATACGCCTTGCCCACCAGGCCCTTTTCCCATCCTTATGGGCTCTCCTTTTGGACCCTCTCTAACAGCTTTATGTCCTGATGTTGTGGCATGGAGAGGAGCACTCTGCCCTCAGCAGCTCTTTGTTGGGGAGTCCTGGAGCTGCCGATGGCTGCCAGATTGGGTCACGAGGTGGCAGGGCAGCTGCTGAGACCACCTAGATTGTCTCCTTTCCCACCCCTTTGCCTGTCCTCTCTTCTTTTACACAGTTTCTTCTCTCAATTCATGGCAGTTCTGGTGCACTCTTTGCTTGCCAGCTTGTCCTGTATTTGTTTGCCTGTGAGTCACTCGGGCTGGTGAAGAAGGCCTCTTCTGTGCTCCATCAATGAGGCTCTTGTGTGTCTGGTTGTGCGCGGGGAAGGGCTTCAGGAGTGGCCTCGCTCTGCATTCAAACCCCAGAGCACCTCAGTGCTCGTGTTCAGTCTCCATTTGCTAAAAAGAGCCTATCTCCACATGGACAGTGTTGTGCCATGATGGTGAAAGAACTCGTGGATACTTGGGTGGGCCTGGTGGTGCTGCAGCAAGATGGCCGACGTGCTTTAGAGGGGAAGGCTGGGATTGTGGGACCTTATGGAGAGCTGCTTGAACGTGAGGAGCTGCCCAGAGCTGGGATTGTAGGGCTATAGGGAGAGCTGGGCATGAGCAGCTGCCCAGAGCCACCAGTAAGGGGTGGGCAGCTCAAGGGTTTGGGTGGGAACAGGACCATATACATAAAGCAAGGAGAGACGTTTCTGCTCTGAAATTGTCTAGCTAAATGTAAGCAGCTTTCGTGTTTCTGTAATTAAACATGCTGGTTGTAATTATGGCTTCTGAGCCTGCTTGACTTTGGGTTGGCTTGTAGATGGAAAGAGAAACCTCAGGAGTTTCTGGAACCCAATGTGCTTTTTTAACAATATCTTGGGTGCCTGTTTGGGAGGTTTCAGGCAAATAAGAGAGGGGCTTTTCCAGCTGTCAGCTAATAAAGCGGTTTGCTTTGTACTCCTGGATAAAACCTGGCAGCCACATAGAGGATTTCAGACACCTAGGATATAGCTGAAATATGCAGCCTGTCAGCCTGGGTGACAGCTCTTTGGAGTCAGCTCACTTGTGAACAGGGACTGCTGTGTGTCTGAAGGATGCAGTTTTTAGAATTGGAGTGAACGAAGCATCTCAGATTGTAAAACTTTTGTTTTGCTAGAAGGGTTTGGAGAGTGAGAGCAGAGGGAGCTTTTGAAACACAGCTGAGGTTGGTGGTTGCTGTCACTGTTGTATTTCTTGTTGAGATTTCAGCTGTGCATTGCAGGGGTTGTGGAGGGACTCACTGTCCATGTAGGTGCAAGGACAGGTTGAACAGATGCCGTGGAGAGGTGGCAGCAGCTGGTTGGTGTGGGATGTCGGGAGCCAAGGAAGAGAAATTGTAGTTTCCTATCATTCTAGCCTTGATATTCTTACAGGTGGTTATGGAGGAAGTCTTTGGGTTTAGGAGAAGTGAAGGCAGGAGCAAAAGACTCTGAGGAAGGAGTCATCATGGAGGTAAAATCTTCCATACAGAAGTTCAGGACCTGAGGAAGGTTATGTGGCAGCACCATCTGGAAAAAAAACGAACATTTGGGATGCCTTTAAGAAGGACTCTGAGTGGGTGGGTGACTGAACTCCCTTCTCAAGACTGGCTTATAAAGTCTCTCTGATTACAAACCTTGCGTTACCAGGCACTCACATACGTGGATGTTTGCGTGGAACTGCTGTGCTTTTATTCCGTGCAGATGTTTTTCACCTTTAAAAAGAGGGAAATGACAGTTTTCCAGCACGGATATTTCTAGCAGCCAGTAAATGTCTTTGCACGCTCCTGCTCCGTGATGGCACCAAAGGGAATCTTTCTGAAATAGAGCTGTAGCTGCTGTTGGAGATGCAGGAATTTGCATGTCCCCATCACCATGTTGTGTTTGCATCCGAGTTGCTTAAAAATAGAAGCAGTGATTTATCAGCCTTTGCAGGCCCCTGGAAAAAATAGCTTCATTACTTTGAAAGTGTTGATTTGCAGGGGTAAAATGAAATTTGCCCAAATTTTTCTGTGGGAGGAACTTGGGGAAGCTGTTCAAGGCAAAATTCATCTTGAAAATGGCTCTTGAGCAAAAAAAAAAAACCACCCAGTTTTCCTCAGTTGTGACTTTATGGTAACGTTATGCTCTTTTTCCCCATGCAGGCATCTTTGCTTACCTGAACTACCATGTTCCTCGGACAAGAAGGGAGATCCTGGAGACCCTTATCAAAGGGCTGCAGCGGTTGGAGTACCGTGGTTATGACTCTGCAGGTAACAGTGGCTCTTTCTTGGATTTTGGCTTAGCGATTCTCATGGTTTTGTGAATGTTTTCTACTGTCTTCTGCTTTTGAAGGAAGCTGAAACGCAAATTGGATGTGCGTATGGTTGCGTGGTTGAAGGTTTGGCTTAGTTTTCAACGTATGGGTTTCTGTAAGTGTTCTTGATGCCTGGCATCTAAGGACTGGGGCCCCTAATACAAGAAAGACAGGGAGCTGTTGGAGAGGGTCCAGAGGAGGCCTCAAGGATGATCAGAGGGCTGCAGCACCTCACCTACAAAGACAGGCTGAGGGAGTTGGGCTTGTTCAGCCTGGGGAAGTCAACAGGGTGACTTCATTGCAGCCTTCCAGTACCAAAAGGGAGCCTACAAACAGGAGGGGAGTAAACTCTTGACAATGGTAGATAACAGCAGGACAAGGGGAAATGGTTTTAAGTTGAGGGAGGGAAGATTTAGGTTGGATATCATGGGGAAGTTCTTTACAGAGAGTGGTGAGGTGCTGGAAAAGCTGCCCAGAGGGGCTGTGGGTGCCCCATCTGTGGAGGTGTTCAAGGCCAGGCTGGATGGGGCCCTGGGCAGCCTGGGCTGGTATTAAATGTGGAGGTTGGTGGCCCTGCCTGTAGCAGAGGGGTTGGAGCTTCGTGATCCTTGAGGTCCCTTCCAACCCCACCATTCTGTGATTCTGTGACTTGAATTGTAGAATCGCAGAATGCATCGGGTTGGAAGAGACCTTGAAGATCATCTAGTTGCAGCCCCCCTACCATGGTATTGAAAATACCTCCAAGGTGACAAAGGGAAGATTGACTTTCAGTCTCAAGGGTTTCTTGCCTTTTTTTTTTTTTTCGGAGAGAGAAAAGGCATTGTAAAGGAGAAAGTCAGCAGTATTTCTTCACATAAATAGCTGTAACACAGGTTCTGCTTTTCACACTGTTTCTTTACATTCCATGGTGATGTTTAGGTGTGGGAATCGATGGTGGCAACGACAAAGACTGGGAAGCTAATGCTTGCAAAATCCAGCTTATCAAACAGAAGGGGAAAGTGAAGGCTCTGGATGAAGAGGTGCACAGTATGTATTGTTCTTCCACTCTTTGCTCTCTTCCCTTGAAATGTTTTCTCATGTCATTTGTGTGTTGAATATCATCTGTTTTATGCAGAAAAACTGTTATTTCCAAATAACTTTTAGGTAAAGTGCCAGAGGTGTAAACACTCATACATATACTGCAGAGGACCCGAGAACATGAAGTTACGGAGAAACCCTGTTTTCTCAAGAAGTAATTACATGCTGTTAATGTTAAATGGATTTGAAATGCAGTTTAAAACCTGACAAAACAAACTTTCCTTAAGCTGGGAAGATGGGAGATCCTGGGAGGTAGTTATCAGACTTCTAGAGCTTGGCCATGAAGCAAGAAGGATGTGCTAATAAATTCAGTAGTTGAATTTTATATTTCCACCTGTAAAGCAGTCGATCTGTGTAGCAATGAAATAGGTGAATGGCTACAGGTAGGCACTGATGTCTGTAACTGCCAAATTAATGGCAGAGCACAAAGTGAGGTCTTGTCCATCTGCTTCTCTTCATGTTTACTTGATTTTAAAGCTAGATTCATTAAATCTGCACTGAGCACACAGAATCACAAAGTTGTTGGGTCAGAACTTGGCGTTCCATTAGGTTTGCCAGTTCTTTTAGCTGCTCACTATTGCTGTCTCTGTGGACTTGAGAGGAGGGATGAGGTTCTCCCAGTGGCTCTGAGTCAGGGTAATAAAGCCTTCTCTCGCTTCTGCCTGCAGAGCAGCAGGACATGGATCTTGATATCGAGTTTGATGTGCACCTTGGGATCGCACACACCCGTTGGGCTACCCATGGAGAGCCCAGTCCCATCAACAGCCACCCGCAGCGCTCGGATAAAAACAACGGTGAGAGCGTTTGCTTGAGGGGATTTGTGCTCCTAAGCAAATTGTGGAACCTATGGCAATGCATCTGGCTTTCTGGGACAGCTAACATGTCGCAGGGAAGGGTGGCTGGACCACCCAGAATGGGTGGTTTAATGCAGACTGTGATACTGAGTGCAGTCATTGGGAAGCTGGAGGGGTCTGGGGCTGATTTGCAGCATGGGGAAGTTCTCATGTGCTGCTTACAGCACTGATTGATCTCATGGAGGGCTGGGGTTAGCACCTCAGGGGTTCAGTGGGCTCATGGCCATGGTGCAAGAGGAGTTAACAACACAAAATGAAATTGGATGGTAAGAATCTACCCAAATGTTCTTGGTTTTGTGTTGTTGTTTTTTTTCCGTCCCCCCCTCCTCCCCCCCTTTTTAAAGTTTTTCTTATCACCATCACTGTACAGAAGAGGCTTGGTTGGTATTTTTTGCTGTAGCAGCCCAGGGGACAGCACCAGCAATCTGATAGGAGGAGTGAAGTGTTCAGTTATTTCCAGCAGGGTCATTATTATCTTCTGCCACTCACATCCAAACAGAATGGGGCAGGGCAAGGAAATCACACCAGGAAGTGAAACTTTTCTCTTTATTCTGGTGGCTTTACACACCATAAAGATCTGTAATCCCTGCTGTTTGTTGGGTGTTGTGCTGCTGTGGGCTTGGGGGGGGGGGGGGGCCAGCTGCCAGGCTGAACCGTGTCTTCTTCTGTCTGCAGAGTTCATTGTCATCCACAATGGTATCATCACCAACTACAAAGACCTGCGGAAATTCCTGGTGAGCAGAACCCTGGCATTGCTGGGAGGGATCAGGAGCCCCCCCATGTACTCCCAAGCTGCATTTAGCACACGCTCATTCTGCATTCATTCCTTTTCTCACTCTTCCACTTGCATTCTCACTCTCCCACTCCCATACTCCTTAGGACTTCCTTGCTCACAGTCACTCTTGAACTCATGCACACTCACATGAGCACCCACTCTTGCTCTTCTCCTTGCACTGTTGAACTTTTGCATTTGCACTCACTGACACACTGTACCTCACGCTTTCTCTTTACTCCTCCTCTTGCACTCGTGCCCCCACTTGCACTTCTACTCTCTCACTTGTATTAATGGAGTGGGAAGAAAGGATGGATGGGTGTGTGGAAGGGAGAAAATGAAAGATGGAAAGGAAGGAAAGGAAGGTGAGTGGTGATAAAGGAAGGCAGGAAAGGAGGCATGAAGGCAGGCAATAAGAAAGAGGAAAGGACACAAAAAGAAGAAAAGGAGAGAAAGAAGAAAAGGAAAGAAAAGAGGAATGCAAGAACAGAGGAAGCAAAGGAGGAGGTAGAACGTGAGAAAAAGGAGGAGTTGGAAGAAAGGGAGGGGGAGGAAACAGAGGGCCAGTTACCCAACCTGTGCTGTTGCTGCAGGAGAGCAAGGGCTATGACTTCGAATCAGAGACGGACACAGAGAGCATTGCCAAACTGGTGAAATACATGTATGACAACCGGGACAGTGACGACATCAGCTTCACCACCCTGGTGGAGAGAGTCATCCAGCAGCTGGTAATGCATGGGGCACAGTGTGGGGTGGGGACACAGGGATGGGTGGGGACAGACATGCACACATCCTGGGAGCGATACCCAGGGGAGTGCTGTTAGAAACAGGGTCAGGTCCAGGCAGTGCGTGCTTGATGTCTGCCTGAACATCTGGAAGAGGTGCTGACCCCTGGTGGGAACTCCAGCACACAGCCTGGCTTCCACGTGTCAACTGTGGCTGAACTGTGCATGACCAGGATCCACCACAGTGCACATCTCTTCCCGGAGCAGGTTGCTCAGGAGGTGTTTTTTTTTTTCCCCAGTGGTTTTCCTGGCAGAAGTTGCAGTAACTGCAGACAGGAACAAATGTTGCTTTTTATCAGGTTTTTTCCTTCGTAAGTTCCCTGTGAGCTAACACAGGAGTGCTTGCAGGGACTGCCAGGCAGTTCAGAACTCAGTGAGTGGCTGAGGAGGAGCCCAGGGCACCTGGTGGCTCCAAGGGATCAGTGAAATCTGCTCAGTATCTCCAACGTATTTGCAGAAACGTAAGTGTAGTTTATGTGCTGGGATGCCTAAAACCCTGTCCTGGCCTCAGATGAAGGGATAAACCATTTGTATTTCTTTCATTCTAGGAAGGTGCTTTTGCCCTCGTATTCAAAAGTGTTCATTATCCTGGTCAAGCAGTTGGTACAAGGTAAGTATCTGTATATTAAAAAACAGTCTTGGTGCACCCAACCTCGAGGTAACTTCCCTCCTCAGCCAAGATAGAAGACAACAGAGGTGGTTCTCATGTCATATGGTAAGGTGTATGGTATATGTGGTAGGGTGATGTTGGCTCTTGTTTTTCACTTCCCCAATTATTATAACAGAAATTTCCAAAGAGCAGAATGGTTCCATTGGAAGGGTGCACCAAATGGTTTAAAGGTTTCTTCGTAACCCGTGTTAGAATGGGAACAGGGCAGCTCTGAGCTTCAGGAGGGACAGCTTTTTCTGTAGACTTTTGGTTGCAAGAGCTTTAAAAAGGCAATGGTTTTCTCTCTTCTCCATTTGCAGCGTGTGGGCAAGTGCTCCATTTGACTTGTAGATGAGCCAGGCTGGTGTCCAAGTTTCCTTTTCCACCTTTGAACATGAGGATCAGTCCAGATGATTTAATCACATGCATTAACATCATCGTTTGGGTTACTCTCACAGAGTTAATGCTGAATTTGGGGCACGTTTTAGCACAGCAGGGTGCTGTGCTGGAGGACAGCAGTCCCTCCAGGTTGGGTCTCAGGGGGATGAACCTTTGGATGCTGAGGATTGTCACTCGGTGTCTTGCAGGAGAGGCAGCCCTCTGCTCATAGGAGTGCGCAGTGAGCACAAGCTGTCCACTGACCACATCCCCATTCTGTACCGTACAGGTAAGCATGAGCTTTATGTCATGCAAAACACATCTTAATGCAGTACAGTTCAGCTTAGATACTTAAATTCATATTATGTGTGTGGCATGTTGGCATTCAGAAGTTGATTTGCTTGTCAGAACGTGCTTTGCAAGCACTGTTACGAACCTTATTTTATTCCCCCATAATGAAAATTGTTAAAACCATTCAGTTACTGAGCACTGAGTCATTCTCTGAGCGCTTCAGTGATCGTAAGGACTGTCCCAGTATGTCTTCCTCCTTCCTAATGGTGCTGCTAATGATACCTTACTGCATTATGAGGAACCAGTCACAGTAAGCTGTCCGTTTCATCTTGGTTGATGCTGTATAATTAGCAGTAATTCTTCATGTATGTATATAACACACTTTTTCCCCCTCCCCCCCCCCCACTGATCTGAATTTTGTTTTCCAATTACACTTTCAGCTGTACAGTCTATGGATCATTCTTTTGATGGAATATCCATAAATGTGGAGGAAGGTGCCTACCAAAGAAAATCTTAGTTGCCATGTCAGACAAATCCTCCAGTTTTTTAGGAAAAGAATCAAAAATGAAGGCAACAGGCATTGTCTCTTTACTGTGTGGTTATTGCTTTCCATGCAATCTAGTGAAACAGTTGGGATAACTGGAATTCCTTCTGGATCAGGAGCACTGTGAGCAACACGCAGGAAAGTCCACTGAACCTGTTTCAAGTGTTGTGCCCTGGTGCTTGGCAGTGAGGTTTACCTGTGACTGCAGCTCACTTCCCTTTGCTGTGTTAACATGGCTGTATTTGTTCAGCTTGAAGTATATGGGGCACTTCTTAGGACAAAGCGTTTTGAATCTCGTACAAAGCACTTAATTTAATCACACCTTCATGTGTGATCTGATGAACTGAGTTCACATCTGAAGCTGGAAAGAGCGGCTGTGTTAATTTGTGCAGCAGTGTCTTTGCAAGGCTGCAGTGTGCTTGGAGTTGTGGTAAGGGAGGGGAGATGGTATTAAAATATACTCAAAACATATCCCTCCTCTCCAGTTTTTATTATACTGTGTTAACTCTCCATGGCATTGTAACTCTTTGATTCAGAAGGGAAAGGATTAAAAGATTCTGTGTTGCTCATAGATTCTGTTCATTGGGAAGTGGGTGCTGTGCAACAAACCAGGTTACCCATAGATAACTGGGTCATCTCTGGTTGTCAAATAGGTAGGAGCTATAACTGGTTGATGACACTTGCTGTAACTTTTCAGCCACTCCTTGGTTAAGATACCAATATTGTCCGTTCTAGTTCCAGCTCAGTGGAAAGCATTGCAACATAGTAAAGTCAATGCAGGGAAATGCATTTTGAGAAACAAAATTTGCATGTTTTGATCAAGTATGGGTACTTCTGGTGGAGATTGGCCACTAACACCTTCACTCTGTCCTTTCCCTCCTTTACTGACCTGATGAAGTGGAGGGCCCTAAGCTCTTGGCTGAGTGGAACCTTCGTATGAAGTATCAACATGAAAGCAGTATTTTTCCTTTACATGTGCAGCACTACGAATCTCAGCATTACGTTACCAAATCAAGTTGGTTCTTAGTCCTGTGTCCTTCAGTCCTCTTAGATACTTCCCTCCCAGCAGAGTAAGACAGCTGTACAAATTCTGAATCCAACTGAGAAGCTTGTATTTGGTATCTCAGGAGCAATGCCAAGTGCTTAATCATGAATCCCTCATCTGTGTCTGAGCGCCATTAGCTCAGCCAGACAGAAACAGGTTTGGATTACTGCTGGTGGTGCTCAGGTGGCGTGAAAGAATGTCATCCAGTGACAAGAATCACTGAAAGAAAGAGCAGTCCTGCTTGCTTTCTCAAAGCTTCAGGACCGTTAGTGAAACACGAGCACAGGAGGTGTTTGTAGTGATAAACAGCACAGATTCAACTGGGAAAACATAGGTAAATGTGTCTGCTCGTAAAGCAGCATGAGTTCTCTTTTCCTAGCGGAGTCATGCATAAACTTTTTTTTTACTGCTGTTTTTGTGTAAACTTAAAACTCTGCATGCAACGTTACGCTTGCAGGTTTAACTCAAAAGCACATAAAAAGCGTGTAAGCAAACTGAGAAGGGGCACCGTGATACAATCATTGGTGTGCTGCCCTCTGTTCATTGTTGCTGTTCAATTTACTGTGACCACTCACAGTGATGAAAATAGTGCTTCATGTTGGTACTGTGCCTTGGGATCTTTGGCTGAGCCTAACCCTGCAGCTTCTTCTGCATTTGTCAATGTGTGCAGCTCCTAACCCTTGTGTCTTTTAGGTAAGGACAAGAAGGGAAGCTGCAACCTGTCTCGTGTGGACAGCACCACCTGCCTCTTCCCCGTTGAGGAGAAAGCTGTGGAGTACTACTTTGCTTCTGATGCTAGGTAATGTGCTACAGCATCTTTCAGCGTAGATACAGATCTGTTCTTTAGAGGCAGATCTTAACTACTGCTAAGATTCCATAGTTGTGTGTTGGGCGACTTGAGAGAGCACAGACTTAAAGTAACAGGACAGATGTTGCTTCTCCAGTGATCTCTGTACATGAGCAATTCCTTTGTTGTCAAAAGTGGCTTATTTTAGTGAAGGTAGGAAGGATCAACTTGACAACAGCCTTATCAGAACTGATGGTTTTCTGTGTGGGGGGGAAATCAATGTAAAAACACTGTAGTGCTCAGCTGAGCAGGGCATTTTGTCACAGCGTTTTGAAGAGTCTCAGGGTATCCCTCCGTGCTCTGATCTCACAGAGCTCACCCAAGGTCAGAACAAAAGCTGCTGAAATAGTGAGCTGACGTGTTTTGGTACAGCTCTCTTTGAATAAGAGATTGAAATCTAATGGTAATTCCAGTATTGGCACTCCTCAAGTAACCTGCAAGCAGGGAAGGTATTTGGTAGCACTTGGAGTATGTCTAAGTAGGTCTTAAAGCACTTTAAGAGGTGGCCACGTTGCCCAAGGTTTTATAAATGGGGAAAATGAGATGCAAGAGGAACAATTGCTCATCACTGGAAAAGGTAAAAGGGACTCTGCAGCTGCAGTTAAGCATCCTGTGTGTTACCTTCTTCCTGACTTCCACTCCTCTGGCTTCTAATGCTTAGATCCCATTGCTTTCTCTGGGGAGCTCATAGTTTCTTCTTCAAGCAGGCACTGAGCTCAATAATGAGGTGGATGGGAAAAATCCAGTTCTATTGGCAGTGTGGAAATGCTCTTCACAATGTTCTTCTCATTAAAAAAAAATATAATTCCATTGACATGAGTAACTTCTAAAAGCTGTATGTTCTGTTATAAATAGGGCTGTTAGCCCTCATCCTTCTGTGACAAACAGTGTCTTACGGCACATGATGTATGCTTTTATAGTGCTGTCATTGAGCATACCAACAGAGTGATTTTCCTTGAAGATGATGATGTAGCAGCTGTGGTTGATGGACGTCTTTCCATCCACCGGATCAAACGTACAGCAGGAGATCACCCCGGGCGCGCCGTGCAAACCTTGCAGATGGAACTTCAACAGATTATGAAGGGTAACACTTCTGAATGTCACCTGGGTAGATGCACGTACCCACAGTCACAGAATTATTCAGGTTGTGAAGGACCTCTGGGGATGATCTGGCCCTGCACAACCTGGATCAAGTTGTTTTCTTCGAGTAAAAGAGCAGAGAGTGAAATCTGATGGTAATTCTGACAACCTGGATCAGGTTGTTCAGATCATTATTTGTTTGAGTTTGGAGTCTGTCAAAGAATGGAAATCCCACAGAGTCTCTTAGCACCTGTTCCAGTGCTTGACCTCACCCTTGTGGTGCAAGGAATCGATCTTGCATCTAATGAGACTTTCCCTCAAGCTGACACCATAACGATTGTGGGGCTGAGGATTTTGCCTCCTGCTTGGAAGCATCAGTATTTTCTGAGGTTGAACCCTAACCGGCTTGGACCTAACCATTAGTTGACACATTCTGATAACTTGAATCTAGTTCTTACAATGAGCTGATGCTTTGGTAGGAAATGAAATGAAATGAACCTCAACAGTAAGGTTCATTAGGTACAAGAATGAAAAACGATATCCGGCTGGTAACTGGCATGTCAGTGACTCCGATCCAAGCTTTTCCCCATGTGAATGTAAATTATTTGAAAGTAAATAAAAGTATTATCTTTTATTTATTTTATAGGTAACTTCAGCTCGTTCATGCAAAAGGAGATATTTGAGCAGCCAGAATCCGTTGTTAATACCATGAGAGGGAGGGTCAACTTTGATGACTACACTGGTAATTGAGATGAATCCTTCTTTATTTTTGGCAGCGTAGCATCCAGTAATTATTCACACCAGTGATCTTGAGAGGTTCTGGTACTTGGCCACCCTAATTTTTCTCTCCGAATCTTGCTTGCAGTGAATCTTGGTGGCTTGAAGGATCACATTAAGGAGATTCAGAGGTGTCGTCGTTTAATCCTTATTGCCTGCGGGACGAGTTACCATGCTGGAGTTGCAGTAAGTGGTCAGTCTCAATCTGTTTGTGAGCTGTGGGTAGAGCTGAACGATGCTGCATCTGTCAGCAGGATAAGGATGGGATGATAATGCTCATATGCTTGGTGAAGACCCTTTGGAAGCTGTATTCATCAGACTTTCAAATTGCCAGCAGCAAAGATAGAATCATAGAATCACAGAATGGCCTGGGTTGAAAAGGACCTCAAAGATCATCTCGTTTCAACCCCCCTGCCATGGGCAGGGTCGCCAACCACCAGACTGGGCTGCCCAGAGCCACATCCAGCCTGGCCTTGAATGCATCCAGGCTCCAGATAGGAACTAAGTTTGAACGCTTGAGTGCTCTATGAAAATGCTGATAGTATTCAACTGAGTAGCCACAACAAGCATCTGGCTTGGCCCAGGTACTGTTGGTAGCTCTTGCATTCATTGATAAACAAGTTGTGGTCTGATGGAATGACACTCTATAAGAAGGAAGAATTTTTCAGAAGAATTGGAAGCAGTTGGCCCTATAGGCTTTTTATGGGGCCATAAGCAGGGTAGCTTTGCACAGGGATAGTTGTATGTAACTTGAGTATACTGAGTAATTAGAATATAACCCGGTTCTAATTTTATAAATGTATTTTGTTAGTAATATTTTCCAGCGTATGTCAACCAGAAGGCTTTTTTGCACTTCAAACACTTAGTTTTCTAAAAGGAATACATCACTTTCTAACATCACCTTTTGCCAGACGCGTCAGGTTCTGGAAGAACTGACTGAATTACCTGTGATGGTTGAACTGGCCAGTGATTTCCTGGACAGAAACACTCCTGTGTTCAGAGATGATGTTTGCTTTTTCATCAGCCAGTCAGGTATGGTCTCACTTTACCACCCAACTCGCTCACATCTTTCCTGTAAGCTTGGGAGGCCAAAGGGAGCAGGGCTGAATTCTTGTGTCTGTCTATAGGACTGCAAATCCTATGTGGAAAGGAAGAAATTGGCACAGACATGCTGGAGATAGGGGAAAAAAAAACGGTGGTTCTTCCCCATCCATCTGCATGAGTTCATTTAGCAGAGCCTTACATATGGTGATGGTGGTTTTGTTTCCTTTCTCTGCAAGGAAATGTTCCATCAACCAGCAGGCTGAAAAAACATTCTTCTGAGGTCTGGGTAAAGACAACACAGGAGTTTCTTTTGAATAGTTGTAGTTCTTTAGTTAAAGCAGTACCAGATACTGAGCTGCACAGTGGATCAGCTCTGTGGAAGACTACTACAGAAAAAATACTGCAGCCTTGGAATGGGTTGAGTGAGAAAACACATACTTATCTTTAGAAGAAATCTAGTGATATATCCTATTTAAAATATTTCCAGGGACAATGGCAGTGATTTATTTATTTTCATTTTAGTTGCAGATTGTCACAGCTGATCTTTGTCATTAAAACAAGTGGTTAGTGTTTCCTCAATGCAATAAAATACTTTTAGTAGCAAGGTCGGTGTCAGGTAACTGAGCATCCCTTCTTTGGAGGGGACTCGTGTAAGCGTTGCAGCTTTTTGCCAGGTTTTGAAACGTTTTGCTTTTTCCCCTTATGGGTTGCACTGTCCCAAATGTAGCAGGCAACTGATTGAGGGCACCCTTGGGGATGCATCTTTCCCCAGAAGTGTTGGATGTGGCAAACAAACAAGGATTTTCCTGGAACCTAAGCTTGGTCATCAGGCATTACAAAACCAAACCAAGTAAATACTCAAATAACCCCCATCTTCCCCACCCCCCCCACCCATAAATCTGTTTTTCTAGCTTTAGATTTCCACCCTACCGGCTGGTAGTATGCAATGCAGCGTGCAGCCAGTGCTGTTTTTGTATTGAAGTAGAAGTGAAACTAACTTGCTTTGTTTTTCCATTGTTGTATGGACAGGAGCACCTCAAAAGAGGTGCTCTTTTAGGAGAAGGGCAAATTGATATAGTACATGGTAGCTTCTAGTCCCATCTGTGGAGCTCAGCCCACAGACATCACTGCTGGGATCCCCAATGTGAGGTTTCTATTTTCCCCCCTTCTGAGTTCATTTAAACCAACCTTTTTAATTGCACGCTCCTTTGACTTGCAGACAAACACAAACCTTTAAGGTTCTGTTTGGAAAAGCACTGCAGTTCTACATCTGCAGTGGAAAGAGTAACCGATACCAAATGGCAGCATTGGAAAATGTGTCTTTACAGGTGAGACAGCAGATACTTTGATGGGTCTTCGGTACTGCAAAGAGAGAGGAGCCTTAACTGTAGGCATAACCAACACAGTTGGCAGCTCTATATCACGGGAGACGGATTGTGGAGTCCATATCAATGCAGGACCAGAGATAGGGGTTGCCAGTACCAAGGTAATACCAAGTTCACAGACCTTACTGAATCTCTGGTGAAGAGGTTGGTTATTATATGGGTCCTCAGAATGCTTTCTATTCCCTTTCAACAGTTGCAATGGGTGACTTGTGTAGTCAGTGATCGTGTGCACTGCAATACTATTCATTTTCCTTTGCTTGTATTTAGCAAAGAGCTTTATTCTATTCTGTAAAGGAAATACTGCAAGGAAGCAGTGTTCGGTGTTGAAAACAGAGTGGTCTCAGAGAGGAGAGTGCTCTAAAAGGCAAAAATTCTCTTGTGTGTCTTAGCAAATGGGGGGGAGCGGTCTATAAAATAAACTCATTTTTTGTGTCCACCTAAAGAGTTATTCTCTGGTTGATGCATCTGGCTGGATGTGATACAGTTTAAAATGCCGTGCTTTGCTGCATTTCATTTCAATGAAGTGCTTCTGCACGGTGAAATCTGCTTTGATTTAGTTATATTTAGAGGCGAGATGATGTCAATCTGTTGCATAAATTCAGCCAAAAGCCACAATGGAGTTTAATAGTTCAGTGGGGAATTTGATCATGGAAAATTCATGAGTCTCTTACAAGAAAACTTTGAACGAGTTGTTTGTCACTGGGTTGTTTTCACATAACCAGTGGTTGGAGATAACTGAAAATGGCATTTTCTCTCTGGAAATGCAGGGAGTTACCAAAGTTGTGCTTATATGTAATACGAACTGGAAGAGGTTCTCCCCTAACGCTGTATATTCAGGTTCATTTTGAGAACACATGGTAGATAACATAACGCGTCTTCAACTGCATGCTACCCAGAAGTAGGAGGTCACATTCTGTATCAGACTCTCCTAATCACCATCATTCAAGCTTTTCTAAATTCCTTCATAGCTGTTGTCCAGTATTCAACGTGGGGGTTGTTTGATCATGATTGAGAAAGGGGCAGAACTGCTGCAAACCTTAATCTTGTTTCTAAGTGACTTCAATCCCAGGCTGGCTCTGCAGAGCGTTTCATCACAACACTTGTCTTTTAAGGACTTCAAAGGCTCGCCTTCATAATAGCTGTTGGATTCTATGCCTCAGATGTTATTGCAGACAGAGTTGCCTTGAGCACTGTGTAGATTATTTTTCCCCAGCTTGGTGATGATACCCATCACTGTGATCTTTTAGGGAGCCTTTGCAAGGTGAAGTGTTCAGAAACTGTTCCTGAGGAACTAGGAGGGGAGGAAGGGTGGGAAGTCACCTTTGCAGTAGACTTTGCTTTTCTTGCACGTGGTCCAGAAATCCTACAGCCAGCTGTGCAGCGTCACAGTGTCCAGATGTAGCAGTGGGCTTCCACTGTGCATCTCCATCGCTGGGTCTGCTGATTGTCAATGCTGTCATCATTTGCTCCCTCAAATACAGGAAGAAGGACACAGTCATGAAACAGGGTTTGGTAGTTGCCAGAAATCCTTGAAATGCTCTTTGCTCGTGTTCCTCTTTCCTGCTTGATTGGAAGGAAAGCCACCATTTAGTAATGTGTTAAGAAGGAAATCAGCAGCTAATTGAAGGGTGTAGTAGGTGACAACTGTTTGCTTTCTGTCTTAATAACGTGTTTCTCTCTCCTTTCTCCCTTCCACTTACTTAGGCCTATACCAGCCAGTTTGTCTCTTTGGTGATGTTTGCTCTCATGATGTGTGATGACAGAATTTCTATGCAAGAAAGACGCAAGGAAATCATGCGTGGTCTCAAAGGACTGCCAGGTAGGAAAACATTGCATTGATTCCATCTTGCCAAGTAATAATTAATGGCACAGGCGAACCTGACAGTGCCTAAGCTTTGCATTTGGAAGATGGAAGGGTTGAGATTTGTGCAGTGTGACTGTGAGTGGTAGCTTTGCAGCTGTATTCTCTCTGGTGCCTTCAGAACACTGAATTGGACTATGAAACACCGAGTCCAGTTCACTCTGCAAGTCACTGCTGTCTGTGTGTACTGTCTGAGAGATGCAGGGTTATAAGCAGATGCAACTTTGATTCTTCCAGACTTGATTAAAGAAGTGCTGAGTATGGATGACGAGATCCAGAAGCTGGCCACAGAGCTGTACCATCAGAAGTCTGTTCTCATCATGGGACGTGGCTACCACTATGCTACATGTCTAGAGGGAGCTTTGGTAAGAGATTTCTCTATTTGAAACCTCTTCAAGTGCACTTAGCTGTGGGCTTAGATTAGACACCTGGCTACAAGCTGATGTATAAACACCAAGCAGCTGTGGTCTTCTGGCTGACACAGGCTGAAATAGCGTGTGAAATAACACTCCCCATACTGCTGCTGTTACTTCCACGTGAAGATACCCAGTTCGCATCATAGCTGCTGGCTACGGACTGAATATACAATGAAATACATTTCAGTGGACCTAAATGTTTTATGTCTATTTGGATTACAGACAGGGCACCCTGATCAAATCAATTCTTTAAACTGTTGGGGTGACATTTCCAGAAGTGCTCAGCATCCCAAACTGAGCACATCCCTTCTCCACAACCTTTGTACTGCAATTTTTTTTTACCTCTGAAGAGATTCCTTTTGGTGTTGTGCTGTCACCTATGGACATGCACACACGTCCTCTTTGCATTTACCTGCCCAGTTCCAGGCTGTGACGATGTATGCATTGACTGATGGCAAATCGTGAGGCCTTATGAAAGATGATATATTTTTTTTCCCCCGTCTAGAAAATTAAAGAAATTACCTATATGCACTCAGAAGGGATATTGGCAGGTGAGCTGAAGCACGGCCCTCTTGCACTGGTGGACAAACTCATGCCTGTTATCATGATCATCATGAGAGACCATACGTATGCAAAGTGCCAGAATGCTCTCCAGCAGGTCATTGCACGGCAAGTAAGTACCTGTAAAAGCTTCTAGTGCACCAGAAATGTGGGTTTTAATATGGAAGCAGCTTTATAGGGCACCCTACCTATCTGTTATAGTGTCACTGCCTAAAATGTGAGTTCAGTAGGTGGTCTCCGTGGGCTTTTCACATGCAGTGTTCTATAATATTGGGAGGGTAAAAAAGAGTAGGGGTGAGAGACTGATTGGTATCTTTATTCTTAAACTTATGACCATTTCTGCTACGAATCTTACAGGGCAATAGAAGCTGGAGGCTGAGAGCTTTGTGGCGGTGTGGGTTAGGTTCAAGATATTTGTAGATAACTCATGCAGAACCCATAGAACTGAGCTAGTTTTCAGTTCAAACAGTGTTTCGCTAGCTAAGAACACCTAGCAACTTCTATTTGATGTGTGGGGTTTGTTTTTTTTTTTAAGCCTCTGGGATTTCCCAGTTCTTTCAGGTCGCAGAAAAGGGAACAATTCAGACTGTGCAGCCATATCTGCATGCAGACTGCACCGATGTTGTTTTTAATGAGAAAAGTGCACTGACAGAAGGCAACAGATGCAGAAGCCTGGTGGGCTTTGTTTATCCTTTAAAATATGCCGCAGGGATGCCCATGTGATGTTAAGCTGTTTAGCTTTGAATTAAGAGAGAAGTTCTTGCCACCACTGATCTGAATAGAAGTGAAAAACAGAATGTTCCAGATTTTTTTTAATTCGAAATTTGCCTTTCCTTGTTTCAGGGGCGACCTGTCATCATTTGTGACAAGGAAGACATCGAGACAATTAAGAACAATAAGAGAACAATCAAAGTTCCCCATTCTGTGGACTGTCTGCAGGGGATCCTGAGCGTTATCCCCCTTCAGCTTCTGGCTTTTCACCTTGCAGTTCTCAGAGGATACGATGTAAGTACAATATTCTCTTCCTAATTCCCTTCCTCGCCTCTTGCATTTGTGTTTGCTACCTGCAAGTCTGGAAAAAGCGTGTTGGGTGAGGCTGGAAGTCTGTGTGGGGTTATGTTTGTGTGACTGTTGGAGTTACTGGAACCAGTTTAAAAGGTGGACCCAGCGATTGCAGAAGCTTTTTGTGAGCAAAATGTGAGGGAGGTCTGTGACACGTGGCTGAGGACTGTGCGGTTTGAGCTTGGATGTGTCTGTTTTCTGGTGCTGGAGGGCTGGTAGGGAGCGAAAAGGAAGCTAAAAAAATCCACAGAAGGATGTTTGAGATACAGAGTTTGTTTGTGTTGGTTATTTGATCTTAACGCAGGCACTGGCCTCTACTTCTTACTGCAGTGACCTTCTGTATTTGAGATCTGTGACAGGGTACACCAAAGGGACTGAGTCCTTTGTTCTTGGCAGTCACAACAGCTGAGGTCGATGGGCTTTTTCTGCACTGATTATCCTAATTAATAGGGAAATATGTTCAGTCGATTTCAATTTAAACACAGAGCCAGCACCCCACACGTTACAGAGTTGTACACAAAGAAAGTGTGTAAATACTCACGAGCATCTTCTTTCTCCTCCCTCTCTGCAGGTTGATTTTCCAAGAAATCTGGCCAAGTCCGTAACTGTAGAGTGAAAGATCATCTGAATCATAGGGGCAAAGGGGAAATAAGTGAAAGACTCTTTTTGGTACCAAAATAACTTGATTTTAAAGTCCCCTAGGTAAATCTTATTTTGGTAAATGATTGTTTGTGTACGAGATCACCGTAATTCCATTACATTAGTGATTGTCAAATTGATTCCACATGCTATGCCAATGGCTTTGGGTTTTTGGAACGATAGATTTCCATGAAAGCTATTAAATGGTTTTCTTTAAAGGTTACCGAGTCTTCAAGGTAAAGGGCCCTCCACTTTACTTTCAGATACTGTCATTGTTTCTTATCCAGCGTGGCTCATTCCAGTTGTTGGTGAGAAACCATTCGATGTATTTTACCTGTCATGCTCTCAGGCGGTGGTACCAGAGTGTACAACTGGAACAGGAGCTGCTGCTGGTCACGGTCATGTTTGTGCAGGTATTTTAACAGTGGGAGAAACTGTAAAAGAGCATTCGGGTCAAATTCTGCCTCATCCATAAAAAGGGATTCAACTGAACCATCTCAGCCTCTGAAGTTTTAGGCACGTGGTAAATGTGCTGAGGAAGTAATGTTGCTTCAGAAAGATGTAACCTATGCCAAATACCTAGCAGCTGACAATCTCATAGAGCTGGGCCACAGCGCACCGTGTGACACAGCAGCTCTTTGTAGTTGTACCCATGAAGATGGTGGAACTCACGCCTTCAAATGGAAGTGGAAGCAGTGTCTGGCTCGGCACCATGGATGCCTACCAAACAAAGGAAGGGGAGCAGTGCTCAGTTGGTGGTGGTGATTGTTTTGTTGGGTTTTAATTTGTCTTTAAACAAGCAGCCCTCTTCCTATGTTGAGGGAGGAAGGTTTTTCCTTCTTGAACTGAGAGCTGTAGCACTGCAAAGAGATCGTAAGGAATGGGCTTTATTTTGCTGCAGGTCACTTAATGGTTTCTGCCTTCTGACCTTCGAGCAGAGACAGCACTGAATCTCTCTCTGAGGCTTGCTGTGTTATACAGAGTCCCTTAAGTGCATGGGTTCTGGTTTATTTAGGAGCAGTTCATATGGTTGTAGTGTCATATGTGGTTGTGTCAAATAGAGCTGATGTAAAATTGGAGGGGATAAAACTTGATAGGCACAAAATATGAACCTTGATAATGATTTTTTGACAGGTTTGCTGAAGTTACACAGAAAATATGCCTTCAAGACATTGAACAAGTCATTAAAGGGCAGTTAACTGGGTGTTTCCTAATGCACAGAGGTGAATTCCTACCAGCCTGATGAGTTTTGAATTAGCTTTACACATGTAAAAGCATGGTACAAGGTGGAAAGCAATACTTGCTGAGTCCTGGTGAATATTCCAAACTGCTGCCCTGGAAAACTGCTTTAACAAATGCAGTGTTTGGGGACCATCCATTACCATTAAAACTCAGCTCTGGTGGATGATTTACAGCAGAATAGGGCTGCTCAGATGAAGTGTTTCCAAAGACGGTGGTAATTCTGCTTTATATCAAACCACAGTAACCTGTTGGGACTTCAGTTCGTAATCAGCTCGAGGCTGTTTCGTTACGTTAATGAGTGAAATGCTGCGTGCCTGGAAATGGTTTCTCAAAGCCAACATGTGTATGTTCATTAATTTGTGTTCAGCATATTAATTTATGAATGCATTGTGCTGCCATTGTAGGAAGTGTTGCATCGTATTTGTACAGCAGTTGCTTATGAGGCGCTGACTCCTACTCTGTGCCTCCGCCTAGACATGACCAGTAGGCTGCCCTTCTTTGGAAGGGGGTAATTCTCCCAAAGGAACAGCAAACAACGTGTGTTCAGTGCTAATACTTTGGGGGCAGCTTCTCTTCCTGCTGCCACTCGCCTTCTTAAGGGAAGCTTTGAACCTTGAGCGTGGGGGCTGGGAGCCAAGGAAGGTCCTCCCATTGCCCAGCATAAGGACTTTTGCAGTACCACACCCTGTGTTCTCCTTAGCGTGAGGTCTGATGGGAAAGAACCTGCAAAAGAATCGTTTGAAGACCTGTTTCTCCTATTCTGTTCAGAAGAAAAGCACCAAGCATTGCTTTTGGCTTGCCTTGTGCAGATAATGGTCTGCCTCCTGGCAAACACGGTGGTCAGCATGGCAGGCAGGGCGGTCAGCCTCTCAGAATGCGGATTGCTGTTGGTAATGTGGGCTGTTAAATGCTTATGGAAGTCGTGTGTACAAAGAGGACCAAAGAACAGGATTCTAAAGAAGAAATGTAAGGAGTCCGACGCTCTCCTGTTGGATGTAACTGTACAGATATTGCTGAGCTCTTTGGTTTTAATGCTGTGATAGACAAACCCTTGTTCTCTGTAATTCTCCACGACAGATTCTTCGTTTGCCTGAAGTAAGGTAGTATTCAACCCCTGCATCCTGCAGGTTGCCAGCAAACTGCCTCAAGTGTACAAACTGCCAAAACAGAGGTGTAGTACGTGCAGGTGGGACGTTGTCATGCTTCAATGATGGAGCACACTTGCTATGAAGAATTCCTCTGATGAGCATGGTAGGGAATCCGTAAAGCATCTCACCGTTAATCGCCATGCCAGTGTGAAGTCAGATCGTAGAAAGGACTCTTCTTAGCTTTCCTTACCTCATTTTGTGTAGACGTGTTGTGTTTTGATGAACAGATGGTATTTCTCTTTTATCCCCAGAGGACTTTTAGAATGTCTCGTGATATTTATTAACAGCGGTCAGTCTTCTGCTCTCCAGAATGAATGTTTTGCTTACTGAGCCAGTCCGACTCCCTCCTCCTGATGGAGGTGTGCAGACATCCAGCAGCCCCTCACTAAAATCCAGCCACGGGTAAACGCCAATAAAACCCTTTCTCATTTTGCATAGCAGCTGCCTGTTACTGCATATGTTTGCCAGAAAGGTTTTTCCTCCTGTGTGCACTGAAGAAAGGCTGTGCTCAGCTCTGAATTTGTCACTTGAGTGAGTAGCGTCTGCACGTACGTCATTGCAAAGAGCCCAAAGCAGCGTTGGGATAGCCAGGTGTCTGTAGAGTGCATTGATGGCTTGGGGATGCCTTTCTGGCCACATCCTTGTTTGCTAAGTCTCTTTGTATGTAAAGAGCTGCAGTGGTGAAAGCTCTGAGACAAGTGGGAGAATCTCGTGTGGATGACAACATGCAGTCTTGCTTAATTAGTATCCCTAACGATAGCCTGGACAAACTGGGTTGAGTTAAGCTGCGGAGTGAGACATCTAAAAGCCCACAGAGGACCAACATTAGTGCAGGATGAGGGGTTTTCTCCCTTCTGGTAGCAGTCCTTGGCAGCGCAGGCAGCAGCATTGTAGGATGGATGGGGGAGCTGCAGTTTGGCACGTTGGTGTTTGGCTGTGGCTGATTTTAGATCCCACCTGACGGTACCAAATTTGCCTCAAAAAGCACAGAGTCCCTCCACCAGATCAGGAAGAAGAAATAAGGAAATGAGTTTGAATCAGAGGATAAAACTATTTGCCTTCCATTCAGTGCTTGTAAATAGACATTTGAAATGGCAGATAACCACCATTTCTTCCCTTTGGGTCTGTTTGCCTCTGCTTGTACATATCCAGCTGGCTTGGTTTGTGGGGACCAGTCTGTACCTTGTTTCCTGTCGTGTGCTGTATGCAGAAGATGATGTCTTATTTTGTCTGTAGTGTTTTATAATTTGGGTTCTGTCTTTTTGCTTACTTTTTTTGTATCTCACCCTTTGAATAAAATCAAGTGCCCTACATTAAACAAACGGGATTACTGGTCTTTAGTTAAATACACGTAAAAATATCAAACAAGCATTTGTTTTCTTAGATAAAATGAGCAGCTTGGACACGCTCTTCTTAAAAAACACCTTTCCTGTGCAAGTAGTAAAGCCACAAGGCTGCTTTTGGAGGTTAGTGCCTAGAAACAAGGCACCTGTGTCCTTAGTATCAATTAAAATCACAGAACTGGAGCCAGGAGTGGAGTGCCGTAGGTTTAGGGGCAGCAGTTAAATAGATAGGATGGGGATGAAGTGATCTCAGTGGGGCCACCTGGCCAGGCCCATGGTTTGGGAGCTGCTTTTGGACGAGCCTGACCCCAAAGCTGTCCTATTCCTCACCTACTTCCATGATTTTATCAACTGTTTGGAATATATCACAGGCCTTTGACAAAAGGAAAGGCAAGGCGGCTCACCCAGATGGCCCATTCCATGCTAAAGAGACTGTGACAAATCAGACCCGTACCTCAAAGACGGGGGGCAGGACACCTTTCTCCCATTCCCCCTCCTCCCCCTCCTTCCTCAGGCTCATTATTTCCTGTTAACATCCACTATAATATATTCCCGTGCTCCTCACAAATTCCTGTGGCAACAGCTTTACACCGACAAGCTGCTTGCCTGCATTTGGATCCTGAAAGTGGTGGTGAGCCCAGGCATGTGGGGGGCACTGAGGATGTTGGTGCCCCATCCCTGGAAGTGCCCAAGGCTGTGGATGGGGCCCTGGGCAGGCTGAGCTGGTGGGTGGCACCAAGCCCATGGTGGGGGCGGGGGGGGGCTGGGTGGGCTGTGAGGTCGCTTCCAACCCAACCATGGTCCTATGGTTTTGTGTGCAAAGAAGTTGGTTTCAGAGCAGACACAACAGCCCCAAATTGCTCTGCAGAAGGGCTCCTCCCAAAAAGCAAAGGGCTGGGACAGCAGCATCTCCTCCAGGCATCCTTTGCCCTTCTGATTTGGCTCCTGAAGCAGCTTAAAATCTGTCACATCTCTCTAAGAGCCCAGTATCTCCTCACTGCACCCATCCCACTTGGGTTACCCAATGGCCAACGAGCATCGGAGCAAACACTGCATAGAAAAACAATAAAGCAAGGGATTCATTGGTGGCCATCTGCAGATTGACACCCCAGATAGTTCTTGGTTATGGATTATACCCTGGTCACATCTCCAGACTTCCCTGTTTCCGCAGGTGGATCGCATCACTGCCCCCAAGGACTGAGAGCAGCTGCTTGTATGGAAGGAGCAATGGGTGAGCTGCAGGCAGCCAACACCACGGCTCTGCCCACAGCCCAGGGTATCACCCAGTCCTGTCTGCTTGGAGTGGTTTGCAGTGAGGCATAGAGAACCCACCGGAGAAGTGTCACAAAGCACAGGTTATTCTGGTTGCATTTTGCATTGCAGTTTTCGCTTTGGTTTTAGGTTTTAAAATCTCCATGGATGTTTTATTTTTAAAAAACAAACAAACAAATGCCTGAAGGGGAACCTTCTGCTTTGGTGGTGCCACTGTTTGTCTTCTTTTCATGGAGGGTTCCTTCCCTTCTTGGCTTCCGCAGCCCAAGAAACGAAGAGTTCATAGAATCATAGAAACATTAAGGTTGGAAAAGACTTCTAAGACCACCAACTCCAACCCCAACCCTTCCCCTTCCACCATGAAAAGCCCATAGCAGCACTTGGTCCTTTAGCCACCGCTGTGTGATCAGCCCTCATCTCAGTTCAATCAATTTGAGCTGGTCTGGGGGGAAAAATAATTGAGTTTTTTTGCTTTGCTCTTAACCAAGGGCGCTGTGCTGCTGCTTGGGCATGGTTCCATTTGTCTGCAGCCCAAGCAGCCCATTTGTTCCTGCTGCAAACTTGTGCAGCTGTGCAAAGAATTGCTCCTTGAGATAACATCCCCAAGCCTTTCCTTGGCTGAAGGTCCTTCTCCAGCAGCATGAGTGTATTCCTGTCTAACCTGGAGCGTGGGAAGCAATGCAGCAGCAAACCGCAGCGCTACGGGGTTGCCAGCACACGGAGCATTGTATTCCAGCAACGGTAGAAGGGGAGGAAAATAAGATGAAGTCAGGCATTTTTGGACAGGAACCACATGGGGAGAGGAGGGGACGGGATTCACAATGGGAGTGGTGTAAGAAGAGTGAAGGATGTGACCTATTGTGGCTGCTCTTTGTCCTCCTACAGGAGCATCCTCGCACTGATTTTCCCATCTCCCAGAGCTGTTGTGCTGCTGCTGCTGCACAAAGAGGTCAGCAACTGCGATGTTTGCACCTAAATCTGGATTATTATATAATAGCCTGACGAATTGTGCCTACTGACTCTCTGTAGTAAACGATCCCATGAGCTGATGCAATCCTTCCTATGGCTCCACTCAGGCTCTGCATTTAACCTGCAGAACTAAGCGGGTTCCCTGGCAGCTTTCCAATGTTTCTCACTCTTTTTTTTGTGAGGGAAGGGGAGGAGGGGCGGGGGGGGGGGAGGTTTCCTCACACTTTGCTTCTTATTTATTTAGTTTTATGTTGTGGGAATATAGAAATGTGCTGCAGTAGATGATGGGTGGTCCCACGCTCCGCTTTGGTTGGCGGCTGCTCAGCCAAATTGTTTCAGCAAGAAATCATCATCCCCAAGAGGTGTAAAGGAAAGGCCACGTCTCCTCCAGTTTGTATTTAGGCAAAACTCCCTGCAGGCCGTGAGGGGGGGGTCCCAGCACTTGGAGCATCAGCAGTGTCTTCAGATGTAAGTCCGTTGTGATGGGGGCAAGTGGCTCTGACCACGGTAGAGGTGGGGATGCACAAACTGGAAAACATGAGTGGAGGTCAGCGTGTCTGAGTGCCGTGCTTGGGTTGGGGCAATCCCAGCCATTGGGATTGTGGATTATAGATGAGGCTTTGGGCACGTGGACTATGGGAGGTGCCCCAGCCCGTGGCCAGGTTGGGTTGGTTTTAATGTACCTTCCAACCCAACCGTGAGCATACAGTGGAGCCAAGGAAGGGTACAGCACAGGTCGGCTGCAGCCCCTTTGTGTACCTGTAGAATAGGAGAGAAATAGCAGGAACAAACCTCCTCTGTTGGCTGCTTACACCCTGCATGCAGCAGCTTCGTTGTGATGGACGGCACAAAGTGAACGTGGCATTTCTTTGGCTCTCACTCGCATGCTTCTCTTCTCTGTCTGGTGTACATGACACATGAGCTGCTTCTGTTTTATGGGGAAGTTTGTTAAAGGGCAGGCTTGGTAGGCTGGAAGTAAGGCTGTGCAGCCCCAGCTGGAGCAGACATGAGATCAATATATATCTGGAGACAAAGGGAGGCTCTTGCCAAGAGAAAAATCAAAAGTTGTTTTGCACGGGGAGCCAGATTCCCTTCTAAGGCATCCTATACATCAAGGCTTAATCCTGCAGTGCTTGGTTTGGCAGCAGTCCTGTTGTGCCAAATGCACATTGGTGCTACACAAAGGGCAAGCAGCACTGCCACGAGGAGCTGTGTCCCATGTCCTGCAATGGTGCAACAACGACATGAGCCTCGCTTAGGGCCACGCGTGCACCACCGCTTTGCTGCACCGTGTGTTATGCTAAGAAGAAATTGGTGGATTTTCCACGGTTTTCAGACCAGAGGATACAATTTCTGAAGCTCCTTCCATATCCAAGGTGCTTCTCAGGAATGTATGCAAAGCTTTTGGCTTTGGCCCTTCTCTCCCTGTTAACATTTGCATTTGTTCCCACGCGCCTTTGTCTGCCTGGAAACACATTGGGGTGAGATCTGATAGCATCCAGTCCTGAAAAGCAGCCAGAGCAATGCTTTCTTCGTCACTATCTCTGATGTCTCCCATTTCTAATGGGCACTCTTTCAAACCGTGCCAATTTGGCCTGGGGTAAGCAGATAGATAGAGTTACCTCCATATTTGCAGCATGACCTCAGCTTTCCTCTGCCTACTGCAGACTCTCTGGTTATTTAAAGAACCCACAGGAACTAACCCTGTGGGATTTTTATTAATTTTAATTCCCAAAATCCCCAGCAGCTATGCAGCCCATGAGACAGAGCTATGTGAGCTCTGCACCAGCCAAGATCCTGCCCACCAACAGCACTAATCCAGGAGTTGAATCCTCCCAACGTAGCTTTCTATGGACACAAGTGATGCTCCTGGAGCTGCTCTATAGGGTCCAGTGCATTGCTGCAGTCCTGGGGATGGACAGCATTACCAGGTGCTGGGCATAAGTGGTTTCTCTTGCTGCAGGCTCACCTTTGGGCTGGTTTACAGAGAAGGAAACCAAATGGAAACCCAACATCATAGCGTCACCAACCTTCAGAGCCCTATTGCAGGGAACCTAAGGACCCCAAGTGCCCTCAGGGTTCCTCAGTGCCACATTCCTATGGTTTTTGAGCACCTCCAGGGACTGTGACTCCAACATCTCCCTTGGCAGCCTGTGCCAATGCATACCTGCTCTTTCAGAGAAGAAATTTTTCCTGATATCCAACCTGAATCCCGTCCATTTGGGTCAATTTTGGGTCAAAAAAGCCGATTGTAAGGTCTCCTGCAATTGAAAAGAACAGTTGTTTGGCTTGCTGTCATGTTTGGAGGACAAGCTGTTGTCTGAGCACCCAGGATCATAGCTTGCCAACATCTGCCTCTTTCATCTTTGATGGGTTATTGTCCCCATTCATTGCAGGGGGGATGGGACAGATGACCTTTAAGGATCCCTTCCAACTCAAACGACTGCATGATTCTATAATTTGCCTCCGCATCCTTCTCTAAAAACAACCAAAAAAACCCCCAACAAACAAAAATTCAATTAAAAAACCACCAACAACAAAACCCAAAACACAATAAAATAGTAATTTTGCAAGCCTAGGAGAGAAGTCTGGACCAAACCATCCACATCCCTACCCAGACAGGATCAGACGAGGGAATGACATCAGTTTAACCTTCCGAGCTGGACGGTTAAGAAAACAAACAGAAAACCATCTGATGCTCCTGAAGTCATTTGAGTGCATTTTTAGCAAGAGCACAGCTCCCCTGAATCCATGGCAGCCTGGGAAATAGGCTTCAGTGATCAACGCATAGAAAGACACGAACCTTAGCCCTCCCCCTCCCCAGAAATGTTAAGAATTCACATCATATCCCAACAAAACAGAGATTCCCAAGTCCCAGTCCATGGAAACGTCGCCCATATATCTCTTGCTGGCTCCCGTGCTGCATTGGAGGCAGTTAAAAATACTCTTGAGCCATTCCTGATCTTTTTTCCCCCACTTCGGCTGTCGCTGTGGTTACGGGGATCCTGCTCTGCTGTTCCCAGTGGTGTGGGGTCACGGTGTCTCCAACCCTCACGTCCCACCAGCACAGGATTTGCTGCGGTTTACTGGGAGCAGAGCCAAAGCCGACCCAGGGCCTGGAGAATTTTTCCTATTTTTTTTTCCCTTAAAAACATCACAGGGATTGCCCAGGTAGGGTGAGATGATGTTACACCGCGAGAGGCCAATGGGCAGATAAAGCTTTTTAAGTCTATGGGTGCTCGGATTTCAAGTTACTCATCCCAAAAATGGGTTGGAGGTGTGTAGATACACTCTATTTATTTCTGCTCAGCTTTTAGTTTCCTCGAGATTTTTCCATTGAGGAAAACCATGTAGGAAGAGGACCCCGACGTCCCATCGCCCAGTGGATGCTTGAGGAGACCGAGGGGCTCCAATGGAGGAAAGGATTGGGGACAGCTGAGCCATGCACACCCAGAGGGATGTGCCAGGAAGGATTTGAGATGGGAATGGAAAGTGGAACACAGAAATCCCCTTGCAATTGAAGTGACCTCATAGGCTAAGCTCAGTTTTCCACTCGCTGTGGTATTTCTGCATGCTGTTCTCCATCCCTGTTAATTCCTCCAGCTCTGAAAAAGGCCCCATGAGTTAATGGCTGTGAAGAACCAGAAAAATCCCTGCTTGGGCTGAGGACAGGATCAGCCCATGGTGTTGCTTCAGGCCACATCTGCACGCCCTGTGACACAAGAAAACACCCTCAAGAAGTGATATTTTGCCTCCCTCTGCTAGCAAGAGGGAGATCTGAAAGCATTTAAATATTAAAAGATATTTAAATTATCTCAAGAAACATCAGCAGTTTATTCTGGCAGAGTGCTACAGGCTTTCAGCCACTGTCTGCGTGCAACATGATTTATTCTGTTGTTTTTACAAGTGATTTTATGTCTGCTTCTTTGACAAAGAGTGTTGCATTCTTCAGCAACGCAAACAGCAAAAAGAGGATCCTACCATGTCAAGGCTGCTGTTTCCATCAACCCCATTTCAAGAGCCTTATCTATGAGTTGGAAGGGGCTTTCTTTGCCAAAAATAGAAAGAAAGAAAAAAAAAAAAAAAAGAAAAAGAAAAGAAGAAAAAATGAATAATTTGCTTTCCTGCCAAACAAGAAACTCAGCAGCTGCCCAA
This sequence comes from Alectoris magna, assembly GCA_030625065.1. Taxonomy (NCBI): domain Eukaryota; kingdom Metazoa; phylum Chordata; class Aves; order Galliformes; family Phasianidae; genus Alectoris; species Alectoris magna. Next base: position 1,654,197 of record CM060587.1, read on the forward strand.
AGCCAGCCACGTGCTCAGCAGCATTGCACGCACAGCTCGTTGCTTTGCACACACTGTTCTAAAAACAGCATTTCTTGGGGAAATTTAGGAGGAAATTCATCATGGTGAGGTCTATGAGGCCCTGGCACTGCTGCTCAGAGAAGTATGGGTTCCCCATCCCTGGAAGCACCCAAGGCCATGGATGAGGCTGTGGACAACCTGAGCTGGTGGGGGACGCTCAGCCCACAGCAAGGAACGGGGCTGGTGGGCTCTGAGGGCCCTTCCAAACTGGTAGCTCATGTTTTCAGGAGCTAAAAAGCATGACTCATTTGCTAAAACAGGGCTGGGTGTGTTAAGGCTGAACTTCCCTGTGTTAGTCTGGATGAGGAGCTCCGAGATATGGTTTAGTGGCTTGTGGTAGCAATGGTTATGGGAGGATGGTTGGACTAGATGATCTTGTGGGTCCTTTCCAACCTTGTGATTCTATGATTCTATGGTTAGCTTTCTTTTTATCCTTTGTGGAATAAAATATTCCAACGACATCAAAATCCAGGTGGGTGTTGGATCATTAAGCAGAGAAGAAGAAAGAAGGGCCATCAGCAGATGTGAGAGGAAGCGTGCTTAGATATTTCTAGCAGTTGTGCTTCATTTACACTTACCCTCATTGGAGGTTGCTCAGCGAACTGCATTAAACGTTATCCTGTGGTTGGGATGTGAGGCTCTGGGCATCACAGAACCACAGAGCTGTAGGGGTTGGAAGGGAGCTCTGGACACGCTGCACACTCATCCGAGAGTGCGAGCGGGAGATTGATTGGTGGTGTGACTCTCTGCGAGAAAGACACAGAGACTGCATCCCCCAAACTGTAGTGGACCCTCTTCCTTGCCATAGTCGAACCGAGAGAGCCAGCGTGAGAGGAGAGGAGAGGAATGGCAGCAGGTCCCAGCTTGGTGACGTGGGCAACCCCCATCCTGACCTACCTCGGTTCCCCGGGTGCCTCTATGTAATAGGTTTGAAGCTCTGAAACTGGAGGGTGAGGTGGCTGAGGATGAGATGGGAGGGCTGCCTCCTCCAAGCTTTTCTATGGAGAGGTGGTCAGCTCCATGCTTAAAGGCTGCCTCCTCCAGTAAAGAAAGGGAGGTGACAGTCATAGGTGACTCTCTTCTAAGAGGAACTCAGGGCCCAATATGTCGACCCGCCCCTACCCGTAGGGAGGTGTGCTGCCTGGGTCAGGGATATTTCTAGAAGACTTCCTAGTCTGATCCACCCCTCTGATTATTATCCTCTATTGATAGCCCAGGCCGGCAGTGATGAGGTCACTGCCAGAAGCCTGAGGACTATAAAAAATGATTTTAGGGGACAGGGGAGGTTGCTCCCTCTACGTAGCCAATGAATCTGATGGAGCCCAGCGTAAATTTGTGTAGTTGTTTAATAGTAACATCAAGGTCAGCAAGAATAACGACTGAATTTAACAAATGACACATGCAACAAACAGAGGGAATAAAACAACATTGCACAGCGCTGGCTGAGGTGACAGAACATTATCCAACATCAGAGCAGAAGGTTTGTTTCTTTTCCTTTGCTGCATCAGCACCACCATAGAGGGCAATGTCAGCGTGCACAGATTGCTCCAAAGGCAGGCATTCCCCAGAATGAACAGTGACAGAAGATGCCTTCATGCACCGAGGAGCAGAGGAAGAATTGTGATGGCCACCAATGCTCGTAGGGGTGAATGCCTCAAAATGCAGCCAGCAATAAGGTGTGATGTTAGCAATTCTAAAACACTGGAATCTTTGTTGAATGCAGCTGCTCGGTCCTCTGGTGCACTGATAGAAAGCTTTGCTTGAATTAAACACAAAGGGATAATCAAAGTGATCTACTCTGAGCAAAGAAAACTGTTTATTAATGCCATCAGACATCTGTTTATTGCTGTTTAGACCGACCCCATATATGAGCATGTGAAAGTAGTAAACAGAGAGATCCGCTGAAGTCCTTTGAAATCGTGGAGCAGATGCAGTGCCACTCAGCTCCTTTTGATCTGTGATGAGCCTTTACTTAACAACTGGCTAGCGTGGATTGACAGCCTGTGTAACGTGTTTCTAGGAGAGTTTTTATACAGAGAGAATACATAGGGTGCCATATATCAGCACATGGCACACCAGCTAATTCGACCTCATTTACATAGCATTAATTGCCCGCGAGTTCATTTCAATTTGGGCCCAAATTTTCATTACCTTAAATTCGGTTCTGATGGGGGACGTGCAAAACTCTTCCCAATGCATCGAAGGTTGGGCAGCCCGGCATCCTCGTGCCTCAATTAGTGCTACGTAAAGCAGGTGCTCGTCACTACAGGGAATATTTGTACATTTATATATATATATATATATATATATAAAAGCCATACAACCATAAAGGAAAAATAAAAATACAACAAGCACAGCTTGATACAATAACATGCCATGAAATGTCACTGGCTTCATAATAATTTACTACAACTTGACAAATGTTCTTTTATCCACACGGGATAGGAAATGCTTCCATCTAACATATGGTAAGCATGCAGTAATAATATGTACAACAACAACAACAACAAGAAATTTGGAGTTTATTTTTTATTCATAAACGGGATGATTACATGGGGGGAGGGTATTTTGCAATGGTTGCTTTTCTAGCCCGATGTACTCTTTGTTTTGCTTCTTTCCTACGGGTGGATTTTTCCTCCCCCTCTGTTTGGGGAGAAGGGAAATTCCTATATACATCTGCAAGAAGTTAGCTTCAGTCATGGAGCATACACTGCTATTATTTTTTTCCCCAGCAGTAGCTTTAGATTCATGGGTTTATGTTTATTGCTTAATTGACACTAAAAAAAAAACCCCACCCTCAATGCCATAAGGCTGAAAATCAATCTCTTTTCCAACACGTTTTGAGGCTCTGTTGAGGGAAATATTTATTGATCCTGTGTTACACCGTACTCTTTCAACATCTCACCAAATCCCATTCATCACCAGAGGGACTCCAACCAATCTGTGTCGGGGTGCTGAAGGCTTCCCACTCCAACGCCACCATCACAAAGTCATCTCATTGAACCAACCGTGCCCTCGACCTCATAGAACCTGACATAGAGAGTGGCAAAACTGGGTTTTGCTCCAAACTGGGGACTGCTCTGTGCCGCCTGCAGACAAAACAGTTGTTGGGGGTGAATGGTCACCCTTCAGTTGAGTCTTCGGATCCATCGTGGTTGCTGTGTTTATGGCACCTAAAAGTGGCGCACTGACTGAACGCGGGTTAGCTTGACCTTAGGTCTCATGGTCAGGCTTCATTCACAGATGTCCTTACCAAGAGGTCCCAAAACAGGTCTCCGCTGAGTCTTTTTCATCTGTTCTTTTTTCCTCCTTGAGATTTTTTTTTTTCCTTTTTCTTTTTTTTTTCTTTTTTCTTTTTTAAATAGCAAGAAAAGCCAGAATTAATATTTCCAACAGCACTGAAGTAAGCACTTGGCAATGCATTTCTTCTACGCGGTACAAAACGATACGAGCACGAGAACCTTTAGATATTCATAGTACAAGACAGTTTTACCCTTTATGACTTGGCAGTTTCCAGTCCTTTTGTGAGAACCAATCCTGACCGTAAAACAGAGACTGAAATGCAGCGACCTCCCCTGTTGCTATCCCTGGGCGTGTGCTCAGAAAGTCTGCTGTGATGCGTGCGTAGGCTGCGGTGTGGAACACGGTGGGAGTCCCACGAAGAGGAAAGCATGGAGAAATGCATCCAGTGCATTTCTTGGAGGACCGATTCCCATCTTGCATCTGGTGCGGGATTTTTGCCATCGTCGAGAACTGCTCAGAGAAGTGATGTTGCTGAGGGTTGACAAGAGTGAGTAAGCACGCTGGCTCTTTGAGCGTGGAAGACATCTGCTACTTATTCAGGAAGGGAAAACAAAGAATAAAAGTCCATGTGGAAATATTTTCGGGGCAAAAGTACGTAATTTACAGAAAAAACCGGAACGCATCAGTGGTAACCATTTCAAACTGACAATAACAAGGAGCCCAAGCAGACTGGATTTAGAGAAATCGATACGCCCAGCCACCTGTTTGTACTCAGAAACTTTCCTTTAAGAATGGAAAACAGCATTAAATTACAGCGCTGAACGGCAGAGGTGTTAATTAGATGGACGTAATTAGTCTAAGCCAAATGTAGAGACTCTTGTGTCAACCAGACCTTTCCTCATTGCTGTGAGCCCCTCTGTCCTGCTGGGAGCACTGACCTTCTGTGTCTCACTGTCCTCAGGCTGAAGCCTGGTGATTCACTGATTGATTGCGCTGATTGATTTCCCATGTGATCCATTTGCCTGCTGGCACTTCGTTTTCATTCACCTGCACTTCCACATCCCAACATACCCCAAACCAGACACCAGAGACCTACCCCTTCTCCTTTTTGGACCTTCTGAGGTGGCCTTCCCTTCTCCGATTCACAGGCCATGGGAACAGCTGCTCACCATCAATTCTGCTCCAGATTTATGGGGTTTGTGTGCTTGCAGACCCGCTGTCGTCCTTATTCACCTGGCAGCTGGCATGCAAGCTGGCTTTCTGTCATCCCTTGAGTCTCATACCGTGAATTCGTGCAGATGTCTTCAGGGTGCTCCAAGCTTTTGCACCTGAAGGAGCCTTTTGCAGCCCTTCCCTGGGGAGAACCTTCAACCATGTTCCCCATTTATCCTGGAATCACTGTGACGAGGCGCGGGGAAGCAGTGGGGGGAGCCTTGCTGAAACAGAGCTGGAGTCACTTGCCTTGCTCCTGCAGTCTCTTGGCTTTTCTTGCTCAGATAGTTTGGTGGCACTGATGCTCAAGGGGTTTTAAGGACAACAGAAAACGAAAGGAGAAAGGCGACGACGAAGTCATTCGTTGTGTCCCATTCCAAAACTGGCGTGGCTTCCTCTTCCCCCCCCACCCCCCCACCCCGAAGACGGACATGATACAGTACTGCTGAAAAAAACAAACCCTCAAATGCTTCTAGAAGAGATGGGACCCCTAGACTGTAGGGCGAGGAGGGGGCCGGGATGGAGGGGGGGCCCTGTTGGGTGGTGGGACTTGGGGAAGTGGGGGGAGAGGGGGGAGCGTGGAGGATGGGGAGGGGGCGTGGGGTGTGGGAGAGCTGGGGGGCGGTGGGGTGTAGATGGGGGCTGGGGGAGGGGGGTTGTAGATAGGGGCTGGGGGAGGGGGGGGCAGCGGGTAGGCGTTGTTGAGGGGGTATTTGGGGGGAGCGTCGGCGTTCTTCACTCGGGTGAAATTGATGCAACGGCCCTGGAAGAAAAGAGAAGAAAGAGGAAAAGCAGAGTTACTGGTGGAAGCTGATGTCCCTGCACGTATGAAGCCAAAAAAACTGCTTTTCTTGCTGCTCTGTGAGCACGGTGCTAAGCTACAGTTTGTTGTACATTTTTAAACAAAACCTTTGCCCTCGGAGCTATTCTTTTTTCTTTTTTCCTCCCAAGTTCCAACCTGCAAAAGATCCCACTGTAAATACTCAAATGTCAGAATCAGCACAATTGCATTATGGATTCATTCTTTCAGATATGAAATCATCCATAAAGGCACTGGAGGATTTCTGAGCCTGTCCTTTGTTTTTTGGATCTGCTTTCCTCCTCCTTCTCCCAAAGCAAATGTTTTTCCTGGTGAAAAGATGCCAAATGGAGCACTGAGTTCACAGAGCCATGAAGGTTGGAAAAGACCTCTAAGATCATTTAGTCCAATCATCACCCCATCCCCACCGTGCCCACTCAAAGTGCTGTGGAATCATTAAAGTTGGAAGAGACTTCTGGGATCCCCAAGCCTGAGCCCAACCCACCCCACCGTGCCCACCGACCACATTCCTCAGTGCCACATCCCCATGGTTCTTGAACACCTCCAGGGATGGTGACCCCACCACCCCCCTGGGCAGCCTATGGGCAAACTGTGTTGAAGAGGAACCCAAAGTGAAGGAAGGGAGATGCTGGTAGAAAGGTGTTGGAAAAAAGGTTTGATGGGGATGAGAAGAGATGGCATGGAAGGGATTGACACACAAGGAGATGCAGACGGCTCCGCTCCGAGCGCTCTGCCAATTCTATCATCACACTCTGCAGATACCAAGAAACATCTGCCTGAGCCTCAGCAGAGGAAAACGGATTCCTCACTGAAGTATGCAGAGCAGCCCACAGCTGAGCACGGCCCGTCTTGTGCAGGCAGAGGTCTTTTAAGGAAAACAAAGATTTCACAGCATTCACGCCCTGTGAGCATCACCTTGGAGCTGCTCCTTCTGGTGGGGGCTGAACCCCCTGCATGGCTCAGCCCAGTCTGCAAGAAGAACCTGTGGCTTCAGCTCAGGCTCTCCTTGAGGAATGGGGCTCCAGGGCAAAGCAGAGACCCATGGAGTGGCCAGAAATCCCCCCGCAGAGCAATTGGACAGAGGGAAGCCTGAACTGAGCACAGCACTGCTTCAATTCAATGGTCCCTCTGTTCCATTTGCGCTTTGCAGGCTGGTGTCTCTGCTTTAATGTTGATTTAATGCACTTAGTTGTGATTTTAAGTAAACACCGGGGGGCTGAGTGAGTCAAAGTCTGAACCCAAGTTAACCAGTTCTGCACAGAGAGAAAGAAAACACGAGGATGTTTTCCTTGTTCTGGTTCCATGTCTCCTGCAATGGAACTTCAGCAGACTATTGCTTGTACTAGCTTTGTTTTCTTTATTTATGTTGAAAATAAAATAAATCCGAACGAAAAGCAGCAGTCCAGGAATTTCAGCCAGAGAACAAAAAGTTGCAATTGTTTTTGCGTGGAGAGATCCTCTGTCTGGATGCTCCAGGGGTGAGGTTATGGTGCTGTGGATCCAAATGGAACTGAACACTGCCCAAACTACATTAAAGAAGGTGCAGCGACACTCAGAAAACTTTGGGGCTGGGGTCAGGGCAAGGCTTGAGGGCTGAAAACCATCTAGGACTCATGGCAATGCCCAAGGCATGGTCCAAAATGATATCATGTCCTTACAAGCTTTGACTTCACTGGCAAAGATTTGACTTCTTATTGATGAGAGCTGGCTCGGACAGCTCTGCAATACCATCATCATAAGAACAGAGCTAGCAACTCATGCCAATGCAGAGCTGCGCTGTGTTTTACATTATTTCTTGCAGCCAGCTACCACCTAGTGATCCCGTGTCCATGCATACTGCTTATACTCATGACTAATGGTCTCTCTTCCCCTCTCCTTGCAGTGAATTGATACCTGTTGAGCAATGCTTCCTACTGCTGTGCAATGGGTAGTTCTGCGAGGCATCCAGCAAGTGTGGAGCACAGATTTCAGCCTTCCTCCTTTCATGTGAGCTAACAGTTCTTGTGTCATTGCTTGACATTTCTCTCACCCATGCATATGGAAGGGAGAGTGCCAGATAGCAGTTTGGAGTTCAGAGTGGACGTTGGCAGCTATGCTGCCTCAGAGGAGATGGAGAAACCAACACCTCACAGGGAAGGAGAACTGCCAGACTGAATGACAAGGACATAACCAGGAAACAAACTATCACACCATTACACAGGAGAGGCTGAAAATTTAGTGAGATTCTGGCACTGCTGCCCAGAGAAGAGTGGGTGCCTCATCCCTGGAGGTGCTCAAGGCCATGGATGGGGCCCTGGGCAGCCTGAGATGTTGGGTGGCAACCAGACAGTGGCAGGGGTTGGAACTGGATGGGCTGTGAGATCTCTTCCAATCCAACCATGCTGTGATTCATCTGGCAATCTGATAATAGACAGAAGGGGAGGGGTTGTGCTAGCCACAGTGTGCCCATGAGTGGTTCTGTGCTGTTTTGTCTGGATGAGTATCTGGATGAAGGTCAAGTTGGCTGCCTTATGACCCATCCATTCAAGCATTTACACATCTCTCCACTGCCAGCACAGTTCAGTTCATCCTCCACATGATGTGACCGGTTAGAGACCCTCTAAATATCTGTGCTGAAATGTCTCGTTCAACCTTGGGGGCCTGGATGCAAAACCAGAGCGTGTGTCTGAGATGCAGCAGGGAAGAGGAGTGCACAGTCTCTCTACAGCCAGTGAAAGGATAAGGACCTTCATATGACTGTATAGGAGTGGCTCAATGGCCACCAGTGAGAACCCCCTCTTGGCTATCCACCAAAGTGTTCCTCCTCATCCAGGTGCCCAGGCAGGAAAAGAACCCATTTCCAACAAATGGATCCTTAAACAGAAGGTAAGAATCTTTCATTCCAGGAGAAAAAGCTCCTGAACCAGATTGTACCACAGCTTTGAGAAGAAGAGCAACCAATTCTATTGGCCTTTCAACCAGAGAGACAGTAGTTGGTGATATAGAATGAAGAATGGAAGGGAATCTGCTGGATATTGAAGGGCTGCTGTGCTAGCAGCCTTGGCTAGGTTTCACTTCCCTTTCTGCAGCCACAACGCTTCAGGGGGCAGTCACAGCTGTGCCTCAGCAGACACAATTGAAGCAATATGAAGACATTCTTACATCCAAAATTTAGTGGAATCAGCAAAATCAGCCAGGCAGATTCACTCCAGCATTTTATGTTGTTTTTCTAAAGAGCACTGCTCGCAGGCATTTACATAATGAATTCTGCTCTGAGTGGTTTTGCTCTTCCACCTTCAACAGCTGATTGCTTTTGGGATGGAGGCAGGCAGTGCTGCCTCTGGGCCAGCCAACACAGGGCCACGGGGGGATCGAGTGCTCTGACTGTGGACCTGGCCCTGCCAGCACTTTGCATGCAGAGTGCCGTAGGGCTGCATGATCAATCCAAGCTTTTCTCTTTGTTCTTCACATCTGGCTGGCTGGGGAGTGCTGCTAAGGTCAGAAGAGAGGGCGAGATGTGGGGAGAGGGGACATCAGGCTGCCGAGGTCATGGCACAGGGTGACAGCAACCACGTGCTTGAGGGAGCACGCCGAATGTTGGTGTCTTGGAGGTGGATCTGGCAAGCAGAGATGTGAAGAGCAGAGGATGCCTCGGTCAAGCTGTGGCATTTCCTAGGAACTCCACAGCCTTTCTTAAGCCAATTTCCAATTTCTACCTCTTCCTGCCTCTCTTTCTGTTCATCTGAACTAGCTGGGCTGCCCACAGTGCTATGTATGTGCACAGCCCTGGCTTGGGATCACAGAACCACAGCATGGCTTGGGTTGAAATGGACCTTAAAGATCACAGTACTATAGAATCGTAGTATGGTTGGGCTGGAAGAGACCTTAAAGCCCACTGCCATGTGCTGGTTGCCATCCACCAAAGCAGGTTGCCCAGGGCCCCATCCCACCTGACCTTGAGCACCTCCAGAGATGGCACACACCGAACCCTACCTGGTGCATCCCCTACACAGCACGGGGGAGGTATCTCTTTAACAGAGGAAGGTTGAACAGATTTTTCTGGAAATGAAGAATGTTTCTGTTTCTTTTGGTTTCCTATCAATCTGGAATGAGTACCTGGAAAAATATCAATATTTTAAGACTGTGAAACACTGGGACTGGCTTCTGAGTTTAAATAGAGCCATTGGAAAAGATATGATCCTTAACTGTTGTTTTGTAAGGTTCATTAGTAATTCAAACTTTCCAAAAACAAGAACTGAGTTTATCCTGCTGTTACAAAAAAAAAAAAAAAAAAAAAGAGGAGAGAAATAAAAAGGAATACAAAAATCAAGAGTAAAGAGGAGAAAGAAACAGAAAGAGAAGGAAAAGGAAAGCGGACGAGGGAAGAAAGTTGAAAATTAGTGTATGAGTCTGAAACAAGCACACACAAAAGCCTCTAGGAGAAAACCATCGAAATGAGCAACAGGAAAGCATTAAATACATGAAGAGATGCCACTCGTCTCTGGAAAGGGATTTATTTCTGATGTGTAAATACTTTAAAAGCAAAGCACGGATGCAAGATGATAGCACTGAATTCTTGAAGATGAACCCCACCAAAGACCAAAGGTGCTTGGTTTGAACCTAGCCCAGGCTGGAGCCTTCCATGAACATCTCTGAAAACGTGCTCCTTTGTGCCAGGACATGCTGGGGAAAAAAACAGTGCCAAGATTCCCACTGCCATGTCATCATCTGGGGAAAGCAGTGGTTGGGGAACTCCTGGGCTCCCGTCAAGATAACCCCAAACCCCAGAGGGTTTCTGCTATGTAAAGGGATCCTGAGAGCTTGAGATATCCCTTCTTTCATGACCCGAGCTGGCAGCGTGCTGGCTTTCAGATCACACAAGGGTGTCTGGAGACACTTGTAGAAAGGCACTGACTAGCTTCTGGGCTTTGTTAGCCAGCCACTCTGGTGAGATCAGCCTGTGTTGAGTGCGCTTGGCAATGCCAGGAAGCACTGCCTCCTGCAGCAAGCATGCTAATTACACGGCTACCTCTGTATCTGTTAGTCACCAAACAGCTATTAAAACTGTCTCGTTTCGTGATAAAACATCACTGCAGCAAAACCATTCCCATCTGTCTCTCATTACACAGCCTTGAACTCAGTGTTGCTCATAAAACCTACCATCCCCAAGGCATTCCAGCCACCTCGTCCACTCAATAATTTAAAGGCTTGATCTATTTTCTCCCTAAATTAAGAAGATGACTTCCATCGATAAGAGGGAACTTTGGGTCATGACTTTTAATGACCTGCTCTGTTATCGTAGAGGCAGCACTGAAACCTATGCGTCATTATGGCTTAGCCCAGAAGACCTTGTGAAAAGTATTGCAGTGATGAAGTCTGAAGCAAGACTCAGAGCTTTCTGTCAGGTCTTAGTACTACAAGCTGTGCTGGCTTTCCAGCTCCCATGAAAAGAGTGGTACAAAATAGCATTTCCAGCAAGGAGGAGGTGGGATTTGCCCCAGATGAGAGCAAAAAACATGCCCCCCAAATAGTGGGCTGTATCACAGGCAGCATCCTACACTGCAGATAAGCATCCTGTCTAAATTCAGAAGGAAAAAGAAAATAAAAAAAGGAGCAGAAAAACTATCATTCTCTGATCTTTCTGAATTCAGTGATTCTGTGATGTCTCAGATATGGTTTGGCCAATTGAGATGTTCAGGCAGTGGTTTGTATTTGTGCGGTGGTTTGTATTTGTACTTACACGATCCTATTCTGTCCAAGCCACGTATTTTGAAGGCTAAAATAAAATACTTTAAAATTCATGAAGTGTTGCAGTTTTTGCAGAACTCTCATAGAATTTGCCCAGCGAAGTGATGGGTACCCCCTCCCTGGAAGCATTCAAGGCCAGGCTGAATGGGGCTTGGAGAAACCTGGTCTAGTGGCAGGTGTCCCTGCCACTCTCCCTGGGAGCAGCTGGGAGGTTGGAATTAGATGGTATTAAGGGTCCCTCCCAAACCAAACCATTCTATGACTCTGTGATTTGAAGTAAGAGCTGTATAAACTCAGTCATGTTGGCTTATGATCAACGCACGCCTATACCTACACGTATAGTATAGCACTGTGCATCTGAGGGCTCCCACAGCACGAAGAGCAGTTCTACCCGTTCAGCCTCCAGTTGAAATCTTACTCAGAAGCTTACTCATAGCTTTGGGACTGCGACCTACTCTTCAGACCTACCGCAACCCAGATAACACCCATTGCTCTGCCAATCTCTGCCACTTGCTATCTGCAACTACATCATGCAGGACTGACTGAGCTGGGGAGCCTATTGAAAAGAAAACATTCCAACTCCTAAGAAAAGTGAAACGAGATGATATAGGCTTCTACTTTGCCAAATTCAAGTGTGGGAATGAGCGTAACAACTACAATCTTTGGCTTCTGCCAGAGTTTGGGAGCGTGGCTCTTTCAGCAATGAGTGGGCATTTTTATGTCAGCAAACAGGCCTGATTGCTTTTGCAGGAGCTAGATTTGGCTTATTTACACTGTGAGAAGAGTGTCATTTCCAGGAAGATCTGGTCATTCTTCTTGTTGCCTTTCTGGAAAGAGGTAGCTCATCTTGGAGAAACACTGCATGACACATCAAAGACACTGCAGGACTGTAATCTTTCATCTAGAGGTTGAGTAACTAAGTCAACTGGGTATAAGGAAAGGAGAAAAAAATAAAATGAAAAGCAAAACACGTTATTTTGGCAATGATAACCAGAATAATTAATCAGAAGTAGTGGTAAACATCCCTCTGGAGGGGAAGGAAGAGCCAGCAGTGTAGTGCTAATGGCTTAAGGAAGTAGGAGGTACTGCTTGCTGAATACTGTTCTACTGGTAGATAGTGAGTAGTTCCCACCCCTGCAATCCCTGGATTCTCCTTGGCTTCCTAAGCAAACCTGTTGAGGTTCAATGCACACCCTTGTAATTCTGCATAGGGGAAAGTCTGCCTTGGATCAAGGCAAAGGTCTGAAAAGGGAAATGAGTCTAGCAATTAAAGCATGGTAATCTGCAATTGCATCCTCTGCTTCCTGCTCTTTGTTTCAGAGAGCTGTGAAAGAGCGAGATGTGAAATCAGACAACTCCCTTAAATCTGGATTTCCTCATCTTTAAAATAGATCTCTAACTCAAAATAAGGGAGGACCAAGGGGGTTTTCCATGATATCTTTTGCTCCTGCACATTGTGCAGTCCACATCTGATTAACAATAACTAACCTTCCCCACAGTACCATTCTTGACTGTTACACTTCTTGACTTTTAGCATGACTTGCTGGAGGTACGTGTGGCAGAATTTGCTCGTAAGTATCCAATTATGAACAAATAATTACAGCTTTTGGGATGTTTTCATTGGATTTGTGCTCTCCAAGCAAAGGCTCCAGCTAGTTGCTACATTCCTTCTCTGTTTCTTGATTGCACTCTCATAATGCAGCTGTAATATTCCTGCGTGCCAGCAATACTTAATGGGCTTTACAGTTCCTCACAAACCTGCTAACAGCCGAGTTTATTGCAGTGCATAATGGCTGATGACCAACTGGTGCTAACACAAACAAAGCACTAAGTCCACCTGGCCTTGCTTTATGACTCCTCCAAAATACCCCTTTATGGGTGTATGTAAAACCACATGAGAAGCAGAGCCTTCAGCAATCAGGATAAGTCTTCTTTCTGAGCCCTGGACCACAGGTAGAGCATTTGATGTCAGTCTTTGGGTTCTGGGTAGCTCTGCATGCCTACAAAGTCCCTGGAGGTTCTCTGGTGGCTGATGTAAGACCCAGGGTTCCCCCTACAAGTTCTCCATGCAAATGGGCCCAGACACAGTCCAAAGTTTTCAGCTGGAGTAGCTGTTCACTTTTAGGAATCTGGAATCCCACAGGAAGCAATGACCTTGCTTTCCCATAAGGATAAGATCTACTGGAAGCTGCATAAGGGGAACACACTACAAATGCAACACCAACATTCACTCAGCGAGAACTACGCATGGCAGAGACGCGATTCTGACATCTGTGACAAGGTGACCCCCTTTGCATCCAAATCATCCCCTTCCTTGTACAGGAGTTTCATTTTCCATGGTTTTACTCATATTCTACGTGCCTAAAAACACCCACCCACCTAGCTCGGGGCTTGGGGGGAGGGGGGGGGGTGAGGTATTGGAAAAGAAACTCAGGCACTGACCTTCATATCAATAGGAGAAGTGATTCTGAGCCAGATGGGGAAACTCACCCACCAACCTGCACTGTCTGTTCCCAGACAGCCATCCCCCTGACATGCACAAATACATTCACCCCACCCCCAATAACGGTGAGGAGCTCCCAGCTCACGCAGCAGCACCGCCTCCCTCTTTGTGGTTTAGATTTCATTTCTTTCCATTTCAGCACTGTGTGGGGCGTGAGAAACGATCAGCTATTTCCCAGAGAGGTCTTTGGAGGCACACAGCTTTCTCCAACAGTCACGGAAAGGAGGCTTCGTTTTCAGAGAGTCTGAATTTGCCAGAGATAAGAACACATTCCTCAAGAGGCGGAGCAGCCAGTGCTAATCTCTTCTGTGAAAGACCCAATTATGTGCAGCAGATTAAGAGTTTTTCACATATATATATATATATATATTTTTTTTTAAAGCATACAAATGGGCTGAGAAGAAGGAAAAGTTGCTAGAAAGCGGTCATGATTCAGACTGCTTTCTTTTCTCCTCTGCATTTTTAAGACCTGACCATGAGTGCCCAGTCAGCAAGAAGTGCTCTCCCATGAACTGAGAATCACAGTCTGCAGAAACAGGTAAACCTGGGAGAAAGGGGACGTGTGGACAGACCTGGCAAAGCTAGCTCCTGGTTCCCACTGGTTTCTTGCAACACCTTAGCTTGCAAAAGCAAAATGAGCCCTGGCACACCATGCAAGAAAGACTGTCAGACTACTGAGGCACCCTACAGGTCTAAAATACACACTCCAGACCTCCAAACTCTGTACTGGTAGCATCACACTGTAACCATGCAAATCCACAGGTGAGGTGCACCCCCATAAACATACCTGCAAATACAGCTAAACCTAACTAACTCTAACTCTAACCCTAACCCCAGCCCTGCAGCCACAACACTTGCTCATACTTTCAATTTATTGCCAAGTTCCATCCTTCATTTTCATGGGAAAGAAAATGCATTGGATTAGCCTCATCTAGAAGACAGGAGAAACATCTGAGATGCATACTGTGTTCAGTTTTGGGCCCCTCACTGCAAGAAGGACACTGAATTGCTCGACTACATGCAGTGAAAGTGGTGATGGGACTGGAAAACAAAACTTACAATGACTGACTGAGGGAACTGGGGTTGTGACTGGAGAAAACAGGGGCTGAGGGGAGAACTCATTGCTCTCTACAGCTGAGCCTGAAAGGAGGTTGTAGCCAGGTGGGTGTTGGTCTCTTTACTCAGGTGTCAGGCGATAGGAATTGAGGAAACAGCCTCAAATTGCAATAGGGGAAGTTTAGATTGGGTATCAGGAAGAACTTCCTCTTGGAGAGGATGGTCAATATTGGAACAGGCTGCACAGGGAGGTGGGGAGTCCCCATTCCTGCAGCTATTTAGGAGATGTGTGGATGTGGCACACGGGGACATGTGGACTTGACAGTGTTAAGTGGTGGCAGAACTCCAGAAGGGCTTTTTCCAATCAAAGTGATTCTATGATTCTTTGATTCCATGGAGTTGACTACATGGCAGTGCAGAGGTAGGGCCCAGAATCACAGAACCATAGCATCGTTAAGGTTGGAAAAGACTACTAAGCTCATCTGGTCCAACCCATCCTCAACGCGCCCGCTGAATTAGACACTCTAGTGACCCTCAAGACATGCAGAGAGACTTAGCAAGCAGCACAAAGTGCTTAATTTGCAAAATTGGACCCTTGACAAGGAACAGTCATTTGGGATGAATGACTGATATAATCCAGAGCGGTCATCCGAATTCCTTCGGCTGCACAAAACATTCACAGTGGAGCCTGAAATCAAGTTAATACGAGGTTTTGGCATTTCACTGTGATATAAAAACTTAAGTGTGATCGAAAGGCAGAGGCAGTTTTGTCAGATTTTGTCGAAAAACAGCGCTTATCTGCAGTGAAGATTCATGCAGTTTGGCTGTAAACTGGTCTTATTTCATATGCTGGCTGATCTGTTTCTATTAAAACCAACTATTATTATTTTTTTTTGTCAGCACATGCACACACGCATTCTTCCCTTCATTGTAAAGAGAGACAAGCTGTGATTACTTCAAAGGGGGGTCATTTTCGTGGAGCTCATAGTTTTATCCTCTCGTCATAATTAACCACAATCACTGAGATGTAACAGGAGGTGAGATTTGACTGGGACATTTGCAAAAGCCCTGGAAAAAGCTCCTCTCCGTGCATTTCCCTTTATGTAGGTAGGACATCCACACCTAATTACACATGGTTTTGCTATACTTTTTCTCTATATTTACACCTATCCGTATCAATTTCTACAAACACACACGAAGTGAAAGTGTGATTAATTCAGTGCACCACACATCTAAAACAGAACGTGCTCTCAGATTGAGATTTTCCTGGCCAAGTCTGAGCTTGAAGCACATTTTAATCACCTCCTCATAAATTCCTGACAGAGCAATGATGTTCATCATGGAAATGCAACTGATACTTTGAAGACGCGCTCGTTTGGATCCAACTCTTAATGAGCACTTTGCACAGTTTAGCATTCCCTCGCTACAAAAGCGATAACGTTTTCTAAAATAACACGTGTTTTTAAATCACCCCTTTCTGGTGATGTTTTGAATGTAAAAATAACCTCATTAATGCCGACAAGAATGCAAACTTAGTCTCTTGAAAATGTGAGAAGACCACAGGAATCCCATGTGACTCTGACTTCCTTGCCTTATTGGAAACATCTGCGTCTACTGGTAACCTCAGACCATTTCCAGGTTTGACTCCAAGAAAAGAATTTCACAACCTTTTTGTGCATCTCAGCCTCCCTGAGTGCTCTTTCAAATCAGGTTCTGAACGTGCCTCTCTCTTCCTTTTGCTTTTGGAGAATAGGCGCAGATTAACAAGCCTACTCCAAGCCAGACCAGTGTTTGCATCGTGGTTTGCCTTTTGCAAAGACAGATTGGCACGTGGCTGGTTGTGGCCAACATGATAACATGGTGATCAGGACCAGTTGGTGATAACTGGTATAGCTTTTGTGGAGATATAGTGATCAAAGCCAGGTAAGACTGCTCAGGCAGGCATCCTTCTGGCAGTCCTGCTGGAAAGAGACCTCACCTCTCCATTCACCAGGAACATCTAACCCAGATGCCACACTGGAGGTGATCATCTACAGGCAGGAAGCCTCATGAAGTTCTGGCAGGAGAAGCTGGGCAACCCCATAAGCAAGGCATGTTGCCCGTAAGCAAGCTGTGCTACCCTGGGCAAAGCAGCCTCGATAGAAGGCAGCAGCTCAACCCTGCCTTCAGATCCAGCATGTCCATCCCAACTAGGGTCAGCAATTCTTGCATCAGCAATGGGCACCTCTAATGCAAAGCTGTACACTGAGTGCTGCACACCCCAGGCAGCACCCACAGAGAACTTTCAGCCCCATGCAGAGCTTTTTTTCTGAAAGCTCGTATGCATGTTCTGCAAGGTTGAGGACTGAACCTAAAGTCTTCCAAATTAGAAGGATCCCTTGGCCAAGGCATAATCTTGCCAAAGTTTATCTTACATTCTGCTATCCGGTACAACTGGTAAACCCTGACTCCATTTTTAGGCAATGCCAGCTTTCTTATTGTGTGCAGCACTTGGTAATCAGTTATTGTGATAGCTGTGCCTACTGCAGTGAAGAAGCAGTCTTACTGTAAGGCATCCCAAACTTGATTAAAGGTCTCAGGGCATGAACAGACAATAAGCAATGAGAAGAAACTGCCTGAGGTCACACAGAGGAGGAAGACTGGACGATAAGCTTTAGTCCCTACACTATCCTCTCTATATACATATATAAATTGCAAACTTATTAGTCACTATGCTTGAACCAGTGTCTTGTTATAAACTAATGTGAACTTAGGGCAGGGAACGTCTTTCCTGATGATTCCTATGGTACCTTGGACGTTGTGTGGGCTACAGCAGATAAACAGTAACAATTAGTCAACACAGAGTTTGAAGCTGGATCTATGTTCCATTCTACGCAAGCAATCTTTTTGAACAGCTCAGCTAACATGCTGGCAGTGGATAAAGTAACTGATTATAGCAAGGGATTGCTTATATATGAAAGTGATGTAATGCTGGGATTGAGTCCAATTCCTTTTCAGGCTCCAAAGCAAACAGAGATTCCTTTCAGTCACTTTTCATTTGCCTTTGCTTTCTCATTGTTGGCCAGTGGGTGAATTAAGATGCCCGCTGGACAACACTAAGGGTCTGAAATCTGCTTCCTTCTTTTCTGCAGGGAAGGAAGGAGGTGCAAATTGCTTCCTTCAGCTGTTGGTGGCAGTGTGATGAAGGACAGAATCGCGTTTGGGATCCCCAGGCTCTCCTCTCCTCCCTTTGCTTAGCAGCCATCCCTCCAAGGTACAAAACTTGAGCATTTCACAAGCAGCTTGGGATCGAGGGCCCCTGTAACACTGGGAAATTCGAGCTTTTCCCCCCTTTTCAGTGCTTGAGCAAGATTCAGAAGCCAGACCTTCCTTCTGAAGAGCAGAGACAAGGCTTTGTGAATGGATGGCATGGCAATGAAGGTAAGCAGAGCCAGGAAAAAGCTGGAAAGCTGCAGCTGCTCTGCCATGTGCTGCAATAATTCAAAGCCTTGCGTCTGGCTGCCTGAAGCTTCCTGCAGCCAGCAGGGCTGGGCTTGCACATGGCTCCAGTCTACCAGGGCTGAGGTTTCAAACCAGCTGTGCCTCCACTGTAAAACCCCAGGACCAGCTTGGGGTTGCTGATACCAGCTCTCATTGGGTTCCCCCTTTACCTACGCTTCCCAGTAGAACAGGATCCAACCCAGATTTGCCAGCGGACAGCTGTTACGACCCACAGACTCACAGCTATTTGCCCACGCTGAAGATTTCACAACCCATGGAGAACCAAGTCTGCCTTTGCTTTGCCACCTGTCCATGCTGCCTGGTCCAAGGGAGCTATTTGGAACCGCTTGGAGAGGCCACAGGAATTTACAGCTGAGCTCGCCACTGCCAAAACGACTCTTAACAGCTCTACTACCCTGCTGGCTGATCTCCAAACCCTACACCAGAAACACATGGCTGGGATCTAGGTTTGTTTGAGTGAGCATCCTGCTCAGTGCCATCCTGCTGCATGAAGAACATCCAAACCTGTTGGCTGCATGTTGGGCCAACGAGGTGCCACGATTCTAAGTAACCCAGAGGCACTCTCAGCATTTGCACGGGTAGAAATTTCCTATCACTTCCACGTCAGTCAGCAGATCCATTGCTCTACAAACACAGGTTTGTAAAAAGATTTTCTGGGGGATTGCTTCTTTTCCTTTATGCTTTTTTTTCTTGCAAGGAAAGCAAACCATTCACACAGACTCTCGACTATCTGCATTTAAGGCACTGACATCTGTAGTCAACACTGGCAGATGTTTCCATGCTGCTGTCCCCATCAATTCAACCCTGCATTTCCAACCACATCAAAACAGTGGCATGATTTGTGAAATAATATTTGATGCTTTCTGTCCTCGCAGAAGCTGACTGCCATAAGGTACTCAGGGATGTGGATTAGTGGGCATGGTGGTTATGGGTTGATGTTGGACTAGATGAACATAAAGGTGTTTTCTGACCTTCATGATTCCATGAATTATGCAGCCCCTCTATCATCAGGCTTGGACACAGACTTTGTCTCAGAAGAACGGTGGCCCAGAGAAGAACAGAATGAAATTGGTAGGATCATATAGGGGTTAGAGTCTTCTTATTTCACGTGGTGCAAATTTTACAGCAAATTTTTGCAACTTTTTGCTTTTCTTTTTGACTAATTTCTCTCCTAGGGCACAGTGGTAGTTGGAGGTAGCTCAGCTAGTAACAATTACACAGTCTCTTGCACAGAAGCATCTAAATACATCATAAAGCCAACCTTCATAATGCTCAGCTCCAGTAAAATCACCTTCTATGCCTGCAAAGGGGAAAGTTTGGGAGCACCCAGGCCACGGGGAATGCCTACAGCAAGATGAGAAATGATGTGGAGACCTCAAAGCCAAACACAGGGCTTGAAAGCTCGATTCTTTCTCCCTGCTTTAAATCCAAAGAAGGGAAACAAAACAAGCCCACATCACTGCTGAACAGGGGAGGGGGAAATGCTGCCCAATTCTGCCATTTCAGCTGTGTAAACTAATGAACATCACCGACATTATACTGTTTTCCGTCGAGTTCTCAGATTGCTTTTGCCTGTGCTGCTGGGGGTGACATCACCTGGTTATGTCACTGCTGTAAAGCAATGAACACCGATTGCTCTCCTAAGCCTGAAAGCGATTAAAACCATCAAGATGATTGTGAGCAGCTACTCAGAGAAGATGGAAATCCAACACCTTACAGCAACACAAGGAACTGCCCCAATATTTGCAAGTCTTTCAGGAGCCATTTGCAGAGAAAGAGATATTTTTTGCAGCTCTAAGCCTGTGTGCATTTGCAGCTACTTTCTCCTTCACACCAAATTGCACTTGCTCCAAATCAGAGATCCTGAACGGCACAGCATAATTGTAAAGAGCTTAATTTACTTCGAGCCTGGATCACGTAACACCTACATGAGCTAATTCTGCTATTGCTCATGCTGACAGAGAGAATCACCAAAAAGGGAGGGAGCTACTGCCACAAATTGCTGCTAACTTTATCAGCTTCAGTTAAACCACTCTGGATTTTCCCTAGCATAAATGGAAGTGGCGTCTTCCTTGTAACTCTTCAAGTAAAAGTACATATTCCTAGAATAGAAACTCTTCAAACTCCAATTCTGGAGGGAAACTCCAGTTTTGGAGGGAAGATTGCCTTGGGCAATCTGGTCTAGATCTGGAGGTTGGTGGCTCTGCCTGTGTCAGGGGGATTGGAACTTGATGATCCTTGGGATCCCTTCCAACCCAAGCCATTCCATGATTCTATGATTGGTCCTGGATTAGAAGGCAAACCTTGGAGGGAGCCAAACATTACAGAATTACGATTCCCCATCACTTTATTATATTGTTTTTTTCACATCCAGTTCAGCTTCTTGAAACCTTCACAATGTTACCCAGTTGCTTATGCTTTAGGACAGCTCTATTCCCGAAGCAACTCCGACCTCCTCTGCCCATTTACATTAGCAATATGTACAATGACAGGTATGACATTAATGGAATGGACACTTTTCACCAGGAGGGTGATCACATTTGGGGCTCAGTGAAGAACTGAATCTCCATCCTCGGAGACTGTAAAAACTGCATTGGGTACAGCCCTGAAAGAACATATGCAGAAATACTCCTTACTATTCATTAGATTTATCATGTAATTAATTGAAAGTGCCTTAAGTCTCTACTGGGCTCCTACGTGGGTGTTTCTGTCATTGCACCAGGACAGTTTCCACACTTGAAAATACAGGAACTGCAGTTATAACAGAGCTGATAAAATGTGACAGAGCTTTTCCTTCTGAGCTGTCACACTTATCTGCCTTATCAAGGGAAGGTAATCACAACCATTCGGTCCTATTTGTAAAGGCAGTCTGAAACTTCAGCGGGGTTTTGTTTTTCCCTAGCTGCCAAGAAATGTCTGGAGGCACAATACCTTGTCTCCTGGTTGTGGGCGCATCACAGATACACGGTCGTAACCTTTCCGCAGCAAGACCCAGAGAGCATCCAACTTCCCCTGTAATCACAAAGAAAGAAAGGAGAAAAAATGCAGCGTGCCACCTCCAGTGTGACAGCAAGTGAGCTGTGCAAACTTACATTTTGCACTGAACCATTTGCTGTGCCTGTACAAGGTGCTGGAGAGCGATGTTTTCCCTTACAGAAACTCCCTCTGAACCTGCTGCAAGTGCAAATGAGAAGGCTTTCAGATGAGCAATAGGAAGATGTGCCTGGCAGTCAGCAGTGCTTGTGCCTGTTCTTCATGTATACTTCTGAGCATCTCCAAAATTGGTATCTTAGATATCCCCTGGGCTGAGAGTCTCAGAACTACTCCATTTCTGGCATGGTTCTGGCAAAATATTAAATGAATGCAGAAATCTGTTGAATTTGTACACCACCCTTCCTCACTACTCTGCCTCCTCCTCCTCTGGATTTACGTGTCAAAACAATGTGCAGTGGAATGTGACTGAAGAACCGGGATAGATGAGAAGAACCAGGGTAGACGTGGCACTGCAGGACATGGTTTAGTGGGCATGGTGGGGACAGGCTGATGATTGGACTTGATGGTCTTAGTGGTCTCTTCCAACCTCAACGATTCTATGACAGTATTCTATTCTACTAACCATCTCTGCACGCAGAGGATTGCCTTGCCAGGCTTCACACCCACACACCAGTTGGCACTGGCATCTTCTCCAGGCAATGACATACGTCTTTCAGAATACTGCATTCCTATGAGCTCACTGTCAGTTGCCCAGTGCAGACTGCCTTGGTTTCGACAAGTTGCTCACCTTGCTGTGTGGTCTCGGATCCACGTGAGCAGGCACAAACCCAGAGAACTCAGCGTGCTGAAATCTCTCAGTGACAGAAATGTTGGTCGAGATGTGGGGCCAGACCCTTCCTGCCCTCCCTGCACTGCTGCTCTGCCACACAAGGCATTTGATTCCAACTGAAATTCAGCAGTGAAACGTAATGCCAGGCCTGCAGTTGTGTTCCAGATGATCTGAATGAGGTGAGAAGGACCAGCACAGGGCTGTGTAGCATGGGAACATCCATCAAATCATCTGCTCTGAAACATACATCTGCCGCTGAACGATTCTCTGCTGCATCCCCATTCTACTATGCTGGGATTTCACTTTCAAAATGGATTCACCTTCCAGGAGGTCTGTAGAAGGGTTTCTGTGTGTGCAGCATGTTGGCTGGCTCAATGGAACACTATGGATATGTTACAAACTGCAGAGGAATTTACCAAAATCTTCAAATTAATGCCATTTGGCCCAGAGGCTGTTAAGTGAATGCCACACAAAGATTTGTAAGAATTCCTCAGGAGGGTTAACAACACACTACTTATTGAGATATCCATTACAGAGACATCACAGCCTCTGCTTGGCCTAATTAAAGAATTATTGCACAATGCACTCAATGCACACTCTCCCTTTCTCAAGGGCCCATATGGAGTCTTCTCCTTTCCTTTTAAAGAAACCATTAGGGCCGTAATCCTCTCTGACACATTCCTCAATGCATGTATGAAGCCAACGTTTCAAAGCTTTTTTGGGAGCTGGAGGGATGCATGGGTGGAGACAGACAGACACATAGAATGACTGCATAGATGTTGTTTTCCATAGGATACTGGGAAGAAAAAGACTTCCTAAGGTGAGAGCCAGGAAAGTCTAATTCTCAAAGGAAGAAGCAAGAACCTCTTCTGTCAGATTCCTGCATTTGGACAGCCTCTCTTAGACCAGAGGGAAACCATCCCTGTCTCTGAATCCATCCAAACCCATCCCTCCAATCTGAAAGCTCTCCCTTTGAGTCCATCTTTCCCCCTACATCAGAGCTCATGGAAGCTCTTGGTCTCCTGTCCCCTCTGGCAACTGAAGAAATAAGTACATTTTTTCTTACATTTTTCCTATGAGAAACTAGAGGGAAAATTACAACTTTACATGGAATAAAAAAAAGTCTTTACCACAGTCTTAACTTCCAACATTCTACTGAGATTTCTTGGGAAAAAAAAACAAGAGCTCCATCTTTGGGAATCTGAATGGAGCTTCATGGTCTGCCGGAGACATCTGGGCAGAAGAAAGGGAATGGATCATGGAAAGGGTGATGTTGCTTGAAGAAATGAAAATGGCAATGCATTCATTTGGAAATAGAAGCACTCCTGTGCTCTCCAGTAGATGGGCTGGGCCTCTCTTAGGTTGGAAACTTCTTTGCAACTGAAGTGCAAGGTAGCTCGGAGGCAAAAAATGGGCTGGAGGCAAATAGAGCTGCATCCTCCTAGATATAAAGTCCAGAAAGTGAAAACAGTAAGAGAACTAGATCATAAATGAAAGAGGGCACTGCCTGAAAATTAACATATTATCTTCCTAATGGTCAGGTTTCTTTCTAATGGTTAGGTCAGCACTGTAGACTGTAGTCTAGTGAATGACCTGTTACCTAGGGTGATCCTGAGACGTGGTACGTTGTCAGTCAGAGGCAGTTTTGTAAGCTGCCTATAGATCCATGCAGCCCTTGGGCTTCTTCTAGGGAGGAAGATGTTTTACATCAGCTTTGCAAACAGAGACAGGAAAGACAAAAGCTAGAAAAATGTGTCAGGGTGACACAGCACAGCAAATCATTAAGTGGCCTCAGTTTAGGATGCATCTGAGGTTTCTTTTTGGGAGGATCAGTCGTTGCTTCAACCTCAGCCTTAAGACAGGTCCCGCAGGTAAGTTTTTGTGGATGAACAGTGAATTCAGCCTTGTCTCGTGGTACTTTCTGTACAGTTGTTTAGAGACTGCTATTGGCCTTTTTGAGTCAACCACAGAGATGTGGTGGATGTCCCATCCTTGGAGACACTCAAGGACCAAGACCTGGGCAACCTGACTGAACTGTAGATGTTCCTGCTCACTGCAGGGGAGTTTGAATGGAGAATCTCTAAGGGTCCTTTCCAACTCAAATGACTCTATGATAACTAAGTGCTCTGAGGAGGAGAGAAGAAGAGAGTGATGCAGATAGAAGCAGAAGCAGAAATAGAGGTGAGACAAAAGCTTTTAACCAAACCAAAGCATAGATCTGTGGCTGGCTGCAGCAGGGAGCGTGTCTTGAAGCAAATGGCACGGTCCTTTATGATCCTTCACTTGTCTCTGTTTTGTGCTGCTCCTCCCTGTCAGATGAACTGAGGACCTGGCAAGTTCCTTGAGAAGTTTCTAGACTTGTGGTGCTCCTTGGGTTATTTACACTGACTTTTCAAATTGTTGAAGAGATATTTTAAAAGTGGGGTAAGCCAGTTGGCATTGTGCTAAGAAGTAACAGCAGCAAATAAGAATAACAACAACAATAATAATAACAATCTGTTAAGTGTCAGTAGCTGCAATTTGGCAGCAAACAAAGCCCTGGAGCATTTCTAGCAGCAATATATCCACTCTCAGCTAACAGCTGTCTACCTACCATATGGACGCTACTCTGGAGAGGGGATGTAAGGGGAAGAAAAACTCCATCAGACAAACTGGCAAAAGGCAGAGCACTCTAAGTAAGGCTAATGCTTGTGCTGCATGGAGAAAAGGAGGCCTGCTGGCCAGCAAGATGACTGGCCTTAAAATGTGAATTTCCTGGCTCTTTGACAGATTCAAGCCACCTTGGTTCACTGCTTCTGAGATTTAATTCCTTGCCTACTTCCTTTATAAGTAGATTGCTACATGCATATTCATCCACCTTCCAAAGAGGTGTTTCAAACAGCCCAGTGGGGTGGGTGGAAACTTAATGTCTCCAATCAAAGGAGCTGAGTGCATTTGGAGCTTGGGGATGAGGGAAAATGTGAGTATCAGGAGCCATTTCCTACAGGTGAGGTCTAGTAGACTGGGAAATATTCCCCCTGAGAAGCAGAGGAAGCCTCTATGTTATTTTAAAAACCAGACTGGAAAAAGCAGTGAAGGACAGACTCAAGCTAGCAGTGCTGCTTTGGCTGAGAGTGCAGACCCAATGACCTAATAGGCTGTCCCTCCTCGCCTCCCTCTGCCTCTTACAGCTCCATGATAGCTTCCCTGCATAGCCCAACACAAATTCATCTTCATACGCTCATGTCTTCTGAACAAGAGCTTCTGCCAAGAGTGCTGATGAGCAGTGCCAATTCTGCTAGTTCCTTACTGCACAGGGAAAGTAATTGCAGGCCCTCTGCTTCGTAGGAATGATCCCCTCTGCTTTTATTGAGTGCTCATGGTTGTACGTGGGGAAAGTGTTGGATACTGTCTTTTTGGGTACTGTTCAATAAGGGGTGGGGTGGCAATTAATAATTAGGCAAACTCTCATCCGCATATCCAGGCTGCTAAACACTATCCAGATGTGGAACATGTCAAAGTTAGGGAGTATTTGGATATGGGGCCTTGGATTGGACCTGTCCTTATACTGTAGACTTTGAATGGTAGAAAGGAGAGATTTTTCCAAAGGAAACAGGAAGATATATCACCCATGAGATACTTCTAATAAGCTTAGTCCCCTAATAATTGACTTCTTGCTGTTATGAAGCAAAAGATGTTCTTAGTCAGAGTCAGAACGGAACTTGAACTTCAATACATTGAATCTTTGAGCCTCTTTTGTACTCCCAGCTGGGACAAATCTGCAACAAACTCCTGTGCTCAAAACTGATTTTCTGCCATGAAGAAAAATCTCTAAAAACAAACTGAAAATCTCCTGAGACTGTCATCCAGCATCACAAATTGGTGAAGACAGAGGGGAGAAACTCAGCATTATCTCCGATGGGAAAGACCTAGCTCTCATAGCTGATGATCTCAGGTAGAGATGCCCGCATGGATTCCAACTGCCTGAGCGTGTATTCAGGCTTTTTGTGCTAAAATCAGTGCTTCTGTCAGTTCTTAGGTGGTTAGAGTATAGCGTTGTGTGCCTGAATCCCGACTGCAGCACAGGAAAGGAACTGAGCTGCTTCTCTCAGCTGGATGAAGTCATTTCCATGAGCACGAAGTAGGAGTGAACATCTCCCAGGTGGGACTGGTGTCTCTTACAAACAGTTTGCACTAATGAAAATGACAATGCAATGAATTTAGAAACAAAGGAGCAGCTATATGGGATGGTGCTTACTGCATTCCTGACTCTGAACTGAGAACAGTTGAGTCTGTAACCTGTCCCACCGAGGGAATGAATAACCTTCATGAACACATGTTGAAGTCATTATAACACAATTGCAAATGACTTGTTGGTAGGCTATGTTTATTAGATGATAATCTTTAAGGAGGAAAAGAGAGAGGGCATTGGACCAAATTTTCACAGAGGCTCACGTTTCCGTATCCTCCGGAAACCACTCGTACTCCCTTGTGCATCCTCGCCATTTCAATTGCTGGATTTGAACCAGCTGCAAGATCAATGACTGAGGAAAGCCAAAACACGTTACTTGCCCTTATTCCTCTGGGCACTGCTTGGAGCTGATCAGTAACAAGATACAATGCGGGGAAACCTGGGTGTACTGCACTGAAATATATCTGCGTCATAATAATGTAGCTGATAGAGTACGTCTGACTGGGTTGGTTGGCTGCTACTAGAGAGGGAGAAAACAGAGGACTAAAAACTCTCTGTTTCAGCAGTGAGGCACTTCCTCACTTAGAATAAAGTTTAAGTTGTGTTCAACATCAGAGGGTTTAACAAATTTGCCCATGGAGGGTTTCTAACCAGAATGACCGCTCTTCAAAAAGAGATCCAGCTTCCAGCAGTGCAGGGTTTGCACTCAGATATCAACTGTGAATTTTTAGTCTTCTCTGATTACTGCAACGCTGCTACAAATAGCCATGAACTGAAAAGATATGAGAAGGGTCTCAGCATTTCCTGAAAGGATTAACCCTGAAAAATGCAGTAACAAAGAGAATCCTTTGCTAAAGACATCTCAACTTGTCCCGACTGCAGGAGATTAGCTTTCTGACTCTGGAGTGTCTTCACACATCGTCAGTGGATGATGCCACTGATATCTGTTGCATGTGGTTTGTTTCTCTTAATCCAGGAGAAGCGTTCACATGTGCAATGAAGGGTTTTGATTCAGTGAAGTATCCAGCTGCTTGCTTGCTTTGGTTTTGCACCCTGCCAACCATTTGTATGAGGTAAGTCAAACTGAAGAGCATCTGCCTGCCCTTGGGACAGATGGCACAGAATGAGAGCCTTTCCATTTCCTGTGGGCTACTGCTGGGCAGCTTTGCATTGCTTCTGACCTGATATCAGCATGAATTTGATTTTCCAATCCTGAGGCAATCTAATACAGTCAAAATCTTCTCACAGGGCACCCCTTTTGCATGAAGCTGGCCCTGTGACCCACATCTGCTGGCAGACATCTATGTGCTGCACTTCAATCCTTGATCTTCTCAGAACATCTCTGTTGACATTTAGGAGCAATTCCATTCATATTTCTCCCCTCTTTCTAAGGAAAGAGATTGCTATTTACTCCCTACATCTCAGAGAATATGCAATATGGACTAAAGGGCCTACCTTTGCAAGCACAGTGGAGTCTGTAAGAACTTTACAGAAGCTACACCACTGGAACTGATCAGCTGCTTATTCTGGTCTAAGAAAGCAACGCAACCCTGAAATCTGTTTAACCTGATGGGAAATTGCCATTGCACATCTGGCTCCTTTCTATAGCACTTGTCCCTGGTCGCTTGTTCAGAGGGATTTCCTTATGCACAGCCCCTCTACCAGCACCTCGAGATCACAGTTTTATAGATAGTTCTCCATCTTTACCCATGGAGGTGAAAACAGGCTGCTAAACACAGATCTGGAAATGCTTTATGCAGTGCAATGCTGGACTGGCCTTACCTTGATTGGAGAGTACCACTTCCGAGGAGAGGAAGGTCTGCGCATGTTGTTTGCAAGGTTCCTGGGTTCGGGGAACTCATATTCCTGTTCTGGCATCTTGACTCTGGCATTCTTGGCTTTCTCTAACTTAGCACCTTCTTCTGTGGAGCCCTTTTCTCCCCAGCGCACCTGAAAAGACAGCAGCAGAAAAGTGAGGGTGGGGGAGTGCTTCAGAAAAGCTTTATTTCCTTTTTTTGCATGGGAATGTTGCCCGTGTATCCCAGGCACAGACATTGTACTGCAGTAGAGAAAAAGATTGTCCTAAGACTTAAGACCTTCTATTTGGCTTCCAAATATTCCTATATAGAAAAGAATTTGGTTCAGACGCGCAAAAGAGTGACGTTTGTGCCTATCATCTCCCAAGCTTTTTGGTTAAATTGCATGAGTGTTTCACATCTCAGTACACAACTGAGATTTTCTGGTACGTAAGCTGGTGTCTATTTACCTCCATTCTCTTGATGCCGCCAACACCTCGACCGCCATAATAAGAAGCATCCACTGTTGGCCATTTCTTCTTTGGAAGACCATCGTCATCTTCCTCCTACAAAACAGAAGGAAAGGGTTGCACTGTTAGAAAGCAAGAACTGAGTTGGTAAGGGATAAATAGACACAGGTTGCCTGGTCCTTTGAGCCTGTAAGAGTTGTTGCTGTAAAGGTAGTGGTCCCTTGCTGGTTGCTTTCCAGAGGATCTACACTCATGAAAAGAAAACATCTCATAATATTAACACCACCACCACCTGAAGGGCACAATGAAGCTCCAGCAAGAACGTGTGGTTTTGATTATTTGTTGAGAAAGCAAGCAACTCAAATTTGCTCCAGAATGTAGGTGAGTTAGGAGTGCATTAAAGAACAACCACAGTGTGAATGTCCAACAGGGAAACAAATTTCTTGAGATGAGCTGGCCAAGGGTAATAGGATGGAAAAGACTAATGGAAAAGTTGCAAGAATGGGATTAGCACTTGTAATGAACTTCTGCCTCTGCTGGGGAGGCAACCCATGGAAATCCATGTGGCTCCAGTGATTTCGTGGCCTTATGCCAGCAGAAAGTCAGACCTTGGGTGAAAAACAAGACTTAAGTTCTGTGCAGCATGGAATGTGTTCTGCCCCGACATACTGCAGGCAGAAACCCATTGGATAGCACCGAACACGAAGTTAAATGTGTTTGGGATTCTGTCTTCATGACGGCATTCAGATACAGCCTAATTAACAAATCAATAACATCTCCCCATGTTTGTTTAAAATGAGTCCAGCTAAATTCCTAGCGGTGTATTCTACACGATATGGGTGCACTGTAAGAACTGCACATACGCTCTGACCCGCGCAGCGCCTTTCCCTTTAATTTCTACAATTCAGTCTGTGAACTGGCAAAGCAGAAAAGCAGAGTCCATCAAAAACGTGAAGTATTTCCTGTGAAAAATGCAGAGAGAAATGAAAAATGGTCTCTCTCTCTCTCTCTCTTTTTTTTCCCCCCTTTCTTTCTTTAATTCTTCACAGGGATTTGGCAAAACTCCAGAACTTCGGAGCTTTCCAAAACTGGGAAAGCCAAAAATACTTTGAATTCGAACTCCCCAGTTGGAAAACTGAAAAACTGGGGAGAGGGAGGGATAAAAATCCCAGAGAAATTACGCTTTTCATGCCAAACAAAAGCTTTTTTTTTTTTCTTTTCTTTTTAATTTAAAATGAACCAAAACCATCAGTTGGGCTGCAAAATTTGTCCTGATCTCAAGGAGACTGGGCAAATGAATCATAAATACACGGCTCCTCTCCTTCGAAGCTGACCTCCTCTCTCTGGTTGGAGTAGCTGAGGCTCTTTGCTGCAACCTAAGAACTTAATATCTCTGCATGAAGTTTTCCATGAGGAACCAAAGCCATCTAAATATTTTCCTTCAGCAATTCTCTCTTTCTCTCTCTTCAGCTTAGCACAGACTGGACTTCTCACAACAGGAAATACCAAGGTTTAGGAAATCTTCCCCACAAGCCCTTGAAAGCCCTGCAAGTTGCTTCGATCTAAGATAGGAGGGCTTCTGCCAGGACAACAGAAACACCACACGCGCAAAAAAGGACTACAGCAAACATCTGAAAAACAAAAGAGTCACAAGCTTTCTTCCGGATGAGCCTGTTTACATGTTTTGAAGGGCATGGGAGGTTTTGCAACACGAGCAGAAAGAAAAAAAAAAAGCCAACAACAACTCAGTGGTTTACTACACACTTGACAAATGTGCTCATAATGCATGTGAGTTGCTCAAGTGAAGCAACTGGAAAGCTGGGGGTCAAAGTGGGGAGCCAGCAGGAAAACAAGGAGGAACACAACCCCATCTTGGCATCCCAGCTCAGTGCCCTGTTCACAAGATCTGAGCCAATACCATGGGGCTGAATTATCACGTCCTGGCTCAGTTTGGTCCATATTAGCTACAGCGGGGTTTTTGACTGAGGAAGAACTGCATAAGGAACTTCAGCTCTGACCCAACAGCAGCACAAAAGGCAGCCCCGGAAAATCCAAGTGCATTTAAGGATGCTGGAAAGTGACTGTGCAGAACTTGGCATCTTTCCATCCCTCTAATCTGCTTTAGATGGAGCTAGAGTTTCTTTTACAAAACAATAATAATAAGGACAGAGCTACGTTTCACAGTCAGAGATCCAGATTCATCACCGCTGGATTTCAGAAAACAAAGATATGTTTATCTCAGAGGCCATGCTGGGCTCTGTATGCTTTGACCCTGACCTGAGGGAACCTCATCTGTGGGTAACAGAAGGATAATTCAGGCTCCAAGGGGGACATGGAACCAGTCAGGGTAAAAATTCAAACTAAAATTGGCCAGATATAAAAGTTTGGATAAATTACTCCTCTCCCCACCCTTATAATTATTTTCACAGTTGTCTCTGCAAAGCCTGGATGTTGTCAGAATTTAGCATTTATAGGGCTCTGCCTGCAGAAAGCACTGCATGACATGGGGCAATCAGTCCTCTGAGTAATAGTTGTTATCACCTAATTTTACAGCAGAGGAAACCTAGATGTGAAATTTGTTGTTGTCCCACATTGAAGCTTCCTACACCTCAACCCCTTTTCCCAACACCAGACCCACTTCCAGATTGCACGGCCACCTCCCAGATGCAAAAGCATTGTTAGATTAGGAGGACAATTCGTTTGGTTCTTAAGAAATATTTCATTCTTGCTTTCGTGGACCAGGCATCTGAATCACAACTGGATAAACCCTGCCCAATCTTAACCATTCCTGACCTATTCTGCAAGAACATGGCCTTGGTGTTTCTCATATCCCCACCTCTTCCAGCCCAAGCCTGCAAAGTATTGTCAGAAAGAAGTGAAAAATCATGAGAACATCAAAGAGAAGATGCTCTACTGGTGCTCTGCTAAGGAGCAGGCTGAAGAGAGAGCTCAGCTCTCGTTAGGCACCAGAAAATCCACCTATTTGTTTATCCTTGAGACAAGAAAATGCTTAGAAAACCAGCATTTATTGGTCTTACTGATCATGGAATTCCTGGTTTATCCATGGTAAAGATCCTGCCTGAAGGATATATCCTCTGAGGGTAAAGTGTTCATGGTGCACAAGTAAAAGAGAACCCCTGTATTGATGGAGGGGAAAGAGAAGAGACACTGAATGATTCCCACTCTACGGCTCAGATGCTGAGCAACACAAAAAATGAAATAATATACCCAAAGTCACAGAGGAAGTTGTTCTACAGAACAAAACACCTCAAGTCTCCAGATTTATGTCCCCACCTCCCAGTGGATGGGGAATACATCCCACGGTTCACTGCCTCTACACTAGTCGAGTATGTTGTGCTGGATCTGCCTAGATATATCATATTAAATTTGGTTATAAAAGCCCACACCTTCATGGAGTAATGCCTACACCTCATTTGCTTCCAATAACATCCCAGCTCTTTTTCTTTTAAGTGCCTGTATCTTGAAAGGTTCCTTTTCTCCTCCTCCCAAATTTCCACAACACATTGTAAAAGGGGAGGAAAGGGGAAGGAAAAGAGCTGGCATACCGCTGCGACCTGGCTTTACTTCAGGAATAACAGAATACATTTCCTGCCTTGGTGTCTACAAAAAAAATTTCATCAGTACTTTTCTCTGAGCTTATTTTGCTATCTCCCCAGCAAGGCTTTTCAGGAAGAGAGAGCAAAGTGGTTTGGAAAAGATTAACAAACAACAATAAGTGAGGGTGCAAGCAGCTCCATCCCTGTAAGCCATTCATTGGCTTTCTGACTGTTCAGCTGTGGGTGAAAGAAATGAGTTCACAAAGAGATCAAGATGAACAGAAGGTTTCATCTGCTGGCTTCACAATAGCTGCCAGGCAGTGAGTTAAATTCCTCCTTTTCATGCAGGCCTTCCATGACAGCAATAATTACCTTCAACGTCTCATGACTGTGCTGCTGAATGATGCTTCCCCTCCAGGACTTTCCTGTGTATGTGTGTTTTGGTGTATGTGGGCAGGACGACAACAGGCATAATGATTATCCAATTACAGACTGGTTGGTGGCTTGGCCCTGGTGCCATGGTAGGAGTGACTGTGGAGCTTGGGCTTGAGCAGCATGGAAAAACTGGGTTTGACTGATGAGGAAAGGGTGTGCTTGGGTCATCTGGTCAGTGTCCTGCCTGGTTTTGTCATGTTTCAGGGCACTTTGTGTCCCTGAATCCATTTTGTGAGAGAAAGCACAGCAACAACGGCAAATAAAGATAAGGACAGCACATGTTTAGATGCAATAGGACATATAGGACGTTGGATGATCTTGGACATCTTTTCCAATGTTGGTGATTCTGTGTTGACATTGCCTGGTGTTTAGAAGGGCAGGGGAGCAACGAGAAGAGCATGTGCCTCCTGGGGACACAATCAGAACTTGCCCTGTAGAACAGCCCAGTAGCAGAGCCCTGGCATAGGTCAGGTAGTGAACAGGAAATTGCTGGAAGCTGGAAAGTCCTGCAGAATGCCTGAAGGTGATGGGCGCTTGAACAAAAGCAGCTGCATCTTCCTCCAGCATGGATAGAAAGAGCTTTCCTATCCACAGGGAATAGAAGAATGTGGTTTTGACCCGCTATCATCGAGTCAATCACAGGCCAGCGAGGTGCTCGCTGACTCCTCGAGGCATTCACCTCTTCTGATTGGTATTAACTCAGTCTTTCCTGGCTCTAAGTAAAGCCATCTGTCCTTCATCTGGGGTCAGCCTCATCCAGCATCCTGCACTGTCTGAAGAGCACAGCGGTGAGTTGACAACATTTGCAATTTCAGAGTGAATTAATTGGAAGCTTCTAGCCAGTAATGATTTCCTTCACCAACACTGAGCGTGGCTCCAATATGTCTCAAAAGGCCTTTAAAGTAGAGTTCAATAAAACCTTTGGTGGGTTTCTGACAGCAATGCTGCTTTCCCCTCATTGTTACGGTATAATGCATTCTCCTTGCACTGCAAAGACATATGGGCCTCAGCTCCCAGATCTGCTGATGTAAGAATTCCTCTTGTCTTATTTTTGCCAATGTTTTTAGAAGAATCACACTGTAACTGCAATGCTGCTGCTTAAGGGATTAGCACTTTTTCATTCTGGAGGTGAGTTGTCGCTATGTTTTCTGCAAGGGAGAAAGCTATCTACACACTGTAAGAAAAGCAACTCCATCTTCTATTAGTTTTTAGCAAAGTAGAAAATCTGGAGGATCCAATCCTCTCTGAAAGAATCCTATTACTGTCAATCCCACTCTGTGGATCCAGCCCTATAAGAGTAAATGGGACCGAGGAACTGCACCTTTTCAGAGTTCCTACTGCTTTTCCACCAGTGGGAGGCTTCTGTGGGGGAAAAAATGCAACACAGAAGTCACAGCTCCAGTCATCACTGAACTTTGAGCAATGCTCTGATGCTTTCCAGTTGCTGAAACAGTATTAAAGTGTGCTTTCCTTTGGCTGTTGATTGTACAAGGTAGCTTTAGGATAATTGAGAACTGAGTTTAGGGGATATGATATGGTGGAATCATGTGTCTGCCATCAGATTAGTCTCTATGTTGGCAGATTGTTGTAGCTAAATCCCTTCATCCCAAGGTCCCAAAAATGAAACAGCAGGAATAACATCTAGAATATTGTATAGACTGCATTAAGAGGGGAGCAGCTAAACTACAGGTAGCAAATTAATGCAATTTTTTGCTTCTATACAGAGGAGCCATTGACAAACACACTGTTAGAGGAAAGATGTGAAACAGGCTGATGAACTGAGGACTGTTCCATCCTAAAAGCTGCATGGACTCTTCCTCTCAGAATCAAAGAGAAAATATAATACGTCCAGAGATATCCTTGCACCAGTTTAACCAGAACGAACCCGAGGTCTGCTGCAACTGGCTCAATTCTGCAGTAACTGGTTTGCTTTTGCAGCACTTAGAAGGGTTTTAGAAGGGCTTCTGTATACACAAATTATGCCTTCTTACTTAGCACAGAGATGTAATTTCCCCTTCCAGTCCTTGGCCAGAAAACCAGCATTCCAGAATGATGTATTTTAATTAACTTCAGCAATTGAGTCCCTTGGCTTGGAGGCATGTGTGATGCTGAATGTGCAATTTTAGACAAGTATTTTCATTCAGAGGATCAAAGCTGACAAAGCTCGTGGACATCCATACAGCCCAAACAGAAACAGCCTCTTGGAAAATGAGCCAGATGTTTGTATATGGATGCATGGAGTGATGATATTCTGACAGAAGTGGGCCTTCACAAATACCTTCAGCATTGGACCCAAATGCAAGCCTCCCTTGGGTCCGTGCATGCTTACATTTGGAGTTTTGCTTCAGGCCTCTTTTGAAGGAAAACAAATGACAACAAGACAGAGGTTCCTGCACCAGCCTTGGCTCCAGCTGCCCTCAACTATTTTGCTGTGCTCAACGCAGGCAGAATCTAGGTTGGATTCTACCTTAGTAGTGCTGCAGAGGACTGAGCTTTAAGGGTCTCTGCCTTGACAAAGAGCACCAGCACACCCTTCCTGGGTCAGACTTCACCAAGAGCAGAGGATAATTTCAGCAAGCCAAACTATAGCATGCAATGACTTGGCCTCCAGAGGCAAAAAGCAAGAGGAACTAGCAATCCAAATCACTCTGAGAATGGATCTGAGTCTTCTGCTGCACAGTTAGGAGGTACAGATCCAAACCCCGATGAAGTCAATGGAAAAACTCCTATTGACACTGATGTACCCTGGACACAGCTAACTGACTTTTCAATGAAATCCCATGTGCAAAACTGGAAGGAAGAAAAGAGATCCGCTGTGTGCCGAAAGCAGGAGGATGCAGAAAGGGGAAGATGAAAAACTGGGCAGATTACTGGGGAGAGTCTACTAATTAAGTGACGGGGACATAACTTGAAACCATTTGTTGCTGCATTCATCTAGAAAGAGTAAGCAGAAATAAGCTGAAGGTGTCAACGGTGCTTTACTGTTTTCCTCCATTAAAACTTGCCCAGTTGGTGCAGCTCTTTTGGTGTCGGGGTGGTTGTTCTGGGTTTGACATCTGCTCTGAGTCTGGTCTGTCGTCTTCAGGCACAACTGCAAAGTCTGTGGGCTGCTTTTGCTCACAGCAATTGAAATCCAAAGGATAAGCACCATGAGTTAGTGCTGAGCTGCCACAAGGGGTTATATGCACTAAACACTAAAATCACTACCGTGCCATTCCAGGAAAGCAGTTAAGCATATGTTTAGGTTCCATTAACTTCAAAGTTAAACACATGCTTAAGAGTTGTTCTTTTTTGTGAATCAGAGCCTGCAGTGCTGTTCTGACCAAGTGAAAGAATCATCTGCCTCTACCCTGCTTCCCTTCCAGCTCTGAAGGTTTAACTTCCTGCCATGGTCCATACTTCGCCATGCAGCATCATCATCATAACCTCTTCTAAGGAAGATGAACAAAATCTTGTCCTAATCATCAAGGAAATTGAGTTGTTGGTGTTACTTACCTCACTGTCTTCTGCAGGAGGTGGAGGGGGCTCTTTGATGATCTGGAAGAATAAATGAGGAAAAAAAAAAAAGTGGTAAATCAACACCATGTAAATGTTGTTCATTATGTGATCCTTGTTCCATGTGAAGTGACAGCAAATCCAAAGCAATACACCCTGGGATGCTCCTTGATATCCCAATAGGAACCATAGTGCTGGCACAGGGATAACAATCATCGTTTTACCTGCACAAACATTACATTCAGCATGCCCTTCTACTGGCCACTGCACACACATACACGTCCTGCCTCAAATTAATTACCATCTGCACAGACAAAGACTGGAAGGAGAAACCAAGGTGAAATGAAATGCCCCAGAGACACTGGAGAGGAATACTTGCTGTCTCCCAGAGCCATACACCATTCCAGAGTGCTGTGCCACTCATTGCCTTCCTAAAGAATGCTTCTCATACTGTCAGGCACTAAATCCCACTCTCATATGGTTTTCTTTAAAATCCGCATATATATGTACTTACATATATATGTACATGCATATATGCACATACACTTGAAAGTTCTTCAAGGATTTCTAACTAATAAAGCAATCAGGGTGAGGTTTTAGACCGGTCCAGGATATTCTCCATAGAAACAGCTTAAGTTTATGTGGGCGTGAGGTTATTATTTCATGCAAAAAGTTTGCATCTCGAGCTCAGCAGGCAGTTGGCTATCATCACAGCCCTCTACTCCAAGAGCAACAGAGAACCTTCCAAAGGGAAAGCAGTTGCATACAGGCACGTCAAATCTCTCTCCTTTACACGCAACGGGCTCCAATGCACAGCCATGGCAGGCAACATTGAATCCAGCCACTCATGTCAATGCAGCTGCCCCAGGGATGGAATTTCTCCTGTAGTTTTAAGTCCATCTGGATGAAGCAGCTCCTTCCTTATGCACCAGGTAATGAGTTGGATGCTGTTGGGGGTGCTGAGCTCCTGTCAGGACCGTATATTGGGTATAGGGGCTCCCTAGAGATGGGATGCAGATGTACAGGCTGAGAGATTGCCCTTCAAAAACAAAATCACAGTTCCAAACAATAACAGCTCGGCTATTTAAATGCAGGAAGAGAAAATGACAATCATATTGAAGGCCCCAAAGACATAAATATTTACAAAAAATTCCCTCACTGGTGTTTTAACTTCTCTGATGAGCTCACTGTTTTTATTTTCTTCTGCAAACCCCAAGTCATGCAATATGGCCATTAATGAGGAGCATGTGCCTTTGGCTTGGGAGGAGACTGGGGCTGGATCAGTCCTTTTTACACATCACACTCCACATATCCCATTCCTGGGCAGCAGGTCTTTCTTTGTTGGCCTTCAGGGTCCTTGAGGAACCTCTGCTAAACACCCTGCATGCTTGGGTGCCAATACTGAATTTCTGTTTATGTGCACAGAGGCACAAAGCCCATGTGGAAGCACAGGATGATGTTTGAGGAGGGATGTAGGTGCACCCCTGTCCTGTTCTGGTGCAGCAGAACCACGGGTCAAGTCTTGGCTACAAATCCACTGACCTCATTAGGGACAAATGAGATGTCCCTAAGGAGAAATTGGTGACAACACAGTCTCTTGTACATCTCATGACACAACCAGTGACACTCACGTACAAAGCACCAAATAAACACAAGGCTTTTCTAGCCACGTTTTCAGATGTTTTGCTTACTTGTCACTACAATGGTCACTCTTCAGCAGACCTCCCTTTGAACCAAAACCCTTCATCCAAACCCAAAACCAAATCCAAAGTTTGGATTCAAACTTAATCCAAACAAAACACTGAAAAATTTCAGATACCTCATCCAAAATATATCTACTGGAACCAGTCTTATTACCTTCTCTAATGTTATACTGGTGGAACATTAAGGGTTTCAGTGGAGTTTCTCTGATTTGCATTGGCATGAAAGATGAGGATAATCCATCCAACATACTTGGTCCAGCTAAGCATTCACACACAACTTCTCAGTCAATATCACTGGAAGATCTTGAGATTACAGGCTTGGATACGATGGGATAGCTGTGTTTTTCATATATTTGTATTCTTTCTCACAACATACACACTCTGGCAAATTAACTCTGATTTATGTGAACACATCATTTTCTTTTCTACCACAGACCAAGTGAAAAAAGAGAGTGATTCCTTGCATTATTAAGCATTGAGCACTTCTAAGAATAACTGAATACCCATCAGTTGGCTGCACAGATTGGTCAGTTTGGAGAAATCCAGAGATGGGGAGAGTTTAGTCTTCTCTGCCCTTGAGCCTGTATGAAATGCCCATGCAAGGGGTAAGAACTGGATGACCTTTAAGGTCCCTCCCAACCCAAAACATTCTGTGGTTCTACAAACAGTACAAATCTTTTCTTTCTCCTGGGTTGTGCACAAGACCCTCATTGTGCAGTAGTGGAGGCAGTGAAGCAGATGGGAGCTCTCTGCCACCTGACACATGAGCAAAGCAAATGCCAAATGGGAATAAGAGGATCCCAGAACTGAAAGGCAGTGCCTTACACCTGCACGTTTTGCACAAAGAGAAATGATTACTCAAGTACAAGAAAGAAAACGCTGCTACAGGGAACCCAGAGAGGATAGAGCCCATGCTGGCATGCAGGGCTCAAGTCCACCACATCTTGTTCTGGGCTGCACCTCTCGCCTCCCCTCTGCCTTGCCAGATGACACACATGGACCTGCTGAATGCAATCAGCTGGGAGCACGCTTGGCCAAGCAAAATGCTTAGGCTAGTTTAACTTGGCAACACTGAAGTGTTTGTTCATGTGTGCTGCAATTGTTTTGATAACCCCAAGCCATTTCTGGGCTTGCTGCTGCGACTGTATCTCCTGTCTTTGCCTTTGAAAGAAGGAAGATGTGGTTAAGCAACCATATTTGCTCGCTAGGTTAGGAAGACCTGAGGGTTTCTACATCATTGCCATGCCATCAAAACCTTACAGTATGGTCTTTTATTGGTAATAAGTCAAGGCCTGGCAGATGGACAGTTGATCACTGGCTTCTCTTAGCAGAGGAAAGAACTTCAAGAGTAGCTGTCAGCACTTCTGCACACTTAACCATGAAAAGTCAGGACAGTAAAGTGATTCTTTGCCTTTCTATCACAGGTCTCAGCACGTATATGACCGACACAGGTCTCTGGTAGCTGACCTACTCAGTTGTCACAGAGCAGATGTTGCTGAACAACCCAGTGTGAAAGCAGAAGAATCCTATTAGCCAACCTACTGGAAACTGAAAAGCATGGAGAGGATGTATTTGCTGTTGCCATGAAAATTTCTGTAGCCATTAAGGCATAAGCAAAGACAGCACATGTTGAATCCAAATTTTGCATATTCCAGGAATGTGTCTAGAATGTTTTCCATCCTGGGAGCCTAGAAAACTCCACCAGTTTGCAGAGTCCAGCAAACACATACTCAGTTACTGTCCCTGGAGTTTTATCTGATAAATAGGGGCAACGTGTTCCTTGTCAGCGAAATGTATCTGCTTTAAGATGGAACAGAACATAAAATGAGGGCTACACAAGAAAACAATACAATGAAATAAAGGATTTTGCCTCTAATTAGAACTAAAAATTCAGGAAGGAAAAATGCATTGAATGGAGCAGATTTTGCTCTTACTTTCTTGATAATATGGAA
Source organism: Alectoris magna (assembly GCA_030625065.1). NCBI lineage: Eukaryota > Metazoa > Chordata > Aves > Galliformes > Phasianidae > Alectoris > Alectoris magna. The sequence continues at coordinate 1,693,721 of CM060587.1, forward strand.
TACGTATTTCAGCAATCATGACAAGCAGGTGTTTTTTTTAAAATAACATTAACAATGACCCATCTGATGGATCCTTCTTTCTCTTCCTCCTCTAAATCCTGTGACAGAGTCTCATAGCATAGGTATGAACTGGATAAAGGAACATTTCCTTTCTATTTGTTTCCTATCTGCCTCGTGTTGTAACCATCCATTAAACCCTTGGAGATTTTGTCTACAGTTTAAGGCTTCTAATACAAGCAGGAGCCTGTCCCTGTTTTTTTCATCTGCAATAGAGTACATTCTTCTTCCCAGGGGCAAATGAAGTCGAATTGGAATGCTATCTCATACTTTCTCTTCAGTTGACCTCTATTTAGCCTGGAAGAGGATCCAGGGATCTCAATTTTAACTCATTAAAACTAGGAGAGACAAGACTGCTTCATGGAGAAGACTTCAAGCTGACACGTGCAAAAATTCAAAACAGACATGTCAAAATCATCCATGCACTTAGGGGAGACATGACATCATGGAGGGGGGAAAGAAAGCAGCCCTTCATATAAATAGCTCTGATATAATTTGCAACCAAATAGGGTTGACATGCAATTCTATGGGGAATGCATGAGAAAATGGAGCATCTGCAAAGGTCGTTCCTTTTCCTAGGCCATTTCAATCACACAGACAAACAAGGCCAGAATCAGTGGGTTTTGCTTCAAGTGCCTGACCCACTTGCTTTGGAAGAGCAGATAAATGAATTTCATTTTCTGAACTAAAGAAAGAGAAAACATCACAGCTTCTTTCAGCTATGTGCAGAAGCCCTAACTCTCACTCATTGATTGCTCATGAGTTTATTGGTTGAGTAAGACTCAGTCCTAATGAGCTATTTCTCCTCAGCTGGGCTTAGCCAACTTTCTTTGGAAGAGGTGAGAGGAGTCCAGGATAAAAACAAAGGAAGAAAGAACTTTTACTGAGTTAATTTCTTTCCATGCACAACTGGGGCAAAGACAACAGTGCCTCCTCTACGCTGAGTCTCTGTTGTGGTCTGGAACAAAAGGTGCTGAAGGCAGTTAGGATTAATATAATTGGCCTTTGGATCTGGCCTGAAAGAGATGCATTAGCAAGGAAAGTGGTTTGGGAATCTGAAATCTACGCATATCATCTCAAGGCAAAGGGCTTTCAGAAGGTAATTCTTAGCGCTCTTTTAATAGTGAACCCCTGGAAGACCTTTTGGGTTGGAAACTCTGGAACTGAGGGACACTGTGGAGAATTTGGCTTTAACTTTTTGGATTCAATTGTTTTGTATTGACTGCCATAAATGATGACACTCCTTTGTGGCAGCAAGAGTGGATACCAGTTTAGGATCCAGTAGCTTTGGTGAAGCTGCCATGTTGTGTTCGGTGAGTGCTTGGTTGAGCACTTGGCTTGGTCTGAACCAAAGATGGGGGCTGTGGGGTCTATGAGCCATTTTTCCCAGCACATTTGTGTCTTTATCTCTCAGTCTGTCTCTCTAACGTTTCATACAATTAATAAATCTCTTCTCCCCAAATCATTTTGAGTGCAGAAAAACGGTGCCTCATGTGCACATGGGAGTGGGTGGGAATCAGAATACGTGGGCCCTTACAAGTAATCTCCATCACGCCAATGTGCACCGTGTAATTTTATTACTCTCCAGGGTTACTGTAGTGTGTATGTATTTCCTCCCCTTCTCTTCCTCCAGCTTAGCCATAATTTGCATGTGTTTTTAATATATATATATATTCTGTATTTTCTCCATCCAGATTTTTGTTTCCAAAACTTTTGGTCAGCTGCACTATAGACTTAGAGCCAAACAAATTGCTGGGTTCTTCCATGCTTCCTTCCAGAAAGCAGCTTTAGAGCTTGAATACCAACACCTCGTTTATATGCCAGCCACACCCCTGTAGTTTAAGAAGCTGCAGTACAAAAATAAGCAAGAGGGTGCATATATTCTGAGCAGGCAATTGCAACTGAGGTGCAAAATGGGAGGAGCATGGGAACCATCCCAGCATGGACATGACTTTCAACTACAGTATTAGGTCTTTGCTATACATCCAAAACAAATTAACCAACTTAATTTCCAAGCCAATCTAATAATATGCCTGCAAAACCCTCCTTAAGACTATTTTGGAAGCTTATGATGTGTTTGTCTTACAAATATTTGTATTTACTTGGATTGAAAACTATACCTTGTGTTGGCTTCAAACCTGGAACTGAATCTCACCTTTGGATACCTAAGGAACATGTAGCACACACAGTTCTCCTATGAGTGCTCTGATCTCTCCAGGTTACCCTGCATTCAGGAAAGGGGAGGAAGGGGAAAACAACAGCTACGGAAAGTCAAATGCCCAAAAGCATCATCAGGGCCAGGATCTGGCACCTTCTGTTTTGCAGATGTATTCTTCTAAGGAAAACTGAGGTCATCCAGCCGTGATGTCTTTGTATTTGTCATCATTCTTTTAATGTGTACAGTGCTGGAGATGTATGCTTTGCAGAATATCTTTCTTTGCTGCCTGCAGTTGAACAAACTTGCTTGAAATCTCTTCAGAAGTTAGCACCTGGATCCCATGCTTTTGCATCTCCCCATGGAAAATCTCCCCAAAGGAAATTTTGCCTGTATCAGGCACAGCAAAGGTCTAATTATTATTTTGATCCACTAAGCAACAATTGCATCTACTGTAAACTGAGTGGTAAATTCCAGACTTCATCCCAGAATACTTCTGAGACCAATAAACTTGGATACACTTGGAAACAGCATTTCTTTATGGGTGCATGCCAAGGAGATACTGAGTTCCAGATAAATCTCCAGAGTAAGTCTATTGACTTCAGTGCCTTTACTCCAGGGGTGAAGCTGGCTTGATGTCTTTCCTGGAGAACTGCTGGACAGTAATGATTCCTATTTCATTAAAACACGTGCCAAGGGGAGTTTCAGGGTTTAGAAATGTGCTTGTCACTCAAATTCATTCTTCGTAAGAAAAAAATTGGATTTTTTTTTCCCCCTCTAGACAGACACACAATTATCTCTGAGATGTCCCCAGGCTTGAATTCCCATCACTGTCTCTGGGTCTGTGGTTTGATTATTAGAGGTTATTGCTTGCCTGCCTCTTGTCTGTTGTGCAAGCCAGTTCCTCTGCCCTTAATTCACTCTGTGCTTCTGACATTGTATTCCTTGATGAGCCACTGCTAAACCAGTAAATAAGCAGTGCTGCTCTGCTCTCTTTCTCCTCACCCTAAACCAAGCAGGCTGGGTGCTCCAATCTGGATCTGTCTCTGCATTTTACAGAATGGAAATGCACAGTGAGGTTACTGAGGGTACTGCTCTGCCCTCCTGGAGAGATGAAGAGATCTCACTCAGGTTCCTGAATTAAAACCTTTCCAGCAAGTAAAGGGATGTGTTTGACACGCACTTAAAGCAACACAGTTCTATGACTGCTGTCCCCATTTTGTCCCCTTGGAGCAGTCCTGCACTGCTCTCTCAATGCATATAGTTCCACAGTCCCTCTACTCCATACCCTTCTACTTTCATTCATGCCTTCTTATCAGCCTCCTTGCTCTCCTGCAAAAGAACCCTTAAACGGTAGCATCACTTACAGCCTCTCCTCTCTGTCACCTCAGTTCTCCGCTAAATCCTGGTGTAAACCCCGCATGGGTTCACCTCCATTGACTCCCATGCAGATGTGCCAATGAAGGAGTTGACCTGACTTTGCTGGGGACAGGCCATCTAGTTTAGACAAACAACTCCCAGAAATCTGCCCCTCTGCTGATCCTTTGTCCATTTTTAGAACTGTATTTTTTTTTATTGTTCCGATAAGTCCAGATAAGTATTTTTTTCCCTTCTGGTTTTCTACTCAGGACAGAAGTGCCAAACTACCGTGAAAAGAAGCATTCTACCCCTCACTTATCCATCCAGAAACAGACCCAGATGATTAAGATATTTTCCTCCAAGTTTTTCGTCCTTGTTCTGAATAGAGAAACACATCTCACACAAAGACCCCTCAGATATGACCAGCTCATGCACTGCCTGTGGATCCACAGCTTGCAAGGAAGTAATCTACAACACGATGTAAACTTAGGAGACTGTGTAAGAGATTTACAATCAGGAACAACAGTAGTGACCCAGAAAATTGAGTCAGTTTGGATAATCTTAAAAGGTGCGTTTGAAACATTATATGCAGCCTGACACCAAAACCAGTCCCCAGTTCTGCTGACAGTAATTCTTGCTCTGTATTTGGTGTGTAAATGAGATGCAAAGCAAAGGCTGAGATTCACTGAATTGCACACTTCACCCCGACTCCTGTTGGAAAAGGCAGCCCTAGGGCACAATCAGCAGAGATATACAGAGGTACGACAGGTCCTTGCAGTCAGACAGCAGGGTCACGAGTGAGAGAAAAGCTTATCTCAAGTCCCCGTTTGCCCCTTACCTCCCCTGACCTCCTCCTTCTGTTTTCTCCACATCTTGTCTGTCTTTTTCAGACACCAGCTCTGTAACTGCACTTTTTAACTCTTTGGAACATTTTGTTCTGTTCATTTGTTCCACCCAGACAATGCTGACCTGCTGCTTCCCACCCACCATTTCTGCCCTGCATTTTACCTTAAGTAAAACTTAATATTTCATCATACAGAAAGGCCATGGAGCTGTCAGCAAGCTGAAGGCAGAGCAGGGTGAGGAGGACTTACCACTGTGCAGCAAAGAGGCCAGAACCACCAGAGGAGAGCCAGTGCCAGCAGCAGGAAGAGGATCAACAGAGCTATAGCCAGGATGGTCCCATCTGACTGGAAGAGAAACACAGAGAGCATGTGAGTACCACCAGCAGAAAACAGATTTCCTCCCTCATATATCTAAATGGGGCACCTTCCCCATCCTTGGTTACTATGAAAAGGCTGAGGCATCTTGTTCACCTCCTGGAGTTGCAGGAAGTTTTGCCTTGGTTTTCCCAAAAATATATGTATTTTTAAAGTACCACTGCTCACAACACAATGTTTCCTTACAATGTCAAGCATTCTCCTTTCTTTGTGACTATTTGTGACTATCTACAAGCAAGATTGAGCTGTAGATGTCCCTGTTCATTGCAGGGGAGTTGGACGAGATGGCCTTTAAGGGTCCCCTCCAACTTGAATGATTCTATGATTCTTTGATTCTGATTTTTCCCTCTTGCACAAACTTGAAAGAAACACCAGAATTCTAATTTATGCCAAATGGAAAACTCTCTGGAGAGCTGCAGTTTGCATCTGTAGGGAGAAAACAAAGAAAAGCCAAAGCTCAAACATGAGATGACACCAGCCAGCATGGAGTCAGGCAACAACAACAAAAAAGGCTTTTTAAAGTATGTCAACAGCAAGAGGAGGTCTAAAAAAAACGTTGGACTGATACTTAGATGTTCACCTAACAAGATAGGATGAGGAAAACACAGCTTTTTGCTTCAGTTTTTGATGTTAATGGTTGGAGGTTGATGATCCTTGACGTCCCTTCAAACCCAAGCCATTCTATGATTCTATGATCTTGAGTCATCTGAGTTGGAGGGCCATGACAAGGGGAGCAGTGACTTTCCGTTTGTGGTCACCAAAATTGTAAGGAAACTGTTTTATCAGCTCAATGGTCATAAATCCGTGGGGCCTGATAGGATTCATCCCCGAATACTGAAGGAATTAGCAGATGTTACAGCTAATAACAACTCTCAACAGTTTACCAAAGAAGGTCTGTGATAAGCTGGATGTACTCAGCATCACAAACAGGGCATGAGAGAAGACTCAAAACACTACAGACCTGTTGGTTTAACCTCAGTGCCTGGAAAAGTTCAGGAGTAAAATTATCCTGGGGGATAATGAAAGGCTGTTAAATAACAAAGCTGTTATCAGCCATTGTCAACATGGGTTCATCAAGGGAAAGTCCTGCCTCAATAATTTGATCTCCCTCTATGATAAAGTCACCTGCTTGGCGGATTAAGGGAAAGCAGTGGATGAAAGGAAGGCGGGGGATGTAATCTGTCTGGATTTCAGTAAGGCCTTTGAAACCATCCCTTACAACATCCTTTCGGAGAAATTGCCTAACTGTGAAACAAACTGGTTCACCCTACACTGGGTAATGAAGAGCAGAGCTCAGAGCATTGTAGGGAATGGACCATCAAGCAGATGGTCACCAACCCCTTTGGTATTCTCCAAAGAGCAGTTTTAGGGTCAGTCTTATTTGATGGTTTTATCAGTGGTCTGGATGCAGGGCTGGAGTGCATCCTCAGTGCGTTTACTGATGGTGCTAAACTGGAGGTTCCATTCAGTTCCTGAAGGGAAGAGAGGCCTTGCAGAAGGACCTGGATAGATAGACTGGAGCACTGGGCAGTCAGCAATGGCCTGAAATCCAGCAAAGGAAAATGCCCGGTGGTGCATCTGGGATGGCATAACGCAGACATAGGCACAGCCTGGAAGAGATGAGTGGCTAGAGAGCCTCGGCAGGAAGGGACCTGGGGGTGCTGGTGGCAGCGGGTTCAACATGAGACAGCAGTGGGCCTTGGCAGCCAGGAGGATGGTCCTTTACGTTTTCCCCATTTAAAAAGGCATTCGCAATTCTATTAACAATTATCTATTAACAATCTAAACTGCTGCACAAGGCACCTCAATATAGCAATCGAAACCAAATGTGCATTATTTCTTGTCGATTAGATTTAACCCAAACCAGATGTTCACAGTTCTCTAAGGCATGCCAGCTTCCCTATACTGTGTCTTCCCAGTATCACTCTATTCTGAGGTAAGCAAGCAGGCATCCCTGACTTAAGCCTGTTTGAGATGTTCTTGATGTAAGAGCCAGGCACATAAAAACCCCACCCAAATGTTAGGATCACCAAGCCAGACTAAGGACACATTCAAGAGCAGGCTGACCTGCAGGATGGGAAAATTGGGTGCCTGCTTAAGTCACTCTAATTCAATGGCCAGATGATCTCCCATCATACCAAAATGGCAAGAATAATGGAAAAACAATCAAGGTTAAGAGCATTTTCCAAACCTTCTTCTAGTGCAGAAGACATTTCTGGACATCTTGGATCAAGACAATCTGATCTTTGACACTTGGAAATAAAAAAGATGTAGTCCGCACAGGAGAATTCACCCAAGACATCTCTGTAAATGGAAACTGGACCCTGACACAAAATAAAACTCATTTGAGAAGACAGAGCTGTACATTTTGGTGTTGTTCCTTTAGACAGATGGCATAAAGTAACATCCATCATCCACAAAGTGGAACGTGCTGATGTTAAGCACTTTAGAATATGTGATCCTGACTCCTTGTTGCTATGAAATCATAGAGGAAAGAAGGAAGGTTTTTTATGTCTAATGGTTGCTTGCCCCTTCTGTGCCTATACTGAAATAAATTTTGTCATTAAGAATAATTTAAAAGCAATTTGCAAAAATACAAGGCAAATTAAACTGGTCTTTTAACCGGTTTTTAACAGAATTTGTTTGTACTGGAAAGAGTAGTTTACATTAATCTAACACATCTGGATCTCTGCAAGGCAGCTGATGTGGCCAGCTGGTATTCTGCATCTCTCAGCAGTGAAACAGTCCAGAGGAGCTGAAAGGGTTTCATTTGCCAAAACTTACATTTCTCACTCAGGTAATGCCTCTCACCAAAGCCAGCACTGCATGACAAGCCTGCAGGAATGAGCCGTCTTCCGATATCAAAACCAGACACGCACACAAGAATGTGGGGTTGGTAATTAATTCCTTTTCTTATATTTGAACAAAGATGAAAATAGTCTGGACAGGTCAGGACAACACATACATACATAATAAAACCTACCATAGTCACCAAAGTGACCCAAACCTTGCTTTTGCTTTGTTTTACCTTTATATTGTCAGTTTCTCCTATAATTTAGTTATCATTCTGTGTAGCATCCATCGTTCCGTAGAGCTTGAACTTTGCTTAGATGGAAAGTGCCACTACCCAAGCTGAATGGTAAACAAGAAGGGATACACGCCTGCTAGAGCAGTTTGCAAAAGTTCCACTGACATTTTTGAGCCTTTCTCCCTGCCTTAAAGCTGGTTAAAATGGGCTGGTGAAGACTTTTGAAATATCTGTTTCCATTCCATTATTTTTAAATGAAAATTCGGAAGAGTGACACAATAATTCAACGAGCTGTGTTTGACACACGTATTGAATAAAGGTTGCCAACTCAGATGATGAAAACATCATCATCTTTTTTGTTGTGAGAAAGGAACCTGGCCCACATCTTGGTCTGCAGGTACCCCAATCGGTGAGGGATGGCAACGTCTGACCCAGAACATGGCACAGGCTATTTCCTTAAGTCTACCCACAAAAATTCAGCTATGTGCTGTCCTTCAAAGCAAGACATTCCTCTAGGGCACACACAAACCCAGGGAAGATCATATCTAAGAGAAAAAGGTCATGATTGCGTGCATGCACATTCCTTCAAGAGTCAGCAAACAGGGATGATTGCTCCAGGGAAATGACTCATCTTCACCTCTCCTGTTGCCTACCAACGTTGCTGCCCAAGATCAAGTTCCTAACATTTTGCTTCAAGAAGCAGGAATGCAGTCATGCAGACAGACAAAATTAAGGCAGAATCGGTGACTCTGAGACCCTCTTTCATCTCAGGCATCCAGGGTGCTTCTAAGAGAAACACATAAATCTCCTCATTGACTTTTCAATGGCTGACGTCTGAGGGTTTCAAACAAACAAAAAAAAAGCTACTATGCATCAGGTGGGAATTTGCTTTTGTTCGAATCCTAATTATTTTTGTTTAAGATTTTATTTCATAGTTTCTCACTTTACTGCACTGGCGTATGCAGCATACAGTAGATATTCCAGAATTGAAACACGGATTAGCAACCTCAAAGTGTATGGACTCCTGAAAGCTTTGACTACTGACATTCAGGAGTGATGAATGAAGTTCGAGGTGCATCGAACAAATGTGCTCATGTACTGTTGCTGATGAATTAATGCACCACTGATTTATAGGGAGAAGGCGGTGGTTAGCGTGCATGCTCATTACCACAACAGTAAACGGATTTAACTTGAAGCATGTGTTTAAATGTGCTGACTCCGTGGTGTGCCCAAGAAGGATGGACTTCAGTTGAATACATACATCAAGCACTTGGATTTTGTAGACTGTGAAATTCAGTAAAAGGAGTTTGTTCTAACTCCTACTGTCCTACTGTAGGATCACAGAGGTGATGTTCCCTCACCACCTAACTGCTCCCAGGACCATCGATCTCATGTCATGCAGCACAGCATCTTGGAGCCTTTCCAGCCATTCTCACGCTGGGCAGGCTGGAAAGCAGACAGCATTACTGCTCCTGTGCTGGGAATGCAGTGTGAGACCCGTTCTGCTACCTGGGAACAACAGTGCAGCCACCCCACCATGGCTGCCTTCACTGTGACTCACACTAACTTAAACAACACTTATTACTGCTAAACCCCAGGAGAGGTGCACGTCTCTATCCCAGTCCTGCATCCTACACATTAACATCTACAATCTTTTTATGTTTTCTCCGTGGGAAGAGCTGAAAAGACACTTGACAAGGGGTGCTAAGAGGAAAAGAGCAAAGTGCTGCTAAAAAGGCTTTACAACAACCTTGACTACAGTTTTTGAATGAGCATCCAAATTCTGGCAGAGATTTTCTCATGGGATAGAAAGGAGAAACAGGTTTAACAGAGGAGGGGGAGGACAAAGGATGAACCTGGCCTGTGCCCATCAGATTCAGGCAGCTTTTATTGTGAAGGGAACATTCACTATTTCTATCTAGAATACAATCAGAGAACCTGACTCTCTTGGGAATGTGCCCATCACTGCAGGAGAAATCATCACACACACATAGGGACTTCATTAGTAGTGGTAGTAGTAGCAGTACTATGATCTGGTCTAATTTCTAAAAGGAAATGGACTCTCACTGGATGCACTGTTCTGTAATGCTAACCTCTTTGATCACAGACTATGTGTAGTTATTTGAGTGGGAGCCAAGCTCAGGAGGAGATGTGAGCAAGAAACACCTGTTCTGGGTCAGCTAGTCTATGTATTTTCAGCTCCACTTTTCCAAGTTTACTGTTCTGTGAAATGAGAGGTCCTTTGGCAATGATCTATTTTCCTCCTTTCCTTTCACAGCTGACGGAAGATGAGAGCCCGTTTACGAAAGATTCTTCCAGCATCCTTGGTTATTTGCTTTACAGCACAATATAAACACCAGTGAAGCCTCACTTTACCACATGCTGTACAAACCCAGAGCAAAGGACAGCCTTTGTCCTGAAGGGTTCACACATGGAGGGAGGGAAGAGTAATTACTGCTCGCTCTGCTACAAGGGGAGATCTTTGGTAGGAGAAAACATTTCTCTAATCCCCGATTGCAGTGTTTATACTTAGGAAAACACGCTCAATTTTTCCTTCAGAAGAAATACCCACAAGTTTCCAGATAAACAGAAGTGTTAGCAACACCACTGGAAGACAGACAGGGCAGAACTAAGGGTAAAACTCAACATTTCCCAGTCTTGCAATGTAAGGCATTGCATCTGGGAGTTGGCATTATAGACAGCAGGGCTTGGTGGGACAGGTGAGCTTATCCCCAATTCAATCAAATACCCTTCGTATGATGGGCACCAGTTGGAGGTCTTCCCATTTTGACTGAGGAGCTCCTACTCTGAAAGAGCCCTCTCTTGTCCCTTGACACTCGGAGCTGAAAAGCAAAGTCTTCGAGGTGAAACCTAAGCAGTTATTTTGGTTTCCATCTGTGCCTGAAGGCAGCCCTCAATAGAAGAATGCTAAATTCATTTTGGGAGGCAAATAGTAACTGGAATAATAGACAAAATTCTGTGGAATTACATTTTGTCATAACAACAGCCATTTATGGCTCTGTTTGGGTTTACTTCTTTGCAAGGCAGGAAAGGAAGGAAAACAGCATGCTACAGCTCTGGAATGCCTTGCCTCTGTGTCTGAGATTTGTAGCATTTAAGCAACTTTATAAAAAAAAGAAAAAATATATGAAATCTAAACAGCACCTTCTCAAGGTAACGCTCTTACATACCCCCCTGGGAGGGTTGACCAGTGATGTTCCTCATGGGCTGCCACAGGCAGCCTGCCACGAGTTCAGCAAGGTTAAGCAAACACCAGCATGGCCTGAACCCACACAACAAGATGTATGGCAGAAGTTTCCTTCTGAAATTTCATTTAAATTGGAATCACATTCGACAGCCTGGAAGGAAAGGATGCCATGTAAAGGAGCCTGGACAAGCTTGAGAATGGGCCCAGAAGAAATTAATGAGGTTCAACAAGGCCAAGGGCAAAGTGTTGCACTTGGGTCAGGGCAATCCCAGATATGAGTACAGACGGGAGAAGAACTTGAAAGCAGCCCTGTGAAGAAGAACAAATGTCCATTCTGTGGTTCCTCTTCTGGTCTCTTTTGGGAGTCCTATTTTCCAAATCTTAGGAGCATGCTGTTTTAAAACGCCTACCTCAATTAAGGGTGTTATAAAACAGCCCGTGCAACAATATTAGAGTGAAATAATTTCTGCAAATTTAACTCTTAGGGTGACCTGAGAGGCAAAACCATTCACTGCCTATTATATTTGCAGCACAGAACAACTAAGAGTAATTTATTTTAGAAACAGACCCGAAATCGTGTGCCCTGGAGTTCCCACAGAGCAGTACCTCAATTAATAATACACAGGTCAAGGGCCTAGGAAAGGGCTCATTAAATTTGCTCTGCAGTTTCATAAAGCCTCTATTGATACAATAGTAAATGCACTTTAATTGCCTGCAGACTCAGGAACAGTGATAACTAGCAGAGCCTTAACTGTGCAGCCCAGAACAAAGTCACAATTGAACAAACCCTGTGTTAGCACTGCATCACATTCCTTCTGAATAGAATACCCTTCACTGCAGGGAGTCATCAGATTTTGCTACAGGCCTGCAGTGCTTTCTTGAATTTCTGACCTTCTCTTTCTCCATATTTGAAGACAAAATCCATCCACTATTGTTGAACTAAACATACAAATTCCTCCAGTCTCTTTCAGACAGGAAAACAAGAAAAAAAGGGGACACAAAGGTAGAGAAAGGTGTGTCAGTACTCACATCCTTCTGTCAAAAGCAACACCCACTGAAGTGATGAGACCCAATTCTTTTTTCCAGCTTGCTTCAGTGTCTCATCTATCCTTGCAATTGGAAACGTGGGATCAGAAAGGCAAGGCTGATATCTACTAGCCCTGGAGAGGAGCAAGCCCAGTTTAGGTCTTGCATAGCCCTCCCAGATGCAACCTCTCCCCCGAAATACCCTGGCCCAGCATATTGCTCTTCACCTGAAAGGTTTCTCTTTACAAGCACAATTCACCTAGCTCTCCTCCTGAAGAAACTGAGTGTGACAGGGGAAGATATCTATTGTGAACTGCATACACGTGGAGAACAACAACTTCTAGTCATTGGTAGGTTAACATCCTGCAGCAGAAATGTTCTCACACCCCATGTGTGGGTGCCTTCATTGGATGGAGAACGGATGACATGGAGACACCCAAAGTTAGGCTGGATGGGGCTCTGAGCACCCTGATCTTGCTGTAGGTGTCCCTGTTCATTGAAGGGGAGTTGGCCTAGATGACCTTCAAAGGTTCCTTCAAATTCAAATGAGTCTATGATTCATTACCTCTTCTTGCAGAGAAGCACCACGTGTTTCTCACTAGGTGGTACAGGGGATTGCTCCTCCAGCTGAGGCGTTGGAACAGCCCAGAAGACCTACTTTACATGGTCACTCCAGCCCTGCATTTTTCACCTCCCTTCCAGTTTTGAGAGCTGCTGGTGCAAGAGGTCATTAGTGGTTTTTGCTCTTTTGGGAGCCTTTTAGCAAATGAACAAAGGCTTATTTTAATTGCCATCCTGGCTTCTCTCTGAGATGCTCTCTCTCTGCACTGAAGAACTTGGCAGCAGTGGAGTAGGACTGATTTCCTGCCCGTGAACGCTGCCTCGTTAATTACTTCCTCTATTGCACATCTCCTGACAGTGCTTGGTGTGCAGCCTGCTCTGTTCACATCTGCATGTGTACCCGCTCTGAAAGCAGTATCTAATCCTTTTTCCCTCTTTCAGTTCTTCAGAAAACTCCTGACATGGGAAGAGGAGCAAATCCCTCTTTAAGGGTTTCCCAACTCCACCAGCCATTATCTGCTCAGCACAGCAGACAAACACATGAAAGCAACACTCACAGCACTGAAGTCTGATGCAGGGCAAGTCTGCAAATGAAATTGCAAGATGGTGTGCTGAGATTAACAGCTGAGAAATAGACAGATACACATTTTAATTCCCATTGGTGAGCTGAGGATGCTTGGCTCCCATTCCATCTCAGTCTCTATGCCTTGCGCTTGGTGCTGCAAGATGGGGGTTGATTGATTGATCAACAGGCAAACAAAACTACTTTGGACCTCTCACCATTGATTATATGCCATCCAGTGAGAATATTCTGGTCTGTCAGGTAAAAGACAGAAAGTGTGCAAGCATGTGAGAACACCTGGAGCATCAGTATAAGCTGTCAGCTTACAGACTGGGACTGGAAATGACATTAACCTTTACTTTCCAACTCAGTGTCTCTTTCATAAATGCAGTAAAAAAAAAAATATTCTAATCTTAAAAGGTGTGAGGAAACAGAACAGGAAGAACTCAGTCTTTCATGCTCTATGGAAATGCAGCATTTATGCACTGTAATGTCCCATCTAAGCCTGACCTCCCGCAGTCACTGATAGCTTCATTCAGTCACCAGATGCTTCTGGCTTCTATTAACACACAGCACGAGGACCTTGAGAGCAGTGACCAAGGACACTTCATGCACCTGCAAAGCACACAGACCAGACTTTGCTGGATGAAGAAGATATTCAGCAGAATAGCAAGGATGGGAATGTCCTGCCCCCTAGGAGAGGGCTTTGTCCACACTGAATCAAGTGATGGAGTCAACACTGGTGAGTTTTGATACCTAAATGTTATTTGTAATCAGAATAGTTCCTGGAAACTCAGAACTGGAAGACACAGTTGCAAAACAGATGCCCGGGATACTTCCATAGGCCTCCTAAATGCCTTCAAGGGCAGTCTTCTGATATCAGTCCAAGCAGTCAACAACTGGTTCCAAGAGTTGGAGAGAGAAAAGGCTTTTAATCTGTATTGGATTCTACAAAGGAGAGATGATTTTGTCTAAAAGAACAGAGGGGAACAAGCCCAGCTTCTCCTTGGGCCAGCATGATGCTGTAAGCCTTGAAGTTACTTCTTAAGAAGCAGTGCCCTGCTCCTCCACGTGCCCAACCTTTGCAGTACTCAGGGCTGCCATTCAGCTCCTTCTGCCAGCAGCAGAGGTCACCTGGATGTCCCTGCAGGATTTTGCTCTCTTCTGCTTAGGTAATACAGTAACAATGCTGCCTCTTTGCTCATTATTTGGAAAGGAGATTCCTTCCCCCCACAGGGAGCTTAAAAATGGAAGAAAAAAAATATTCTTTAAGAGGTGCAAATATTGAAAAACCACCCTCAGAGAAATAAATTCATAACTCTCCAGGACAAGCAAGCAAAGAGACAAATTCATCAAATCCTTCCAGCCAGCTGAGTTTTATCATACTGGAGATGCTGGCATCTCATCCCCCAGCTAAGCACATAAACAGCATGCTGTCTCCAGCCTTAAGAACGCTCTCATTCCAGCCATTCCCTTGCTCTGGTGGGGTAGCTGCCAGTGGTCTCACAGCTCAGGCCAAATACCACCCTAAATTATGCTCAGGACAACCCCATCTTAGTTTAACTCTGATACATATGTTAGCGGAGGGCAGGATTAAACTTCTGTCTGCAGCCCCTGATTTACAGAGTGTAACCCTTTTGCTTTTGAAATAAAACCAACCTTCTACTCGTAGCAGCTTTACCAAAAGCCAGACAGTAATCCTTCGGTCTGGGGTGGTGGGTGAGCAAAATCTTTGAATAGAAAATAGCATTGGCCATCCACAGCAAGGACACAAGCAGGCTTCATTCATTGCAGGCACTATCATGCTGCCTGAGCTCGAGGGTTTCAGCTGCATTCCATAAGTTAATACACCAAATGCATTGCCCAACCACAGCAGCTCCTGTGTCTGGCCCAGTTTTTGACAAATAAACAGAAATCACTGCATTCCTCCAGCAAGAGGACATACGGGCCTCTGCTGCTGCAAGCACCCTGCAAAAGCAAGCAGGACACAGCCCTCCCAGTTCCATCTCATTGGAGTATGTGCTTCTTTTTGCACATCACCACTTGGGGATCTGAGACAACGTATGCTCCAGTTCTATCCACCTATGGGTACATCAGTAACGGGGGTTGGCATACTTTGCCTTCTCATAGCGTTGGGTGCAATACCCATTGCCTCTCTCCAGTGTGCCAGGCAGAAATATGCCCTGACACTACTGTCCAGGGGGCATGGACCAGCCAGGTTTCCCATCAAAAAAACTTCAGAACCAAGTAGCAGAAAAGCCAACATGATAATAAACTGGAACAAATGCATTCTCCCTGAGAAACCGATGTGAGGGTGGGAGAAAGACTGGAGTTCAACAGAACAGACCGATTCTCCTGGGCTAACCTGATTCTTTTTTACTTCAAAGAGTCCTAGGAGGGCTGAACCCCAGGAAGGAATGGGTTGCCATTTTGCAGCTAGGTCTCACTGCTACAAGAGCCCAGCAACATGAACCTCATCAGCTCTCCATTCAGGTGTGTGTACTCAGGTTTTCAACAAGTTCATGACTCAGCTCTAGAGCATGGGCAAATCCAACAGCAGAAACACAATCAAAACCAGTTTATCCCAGCGCTGCAATGCAGATGCTTATGATCCTATATGACACTGTTTTCTTTCAGGGCTATGCATTTCTTGACCTGGTTTAAAAAATGAAAGCCACGAAATTCTATTTAAACTGGAGTTTCACCTTTATCTTGAGATAATCTTGGTGTAATCCACATTTCATTCTTTCACTCTTCTTCACGATGAAGGCTGCGCTCTTAAAATTGAGTGGCCTTGTGGAATTCCATGGTCAGTGGTTCTTACCAGCTCCAGAAAATGACAGACTTTTAACAAGAGGCCACTCTTGCCTGAGATCAGAGTTGAGATGAGCTCTGATACTTCCTTACTCATCACAAAGACCTGACCTGCCATTTGGAATTTCATCTGGTGGCTGATGGGTGAGCGCAAGTGCCAGACTGATCCTCACCACAAGGGATTTAAAAGGGCCTCACATATGTAAATCATGTACTTTGCCTCTGAAAACTCTGAAAGAAAAACAAAACAAAGCCCCCCAAAGACCTCCTGTGGGCTGTTTTCATAACTGGGGCTTAAAAATCACTGGTCCAATTTGGAAGAAGAATTTTGATCCTCTGTTTTTGCAATTCATCTCCACCAGATTCAGCTGAGTGACTGCAAGTCTTCCCAAAGCGTACTTTAAAATGGAACTTCTGGAAGATCCTCTGCAGCAAAAGCATCTTTATAAAGGTCTTCTGTCTTCTTTTACTAAAAGGAAAATCAACTACCTTTCATCAGAGGAGAGATTTGCAGTAAAGAAGCAGGACAGCCTGAATACTCACTTTAGAAACAGAATCTAAGTGCTTGTGGCAATTTTATTTTAGGAACCTGAATGAGTAGTTTCTTGAGATGTGTGGAAATGGGGTATAAAAGTGTATACTGCCATGCCTGCACTCTGATGCAGGAAAGCACAAGCAATTGAGCCAAAGGAAGACTAAAACAGAGCCTGACCAGTTAAATTTAAGGCATCCCTTGCATTCATTTGGCTGCAAACCATGAAGCCTGCCATATTTCAGGAATCAGAAAGCTATGGAAAGCAAGAGGTCCCATGAAGCACAATGGACATGTGCAATGCAGGCAAGTGGATTCCATCTGCAGGGTTGTATCCCACATTTGAAAGAACGTGTAGAAGCTGTGAGGCTGCTTCAGCTGTATCTACATCTCCTCCAGAACAAGAAAAGCAACAAAAAACCCCAGGCCCCCAACATTATTCACCAGTGAGGTCTAATGTGGTGCTGAGTCTTGACAAGTGCTGTCACTTAGTGCTGGAAAACAGAATGTCTTTCATTCTTTCTCAGCAGAGCAGGAAGGAGATTACATCAGTCGTTACATATGCCTTCATTCCAAACCTGCTCTCATTTTCTCCACATTGAAATGCTGTAGCAGATTTTACACCTCAAGTGGAAAAAATGCAAATAATGACTTCAGTTAGGCAGTATGGGTTCAAGCTAAAGCTGTCTGTTCCCAAAGGGAGTGAGTTTCAGCTAGAGGGATGTGCACTGCTGCATTTTAGAGACACAAAACTGTCATTTCCTAAAAGGGACAAATGCTCAAGAACATTATGTTTGCCACATGATCACTATTCGTATATGAAGGTGGCGTCACTGGCGGGGGGGGGGGGGGGGGGGGGGTTGGGGAAAAAAAGCACTTTTTGCCTTGGAAACATCACAAAAATGATTGTGCTGGGCAAGGCAAAAATTCCCAGTATCCCATTTCCAGCAGTTGGCATTGGAAGACACAATGTGAGCACAGGAGCACTGAGTCCTCTGGCAGTCGCAGGAATCAAGGCTTGCTGAATTACAGCACCGAAGCTGCGATGCATTCAAGGCAAAGGCCTTGATCCCTTGCTCCTTGCCAAGAAGTGACCTATTTGCCTCAGATGGAAAATGTTTTCTTAGAGCATTCACTGTTTGATAAAACTGATATTTATTTTGCAACCTTGTTCCTAGGAGACTTAGATATTAAATAAAGATCGAGACCTCTACTAGTGCAATATCATTTCAATATTAAACTTATGAGAAACTGGCCCAACATGAAAACTAGCTAAAATTTTTGCTATCTACAGTAACAAAAAAAGCCTATCAGATACAGATGCTTACACTCCATCTGCCCTGCTCTTCAAATATCTGTATTTGGGAGTCAAGTTGGATGGGACCCATAAGGATCGCCGAGTCCAACTCCTGGCTCCATCTTAACATTTTCTAAATTATTTAAATGTTGCAGAGAAAGGTTTTGTCATCAAAATACACGCTGGCCTCCAGACTAAGAGTGCAGTTAACAGCTCCTGTGTGTTGTGCCACCATTGGCAGCACCACTGTTGACGCAGACTAGCAAAAAAAGCCACAAGACAATGCCTCTTGATCATCGTGCATTGGGCAAGCAGGCATAGACATCTCCAGATCTGGGCTGCTAGTTCTATTCTGATCTGTGCATGTAGATACAAAGGCCAAGATGATTACTGAAGGCACAAGAGCTTTGCTGTATTACGGCACAGAAAACGCTGCATCTCTGTGCTCACAGGCTCACCTTGAAAAGAGTTAAACCAGACCTTCACACATCAGGGTGACTAAATTGGGAGCCCTAATACCAGTGTACCAAACACATCTGTTGTTAAATAAATTCATCCTGCCGAATCATTCCAAGTCGGTGAATGAGAACTTACACAGTGTGTGCTGGAGATGATGACAGAGCTGGAGATGAAGCTTAGACCATCATTCATGCTAACTTGAAGAGCTGCCTCCCTGAGAAAACAGCAAAGAAATAAGTCAGGGCTGTCTGTCCACAATCCTCTTCTAGACAACATCCTCTGGACCCTGGACTTTAGGATCAGCAGCAAAACTTTTCCCATTCAAGGCAGGAATGTTTTTCTGTCATTGAGAGGATTATTGACTCTCCTATTGTCTCTCTGTGCTTATATGGAAGAGAGAGAAATGCCCGTTGATGCACAGAAGTCCTTTTGATGGAAATCCCATATGGGGGTCCAAAGTCTTGTCACACAACTATTAATAAACCACCCTGAGTTGAGATAGTTTCAAAGAGTGCATCTAAATCTATTGACACAAGCAATGCAAACATGCCATAGCCAGTTTTTGCACTCAACTGTGCCATACCTGATAAACCCCAACCAATGATAGTGAACAACACTCTCCTTTAACCTAAAAATTTATGTTCTAGAAGCTACGAGCTCCTCAAAGATGAAATATAAAAGACAAAGTTAGAACGAGTTGCATTTAAGAACAACGGAGTATATTGAGATGAGGCAGACTGTCATTTTCCCATAGGCAAAGTAAGTATTAGAGTACGTAGGAAAAACATACATGCCAACTTCTCGCAGCACAGGTGCTGGGCAGAGTAAATAGGTATCTTCCACAACAAAAGGCTTCTCATCTGGGGAAAAAAAATTTAAAAAAAATTAAAAAAAGAGGGAGATACAGAGATTTATTACCAGATCAGTAGCACAATACTTAGACACAGCTTAGTTATATATATATATATATATAAAATATATGTTTAAATAATGTTTTTCCCCTCACTTGTGACGCTCTACAGAAGGGCTCGAGGCATCAGAAGCCCAGCACTGTCTGCCATCCCCATTCTGTAGGCAACATCCTCCCCGTTCCTGCAGCCACTGGTGCTGCTGAAGTCCCCCGCTCCCCCCATCTGAGTCACAACAGAACTGAAGACCCAAAGCTTTCTGAATGTACAGAGTAAATCATCACAGCCCCCCTGTATAGGAGGCCTGGATGGAGAATCATAGAATATTTGACATTGGAAGAGACCAATAAGGACCAACAAGTCCAATGCTATAGATTACGACTGGAAACAGCTGGGTGAAGAAAACTGTGTGTTATGGAAAATCTCACAACTTCAAGGCAGAATTGTCTGAATGTGAATTAAACCTTCCTGCCTCTGCTACAGCTTTTAAATCAGAGTGGAAAAAAAAAACCCACCAACAAATAACAATAGGAGTTTGCCTTGGAAAGATGAACATCAGCCAATGCTCTTTCATAGACTTAGACCTTCGTACTATCTCCCTCATCACCAGAGAGATGGGGATCCTAAGGAACTTCCCGGCCCATTTGCCAGCTGACCAGAGATCAGGCAGGTTGGCAGAAAACCAGGCAGACAGGCTGGTTTTTCTTTTACTTTTGGCTGGAAACCACACATTCCTACAGAAGTTTGACTCTGCTGAATCAGCAGTTTCCAGATGTGTGTCACTGCATCGGGAAGCTTTCTTCCAGCTGTAGTTAGAACCATCTCTAGAGTCTTCTCTAGATACGCTTACAGACATATGAAATGAGAGCAGTTAGCAAATACTGTCAGATTTCCTAAAAATTTCCAGTTACAGTTTTAGTTTTGTTCGAAATCCCGTCAGACTTAAATCCTATCACAAATCCAAATCTTAAATCTCATCACTGTACGCTGCAGGATGGAGGAGTCCTTTCCACGGCACCATGTTAAACTGGAGGACAATATATCACCACCTTGCTTCGCTGTTTGAAGTACAGAAAGCAAAACCAGGGTCTGCAACCAAGAAAAACAACTTCACAACTGCACAGTGCACTCACTTATCTTCCCAGGGAGCATTAATATGGGCAACGTGGAAGGAACATTAGAAACAGTGTTTGGTGCCTAACCGGCATCGCTGACAGAAATAGGATGGAAAGGAGAAAGAATGAGAGTTCAGCCAAATCGTTTAGCAATCTAATGAATAGTTGAACTGGTCTGTTTTGCTTGGTCTTTTGTTTTTGAGCTATCATTCCAGTTAAGGTGCCACTGGAAAGAGGAAAAAACCTCCAGAAGAGATGAAAAACCAAAGAGAATGTGGTAATCTTCTTGAAAGAAGCATCAGCTCTGAGCCTCGTTCAATCTTGGCTGCTAGGAGATTTGTTCACATGGATGATAGCAGTGGAGCACAATAACCCTAACGCTAACTCCAACATCAACGCTGAGACTGAACCCTAACATTAAAACTAACCTAATTATAACCCTAATCATAACCCTAACCCAACTCTAACCCCAACCATAACCCAACCCAACTCTAACCCAAACCCAACTCTAACCCAACCCTAACCATAACCCTAACACCGGCTCCATTCTTGATGGTTAGAGCTCAGCAGGGCTCACTCAGAGGCAGGGCTACGCAGCACGTTTTATTGCAGTGAATGAAGCACGTAGGAGAGCCAAGATGGAGGCTGCAAGAGTTTGTCCCCTCGGTGCAGGACTCACTGAGTCAAGCCCTCTCTTCCAGACATTCCTACAGGAGAGGTTTTATCTGAATGCAGGATTGCAGAAAGAAACAATATTAATAGTAGTAATAGTAGTTCCTATTGCATATCATAATCCTTATTTCCTAGTGGTCTTATTTCTTTGCTTTGGCAGCAAAGTAAGAGATGATTTCCTAAAGCAGGTTAAGGAATGTTTACCTTCTACACTCCATCAAAGAATGAAATGGTTGTGAAAAGTAGCTTTTGCTCAAGTTTTCCTTCTGTTTCCAGCTTCTGGCAAATCCCATTGCCTATACACAGACACCCGAATTTTTGCATTGCCCACAGCACTGGTCCTGTGTCACAGTCCTGGGCTGTTGACACACAGGCAAACAGCTGAAAATGAAACACTGCAGACAGCCATACAGTTTGCATGAATAGGCTTCACTTCTGCATCATGACTCGGCTACTGAGAGCAGCCTTCAAGCTTCTGTGATCCCTCTCGATCCCTGCTCCTGCTCTTGGCCTGGAAAGCACCATATATTACTCCTGCTTTCCCACAGCCTTGCTGCAAGAATGTGTACTAACATTTCCACTATGCTTAGCATTAAGAGCAGATGTTTTTAGCATGGGGTTTTCCTTTTCAAACCCACACCATCGACAAGGCAAGTTTCTCTCCAAGAGCCTGACAGACAACAGGTATCTAAAGCATCACACTGTGATGCTCACACTTCACATCACCTACAGCATAGCACTGGATTCATGGTGAGCTCGCATCATATGCAGGCACTCAGTTTTGCAGCGGAGTAGCCAAGCAAAGCAGTAGCATTTCCCACTGACTTTGCCCAAGCATGGAGGATGCATATGGGTGGTGAGCACAGTGCCTTGTGGCACTCTGGTGGTGTTCTTACCCTCATTTATGAACGTGTAATTAACTCCCACAAGTTTATGACATTGTCTCAGTGCACACACAATAAGAGAATGAAGACCGATGTCTTGTTTTCTCCTTTGCTGACACCAGCAGCCAGGGCCAAGGAATGCTCCATGCCAGCACTCATTAAAATGAGATCTGCTTTAATTTTGCACTGGAACTCCTCGGCTTTCTGTTTCTGTTTCTCTCCCTTCCCATCCCCTAACTTGCATGACATCTATGCCTCTCTAGAAAGTGCATCAGCCTCATGGCTGGCAGGGTTGGCTACACAGAGAGATTATTTTGTTTGGAGAATGCTTGTGTTTCACCACAAAAATGAGTGACTATTTCTTAGCTCCAAACAAAAGAGGATCCGTTCGGTTTGCAAAACTCTGTCCATCCAACTCCTTCCTGGAAAACTTACATTGAGAAACCAAACAAAACAACACTTCTCATCTGCTATCGCACCTCTATCCGCAGGACACATTTGAAAGGATGCTTTTCTTTTTGCACGCTGCATAAAAACTTGCTGTACTCCCGTGCAGTACGAGATGGGCCCGAATGCTCCTGAGCTCCAGATCTCGTGCCAAAGCTGAATGTTGTGGTTTGGACTCCTGTCAGCTGATGATGCTGGTGGAGGAGCTGGGAAGGCAGGGGCCGCTCCGCGTTGCTGGTTTTGCTGCACAGAAAGCAGTTTCCCTTCTCGGCTCGGCCGCTAGCTGGCCTTGCAGCCCTGCAGAAGTCATCTAGACTCCTTTGCCACATTTATAGAAATGCACTGCAGACATCAGTTATGGGCAGAGCTTCAGGATGTGTTGCAATGCTTCACCTTTGAGAAAGTCCACCTACAGCAAGGAGCTCCTTACCTATCCGCCCCAGATCACTGCATCAAGCAAAATAAGGTTCTCACTGTAAAAGAAGTCCATAGGACACACAGTATAAACGGGTAGCTAAAATTAATAATCACTTCACAGCTGTGGGCAGAAATGGAGAAGGGTCAAACATCTCCCCAGAATACATCTGTTTTCTATAGATGCCCTTTCAACAAGGCACTTTCTACTGCTCGAATTCCCGTAATTCACTATCCAGCATTCCTATACCTTTTAACAGCTATCTGTTGCCTGTAAAATCTATTAGTCCTAGCATTAGTGTGTAGTTTCTTTTGCCATTAGCAGGGTGTAGCCTTTTGGCAAGCCAGGACTTGGAGTACTTCCCAACTATAATAATAACAGCCTCAATATATGCATGATGTTTTAACACAGAAGAGCAAAACTAAACCAGAGGAACAAAACCCCAAAGGTGACAAAGGAAAACAGTATTTATGCCATACAAGCAAGCTGAAATCAAAACAGCCTTTTCTTGATTAATGGCTCATCCAAAAACCAATGGGCAGACTGAAAACTGACTGCAAAGATCTCTTACAGAAAGCTGCTTTCAGATTGTCATCTCAATACTACTAGTGCTGACTGCTGGGCTTGCAGTATCTGCAGTATTTTAGTTCAGGAAAGGCTGCAAAAGCTGTTTGCCAAACTTTCCATGCATCACAGACCAACCATTTCCTTCTGTTATTACCCTTGTCAAATAAAGGGGTATTTGTGATTTGTTTTTGACTAAAGTGCAACTCCAAATGCTCTGATCTAGTCTTCTGCATCTGCAGGAGAGATGACACTGGTTTCTGTTAATCTAATGCAGACATATCAGGGGAATCTGGCTGCTCTCACATGAGATTCCCTCAGGAACGTCTGTGCTAAGGAGGTTGTTCTCTCTCTGGTCCTCAGTCCACCTGAGACCAACCTTTGGAGCAGGCTGCCCAGGGAAGTGGTGGGGTCACTGTCCCTGGAGATGTTTAAGGAAAGGGTCAGTGTGGTACTTAACGACATGGTTTAGTAGGCAATATTGGCAGCAGGTGGATGGCTGGACTAGATGATCTTAGAGGTCTTTTCCAACCTTCATGATCCTAGGATTCTACGAGATAGGTAGCCCCGAGCACTTCCATTATTCCTCTGGAAACTCAAAATACCTCTATTATTCGCTGCACCAACTACCAAAGCCCAACCTCAGTTCATCCTGGCTGACTCTTCTTATGCCACTCCTTGTGACAACTCTGCAAGCAAAGTTTTTACTTCAGATCCACTTTGTGGCGAGGTAGGAATGCAGAAAGACACTGGAACACTGAAGGGCCTATGAGAAGGCCCATAAATAAAGAGAGAATGTTTTGTTAATGCTGTAATGAAAACCACATTGAGATCATGCTATGATTGCTCTGTTATGTGTAGGGACACATGAGCTTTGAATGCCAAAGCCAGAGCTGAGTTTAGAGGATGGGGGGGGAAGAGAGAGATAAGCACATAGCAATGATATCACATTCATAATCATCTCTAGATGGAGAGAAGGGATCTGGAAGGAAATTTTTTTCTTTTTCTGTTGGGTTCCTTTGTCTCCATTGTGCTCATCTGCTGCGCTTACAGCTCTGTTCACCCAGCACAGATAGCCCAAAAGCTGCTAACAGAACTTGGCAGTCACTGCAATGTTAATTTGTTCATGCTCACAACTGGCAGCTCCAAGAGCAGCACATGCTCCAGTATGAAAGGGTCACTACCAGGAGCAGTCCTTCAGGGGCATGCCTTGCCCTACTTCAGGCCCGTTGCGTTTCTTTGCACACAGCAAAGCACCCCCACATCAATTTGTTAGAGGCGAGGAAAGCATTTGAGGGAAGCACAACTCTTTCTCCTATTTTCATACTATTCCTTTTTACTCACATGGATGCTCCAGCCCTGGAGGTATTCAAAATCAGATTGGATGAGCTCCTGGGCAACCTGATCTGGTGCCTGATTTAGTGGTCAACAATCCTTCCCACAGCAGGGAGGTTGGACTTGGATGCTCTTTGAGGTCCCTTCCAAACCATGCCGTTCTATGACTAATTGTTTAATGAAGTAATGACTTGATCACCCTTCAAAAGAGGATGCCTAGCTCATCTTGGTGTATATTTTTACCCAAGAAACACATCTATTCCTTCTAGGGGAAACATTGGCATAGCTTGTGTCCTTCACAAAGGTCACATCCTCAGAATATCTTGATGGAGTTTGCTCAGTGGGAGATGTTAACTGCTACTGTAATGAAAAGAGGGAAAAGCCACTAGAAAAGAAATAAGAGGAAACATTTGATGGAGGTTTAAAGCGTCATGAACTCAGGGAACTCAGAGATTGGAGTGGAAATGCAGAGCAGAACTTTCCTGTGCTGAGAGTGTGGTCAAGATAAGTATGGAAGGTATCACAAGGAAAGTACTGTGCTGCCAGAAAAATAAGAAGGAAAGAAAAGGTACGATTAGCAATCTGCTTCGAAAGCAGAAGACTGTTTTTAGAAGGCATCTGCTGGGCAGCCTGGGGACACAGCTCCCCAGTACAGACCATTCTGGTGATAGCTGGGGAAGCCGTACTCTCATCATCCTTGCCTCTTTTTCCTTGCTTCTGTTACCAGGTGCTGAAAAATCCAGACTAATTCGAAAGAATCAGTTTTGGCAAAAAGTGTCCACAGCATTCACTAGAATGCAAAAGGTTTGGTCCTATCTCTGCTGTGGTGTGTGCTGCTTCCTCACCAATCTTTCATCCCTCCACTGAGTTTTAAATTGCCTAGGACAGAGCTTGCCTCCATGCCCAGAGCTATCTTTGCTGGATCCTGCACAATCTGGGCAGACAAAGACATTTTAGCACCACAAAGCAGTCATAAGTCACTGCACTGGATAATTAATTTTAACTCTGCACAGTCTGAAACCAATTCTCCTAGGTCCTGCTGCTGGCAGAAAACACCCTGCTGTTGAACATGCATCTGATTACAGCTCTGTGCAGCCAAATATTCTTCATCGTTTCTACAGATGTTCCTTTTTTAATTATATATATATTTTTTTCTCTCCCATAGCTATGAACATTATGAGCCAACGCTCTCTTCACCTGCCACTTTTCTCTGCCAGTAATCCCAATAAAAACCTATTAGCTCATGCCCTTAACCTCAGCGAGTCCTAGCTGTGCTGGTCTACATCTCATTGGGGATAATTTAAGGTTTCAGGAACTTCTGGCTTAGTGTTATCTTTAAAAATACCTCCCTCCCTGATACAATCAGAGCCCGAGAAGTTTCAAGCAAACAAAAACAGCTGAGCCATCCGCTCTCCATAAGGTTTCCATAAAACTCCCTTTGAGTTAATGCTGATGTTAAACTGTTTGTATCTAAGTGGACAAGGGAGAATACAAGCTGGAGCTGCGGGCTGCAGTAAAGCAAAAGCATTGAGATATATTCCCATATAGAACAGGTCAAACTTAACACAGCTGTGCCAATTTCTGCCCAGGAGAGACGTGGATCTGGGAGCCCTGATGAGAAACTGTTGGATTCCTTCAATCTGGGAACAGTTTGAACTCAGAAGTGGAGTTTTTGGCTTCCTGCTTCCAGGTCACTGCACTAAACACTCTAGGATTGTGCAGAATGAATGGAGAAGTTTTTGGTGCGGTGCCAAGGAGAATGAGCTCACTTTTCACCTATGCATTGATTCAGGACACAGTGAATACATCAGGTCAGAGGGGTGGGGGACGTATTTGGCCCTCATCGTTATTTTCCATGGCCATTTTGTGGACATAAGAAGACAGCTTCAAGGGAAAAAAGCTCATGGGTTGCAATAAGAGAAGTCGATCTTTCCTGAAAGCTACTGTGAAATGATGATGATGGACACTGTAGAAAATTATTCAGCTGCAGAGACAGCACACACACACACAAAAAAAAAGGAGGAAGGAGTCTTTTCCTGACCCCCACCAGCACCAGGTCACAGTGTTTGGGAGTGAAGTAACCCTCGCAAGCAGTTCCTCCCATTGGCAGCGCTGGATGTTTTTGTGTCTCCATGGATGGGATGCACTGAATAAAGAAAAGCTGATGGATGACATTCTCAGCTCTATGAAGACTTTAGGGTGTTTCCAGGAATGAATGTCTTGTATCAGAGCCAGAAAGCTGAGCTCTGAAGCTATTGGGATGCAGCACAGATGGCAGGTCACAGCCAGTGTAGCCTCAAGTAAAGAGGGAACTTTCAAGCTATAGACAAGATAAAAAGTGGAGCAGCAAATAAAGTGCTGAACAGCCTTTACACAGAAGAGAAAAGAAGGATGGCCACTGAAAAAGGAGATCTGCACCAAATCTCTAGCTACTGAAGGAGCCCCATAAACCAGGAGGAGGAGAACTAGGCTGTGGGACAGAGACCACGTTTGCCTGTGATAGGCTCACTTGGAGCAGGTACCTTTACTGCACTTCGGTTCCCTCCTCTGTAAACCAAGAGTAGAAGTTTACATGTACAGCTGCCAACACTGTAAGACAAAGACAAAGACACGCCAAAACTTCTAATTAAAAAGGCCAAGACCCACATATTTCAGGCCATTAGACTCTGAGCTTTCTTCTTTCAATCTTTTTCTTACAATCTTCCCAGATTGGAAAGGACCTTGAAACATTGTCAGGTACAACCTTACATGGGAAAAGGGAGCCTAGATGAATTATCTAGCACCCTGTCAAATTATATCATAAAAACCAAGACTGGGATTCCACCACATCCCTGGGGATGCTGTACCAGTGGTTGATTGATCTTGCTGTGAAAAAATGTCTTTCTTAATTCAAGACAGAACCTACCCCAGTGAAGTTCCTGAATGGAACTGAAGTTCCCATTCCTTCTTTCCTTCTCCATGTTTGCTCTTGTGAATAGAGAGCTTCTGTTGTCCTTGTAGCTGCCCTTCAAGTACTGGAATACCGTGGCAGGGTCTCCTCCAGGGCAAAGACATCTAATTCTTTCAATATTTCCATGTAAGGCAGGCTTTCCAGCCCTTGCATCACCTTCTTGCCCTTCCTTTGGACCCTGTCCAGCCTGCCTACAGCTTTGTTGATTGGAACTGAATGCAGCAAGCAGAACAGAATGGAGCAGAATTGGATGACCACACCTCTATCTTATGTTAGCAGTGCCCCTGCAGATGCAACCCAGAACCTGAATTGCCTTCTATTGCTACAGTGGCTCACTGTTGAGTTACATTCCACTTCTGGTGTCCACCAGAATCCCCAGGTCTCTTTCAGCAAGGATGCTCCACGAACATTTCTTACTGAACTCAATTGGGTGCTGGATAGGTAGCTAGGGAAGGGGAAAAAAAGCCTCCCAAAACAAAGATTGCTGTCCCACTTCAAAGATTATTTTTAGCATCATCTTCATCCCTGCTCCAGAAAGCACATTTCCCCTGAGCTCACATCTGCCTTTTGCTTTCCTTCACACGCTGCTTAATCTCCTTCTGTGGTTGTTTATCAGCCCAACTGTACTGAAAACAGATTCCCCAGTAATGCTAACCCATTGTAAAGCACACCCCAAAAAAAGTTCATATTGGGAGATCTGAAGTCAGTGGACTAAAGGCAATATTGTTGAGACTGCCAGTTGTACCACTGTACATTTTACAGCCAGAAATTCAGCACAGGATTTAGCTAATGTTCTTGCTCTGATTTTATCTGTTAGTCATATCACATTCTGTGCTCACATTACAGCTTTCAAGCTTGAGATGCTGTGCCAGATTATTATAAGGAGACACCGTGGCTCTTAATCTTCTTCTGACTCAGTGAAATGTTTTGAAAGGTGATCTTGAAGTTAATGCCTACAGTTGCAGTGCTGATGGCTGCATTTTATTCTTAGCTCATCCACAAACTGTAATATTAGTTAATGCAAGTCACGGAGAGATTTGGGCCATATTGACCCAAATCCCTTTAATTCCCAGGAGGTGCAGTTTCATAGGTACCACCTGCTTGCTGTCCTCCTCTGAAGCTTTTAGCAAATGAGCCCTCTTTATTGACTGCAGTAAGCAGCAAGAACAACAGTCCTTTCATTCCACCAGCAGGATAAGCAATCTTCTTCCTATGAGACCCCCTACAGCCCTCAGGTTTCTCAGTCAAAGACTTTTGAGTTAAAAAATCCAACACAAAAGACAATGTGAGTCATAATTTTGATTGTTTAGGATGTTACCTGGAGCAAAAGTCGCATTGTAAGTAAAAAATACCGTGTTTCAGCCATATTCCAAATGATTCTGTGCAACTACAATCAATGAAAGTAAGGGCGTAATTTAATAAACCGAATGTAGCTCTTATCCCCTCTCACACAGGTTGCAAATATTGCTCCAGGTTGTGCTAAAATTGAAATACTGCACACTGAAATACCCTATCAGTCTTCATTTAGAGCTCAGAAGCAGGACAAGCCTCTGGTTTGAAGAAGGCTCAGGGCATAAAAAGGCCATGTCAAAGCACAGCAGGGAAGGTGGGCATTCCTAAATGAGAACATTCAGAGACTTCTGTTTTGCTGAGTGGTATTGCAGCTCTTATAACTCCCTTTATGCACACCCATGCATTTCTTAACATAGAATAAAACTGCTTGAGAAATCCTCTGCTAATGTCTCTCCTGAATTAAAAATAGCTCCTCTGCAAAGTGAAAATTTTCACCCACATGACACATTCGATGCAAGATTTCCACGTTTAAAACAGAAGAACAGCAGACAGCAATCAAATCTAAAGTCTTTTGGGTTTGTACCAAATGGCTTCGGACATGCGATGAAAAGAAAACTTCTAAATATTTGAAGAAAAGTTTGGTTTCCATTGTAACCTTCTGAGTGGAGAGAGAAGGGAAAGATCCTGCCCAGCTTAGAGAAATACAGAGGACTTTATAAGATACAATCCAAACAAAACTTCAGACCCGAACCCTCAAGAGAAACCAAACATGTTTCAACACCCACATTCGGCCACGATCCAGACTTAAGGAGTTCTGGCCATATAAGTCGTGGGTTAAGTTTTATGGAGCTTAAAAGAAAAGCAGGAATCTGCGGCTGCCTGGTACCATTTTGTTTTAAAAGCCATCTCTCACCTCTCCACACATCTCCAATACTTATCTCTGCAGGCTGCATGGAAGTGCCCCCACAACAATGAATTCACCATGGTTGGCCATCCTTTGCTTTGATTTGCGTCTCTCTCCTTCCCTATTTCCTTCTCCAATCCCATCTGCTCCCCTCTACTCTCCATATTCCATCTTTTGCTCTTTGCATCCTCAATATCCATCGTATCTGAATTAAGCAATTACACGAACCACAGGCAGCCATCTCACAAAAGACAGCACTTCCCAAACCTGTTTACTACATAGGAGGCCAAGGTAACAGCACAGAAACATTCAGGACAAGTTACACACTGACTGTCCTGCAAATGTGCCTGCTCTGAATGCTTAGTGACATTCCTCACGAGGCAAACTGGTAGCAAACTGTTCCTCAAAAAGCAAATTGCACAGATGTTGAAGTATGAGCAAGTCTAACATAGAGGCATTAGACTTATATCAGAAACCAATTCATGCATTTATTTTATATATAAAGAGTCAGGTCTACCTTTGAAACACCATCTGATCAGATCCCATGTTAGGCACAATGAATTCTACTGTCACTGGTGGTATGAGATATGAAATGCGCAGCCTGATCTCCCATGTGGATTTACAGGTATGCAAGATCAGAACAATAGGATCATTAGTTCCTCCAATTAAGTGGCCCTCAGTACCCTTACACAAAAACACTAGGCAATCAGGCTTCAATGTGCCATGATTCCATGATTCTATGCCATCACCCTTCTCCATTAATCCAAGCTTAGCAGTTCCGACCTGTCTTCCTCCCACCCCTGATGGAGCCATGTGCTGAGGTTGGTTTTCCCTTCTGCAGTTTGATAGCTCTTCATCCCATAACGATTGCCATCACAGCCAAAGCATTTGAAAATCCAATATGTTTTCCAGGCAAATGCCTGCTAGTGTAAACTCAGGGGAAAAAAAAAAAAAAAAACAACCAAAGAAATAAGACAGCTTACTGAGAGTGACTGTGTCATTGATCCTGAAGCTGCAGAGTACTCTGTCGACGTTACGAGCATGTCGAAATCCATTTCCTCTCACAACAACCTGGAATGACTCTGTAGCAAAGACAAACAGCAGGTTACTGATCCATAGGGAGGCAAAGAATAGTCACTTGGACAAGGAATGCCTGTCATGTTCTGGCAGCAAGACCCAGGGACTCACCCTCTGCATCCCCCCATGGGGAAGGAGCCAACCCCAACAGTTCCTGTTGCTATCTAGGAGAGGCATTCAATATTACCACTGACGTTCCTCTTGGTGAATGAGAATCGAATGCAAAATGTTTCTGACCCAAGACAACACAGGAGGAATCACGCTGCATCAGAAATAACCACCCCAGTTTTATAATCCCAAGGAGCAACAAGGAAAGGGCATTTGCAGACTCGGGATTTTCTCCTTGCACTTTATAGTCCCCATCTTCTTCCATCTCCCTTAAGGACTCATACACTGTACTTGTCATAAAATAAATAAATAAATAAATAAATAAATGGCAGCTTTGCTCTGGAATCTGGGCTCCCTTCCACTCATTTACAGCCAAGTTGCAAATCATCCCACCACATCTAGCCAGGGAAGCTGCCTGACAGGCCCATGATGTGTTGTCCAAGAGCATTTGGGAAGAACGAGGGAGAAGAGCTGTGTTCTGGAGCGCGGGGGCTGATGAGTACTTAAGAGATATCGCAGAAGTCTCAACTGCTGGGGAATAAGAGTTCATGTACAGTCAAAGAATAGTGTATCAATGATGTCAGATTAACCATGGAGATCCTGTCTCTGCTTGGGACTGAAGCGAACAGATCCAGTGCGTTTCTATCCTGATGCAAACCCACGCCATTTGGAAACCAGCATTTCAGACAGATGTGTTGCTGCTAAGTGTCTGGGACTGGCCTGCAGTGCAAGAGTTGCCTTGGGTAGCAGAGCCCTTGTTCTCTCCATCCAAAAAAAAACACCCGAAAAACCCCAAACCAAACTGCCACTGGTCTTCAAGAACGGGCACAAAGTGAAGAAAACATGAGATATCGGAGCTATACCTGCCAAATTTACCTCCAAAAGACTCCCAGTGGACCTAACTCTCACTTACTGTCACTTTCATTAATCTCAAAGTACAAATTGTCACAATTAGCTGCAGTTGGAATGCTATTAATAAAGCATTTGTCCAAACACAGAGATTAGACCTTCAACTGAGCATTTAAGTAACTGTTGGTATTTTTCAAGCTTATCACTGCTCCTCTTGTGAAGTCCTGAGAAAATTACAAGGTGGAGAGTTCACATAAATCCTCTCTACATTTTTTTCTCAGCCAGCTTCATGGGATGCACCTTTACTTTACCCCTAAATTCTCATTAAGACACATTGGATGGGAGCGATGAGACGTATAAGCAACTAACAGGCACATTAGAAAAGAGTTAATTATAAATCGAGGTTATAAGTCATCTTCTGGCTTTTGAAATAACATAAGCATCATGTTTTGTCACTTGATAAGTAGGACAAACCTCTATCTATTTGTAAAGTCAGGGACATGATTTAGTGGTGGGTTGTTAGAGATAGGGTAACATGGTTAGATTGAGGTTGCACTTGATCATCTTGAAGGTCTTTTCCAACCTGAGCAATTCTATGGTAACCATTTATGACATAATTTCATTTCATCTATCACAATCATGCAGAAACCTGTTTTGGAGCCTTTTTTTTCCCCCCCT
This sequence comes from Alectoris magna, assembly GCA_030625065.1. Classification (NCBI taxonomy): domain Eukaryota; kingdom Metazoa; phylum Chordata; class Aves; order Galliformes; family Phasianidae; genus Alectoris; species Alectoris magna. Next base: position 1,726,198 of record CM060587.1, read on the forward strand.
TTGCTTTTTTAACCAAGGAAACATTTAAATGGTCAACCAAGATCCAAAATACATAACTGAGAACTATGGTTCATGTCAATTATGCTATACTGGCTCCCGAAAACGAACTACTATGGTGACATCCTTGGAATGCAAAACAAATCCCTCACAGTTACTGAGCATTTAGCCTGGTACCTTGCATCCCTTAGGAAAACGTGACTACCTGTATATGTTTAGGAATATACATAGTCACTCCAGGATTAGGAGATGCAAGATGGTTGATTAAAGCAGCTGCGATGGAAGCAAAAGCAAAGAAGCACTGGCAGTTGGCTTTCTTACTTGGACTACCAACTTGAGAATGTAAAAAGAAGCAGAATGCATCAGGGTCTTATCCTACCATGCAAAGCTCAGCCTGCTCCCAACCCCTCTCCTTAACCAAATGCGACACATTCAAGAAACAGTTAGGAAACCTTTTGTGGAGCTCACAGGAGATGGAAGATGTTAAAATGGTTCTCAGGCTTTCTTCCAAAATGGCTCCGGGTTCTACAGAATGCAGAAATGTTTGCCAGGACTTTAAAGCCACAGTGTCCCTAGCACAACGGTATGAGAACAACCACACAAAGAGGGAGTGGTATGAGTCAACAGATGGCACCTCCATTGACACTTACCTCCTGCACATATACTGGAAGGCTCTGCAGCCAGAATTTCGATACAGGATTTCTTCAAAATCTAAAAGGCAGAAAATAAATGTCATGAAATGTCTGAGAATCATTTTTTCTGGAGGTACACAAATGCAAAAGCTTGAGAGAGCACTTGTTGTCAATCTAAATGCTTAGCACTGCAAAATGAAGACGTAGGATCATTTTTCTTGATTTAAAACGGGCTTGCTCCCATTTAGATTAAGTTGGCAGGAAACTTAAGCAGTATTTTTTCATAAGGGCTGGCACTGCCTTCAACCACTTAACATGTAGGCAGTGATTTACATAAATACCTCAGTATCAGCCTTGGCAGACTACCTGCAAGTCAGGAAGACCACACTAGATTTGTATTCAATTCATTCCCATGCTACGTTAGAATTTCTCAGGCTGTTATTTGCAAAGAGCAGCCTTCCCCCTCCTCTGAAGGCTCCGATTCTCTGCTGCACACAGTCAGCAAACTTGTGACAGCATTCGTGAGGCCCTGCAAAAGCAGCAGCAGTGACCAAGAGTGGTGGGTGTTCAGGGCTGGGCTGAGCAGCCCCTACACGATGCAACGCTGATCAAAATGTAGGTCAGCTCTGAGAGGCAAGCAAATGTCAGCCAAGCATCGTGACTCAAATCCAACACGAGAATTATTTTCCCAACATTAAATTGAAACATCTGCAAGGAAAGAGAAGCAACCAACACAATAAATTCTGTTAGAGAGGATTTGTTGTAATTTTGGGTTTTTTTTTTTGTTTTGTTTTGTTTTTTTTTAATCAGTAACCTCAGATATCTAATTGCATGGAGCTATCATTATCATTTCTTCACACTTTAACACAAAAGTTTGAGTTACTCAGAAAGAAGAGCTGGTAGAGACTGACAGGGTACCAGGGGACGGAGGGAAGCAGAACCATCTGAGCTGCTGGCAGCCTGACAAGTGAGGAGAAAGCAGATTTGCAGGAACAAGACTACACAGGAACTGTTAGGAGGGAAAAAAAGAAAGAGAGAAAGTCAACAGCTGAGAGCTGAGCAGAAAAGCATCAGAAGAATTTGAAAGGAACGGAAAATACAACAGTAACAACAACAAAAAGGAGGACCCTGAGGACATTCTTCCAAAGTACCCACACGTAGCTAACTATCCATCCATGTGGGGTTCGTCCTCTGCTGCACTCCCCTTACTCATCCCTGGTTCTGCTTCTCTGAAGCATTTTTCTCCCAGAGAGACTGGCAGAGCTAATGAACTCCGCTAAGACTTGACATTTTCCTCTCCACTGAAAAAATATCTCATTTAAGAATAGACTCCTTCCAGATTGTTCCAAATTCCCCTTTAGTTTCTGCTCCCTTCACCCTCAGCATCTCCCAACCAAAATGTTTTAATGTGTATTTCATCTCTTAGTTGGCTTTCAGCAATAGAGGAAGGAAGCAAGCAAACTGGAAACAAAAGCATGAAAAATACAATAAATACTTTCATGTAGTAAAAATGAGGTAAAACCACACAAGACTAAGCTTGAAATTCACAATTTCTATTCAGTTACTTGCAAAAAAAAAAAACAAAAACAAAGCAAAAAACAACCACACTGTAAGCTAATTCAGATGGGAGGGTGGAAAGCAGGTGCCCCAATTAGACAACGAATGCAGAGCTCCTTTCCAGTTCAGCTAAATTCATATCTGTGTCCATAAAACTCACTCCTGTTGAACACAGTGCACAGCCTTGTAGGTGCACTTCACCCACTGGGATGGCTCCCCAGGAAAGCAAAGTGATGTGACACAACCCCCCCAGTTGGGCACCAGTCAACAACTCCAATGGAGTGCATGGGAGAGCTGACTCCACATCCTCAGGTTCATATTCAGAACTGCAACACTCCAGTTCTGGTAACTGATTGCATGGACTCAAGGCAACTTGCTTTGACATCAGTGCAGAAAAGTATTTGAAGCACGTGCTTGCTTTTTATGAGGAGGCATCCCAGTGTCTTCTGCAGCGCATGCTTAATGACTAAGCTCTGCTTCCCAAATCAGGACTCCACTTATGTTCCAGCTTCACACGTGCTCCTGGGATGATCTCTTGTTAATATTCATTGACATGCCAAATAAAAAATGCAGCAAATTCTCGTGGACGCGTGAAATGGTTTTATTTGTCATAGCTTTCTATCAGGACAGAACTGAATTTAGCATTATCTTTGACTCATTTAGCTTTCTGCTAGGCAGTGTATCAAACAGCAGGATCCAGGGGAGGTCCTGCAGGACACCTGGCTGATTTTGGAAATAAAAGGAAGAAAGAATGAAATTCTGCAGCTGTTTCCACAAGTTTTACCACAGCACTTGTACATTCCCCCCCCCCCCCCACTAATTTTGGGAATTCTACATAGCAAACAAGATGCTGAAGTTTAATGGAAGGTTACTGCCTAATCATCGTTAGCATGGATGACCCAGTGTACAGCTAAATGCTCATTAATGAGCTCTGTTGGACTGTTAAATAGCAAGGTCTGTTGTCAACTACAAAACAGTCATCTGTTTCTGCAGTGTTTCCCATCCAATCACATATGCATGCACTCAGTGAAATCACAGAATCCTAGAACCATTAAGGTTGGAAAACACCTCCAAGACCATCTAGTCCAACCATCCATCTACCAACAATATATCTCCACTAAACCACATCCCTTAACACAACATCTGAATGTTTCTTGAACACCTCCAGGGACGATGTCTCAACTACGTCTTCAAGCAACCTGTTCCAGTGCCTGACCACCCTTTTGGAGAATAAATTTTTCCTTATATCCAACCTGAACCTCCTCTGGCTCAACTTGAGGCCATTGCTCTCATCCTATCGCAAGCTACATGGGAGAAGAGGCAGACCCTCACCTTGCCACATCCTCCTAGGCCATTTTATCAAAGATGCATTTGGGGGAAGTGAGAAGTAGAAAATGTGATTACAACCACAGAAATTAACAAGAAACATCATATAGTTGGGGCTGGGGTTCAGAATCCTCTCCTTTAGGTGGGTAATCCAGCAGGTGACATGTGAACAGCTAGCTCAGGATGAGTGCAGAAAAGCATCATTTCTCATACTTGGTCTATGATGCATTCACATTAAGTTCTCAAAAATGTTCCACGCTCAAAAGAAAGCAATGACCAGATCCTATCCTGACTTCATGCTGCTTCACGTTTCACGGCCTGCAGTGCTTCTATCAAAGAAAGACATTGAGCAGAAGATGAAGCTGAGTTTCAGGTTTTCCTTCTAACACTTGCTCTGTTTGCTTTCAATTGACAAGCTATGATATGTGGAAGTTTCTCCACAAAAAAAACAACCAACCAACCAAACATTTACAGCCTGCTTTCTCTACCAGGTTCTTCCCTCACTTCTAATAAGCTCAAAACAAATCCCACCATTAACGTGGGGAAGACAAACTTTAGCAGTGACTGTCTCAGTTAAAAAAAAAAAAAAGTAATTCATTTGCTTAATAAAAAAATCACATTGGAACTCACAGGAGAGAAAGGACCAAAACCTACAGCCTACTGAATGCCTACAGCTCTCCTTTTAAGACTTATGTTTCAGTTCATATAAGCACAGTCCAAATAGCTTGGTGGTGCTCAGGCAGTGGGATACAGTCCTGCATTAACAGCACAGAGCAGGGCTCCTTGCAGCTGCTCACTGAAGACTTGCTGGCTCCCACGGGCTGGCTGGAAAGCAAGGGCAGGGTGTTCTGAGACATGCAGACCCACCACCCTGAACAGCTTTGCTCAGCAGATGCAGACCCAGCAGAGAGCCAGCCCCAAGCACTACCTCTCCCAGCTCCCACCCTCCTGGAGAGACCTCAAAGCCCACCGCCTCTGCACATGCAAAAGGTGAGGGAAGATTTGCTCCCTGGGACAAGGGGAGGAGGGAAGAGTTGGGCTGCCTCGGCAGGAACACAAAGCAGTTCACATCAAATCACTGCAGGCCAGAGCAAACTCAAGTCTACACATCTCAAGAGTGATTTCAAGCACTAATCTCTCCCAGACTCATCATTTTATATTCCCTTCCCCTGTTACATCAGCCAGTACCCAGTAGCTTAACCAATCCCTTTCTCACATGGCTGAGCATCCTTGCTATGCCAGCATTTACATGAGAGTTGAAAGAAGTCCATGGCTTCCAAATCTCATGGCTCCCAAATCTCATGGCTCTTTCAACAGGAAAAGGCTCTCCCGTGAACATTAATACTATGTTTACACTAAGAAGGAGGTACTTTGGAGGTACAAAATACCAAAGCGGCTTGTTTTCTGGCTAGAATCTATACCCTCTTTATTTGTCTACAGAGTGATTAACTTCCTTCTTGCCATTCCTTTCACACACCTCCTTTTTACACAGCCTATTGCAATCACTTCAATGCAAGGCATTATCTGCTTTATAGGATATGTGCTGGCATTCAGACTGTCTGGAAGGGATGAGAGAAAGCGTGATCCCCATATGACAATGCTACCACACTATCAGCAGGAATCAGACTCACTACTGTGTAATTACTTCTCGTGACCCTCCTTTCCAGGGCTGATAAATCTTGCACCCGTCAGCTGAAGTTCCTAGAGGCTGAAGTCTTCCTCTATCTTAAGCACAACTGGAAAGGGAGTCAGGACTGCTTCTGGAATTCATTAAAAAGAGCTGCAAAGGGAATGCAGGTCTGGGAAGCAAAATAGAGCTGTTTCTTGTTTTCTTGCTTTCTTAAATGAGATGCAACACCTGACTGAGGTCGTAGCCCCACACTTGGACAGTAGAAAGCCAATACACAGGGGATTCCATCTGTATGCAAAAGAACTAGGGAAAACTGTGCCTGTGCTGTGGGAGCAGGTTTTTTGCATGGTACTACGTGGTCAGAATAGTGTGCAACCACGGTAAACACAGAAATCTGAGACCCCCCTGGTGAACCAACCCTCCCCAGCTTCAAATGGAAAGTTATATATTACGTCTGTGTTATATCAACTAGCAAAGCCTGTACCAAAATGAACAAAACACATGTCCCTAAAAGGATTTCCCATCCTACTTTGTAGCTGTGGGAAGCAGTATAATTAGAATGATTAAGAGCAAAGGAAAAGAAAAACTATGACAGTGATCTGAAAATATAAGGTCTTGCTTTTCCTGCTCAGGCAAGGGAGGCCCTGATCATAGGTAAGAAAGAATAAGGCCACTCAACATCTTAAGAACTAGAAATAGAGATGTCTTATGAGGCTCTACTCTTTGCCAGTAGAGACCACAGAGCTATTTGCATAAACTGTATAAGGGGAGTTGACTCCCCTCCCATTTGTAGGCTCCCTTTAGGTACTGGAAGGCTGAGATTCAACCTGCTTAGAAACTCAATCTTGAAGCAGCAATATTAGCACCAATTAAGATTTCTTTGGACACAGCATTTAAGTGATTTACTAGTAGGCAGCAGATCCTTGTGAACGGAGGAAGACTAAATCTTTAACTATCAGGTAACATAACACGTATACATGAAAATATATGATTAAAAATACTTACAGAGTCAATAATTCCCTGCAGGGCTTCAAAACCATCATTCACAGGAAAGACATGATCTTTGCTGTCAGCAATTCTCGCCAGCTGACAGCGCAGTGTAAGTAAATAAAACAGAAATGCAAAGATGGAGATCAATTAGTCATCAGGCAGCACATGAAGAATTAGTTCTTCAGACCCATTCACTTGCAAGTGAAAAAAAACCAACTACCATTAACTGCTCTGCATGGGTTGCTAATGGACTGCCTTTCCTGTCAGGACAGAGATTGGACCATTTGTAGTTAATGTTACATGTGAAATACAATTCGTGGACGTCGTAAATTTCATGAAATTTAGAAGTCATTCTGTCAAGTTAATGGGAAAACATGGCAGAATACTACAGTCACTAATGAAGATGATTATTTCTTTTCCCAAAACTGCAATATTGCCACATAATTCATTTTTTTTTGCACTTTTATTTCACAGAGCTAACCATTAAAAAGCAAAGTCCACACAGCCTCATGTCTACAGCTTACACCGGATGGATTTGATATTCCTCTGCCTCTTCCCTGCTTTTCACCAGCAATCACTGTGGCACATGGGCAGAGGGACACTTCTCCATAGAGGGAGGTGAATGCAGAAGGGGCTTAAAACCAGCACCGTGATCAATGCACTTCAGGTAGACCAAAGTGAGGAAAGAGAAAGTAAGTCTGGATTTCGTGCCTGTGCCAGATGCCTTTGCCAAATCCCCCAGTAGACACAATGAGCACTTGCTTACCTGGGTTTCATTGAAGTCCTTCACACCAACACAATATACTGTTGCTCCCAGCTCTCTTGACCGATTGGCCTAGAATAAGGAAAGGAGGGATGATGTGAACACAAATGGATGTAGGCTTCTGAAGGACCTTACTTACAAATGTAGGCTTTCTCCATAAAAAGAGCAACGAGGTCTTGCCCAATTAAGAGCTTTTTCTCCCCAATTCTGCAGAAACAGATTTTATCTGCTACCAGAGTGCTCACTGCCTTGTAAAACAAAGCCCAACATATTTTGTGTTTCTTTTTAAACCTAATTATGTCACCTCCCTGTCTACTCCTACTTTCTACAGTTGTTTATCAAACACACTCATGACAGACTAAGTATTTTTTCCTTGCATTATTTGTTCTCAAGGGAGAACATAAATTTCATTTTTTTTCAGGCCTGGAGATGAAGGTGCACTTACTATTCAAAAAAACAACAGTTCTAAATGCTATTTTTTGTGTAAATGTGAATGAAACCATTTAATGACATTCATTGGAATAGAAATACCTGGCTGTTTGAGAACCCATCTCCAGAGAAGACAGCATCAAGTCAAATTACATCAGTACAATGCTGATGTAGTTGAGTCTGCTAGATAGCAAAGAGCTTTACAAGGAAAGCATCATTCTACCTTTACACAAAGGAGCTTAAAGGCAAAGAACTGAAGCAACTCAGTGTATAATCTGAGGTCAAGATCTCAGTTCTGCTAGCTCAGTAACTGCTCCTCCCCAAACCAAAATAAATAGAGCACTTCTAACCTCTCAAGTTGCTCATTCACCTCTAAAAACAAACATGTTTTTCTTGTATATTTTTGATTTCAGAAGGGAAGAAAAGGAGATGAACAATTAGAAAGAAAAGCCTTACATTCCTGACATTTGTGCTTCACCAATATTGTTTTTCATCTACAACATAACCCTTCTTTTTGTTACTGGATTTAAAATTGCACCTGGGATAGATGGAGAGGAAAAGACCTGTCCATAGCAAATTGATGTTACAATGCCATCTTCCAAGTTCAAGTCATCTTACCTTGACTGAGGTCTTCAGTAGGAACATTATAGAGAAAACCTGTCAAGTTCAAATACTGAGCATCTAATATTTGGGACAATATGTTAACTTAAGGATGGTGTTCAGAATACATGCTTGAAGCTTGGAAATGGAGACATTTGTTCAGGATGGCATTACTCTAAGATTCATGTCTGAAGAACACGAAAGTTGGCAATGCTGCCCATGTCAGGGAGGTTGGAACTAGATGACCTTCGAGGTCCCCGCCATCTTAAGCCATTCTACAATTCTATTATAGGATTTGATGAAAGTTTTGTCCCTAGGATAAAAGATTTCCTCTATATTTTGCCTTTGAAACAGCAGAACTAGACATTTAGACGTTTTGCTCTCTCTCTTGCTAAAAACATGCAAGACTTACCTCCCTCTCAGAGTAGAAAAATAGGTCTTCATGGAGTTCTCCATCTGTCAATGCAATGATGACACTTGCAGTCCTGTAACCTAAATACACAGAGTTCTTTAGTCCCATGTTTTGAGTAACGTTTGTTAAATTAACATAGAAAACGTCTTACTAATAAACTGCTAGACTGGAAATGGCTAGCATTAATCCCATGCCCTTATTCCCTTCAGCCAACTAGTTTTCAGACGACATGAATTTCTGCACACTCTTTCCATTTGGGCACCTGCCCGCACCACCAGTTTTAGTCCATACTCCTTTGAGGTGCCAATGATTTTTAACAGAAATTCTCTCATAACTATTTGAGTATTTCAGACCGGTAGATTAGGCAGAAAGAAAAATTAAGCAAAGTGTTCCGAGCTATTAATTCCTGATTTTATTAATGCTGTAAATTCAAGAAACGCAGAGAGTTTCAGCTTGTGATGAAAAGCTCAATTGGGATTTAAATAGATTTTGTAGGAAAATGACCTATATTCTTCAGTCTCTCTATGTAACGTATTTCAGCATCGTGATTAAACACCGCTGTCTTCTCCTTGAATTGATTATGACTTAGGTTTTACAAGTTTATATTAATTTTCAGGAGCAGACAAATAGAATTCAATCATATTTCTGGCAACAGGCTTATTACAGGCCTGTAGAAGCTCTGTAGATATAACTTGCATGCTGTTATGGAAAGTTAATGGCACAGCACTTGTAAAGCCAAAGTAGACGGGCCAACATTGGCTTGAGGACCCAGTTGTACACTGCTTCTTCAACCTGTTTTTGTGTGGCACACTGTTTACATGCAATAGGTAATACAAGCATGTAAAAACATTATCAGTCCCCAACAGAATTACTGTAGGTATTTATTCCTTTCTGCTGCAGTTGGATTTTATAGCTCAGTCCCAAAGCTTTGTTTCATTCATTGAGTAGCCCTGCAAAACCACTAGCACTGGTTTTGTACTCAAACATCTGGCCTCCGGTCTTTCAGTTTCCAAGAAGAGATGTTTTATTTCTTTGTGTTTTCCAGTGCAGAAAGATTTTATGCTAATTACAAGGAAGAAAGAAGAAATATTTTGGAAGTGTCTGCACTTACTATTACATGTACTAATTTCTTGTTGAAAAAATGCATTTACTGAACAGTATCCCCGTGCTCTCATGTTTCAAAAGGAAGAAGAAATGGTTACCTGAGTCCTCAAGCAAAAAGAACATCATGTACCAGATAGTTTTAACACCAGTAGGTACCTTCAGTCAGTCAGGCTTCTCACTTTTGGCCTGAAAAGCACTTATTCCAGCTCTGGACCCTTAAAGCTCTGTCTGTTCTTTTTTTTCCCTTCAGGAGCAACTACCCTGAAGAGCACTGAATTCCTTTAAGAACAGGAACCACCCACTATCTTTCTTGCAGCAAAGCTGCATTTCAAATCAATTAAGGGTATCAGTAAAGAAGGAAAAACATTTAATGGATCAGGAAAGTCTCTCACCATGAACATTTTCATAGTAAATCTGTTCACTTGCCTGAAATTAAATCAGAAGATTATTAGCAATAAATAATAATCCTGTGGGCATCTACACATGCACCAGAAAGAAAGAGAAGACGGCAGTGAGGATGTCATGATTGTAACCTACAGATGACCTCTTATTGGCTTCACAGAACAAGTTTCTTGCCTGTGGCTTTCACTGCATGACTTTTCTAAAGCATTAACCCAAAGAAATCCTAAGACCGCTGGGCAGTCGTCATCTCCCACTACTCCATCTGGAAATCACATTCACCTTCCTACTTTAGAAACATCCTATGTCCATGATATACTCTCCAGCACTTCTAGGTCAACTACTCCAATTGGAAACAAACCAACTGCAAAGAGATATTCCTGTGCTTCTATCTCCTGCCTTAACTACACACAAGAGTATTTTGCAAGGCAGAAGGACAAATGCTTCGACGTTCCAAAATTAAGAAGTAAAAAGCTGGCAGATAAACACTCAGTTTGTAAATCTCCATTCTCTTCCAGATTTTAAATTTGGTTGCTACTGTTTTTACCACCTCAATTTTCGAGGTGTGTTCAGATACATTTTTCAATAGACAGTTTCCCAATCCTCAAAAATGCACATCTACTACAGAATGGGAAGGACTTCAGGATTTCCCCCAGTAGAGGTTTAGACAAACTCCTGACCTTGTAAAACACACAGGAGAAGACTGGAATAGGCAATAACTTTTTAGCAGCATTGTTTGTCCACAACAGGTTATGGCCATGGCCTCAGATCCCAACCAACCCCAACAACCCAGACACAGTTAAATATGCTCTAACATGCATCTAGTTACCCTTTCAAATCCTTCATGCATGTATGTGTCACCTCCTGGAAGGACTTTCTGAAGCTCTTCTAGACCCTGACGTATCTGTTCCCTGAAATGAATGCAGATGAATTGTTATATCCAAGATCAAATGTATCAGGACTTGATAGCCCGGTGAAGACATGCATGGCTGAAAGCAGATAGAGATGGGGAAAAAAAAGAGTTAACTCAATGTCTATATAGGCTAAGGCAATGTCTGGATACCTTTCTAAGGATGCAGAAAATAGAGCAGATATGCTCTTTGTAGGTATTCCCACAGCCCAGAGAAAGCCACGACAGACACTTCTCCATTCATATTTTTCTCTGAATAGATACTCCCTGTGCAGCCCTGATCAAACCTCTGTTGCAGAAGTAGAGCAGCTGACTTGCACATGGCTCATATTCCTCACCTGTGCTTGCTGGTTTGACTGTGCAAATTAATCAAAAAGCCATAAAGTCCAATTGGATGGATATATATCTCTGTGGGTCATGGCTGAGGGAAGTGGGATTGTTTAGTCTGGAGAAGAGAAGGCTCAAGGGATACCTTATTACTCTCTACAACTCCCTGAAAGGAGGTGGTAGTGAGATGGGGGTTGGCTTCTTCTCCCAGATAACAGTGAGAGGATGAGAGGGAATGACATTAAGTTGTGCCAGGGAAGGTTCAGGTTGGGTATCAGGAAAAATTTCTTCTCCCAGAGAGTGGTCAGGCATTGGAACAGGCTGCCCAAGGAGGTGATGGAATCACTGTCCGTGGAGGTGTTCCAGAAATGTGTAGATGTGGCACTGAGTGACATGGTCTAGTGGGGATGTACTGATGGTTGGACTATCATCATCATGTCCATACAATCATTGGGGTTGGAAAAGACCACTAAGATAATTGAGTTCAACTATCATTCTATCCCCACCAACACCCACTATGTCCCTCAGAAGTACGTTGACCCCCTTCTTGAGAACTGCAATGGATAGTGACTCCACCACTTCTCTGGGCTTCTTCATGCTGATAGATCACATAGAGACATGGGGAAGATGGAGAAAATTTTGCCAGTTTTCCAACTTCCCTACTAAAAAGGCTAAAGGACTGGAAGGAAGCCCACCCCTTGTTTTTCAGACCTCTGATAAAAAGCCAGCAGCTCTCCAATTCAGCTGGCTTTTGACTAATACCATATCAATATCCTGTTCCCAGTCGACATTTCTAGGACAGCTGCATAAATATGAAATACATTTCCACATGGGAAACATACATAGCAAGCCTCATAGCTCAAAGCCTTAAGAGACCAGAGATCTCTGCAACAGGGTATGCTCCCAGGGTGAGAGACAGACAGAGGCAGGAGCAGGTTTTCTCTGGCACCAACTTACATATGGTTAATTCTCTTTTTACTTACTGTTGCGGTAAATGGCAAGAGACATTTAGGCTGGCTGGCTTTAATGACATTTTTCAGGGTTGGTATGTGTGTGTGGACTGCTCTTTAGGAAAGTGGCCAGTTTCCTATCCATTTCTCTATAGTAGCTGCTCTGGTATGCAATTTCATAGACATCCAATATGTAAAACACATGCTGACTTATACGGCCTTCACATATGTTACATATATCTATGCTCCACGTGGCAATGAAGCTAACAGAGGAAGCAATAGTGATTAAAGGACCTCATCCAGCTCTTCTTGAAGGCAAAGTGAAAAATATATATATATCAATCCCGTAGATTTTACTGGGATTAATTTGAGGATCTGCAAGGGAGCAACAAGAACATGCTTCAGAAACATGACAATCAAACTGTCATTGCCAAAAATACACACTCTTGCAATCCATCCTCAACACTTTGCTTATTTTCAGGCATCTGAGAAATCATTCCCATCTCTACATCAAGAGGATGGCGATCGTGTACTGTTTTCAAGTTTGTTTTTATGGGAAGGGAGTTTCACTTATTTGTTTGCAGAAAAAACTCCCTACAGATGTTTCAAAGGCAATGAGGCCTTGTTGTTTTTCTTTTGACAACAGCCTGAACATGTCTGGAAAGCAGACCCCCAGATAGAGCAGTATCTGGGTTTGAAGCTCAGTTGCTGAAAGAAAGACATTTAAAAGCTAAAATTCAGAAGACAACTTCTGCTTTAAGAGACCTTTGGGCATCCTAGGAGAATGAGTGTCACATGTGAGATGGGCAGGTGATTTCAATTCATTTGAGAAGAATAAAGATGGCACCGCGTTGCTGATTGTGAGCTGGAGATCACTGAGCAAGGAAAGCGGAGGAAGATGCAGAAGGACTTTTAAACGTATTACCTGTCTTCTGTTAATCTCATCAGAATTGTTCCTCTGGTTGAAAAAACAATGAAGGACATCCTCAGCTGAGGGCTGGAGAAAAAGAGACAGCAGAAGTGATTTCGGTGGTCCAGACCACAGCTTAATGTATGTGTAATAACAAACTCAAAGGGCTCTTATTGCTACCAAGATTATAATTCAACAAGACAGGACTGAGCAGAAAATGGTGCTTTGCCCTGGGTATCTCTAGCCAAGGAAGACCATGAGGAATATGTAGTAACCAAACAGCTCAGAAACGATGAGGATTCCCTGCCTGCAAAAGTACAATTTGGTCCATGGAAGTCAGGCTGGAAAGAAGGATCCAGTTAGATTATCTGCTCCTGTGTCCTACAGGACAGGAACGGGAGGAAGTTCAGGAACAATTCCAAAGCAATTAATGGGATGATCTGAGAAACACATTAAGAACCTCCACTAGGTGAGTTCTCCATGGGGAAATCAGAATGTACTCCTTGACACCCCTCCTCTCTCTGTTATCTACAAATTAGAACCTCTTACCTTATGAACTTGCGGGCCAAATGTTCCACAAAATGATATATTTCATTCCAGTGGTGCAGGACACTTCCTGATCTATGGGAAATAATGATTACAGGACACGTTTAATTGCTGTTGTTGTAGTTTTCCAAGCCTAGTGCTTTGTTACACATCGCTCAGTGAGTTGTTTCTATTCTTCCTTTTAAAAGATATTAAAACGTGAATTACATTTCCCACTTAACTTTGAAAAGCAAGAGTAATTTATGCTCCATGCAACTATTTGAGGCTACACATCACAATAACATGTGGCAGTGATGTTAGACCTTTAGCACAGCCTTAAACAAATAAACCCTGTGTTAGCAATGCCTGTCTCCTTGCACCGTCTGTTAGACGAATTCAATCAACTCATTTGCCATGGCGTTGTGCAGAGCTTTTAGCTCATTTTGGGAATGAAATGCAGTTGGAGGAACAGATTCTTAAGCCTCTCTAGCATTTCCACTGTGCTAGAGACCATGAATAGTAAAATACCTTCAGTCCCCATCTTGGCTGTTGTTTCCCACTCCGTCATAGCTCAAATCAAGGCAAAACACAAACTAATGCTGCTCCCCAGGAAAATAAACTATGGATTTGGATGGGATTGGATTATTCTTCATGTTGTAAGAACCAGGAAAAAATGAGATTAACTAGAATCTTCCAGCACTAAATGCACCTTCTGGCATAAACGTTTGTATGAATATTGGAATATTAATATTGGGGGAAAAAAAAATCTTTTCTAGAAATGGAAAATAAATGTCATCACTTATTTCTATTCATTGACTGCAATTAAAAATATTTATAGGGGAAAAACAAACCCAGTTTTAACAGAAAACTCAAAAACTCATTGATCTGCAGCCTGAGGAGAGAAACATGAATATTTGGGAATGTTTTTTCACTTCAGAGAAAGAAAAGACATCTGATCTGACTCTCCTCTAACTTAGGGCTGGGAATCTAAATGAATACCCGCAAATAGATTCAACCAAGTTCTACACACCTGGCACAGACAGCCCCTGCTGAGCTGCAAATACCATTACTTCACTTCCTAGAAGTACTGCAAGCATGCAAACCACATGGTACAGGTTACATAAATTTCCTTCTTTCTTCTCCCCACACCTGGTTCTTATTTACAGCCATTCAGTAAAACCCTTCACCCAGTCCACTTGCTCCGTGATACCTCAAGTCATTTTTCCTTTGTATGACCCCACAGGCCCCAAAGGCAGCCTTAGATGGGGACATGCAATGAGGAGCCTTGCACATAAGCTTAATCTGGATAAAGAGTGAACAACTCTGTTTCTCTTTACACAAAAGAGCTGATACCAATTACACCTCTTAAGAACGGACACAAAATCTTTTGTTTTTCATCAGACCAAGACTTGAAATCATTACTTGTTCTTCAACCTCACGTGTATCAGAGAGGGCCAAATAAAAGCCCCTGTTCATTGCAGGGGAGTCAATGACCTTTAAAAACCCTTCCAACTCAAATGGTTCAATGCTTCTTCGGTCTTAATAAATTAAAGCACATGGACAGTGAAAAAATTGGTGTCTTATAATGGATGATGAATGATCTACATTAGGATTTGCCCTCAAACAAAAAACTCACCGTGTCCAAATTGCACTAATTTATATGCTGACAGAATTGAGACACTCAAAGCTCAAATCCAGATGCAAATCCCTCTCAAATGCATGGAATAATTCTAAGACCTTGAATATGACACCCCAGTCCTATCGATGCCAAATCATCACTGAGAAGGGGCTTGGAAAATGGATATTTATTGTCTCTACGTGGTGAGGCACAAAATAAACACTTGACATTATGGTTGCATCAGCCTCTAGAAGACAGTGAAGTCAAGACTTCATAAACCTCTTACTGCACCCTTCAGTGAAATGTAGGTTGCTTTAGACCAGCAACACTAGCCTAGAAAAATGCAATTATTCCTCTCACTTCCTTGCAAACCACTGAACAAAAGCTGACCACCCATTGAAACTACTATTACTGCAAAGCACCTGAGAATGAGATCCAGCCGCAGAGCACATATGGTATGTGGGTCATCATTTATAACTCTTGCCATTTTCCACGGCTCTGAAGTCATGCATTTTTTTGAAACAGCACTTGCCAGAACGAAGCTTAAAAACCAATCGCTCCGTTCCGTAATGGGCCGGTCAACGGCACAGCCCGTTTACATGTCTGCATTTGTGACTTCGTTCTGCTTTATTTAAATGGTTCCTATCAGTAGGAGCCTTCCTACTCATCTAATGACACTGAAGAGAAACGACCCGAAGTTCAAGAGCAGCAGAAGGTTCACTCGGCTATAAGGAAGCTCCGCATCATTGCAACGATCAAAAAAAGTGGAGGATGGTTTCTCCTTTCAGCTACAAAAGCACCAAAGTGGGGTAATTGCAATAACGTACAGTTATTCCTCATGTCCACCAGAGCAAGATTAAAAATGGGTCCCGAAATGAAGGCTTACACTTCTGTTGACCATAGATCCTTTCTTTTAGCACGAAACATTTTCCATCTGCAGGTGAACAATTTGCAGTCCACATGCAGTTCATTGCTCTGTTGAACCAGTCCAAGGTCTCAATGGATATAAGACACCAAGGTATGCATTTAGAAGAAATGCTTTGATAACAAAAAAATACATTTTCTCAGAGATATTTCAGACCATGTCACTTACACAGCCCCTCCTAAGGCATGCCAAGAATTCTAAGCAGGAGAAATATTCCTACAGCCTAACTGCAAGGCAATAAAAGAGAAATTTAAGGTTATGTCTTCATATTCCCGAGGAAAAAAAGAAGATCATCCGCAAGCCAGTGCTGCAAGGCTGAAAGGTTGATGCTGTAAACTTGCAATTTAAGTAAAGGCTTTTACTGAGAATGCCAAATCCTCTTGCTGGAGAAAAGCCCAATAAGTGGAAATTAAGAATAAGTAAGCCATTATGCCTTTAACAAGAGAATGATACATTTTGTGGTCAACTGTGCTGGGATTTTGTACATCTAAATTCAATCCAAGGCAGAGACACTCCACATGGCTCAGTGTTTCCAGGGGCAAGGAGCCACTGCTGGCCCAGCAGGTGCCTTTCTCCTACCCATGCACTATAACCCAAAGCTACAGTGACACAAACTGTTTTAGTTTGTCTTTCCTATACTTTTTCAACTCCTTATTTCCATTTCTCCCATTGCACCTTCACAGCAAACCCACAGTGGCATTTTTAATTCACAAACACTGATGAAAATAGAGACAAGGCCACAGACTCATAGAATGGCTTGGGTTCAAAGAGAACTCGAAGCTGACCCAATTCCAACCCACCTCATCTAGTTCCAACCCCCAAACTCTTCAACGGAGCTTTCACAGCAGCTACAAGCACTGCAGCAGACAAAAGTACATACAGGCACCTGATTCAGACTGACACTGATCCAAATTCTCCTTAAACTTCCACTTTTGGACCAGCTCCAAGACGTCTCCTAGCTGTCAGAGGTGGCATTGACCCAAGTTGTTTTTCAGCATTGTTTCATTGAGCACTTGAAAAATATAACACACGTGAGCCAAAGAGTCCTCTGCCTTTCCAAATATTTCAGGAGCAACCCTGGGAAGACCAGATAGCACGTAGATGGAAGTGAGGTGACTCAAACACTTCTGTCTTGAGTTTAAGTTGGGTGTTTGTGTGTGCAACACTGCTTCAACCCTTTCAAGTTGCCCAGAGAGAAGTGGTGGATGCCCATCCCTGGAGACACTCAAGGTCAGGCTGGATGGGGCTCCAAGCACTTGATCAAGTTATGGCTGTCTCTGTTCATTGCAGAGGACTTCAACCAGATGGCCTTTAAGGTATTTTCCAACTCAAACGACTCTTCTATGATTACTTCCAAGAGGAGTGCTCACACAGTTTAGAACAGTGAAGGATTAATGAAAGCATGCAAGTGCGCACGGAGATTAAAGATGCTCTGGTAACCCAGCGGTACAAGAGCCAGCACTGTGACAAGGACAGCATACAGGGTGCTAAATGGATTTCAGTAGTCTCTAAATCTGGCCAGGCACTGAGGCAAAGGGTCAGGAGAGGGCTCCAGCACTGGTGAGTCCCAGCACTGTGTTTATTGTTGTTCTATCCTCCTCTGATCCCAGAAAATTGCTTAATATTTTAATGGCTTTCTTCCACCACTGCCATGAATGCTTCATGTTTCCAAACCTAAATCTGCTGCAGGATCTTTATCACCAAAGCTCACATGATTTTTAAAGCAATTTCTAATGAAAACAGCAAGATGCATCCTGGATCTATTATTTTCATTTCACAGTTTGCCTGTCGGTCCCTATAGTCATTCAGGACTTCAGCAACATCTTTGAAGACAAACAAAAAAGCAGAAAAAGGAGAAAACCCAAACTAAATAAGAATGCTGATGACCCAGAGCTCAAGGACCTTTAAGGTCCCTTCCAACCTAAGCCATTCTATGATTCTGAAGAACAAAATACAGTTTTAAAGAAAAAGATGGGATCACCTCCTGCACCACTCTAATTCTCTCCTTGGCTACCTGAAAGGCTACAGAATGCAGTACACAAAATACAGCACACACCAGCAGCTGAACACCACTGACTCCTCCAAATTCCACTGGAGACCAAAGCAGTTTTAACACCGATGGGCTTTGTATCAGATCCAGTCAATTTCTGCGCCAAAAATGGGAAACCTACAACCATTCAAGCAGGTTTTTTATGATACCTTGATATATGCACTGAGTACCTTGAGCCTGTGTACTTTAAGTTTGTGCCAAGCTTTGTATTTCCACATAAATTTCCTTGAGCAAGCCTAGGAAGTCACTCCTTTAGTAAGAGGACAGCACAGAGCTTGAAATGATAGCTCAGAGCTATTACAGAGCACATCCATCAGATTGGATTAAACCTTCCACTCTACCCCAACCTTCAGGAGAGCTCAGTTTGCAAAAGCTGTCAGCAGTGCAAATTGTGCTTTGTTTTTCAGGTGGAGCAATAGAAGCTGTAGATGTCCCTGGTCATTGCAGGGGGGTTGGACTAGATGGCCCTTTAGGGTCCCTTCCAGCTGAAACGATTCTATGAATTATTCCAGTTAACAGCAGAATGGCCAAAGCAACGCAATGCAATAGTTGAGAGGATCTTTCCACTGAATGAAATAAAACAAAAATGAAATTATTTCCCCTGGAGCATTAGGACAGCTGGCACAATAACATACCCAGCACACTCGTCTCAGCCTTACATTTTACCCAGTATTTTGCAATAAAGCGTTATGTAATTCCAAGCCATTTATACGAATGGAATGTGGCTGCTACTGCAAAACACTGTGAGGATCAGACAGAGAGCTCCTGGCAACTCAAAATACTTTCCTATCTCTTAAATTTACAGTTAAAGATGCCAGTGCTATGGCTCTGGCACTTACATCCTCCAATATTTCCAAGCTTGAGGTTTAAAATAACTATTCTTAATTAAGGAATTTACCAAAATCACTTTAACCTGGTACTTTTAACACTTTTATTTAGTTAGTTGCATTGCTTCAACAGGATGCTTTCCAAAGCTCAGCTCGTATCTATTTCACGTTGCCCCTTAAATAGGCACAGTTACTGCGTCCAGATCAAAATTAGTGATGAAGAAGTGAGTGGGAAGTTAGGAGCTCCAGTTAAGCTCTGAACTCCAGTTATCACAAACAGTTAGGCAGTCAAAATACGCATTTGATTAACAGGAACAAAGAAAATGCGACTCAGCCCGGAGAAGAATATGCTTTTAAATAAAGCAATCTCACTTTCCCCCCCACCCCCCCATCAGAATGGCCAAAATTGGACCCTTTTAAAGTGGGCTGCCACATCTCAGAGCCTCATCTTTACCTGCTTGGACAAGGACGCATGGGCAGCAGCAGATCTCCAGGCAGGAGAGCATTTTCTGCACATTTTCAGCTGCAGAATTAATTCTGCAGTACCACCTCCCCAGAGTGCTGCAGCTATCAATGTTGGGGAAACCAACGTGAATGGGGTCCTGCTCTTCATCCCGGGGCCAACAGAGGAAAAGTTTGATATCAACCACAGCAAAATTTATATACCCATTTGCTTTTCAAAGCACGCTAGCATTATATGCTACCCCCACCAAAGTTATCACCACCACAATAGAGTCCTGCAGTCCCTTGGGGACACAACGGCTTCTCCAAAACCAAAGAAAACCCCAGCATATGGTGCTCCAGTTCACGCCAAGAGAAAGACTGCTTTGAAATACAAGGATAGAACTGACTTACTTGTCCAGAATGAAGTACAAATCAAATCCTCCGTAGCAGGCAGGACCCCCGTTCTCTCTCTTCCCACTGTGTCCATCACACACCAACAGAAAAGCCGCGAAGAAGAAACACTTGAAGCCAAATCTGGAGATGCTTTGCTTTGCAATGGCCATTATATCCAGAGAAGATGAGAGAGAGGGGAAAAAAGAAAAAAGAAAGAAAAAAAAGTCTTCTTCCTTTAATCTCCTTTATTTCACAGCCTTCTCCCCAAAAGCCATTCAATACCCTTTAAATGCATAGACAGGTATTTTACTCCTTAAAACTCCACTTGCAACAGTTGTCCTCAGGAATTGCAAGGCTTCCCCCCTTGTTTCCCTTGCACTTCTGTTTCTTGGTCTCAGATTTCAAGATGCACAATACTGTATTTCACTTTTTTTTTTTTTTTAAAGGGACTTTGACCCTCACTCTTCCTTACTTTGAAAATAGCACCATCGCTTCCCAACGGGACCAAAGAGATCTTGCTTGATTGCAGACTTCAGCAAAGACAGGGAAGGTTTGACTCAATCCCTCCCCCCCACCTTTAATTATTATTGTTATTATTAAAGACGTTGAGTTTTATATTTCCTTGGCAAAAAAAGAAATGGAAGGAAAATAAAAGCAGCTCAGAGAATGCCACCTACTGGTGAAAACTCGATGTAACTGGAGTCTCTGGATGGAAAAGGCATCATCTATGCATTGAGCACATGTAGTGCAGGCTGCAAGGTTTGGGGTAGGAATGTATAGGCAGATGGCTGACAGCACTCACACAGCGTTCTGCAGTCTTTTCACCCAATGCCAATATCTGAGTTAGAGACATAAAGACTTAAAACCCGGAGCAATGTGGCAAAAATCAGAGAGAAACTACAACTGTGTTCGTTCTTTGTGTTTTCTCAGTCTTAAGAAATCCCATGCCTATGACCATGCTTCCCTCTGTTATCCTTAGCAAGCTTGCTCCAGGCACCAGGGACTGAATCCTCCCTCTTCCTGCAGACCTTGCCAGGAAACTCATCTTCTCAGTCTTCTTCCAAAAACAGCATCAAAACGCTGCAAGACAACTCAAAAAGAACAACATTCCCAACTCAGAGCAACCCTCAGTGCAGACAAGAGCTACAGTAGAGGTCCCAAGAGTGGGAGCACCCATCCTTCCAACTCAAAAGCTCTTAAGAGAAGAAGGAATTTTATTTCTTTTATTTCTTTTTACTGGGGATTGGAACTAGCTGGTCTTTGAGGTCCCTTCCAACTCAAGCCATTCCGTGATTCCCTCTTTGTTTCCCTCTGCATCACTCATAAATGTTGCAAGGGAGCACAGTCCAGCTATGTGGTTCAAACACCAGATCTGGTTGTGAGCTTGTCACAGCTGGAAACTCAAACACCTCACTCGTAAGAAGGAAGCAGGAATATATTGATATCATATAGTGATTTAGCAAAGCTTAATCTTAAAGAAGACGGAGGCTTAGCAAGGTTTGAGATTGCGGGGTACACTGACTCTGAAATGAACAGATAGGTAACAATTCAGAATAGAATAAAAATACTGTGCTCAAGAAAATAATTTTAGGCTGAACCTAGCAGGAGGAAAGAACAGTGCAGGAGATCAGGTTCCCTGTGTGGCTGTGCATTCAGGCTGACTGAAGGCCCCATGAACCTTGGGAATAAAGCAGTAAATGAGGCATCGGATGGAGAGCAGAACACTGAGATGGAGAGGTGAAAATGCAAGGTGGGATGCTGTGATTTGTGCTATGGCATCAATGTGGCTCAGGGCAAATTCTCCTCGTACGCCCATCTTCAAAAAGTGTCTTCGAAGGAAGGTGCTTCAAATGCACACAGCAGCTCAATGGTTAATTAAGCTCCAGCTGATGCTCTTAGTGTGTGATTAGCATTTAGGTATCTAAGTGATGGGGGATATGACATCAGCTGGTTTTCTTGTTTTATTATCTATACTGGAGCAGCTTGGAAGCTGGTTCCTCCAGTGGTAATAGGGGTGCTGCTGAGATGTCACCCACCTGCATCAGCACTGGGTGGGTTTTGGGAGCACTCATTCATTGTGGTTTGAGGGGAGGTGGGCTGGGTTCAGTTCCCTTTGGCTTACAAATGTCCAGCTTCTACAGCAGGTAATGACTTCTGTCAGGATCTCAAAGCATTCCTCTACTTTCCTGACGGTTTAGGAAGGTGTTAGAGCAGCCTGCATGGATAAGTGAAACTTATAATGACAGATACATCACTGCTGCACAGGAATTACTTCTTTGTCTTCAGTGTAGCCACTCGCCTTAACACAACTCAACTACTAACAAAACTGAGCTGAGCAGACTGATGTTGTATAGGACAAGAGACCCCATGAGTAACGAGGGGTGTGCTTTATCTTACACCGTATATCCCCTTAGGGACATGGTTTAGTGGGTAATATTGGTGGGTATATTGGTGGTGGGTGGATGTGTGGAGAAGAATCTTGATGACTCAGTCATTCTAAAACATATAATTCAAGGCTGACACCCAGTGGCCAAGACTTTTTTTTCCTTCCCTGGTTTGCTCTAACTTCTCAAATAAATCAAGACCTCCCTACTCTCTTGCTTTTATCTGACTTTATCCTGCTTTAAACTTATTTGTCTCTGCTGCAACGTGTTGTCCTGGATTGTGTTTTTCTTCTGGTGGTTAAGAGTTCTTCCCACTGCTTTTCTATCAGGAACTGCTAACTCTTTGCATGTGGATGTAACCTCTCACTGAAGAGGAATATTAAGCTCAGTAGATAAATAGATTGCTTGTGGAACTTTAATAATGAACCCAGGTCTCAGCAATGCTGGGATTGCACCAAATGTTGAGGAAATCATTGCAGCCTTCTGGATTTCAGCATTTCTGAAGATCAGGTGGCTGAACGACCTCCCTTCTCAAGTTGATCAACTCCAATAAAATGCCTTCTAAGAACTTGAGGCTTAAATCTGTGAATGCTGTAATGAGCAGCTCCATCCACAACACGGGATTCTCATAGCCTCTGACTTGCAAGAATGCAAACTCTGTATTCTCCCTATCAGTATGCTGAATTTGATCATAAAGTTATTGTTATTGATTCATCTTAATTAAGGTGCACAAATCCTGAAATAAGCCTAAGTAGTGTACTAATGACTATCTAGAAACATGTCTAAGCCTGATTTGACCAAGTGAACATGCAAACAGCAGCACTGAAGTACTGTTTGTTTAAATCAATTCTAGTTTTCTCTGCAGCTTGTCTTCCTCTGGCTTAGAGGCGAAAGGATATGAACACTTGCCCAGCAGGAGGGAGCATTATTTTTTGAAGCTTTCATTGATTATAAAGAGCATAGCAATGAGAAAACAGACACAGTTTATTCATGCTAAAAGTGTTTATTTGAAAGGTACTATCACCAACTGATCTCTTACAACATCTGAATCATGAAGAACAAAACTCTCAAAAGACATGATGTCAGGGAAGAATAGCATCAGGGATGGCTTTGTTCAGCTATCGGGCGTTGATACTAGGTTCAAGAAAGGCATGGTGCTCAAACTTTGCCAGCACGGCAGTAGTCAATGCCCAAAAGATTCAGGACATCAAGTCTGTAGCATGCATCTTGGTTGTAGAAAATCTGGTTTCCTAAAAGAAAGAAAAGAAATACCATGTGTTAATTCCCAAGATGGTACTGCAAGTCATCAAACCATGATTATGGCACCAACAGCAAGACAGCTAATGATTCATACTTGTCTGCATAGCAATAGCTTGCACTTTACCTCTGATTAAGGAATGTTTTGTTATAATTGTTGCTACAGGAATAATTTAATGAGTGAAAGATTCCTTTGTAGTCAGCAGCATATTTAACTCAAACAAAGGAATGCAAAGAGATGCTATTTAATAATCTTTACATTTTCTAGTACTAAGGGGCACTATTATACCCTATGTTGTTAGTATATATTATTGTGTATTATACAGTTATGTATATATATTTCATAGGCCCTGTCAGGCTTCGTCGTTGTCAAACAACCCTACAAAGTTTAGGCCACTAAACTCCTATGTCATGTAATCATTCTACCACTGAAAAAAAGGGTACGAAGCAGCTTGGCTTAATACTTGGAAAAGGATATTCTTGGCTTCAACAGGAGCCATTTAATGGTGGGATTCCTCAATAAACTGTCAGCAGTCTCTGAACTGAAGAATAGTAACACAACGTTCTTCCAATCCTGAGCCCTCCATACAAGCCCTGAAGTTTTAGACTTCTGTCTACCTTCAGTGGTGACAACAGAAATAGCGCACTGCCGAAGGAAACAAAATCACCTGTTTAGCTTATAATTCATATGATCACACTTACCACCCTCCTGCTGTGACTCTTCGAAAGCAACGAAGGTTGGGAGTCCACTGCAGAGGGCGAAGATATCGTTTCCGTAAGACCTGAGGTCACGAGCGTGTCTTCTGGAGACGACGTATCTGATCGACCTTGAGAGCACGCTTTCTCCTTTCACATTCTAAACATCAAATAACAGAATTCAGTGCCTTGATCCATTTAGTTTTATGCATGCTTGTATTTCTGAAGCAACGAGACTGCGCTTGCTGTTCTACTAGAACTGTACAAAAGAATTTCCTCAGTCACTTATAAATCTCTCATCATAGAGATACCTGGGACATAACTGGAAAAGTGGAAGGAGAATAAATCAATTCCGTTTTGTAAAACTGGAACCAAGGGGAGCAATAGAAATGGTTGGCAAATGTAGCTACATTAAAATAGTTTGAAAGCAGTTCTCACGACCTTAAGAATTCTGTTTTAATTCTCTTAACTGTTCCAGAGTGCTTTGTTTTCAATGAATTTCAAACGTATTTTCCCAGTTAAGTGATTTGTCTATTAGACAACATTTCTGGATACCTGTGTTTTCTCTCACAACCTAGACTTTGTGATGGCTTGTATTCATTATTCAGCTACAGCCACAGGGCTCCTGCTCTAAATCATACCATTGGAGGCTGAGATGCTGATGTAGCATCATTAAGGTTAGAAGCGATCACTACAACAATCTAGTCCAACTATCAACCCATCACCACCATGCCCATAGAATCATAGAATCACTGAGGTTGGAAAAAGGCCATTAAGATCATCTAGTCCAACCATCCATTATAAGCTGAACACTCATGCTATTACAGTCATTAATTGTTTTGGGAAAGTCTGGAAAGTAACTGCCCCTTTTTTTTTTTTTAATCTTACGTTGGTCTGTTCAGCAAGGACAGCAATTGAGTCAAGAGCAGGCATCACAACTCTGTTCATTGTAGAAACGTAGCAGACTCCCTCTCGTGGAAGTTTGGTTGCAATGTAGCCCTGTAAAAAAAAAGTTGGAATGCAAGAATTCAGCTTTTAAATCATAGAGATCTGTATTAAAAATTATAGTAATGAAGTTTCTACCCCCAAACTTAGGCTTGATAAGAATAATTCTCTATTTTGGTCAGCTTTCATAGAATCTTAGAGTCATTAAAGTTGGAAAAGGTCTCTAAGACATCTAGTCCAACCATTAACGCATCATCACCATGCCCACTCACAGAATCATCAAGGTTGGAAAAAACCTCTAAAATCACCATATCCCACCATCGTTTCATCCCCACCATGACCACTAAGCCATGTCCCCAATTGCCACATCTCCACGTTTCTTGAACGCCTCCGGGGATGATGACTCCACCACCTCCCTGGGCTTTATAGGAGCTAGTCTCCTTGTCAATGTTATGAAAAAGCATGATCCTTGCTACTCACAGTTCCGTAGTTCCAAACAGTTGTCCATGCATTCTCAGCCGAATTTGCCTCAATGATTGCCACAAGGGAGTTTCTATCGATGGTCAGTGTTTGGAAGCCGAGGCCAACATTGATGGTGACTGTCCTAGGGTATTGTCTCCTATTTACTTTCACATCCTGAAACTAGCAAA
The DNA here is from genome assembly GCA_030625065.1 of Alectoris magna. NCBI lineage: Eukaryota > Metazoa > Chordata > Aves > Galliformes > Phasianidae > Alectoris > Alectoris magna. The sequence continues at coordinate 1,751,848 of CM060587.1, forward strand.
CAAAATGAACATTTTTAGACTTCCAAGTAGTAGCCTGTTATCTCCCCAGAGATTTAGAAGATCAGTGCTGTAATATAACAAATGCTGGCTCATAAGGAGCGCCTTCAGCAACCACTGTATTGTCAAAATGACAAAAGAGTAAGGCCATAGCATTCTGTAGTAGCTCTAAGAATAATTTTAATATATTCAATGAATAATCTTACAATGAATAATTTTACAGTGGTTGTCTCATGGCTTCAGGGTTTTGTGCATGAAAAAGATTTAGATTCTTTTCCTCTAAAGAGAGGAGTAAAGTTCAGGAAATAGGGAATGTAGAAGAAGGGCAGCAGTGTATAACTTGGTCACTCTACTCACTTGGAACTGGGAAAGAGCTGGAGTCAGCACAAGTCCAAGAAGGACGGTAGCAACAATCTGAAAGGAACATTGAAAGCATAAAAATGTAACTGCAAGTCCGGTTGGCAGATCTTATCATGAGAATCCTTATTCCTAATCTGATGTTGAGATGCACTCCTTGGATACCCATTGCTTCCCTACTGGCTTTACAGTGGTCACCTAAAGTGACTCATCCTTGCTTTATGCTAGAATAACCCATACTGGCAATCTCCATTTCTAAGAGTGGGATCTGAAGTTGCTACGGAGATCAGTACAGCATTGATACAATATACATAGATATTTTACAAGAGTGAGGAGAGAGAATTTAAATTTCCTCTGCGCATGCATCGCAAGAAAGTGGTTTGATCCATAGTGTGATGCTCGATTGCAAAAAGCCCATTGGCAACAATGGACACCGATCTAGGATTTGTGAGATTGACTAGTGCATAAATCAGCCTTTACAAAGATCCTTACCCTTCATCTATTTAGGCTAACACAGTCTAAAATGCAATCCTGGAGGAGGAAAAACTCCCCAGAGAGTAACTTTTGACTATAAATGAGCAAAGGCATTTCCAAGGTAGAAAGGCAATAGCTTTGAGTTATAGTATATAAGAAGTAAAAGGGAATATCTTTGAGTTTTGGTATAGAATAAGAAAGTAGCTTGCATACTCACAGTGAATTTCATCTTGACTGCAGAGCGGATGCAAGTGCAGATGGAACGAATGGGGCAAACCATCCGCCTTATATACGCTAGTCTCGAGGTCAGGCACAGAATGATTAAGTATGGAAAGAAAATTATCTAGTAATTTGTATCCAAGTCTTTGTGTCATTGGACATTATTTCCTGCCATAACTGTTTCATAAATGGAGGGGTTATACTTATGCAAATTCTGGCCTGTCAGTCTGACAATATTATCAGATAAGAATCCATTTGCAGTGAAAAAGGAAATGTGTTTTGCGATAACTTTCTGACATATTTGCTGTCTAGTTTTGAAAATTTACGTCAAAATGGAGACCAGAGATAACCTAAGGTCATAATAAAATATCCTTACATTAGGGAAAATACACATAGGTTAGGGCCTTTGCACCCTCCAAAACATGCTGGACTTTACCATAGAACCACAGCTCCACCAGAATGTACAACCCAAGTTCCACGCTGCCACCAAAAATTGCTTTTCAGTAAAATTTCAGCTGAATTACAACGTATGGGAATGTCTGTGGGTGTCTCTATTACTGTAGATAGCAACAACAGCTTTTTTCACCTTGCCATGGCTTATTTTCCATAGTGAAGTGAAAGCTGTTTGTGAAGCGGCGAAGATTCACTCAGGGACTTTTCTTAGCAATTGGTTTTACCCTCAAGTTGCTCAGTTCAATTTTGTGTGCAATCAGCGCAATCTGAGTCTCTACCGGAGAATCACTGTAAAGAGTCTGAAATGGTCCAGCTGCAATTCAGCACATTTATCAAAAAATGAGGGAATTTCTTTTTTCTCTCTCTCTCAATCACCTCTAACCCGAGCTGCAAGAGCAATATTAGACCAAATTCTTGCACAACTGAGGCAAGTCTGCACATCCTAGGGGGCTTTTTTGATGCACTCTCACAAATTATGTTCTCCCAGTGTCCTGGATTCTGTTCTGTTTAATACATCATTTGATGGCTTTTAAAATTATACTCAAGTCATGATTTTGAAACTTTTCCCCGTTTGAAAAAAGACACGAGTTCAACTGAATCTTCATATTATGCCTGCTGCGTGATGGGAGAAAAACAGAGTTGCAGAGATGGGATCGGGAAAACCAAGGCATGGATGGCGCTGAACTTGTCAAGGGATGTGAAAAATAAAAAGAGGCAGCTCTTTAGACATGTTGGTCAGAAGAGACAGGCAAGGGATAGTGTAGTCCCTCTGACAAATGAGGAGGGAGAACTGATTTGTTGCCTGACCCATCTGGTGGCCTTCTATGATGGAGCAATGGTGTTGATGGACAAAGGGAAGGCAGCTGATGTCATCTACCTGGACTTGTACAAGGCCTTTGACATAGTCCACACCGCATTCTTATCTCTAAATTGCAGCAATATGGACTTGAAGGCTAGACTGTTAGGTGGATAAAGAGTTGGTTGGATGGTCACAGCCAGAGGTCTGTGGTCAATGGACCTTTATGTCCAAATGGAGGTGGTGACAAGTGGTGTCCCCCAGGGGTTCATCTTGGAACCGGTACTCTTGCACGTTGCAGTGTGTAATAACACACTAATTGGAACCTATGTGCATTAGTTTAAGTGGCTTAGGCAGAAGCTGGACCTTGCTGCTCATGTTTTGTGCCCTCTGTTTGAAATTTTGACCTTAACTGGAGGCAGTATTGGAGCAGCACTGCCCCTTGTTTGGTGCATCATCTGTCACAGGGGCTAGAAGGCCCCTCGAAAGACATTTCCCAGTGACAAGCAATTGGATAAGTAAAGTGTCTGTTTTATCTCAGGGAAAATGAAGGGTAAAGCTGGAAAAGGAGAAGAAACCCCCAGCAAGTCAATGGGGAGCTTTGTTTAAATACTGCAGCTACATGGTCACTTTTGTTTGGAGGTGCTAAAGTTTTGGGGTAAAGGCAGCCAAGCTTTGGTTTTGATTTCATTTCACATTTTGCTAAGCAAAAAGGCTGTCGTATCTTTGACTTAAAGTAACCATTGACTTCTACTAAAAATAAAGCATCTCGTAGGTTAACTCCTTCCAAAACTCCAGCAAAAGAGCATCTGAGAAAGGAGTGGAAGTGAAGATCTGGTATCCTCCAGCCAGCTCCAGTCACTGTATTAATCCTTTCAGATACATGGAAGAAATGAGTTCCAGCCATTTTGCCTTAGTTTTGGCCTAACTACAACTCAACTCTGCACTTTTGTTTGATTAGGGTGTGGGTGTTGTTTTTTTTTTAATTTCCTGTGTTAAATATTGGCGAAACAGTGGGAAATAAAGCTATATTCAACCACAAACTGCATTTCACTTAATGATTCTGTTACGGAAAGCTTGATTCTGCATTTGTATTTGGCTACAATGCACTGCAGTGCTTATTATTGTTTCTTATAAAACACGGTATAACAGTATTTTAGCAGTAAGTTGAAATTGAAAGAATTCATAAATATGCTTGTTTTCATACATATGGACTTAATTCTTTCTGATATGGTTATGCAGTGGGAAAATGTCTTAATGTCAGATCTCTTTGGGAAGTACTACAAGATCAGATTTAAATGCCAAGACTGGAATTTTTAGGAATAACAGTTTAGTAACTTGGCTTTGGTGCTGCTTCTGCTTTTTAAAAGGGTCAAGAAAAACACAGACCAGTGGAGGCTGATGATGCATTTTAATGAAAGAAAATATGCTCCACAAAGAGCAGAAGAGAAGACAGATACATGATTGACACTGTGATCAAGATAAGATCATCAAGGGAAAAAGGCTTCTTCATGGGTACGCAGATCTGTGTATTTTCTTCCTCAAAATTTCATCAGGAGAAGTTTATACATTGCAGTAAACGAGCCTCATATTTCTGAATACATTTCTGATGCATGAGGCATCATCCTCTGAGAAGTTTGATGCTATAAGAGAAGAAAAAAGCTGATTAAATTTGAATTGAGGAAACAGAAGAACAATGTAGGTGACATTTTTCTATCATTATGTTCTACTACCAGAAGTGCTGGACTCAGCAAAAGCCCAATTTAAAAATTGAGTTGCTTCTTTCTAGATGGATGCTACAAGCAACTGCTAGTGCAATCGTCATAGACAGAAGTCTTATTAATGCTTATTTTGGTATGCAAAATGTTGGTTACTATTAAACTCACCGGGAGATGGGAAAGCAAAGTAAGTGGGAACTCCTCTGCACAGTCTTTGAATGCGTGCTCCATATGGGTACAGGTTCAGGAGTCTGTCGTTTGAGATCACGTAACGATGCTCTATGGGTGGAAGGAACCCAGGGGAGCTAGCTCCCTAGTATGAAAGACATAAAACCAGAATACAGCATGTAGGAAAATAAAATAAAATTGGAGTTCCAAACCCATGTTTTCATAATGCAGGAGAGTTTGTTCAACTTCAATTTATTTAACTTGATGCAGCTTTTGAGGTATTTACAGCAACTCAGCCCTGCTGAGAAACTTTAGGAAACTTTTCTCATTTATATTGATATGGAATAATGGAGTCAGAGAGCCATTAAGGCTGGAGAGGTCCTCAAAGATCATCTAGTCCAACCATCCACCCATCCCCACCATGCTCATAGAATCATAGAATCATTAAGGTCGGAAAAGACCTCTACGATCATCAAATCCAATTGTCCACCCATCCCCACAATGCCCACTAAACCATTCCCCAGAAGTGATCATTCCCAGTTGGTTAACTTTCTCAGCACTTTCTTTCACCGACGTACCTCAAATCCATTAAATCCTGTGTCAGCTTTGCTAATGATGCAGGTGTTTTTTCCCAGCACCTTGGTTGCGATGAAGCCCTATTAAAAAAGAACAGTTGAAACCAATAGCAGCAAAACCATTTCTCTTGTTGCAAACAAGAGAAAGACTATTAAAAAACAATGACAAACAAGCAAACAAACAAACAAAAACCCACACAATCAAAGGCTTTATATAGTACGATCAATCATAGAGAAGGAAAATGTTTGTCAATTATATTGCCTAGGTAAATGATGGTGGCTAATGATGGACTTTTTGACAAAAAGTAAAATAAATTGCCTCAACTGGTCATGTCATGTGTATGTGGTGTTGTATTATCTAGGCCATCTGAAATTCAGAGCATCAGAAATTACAGAATAGTTAAATGAGAGCATTTTTAAAGCATCACCTCTAAAACCTCATGATCTTGCTGAAGCTTAAGTGCTTCTGAAAAACATTTGGTTCTTTTCCAGTGCTAACCTAGGTGCCGATTTGGATTTTTCAGCGGTGTGAGAGGAAGCAGGTTTGCAGCTTTACATCGTCTTTACTGAACTCATTGAACAGTTGTGCAACTTGGTTACTTGGTTGGTTGTCCCCACAGATTGTCTTGGACTGCTTGTTCTTACATCAACCATCTTACACCTTAATCAAGAAGAGACCAACCAAGTAACACCAGTGTCTACCCTTTATCAGCTTGCACTGTGACCCTTCGCAGTAGAAGCCAAAAAGTTGCTTGAGCCACGGGGGCAGCCACTTACAGTCTTGGCATCCCAGACGGTTTTCCAGTTATCAGAGCGCACAGGTGGCCTGATGGCAAACCCACGGTTGCCAAAATGAGAGTGTGGATGGGATGGAATTGCATGGTGGGGTGGATGGCGTGGATATCCATGGCGGATTAGATAGTGTGGATTTTCGCCAGCGGGTGGCTGGTGTGGACCTTCACCACGGGGTGGACCTTCGCCACGGAGTGGAAGGTGTGGATTTTCGCCAAGAGGTGGATGGCGTGGACCTTCCTCATGGGGTGGAAGGTGTGGACCTTCACCGTTGGCCCTCCTGAGGTTCTGTTTTTTGAAAAAAGATTAAAGATAGTGAGGATTTGGGTTCAGAGATTCCCAGAGGTGTTTCATGTTCTTGTTCTGGTAACCATACTTTGGAAAATAATTACTCTTAAAGGCCAGAATACAAAGCAGATAAATTCCAGCCTCAGCACTGCAAAGGCCTTGGTACTTCCACATCAGTCTTTACATTCAGATTTTAGCAAGACCTGTTTTCCATGTATATCTAATGGCATGCACTCTGTGAAGGCAGGCAGACTTTAACATTACTGCTCCAACCCTTCCTCCCTGTCGCCCTTTACAGAGTATCAGACCAGGTGGAAAATTTGGGAAGAAAACATTTAAACACTGGGTGATTTCCTTTAAATTTAAATGCTAAACTTGATATTCAGAATGCAACTTGGAAGAAAAAAAAAATCTAGGAAAAATAAAATAGCTCCTTTTCACCCTTCCTTTCCGTGAGAGGAATTTGCAATAATTTTCCCTATTTCACTGTATTTTCCAATCAGATCCTTCATGCTACTGTACTATGTTCATAAATACTTAACAGTATTTATGCTAATCTGAAAGTCAGAATTTGTTGCTGGTTTCATATCTAGCAACTGACATTTTCTCCTGATACATCTACCACTTAGATATTTTCTCTAGTGTAAAAAAAAGGCAGTTTCATGCTAAATGTCAGATTTCAGAAAGCAGCTTCATTTTCAGAAATATATTTTTCAGTTGCCACAACTAAAACCCATCAGTTCTTATGGCAGCAGCGCATCATTGCGCTATACTTACCTCCTCAGCAAGGGTTGGAGCCAGGAGAACTCCAAGGAGAGCAAGCACAATCTGAAATGAACAATACTTTAAGATATGTCCATCTTGCATCAAGTTATTTGCTGCCTTACAATAAGCTTTACTTCTTGCTTAACTTCATGCTCAGCATTTTCCTGAAGTGGAGTTTATCTGATGAGTACATTAATGTGCAGATAAATCAGATGATCAATTCATATAAATTGCTCTTAACCTTAGAATTGTATTTTGTGCAGGTAAAAAAAAGTTCCTTTAACACAGTGGGTTTTCTTAAATATTTCCAGCCCCATTTCCATACACTCTTGGAAAAAGCTGGGCTGAAGTCTTTCTTCTTAAGAGTGAACTTTTCACTGAGCTTTTTGATTTTCAGAGCAAGCATCCATGCGTACCCATTGCAAAGGGTTGGAATACGAGTGTGCAGCACAGCTGTGTCCTTGGAACACAGCGGAAATGGGACTTGAAAGTCCTCATAACAGTTCTCATGCATCCAAATACAAAGCTGAGTAGGGTAGGCACTGTATTTCTGTACAAAAGCACAATGCTACCCCTCTCTAAAATTGTGGTGTTTCAGTGATCCCATGCTTCGTGTTGTTCAGATTTCCTTAGGGTCAAAAGTCCTGCTGGTATATTTTTATGTAAGATTTAATACTAAATACCTCTGTAACAATAACCGTTGCGGACAATTGTTCTCTTGGAGACAAACCCTCAAATACTGAACCCATCACAAATCTCATTGACTTCAAAGGAGAATTTTTTAACAGTAAGATCCAAGTGTGACTCAGAGTATTTAACATTTTGGAAATGATTCTGCAGCAGTTTCAGACCGCTGTGAATACCACTGCCCTTTGTACTCCCATACATGCACTTGAGTCTCCCACAGCTTCTCTTATGCCCTCGACAGACAGCTGTAAATTAACTTCATATAACTCAGTAAGATCATTGACTTGCATCTAAGAGTTATGAATGAGACAATATTGCCCTTCCTTGATTTTACGTGTGCATCTCACCCTTGAAGCAGAGCACTTGTTTGGCTAAGCTTATGGAATGAGGTCACTGCCAAAAACGAAATTTCACCCGTGAAGTCGCAACCCATTTGGCCTTTTTGCTCTGTAAACCCTACATAATTCAGTGATAGTTCTATAGGTGCCAAGAAAGACTCAAAATAATTTAAAAACTCTCCAACAGTAGCAGTTTTATGAGAAAGTGATATATGTACTTACAGCGAACTTCATTTTGATGGTAGATGAGGCAGGTTCTGCTGGTAATTGATGTGTACTCTTACTTCTTATAGAGTAATATCCCAAAGTAAAATGGGTTTACCTTCTTGGCAGGTGTCCTCTGTTCACAGAATCATGACGAGTTTCCTGTGGAAGCAGTCTGATAAGAGTAGGCTTTTGATACAAACCTAATCGAATTCATTACATATAGAAAGATTAAAGAAATCTTGTAATGGTAAGATGAAAGAATTCAACTGTAACTTCTAAAAGGAGGGGAACAAAAAAAAGAGAACCAGAAAATGGATGCCTAACAAAATTGGTAGTTGTACTTTCTGTGATGAAGAACTCAGTCTAATTTCTTTTATTCATAGCTCATAACATATTAAAAATAGCAATATTACTGTCTCTGTTGATTTAAAAGTTCTTAATTCATGTCCCCAAGAATGATGGAGTTGGATCTATATAATAGAAATTATTGAGTCCTATTGCTTGCTTTCTGTCCTGAACCCTTTAGCACTGTTTTGTCCTTGAGGATCTGCTTTCTATCCCTGAGATCCCTGTGTCTTCACCTCTGTCCAAAAGTACTTATTACTAATTACAAAACTACTGATTACAGAATAAAAGTTTGTTCAAGAAAGGGACCATAAACTTGAAATTATAGAAGATTAGTAAGGCGGGAGCAATAACAACAGGCATTTTATATCAATTCTGATGTAGAAAGTTGATTTCTTATGTTCATCTGAATTTGGTAATTACACATGGAGCCACAGGAAAAATGCATCAGCCTTGTTTGCTGCAGAAACTTTCAAAATGTTTGCATAATATCTTCATTGGCCCATGAGGAAGTCCGAGTCTTACTGCCCAGGAACAATCTCCATTGCTGCTTAACGTACAGAGATACTTAAACCAGAATAATTTGAATTGGAATGGACCTTTAAAGGTCATCTATAAGATCATCACACCTACATATCCCCGGATAATTTGGATTTGTTTCTTAGCTCTGCTCCTTAAAGAAGAAGCAATTTAAGAGGTACTCATTTAACTACTTGAAAAGCACTTCTTTAACAGCAGCTCTATCAGTACATCAGTCCTGCACCTTGCAGTAGTTAGTATGGGTTGGCACACTCTGTTTCCTTTGCATTTCTGGAATGGCATGATGGGAATTCTGGTATGAACTAATGTCTCTGAACCAATTTATCCAATGCTGTCAGATGCTGAATAATTGTGATTGAAAAGGTCGGGGAATCTGACTTTAATTAGGAAGATGAGGCCTAATTCTCATTTGCACCAGCAATGGCTCCATTTTATTAGTAATGGATGTCTTGTTGAACTGCTGCACTGTGGGTGAAAGAACTGCTTTTCCCCTCAATTTTGTACCCACCCTGCAATTTGCATGAGGTGTAGAGTACATTGAATGAAAGTAACACATTGCTAAGCACAAGGATTTCCTTCTTCCAGTCGATCTGTTTTGTGGATGCTGAACAGAGACCTGCATGTTCTTAGCCTCAAAGATCCAAAATATTCAGGAGTTTATTCTGAACGTCACAAAATCCTCTCATAGCCTCTGGAAATGTAATTCTTGACTTGTTCCCAAGAAACGCATTGAGAAGCTGAGCTCTGTAATGCTTGTCCCCATGGTGTCGTTACTAACGAGTTGGAACACGGTTTGGTCCATTCGTTCTAACAACCATCGCCAATTTGGCCATTATGATGATGCATCACACTTGGAAGCCTGAATCTCCAAATCTTCCATCAACTTTTGATTACTGAAGTACTTTGCATGGCAAACACACAATTAGAGCATTTGACGTTAAGGATCGCTTATGGAACTAATTACAATATTAGAAGCCAGGAAAAAGGGCAGGGAAGGGATGCATTTACAGTATGAGATCTTGTTCTTTTTCCAGCACAAGCTTTCTGTATCTCTGATTTTAAAGCTCTGATCAAAGCATTTTTTGCTTCTGTATGAAGTTCTTGTACCACTGTGCAGCAAACTCCGAAGGCTGGGGACTGCTTAACCCTAGACTTAGACTTTCATGTGTAGGGTTTTCTTTCATACCTTATTGTATAAAAGAATAAAAACTACAGAAATTATTGGTGGATTAACCCTAGAAGCTTGTTTCTTTAACTACTGAACGTGACAAATTCTGCTTGCCCCATCCACAAACATGGATTTTTCTAGACTATGTCACCCCATTTTGATCCCATGTCTGGCGTGCCCAGCTGAATGCAAACACAAGCATAGAGAATTTTGTTGCTCTTTGAGGCGTTGCTTCATTCTTTACTTTCCTCCCACTACCTACTCACTCCCTGATAAAGCAAATATTTATCAAAAGAACATGAAAAAAAAAGCATTAGTCACCAAGAAAGTTTGTTTTGATAGTATTATTCCCACATTAACTTGATTAAATCTCTCTCCCTTGCATGTTGAAATTCCTGTTTGGTTATCAGACATGAACTGAAGTTATACAAGTATTCTTTTCATTCGATAGTCAAGGATTGTTTGTTGAAACGATTTTTACTGGATGGCGGTGTCAAATAATGTGTCAAATTCTTCTTGTAATTTTCATGACATAGACTAGGAGTAATTCTGTAACTTAATAACATTTTACCGAGTAAAATTAGAATGTATTTTAAAATACTTGGCCTTATGAAGTGAGCTGAGAAATGTGTTTCTTGCAACAATATACATTTCTGTGCTGTAGGAATATGTTCCTTTTTCTGAATAAGCTTCTCTGTGCTGGTAGGACCAGTCTGACTGCAAGAGTAACAGCTGACTGCATAGAATGATTAAGAATCATGGAATCATTAGGGTTGGAAAAGACTTCTAAGATTATCTAGTCCAACCGTTCACGTGGGGAAAAGTTTGGAAGTCTTCATTTAGATCAAAATTATCTGAAACGAGACTGCCTTGAGAGAGTGGGTACCATCGTGAAATTTTGGGGTCGTGGAAGAGTTCTGCAAGAGAATGCAATTTAATGGCCTCAAGTTGCTCCAGGGGAGGTTCATGTTGGACGTTAGGAAAGGCTTCTCCAAAAGAGAAGAGGTCAAGCACTGGCACAGTCTGCCCGGGGAGATGCTGAAGTCACCATCCCTGGAGGTGCTCAAGAACCATGGAGGTGTGGCACTGGGGGAATGGTTTAGTGGTGGTAGGTGGATGGTTGGAGTAAATGATCTTAGAGGTCTTTTCCAACCGTAATGATTCTATGATTCTATGACAATTTCAGATATTTTACTGGGATTTCAGGCTACAGACATGAGCCAACTAAAAGCACGTTCTCCCTTGCAATAAGGTTAATTAGTCAAATGCTTTTTAGAAAGTAACCTTTTATTTTTGGCCTCATCTGACTGGATCAGCAGAATTCACCCCTTTCAACCTATGCTGGAAATCATGAGAACAAGGCCACTGTTGTATGTGTCCTTCACTAAATACTGCTGATTAATCCACTCTCACGTGTGGCTTAGGAGAGCAGAAGCTCATGCTTCAATGCCATGGCAGTTTCTCGAAAGAAATTAATATATGAAGACATAATGAATACTGGAAATTTAATTTAACATTAGTTTTAAATCTTTTAAAGCTTTTCCTTTGGGCTTGTTCACGAATCCTGCTGTGAAAGGTTGTAATCTTGCAAACAAATAACCATTTGAAAAGAAGGGGCAGGGCCAGCTTTCAACAGGAGGGCAACATCAATCTAATCTAATTTGAACTAATCTAACCATGCTTGTCACAATTCCATGTGTGTTTGTATTTATGTTCTGATATATTGCTTAGCAGCACAGCTTTGTTACACTGGAGATAACATTGTCCATGTAAAGTTGCGTGGTGTAAAGCAAATGCATGCAATTTACTTTTATATTGAGGCTTGTTTGTAGGCCTGAATGACCTCTTTCACCTTTTCTTCAGTTGATTAATGACTGTTCAATATCTTCACTAATGATCTGGATGATGGGGTAGAGTGCACCCTCAGTAAGTTTGCAAATGATGCAGAACTGAGGAAGTGGCAGATTCACTGGAAGATCATTCTGTTGTCCAGAAGGACCTGGACAGGTTGGAGAAATGGGCTAGTGGGAACTTCATGAAGTTCAACAAATGGAAATGCAACGTTTTACACATGTCGTGAAGGAATACAACAATCCCTGGGTCTCCCAGCTGGGAAGCAGCTCTGCAGAAAAGGCCTTGGGAATCCTAGTAGATACCAAGTTGATCATGAGCTAGCCATGTGCCCTTGCCTCTAAGAAAGCTAGCAGTATTCCTGGCTGCATTAGTCAAAGTATTGCCAACAATTTGAAGGAGGTGGTCCTTTTCCCCTGCTCAATCCAAGTAAACGTGCACCTGGGATACTGGGTCCAGTTCAGGGCCTCACAGTACAAGAGAGACCTGGATGTACTGAAGGTATTACAGTGTAGGGCCACAGAGATGCTGAAGGGCCTGGAGTACCTCTCATATGAAATAGCTGGCAGTGTTTAGCCTAGAAACTAGAAGGCTTAATAGATATTTCAACAAAGTATACGAATATTTAAATGGAGGAAGCAAAGAAGGCAGACAGAAGCTCCTTCCAGTTGTACTCAGTGCCCAGACAAGAGACAAATGGCACAATCTGGAAAACAAAAGGTTCCATCTAAGCATCAGAAAGCACCTCTGTGCTGTGTGGGTCACAGAGAGCTGGCACAGGCTGCCCAGATATGTGTTGGAGTCTCCTCATTGGAAATCTTCACAGCCAACTGGATGTGATCCTGGGCACCAGCTCTGGTGACCCTGCTGGAGCAGGTGGATGAGAGCAGATGGCCTGCAAAGATCCCTTCCAATCTCAACCATTCTCTGGTTCTGTAACTAAGATGACTTCAATTTGTTGGCTCTTGAGCTGGATTCTCATTTTGTGAGAAGGGAATAGGACTCAGTTATGACATTTAAGTTATGTGTGATTGGTCAAGGTATGCACACTGAATGATATGGTGTTATAGGACAAGAGGTAATGACCTTTTATTGTGCCAAGGGGAGGTTCACGTTGCATATTGGGAAAAAATTCCTCTCAAAAAGGGTGGTCAGGCACTGGAATAGGTTGCCCAGGAAGGTGGTGGAGTCACCATCCTTGGAGGTGTTCAAGAAAAGGTTAGATGTGGTACTGAGTGACATGGTGTAGAGCAGTCACAGACATGGGTTGATAGTTGGACTCGATGATATTCCGACCTTAATGATTCCATGATTCTATGAGATGAGGAGCCCAAGCAAGGTCATAATCACAGGAGAATACTCATGGAGGTGTCCTATGGTCATTGACTTTTGACATAAGATACAGTTCGTAACTTTAAAGGAGGAATCTCCATCCTGCTTCTCTTGTGGCCATACGTGAACCACACATTCTCTGAAGCTTCACGTCACTCCTTTTTTGTATTGAGGAGAAAATCAGTAAACCAGATTGTGCCTGTGAAGCAAAATTGTTACTCCTGACCGCGTCACTAATTTCAGTGCATTTGATACATATAATGGTGTCTGATCAAAAATGAGCAGTACTTTTTGTTACTAAAGATCATGCATTTACTAGATGGAAGACATGGCTGAAAAGTTGGTCTGTTCAGTAGCTGACACGTAAGCATGCATAGTGTTGGATTTTTTTTTCCAGGATTTCTCTGAAGACTATCAGGCTTTTAGGAGTTGTTTTTCAGAAGACAAAATGCATATTGTATGAATGAATAGCAGAGTTGTTCCTGATGTCCTTTTGTTCTAGACAACATCCTGTTAAATATTAAAAAAAAAAAATGAAGTAGAAGGAGTGGAAATTCCACTAAAGTTTAAACCAGTAAACAATAGCTATTTGGGGAGTGATTAATCACACAAAAGCTGATGTATTGACTGCTTTTAACATATCGAGATCTGGTTATCTATGCCAGCCCAAAATTTCAGATACGAGCTACCCTGGCATGTAGATATGGACTTGTTGTGGTCAATGAACAGTTCTGTCAAGTGTTTCCCACACCTACTGGATGATATAAAAGTTGAAGGTCTCTGGAGTTTTCTTGAGTTCCTACCCTCCACAGCCTCTTGTTGAAAGAAAAATGAAGGCAATTGTAAGTATATACATTTTTAAAATTCAATTTATATTATAAAATGCTCGTTTTAAAATTAAAATATAGAAAAGATGTTCTGAGCAGTGGTGCAGTACTGGGACTAATAGGATCTATGTGTTTGGGGTTTTTTTTGTTGTTCATTGGGAAAGCTCCCTGAAGTCAGTGAGAACATTATTTCAATGGAGGATGCAGAACCTGATCACAGTTCATATGGGGGATTTAATTATGATTAAATAACTCCAATTGTGGAGACAAATTAAGAAGTAACCTATCATATGAATTTGAAAGATGCAAATAATGCCATAGTTGTTCTGCATTTTTACTATTAGAAGCAAAAGAAAGCTAATATCAAGAATATTACAATGCAGAACTGTGATTGCTTTAAACTAACACACGTGTGGAGAGGGTAGCATTTCAAAGTGACAGAATAGCTGCTCACCTCAATTCATGAACTGAATTTTTTGTCTCACCTTGTCCATTGATATGGCACTGCCCGGTGTTTCTGTTGGGTGAAATGTTCATTCCTCTTATTACAGTCTGCAATTCTCATTTTGCTGGGAGTCTTCTGGACTCAAACTTCTGCATTGGAGGTAAGTAAACTGGCAAGCCTACTGGTGCATGTACTTTAAAATGCATTAGATTGATGGGAAGGGAGGAATATAATAGGAAGAACAGAAGAAACTAAAATGATGCTTATTGCCAAGCACAGAGTAAGTAGCTTTAACCAAAGATGGCAAGAAGTCAAAGAGGCAGCTCTTCACAGCTGTATAGTAGCAAGAAATATAGGCAATGTAGGTCCCCTTGGCTCAACCTAAAGTTGGAAGACTCTTGCAGCCTTCTCTGCTGCCATGTACAGTAAGTGAGATGCCTCACATAATTCTCCTTGGGCTGTGGTGTGGGTCTGTCCCCTCCCCTCTCACCATGACTCAACCTCTACCACACTTAGTCCCCACCTCAAGTGCCTCCTGAGATTCCTAGAAAGTCATTAAAGGATTTCACGTTTATATGAAGCAATCACGATTGTTGGCGTGTATCCTTGGTTTATATTGTGCCTTCAAAAATGCAAACCAGATGAACAATGGTTTTGTGCTTTTTACCAAAGAGTTATCTCCTGCCGGCACCTAACAATGAGTACGTCACCGGGTCTATGACCATTGACAACAAGAAGAACTATGCTGATGTCCATGTCCGATCTGGCATGTACTCCTCTGACACCATTTTTGACTACCAGCACGTAAGTACATCTAAGAATCTGCCTAGAATCTTAACAATCCCTATGAAGATGTTTGTAAATTCAGATAAATTGTATTGGTGTATTTTCATTATGAATTGCCCTGAACTACAGTTTCTTCGAAGACTCCCCTCACTCCTCCTCTTCTGCAATTTCTTTTTCACGCATATGGTGGTGCATTTACATGGGGCTTGTGATGACGTGGTGGTCATTTGTGAAAGTGAGAAGAGTGTCACTGACCTCAGTGCAAGAGAGTCAAGAAATGGCTGCCATCACTTGTGTATTGCAAGTGGAGCAGGAGTCCATGGGAAAAGAGCACTCAAGTCTTACAGACAGACATTAAAGTTGCTTTCATTCCCCAAAGGTGACAGTGCAAATGAGAAGTCATTGCATGATAGTCACTGTAACCACCTTATGTTTCTCCTAGATGTCCCTAAAGAGGAGGGTGAATCAGCACACATTAGCGGTAACCATTTTTAGTGAATTACTCTTGATTGTGTTTTTTTTTATCACAGGGATATATTGCAACAAGGCTGTTTTCACGACATGCTTGCTTCATCATGAAAATTGATGAAGCTTCCATCCCCGAGCTGCAAGAGATTGGACGCCAGGCTTTTGAGAGACAGGTGATCTTGTAGAAAAATTCATTCTATATACAAAAAAAAAAGAGTCTACTCTGTGCAAGCTACGGGGCACTAAGAAGAGCTGTTGTTCTTAGGAATGCCTTCTAGTGGTTAGCAATGGTGGAACAGATCTGACAAAATAGAACTTCAAGGAAATATCATACAGAGCGTGTTAATACTTTGTGCATGACATCATTTCAAATAGTTTTGTTTGCAGAATAGAATTCAGAAATCAATTTACTTTGACTGAACTGAGATTTGTTTGGCACAATTTATGACAGTCCAACAGTAGCACATTTGCTATTGTACTTCCTACGGTGCCCTGATGGACTAGGAGGATTAAAGTATTTGGAAATTGCTCGACTATGCAGTCAATTAACAATTTATTAATTATCAATACAACTCAGCCTAACTGCATTGATAGAAATACTATGTAGTGAAATTTGTTTCTGAACAGGTCAGAAAAAAATTATTTTAAATCATATATTCCTTAGCTAAAGCTTTGTATGAGACAAAGATATTAGATTTGGGGATTTTTCTCAAAGCCACATGAAACCAAAGTTATGTTAGTAATGGCATCTATTATTTTCTCTTTAGACTATGAAGAAAATCTATTCTCCAAGAGTTATGTGGGTACAGTTTCAGTCCGGTAATGCCATGTTTGGGAGCATCAGAGAGTGGCTTCGCTATGGTAAACCCATTGAGCAGCTCTGCAAGGGTCTGCCTCTCTACAAGCTTACAAAGAGTGAACGTAAGTAGGAAAAAGGAAACATATATATATATTTTTTCCTTTAAAACTAAATCCATGTGGCAACTTTGAATGGCCGTTGACATATTGTCCCATTTTGGAGAGGAGGAGTAAACTGCCTGGCAAAATTGAAAGGGTAAGGCTCCAGGATGCTTTGGAAAAGCTTGTAAAGCATGTTTTGCCATCTGGTACCAAAGTGGTTTGTCTAGTGTCACAGAGGACTCAGTTGTATCCAATGGCATGGTGGTCCCACAGTGCTCCCTGCTGCATATTGTGACTGGAAATGAGGAGCCCAAAGGTGATTTAAAGCCGTACAAATGTTTCCTTTCTTTGTGTTACACCATAAACATTTTCTACGGTGTCCATTGAGACCAGCAGGAGACTTGAACAAGGCCATGACTGGGGATTGTATTTATGTATTTAACAGACTCTTCCTTGGTGGACACAGGAATCTTGTCACTGAAAATATCTTTGTTTTTTTTTGTTTTTGTTTTAGCACTGAGTAATTCCAATAGCTGTGCCAGTGCAGGAATTCCATCCATTTTGGGCATTAATATCTGTGAAAGACTCAGAGAGAACTACTGATCTGGACAGTCCTTCTGCATGGAAATGGCTCATTTCTCTATGTGCTTCTCTGATGGTACATGTGTTCTTAAACAGGAAGAAAACAAAATCAACTTACCTGTCTTAAGCTTTGAAAGCAACAAACATATGCTCTACAAATAAAGATAATGTAGTAATTCAAATGCTTTGTCTTCTTTCTTCATTCGAAAGTGGAACAGAAATAAACTAGGTCTTCCTAGAGGTTTTCCTCCAGAAAATATGTGTTTTGCTTTGGTGCATTTGTACACACTTAGGCTGTGACGTGACATAGGCAATGGTTCGTGGCTAATGGAGAAAAAGAATGGGTTTTCCATTGAAGAACTTTCCATTGGCACCAGCACCCATGGTCTTCAGGGGCTGACTCACATGCGTTTGCTAGTGGGAAGGAGAGAGGGACTGAGGAAACAAGCAAATGAATGGATAGAAAAAGGGAGGGAGTAAATATATGTTACCAGTTGTCAAGGGGATACTACATAATATTTTTTAATTGGATTTGATTTAAACATTATTGCTAGAGAAGCATTTGAAACAAAGCCCCAGGAAGGTGTTCCAGAAGTGTGATGTGATCCTGAGGGACATGGTCAGTGGGCATGGTGGGATGGACTTGGGGACTGTAGAGGTCTTTTCCAACCTTCATGATTCCATGGTTCTGTGATATCTCCGGAGCTGATTAAAATACAAGATGAGGCAACACTGGTGATGCCTGTGTGCTTTTCCTGTGAATCTCAGCAAATGGTTGAGATCACACATGTGTGCTTGCTGTGTATTTTTGGGGTGGAAGACTAAATATCTGTAGTTTATTGGAGCCTTGTTGCCAAATGGCAAGGTATCCCTTTGGAGTCCAGGAAGCAGGAATCAGGTCCATGATTTATTATTTTCAAATCAGGCCCATGGTCAAGCCACCTGCTAAGTGTTTAAATAGCATTTTATCATCTTATTCTTTTGAATTAATCACAATAGGCCTCAGGTTCTTGGTGATCCAAAGAACGTTCATGGGGAGTCAAATTTTGATAGTTAAATCCGAGATTATTTATGTTTATCTCCAAGATATGGGATAGTTTGTGTTCGGAAGTGAAGTTCACTGGTGGGAAGTGGAATTGAGACTTGAAGCTGCGATATTCTTGGCTGATGCACAGGAGATACAGAACACCTCAAAGCACTCTTTGGTAGCGCTGCTTATCAAGAGTGTTCATGTGGGCTTTGACCTTCAAAACTTTTCTTGGTGTTGCAAGATTCTGAGAGAATATTCTTTAAAAACTACGGCCTTAAAAAACCAAGTTGGAAGCCGTAATCTTGCCTCCATGTGACAACCACCACATTTCAACCCCTTCCTTGTTTATTATTCTTCTGTTACAGGGCATGAAAGTCATCACAAACCCCTCTGAGTCAGATGAGCTCTACAAATGTAGAAAATAATTGCTTTAATTATCTCACGCTGTGTATAACTTTGCATTATTTCTCTAGGGATGGTGACCTGGCATCAACCACACCTGAGACTGAAGTAGACCCCCAAAGGAACAAACTGATACAGCATTCAGAGAAGCAAGTCTTATTGTTTTATGATTATTTTTTTTTTATTCTCTGATTATTTAATTCTATAAATAATATATGTAAATGCTAAATTACAAATAATTCTATTATTATTAAAAAAATAATTAGCATTAGTCAATGCCATTTGGTTTTCTGTCTAACTGCAAGTACTGATGTATCTGAACGTTTTGTGCAGTGTAGCGATGCTCCTTTGAGACTTCTGTTGCTAACAGTATAACCAAAACTAGTGGCTTTAAAGCAACCCTCTGTGTACTGCACTTGTATTGATTAAAGGAAGATGTTCTCAGACTTGTAAATGAGGTCTGGTTAGAACAACAGAGTGGTTGTACAAAGACGCAGGGCCAAAGAAGAAGAGCAATACTCTGTGAAGTCCTATTCTCCTCTTGTGTAATTGCTTACAGATGCTGAACACTGTTCGAAATGGGCAAAATAAGGGATGAATTGTTGCCTTGATAATTAGTGATGAGAAAGTGAAGGACAATCTATCCTGTGCAATTTAGACCTTGAATGCAATCCTATTGGCACCACTAAAATGTCATCGGTTTCAAAGACCATACAAGAAATGGCTGCAGAGCAGAGGAAATTAATTCAGAGTTTGGTAACTGTAATCACAGGACAAACAGAAATGTACACCCACTTCTGAACAAAAAACAAACCAAAAAAGGACCTATGCATGAGAAAAAACGTTGATACTATATCTTTTTGATACTGTAGTTGGCCAGTGCAGTTTCCTGCTGACTGTGCCACCATTTGCCACATGTTCTGTGTACCCATTTTGTACTGTAATCAATCTGTTTTCACAGTTTTACAAGGTTATGGATGTTACTGCTGGAGTACAGCAATAGACTAGGTAAGTAAAAAGCAACAACAAGAGGTGAAGTGTCCCTGGAGATATATATGGTCCATTGGTTGCCTTAAACAGCTGTAGTTAGAAACTGTTTTCAATCCTTAAACCCACAGCCTGACAGCAAAGTTCTGAAGTGAATGTGCAACCTGATGGAAAATTAAAACTTTCATTTTACTTAGCACTTAAATGAAGCACGTGTTCTATGTGTTATGCAGCATCTGCTATCACAGAGCTTGTTAGATATGGGTCATCTACTGGTAAGGATCTTCTTATATTGTGAATTCTGAGACCTCCGTCTGGAATGGATGGAAAATTCCCACTGCTTTCCATGAAAGGAACCCATAGAGCACAGAACCCATTGAAATTCCTAAGTGGAGGGCAGCCAGCAACCACTCTCAGAAACAATGGGAGAAAATTGCTTTCACAGCCAACAAAGGAGAATGCTACTGCCAAAGGTTAATGTGCAGAGTTGATTGTGCATGAGGCTGATTAGCCTTAAGCATAAGATAAACAAGTGGAAAACAGCACAAAGGTTTGGCATATCTGCATGAGGGCATGTGAAGGCCTCTGGTGATCCCACCAGGACTGGAAACCAGATCTACCATGAAAATGAGGAAGGGAGACAGTGTACAAGCTTAATTGCTAATGAGAAATTGGTAGAAGGAGACTAGAAAGGAAGAGTATGGTGGAAGGAGCCTAGAGAAGACTATTGTGATGTGACTCTTACCATCTTAAAAGTTATCAAATCTATCCAAGAGCTTTCCATCCAAGTAATATGCATTCTGGAGATCTGGCTAGCTTTACATCTAGTCCCTTCCTACAAAAGGTGTAGAATACATGTAGAAGTGAATGCGCTGGGAGTTTGCCTGGGTGAGCGTGAGTCTGCACATGCACGCACGTTGTCAGCATTTATGTGTTAAAACAGCATTCATCCTAGGCTGAAATATAATAATAATCCTGATAATTCACTTCCAGCTTTTTAAAAGCCAAAAAAAGTTTTCAAAAGCATGCCTGGAATCCGAGCAATGGTATCATCGGATACACACTGACAGGCAGCTAAAATACGTGAAGCATTTGGGGACGGCAGAATTAGCACACATTCCAGTCACATCGCCATGTCTGCTGCAATTAACCTTTCTTGATCCTTTATATCAGTGAGCAGGAAGCATCTCTGGTTCCTCACTGCCAAGGACACCAGTTTATCTGGTCACCTGTGCTGCACATCATGGCCTTTTTAACACTGGACTCATTTAACAGAGAACTTCCACACCGTAAGTAGTGCACAAGACTACTTCCCAAGGTCAGTCTGTGGCCATTTTAAAGTCAGAGATTAACCCAGAAACTCCTATTCGTGTGAGCAATACCAATGAAATGAAAGAGACTGCTAAAATGAGGATTGACAGATTTTCCTGTAAATGTTGTCAACTATAGGAGTTGGACTCAATGATTGTTATGGGTCCCTTCCCTTGGGACAGTCTGTGATTCTATATGAGAATACCTTCCATTTTGCATCAAGGATCAAAGTGGAATAGCTATCAACACCAGCAAATTTTGCTTTATAGGACTGAATTCTCTGGAAGTCATACAGGCTGAAGAATTAATCCCATTACTTGAAATAAGAATTGTGCTGTCTGGGCCAGCAAGCCAAGGATATGAATCTGATTGCCCTCATTTTCCTGAGTCTTCCCACCCTTTTAGTGGTAATAATGCACAGTAGTGGGGAAAAAAAAGCCCTCAACGAAGCAACATGGGAAGATCCATATGCAAGAATAAAAGAGGAGTTAACTCACTAAAGGAAATGCATGTGCTCAGAATCAAGGTGCCTCATTTTACATACTTAGATTTTTTTTTTTTATCAGCATAAGAGAAGGTGAGCTTGGTTTTGCAAGGTTTTGCATTTCATTGAAGGAAATATCTTGGCCAGTGGGCCACAGCAGATACTCCAAGGCATGAAGCCCAATTGTGATGGTCCACATTTGCTTTCTTCTTGAGATAAGAGCTGAATGTGATTTTGGTTGACCACTAGGTGGCAAATTGTTACAGCAATCTTAATTGTTATGCTTTTTTGTTTGTATTTCAGTGGGAGTCCAGGCTTGTTAGTAAGTGAGACCTCAGAGGCTATTGAAAACAATAATGGGATGGAAATCGTAGCACAGAAATAAAATAAAATGAATTCCTATCTCATAATATTAGTTATTAATTCTTTCTAATATATGTATGCATATTCCTTTCTTTTATGAAGCATTGTAGTTGCAGAAGGTTTGTTAATCAGATTTCAAATCATTATAGAAACACAAGTAGCAAAGGTTGACACTGTTTAAACTGAATCCTTCCTGTTTCAGAAAAGGATACAACAACAAATGAAAGATAAGTCACACCTACAGCATCCTGACCATGACCACAGGTAAGGAGGGAAGCTCCAGAACTCCCACAACCTCTATATTCCCCTTTGCTTGTTGGATAGAAGCCGTTGCTTGTTGGATAGAGAAGCAGGTGTATCATACAGATACACTGACCCAATGGTGGTAGCCACCAACCTTTGCATCCCACCCATAGGAAGAAGGGGCTGTTTTCACATAAGGACACTCCCTGATTGAGAAATTTGCCCTGAGCGCTCCGGGAGGTGTCTGACAGTGTCACATTAAGTGGTGTCCCTGGGTGCAATGCACTGAGAGCTGAGCCAGAGCACTCTGCCACTCATTCCTGATAAGCAGAGCCCTTTAACACCAGGGACTGCGAGGGGCTTGTTCCATGCTCTCAATGAGATAAGCTGCCATCCGCGCTTCACAAGACACTCCTATCTGCCAAGGCACTCTGAGAAAAACTGGGAGATGTGCAGTCCAAGCTGCAATCTTAAATGTGGGGGGTTTTGTGGATGAAATTGAGGAAACACCAGAAACGTGGTAGAAAAGGCAAAATTTGGTATTCAACTGAGTGAGAAATACAAGTGAAGAAGGCTGCTGGCCATCCTAAATTATCCAGTATAATTCCAATCCTCAAATTACAGAGTCTGAAATGCCATACATTTTAATTCCTTCAATTTTTAAGGATGTTTTTTTTTGGCAATAGTTTTGAGGTGGATTAGTCTTTTCTACTGTCACATAAAATTTAATCTCCTTTTTCTTTTAATTTCAGCCCTAATATCAAATAAACAGAATAAATATTAGACATGCTTGTCTAATGTTTCTTTGTGTTTTGTTGATGTGATTACAAGCTGTTGGCTTTGTAAGAGCCATTTCATGCTGAGATATCAGCCAACCGCATGAAAATATTCCAGCTCTGCCTAGTAGTCAGGTTGTTAATTAAATAATTTTGATTTATTAATCAAAGCTGTCAACAAGACAGAGTTTTGTCCTGGAGTTTTGCTTCTGTCAGTGTCACTGGGGGTTGCCCAAAGTTTAACACCCACGTGAATCCAAAACTCCACCAAATAACTGGATGATGAGAGAAGGAATTTCAACAATGTGAAATTAAAACTTTCTCTTGACCCTTTTCTATTAAGCTGCACTGTTAAGCATGATAAGAAAGCAGCAGAGGCAAAAGTCCTGGTATTCAAGAATAATTCAATTAACATGCCTGTTAATTGGCATTACGATATACTTTCATTATGAAGATCTCAGATGTTGATATACATTGATATGTGTATTTTTGAACGCGTCCCATTGGATTTCAATTGTTAGACTAAATTCATAAATGGTGTGACCTTTAAAGGCACTAAATTTTAAGTGGCTTTTTTTTTAATATCATTAGGACATAAGCAGATATGCACAGATGAAGATCTGAGTACTCTCAGATAATGGGTGTGGAAACAAATCCATTAATTTCTTGAGATGCCTCCCATCTCTTAAGGGATGTAAGCCAATATTGAGCGTAGCGCTGCTGGAAATAGTCACATTCATGTAACTTTGATGACTCGTGTTGATATGCTTTGAGAAAAGATTAAAATAAAATGCTGAAATGTGCAGACACAAAGGACTTAATCCTTCTTATGTCAGGATCGAAGAATTTTCTATATCATTCCCTCATGACAAGACTGAGCTATACACTTAACTGCATGTTAGCCCAAGTTTCCCAATCAAATATGAAGGGTTCCCAAGTTACACTGGGAAATGGATGCTTTTCCAGACATAAGGAGCTTGGACAACAAGGCCATGTGCTCACAGTGAATGTGACTGACAGGACACTGACAAGAAAGCAATGTCCAGCTATTTTCAGTCTTCTCCCTGTTTCAGTGGCTGAGGCTTTGTGCTGAAGAATCTCTGCTTATCGCTGTTTATCGTCCCACCGCACGGCCAATGACCTATGGCTGAGAGCAGGTTGCAATAGTGCAAATGCACAGGGATGGACTCCTTTCCCTGTGGCTTTTCTTTTCTTTTCTTTTCTTTTCTTTTCTTTTCTTTTCTTTTCTTTTCTTTTCTTTTCTTTTCTTTTCTTTTCTTTTCTTTTCTTTTCTTTTCTTTTCTTTTCTTTTCTTTTCTTTTCTTTTCTTTTCTTTTCTTTTCTTCTCTCTTCTCTTTTCTTTTCCTCTCCTCTCCTCTCCTCTCCTCTCCTCTCCTCTCCTCTCCTCTCCTCTCCTCTCCTCTCCTCTCCTCTCCTCTCCTCTCCTCTCCTCTCCTCTCCTCTCCTCTCCTCTCCTCTCCTCTCCTCTCCCCTCCCCTCCTCTCCTCTCCTCTCCCCTACTCTCCCCTCCCCTCCTCTCCTCTCCCCTCCCCTCTTCTCCTCTCCTCTCCTCTCCTCTCCTCTCCTCTCCTCTCCTCTCCTCTCCTCTCCTCTCCTCTCCTCTCCTCTCCTCTCCTCTCCTCTCCTCTCCTCTCCTCTCCTCTCCTCTCCTCTCCTCTCCTCTCCTCTCCTCTCCTCTCCTCTCCTCTCCTCTCCTCTCCTCTCGTCGTTTTCTTCTTTTCTATTTTCTTCCCTTCCCTTCCCTTCCCTTCCCTTCCCTTCCCTTCCCTTCCCTTCCCTTCCCTTCTCTCCCCTTTCGCCCTCCCTCTTTCCTTCCCTCTTCCATTTCCTTTTCTAACCTTCCAGTTTTAATGTATTGCCACACTTCTCTTTCCCCACTCTAAGTTCTATCTTTTCAATTTCCAGTGCCATCTGTAATCAGAACAAAGCACTGCTGAGAATTGCCCATTTATGGAGAGGAAATCCAGAGCAGCCATGAACCGAGGCATACAGCAATGACTTGGGCAGATGCAGGAATGGAAACTAATTTTAGTTATTCCATTGCAAGCTCATCACACTGTCAGTGTCACACTCTTCTTTATCTCCCATATCACGTCCAACAGTTGCCTCATGCCACAGCTATCTCCTGACAGAGACCATTGTGGGGCATATTCGTAACAATTTCGTGACCGTATTTTGGAAAATTTCAGATCACATGTTGGGATGATTGCTAGAGCACATTAGCTTGCATCACTCACCTACTTCCCCCAAATGGCATCCTTGTCTACGGTGTCTTGATTAGAGGGCGGCTCTGAATCTCAAACCCAGCCTTTATACAGATTTTGGAAGAGGCTGAAGATTTGCCGCATAGGAATTTTGACCATTCTGAGCAAGCTGTCCAACTGTTGGTTCAGTATGAATGCTGAGATTTGATCAAAAGTGCTGTGACAGAGATATGTTACAGCTCTTAACATGGTGTGGTGGAAAAATACGTGGTGTTTTTTTAGGTCTGTCTCTGTTTTTAAAGGCTGATTAACGTCGACAAAGGCACTCAATTTTCCATTAAAACGTGCTTTTTTTACTAATGATGAATTACTTGTGGACAAAAGCAGTCATGTCTGAGAATGAGAACTCTCTGTGTCATATAGAAGACGTTCTCAGGCTTGACACTTATTTTCACGAAGATTTCATCAAATAAGCAAAGGTTACCCTGTGCTGTAGTGCAAATCTCTTGCAGGAATGGTAGAGGAGTGGATATTTTCCTGTGGTGCAGCAGGGCATTGCACTTTGAATTCCAGCAATGGAAGCGCGGCTCAAAGTGGCTTGATCAGTTTTCTGTTATGAAAGAGAGATGCATTTCTTTTGTTCTCCTCTGTCTTTTTTCTTTGTATGTAATACACATTCCTGAGGGACATCATTTGGTTTTTTTCTTATACATCTCCTATGCAAAGATTTAATTGTGATTTGACAAATAAGCATGAATTTAAATGAAAACTGTAAAGATCTTTGAGGTCACGGGATACTGGAAAAGCCCAGTGTTTGTTCTGTTTCTTTGTCTTTAAAAAATGGATTTTAAAATCTTATTAGAATTTAAGGTACGCATTACTGAACCCAAATCCACCTGACTGAGTTTACTCATGGAGAAATCACACATGGGTAATTAACTGGAAAGCTTTCTGTTTGTTCTCTGGGAAACCATTTCCATCACAAAAGCCCACGTGAGCAAATGTTAATCACTCTCTCCTGGAAAAAATCCCACATCCCAATGCTATCTGCCTATGTTGGTTGGAGCAGGTGTGCTTCCATGTTGAAAATCAGCCGAAGGAAGGGCAAAGATGCTCTAAAAGCACTTCACATTCTTTCTCCTCACTTCCTCTTTCCCAGAGGAGCATCACACCCTTTCACTCATGGTAGACTGTCGACCTTGGCACTTCATAGAGCCCTGCTTCACTTTCTGGCCTTTCAGCACCAAGCTTGCTTCACACATTCCTGCTCAAACCCGTGCTCTTCTGCTGCCTCTTGACAGAAGAAGCCGTGGAGGCATTGGCTCGGAGGAAGTTGCGTGGTGCCCAAGATTAGAGGCTATTTTGGAGCCCTGCAATCTTCAGGACTGACCCTTTTGACAGCTGAGCTGTTCCCAGGAGTTGCTGCATAGCCTTGGCCATGTCAGCCGCACTTGTGGTCCTGCCCAAACTGCTCAGACCACTCTCTGTGCTCAGGGCTGATGTTCCCCTTCGGTTCTCACCGTGGCATAGGAATGAACTATGTCCAATCCTCCACCAGAAGCCAGATCCAACAGGAAGAGCAAGACATGAGTTAAACCTGAAAGGAGGTTGTAGTAAGATGGGTGTAGACTTGTTCTTCCAAGTTGCTAGTGATAGGAAAAGAAGTAATGGCCTTAGGCTGCAGCAGGGGAGATTCAGGTTGGGTATTAGGCTAAACATCTTTGTCCAAAGAGCAGTGATGCTTTGGCACAGGCTGCCCAGGAAGATGATAGAATCACTGGCCCTGGAGATGTGGCACTGAGTGACATGGTTAGCGGGCATGGTGGGGATCTGTTGGAGTTGGACTTCAAGATCTTAGTGGTTTTTTCCAACCTTAATAATTCTATGACTGTAAACAGTGCCCTGCATATGCAGTGTGCCATTCTTGATGGTGTAGGGATCAGTGCTGAGACTTATGTTTTCATTAGCTGCATTTTCCCATGTGCGTGCAAGTTCACTGGGGAAATGAACACAAATTTCCTAGGAATAAGGACCAAGAAACCTTTCAATAACTGTCTGCCTGATGAGCCATTTATTCTTAATAATATAGGATCATCATATCATGGAATCATAGAATTGCTTGGGTTGGAAGGGTCATTAAAGACCATAGAATCATAGGATGGTTGGGTTGGGAGAGATCTTAAATGCTGTAGTACCACAGAACCATAGGATGGCTTGGATTGGAAGGAAACTCAAACTCACCCAGTTCCAGATGCCTGGCATGAGTTTGTGCCTCCAACCAGATCACGCTGCCTGGGGCCCCATCCAGCCTGGCTTTGGGCACCTCCAGGGATGGGGCCCCCACTGGTTCTCTGGGCAATCTGTTCATTTAGGCTAGAAAATTAGTAACAGTTAAATACTGATATCTTCATTAGCTGAATTACCCTTCAGTATGCTGTTCACAGAGTTACCAAAACAAGTTCAAAGACAATTGGAATGTCTGAGCAGCAATTGTGCTTCTCATGAGCTACTGAATGAAGGTGACATCTTTGTGGCTGAGGAAATTTGTCAGATTGCTGTGAACAAACTACTTTTTACTCATATTTATGTCTGCAGGGTGTGAAATGACAGATTCACAGAAAATGTCTGGATTTATCGGGGATTAGAGAGGTCAGCAGCCCAACTTCTCCTCCAAGGCAGTGTCAGCATTGCTTAACTGCTGGAGCAGTTAAAGTAACGCTGGTCGGTTTTGTCACCCACTAAACCAAAGCTACACCACAGTTTTAAACTGTAGGAAAATGGAGTAAACCTGGAAAAACGTTTCTGCCTCTGGAACTGTTCATCAGGATTAACAGGAGAGAGAGAAGATGTTGACTCCATGCGTAATTGATGGCTTAGTAGACATGGTGATGATGGGTTGGTGGACATGGTGATGATGGGTTGATGATTGGACTAGATGATCTTAGTGGTCTTTTCCGACCTTAATAATTCTGTGACTCTGTGATTCTAATGGCCAGGTACAATCCTGAGAATCACCAGCGTGAGAGAGCTAAAAAACATCAGTGGTACAAATACACAAAAATTGCTTTTAAATGCAAAGCTTTCAGCCCTAAACCTTGTAACCTTGTAAGAATCAAGCCATGCAATGCTATAGATCCCAGTGCCTACAGGCTCTGAAAGGCATATCTCTGCATGCTTTTGCCTTTGCATTCAAGCTGTTATTCATGCTTGTCTTCGGAGAAAAACCAGATATGAACAAGCACTACGGATAAGGCTCTAAGTGCTGAGAAGATGCAGCACCTGTTCTCTTCCAAAAAAGCAGGAGCTCTTACAGCATGATTACAGTCTTCATGGAAAAATAAATACATTTATGTATATGAAGTCAGGGCACTTCTGAAAATAATATTTAAACATACAAAAAAGACCTCTTGAAACCATTTCAAGTAGTAGATTTGCTGTAATTTCAAGGTATTACAGCAAATCTACTACCTGCTCATCTGCTGATGAGAAGTCAGCTGGAAGAACTTCCTTTACAGGAGCCAGTTACTGTGCTGCAGAAAAGAGTGAGGACTGTGCACTCTTTTCTCACTCTTTTCTCACAGTTTTCATTGTTAATTTCCCTTCCCATGACCATAGGACCTTGGCTCAGCATATTCAGGTGATGAATCACAAGCAAGAAGATTGTGTTTTTCTTATTAGGTTAACATAAGTGACCTCAGCTGCAGAATTTCCCTAAGTTTTTCTGAACTTAGCTCCAGAAAGCCACAATGTTCAGAGATGAGTCTTTGATAATTTATAGATAAGCTTGTACAGATAACCATCCAATCCACATTGACATAAAAAGTAATCTTCCCAAGCTCAAATATCTCCTTCCAGTGTAGTGTAGTGGTAACCTTGATAAATTGTTCTGCTTTTCTTATAAAATTCCCACATTTATAAGGGGAAAAGATGAATCAGACAATGTTAAAGGCCATGCTGATGCCTGTGACATCAATACCACATGTGATTTTCACAAAGATATTGACTGAGTATCAACCTAATTATGTCAACTGGAGTTGAGGCCACTTGTGAGAGTGATAGGTCTTGAAGAAGAAAGATATGATGGATATTGAAGAAGATATCGAGTATCTGTGAAGGAAGAAAGTTGCAGAGATGAGGCCACAAATCACTGGATGTGCTTAGCCACAATGGAGGAGAAGGATTTGGAAAAATCAGCAGATCAGTTTAGATTTGCTCTTTGGATAAAGCTTGTAGTGTTTGCAAAGGGGAACTCTCCAACAACTAAATCAAGAATTACTACAAGTTCTTGCTACCTGCTAAGTATATGAGATATGAAAGGAAGTGAAGATTTGCTTTACTCTTTCTGTTTCGGAGCATTTGTATGGCACACAGCACTGAGCACGAGCACTCAACCCGTGCTAATGTTCAGATCACACTAAAGGAACTATTCCTTGCCCTTGGTGCAAAATTCATAGATTTCAGTAGAGGCTCTATAGAATTTACGTTTCCTCTATGTCTGCATGGATGGAATTGTTCACACACATGCTGAAGGAGGCAGAAAGAAAGAGCAGTTCCTTTCCAAGGAGAAACTTGTCCTATCTTCTCGTGTCCTAGCGCAGAATGTTTACAAAAAGCTCATTAAGGGAAAGGGGATTGCAAGATAGCAACAAATCTGGTGAACAGCTTACACTACACGAGATAAGAGAGGCAAGGCGACCATAGAAGAGAGCGAGCCCTATCCAATTACCGAGACCCGGCTTTGGGGAGGGGGAAGGGGGAGAGAGAGGACGGATCACAAGTTTCAATCCAAACTTGTCATCTCTCTGTGACACAAGGGGATAAAACCGCCACTTAGCCCACACGAGAGCTAGAGCTTGTTGAGTGTGGTCAGAGGCCGGAGCGAAGCCATGGATTCCATAGTTCTCCAGCTGTGGGCTGGCCTCTGCCTCTTGGTTCACCTCGCCGCTTGCAGTCCCATCCTGAGCTTGGAGCACTCTTCTTTGGAGGAAGGAGAGCCTCTTTTTGATGAATTCCTGTCCGAGCAGGATGGCGTTGATTTCAACACATTGCTTCAGAATATGAAGAACGAGTTCCTGAAGACGTTGAACCTCTCTGACATTCCTCTGCATGAATCAGCCAAAGTGGACCCACCAGAGTACATGCTAGAGCTGTACAACAAGTTTGCCACTGACAGGACATCTATGCCTTCTGCAAATATCATTAGGAGCTTCAAAAATGAAGGTAAGATATCTCTAGAAATGGTCACCCTTGTAGTCAACGTGAAGTATACACCTATAGTCAACCAGGCATTGAGCACACAATAGGGAGTAAAGGCCTTTCAGTGAGAGCACTGTTAGCAACAGACAATTAATACTGCTTGTACTTATGTCACTTGCTATGAGATGGACCCCTTGTCCTTTGCTTTTGAGATTGCAAGTTTTCAGGGGAACATGATATTCCTCTAGAGTTTAAGAGTATAATTTGAGCACATTGTTTTCATTATCCCCAGAATGACACTTGTTGGTTGTTATTATCTGCCTGATTTTCAAATGGAAACCCTTAGCATTATTTGAATTTAAGGCAAGAAATCATTTTACATACCGTTCAAAGTTGCAGTGTTTTCTGATTGTGAGCGTAACAAAATGTGGATTTCTGTTAATAGCCCCTTGCTTTTGATCCTCATGGGATTTGTACCATTTTCTTCCTTTGATATCTGAGCACGGCCCAGCCAATACGTAGAATTTTATATCACACAACTTTTTTTCTTTTTCTTTTTCTTTCTTTTTTTTTTTTTTTTTTGGAGAAATAGGATATTTCATATTAAAAAATATTAAAAAAACCCAAACACCTGACATAGTTCCCTGTGTTTCTGCTTCAACATTTCCCCCTCATTTCAGCAAAGATAGACTTCAGTGATAACGTCCAACCATTTCCTAACAGTCGTTTGCTCCAATGTGGGATTTATGTTAAAAACGTTTTTCAACCAATCGTTTTCAAATGCCAGTCATTCCACTTGGCAACTACAAGTGCTTCCATTCTTTTTAGCTCTTTAGAGATAAGTGAAACTATTCAAATTGCTGCAAGACTTCTCCACACTACCCTGATTAACGTATAATGGCCATTATTGCATTTTTTATCACTCTGCTCAGTCCTGCCAGGCCTGGATACTCTTTGTTGGCAATGTGTTTCTGCTTTGTAGAGGCACTGCTTTGTGATTTAAATCTCCTTTACATATCCTTTCCTCCAGAGTGGGAGAATTTATTGAATGGTTGATAGCAAACCAGTTAGACCCATGGGTGAACTGTTGCTCATCTCAATATGAAGACACATGCAGGAATGCCTGTTGTTCTTTTCTCATTGTGCACTACGCAGGAGAAATGAACACGATGAAATCTTTTGGGTACACCATGCCAACCAATAAAATACAGTATGGTTCAGTGACATAAATCTGGAATCATTCCACTGGCAAAATGGGCAAAAACGGAACAAACTGAGCTTTTTGCTGGTACTAAGAGCAGGGTTCACTGCTCTGTGCCCTTCTGTGTGATGTTCCATCTTCTCTTCTTCATCACTGCAAAAATTCTTTACTGGGGTAGGGCAAATTTGGTGTAACTTTCCGTCAATTTAGTTTTTCTCTCACATCTGCTCTCCCAAACAGCAAGTTACTAAATGGGACTACTGATGTTAACACAGCTTCACAAGCACATGATTATACAATTGTTTGGGTTTTTGTTTTGTTTTTTTTTTTTTAATGTCCTTAAAATCCATGAAATGAAGAATCAGCCACTTCATGCCAAAAACACTCATTTTAACATAGAAATTAATTACATGTAGCCTTCAAGGCAGTAGAAACAGACTTTTTTTTGCTCACCTGAAAATTGCTGGTAAAGGTAGTTTCATTGCTATTCATTAAGCCCTTCATTAAGTTTTTAATTGCTATAAAGATATAATAGAAATGTAAAGTCAGGCACAGCTGGAAGTAGGTCTGAGTATAATGCATCTATTGCAAAGAGAACTGCAGTGTTCTATCAGTGAAGGTCCTCAGGGAAATTTCTATTTTCCTATGGATTTCAGATCACCCTTCCTGACCCTGCCGGGGATGTACTGGTAGCATCTCAGCCCGTGGACTTCGTAGTTGAAGTGCAAAGTCACATCTTGACTTAGAAATGAATGCTTTTCTTGCCCTGTTAGTGGTGACCCAGCTTGTTACGTATCATATAGCCACGGTGTAGTGAATTCCTTGTGCCTGTTTTCTGAATGGTCGGGTGATATTTCTCCATTCCACTGGTATCTGTAATGACAGCAGACTTGTAGAATCATAGAATCATTAAGGCTGGAGAAGACCACTCAGATCATGGTTAAGCATCCCTGTACTTGGATAGCGTTGTTCTTCACCTCTCAGCACGCCTATGCTGGTGCTATATGGAATATAATCAGCTCCCATCCTATCAATGGATGGGTAGGGAGATGCAAGATTCTCATTTTTTAATTTCTGTATTGATGGAATTGCTAAAGCAGAAAAAAGAATTAGAAAAAAAAAAGAAGACAGGTGCCTCAAAACCCTCTTCATGGTGGTAGGAAAATTCACATGCTTAAGCGAGCTGCTTGCTTAAGTGCATTGATGGAGTTTGGCCAATGCTTGCAGTTTAATCAGTGTCCCTTTTCTACAAAGATACCAAAATTGGAGGAGTCAGAGACGAAGGTAATAACAGCTCCCAAGCAGTTTGCTTCTGCAGAGACTTTTACATGTAGTCTCCATGTCTAAATCTGTCTTCTAAGTAGACAGCATAGTAATTCAGTAACAAATATGCAATCATTAGCTAAGATTCCTACGTTGAACAAGGAAATGCATATTGCTATGTATAAACAAGCAACGCAGGCAGGACAGACAGCCTGAACGACAAGCAGATACTGTGTGCTGCTTATATGTTTTATTAACCAAAGCTGCCAATAGTGCCTGAGTACAGCTGACTGCTCGCTTGAAACTCGTTGACTCTGTGGCAACAATTCCTACTGATTGATGGTTCACGCTGGATGTTCACTGCCTGCTCTTCCTAACCTGGAGCCTTTACAGCTTCCCAGGCAACTTTTCCTCCTGTCACGCTTGGTCCTCTGCACTGCTGAGTATGTTTCAGCGGGAGGAAATACTTGCTAGCAGGAAAACACACAGCAGGCTCAGATAGAGACCGTTATTCTTGCATATGCAGCTTATGTGCCATCAATCTCACGTTCACTCTGGTGCCGTATCTTTCTTCCCTTCCTTTGCTACACTGTTTTTGTCGCATTTTTAAAACAATTACTGAGAAGCTATTTCATTTGGGTATTAGACTACACATTTTTAACAGGTGGTCCTTCCAGGTGATTAGGAAGCCCTTGAAGCCATGAAAGCAGTAAGAAAACCCACAAGTCCAGATTTACAGTCTTTATTTTATGTGGGATCTAACTGTCCTTAGATATCTATAATAAAGCTGTGGGGTTTTTTTCAAGGACAATTGAGAAAACACTCTCCTGAAACTGCTGGACTGAAACCACGCAATGTAAAACATGTCAGATGAACTTCAGTGCATGTGTTACTGGATATACTGACCCTTCTAAAATATCTCATCTTTGTTATTTCCAGACCTTGCTTCCCACCCCGTTGGTGTCATAGGAGTTCGGAAATACCCCCTTCTGTTCAATGTCTCCATCCCTCACCATGAAGAAATCACCATGGCGGAGTTGAGGCTCTACACCTTGGTGGAGAGGGACCAAATGCTTTATGACGGGCTCGACCGGAAGGTCACCATTTTTGAAGTGCTGGAAAATGACCATATGGGGGTAGGAGAAGAAAGAAAGATCGTGGCGCTGGCATCCAGACAGATCTATGGCACAAGCAGCGAGTGGGAGAGCTTTGAGGTGACTGAAGCCATCAGGCGTTGGCGAAGGGCAGGGTTGACCACGCACCGGCTGGAGGTTCACATTGAGAGCAGAGAAGGGGAGGAGCAGAATGGAGAAGGGAAACTCGATATCGACATCAACTCTGAGGCTAAGCACGTGCCCCTGTTGATTGTGTTCTCTGACGACCAAAGCAATGATAAGAAAGAGGAGAAGCAAGAGCTGAACGAAATGATAGACCACGAGCAGCTCCTGGACTTGGAGAACCTGGAGGTTGGCAATTTCCACGGACACCCTGGTGAGGAGGCTCTGCTCCAGATGCGTTCCAACATCATTTATGACTCTACTGCTCGAATCCGAAGGAACGCAAAAGGCAACTACTGCAAAAAGACTCCACTCTACATAGATTTCAAGGAGATTGGCTGGGATTCCTGGATCATCGCTCCAGCAGGATATGAAGCTTATGAGTGCCATGGAGTATGCGCCTACCCCTTAACAGAACACGTCACCCCAACAAAACATGCCATTGTTCAGACTTTGGTTCACTTGAAGAATCCCCAGAAAGCCTCCAAGGCCTGCTGCGTGCCCACCAAACTCGATCCTATCTCAATTCTCTACATGGATGCAGGGGTGGTCACCTACAAGTTCAAATACGAAGGCATGGTGGTATCAGAGTGTGGCTGCAGATAGTAGCAGGGAACACATGCACAGGGGAGTGCACAAGGGAAGTATTTAATGATTCAGTCTGTAAATTTGTACATTTCGGATTTCCTATTTAATGAGGTTATTTAATGAGGCATGTACAGATAATTGTATGTTTCCTGTCATGGGGAATGGGCAAGTCATATGACCGTAGGGAATGTATATTTTGTTCCATTGCTTGCTTCTTGCTATTCTGTTCCAATTATGACTGTCTCTCTTCGTACCTGAGCATAGAGCAGATCACTGGATTGTTTGGGTGAGCTCTTCATGCCAGAAGGGGCACATTCAAATTCACAGGAATAAAGGCATCTTTTTGTGCTTTATAAATGGTGGTTGGCATCTGTAGGGATTTCCAGAGCAACCGAAGCTACAGGCAATACACACCTAGATTGCTCAGTTGTGTGTAAAATCTTTATAAAGATCTTTACATGCTCAGATTCCCAACAAACCTCAGGCTCCAATGTCACTAAGAGAAAAGATTTAGAATGGTACCAGTTTATACCAGCTCAGAAACTGGTCCCCCCCCAGCCAGTCCAGTAAGCTACGTCCCATACATCCACATAACCCAATTCAAATGGCTGAGTAGTGTTGCATTTAGTCTGCATAGAAATAGACAGAAAAGGAAACCCCCTTGCGCCAGCTAGATAGAGAGGATCTTTCCTTTATGTATGTGCTGAAGTTGTCAATTCATAAAGGTACTGCCCCCCCCCCCCCCCCTTAAATGATATATAATGAAGTCACATGCCATGTTTCCGCCACTCTTCTGCAACAAATCGCACTGATAAGAAGGTGTCGGAGCTGAGAAACAATAGACCCGTCACTTTATTTATACTAAGCTGCAAATTTGTCAGATTCTTGGGAAAGTGTAAGTGACGCTGACTCTTTTAGCCTGTACCAGAGCCTACTGTACTATCCCTGCATCTGTTTTACGCTTTTAAGGGAAAGTTATCTTCACTGGAAGTGATAAGGGCCTTTGAAAGAATCACTCTAACACTTCATGGGAATGAACACAAAAGACTTTATCACGCACCAACTAAAACCAGTCTCACCTATTTTCACACATACTCTTCTGTGCTTCCCATAATTTATTGACCTATTTATTGACTGCCTGCCTTTGTAATATAATGTAGAATACAGAATGTTTTATTTTTGTGCTTGTATGTAACCCCACTTGGATAAAACCTTGTACCGACCCTACTGGATGTGGAGTCTCTCTGTTGAGTTGTGCCGTATGGAGATTGGGATTGAGAATGTTTTTCTGCCATAGATACTTGTAAATACTGTCCCCCATAGCTATCTCCATTGCTTAGAGAACTGTTCACCCTAGTGATTTATTACACAGCATTCTGGAGAGCGTATGGTGTTGCCCAATCTATGACCACTGTGTGGTTCCCAGTAGCAAGTTGGGCCGTGGGTCTGCGTTGCTTCACTCCTCCCGACGTCACTGGCACTGCTCACAGGCCTTTCCCTACAGCCACACTGCAATCTCAGCCTGTCCTTAGTGGCACGTTGCAGGAATTCACGGGAGGTGTGATATCTCCCTCTGCTGACATGAACCTCCGTGGCCAACGGTTGAAGTGTCACCATGCAAATCCTTTCAAAACCAACCGCAATTCTTATGAAGCCATTTGCCAAGACAAACCATTCACCTTGTTAGGAGCGATAATCCAGCATTAGGGAGATAATCCGACATTTGCTTTTATCAGCTCTTTTCTGCAACTCTTCCTGTGGCGGTGATCTACCCAACATGCTTCTTCACTGCTGTCCTTTATCAAACAGCACTAACACGTCTGCTCACCAATTAAGAGGATCTATGCCTTAGAAACAATATATGACCCAATAGAACCACCCACTACCATTACACATTTCCAAGTGACCACACAGCACATCAGAGTGGCTGCCTTCGCACTCTCTTATTGTTCTAATAGAGGACATGAGATACAAGAGTACTGCAGTGCTAGTGTGGGTAGCCACGTAGTTCTAACAGTAATTAAACCTGCACGTACGGATACTCACAAGTAGAAATCAGCAGATATATCTACAGTACCTATGTAGGATTACATGCCAGCCCATCTGTTGGTATTAGCAACTTTTCTTTGTAATAAAACAAGCATGGATTGGACAAGATGACCTTTGAAGGTCCCTTCTAACTCAAATGATTCCATGATTGGGGATTTCAGACAGAATTTGTGATGAAAACTGGTAAAGCATGAGATGTACCCAGGTAATATGTTATTTCAAGAGAAAACTAAGCATCTCTTGAATCCTTCAGCTGCAACTATGCTTTTCAAAACTGGATATAAGAACTACTGAGAACAGTATTTCATTTATTAATACGTGCCTGTTAGGATTGCATTCCTGCTTTGTTAGCAAAACCTTACCTTGACTTTACCTTTGAAAATAAACAGGCAAAGACATTTGCTGGAGTTAGACAGCAGAGACCAAGCAAAATAGCACAGAAAAGTTGGAAGAGTTGTTTAATAAAGTGTTTTCCTTAAGTAGTAAATTAAGGCTGCAAAGTCAGAAGTGCTCGGCTTTCAACACACCTGTCCATACAGATATGACACTCACAAATAACATGGTGAGAGCATGACAAGAGCCAGTGCTATCAAGCTGTACGTGCTGGGGAAGTCGGTGACAAGTCCCTGAGAGAGTATTCTAGTGCATGCTTTCTTTTTCTTTGTTTCTTTACTCTTTCCTTCCTCCTCCTGTTCATCCACATTAACACCATGACTTCTGATTCTAAAAGAGTTTATTTTTCACATTAAGCAGTAATGTGCTTTTCCTTTCATTTATGATCTATATAATACTGATATCATCCCTATCTTAAGCTCTCCACCTGTAAACCCAAACTTCTTCAACATTTTCGTGACTATTTTAACCCTATAACTCTTCCCAACACCCATTGACCTTTGGAGCACCTTTGGAGCCAAAGTCATGAGGTTAAATCTCCCCAAAACTGAGGTCACTTAGGAAAAACCATCTCCCAAAGCAAACAAAAGCTGTAGCCAAAGCCTACTCCCATCTTCTTCTCCCTACCTCCAGGTACTGCACTGTCCATCGTGCTTCCATTGGCGTTATGGTGTTTGGATTACCTACCAGCATAATGGAGGGGACTCAGTGAAGTATTTTTCTGACCTCAGCACCGAGTCAAACCCCAACAAAATCTATCACTTATTTTTTAAAAAAAACCAACAAAACAGAACCAAACAATATTAAAAAAAAATAAATAAAAAATAAAAAGGATTTCCTGGCACTTGAACATCTGCTTCAAGAATTTGAAAAACTACAGCCCAGGGTTAATTTAAACTTCCTTATAACCCAGTTCAATGTTTGGAGTGCAAACACTGTTAATAGGATGGGAACTGGGGTGGTGGTGAGTTGCTTACTATGCTGGGAAACAAAGCCAGAACGAAACTAGCTTGAGATAGAGGTTTTGTTTATATTGCTGACCCATCTGTCTTCATTAATGCTCTATTTACAGGAAAAGTTACAAAATTAGCTTCTGCTCCTTCTTCAATTACAACAGCAACAAATAAAGGCAGAATGGCTTGTTTGCCCTCGACTAAAAATGGAAATTCTTATCGACACCCCTTGGAAGAAGAAGTTTATTATATGGAGCATATTATTGTAGAATATTAGGGTTAGGCTCAGGCATTTTGGATGGAGCTGTGCATTTCTGGCACAGGCAATATCAGGAGTGAAGAGTGGTCAAGGAAGTGGTATTGCTGAGGAAAGCCACAACGGTTGGCCCATGCTTTGCCCTAAACATCTAAGACCAAGGTAGAAATAATGTGGTTTTTCTCTCATTTCTGGAGTGTAGATGCCTAAATGCAGACAGATGAAAGCCCAGATGCACACACGCTGAACCTCCTTCAGCCAAAATGAAGCCAATTTGTGGCCACAAGCTAGCAAGCTGCCATGCAAAGCACTCACGGCATTGGCACAGCCATAACCCAATGAAGATTTGAGTTTGTGTCCTAAAATCCCTGGGCATTTCCTAATGAAAACGGACTATCAAACCTACTGCTGTGTTGAGCTTTCTGAAAATCATCTTCACAATGAAAAGATAAAACCACAGGGGTTGGAAGTCAATGATTTTTAAGGTCCCTTCCAACCTAAGCCATTCTGTGATGGGTTGACAGTTGAACTTGATGATCTTAGTGGCGTTTTCCAACCTTAATGATTCTACGATTCAAGGTTTTCACTCCCAGCCCAATGAAATAGAGACATGCATGAAAACAAAACAAAACAAACAAACAAAAAAACGACAAAGAAAGCAGAGATCCTCCCTTTCTGCAAAGCATAAAGCCAGTAATTTCCAGTGGGCAGGCAGGTTTGTCAGGGTTACATCTCACCTGTACTTCCCTATAGAAGGAGAAGCTTCCAAATGACCTCAAGACCTTGGGAAGAAATCCAGCTGTTGAGGGCCCTGCCTCACTTTCCTTCATCCACCCATTGCCTTGCTCTTCCTCATGACCCCCAACACTGCCCACCCACTTTTGCTCAGACCAGACACGTGTTTCCTAAGGCTGCACTGTTGCAAGCTGTTCCTTGGGGATTAGGACGTGAGGCACGTACTGTGTCTGCTGTGCGTGCACAGGAGCATCTTGCTGGGGAAACATAACCAAAAGTGGTGGAGGGAGCAGCTGTTAGAGTTACTGCTGCTTTTCCTGGATGGAAATAGAGGAAAAAGTCCACCTTTTGATACCCTTGTCAAGAAGATAAATAGTGGACTGCAACACGCGCTGAGGTCCTGCTAAGAGCTCCTGCAGCAACAAAGCACATTTGCTTTCAGGTGCATGCTAGGTGCATGCCTACTGACTCTACTGCCTCACTTTGGGCATCAGTGAAAGCAGAATTTCAGCCAGTAACGATCTGTGAAATTTTCTGCATCCAGCCCCATCCACTGTGCAGACTGCTAACAAAACCCTTCAGGATACGGCTGCATTACTCCTACAAATGGAGCTACTTTTTGGAAAGGGCAAAGTCAGAAAATACAGAATAGACTTGTTATTGTATGCAATTGTAATAATCTATCACCAGTGGGTGATAAATCACATCCAACTAAATGAGCTTACATTGGGAATAGGAAATCAGCATGTTTGTTTAACACTTCTGGATATGTGCCCACCATGATTCT
Organism: Alectoris magna; assembly: GCA_030625065.1. Taxonomy (NCBI): domain Eukaryota; kingdom Metazoa; phylum Chordata; class Aves; order Galliformes; family Phasianidae; genus Alectoris; species Alectoris magna. The sequence goes on from CM060587.1 coordinate 1,791,445, forward strand.
GTGTGCAAGGCAAATTGATCAGCCCCCCAGCTCAGCACTGCAAGGGTTTTGCGGGACCTTTGATTGCAGTTTTTAAGTAAACAAAGGAAATATGGGGGATAAAAGCAATCAACATGGTTGCAATAAAGGAAATGATATGAGAGGAATGGATTTCCGTGACACAGAGCAATGCTTCTGGAAAAGAAGTGCATTCTTTTTTTTCCTCCCTAGCTCCAAATACTACTCATTTTCTATGAGATAGAACCAACGAAAACGATATGCAGTGTTTTATTTTAAAGGAGCAGATGCATACCGTGAATCCAACATCAGCACAACCACATTTTGCAGGAGCTGCTGCCCGCAGTGACTTTGGGCCAAGGGATGCTCAACGCGATGCGGAGCTCCCCAACGTCCTTCAGCTCCGTGTGGCTGATGCTGTCCAGGATGGTGCTGAAAAGATACGTGTGAAGTGAGAAGGTTTAAACACAGGGTGGTCCCTGGAATCAAGCATGGCTTGCTAACTAGCAACAGAGGCTAAACAACAACCCAACCTTCCATAGCGCACAGGTTTATGTTGGCTTTGCTATAGCAACTCCTTATCGCCCCGGAGATTAGAGCATTTCAGATCAGTTGCTGTGAGATTTGGTGGAATCCATTTCCTGAGCTGTCACCACTGGGCTAATCAGGCAGAGTTGAAATGCAAAGGTGGGAAAACAAAACTAATTGTCGTGCAATACTGAATATGCTTTTGCAATTGCCTGATTTTAGATGTTTGGCTTGGGATGCGTAGAGCCCTATCGCCTGAACTGCAACCCAGCTGAGCTGTAAGAAGAGCGAATATCTTACTGTAGGAAAAATGATTCCTTTCTAGCATTTCTACTTATTGTTATTATTATTGCTTGTCATGTTTGCTTTGCACCAGATCTACCCTAGGACATCCCAATTTAAACTCCCCCCAATATGGGAGTGGGGGTCCGTGGGAAGATGAAACACATTAGGGGACCCAAGGGCTGATCCAGCAGTGGAGACATTGCAGTGGTTTATTTTGGCTTACACCAGCTGGTTACTGCTGGAGTAGGCACAAAGTTGCACGGCGCCATTCCAGTCCAAACTCCTATTCAGAATTTCATTTATAAGCTTGCACCAATTTTGAAATCATTCTTGCTGGAAAAGCAGTGACACAATCAGCTTTCTCCCTGGGATTTCTCCAGCTTGCCTTGCTGTTTTTCACTCTCCTTTGCCAATCAATGGCTGACAACAGATTCTGCCTAATAATATAGATTGCACGTCTTGTGCTTCCTCTGTCCACCCTAATTAGTGCAATAGAGATAAGCAATGTGCCCTGAGCTGCAAACTAACAGGCTGTGCTTAGCTGGGCATGCATCCTCCAGTACAGCCTGGGGAGGCTAACGAGGTCCAGGACAGGCAGGAAGGGTTGTCTGGCAAGTCTGGCAATCTAGTTATTATCCCAAATATTTATAGAAGATGTTGGGATCCAAGACTCCCAAGTCTGGCTCTGCTTCTGTGTGCTGCAAACATTTTCAAAGACTTCATTGTTGGAAAACAAAAATCTGTGGCCCCAATAGCTTGACTTCCATCAAGGCAGAAGATCTCATTATTTTGACTCAAACGTTGAGCATTGAGTCATCTGCTGCAAACTTCTTTGCCTTTCCTGGCCAAGGCATTGCAAGACTTGCACTGGTGCAGGCTCAGCTTAATGGCAATGGGCTCCTTGCTCACTGGTATCCAAAATAAAATAGGGTCATAGATTCATAGAATGGCTTTGGTTGGCAGGGACCTTAAATGGATGGACTGCTATGGTATGTGGAATGTCAAGAAAAAGCATTCTGATCACTTGAGCCTGACGTCAGTGTCCTAAAAAGACAGTGTAGATGCCCGTGGCTCCATGTGTTGATGGGATGCCAGGGGGCTTTGCCTCAGGCAGTGCTCCTGCATGGGATTTCTGAGCATCCTAATATAATGGAACAGCAACTCTTCTATGATTGTATTTCTAAAAGCAATTCTGCTTGCCACTATTAGCAAAGCTTTATATTTGAGTGAGCAGAAGCAAGTCAGAGTGGATGACAGCAATTTAATCTCCTGGAGCTTTTTTGTAACTTCTTGTTCCATCCTTGACCCTAAGCCAACTCCTCCCCACTGCCAGCTAGGGGAAAGATCCAGTCCCATCGCGACAATGATTTTCTAAGCCTGTATACTATGCAGCCTGTAAGTGCTGTTTATCCACATTTCAGACTTGTTCGTGCTGGATAGGAACAAGGCAGTGAGAGAGAAGGATTCTCCCACTCCACCTGTGTGTGTGGAAGCACCACAGTTTCCATGCACGGTTGACTTTTTGCTCACAGGTATTGCTTGAAGCTGTTGTGTTGGGAACAGCTCTAGGAATGTGGATACCCATCCCCAGAGGTGCTCAAGGCCAGGCTGGGTGGGGCAACCTGATCAGGTGCCAGATTTAGTGGTTGGCAACCCAGCTCATGGCAGTGGGGTTGGAACTGGAGGATCTTTGAGGTCCCTTCTAAACCAAGTCATTCAGTGATTCCATTTTTCCTATGATTCTAACTGTCCTTGGGGTGCTTGGTCCTTGTCACGGAGCTGAGGAAGGAAACAAGGCAACACTACTGTGGAAAGCAAACAATTTGACCTCTCACATGCTTGGGAAGCAGATGCCAAACCAATCGCAACTTCTTTAACACGAGGTCAAAGCCTGTCCCCACCTCTCTGGCTGCTTCCAAAATGCTCTCATTTGGAAATATCTCCCTGGACGTGGCAAACAGCATCACGGACAGCTGACGATGTTAAAGGAACGTCCCTCTGTTCCCAGTTCCTGTTATCAGTGCGTGGTGTGAAGAGGGCTGAAATCTCACATTGTGTTTTTACATGCGATAAAGCAAATTTTCAGAAGGTGTTGATGGCACCTAGGCTCCCTTTTGGGCAGGGCTATGCATGAAAAATGGCTTTTTTGGAAGCCTCCTCACACAGTGGGCTCAGGGGTAAATAAGCTGCCTCCTTGCTGAGCTCTCTGCTTATTGGGGTTTTCATCTCGGTGGATTTGCTGTGTGCTGAAGGTTGAGCCCAGCAGTTAGGAAAACTGCACCAAATTCATATCACCCAAGCTGTGTATTTGGCTGAAATTAAGAGCTGGCTTCTTAAAATCAGCTTGCTTTGGGGGTATCTTTTACGTGCAGGAAGGACGTACATTGCTCTTTCATTCCTGAGGAGAACAACATGTTCTCTCTGCTTTCCTTTCCTTTGCACAAGCCATCCTAAAGAATGGCTGGACATATTTCCCACGCATCTACCTCGCCTCCCGTCGCAACTTGCTGTTTTCTGCAGTAGCCAAGCTAAAAAAGGAAAGTTACTATCATGCTAAAAATGTGATTTCAATAAAATATGAGAGGACAAGTCAGCATAAGCGTGACCTCCATGGGATCCAGCAGGAAGAGTGTGGGAAGGATAATTTTACTTTCTTGCCTCTCACGCCTACTAAATGCCAGGATACAACCAGGTGAATTACTAAATGAATGCAATAAGCGCCAAAGAAAAGCAGAACGGATTTTTGCTGTAGTGCAAAGAATGCTGGACAATGAGAACAGGGCTAAAATATGTCATAGAAGATGTCACTTCTCTGCTCCATGATGCATGATATAGGAAAAAATACTTCAGAAAGAGTGGTGATGCATTGGCACTTGCTGCCCAGGGAAGTGGTGGAGATGTGACACCTTGGGGACAAGGTTAGTGGGCACAGTGGGGATGGGTTGGGTTGGACTTGGGGATATTAGAGGTCTTTTCCAACCTTTATGATTTTATCATTTAGAAAATTGAGGTGCATTCGGATCTGTGGGTTTAGTTGCTATAATTTGGAAGTCTCTTTCTTACAGAGAAAGAAAAATCCCATGGCTGTTTTGTAGGTTATGTTACAAGCTCTCCCATCGCCTTGTAGGGGATGCTCTTATGCCTTGTGGCTGTGCAACGTGATGGCTAAAGGGGTGAAACAGCCTTTTGGTGATGCATCTTTCTAACTCTGTGATGCCCAGGACAAGACTGATCTGCGTGCAGGGATTATTATTTATTCTCTTGTAAATAAAAATAATGCATTTTTATGTGACAGCAGAAGCTCTGAAACATAGTTCATACATCAGTCAGTTTTCGGAAGCCTCATGTGCTGGTGTCTACAGCAAAAGATCTGGAAGTGCATTACATTCAGAGCAGGACTTGAGCATGGCCAACGTTCAGGCTTTGAGTGGAGGGACGTACCCACGGGGCTGTAAAGTTTCTATACATCAGTCATGGGCAGACCCATGCTTCTCTAAGCCCATTGCTATCTCTCTCTCCAAAAAAAAAACCACCAACCCACCAACAAGCCAAAACACTTCCTTTTCTTAAAAAGGAAAACCCTCTTTATCCCACAGAACCCAGGAGCACCATCAGCTCACATGATGCCCATGCTGCTCCCAGAAGCTGCTCGCTCCCTCCACGCACTTGGGAATTTCCAGACCACCTGACCTCCATTGGAAAGTCTATCTTTTAAATATGACCACTATAAACACTCCACATTTTAATGGGCAGAATATCTTCAAAGAAGTTACTCTGCTCCTCAGAAACAGCTGTGGTTTGATAGAGGTTATTTTGCCTATCTGCAGCGGAAATGGAGGAATGCGCAGTTTATACTAAATTAAAGTGCACTTGTCCTAATCGCAGCCTTCTGAGCTGCAGCCAAGCCTTCCCACGTCATCACACTCCGCTGTGGGCCGTGGAGGAACTATTTGCCTCTTCACACTTTTGATCTGCACGGAAAAGAGCGTGTGGCATTTCCAGCCCAGATGCTCACAATGTTTCTCCTGGACCTGATGGAGAAACATCTCCGTAAATGACTCGTGATTGGATCACAGAATCAGGAATGTTGGAAAAGACCTCGAAGATCATCTGGTCCAACCGTCAACCCACCCCATCATGCCATTGACCACGTCCCTCACTGCCACATCTCCATGGTTCTTGAGCACCTCCAGGGATGGTGACTCCACCACCTCCCTGGGCAGCTGTGCCAGCGCATTACCACACTTCCTGACAAGAAATGTTCCTGATATCCAAACCAAACCTCCCTCAGCACAACTTAAGGCCATCACCTCTCATCCTATCACTGTTATCTGGGAGCAGGAGCCAATCCCCTCCTCACCACCACCTCCTTTCAGGAAGTTGTAGGGAGCAATAAGGCCTCCCCTGAGTTTCCTCTTCTCCAGGCTAAACAATCCCATTTCCCATCTTAACAAGCTCTCTGTAAAGGTAAAATATTATTTAAATGCTGAAGTAGCACTCCTGAAGTCATCTGAAATCTCATTGAAAAGAATGGGAGTGAGCTGCTCTGTGGGCTGAAGGTACTTTCCAACCCAAACCCTTCTGTGATTCCATGATTTCTGAATTACTGAGTTTCAGAGCTGAAACGTGTTGATCAGATGGTTCACAGCAGGGTCAAAGGACCTTATCTATGGGTTGGTTTGCACTGGGCACCCTCCATTGCGAGGTGAGCACTGTGATTTTGCAGCACCTCCATGCATGAATTACTTGAGTTGGGCAATGAGAGGCTTTATAACCCATGGGGACCCTAAGGCAAGGAAACCATGCAGAGTCTGAGTTTATCATGGGAACGTCCTGTTTATGGGTCAGGCTCCTAAACGCAGCTCAAACCTTACACACATTTCCTTTACCTGGATTTTCCAACTATGGCTGAGCAAGCACAGATTCAATACATGCACTGTGTCTGAGCTTGAGCCTAAGGAGTTGTCAGCTTTAGGGCTACAGAACTCCCCCACAGCAAGTGCTATATACCCAATATTGACTTATTCTCTATGAACACTTTCCCACTCCCATCTTTCTCTTTTCACAGTCTCTTCTGCATCTCTTTCTTTCACCAGTCCTTTTTTTTCTCAGTGCAGACCTATGCCAAGCAGGTCTGCAGCCTATCTCGAGCTGAACTTTCACTTCAAGTCCTCAGTCACAGCAATGTTTGCATTAACTCCATCGTGCTTGGCACAGAAGAGTGCATTTAGTCCTACGTTTGTTGAAAACTGCTGATCCCCTTTCTGTGCCCACAGAGGCTGGGCTGAGGCTGTGTGTTGTGGGTCACCCTTCTGAACATCAGTGAGTGAAAGGTTTCAGGGTCTTGTTCTATTTTTCCTACACCAAAAGCTTCAGCAGCATCATGGTGACTCATTGGCAGGCAGTGCGAAAGCAAGCAGCCAAAGCAACACGTTTACAGTTAGCCATGTTGATTAGTCCTCATGCCAATGGCAGCAAGTGATGGGCAGAGACCCAGCGTCATCACTGGGTTGCAAACCCAGGTTTCCACCAAGATGGCCAAGAGAATCCTAATGAAATAATGAAAGAGAGAGAGCTCCGTGTATGGGTGCGTGAAACTCCAAAGCCTCGACAGTAACCATGCTGGGTTGATACACACATGGCTGGAAGGGTCAGCAAGTTAAAATAACTGAAGAGCAATTTAACTGAAGAAGTTGTTGTGATTTCACAGCTGGAGCCTCGATATCGATGAGTCTTGCACAGCACAACAAGGGATGGGGCACGAGGTTTCTTGACGGACCCAACGAGCTGTCTGGGCTTCTCTTGCTCTATAAGAGCAATAACCAAGTGCGTGTGTTGATGCAAATATCTTGGTTGTGTCGCTGACAGCATTTGCATCCCGACATCCAGGCATGCTGTGAGACTGTGCCACCCAAGACCCTGGAGGTTTTCCATCTCCCCAGCTCCAGGATTTAGGGATGCTCTGTTCCACTCAGAAGCACTGCTGGTGTCTCCAATACAGAGCCAGCTGGCTGGCAGGAAGGACTCTTGTTGCTTTGGGTTCTTGGGTTTTTTTGTGCAAGATATTCTGACTGAGCAGCAAGAGGTATTGGCCTGTTCTACAGGTAACTTGAGCAGCTGAAAGAGGACTTGAAAAAACACACAAGAAAAAGCTAAACAGTATTTTGGAAATTTCCTATTTCAGAGCATAAACCAGCCTCTAAATTCCAGGCTCCCTCCTCCGCACAAGCCCACAGCCGGTCGCAGGGCATTGGACAACACAAGTCCCTGACTCTGGTCCTGCTTGGCAATTCCTTTGGATTCGTGCAGCTGCATTTTATGTTTGTGCACAGCTGGATGTCTTCTCCTAGTTGGTTTTGGCATCGCTTTTGCTCCTGGATTTAGCAATGGTTTTTATCTCCTCCTCAAGCATCTTGTTTTTCTTCTCCAAGTCCTCCTGCAAGTGCTCCATGTTCTTCAGCTTCAGCTCCAGCTCCTCTGACTTCTTCTTCTCCCTCTCAATGTCCTGGTTCAGCCTCACCACTTTGGCCCAAACGTCGTAGTTTTCCTTCTCAAGGCTGCAGAGAGAAACAGAAAGCAAAAGGTTTGGAGTAGAAGAGAGCTGAGAAGTGAGCGTTTGACCCTCCAGGACTCTCTGACCTCCGCGTTGTTAAGCAGTAAATCAAGCTGGATGTGCTGTCCTAATCCCCTGATCATCACCGGGTGCATCACAGTGCAATAAATCAACATCTGTGGTACATTATGATATGATAATAGTATGTGAAGCTGTTGTAACAGTGATGGCTACAACCACTGGATGCAGTAATAATACTGCCATTGAATTCTGGATAGTGCAATAAGGGTGGTAAGGCACTGGCACAGGTTGTCCAGAGATGTGGTGGATGCCCATCCTGGGAGACACCCAAAGTCAGGCTGGACATGGCACTGAGCACCTGATCAAGTTGTGGGTGTCCCTGTTCATTGCAGAGGAGTTGGAGTAGATGCCCTTTTAGGGTCCCTTCCAACTCAAACACTCCTATGGTTCTATGACAGTATAATTATGATATAATTAGAACTATAGAGTGTTAACAATGCAGTAACACACTACTAAGTCATGAGAGCACAGCACACGAGAGTTGAATTTGAGATAATGTACTATAATGCTGTATTTTATCATTAGTCATTGCTATTTTATCCTGTAGAGCATTACAGGTAAGTAATCCTATGCAGTTCTGCTGCTGCCATAAAGATGTCATCAACCTTCAGAGCAGCGCCCAGCAGCACGTTACCTTTTAATTTGCTCCTCGTAGGTCTCTTTTTGCACATCCATTTCTCTCTGCAGCTTCAGGACCATGCTTTGCAGGGACTCCTTGCTCTCTGGAGCAGGCTGGAACACCTCGGAGGGGCTGCTGGCAGGGCTGGTTGGCTCCTGGGGTTGATGGCAGGGGCTGGGGCAGGGCTGGAATTCCTTATCGGAGCAGCTGCTGGCAGGACTGGGGCTGGAGCTGCTGCTTTCCACATGGGAGGTGGGCACGTTGTCATAAGTTGAAGCCCGGTGAAGGTCGAGCAGCTTGAAAAGATCATGAGATAACGTTCTCTTATGTCCTTCAGCGAGCACAGAACGTGGGTTGCTCTGAGTGGAGCCTTTCCAAAAGTCATTGTTAAATACATCGTTCCTGTCATTGCTGCCTTTCTCCCCTGGAGATGTAGCAGTCAGGAAGGATTTTCTGTTAGGTAAAGTCTGAGTCCTTTTCCTTGCTTGCATTTTCCACATTCCCAGTGTATCTTTGGATGGCTGCACGCCAGTATCTTCGCTGGGTGCACTTGAGCTCACAGCCAGCCCAGGAGCACGGCTGGCACTTGGGTTGTCTTTCTGCAAAACAGAGTGGTAGCATTAGGACTGTCTCATTTCGCTCGTGGGCAGTGACTGCAGAGACCACAGTCTTGACAAAGGGCATGTTGACTCATGCTAACAGGAATGGCCACAGCTTTTCCATAAGAACTGATATTTATCAGCTGGTGAGGCCCTGGCGCCACTGCCCAGAGAAGTGTGGATGCCCCATCTTTGTAGGTGCCCAAGGCCAGGCTGGATGGGGGCCCTGGGCAACCTGATCTGGCTGGGGGCAACCAGCCCACGGTAGGGGTTGGAACTGGGTGGGCTTTGAGGTTCCTCCCAACCCAAGGCACTCCATGACTCCATTTTGGATTAAGTTTCATTTTCCATTAAGAAGAGTTCTCTGCTGAGATTCTTTCTTTCTGAGAAAAGACTTTACCCCTCAGTGTTATCCCATCACCAGCACGAATGGAAAAAGCTTCATCTCTTCTGCCTTTCAACTAAAAAAACTTCAGGTAAATGAACAATTTTTCCAAGAACAGTAAGTTTTCCAGAGGAAAGAGCCTGTTTTCCAGATCTGTTTCCAGGGATGACAGTTACAGTTCTTTACCCTATAAATAGCAAGCCTTCATATGGCTTGCTGACCCATTCGATCCCATAATCATTAACCAGACATTTATTGGACTCCTCCTTTATTCCCCAAGGGCCTACCCTTACCATCTGCCTTTGGGTTGAGCTCTCTGCCCTGGGCAATGTGGAGTCCTCTGCAGAGTCCCAGCCCACGGAGCTGCGCAGGATGGGGGTTTTCTTGTCATTCTGTTGGGTTGCTGGGGAGGGCAGCACATCCTTGGATGGGGGAAAGAGGTCTGCGTGGTGGCTGATCATCACAGTCATCACTTTCTGGATTGGCAGAGTGCCTGGAAGAAATCAGAGACTCTCTGAGTTTCACTTGTTTTTCTGAGTATTTCACACCTCTCTATTCTAAGCAAGAGAAAAGTGACTCCACCACATTCCTGAATTGCAGGAAATCCATGGAGAGAATACTCAGGGCAATTCCTTAGGTTAGAAAAGTATTAATTTGAGGTTTATGATTTTCAAGTTTGTGGTTGCAAATTTGTACTTCAGTATATCAGATAGGCATCAGTTATTCCAGGAGTCCCTTTTACCTCTCATAATAGTTGCAGGATCCTCTATCTTGGGTCTGATGAGGTTCACTCCAATCACTGTTGCCAGGTTATCCACACTCATCTTGTTGACGCCAGAGTTCAGCTGTACTTCATATAGAAACCTACCAGGATCCAAGGGCAAGCATTTCCAATCAGAGATGGAAGACTTTACAAAAGCCTTAGATACCTTAGATATCCAATTATTCTGTTCTTGTCCTCTAATTCCCAAGGATAGAAGAATGCAAGTGCCTTATAAATGCATGCTGAAGCTGGGTCTCATAGGTGGCAGTAAGAAAACCACCACGTGATGACCAACATCCCCCCAAAAAACATCAAAAAAGGGGAAAAATCCATCCAATATTTAACAACCAGAGAAAAATCACACATCACTCAGGGTGAAAGCCGGCTGCTTCACTGTGCAAAGCTTGGTGCTAAAAAAGGCTATGCTGGATTTTTAGCCTCAGGAGTTCATAAGTGAGTTTGTGTGCTTTGGGTATGCATTCACACTCAGATATCTCCGAGGTGTTTACCCCAATGGTGGAAACTCTCCCTTAAAAGTCAGGATCCAGTGGCTCGTAGGGAGTCAGCCTCAGTCTTTAGGGTGATATTCCTCCTCACCAACATCTAATTGGAGCTGTTTGTACCTGATGCAAAGGACTGACCTGCAGATGTAGCTGAGGAGGTTGTAGTTGTCTCGGGGAAGAAGGGACAGCTGCTTCAGGAGGTCCTGATGACCCTAAATGCAAGTTAAGGAACGGCTCTGTGAAGACGCACGGATGTACCTGGGTTGAAGAGAGGCTCTGTGTTGCCCCAGCCATCCCTATGTGGTGTCACCTCCTGGCATTTGCTTGCAACTGTGGCAATGTCACTTCTTAGTGAGACCCAGCACATACTGGGGATGCTCTCTGTCTCATTTTCATGTGCACAGGAGCAGTGTCCGTGGGTATCTTCTTGCTTTTCCACCCAAACACAGTATTAGGACAGGGCAGTTCCCATTGCATCTCACTCATCTGACTCTCACCCACACCCCTGCTCCCATCCTTGCTGCCACCTGGAGCCCTCCACCACAGGATAGCAGCTGCAGGTGTTGCTGTCATGCTCTTAGATCTGCTCTGGAAACCTAAGCTTTCATTTTAAGTCCAGAAGGAGAGAAACGAATGCACCTCTGTACCTTTTTCTGGTCCACGTCCAGCGTTTGGCCACAGAGCAGGAAATCTTCATACTGTATCCATGGCACAACTGGCTCAGGCAGCTCCCGTAGGTACAGCTTGAGCAGAGAGGCCACAGTGTGCACATCTGTGTCCCTGCAAAGCCATAGGTGAGACCCAAACCCAGCTGGTGAGCAACCCCTGCCCTACTCCGTGCTCTGTGAATAGATGCACGAGGTGCAGAACTATAAACAGGGAGCAAAAGCAAGCCAGGAATAGCTCACAGGGCACCCCAAGTCAGGGAATAGCCCCAGCTGGCAAAATAATCTGCTTGGTGAAGATTTTCCCTGCTGCATGTCCCCAGCCTGCATTGGATTTTGCATGCAAACCCAGTCTGCAGGCATTCACACATTTGGCAGGAGCTCCCCACTCTGCATGGCCTGGGGTTTGGAAGATGAACAGCAATTACTGAAGATGTTCTGCCGGGCCAGATGTTTGCAGCTTTGCATACCATGTAGTTTACATTATGTCAAAAGGACACTGTCAAGACAGTAAGCCTCTCGTTTGACCTACCTTGAAGTTGCTTAAACTCTTATAAACTTCTAGCAAAAATCCCCCAGGTCATTTATTTTTAGGGTTGGTTAGGGGTTTTTAAATGAACCCACAGAATCACGGAGGAATATTTTCAGAGCTGTGTTTTTGTAGGGCCTACCAATACACATCCTGGATGCCTGGGCTGCACCAGCAGTTTCCTAAGGCTCCCTACCCAGTCGTGCTCTGCTTTGTGTGTGCCACTGCAAACCCAAACTGGCTGCAAAGCCAGCACCTTGTGCTATTCACCTTGCTGGAAACCCCTCTGCTTGCCTTGCTGAAGATGTATATTATGTAAAGTGCACAGGGGGTGCTGCAGTGATGCTCATCTGAACCCTGTAGGGTTAATGTGGCAGGGTGTGAGGGGCAGCGCCAGCCTCCTTTGCTGCAAAACACCATTATGCAAAAAAAAATTAAAAGCTTCACCTTCCTATGACCCCCCTGCAGGTTGTAACAGGACTTGGGGGCACAGAAGGCAAGAAATAGCTGCAAAATGAAGGGCTGGGATTGTTATGCATCGAAAGCAGCAAACACCCCTCACCAGAGCCTCCCTGGGGGATACAGGCAGCACCAGGGGGCTCTCTTGGCTTTAGGTGATCTGCTCTTTCAACACTTGGCTTTAGGGGATTTGGTTTTCCCTCTCAGCCTGGCAGAGGAAGGGATTTGGGAGGAGGCAGCTTTTGAGCAGCCAAAATCTCTCTCTTATTTCTCTGTGGGAAAAGCAACAAGAGGAAAATTCCAAGCCAATGGGCTGGCAGGGAAAGAAATTGCTTCTGTGACGTTTAAGGTATTCTCTGAACATATTTGGACTCCTCTTCTTGCTCTTCTTCCCCTAAACCTCTGTCCTTAGCTGATGTGCTTCGTAGGCTCTTCCCTTTGCTTTCTTTGCTGTCTGGAACAACACTCACTGTGTGGCTCCCGGGTGTCCCTAAGCTCTTCCCACAGATCTCCATCCATCTCTCATCATAATCCTTTTTGGGGGTTTCTGCTGAGCCCCTCTCTGCGTGCTGAGCCCTTCTGGTGGCCCCAAGTCTCCATCAGTGCACTGCTGAGTGCCTTCGGGGGGGGTCAGGTTGCTTTTCCCCAGATTTTGGGGTGCAAACTGAGTAGGAAAGAGGGAATCCAACATTACCTGTCAAACGATGGCCTTTCCCCAGCATCGAAGGCATCTCTGAGCTGCTTCACCAGGTTGTCCTGGCCGGGGAGGCGGAAGATGCCCTCCTCATTCACCCCGTGCTCCCGGATGAACTCGACGCATTTCTGCACCAGGATGGGCACCTGGTGCTGCCCAAACTTCTGCTCATAGGCCATGGTCTCTGCCAAGCGTTGGCCAAACACCGCTGGGGAGAGGACATTGGGGTTAGAGGAGCCCGACGGCTTTGCTTGAGGTGCTCAGCGCTGTGTGCGAAGGGAACAGCAGCACTTCTTCCTAAAAGTGAGAGCTTCCAAAAGCTGTGCAAGCTGAGGGTGGGAAGAGAACTGATCCCAGAGAAATAATAGCAAAATGGGACATCCCCCAAATAATTACATTCTCAGAATGATTAAATTGTATAATTACGGAATCATGAAGGTTGGAAAGACCACCAAGGTCTCCAGGTCCAACCCCAACGCATCCCCACTATTGACCATGTCCCCATGTGCCACATCTCCACAGCTCTTGACCACCTCCAGGGATGGCGACTCCACCACCTCCCTGGGCAGCCTGTGCCAGCGCCCGACCACTCTTTAAGAGAAGAAATTGATCCTAACATCCAACCTGAACCTCCCCTTTCCCTCTCAGTGCACCAAAGCAATGTTCTGCAGCAGGTAGTACCTTTCCTTTGGAGCAAGGGCTTTTTCCTCCTGAACTCACAGCAAAAGAAGAGCTCAAAGGTGGGGAGGCAGCAGCCTGCATCCCAGCTCTTCCTCCTTGGAGCTCCATGCATGGTTACAGCACAAGAATCCCAGCTTGACCTGGCTCTGGAGTAAAGACAAATGGTCCTGTGCTCTTCTACTGTGGTTTTGCAGCGCATTCACTGCATGCTCTGAAGGCTGAAATGGTTTCTGTTCTTCTTCCAAACCAGGAAACTGCAAGTTTGCACCTTCATCTGGAACCACAAACTTGCCTGCACCTGTCTGGCTGTGAGGTGTTTTGTTTATAAGAGACCTGCTTACGATTTTGAATCATGAATCTAAATCTGTCACTGTGCACAATAGAAGCGAACCCAACCCCTCCACCGTGCTTTAAAATCACACATTGCCTTGATGCCAAAAACACACAGTGTGAAGTTCTGGGGTCTGTTCGTCTTTATGTTGGCATAAAATGCAGCCCTGCAGTGCCTGACTTCTCTGCTGTCCCCAGAGCTCTCTGTACTACTATAAATTTACATTTCCCATCATGTAAGGTCACTTTATCTATCTGGAAAAAGCCAGCAGCCTCTGTAGCTTAAGCAAGGATCAGCTGTTGAGTTGTTATCATTAGAGCCAGGAGGGGCAATACCCACCTGGCTCAAAGAATCCTCATTTCAGCTGCACATAGCTGCCAGCCCTGGGGCACAGCACCAGTTGAGAGGCGGAAGATTTTCAGTTTAGAGGTAGAAAACATCTGGATTGCAAATGAAACCGGCCTCAAAACTGCTGTGATTTCTATTCAGGGGGAAACTACAGGAGATCAGAGCTGCACGGTGCTTGTAGAGCTGCAGCACAGGGCACAATCTGTATCAAAAATGGTATAAATGGTCAGTATGAAGCATAGAGAGGAGGAGGAGAGGTTCAGGACTGTTGTCTCTTTTGCAAAAGATCTGTAGGGGCTTCCAGCCCTGCTGGGACCTTGCTTACAGGTATTCATCCTTATAGGAAAAGTCTGGATAATTCACCCTTATAGGAAGTTGGGGTAATTCATCTATGTAGGAAGAGTGGCTGGAGTGAACTTTGCTGCTTCCTTTGTGGGCATTGCCTGGCAATTTCAAGGTGAGCTCTTCTGATGGGCTCTGTCTGATCCCTCCCTGACCACAAGCGGGGATCTCATCACGTGGGGTAGGTGATGGTGTGCCCAAGGCAGAGTCTGCAGAGAGAATGGAAGCAGGAGGGCCAGGCAGAGAGAAAAAAGCAAAGGGAAAAGGAAAGAAAGAAAACTGGCAGGGAAAAGGTGAGATTTTTTTTCAGTGCTTTATCACTGATGCATTGAATCATTGAACCACAGAATGGATTGAGTGGGAAGGGACCTAGGAATAGGATCCTTCAATAGGAAGAAATCAGAGTTGTTCTCAAGAATGACAATTTCTGGAGTCAATCGGGCAATGAAGAAGCTCCCAAAAGAGGTTGAAAGCATCAGGGAAATCTTCACTCACAACTGGTGGCCATTTGCTTAACTCTGCAGCAGACCAACACCATGAGGTCCAGCCCCAAGGAAGGTCTCTAAAGCATCGCGCTTCCCATTTTCTTGGGATTAGGAGCCCAGCTTTGAAACCCTTGCTCAGCAGCAGCCTGAAGCGTGAGATGCTATGAAACCATCCCTCCAAGAGCTGTTCCCACCGCCTTTTACCTCCTGAGGTTGAACCCAGCACCCGTCGGATGGATTTAACCCATTCCTCCATATCGGACTGGGAGTTGGCCATGAGCACACAGGTGTCCTGCCCGGCCCGGTTCTGGTCTCCAGAGAGCCCTGCAAAAAGCATTTATAGACCATGTATAGTGAAGGTTGGGATAGGAATTGCAAATTCTTATCTTTGCTGAGTATTTTTGGCTCCTATTTTCTCTAATAATGTCTGCTTGGCTGTGAAAGGAAGCAGCTCTCCAATGTTTCAACCTCGCCGGAGCTTTAAGAAGGGAACAGAAAGTGCTTAATGTGACAGCATGGGACATTCCAGCATGTGGATGTTGAAAGGAAGACATTGGTTTTTTATGCAGCGCTGGGGGAGGTGTTGAAAAGAAATGGGAGGAGAAGGGCAAGGCACAATGATGTGCCCAAATGATTTGGGGCTACCAGTCCATCCCAACAAGCATGCAATGAAACAGAAGGAAGTGTTCTCACCTGGGATAATTTCAAAGATAAATTTCCCTCCTTCCTCTGGGTTGCCAGCCACCTCCTTAATGGTGCTTCCCTGGAGAGACAGGCAGCCCTAGGACCAAGCAGAGCAGGAGCTGCCAATCCCCACGTCCCACCTCTGAGAGGTGACACGAGGTAGTGTCGACCCTGGGCATCAGAGTCCTTGTTTGAGATAGATTGCAGGTATTGGGTTTTTCATTGCAGTTTTTCTCATTGAACAATACATGTGTACATATATATATATATATATATATATATATGATCATTAAGGTTGGAAAAAAAACACAAGATCATCCAGTCCAACCCCAACACATCCCCACCATGCCCACTAAGCCACATCCCCAAGTGCCTCCTCTACCCTATTCTTGAACATCTCCTGGGATGGCAACTCCTTTATATATACATATATATACCCTCAAAGTAACTTAAGAGAGGATGCATACATATATATATAAATACATATATGTGTACATCTCCTATAAATGCCTTCAAGAAATAAGAAACTCTTCTTAAATGCCACTTTTTCTGACAAAGATATTCTCAGCATGAGAACGCTGATGGTTTCCTCTTTCCTTTTGTCCTCCCTTCTCATGTTTTCCTCTTTTCTTGTGCTTTTTAACCCCTGTTGGGTGTAGAGGAAGAAAGAGCAAAGGAGAAGGGACGTGACAGTGCTTAGAGAGACTCTTTTTGCTGCACTGGAACAGGAAATTTCTTCATTTAACGCAGCGCCACTTAAAAACAAAAGGGAGTTTACAGGAGAGGAGCAGAGGAAAAGAAGAAAAGTGAGAAAAAGAAAGGGGAGGGGGGGAAAAAAGCAAAGCAGAAAACAGCTACAGCTGTTTCCTTTGGTTCTTCCTTTCACAAACGGACAGAGCCGACAGCGCGGTCACTGTGGGAGGGGATGGGTGGGGAGCAGACGAGAGACGTGGGATGGTGTGGGTGTATGAGTCAGCGTTGGCAGCTTACAGAGGCAGAACTAGTGATGTTTCTCCCTAATTTCAGGCTTCTGAAAGCTGTTGGGTTCCTATGGGCAGTGAGGACTCAAACCATCAGCTCTCCAACAGCCCCAAATGTGGTGGCGTTGAGCTGAATGTTGGTGGGAGCAGCTTGAAGTGAGGTGTGCTGATGGGGAGGGCTGCCGAAAGCACTATAAGCCGCAATCGGCTTTGATACAGCACTTTCAGTTTCTACATTTCTATTTAGAGCTGGGGAAACAGCTCCTCCCAAACACCTCTGAGAAGGGAAAAAGCCATAAACAGGGTGTGCATCCTATCACCTCCGCCCCTTGTTTCTCCCCCAGGGTCTGCTGATCACTTTCCCCTTTGGAATCATGGTAGCTTGGGATGATTTTTGCTATGGCACCAATCCGCACAGTGAACATCTTTTTCTGGCAAAAGGGAGGATCTTTCCTTCAGAAAAAGCAAAAGATGGTGGTGAAAATTCTCACAGTGCAGAGAATGTGGTTGAAATTATCCGTATACATTGGGAAAACAACTTGATTTCCTCCCAGCAATTGTACTCCAACACATCCCCTGAGCAATAGTTTGGGTGGGTGGCACAGAGGGCTCATTGCAGCCCCAAAAGAGACCCAAGATCTGGCATGGCTGGCAGGACTGGGGACATTGGGTGCAGACACCTAAATCATGCCCCAGTGGGGATTGCAGGAGTTGTGCACAGGGTTATGTGCATGCTGCAATCTCTTGGAGATCCAAAAACCATTCAAACACAGCAGCTTTCAAGCCCTGAGAGGAGCAGGCAGTGGACAGGTTTCCTGCAGCTGTGCGGCGTGGAAGAGGGCCAAGGAACAAACCCCATCCACGTGGCCCAACCTCCTGCCAGGATGGGATGTGAACTGAAAGGCTGGAGAAAGATTTCCTTTCCTTATCTCTCTCCTCAGAGTGGCCCCTCGCTCCATCTCCCATCCCAGCCATGAGGTCTGTCAGGGCTGTCCTAAGACCAAAAGATTGCTTGTTTTCTCCTACAAGCACCCCATGAGATGGGTCCAATCTCACATACCCTATGTACCTATCACAAACACAGTGCTGCCATGTCTCCCTGGCCTATGCCTGCTGTCCTGGAAGACAGGCAGTGCCTGTGGTCACCATACAAATTTCAACACATGGATGAACGTCCTCATGAGGACATCCCACCATTGTTACCACCCCAAGGCAACAAACCCTCTTTAAAACCCATCTCCAGCCTCATCCCTAAAGAGCAAAACTCGTTCCCAGCCTACCTGTGGCTTGGTGTCATCCTCATCCTTGTAATAGTAGAGCTGTTGGCCCCGCAGCACAAAGTACCTCTGCTGCCAGTTCTTGACGATGGAGCGCTGCTTCTTCAGCCAACCCAACTTCAGTGGCCTCTCCATGGTGCTGGGGGAGATGGGCCGGGTAGTCACAGCCTCACCACTCATTACACTCCTGGAGCGGGCTGTGGGGACAGGGATGGATGGGATGGAGGGGATGGAGGGGATTCAAGCAGCGAGAGCTCTCAGCCCCTCTGCTTGCACCCAGCAAACTGGCTAGCTAGTTGTAAAGGAAGTGGCTGCAGTATCTATCAGCCCGTGCTTCCTTTTTCCTGCGTGGGAGTCATTGTCTTGCAAGCACGAAGAAAATCATAAGCTTTTTCTTTCTTTTTTTTTTTTTCTTTCTCCCTAATGGCAGTGTGTGTTTTCTTATCCCCACCCCAAACAGGCTGCAGCTGCGAGATCGGAGTGATCCAGCCTGGCCTAAAAAAAAACACGAACCAGCAACAAAACGGCCTGGAAAATGAAGGTTTGCCTTTTATCTGATGTTGCTGAAGGTGATGATCGTAGAATCATAGAATGGCCTGGGTTGAAAAGAACCACAATGATCGTTGAGTTTCAACCCCCCTGCTGCGTGCAGGGTCCCCAGCAGCCAGACCAGGCTGCCCAGAACCACATCCAGCCTGGCCTTGAATGCCTGCAGGGATGGGGCACCTACAAGGGAGGAAGGGGGGGTTTGCTGGTGTCCCACCTCCTACTGCAGTGTCCCCATCTCCTGTTGCATGGATGTTTCCCACTGGTGCCACCATCTTGAGCCATGGATCAGCACATGGCCTCTCTAATAAAGCTTCTTCATAGCAAATGCCTCAGGAAGGATCGTTTCTGGAAGGGATACTTTGGGCTTTACTCTGCATTGTAGGACCCCAGTGCCTACCCAGCCATGCAGGAGGACTATTTAGGGTAGAACCAAGTGCGTGACTGCAGGGGAATTCAATTACTCTGCTCTGCACATGGTGATTTCTGACATCTCCCCTGCTAAAGCTAATGGTGACGATGATAAGGGGAAGCTGTGGCTGACCCAGTGCTCTGAACCCAAGTCCAGTCCTTGAGTCGATCAGCAGAGCTGTAAAAGCAGGAGCTGCAAGTGTTGGGGGATTCACTGGCCTTGTGCTTCAAAAAATGGAAAAATAGCACTTAGCCATTGCAGCCTGCTGGTATTTGGGATCAAACCTACGCAGACATCCATGAGGGTCATGAACCTGCAAAATATTCTGCATTTATCACTGTGTGGTTAGCAAATCCATCACGGGCGATGCAGATCAGGATTGTGCCCTTCTTCCCCTTCCAAAATCCCTTGGAGGAAGAAGCTCCACTGAGTTCTGCCATCATCCTCCAGAGCTCAGCATGGATGGGGCACTCCAAGCCCACCTCAGTAATTGGAAATCTGTTCCCAAATCAGGATGGGTGAATCCAAATATCAGCCTCCAATGCTTGGTGAGGGTGCTGCTCTTATCTCATCGTGTGCTGATGTGGGATGTTGTGAGCAGGGACCTTTGAAAGGGATTTGCCATCCCCTCCTGGGCAATGAATTTTTGGGTCCATGCTCACAGCTGGGCTGATGGGAATTTGGGATGCAGTGGTGTCCAGGGTGATGCTGTTATCCCAACTATCCGCCAGCTCTGTATTCATCTTCCCCAGCTCAACTCTTGCACTGACATGTAGCTTGCAAGGAAAAATCATCTCTTTTATGAAGAAGGGAACTTTCGATTACCTTTTTGTGATGATTTCAATCTCCCCCTCAGCCCATCACCATGGCATCAGTGCTCTGCTCTGCATCAAGGCAGCAACCTCACTGCTGCTGCTGTGCTGGCTTAAATCACTGAGATAAAATTGCCCAGACCTTGCTGGAAATATGGTTTGTTCCTATTTTCATCCTTCTTCCCTGATGCAGAGAGATCAGTGCAGTACACCGTGTTCCCTTTGCTTTCTCATCAGCTTGTCCTAAACACCAGACCTGACATGCAACCATGTGAGGCCCAGCCATGATCCCTCACATACTCGTGCACAACACATGCAGGTGTATTTTCCCTCTCCCTGTGCTCTGGGCTGATTTAAGACCAAAAGAGAGCTTTGCAGGCTTGTTTGTACCCATTGCATGAGCAGTCTTTGGCTGCAGGGTTCACACAGAGGCGTACAATGGAAGCTGCTGTGGGGAGCTTGGCTCTGCAAGCAGTGTTGCTATTTTTTGCCTAGTAGAAAGTCCTCTGTTTAAACAAAACCAGAGCTACTGAGGCTGTGGGTCCCTCCCTGACCACTTTTCCATACTTCTACCTCCTGTGGTCAGCGTTGAAGACCTCACGTGGGGTTGAGGTGAAGTTATCCCCAAGGTGGCTCAGTGCTTGCAGCCTCCCCTGCATGCAGCCCTTCATCCCTGGTTAGGAAGGAGTTGCTGAGAGCAAACATGGCGCTCCCCAAAGCATTTCCTGCATTAACCACCTCCAAAGTTGAATGTTTCCTCCTCCTCCAGCCCTGGGCACTGCAGAGGGGAGGAGCTCTGCCAAAGTGCCATTTGCAGTGCCGTTGTGCTGCCACATCACCTCTGGTCCCTGTTCCAAATCCTCATCTCGTGCAAGTATCCCCACTGGAGGGGATGCTGGGGATGTGCAATAAAACCCAAGAAAAGCAAACCTTCTCCAATAGGTTTTGCAATGAGAATTGAAGGCAGAGCTTTCTCTTTCATGGAAATAAATGGTGTGCGTTCATCTCAGCATGGGGAAGCACACAGCACTCAGCACTCCGTCCCAGGGCTCTCAAAGCTGTGGTCACCACTGGGGACATGCAGAAGGAAGTTTACAGAGCCAGGAGGATTCAGCAAAGGTGATGGTGACTCATTTGAGATGATTTTCCACCCGTGAGTCACATCCCTGCAGACAGAGGGCCAGGCACTCCAAAGTACAATGAGAGTCACTGCAAAGAGCTGAGCCTGCACACAAAGTCCTGCACACGCAGCCCTTGTCGCAGTGCAGCTTTAGGTAACCGATGCTGCCCTGGCAATGCTTGGCAGCCCCAGCCAAAGTGGCTTCAGATAAAAGCCCCAACAGCCTTTGCAAGAAAATCCAGCCAAGATGAGCTTGCAAGCTGATGTGCAATGTAGGAAGAGCTCCGAACTGCAGAGATTGCTTGGTCAATGAAGCCACCAAAGTGCACCTTGGCGTGTTTCGGCACCACCAAGAACCTTTGCTTTGCTGCCTGTACACACTCGTGCACTCCTTCCTCACCCCTAAACTCCTCTCCTTGGCTGTTCGACCCAAATGCTGTGATATTTTGGCCACAGAGCCCCACCACGGGGACCCCTCACTGCTTCCTGAGGATATTTCGAAGTGGTTTTCACGCTGCAATGGATCCCACAGTAGATGTGGGCTGTGCAGAGCCTGGGCACGGTCAGGAAAGCATGCAGCAAAGCCACACAGGGCTCTTCACCTCTGGTGAGAGGAAATCGGTGACGTCAGGGTGGGAGAAGAAACCTGAGCAAGGGCAAGGATGCTTCCTCCACCTGCACCGCTCCACCTCCTGCAAGACTTGCTCAGCAAAACAAGCAAATGGGCTTTGAGCAATGAAGAGCAAATGGCTCAAAATCCAGATTTCGACTGGGCAGCGGCTCCATGCTGCCAGTGTCCCTCTATCCCCAACCCCACGGGGCTACCCCAGCTGTGTTCCTACTGCACAGCAGTGCAGCTTTGCAAAGCGATTCTTGCAAAGCGACTCTTGCAAAGCGATTCTTGCAAAGCATTTCCCACCTCTCATTTGCAAACCATCTGCTGCCTCCAACACAGCCACCGGGGCCACGTCCCCATGCGACACTCAGAGGGGGTTTGGGTTTGGGCTGCAGCTGCAATGGCTGCAGGGCTTGGTTGCAAGCACCCCGCAGACCCCCAAAAGGCTGAAGAAGAGCATAAAGAAGCACTCACAGTACCTATTTTGGCAGCATCCATTTTCAGGTTGAAATCCCAGTTCCGTGGCAGCTTGAGGGACATTGCGGGTCAGGAAGGGTTTGGCGTTGGGTCTCCAAGGGGGGGCAGCTTTAGAGAAGAGCTGAAGTAGAGCTCAGATGGCCCCGTGGGTACCCTGTGCCTGGGGTTTGATCCCCCAACGCAGCGTGAAGGCCTGCTGATGGCTGGTTTGCCAACGTATACTTCCTCCTCCCTCTACTGCGAGCAACCCCATAAAAGTCCTTTCCTGCCCCGCCAAGCTCTTGCCTTGCTTCCCCCTGTTGCCAAGGCACCGCTTTTGCCTTAATTTTTGCTCCACTTTGCTTGGGGAACGCAGTGCTGTGGCCCCAACCCACATCAGGAGCCCAGGGCTGCGGTTGGCTGAATTTGGGGAAGTGGGTGAACTCGGCGCAGCAGCAAAACCCAGCTCAGGGTTTTGGGAAATGCACTGCTCGGCAGCAAAGCGAAGCAACCACAGCTGCAAGCAGGATGGTGTCCTTCAATGTCTGAATGCATCCCCAGGTGATGAGAGGGTCGTTTTTCTGGAGGTGCCCCAGGGCTGTGGATGGGGACCTGGGCAGGCTGAGCTGGTGGGGGGCAATCAGCTCACAGCAGGAGGTGGGGGCTGGGTGGGCTGTAAGGTCCCTTCCAACCCAACCGTGCTGTGATTCTATGACTCAAAGGTGGTTTAGGGCTTTTGCACTTGGTTTGCAACAGCGGTACCTGCAAAATGGAGCCGCTGCTTGAGGGGAAATGCTGGATGTGTTGGGGCAGAAGGGGACAACAGGGGGGCTGCAGCCTCCATCTCCCCCTGTACGGGGCCCTGTAAGAGGGGGAAGCTGCCCCAAGGAGAAGCAGAACGAGCAGAGTGGAGAAGCTGGGGTGGAAGAGGATGCAGCCATCAGTTCCGTGCTGTCACATCCCCATTGGCACAGCCGGGGCACACTGAGCTGCACGCAGCCACCATCACAGCCTCAATCCAGGAGGAATTCACCCAGGAGAAAGGAGACTGAGCCTGACTTCACAGCCAGATCGGACAAATTTGGGTTAAATTCTGAAAAATGAATTTGCAGCTGGAGCCAGCTCGGTTTCTGCTGTACCCAGAGAGCCCTGAATGTAGAGCATGGCTTTTTCCTCCTCTTAATATTACCTGTAGAAAGCAATGGGAGCTTAAGGGAGTCGTGAGCTTTGATTTTTGCTTTTTTTTTTTCTCTTTTCAATCTGTTTTCTTTTTTTTTTTACAAAAGCCTGGTGTGAACAGGATGCTACATTGCACCTCCCTCCCCTCCGGAAAGGAAACAGCACAGCAAGAGCTTCAACCCAAACCCCTGCAAATTCAGCTCAATGCTTTGCGCCTGCGAGCAGCACACAAACACATGCAGAGCCATCCTGCTGCCAGGTCCCGATGGAGATGCTCTGGGTTTGGGAACGCACATCAGGAGGACTTGGTTTTGTTTGTTTCCTCTTCTTTTTTCCTCCTTAGGATCTGTTGGGAGGATCAGAAATAGGTGTGGGAGGAGCGGTTGTGTGAGAGATGCTCACAGCACAGACAGCTCTGGCTTGAGGTTTTCCATCCCTGTGGGTATGGAGCACCAGGATGCAAACTGGGAATTGCCACTTTTGGGCTGTTCGGTCCAATGAAATCCTATTAGGGGAGATTTTAGCCCATTTTCCAAGAGATTCAATACCGAGGGATCTTTCGAGACCTCTTATTAACACCTGCAGTTGTTCCATACGAATATTGCATGGGGCTGTTCAGCAAAATTTCTTTCTATCCACGCAGATCCTTCATGGAAGATGCACTGCAGCGCAAGGTTTGGGGCTGTAGAGTCAACGTTGCAGGTTTGCTAGAGAGGAGGATGTATTTTGATGTCGCTGGAGGATGAATTTGTCTCAGAATATGCAGACAGCGTGACAGGAAGCAAGCTGCTGATTGCAAGGTTTAGGTTAGCTGATAAGCCAAACAACAGACAAAATAACAGCAGAGCTAAAAATAGGGTGTTTCGCCAGGGTATGCAGAAGGATTCTGCCTTCCCGACCCAAACGAGTCAATAGAAATGGCTGAAATGAGGCAATAATTGATGCTAACTGGAATTCCAGCATTCGAGTGGATGTGCAGCACACGGCAGTGCTTCCTTCAGCCTTTATGGGATGGGGCTGTGATCTGATGGCAGCTCCCACCCCACAGCACCCCGGCAAGGAGAGCAAGAAACGGGGAATAGGAAAGTTATTGCAGAAGCAGATCAGCCTGTTGTGAGCAAAGCAGGATCTCCCTTAGCAGCGCTGAATAAAACTCCACTATAGATAATGGAACTTATATTTATTTAACGGTAACATATAGTATATAAATAGGGTAAATACTTTAAAATATACAATATATCACATCCGGACATCCTGTCAAAGAAAGGCAACTCTACATGTGTAGCTAAAACATGAACTGAAAGAACGATGCACAGAGAAAGAAGCAGATGGAGGAACGCTCAGGTCAGGTCTGGAGAATAGGAGCCTACAACCACTACGGGAGCACAGAATGCAGCTGGGGATGGGTACAGAGGGCAGAACCACGGGAGCCTTCACACGATGCTTTCTGTTTGGCAGAGAGGTCTGGATGAGGTGTAGGGATGGTTCCACACGGCTCTGCCTTCCTCCTATAGGACTGAGCGGTCAGAGGAGGAGGAAGGTGGAGGGATGGGGAGATGCATCGCCATCAGAAATGCACCTGGACATCTCTGACACTGGCAGCCCCCAACCTGGCACCAAGTGCTGGCTGATGCTGTGGGATTTGCAGCTTTGTGAGCCACACAAGGACCCCTCCAGGTCAGCATCAGCAAGCCCCCGAGCCCATCATCACCAACACCTAAATAGCACGCAGTGGGTACAGGATGTAAAATCTCACACCACAACTAGGTGTCAATGTTTCACTGTAGGTCACACTCGGAGTGTGCAAGCTTGTTCAGTCTACAGCCAGGCTCAAAGAAGCAAATTCTCATCCCAACTCACCCAGTGCTCTACCACACAGCCCATCAATGCTGCAGAGGACACCAGCACCCGACCTCTTCCCTAGAGAACCACCATGGATGCTTGGAATTCACCCTTGCTGCTCTGCTGCCCAAGAGGAGGAACAGCTCCAGCTATGGAGCTCACTGAGAGCAAAACTACTGTGCAATGCCCAAGCTTGAGTCCTGCAGCTGGAAAACCACATGAGGATTGTGCACTGCCTTACCCAGACATCCCCAGTCTCTATGTGGCCTCCAAAATTGCAGATCTGGCAGCAAGGCTAAGCTCCTGCAAGGCTTAAAGCAGTGGGAAGAGCTGCAAGAGCAGAAAGTTAAAGGAACTGAAAAGCTAAGCCTAACTTGAAACACTGTCAGCAAACTAAAGCCATTCCCAGGCAGGAACGGTGGGGCAACCCCACAAAATCCTGCCCTAAAACAGCAATGCTGTCACTAGGAGCTGGACAGTATCATCCCCTACACCAGAACTATCCCCTACACACCCACCAGTGGTGCAGAAATCAACGTGGGTTTTACCAGCCACAAATGCTTTGCTCACCACCATCATTCAGCCAGACCAGCCTGCAGATCATCTCACCACCCTCCACCTCTCTCATTCCCTCCTCCATTTCCCCAAACGAATGCAGCAGTCCCATTCAGTTGTAACTAAACTTGAGTGCACCATTTCCATGCAGCTTTACGCTCGTCCTCCACACTGAAGGGGAGGAAGGAAGAAGAAAGCTGCGAGCTCAGCAGAAAAAAAAAAATCACCCACACACATCGGTGCTGCTTCGCTCCGAGCACAACACAGCCCATAAATGCAGCTGCTTTGCCCTCCAGTGTCCACATGCAGCACTGCACCACGAAAAAAGGCCCGAACGCTACTTCAAATCAAAAGCATGCACAAAGGTTTGGGTTTGTTTGTTTTTTGCCCCACTAATTACAACTAAAGAAGGGCGAAAGGTTGCAAGCAAGACGAGCAGGAGACTAGAGACCTGTGTGAAAAACGCATGGTTATAAAGAGCAGTACACTTTTGTTGTATCTATCAACACTGTAGCTTCTTCTGAGGATGGACTTCGGCCCCAACAGCACAGTATAAGGGATTTGGGCAGTGAGAATCCAGGAGAGCACCAGCTCATCTAACCACAGGGAAAGCTGCTTTCATGGACTACACAACACCCTGTTGCTTCCACATCTATTCCCAGTTCAACAGCCCTCACCCAGCCTACCTGAATTCAGATAAATCATAGCAAAACGCAGCCCGAATATCTTCTCTGCGCAAAGCAAGATGGAAGCATTTTAATTCTCCCCTCTGCTTTTCTAACGCAGGGCTTGGAACAACATCCTCTGAGCCAACACAAAATAAACCCCTGCCTGATTCAGGCTGGATAAGATCAGGCTCCACAACTGATCCTAGGGAAGCATCTATGCTGTCGGTGTTAATGAAACACAACCCTGAATTGATCCCATAGAGCAGCCCTGAGCCTTGCCAGAAGATGGCAGCTTTGTCAGCACTGCTGTGGAAACGGTCCTTCCTTCTCCACAGTGCATGCTCTTTGACCAACGCCTGTGTTTGCAGTGCAATGGGCACACGCTTCTGCCCCACAGCTCCTGTTTAGGGAAGATAAAGCAGAATTTATGACACAGAGTTGTATAGAAATAAGAGAAAGACTGGGATCTACTCGTGTATTTACACAAGCACACTTGTGCTCTCCTGTTCACTCTTTCAGGGTGAACGAAAGCAAGAGTAGAATCAGAATACGGAGCACGAAACAGCTGCAGGTGTTTTACTTCCTGCTGATGCTTTGCTGGTTTGCAGCATGTACAAGTCTCCATGTTGGGGGGGGGGGGGGGTGGGAGTGTCTGTGTATAAGGTTTATGACAGCAATCATTTGAAATCAATGTATTTCTGTATTATCTTTCCCTGACATTTGCTCCCTGGGTTAAAATAAGGAAAAGTTTCTCTCTCTTGCGTGCACAAATGATGAGAAGAGGTAAAAATCAGTCACCTTCTCCGTGAGAACATTGCCATAAAACCTAGAATAAGTCGGGGATATTCTCAATATCTGGTCACAAAAAGAGAAAATAAGTTGTACAACCTTTAGGGCCGATTAAAATAATTAAAAAATATGACAAAATAAAGGAAAAGAGTTTGATAAAAGCTCCATCTATCAAGTGCAACCTATTGATGACAAGATTCAGTAAGCGAAGCAGGACAGAAGCCAGCAGGTAAATGAACCCAGACTGAAACGCAACACAGACAGTGGTAAAACTCAGCAGCACAACATGTAGAACTCAAGTAACAAACAGGTGACAGCCATGATCCCTGAAAGAAAAATGAAATAGCCAGCTGACAGCACCTGTGTGGTGCTGGAGCCCCAACCTGCACGTTTCAGAAACAAAACCAAGTTGGAAACTGCTCTCCAAGTTGGGTATAATATCCCAGTGTAGGGTTTCCAACCATCAAGAAATGGAAAAGGAAAGAAGCGTGGTTTGATGTATCTTAAAGGTTATTTGAGTGAGGAAATGGGAACCAAGTTATTTACAGGGTTGTTTTTACTTGGCAGGATTTACTGAATGAAACTTGGATGTTCTTTAAAACCCTTTTACTCAATGCAGTTTTGAAGCAATCTGAACCTCCCACATTCCCACGAGCAACTACCAGCTTCTCAATTCCTTCCCCCCATTTAATTTCCTCTTTCATAGGTTAAAAAAGATCTTCTTAGCCAAAATATCAGCTAGAAGAGGAGAATGTGGGAAGCACCAGCAGAAACAGCAAGTGACAATGGAGACACAAGCCCGACTGGGCAGAGGAACTATTGCTGGATCAGTACAAGGTCCTCTTCCAACTAACTGAGCCTTGTGCTCGCTGTGCAGTCTCCCCAGGGGGCTGCACACTAGCATGCGTGTATGTGACCTTGAAAATGAACATTCACAGTCACCACTGGAGAAAATTAAGGTCTCCAGAACCTCCACCACAAACACAGCCTGGCACAGCACGCAGGGGAGCTGTATGGCTTCATCTTCATGGCTCCCATAGGCAGAGCCAGCTGTATGGGCACTACAGTGTGTATTCCCTGCATAAAAGCACTCACAGGAAAAGTTCAGCTCTGCCCACATCTGCATCAGTGATTGAGAACTGACCACAAGGACTGTTGTACCCTCTTACTTCACCCAACTCCTTCCAAGTCTTCATTCCTTTCCAGCTACAAACTCAGATTTGCTCATTCGAATCAAAGCTATATAAATATATTATATATTAAAAAAACAAAACAAAAACCAACACAAATGCAAACATTTACCAAGAAAGGAAGAAAAGTTACAGTGAAATGAGGCCTTGTTATTGTCTTAAATCAGGCAAGCCAGGAATTTCCGTGGGGAGGCTTGTCTGTTTTCAGTCCTGTTCCAATTCACATGGCTGTCTATGCGTCCTCCGAGCCAACCAACACTCCCTTGTCAACCAGGTGTGCTTTTAGCGTGTTGAAGATGTGCAGCTGCTGGTCTGGCCTCAAGGTTAAGAACTGCTGGATCAGTTTGCTCGGGTTAGGACCTCTGAAACACAAAGACATCGTTACCAGTGAGTCCCAGTGTTCTGAGAACCCAAATGCCTATTCATTCACTGTAGTTTTACCCAGGGAATCCAATTTGGAGATAGGGAAATGGATTCAAAAGAGACGGCATGCTGAGCTGCGAACAAAACCAACAACAACCAAACCGAACCTGGATTTCAACAGGGCCCTGGATTTTGTGCTATTAACAGATGCTCCCCCTCTAGAATAAAAACCACTCATGCAAATTCAGTTCCTCATCTCCTTCAGTACAGCTTCTGTGCATCCGTGGGCTTTCTTCCATTCTTGAACATCTGTATACTGCAACAGGACTAAAACTTTGCTGCTTGGTCAGCTCAGGAGAAACCCTGTTCAAGATACACAGGAATGCAGAAGGGACATGCGAGAGGACTGGAGTAACAGACCTTAGGAAACTGATTGTGTTGCCAGCTCTATGTGACTGTTTTGGAAGATGCTTCCCTTTTCAAGCCTCTAATCCTTCTCTCTCCTTGTCATGTATTTTTAGACATTTATCTCACGGGAATATCAACCGTCTCATACTGAAAACCTGCACTGCATGGCACTTGAGTTTGAGTAGGTCCCCAGACTTCACTGAAAAGCAATAAATACCTGATAAAGCTTGCAATGTACACGTTCACAAAGGTAGCCATCAGATACTGACAGTCAAAGCGATCCATGATACCTCCATGCCCTGGAATTGTGTTGGCAAAATCCTGTGCAAAGCAGAAAGGATTACATTAAAGTTTCAGATGCCCATTACCTGTACTTACTTAAGTACACCTATGTATCATGCTCACACCCCTCCTTTAATACTTCCCAGAAGGCAAAAGTTTGACTAAGAAGAAATTTTGTTTGATCTCTCCTCTGGCTCTAAAAGTTTCTCCTTTATGAAGGCCACCAGTGCCTGAGGACATCAAGGCTGAACTCAGATCCGTCACTCAGAGGTCAAGGAAGGCCAATGTTTATCTCTTGCAAATGTGTCCTGCATTTATCTCAGCTGCACAGAGACTGTTTATATCTAAAACCAGCCTGCAAGACATCAAAGCAAGCCTCAGACTGCAGAATATCCTGACTTAGTCAGGATGCTTTATTCATCTACCTCCAGTTCTGCACCAAAGCAGTGTCTGGAATATTGCAGTTGAGATTTTAAGGTTTCTCTCTGCATCCACTAAATAAAACCAAATAAAAGAAACCAAACCCAGAAAACTGAATCATGCCCCACTGCTCTGTTACTGAACATTCTCTCCCTTCCCAAAGCTCCCAACCTGTCTCCTTGGAGAGCCTGTTCAGAGTGGCAGTAACCGTTCAGTCTTTACATTATCTACTGCAAATGACGGTGCATATCCTCACCTTAATTTTGAAGGCTCTCTTAAATCCACTAGCAAAAAAGCCACCAAATGGCCCGATAAGGGAGGCAAAAGTAGACAATGCAATGCTGTGGATTTGGAAGGGGTACATCCGGACTGTTTTCTGCAAGGAAGAAAAAACAACAACACAACATGTCAGAGAAGGATTTCCACCTACAACAGCACTGTTCACTTCCTGCCCATCTTTCTCTCTTACCCATGCTCTAGGCCAGCTGCTTTTCAAATGGGTTCATGTCCCATCAGACTTGGAAGAGTTGCACTGAGTCTTCAATCCAAATGGAGCACCACTAAATTCCCCCCTTTTGCTGGATGTACCATCATCCCTTGTCATGTCCCTTTGAATACCACCAAAATAAAGCCCCGATCTCTTTTCCTCATGTTCCTATCACAATAAATAAGGCCTCAATAAATAGAGTCCTACCCAGCCCACCACAGACTGCAGCACCAAGGGGATGTTGTACTCCTGTAGCTGGAATAGCTCTGATGGTTCACAGTCCACTGTGAAGCTGTTGGTGTCATTGTTGAACTCCACCGGACAAGTGAAGCACCGGTACCCAGACATCACATAGGACAGCTTCAAAAGGAGAGAAATAAAGATGCAGTAAGAGAAATTACGATTAACATCTTCCTGAGCAATGAGGCAGAGGTGCTCTTAAGGGAAAAGGCCACTCAAAGAGCCATGGTGAGGAGAGGGCTACACTGCCAGCTTCACTAAGAAGGTTACTTTCCTGAGAACATTAATTGGCTGAAGGCAGAGTAAGCATTTCTGTGTAGTAATTGCATCTGTTCAGCAAGCAGTGATCAGAGCCCTTCACAAACAAATTGAGACAGGCTGCACTGTTTGGCCGAGCAGATGGATGCAACCACACAACACAGATTGACACAAAACCAGGTAATATTCCAAGGGCACAGAGTTCCCCACACAGCCTTTGAAAGAGGCATTTATCCAGCAGCAGCCCCAGATGCTTTGGCTGTACCCACATACAGCATCTGTGCAAATGCTGTAGTCTCTCCCCTTCGAGGTACAAGAGAGAATGTTTTAAGGATAACTAAAGAAATGGATATGTCACAGGGTCTAATGGGGAGTAAAAACTTCCTGCAGTGTCCTGCTCCATCAACAGGATCTGCACGCAGTGCAACACAGAACCGCAGACCAGCTCAAATCCAGGTCAGGAGGAAAAAGGTAAATTTTCTGAGAACAGCCAGTAAAACTTAAAGCTTGTGTGCACTTTTTAGCCAAAACCTTGGCACCTTACATAGGGAAGCCAAAGAAATAAGCAGCACAATTGCTACTTACCAGTAACCCAAACAAAACGGTGGCAAAAAACCCTCCAATAAAACCCTCCCAGGTCTTCTTTGGGGACAGCTGCCAGAGGGAGAGAAAGAAGGGGATCATTACAAACTGTGCACCTATGCTCACTGCAACACAGACTGGGGCACGCACCAAGTTTCATTTGGAGGCTTGCTTCAGGCCTCTGAAAAGCCACAAAACTGGAGATCAGGGAGCACAGGATTAAGACCTGAAGAAGCTAAAATGTATCTTTTGCCCACCAAAGAATTACGAACCTTGATTAGTGGGGTGCGGCCAAAGAAGAAGCCAAACATGTATGCCATGATGTCATTGCAGATCACACAGGAAATCGGGACGATGAACCTACATGGGGGAAGAGCAAAACCATTTGAAGCGCCGAATCAGACAACTCCAAGGCTTAACTATCACATGAACACCTCCCTATCCAGTGCAACCTCACACATTAGGAGCAATGACTTGAAGCTCTCAGGACAATCTCAGAGGTCACTCCAGTGCTCTGGACTAAAGAGCATGTTGTGCACCCTGAACAGATTGTTTTAAGCACATTTTCCTTTGTCACACGTGGCATGCTGTTAGGTAGCTGCCTTCTTTTCCCCTAGAAAGGCTTCACTTCAGCTCTAAGCAGGTTGCTCACAAAGCACTCTGGGCTGGCTGAGGAGCACACTGGAACATGCAATCTTCAGAGCAGCCGAAATTAGTTCCTGGCACTGCTAGCCTGGGGAAGATGGAGACTGAGAGCCCCACCCTGAAATGGGCTTCCCCTCTGCACAGCAGCTGGAGTAAGCTGGGGAAAGCAGCAGGTTGCAATCTCCTTTCTTCCATGCTGATGCTTTTAACATTATGCTGGCAATACTGCTCAAAACCAAGTGCTGAGCAGCACTCTCCTGTCCACTTGCTAGATATGGGTGGGCAGAGAAGGCACTGAAATGGGCCCAACACTGCCTGAGATGTCCCTGCACCACAATCTGCAGATGCTTTAATACAGCTCTCTGCACAAAGCAAGTCCTAAGTACCTGAGGAATTGCTCAATATCTTGTTTTTCTATTCTGAACAGGAAGCATTTTGTCCTCGGTCACTTGTTAAGGAAAATAATAATAAAGTTTTTAACTCAAAATGTGGTAAGAGGTTCCAGGAAGACCTTATTATGGCCAAACAGTATATAAAGGGGACTTATAAGTAAGATGGGAAAAAGCTTTTTACCAGGGTTTGTAGTGACAGGACAAGGGGCAACATTTTTGAACTGAAAAAGGGTAGATTTAGACTGGATGTATGGAAGAAATATTTTACATGAGGGTGGTGAGACTCTGGAACAGGTTGCCAAGAGAATTTACAGGTGGGTGCCTTGTCATTGGAAGTGTTTGAGTGTTTGGACAGCATTTTAAGCAACCTGATCTAGGGAAAGATGTCCCTGCCCACAGCAGAGGAGTTGGAACTAGATGATCCTTAAGGGTCCCTTCCAAACTAAATCATTCTATGATAATCCGTATGAGGCTGCAGAAATCAAAGCAACTCAGAACACACAGCAACTCACCATATCATTCCTTCAAACAGGTTGTGAATGATGAGGTGCGACTGGGTAACAACAATTAGCAACGTCACATGGGTCCATCCAAACTGGAAGAGAAGACAGCATGCAGTCCAGCCTGCCTTGAGACACCGCTCACACGCACCGCTGGCAGAAATCAGATGCTGTTAGCTACCTCTCAGACTGAGAACAGCTCATGCACATGTGCTAGCATGCACCTGCACCATGAGAAACACCAAGAGGCAAGAGGAACAGGGAACAGCCACCCTTAGTGATTTTAGGGCATATTCTTCAGCTCAAGCCCAGAGCTGACCTTCATTGGGTAGAGTTCTGCCAGACCAAGTGCTCTTTAGCCCTTTCCTCTCCCATACATCTCACTCAGCCTTCTGACAAGCTGAGAAGCAAAAGGCTGATGGATATCCAAGCTGTGTCCCTGTGTTCTGATTAAACTGGAAAGCAAAACTAACCACACTGATGGTCAAACAGTAGTAATGCCTTTGACATCTGGGAAAAGGGAAACATAGCCAGTCATCCCCAGTGGCAACCTACCCTCAACTCAAGAGTCAAACAGCCTTCTGCAGTCACCTCAGCTTGCAGAAAGTTTCTTAAGAGCATTCTCCAGCGCAGAGAGAATTCATGACAGGAGGGAAATTTTGTCAGATTATCTCCCCAAATCTACAGTCTGCTCACAGTAACTTTTCTTTGGGGCAGCGTTACAGCACACAGCCAGTACAGAAGCATGTATTTATCTACATAACATTTTCAAGCAGCCTATATTATTCATCATTCTGCCTCCAGCTGGAGGCAGCCAGCCCCTGTTTAACCTTACCATGTAGAACTGAAGGCGATAGTGCTTCTTCACCAGGCTCAAGACAAACATGCAGAAACCTGGTGAGAGACAGAAAAAGAGTGAACGGAGGAAACACTTCTTCAAGAACAAGTATTTTTTCCCCCTCATGAGATGGCACTGTGCATAGCTCCTTAGGTTTTAATGTTCAGTACAGCATTAATATCTGGAAGTCACAAAACAATGCTGCCTACAAATTATACTCGTATAGTTAAACATCAAGCCTAACTGCCTCATAGAGTTTAGGGAGTTTTCTTCTACAGAGCCTCATTTAAGGGATTTGTCAGCCTGTGGTCAAGTTACAACATCACTAAGAACAGAAATAATTTGCTATAGATATTGAATTGTATACAATGTTCAGGGCAAGAATCGTTCAAGGAGATTTCAGACCTCCAGCCCAGACAGGTTTAAAAACAGAAAATGTGGTCTCTACCTGTTAAGTAGAGGGCGAAAGAAATGAAGCGGTGGTATTTGCTGAGAATTCGTAGGGGCTCCTCCCTCTGAACCAGGGTGAAGAAATAATCTGTCACAGTCTCACCATAGAAAAAGTAGTTAACACAGAGTAAGAAGTACCTGTGGAGAAGGCAGATGCTCATTAACAGGACCCTAAAAGGCTCCGAGAGAAACACAGAAAGTGGTTTTGCATTTCCAAAGTCTTTACATTGCTTTTACACACTGCAAAGAGCCATCATCCTGCAAGTGACGGGCAGAACTTTATGTGAAGGTGACATTTCTAAATGGTGAGAAATAAACTAGTGGCAGCATCACTCAGCTCCACTCTGCAATGGATCTTACTGTTGTATGGCTTTGGCCTTCTGATGCACAAGGACTGCCTGCCTTTAGGTGGCACTCCTCAACAGGCCTCTGTGAACTCCTGCGTGCTAAAAGCACCACCCATACACCTTAAAAGCACTGCTGCTCTCTTCCCCAGCCTGTCTCTGGCAGCCAGTTCTTACCCGCTTCACAATCACCTACAAACACCCATCCCAGCAACCATGTCTGTCACTTAGTGGTGACTGTCAATGCTGTCCCTTGCACAAATCATGGGACTCAAACATCCATGCTTCATAAACAACGGGGATAAACTTTATCAGCACAAGTTCTATCAAAATAGATCACAATCTAGAGAAAGCTTTTTTTCCCCCCTTACAAGAGCTGCTAACATATCACACTGATTAACACACAGCAATCCCATGGTCTCTGGTTTGGAACTACCTGTCTGCAATGAGATGAAGCTGCACACAAACAATGGGAGATGAGTAGTCTCCCTACTCACCAGCTGAGTGTCCTGAACCACGGCAGGTCATACGAGTGATACACATTATAGCCAATAGTGATAATCTCATGGAAACATTTGATCTGGACACACATCACCTGCACAAAGAGACGGCAGCAAGATGTAACACATTGAAACACCTCCTTCCAAAACAAAACATTCCAAAATCGGAGGCTCTGAGCTGTCAGCCCCAGCAACTTCCTCCCCACTGCTGTCAACACTTACTATTGTCATTAAGACCATGGGTCCCAGGTAGATGATGATGAAGAAGAAGGTGATCATTGCCAGGGTGAGGATGCCTCTTACCCACCAATTCTTCCATCTAGGTCACAGAGAAGGAAAGAAGTTAGAGAAAGCCAAAACAAAGTAAGGAAGCAGAATAGCACAACTGTTCTCTGCATATCATGAGAGCAGGAAACTGAGCCCTGGAAACCCCAGATTTCTTCTTGGTGCTGTAGAGACCTTGTTCTACTGATCAAAGCCTGGCTGCAACAGCTGCAAGGCTACAGCTTAGCTCTTAGCAGGGAAGACTGAACACCACTAAATGTAGAAAATATTAGTCAGGCACAGAGTATCTCAAAAGACACTGAAAAAGGCAGGGCAGGGTGACTGTTCCTGTTCTGCTGCAGGTTTCCCACACCTTAGACAAGCTGAGAATAATTACCAAACCCTGCGGTTCCTTTTCCAGAAGCAGCACAGGCTTTGGCACATTGTACCCTTGCTATTCTTTTGGCATGTTGTACCCTTGCTGTTGTCCAACAAATCCTGCCTTGAGCATCTCCCATCCTCAGAGAACACCTGAGAGAGATGCTTTTTCATGTGCCCCAAAGCAGCCTGCAGAATATATTCCCAGCTTCTTCTCCAGTCTTGTTCTTATCAGCACATTTTTCCCCATGCACTCCCACACAAGTAGGTCACACTAGTGGTTAAAAGCCATCACAGCTGAGCACTGAGTGACGTCACAGCTGAATGCAATGTCTTCAGCCTGACCAAGGCCTCACTTCACCTGTCAAGACCAAGCAGGCAGTGATGCTGCCCTCCTGCAGCACTCCTCTGCCCTGGTCCCATGCAGAGCAGCCCTGAGCACCCTGCTCTGCTACTGATACTGTTACCATCACTTTCTGCTGCCTGTGGCCTCAGGGAAACCTTCCTGTTTGCATGTGAGACAGGGAGAGGGCAGCACTACCAGGAGCTGCTCATTCAGCTTCCAGCAACCATCACCACACTGCCAGGGTGTGGAAAGCTCCATGGCAAACGCAGGGGGCCCTGGCAGCAGAGCAGAACAATGCTGAGTGAGGGCTACCTTGAGGACAGGTTGGAGAGAGCTCTGTTCAGGACCTCTGGAGTGTCATCCGATGTTGGCACTGGGGGCGATCCTCCAAATTCAGACTTGCTTTCGCTGTCTGATGCGGTCTCTCCATCCAGCTTGTTGTCAGATTCTGACTCCTGCAACTTAAAGAGAGAGAAAAGCTTTATTAGGTGCAGTGACAATGACGAATTTGGCCCAGAGAAGGAGCTGTGAGTGTCCCATCCCTGGAGGTGCCCAAGGCCAGGCTGGATGGAACCTGGGGAAGCCTGAGCTGGTGGGGGCAACCGTCCCACCCCAGGGGTGGGGAGCTGCAAGGTCCCTTCCTATCCCATGAATCTATGAGCGAAGAAACTCAGCAGTCCCCAGTATGCAACACCTACTGCCATTCTGCTTCTGCAAACAGGAGAGGAAGAGGACAGGAAAACAGTCACCTAAAACATGAACATTACATGTTTTAGGTGATTTCCATGATGCACTTTACTCTCTGGCATCCTCAGCAGTGACTACAGGAAAGGATCTGTTTCCTCTTAACAGTTAAAAACACTTTGCAGTTGATTGAGAAACATCTCAAAGTACAGCAAGTGCACAAGGGACACGAGCTTGTTAGCAGGAATTTTTACAAGGTCTCTCAATCCCCAGGCAGATCTCCAAGAATGCAGCATTGCCCAAATTAGACAGAAAGAAAGGCCTCCAAGTAGACAGGCTCAAGGCTTCCAGACAGACTTTTCAAGTGCTAACTTAATATCTGGGCACTAAAAATAACACCAAGCCCATCCTCAGAAAGCTGAAGAGGAAGAACGTGGCTTATCACTCAGGCCCAGCCATCCTCTCTGGCCACAGAAGAAGTGTACAGAGGAAAGAGGCAGCACCTGCTGTCCCTGCCCCCTGTATTATTGCTCCGGAGCCCAGCACAAAGTCCTGCATTTGGGGGTAAACAAATAAAGGTGAGGCAGGAGGTTACTAAAGACCAGTGGTCGAAAAAGGATTACAAGCAACCCCCCACTCCCTAACAGCTTTTCCTCTAGCCCAGCTCAGGAATAGAGGACAGACCCAAACAGGCATGTTCTGCCCTTCATTTCAGCATCCTGCTCCTCGAAGCAAGGAAGAAAAATGCCAATCCATGGGGAGCAACAAGCAGGTGGGGCCCAGGGTATATGGCTTCAGAGCTACTTTAAACTCCTGGTAAAAGAGGGGGAAAAGAACAGGAACTTGCAAACAAGACAACTTCATCCTTTTGGAATGCTGCAGCCCTCTGGGCTCTCTCATAGTCAGAAAGCAGAGACCCCACCAAAATAAATGCTGGGAGTTGTTTGCTGTGTCTGAATCAAGAGGGTATTTGTAGTTCACTGGAGCAGTGAGACTTGAGTGGCATTTCCCTTAGTTAAGGCAGGAAAGGATAATTGCTCCCAAGCTGTAAGGTAGCAGTGGCTGCAGGCCAGGTTCTTAGAACAGACGAGGACAGCTTCATGCTGTCAGATGGAGACAGCTAAAAATACAATGGTGCTTCCGCAGGCATGTGAAGAGCCAGCACTGCACCCATCACATCCTACGATGCCTCTTCTTCACCAGGCTCTGCACTTGCTCTTTCCCATTCCCATGGGCTGGAGACAAAGAGGAGACCTAAAACAAACACCTCTGCCTGCACTCACGAGGGGGTGTAGAAATACAGCTTGGCTTCTGTTCAGTTTCTCCTTCTGAACTTCCAAGATACCTTCAGGAATAGGGATCTATGAAAGAAAAATGAATGTGACCAGTTCCATTTAAATGAGCACGGAAGTGCATAGGTACTTAGAGTAACAGCCATTATCTGTGCAAGCTAAAATCAAAAACCTTAAGTAGAATTTTAATGCAGTCCAAGTATTTATCAAATTGCACAAGTCACTGGCAATGCGATAAAAGGACTAAAGGCTGAAATGAGAATGCAGATCCAAGCCAGCATCCTTGCATCTTATTCCCAAAGCACTAACATTGCAGGGCTAAGTGCAAGGCAGGCAAATTGTTCCCTGCCTGTGGTGCAGAGGATCAAAGGTTTCACAAAGTGCTCGGGGACCAAAAGAAAGGGAAAGAGCACGGATGTCTTTCTCTCTTCCACAGCTAGCCAAGAGTAGGAAGGATAAAAGCAACTGCATAGCTCAAGGGACAGAAGAATGGGATGCTGCAAAGAGCCAAGCTAGCAGCTGTTGGGATGGGCAGAGCGGATCTCTGCCATAGCCCAGATAATTTCTTGTACGGACACTGATATTGCAGCTAAATGGGTGTAAACGGACAGCACTGCGTGATGCTCACCCAGGGCTTGCTGGTGAAAATTTAAGCTCATTACAGAGCTGATGCTTCCACAAAGAGGTTGTGACTGCGAGGAGTGGGTCTGGGCTGTGTTAAGCCACAGATTGCAAACACTGTGTGCAGTAATGCCGGCACAACCAGCGCTTCAGGGAAGCTGGGTCTATTAGATGGTTTCCTGCCACGCTCCTGATGCCTCTTCTGTGCTGTTCTCTCCTATTTCTGCAACTGAAACAAAAGCCTATAGACTTGGAGCGAGTTAACCCAGACATCCTGACATCTTCTGTGACCACGGGACTGGGCTCTCTCCTCCATCCTTCAACAGACCTCTTTGGTGCAGCTTTGCTTGGCCAGCATCACAAACAAGCCCAGTTGTTGAACAAACTCGTTCAGTTCATCAACTCAGACGCAGAAAAGTTCCTTAAGAAACAGGAGAATAAATAATGCAAGAACAAAACATTTGTGGACAAATACTTTACCACCCTAAAGACAAGAATCATGGAGAAGTGAGTTGTCTTAGCTTCCCTTAAACAGCTTAACTCCTGTAAGGAAGAGATACGAAATCCGTGCTCACATTTCCAAAGGGTTTTCTTGCAGCAGAAGCTGTGAGCACATTTCTCCCCCTCCCCCCCCCCAAGTATCCGTGACATGATCTCAGTTGCCATAGAAACAAGTGAGCTATCTCCCTGCCAAACATTTTCTGCCCAGTAAAGAGATACAGTTCAGTATTCAGCGCTGGTAGATTAAATTAGTTGAAGAAATTCTGTTCTTTGTGCACCTTCCTTGAAGCAAAGCATTGCTTTATTTAGACTTTCTTGCCAGGCTAACAAAACACAGTGATGGAAAGTGCCAATACACCATTAAAGAAAAGAATAAAGTTGCTTTTTGAGGCATTCAAATTGACAGCCAGAACAACAGGGACCAACTTTATTAATGCCTCTGCTATTCTCATCCACATTTGCAGGACCAAGGCCAAGATAATTAGCCTGATGGATACAAACCTAACAGCTTCAGATACGAAAATCTCAGTGTTTTTCACAAGTGGTTTAATGTCCCATGTCCAAAAAAGCTGCCTGCTCTGCCCCCTCTTCCCCCCCCCCTTCTCACTGCTTTACCCACACAGCAGTGCCCACCTCCAACAGCAGATGCCAAAGACCTCCAGCCTCAAGGTGACATCAAGGCAAGGC
The DNA here is from genome assembly GCA_030625065.1 of Alectoris magna. Lineage (NCBI taxonomy): Eukaryota > Metazoa > Chordata > Aves > Galliformes > Phasianidae > Alectoris > Alectoris magna. The sequence continues at coordinate 1,830,900 of CM060587.1, forward strand.
ATCCTCCCATTGCTTCCTGGCTAGACGATATCGTCTTCTAAAGGTTTACAAGCTCAGAAGGATAAAACAAGGAGTCTGGAGACCATTACCAGCAGAAGGAAGATGTACACAAGTGCCCGTGCTTGATTTGGATCAAGGTCCCAAGAAAAGTACAGCCAAGTCAGCACAAAGCATGCCATGTCCCGGGCAGGTCCAGGGAAACATGCTTGAATTTCTCATGTTGTGCAGTTGTCCTCAGAGCAATTAAATTCAAGTTTCTCGTGTTCCTCCATCAAAACATCCCACCAAGTTGGTACCTGCTGGATCTCATCCCAAAAACAAAACAAAACTCAGTGATGAAGGTCAGTTTTCATCTCTGTTGATATGGGACTCCTTTTCCCCAACCCCCCCCCCTGAAAAAACATACTCCAGTGGAAAGCACTCACAGAAATTAGGGCATGCTTATACACTGAGACCAGTAGCAGATAACATCACAAAAAGGGTAAATGTTTGCACAGAGGCTGAAAGAACTACGAAAACACCCACTGCCATCTCATGTTCCCAAAGCCACTCGCTTTATTTTGAACACAAGCAAGCTCGGCTTGCCAGTGGGACGTGATCAGAGGTATGCATAGTTTGCATTTAGCAGAACAACTGTCTGACAGGAGAACCCGGGCTCAGTGTCAGTAAATATGATTGATGTAAAGTTGCACAGCCCTGTGACTCATCTGGCTAATCCTCTGCCTGGTCCCCAGCTCAGCACACACTCTGGGCTCTGTATATTCCAGGAAATCAAGAAAGATAAATGCTGTGGGCTTTGTGTCCTTTAGAGAAGCTACTGTACACAAAAGAGCACAAAAATAGGTTGCTTGTTCTGGCATTCCCCCAGAACTTCCTACTGTTAAGAACACAACCTGCCTTCTCCCTTATAACACTGGAAGGGATGTTTTGGAGGCTTCAGTGCTGGGTTGTCCTGGCTCTAAGTGGCGTCCCCCTCCTATCACAGCATTCATCGAGCCAGCAGCCCTCACCATCCCTGCAGAGACAGAAACACGAGTACAGAAACAAGACATAGATCTCCCAAGCACCTCTGAGATCCGTTGTCTGAAAGCAGCCCTACCCCACCTCGGAGCCACACGAACATTTTGATCTGTTATTTGGAAGAGCTGTGAGAAACGAGAGAGAAAACAAACTGCTCTGCACCAACACGTACTCTATTTGCATCAGAAGGTTAGCATAGGAAAAGTTTATTTTCGTCCTCCAAAATGAGAGCTTGCAATGGCTGATGGCTTCTGACCTTCAATTCCTTCAGAGTTAGACATGTTTTTCCAAGACCTAACCAGAAAAACGTCTTGCTAGTCCAGTTAATTTGCTGCCTGTGATGCCATCTTGTTCCCATTCCTCCATCCGTCCTCACTCCCGCTGTAATCAAAGAAAGGACTCAGCTCAGTCTGCTTAAGTGTAATTCCAACAAACTTAAATGAATAGACTTCTGAAGACACGGCTACCATAACGTGCCAGGGCTGCAACACAACTTGTTCTAAAGGAAAATCATGGTCTTTCTAATCCTGGAAAACATAAACCAGAGAATATTCACATGAAAGAGATCACCAGCAGGGGATCACAGGGACACAGACTGACACATTTGGGGGCAAAAACAATATTGGTAGGCAGGAGAATCATTTTTCACCCCCATATTCCTGCAGATGCGTCTTCGCTGATATAAAGGGAAGTGGCAGACGTTTTTTTCTGTTAAGAGAGGAAATGTGTATTTGTGTCATGGTTTGCATGGAAATACTGCACCTTCACGGAAGGTGATTTCCTAAGGGATTTGTCTGCATGTTCTGTGAGCACTGCTCATTAAAAACCAGCAGAGGATAGAGTAGTTTTCTCAATACTAAATGTACAGTATGCAGTTGGTAGGCAGGGAAGCTGACCTGTTTAGGGAAGTACACAGCCCATCCGGGAGGGGAAACACAAGCATCTCATCACAGCTTCTCTCTTTGTCCGAGTGCTGAGCCCTGACCTCAACCTGTAAGCCAAAGAGAGGACAAAAATCCATCCAAAGCCACGGTTGTGCCGTGGGCTCCAGCCATTATGCGAAGACACAGCAGGGAATGAAGGCAGACTGCTGGAACACTGAGAAGGAGCTTGGGAAGAAGCTCCCAAATCTATGAGAATGCTTCAGCAAACAGCTCAGCCACCTGCCTGGAGATAACAGCAACTCACCCAATGCTGCTAAGTGAGAGGTGAGCTTCAGAAATGTGGCCCTCTGGGGCAGCCAGAAATAAATCACCTAGCCCTTACATAAAGATGGGAACCAGAAGGCAGCTCTGAAGCAGCCAAAGGGCTGAGTTTAATCTCAGTGCTGAGAGTCTCCGTGCTCGCTCAGTCATGCACACAGCGCTCCTTGCAGATGGGAAGGATTCATCCAATCCTTCAAGTGACAAACATCTTCCCAGGGGTTAAACTTCTCTGGCATCACTAGGAGGAGGGCTGTTCGGAGGAGAGCAAAAAGAAGCAGTGAAATGGCACCTGAAGGAAATCAAAGGCAGCCTGGAGTTGTTCCATCAGCTCCAGGGCAGGCCAGAAGCTGGCAAAGGTGTTACAATTAACAGCCAGGAATAATGGGCTCCATTAGGAATGCAATCAGTCCAATTTCTCACTGCCACAATTAACAGTAAGAGAGAACAAAACACTCCTATTGACAGGCACAGATAAAACTGAGCATCAGACAGAGAGGAAAGCTGAAACTTGTTCTCACACCAGACCTGAGACTGCTGTCATCTACAAAGAACAAATGAGGCTCGTGCTTCAGCAGAAGCCAAGCAAAGGGAAGCTCAGTATCAAGTCTAAAATATTAAGAGCTCTTAAAAAAATAAGCCTTTGGGGGTGGATCTCAAAGATACCTCATAGTCGTACATCCCTTAAGCATGACCTGTGACAAAAAGAGGTGTCACAGCAGTGATTTTTTAGCTTCAGTTCTTTGAGAACATTGTCCTTGCTATCACAAACTCCCAACACCTTGGAGCTCTCCTGTTACCTGGAAATAATGGGATTTGAATCCGTCTGAACCTTCATGGCTCCTGCACCACTGTTTCTTTTCATCCTGCACCCCATCCTGAGCCAAACACTGAACCCGGAGCTCCTCCAGCCCTCCTTGCACACAGCCCTCCACCCTCAGCACTGGCATTCCAATGCTCAGCATCTTCAGAACACTCCTGATCACAAGGCAAAGCTTGCAAAATGCCTGGAAGTACAAAAATCACGAGGCTTGGACAGCAGAGCCCATTGCCTTTCGTAACACAATATAGATGTAGCCAGATAAGAAGCCACCTCATCAGTCCACTGCTGGCTTGAGCTATGAAAAAGAACGAAAGTCCTCTTCATTGAACCTTTTCCTGAGCATGGAAACCTTTTGCCCTTGCTCCTCAAGGCCTCGTGCCAGCGAAACAACACTCCTTGTACTGACTGTTTCTACAAGACATGAGCATCCCTGGCTGCTGTGGGTGGAACACAGTACCCAAATGCTGCCCAGGAAATCCACCTGCATGGATCAGTGCAGAAAAACTGCTTCTGCACAGATTGCCTTTTGCAGCTGCCACCCTCTAAAAAGAGACAGTGTTTTCCAGCAAGACATTGACTGCCCATGACAAAGAGGTGGGTAAACACAACCACAAGTGACGTAAGGGTGTGAGCTGCAGCTCAGATAAGCCTGCCTCTAAATAGCCCTGCCCTCTGCTCCTTCCATGGGAAAGATATCCTAGATCCCCTCCGGATTTCAGGCAACCATCACTGCAATGTCCTAGCAAAAGAAGGGGAAAAAAAAGAAATGGGAAAACCTTCTGTTCTCAAGTCACTGCTGAGGAGTGATCTCAGGATGCCGTTAGAAGAGCAGAAGTGTTTGGGGCTCCATTCATTCACAGTGAAACAATTTTGTTTCACGCCTTCGCTCTTCAATCTGGAAACTGGGAGATAAAAATGTGATTTCATGGGATGTGCACAACACAGGAGAGAAGGCTCAGACCTCCAGTTTCACACAAAGCATGGGTCTGCCAGGCAAAGGAAGGAGTCTACAAAGTGGACAGGGTTTATCTAGCAACAAGAAATAGAACTTGTATCAATCATCTCCCAGCAACATCAATGGCAACAGTTAACAGCACCACTCGTTTGGGCAAAAAGAATGGGCACCAAGCACAAGTTTCCCTGCTTTTTTAACTAGAGAGATCAGGAGGAGTTCACTCATCAAACAGATGTTGCCTTGTTTGCATTGAGACAAAGACTGCGTGCTGCACAACAGCTCTACAAAACTGATTTTCAAACGTTCTTGCACGACGGTCTCAACTGAAGCAGCACAGTTTCAGCTACGTGCATTGCTCTGAGAGACAGGGGAGGACAACATCAAAGCTGTGACAGTGTGCAAGGCTTATGGGACCAGAAAGTGAAACCACCCTCCTCCTCTTTCCGCTATCAAAACGGAGCAAAGTGAAAACAAGACAAAAAGTACAACTTTCTGAGTCTACTCTTAGAACCAGCCTGGACATTTACATCTCCTTTTCACTTGTTTCTATCAATAAGCTGAGAGTTCAGCAGATAGGCTTCTGTAAAACACAAATATGCATGGTTATTTGTGGCAATGCCAACTGAATGACAAAGCAGAAACAGGGATCTCCTCTCCTGACAACAGCACCAGCACTGGGCACACAAAGCACTTGAAATTCTGCTGTGTTGGCTTTATATCCATTATTCCCAACCTCTGCCACGCATTACCAAGCTCTAAAACACAACAGTTTGATGATATGGAAGACAAACCTGCCACAGAAGCATACTGCCATAGGAAGTGCAATGCTGTACAGTTTTTCTAACACAGTATTGCTGTTACCAGGTAACCTCCTACCAGGCTCGCTGTAGCAGTATGGGGAAATTCTCTGCCTCTTGCAGCTGCCTGCTATTGTTAAGAGACATCACGCACAGCACCTCGGAGGAGCTGCTCTTCACTGGCTGAAAACATCTTTTTTTTCCCCCCAGCAACTCATTTAAGCTGAGCAGCATGACACAAATACTACCCTCTGTCCTAAGGACGCTCCAAGTTATCAACTCCAAGGTGATATTAGAGAAGCCCTTTAGGAGGCTCAATGTGTTTAAAAAGTGTACTTGCCTGAAGATAACAGGATTGCACTCAAAATAGCAGCCCTCTGACCTTCCTTAGGAAGGCATCACAAGCAGCTAAAGCAAGATCGCAGCTTGGCTGAGGGAGTTTGTTTGCATACCAGTGAAGCAGCACTGGTAGTTGCAGGCTTCTGAGGGACGCCTTCCAACTCCCACTAAAGTTCTGGAATAAAGAAGTCCCTGAAGATTTTCTGCTGCAAAGTCAATTTCAAGTGAGACAAATGCACTTATCTAGAGGTTAAATTTTGCTCTGGACACAGCAATGAAATAAGAGTGGTCTTATGGAGACCTGGATGTTGGACAGCTGCATATAAAAAAAAACAGGCAAAACCTCAGCTCTACACAAAGGAAGTCCATTCTTGATGCTGTCCGTGCTCTCCATTTCAATACCCACCCTAAGCACATTGGAACCAGCAAGCTTACTCAAACACAGCTCCCAACAGGGGTTAACCTGACATTTAAAACAGCACTAAATCGAATATTTAGCAGCATTAAATGTAGTATTTTGACTGAAGAAGAGAGTTTTGCATGATAAATTCATGCTTCTCTGAATACTTCATGCATCAGCAGAGGAATCATGTCAACACAGTGCTACTAAGGGCAAGCATTGGGCTGCCCCAGAACACCTGCATTGGACTGGAAGACAGCAAAGAACTACTTTTCTCCCCAGCCGTGATCCTGAGGTTATAATCTGCATAGGCAAGCTTTTTTTTTTGGACTGTTTATTCCTCTTGTTCCTTTATACTTGAGAAAGGCACATGAGTAAAGCAGAGGATCACAGCATGGCTTGGGTTGGAAGGGACCTTAAAGGCTGTAAAACTGTGAAATGGTTTGGGTTGGAACAATCCTTAAAGATCACAGGACTTGGGTTTGGGTTAGAAGAGTGCTTAAAGAGAGAAACATGGAATGGGCTGAGAAGGTCCTGGAATATCATACAGCCATGGAATGATGTGGATTTGAGTTGGAAGGGTCATTAAAGATCATAGAACCATAGAATCACAGCACGGTTGGGCTGGAAGGGACCTGAGAGCCCCCTGAAGTGGGCTGGGTGCCCCCACCAGCTCGGGCTGCCCAGGGCCCCATCCACAGCCTCGGACACCTCCAAGGATGGGACACAACAGCTCATTTAGGCAACGCCAAGTTCTCAGCACCGTGCTTGGGGTCGAAGCAGAAGAGACACTACAGGAAAACCATCAGATTTCCCTTTCACGGCCGATCCTCAACAAACCACCACCGTTAAATCCCATTAAACCACTGCTATTTCTGCTGAAGGAGGAGCCCCGTGGGCCCTTCCAGCTCGGGATGCTCTACGAAACGCCGCGTCCCGCCGAGTGAAGAACCGAACCGAACCGCACCGCACCGCACCTGAAGAGCTGCACCGGGCCTGGGCCTCTGCTCTCCGGCGGTCGCCTCAGGGGCTCCCACTCAGCCCCCAGAGCCGAGGCCCAGCCCCGCTGCACCCCCATCCCTCAGCAGAAGGCTTCGCCCCGCCGCCGTTACCCACCTTCTCCTCAGGCTCCCGCTCCCCGCACAGCCGCTGCCGCAGCTCGCTCATCCCGGCCCCCACCCGCAGCTCCGCGCCGCTCCGCGCACCGCCGCTGCTGCGCGCCCTCCGCCGCTAGGGACAGGGAGAGGACCGGGAGCCGCCCGCCAATCACAGCCGCGGAATGGCCGCGGGGGGCGGGGCTATGTGGCCATGGCCACGCCCATGTGTACCCGGATGTGAGGCGGGCGCCGCTGTGATGGGTGGGAGAGGGTGCGCAGCTGGTGGTGGGGGAGGGAAAACGGCTCTGAGCGCGGGGCAGAAGGAGCAGGCCGGAGAGCGCTGTGCATGGGCGGCTGTCTGAATCGTGGCGGTTTTGTTTCAGAGAGGGAATTCCCCTCGGCGTTCGCTAAGACCTGGAGTTTCTGTCAGGCCCCCCAGGCCCCACCGCCATCGCTTCACGGCAAGGCGGAGCGGTGCTGTATAACACGTATGTTGATTGGCTGCACTGGGATTAGGGGGCGGGATTAAGGTGTACAAGCGGCGTCACGATTGGCCTGATTGGTGAGCATCTGTCACATGAGCGTGGGTAAGGCATCGCGGAGCGAGAGGGGAGCGCTGCGATTGGCTGCGGCGCGGCGGTGGGCGGGGTGTAGGAGGGTATATAAGGGTGACTTTGGCGGGCTACCGCAGTTGGCGGCCCTGTCGTGTTTTGTGCAGTTGTGGTGCGCTGCTGCTGCTAGGATGTTCGAGGCACGGCTTGTGCAGGGCTCGGTGCTTAAGCGGGTGCTGGAGGCCCTGAAAGATCTCATCACCGAGGCGTGCTGGGATCTGGGTTCGGGCGGCATCAGCCTGCAGAGCATGGACTCTTCGCACGTCTCCCTGGTGCAGCTCACGCTGCGTTCTGAGGGCTTCGACACCTACCGCTGCGATCGCAACATCGCCATGGGCGTCAACCTCAACAGGTAACAGGCGGTGGGGCTTTGCAGGGGCTGGACCCGGCCTGAGGCACTGAAGGGGGCGAGTCCTAATGGGGCAGGGGGATATAAAGGGAATGTGCGCGGTTTGGGCCTCAAGCGGTGTGGAAACTGGGTTTTTTTGGGTTTTCGTGTAGCTTTTCTGTTTCGGATCTGCTTTTAGGCCTCCCCCCGCCCCACCCGTCCCCTTTCTCCTCATAGCTCTCGCGCCGTTTTTCGCAGCGCGCGCGTGGCCCGTCGGCAGCTGTGACGTCACTACCGGCGCAGGGCGCGCGCCGCGCTGTGGCGGGAAAGTTTGGCGGGGAGAAGCCATGGCGCTGCCGCCCCTCCTGCCCCGGCACTCATTGCACAGCCGAGCCCCAGCCCTGCTTCTCTTACCTGGGGGCGGCATCAGCTCAATGCCAGTTCGTGTGCTTGGCCGCAGTGGGCTGGAGGGTTTGTGCACCTAGAAGAGTGTAGTGGCAACGTGTGGAAATAATGCAAAACACACAGCATCCGCTATTTCTGATAGCTCGTTAGATGTGTTTTACGCTGATAGGTAATGGGGAGGCGTTCAAGCTCTGTTTATAACCCTTGGTGATCGGTCTTTTATCCTCTAGCATGTCTAAAATACTGAAGTGTGCTGGAAATGAAGACATCATAACTCTCAGAGCAGAAGACAATGCGGATACGTTGGCTTTAGTGTTTGAAGCACCAAGTGAGTGGTATTTGTGACTCCATTTGCTATTAGAAAACATGGGAGGTCTTCATAGACTAAGCAGTGAAGGTGGTTGTGAAGAGTGGTCAGAAATGAGAGGAACTGCATGCTGTTTAAACACTTAAAAAATGCTTTGGAGGTGTAGAAATCTACCTCACTAATACTCCTTGTAAGAAAATGATTCCTGAGTTACATAAAGATGCTCACAAGTTCTTCTTGGCAGCCTGCTTTCCTCTAGCAGCCTCCAGAAGGCTCCTTAGGTCACCAAGAAAGGTGAATCCTGTTGTCACAATTGATGTCTTTTTCTTTTGGAAGAAAAACTGGGCAAAATTTAAACTCAGGGTGATAACTTCTCTGAAACACGTGGTCAAATTACGCTTTGTTTCCTTAGATCAGGAAAAGGTTTCTGATTATGAGATGAAGCTTATGGACCTCGATGTGGAACAGCTTGGAATTCCAGTAAGTAGTTGTTTGAATGACTGCATGCATGACTGCATACACCCTTCTTAGGACAGCATGTTTTCCTCATGTACAAGCTTAGAATTCAAAAGTCATAAAGCTATTTGGTACAAGTTTATCGCTTCCTTTCTAGGAACAAGAATACAGTTGTGTAGTGAAAATGCCATCTGCTGAATTTGCACGCATTTGTCGAGACCTCAGCCACATTGGTGATGCTGTTGTCATCTCCTGTGCGAAAGATGGTGTGAAATTTTCAGCTAATGGAGAGTTAGGAAATGGAAACATCAAGCTGTCACAGACCAGTAATGTGGACAAAGAGGAGGAAGCTGTAAGTTGGATGTTGAATGGTTACTGTGGTCTCTTCTGCGCTGAGGTTTCTACTGATGCGACTCTTGGGGGCTAAAGTAGGTCACTGGATCCAGTATTTCTCTGATCTATAGAACCAAGTCAGTGAATCCTTGCTGGCACTTTCTTAGCTGTGGGGTTTGCAAGCAGCCCTGCACAGAGCTGAGTGGACATCAGCACTGTCTGTACATGAGGTGTCTAGGTCTGTGATGCTGAATTATTTGAGAAGCTTGGGGTAGCTCATTGCAACTTGCCTTTAACAAACTTTGATCTGGCTGATGTTATTCCAGGTTACAATAGAAATGAATGAGCCGGTCCAGTTGACTTTTGCTCTGAGGTACTTGAACTTTTTTACCAAAGCTACACCCCTGTCACCTACAGTAACGCTCAGCATGTCTGCAGATGTTCCTCTGGGTAAGTAGAAGCAGCTCTCCTTGAAAACCTTGTAGAAGAATCTCCCTTAGAATCATAGAGTGATAGAATGGCCTGGGTTGAAAAGGATCACAATGCTCATCTGGTTCCAACCCCCTGCTATGTGCAGGGTCACCAACCAGCAGCCCTGGCTGCCCAGAGCCACCTTGAATGCCTGCAGGGATGGGGCATCCACAGCCTCCTTGGGCAACCTGTTCCAGTGTGTCACCACCCTCTGGGTGAAAGACTTCCCCCCTAATATCCAACCTAAACCTCCCCTGTCTCTGTTTAAAACCATTCCCCCTTGTCCTATCGCTATCCAAACTCTATTAGGAATGTATTTAACTGCTTTTATGAAGAACCTTCTGAATGCCTCTTTTTTCCTTTACCAGTTGTGGAGTACAAGATTGCTGATATGGGACATTTAAAATACTACCTGGCTCCAAAGATTGAAGACCAGCAAGAAGGCTCTTAACTTCACTGGGACTGAGGGGGAGATCTCTGCTCAGCTCTTGGGGGGCACAACCAGCTTGGAGAAGGAAATCTGCTGTCCTCCGCATGACTAGAAATGTCAGTGCATTGCAACATCGAATCAGCACTGTTAAGAATGTTCTGTAGATATCTCTGTAAATATTTTTCAACTCACTATTTTGCTATACAGACGTCATTTGAAATAGGAATGTTTTTCTTCTGACCTATGCCTATACTTGCAGTAATCTCTTAGATGCTGTCTTTTAGGTCAAGTGCCTCCTCTTAACGTGTGTTAAAGGAGGGCAATATTTAATTTCAGTAAGGATGGTTCCTAGATTTTTTTGCCTGTGGAACTGTAGTTGCTTAGGGTTGCTGTTTAATGATGCCACGAGTTTATTTTCCCCTTACTTCATTTATTTTTGAAGCTGGTATTCTAACTGAAATGTGGAAATAAAAAATAACTTCATGGTTTTATCCTACTTCAGTGTGGGCGGATCGATCGCTGCTTTGTCAAATGGTGCTGATGTATAATCCCTCTGTTAAAGCATTGAATCAAAGGAGGTAGGAAATCTCACTTAATTAATCCACCAGTGATGCTGCTGCTTTAAGCCAGTCAGGTTTCAAATCCTAGAATGGCCTGGGTTGAAAAGGACCACAGTGCTCATCTGGTTCCAACCCCCTGCTATGTGCAGGGTCGCCAACCACCAGCCCAGGCTGCTCAGAGCCACATCCAGCCTGGCCTTGAATGCCTGCAGGGATGGGGCATCCACAGCCTGCTTGGGCAACCTGTTCCAGTGGAACTGGTTTGTGAAGTGTGTTAAATGCACTGAGGATTTGCATATTGAAGACCCACCTGTTCCAGCACTGACTGATGCTTTGGCTGCCATCTGTGCTTTGTATGAAGTCAGTATGTAGACGAGTGCTGTGGTGTCACAGTGTCTGAAACCTAGGCTGGAAAGCTGTGCTTTTAGCTCTTCTGTTACTGATCTCTTGACGTTAAGCAGCTCTGCATGTGTTCTGTTCTTGTGGTGTCTTTGCCCCACATGTGACAAGTGTGTTGCGGTCACCTACATTGAAAGTGCTTGACTTAAGTTATCACCATTCATGGAGATGCCAAGTTTGCAGCGTGCTTTGTGGCTGAATGGTGGAAATTGGGTTCTGAAAAGTTCTGGGGTAGCCACTGTTTTTCTTCAGCAACACCATTGCTACCATCCATCTAAATCCTTACCCTTCATCCTCAGTGACTCCACCACAAATGAACATGGAGAAACGCAGAAGCAATTCCGGTTGCCTTGATCTGCAGCTGCGTTCATTGCTCTTACACGAGGTGCTATATTTCCCACTGATCATCCCCACTAATACGTGCTGTGTGCAAACTGCCCTAAGTGGGGCAGCTGGGTAACCCTGGTGGAGCAGAAGACCTTCACGAGGTGGCAGTAATGATCAGGCAAACGAATTCTGCTGTGTCAGAATGACGGGGCTGCTCTCACTGAAAGCAGCCCATGCTCAGAGGCTGGTGATGGGAATTCCCCAGGCCCCTTGCCCCTTCATTCTAAACTTTTTCAGTAGAAAACGTTTTAGATCTCATATTGAGCTTCCTCGTATGTCTTAGAGTAAGCCTCGTTTATTCTCTTTATGTGTTGAGGTTGCTGACCTTTCAGGAAACACCTGAAAGCAACACCTGCCCTAAAACTGCAGCAGCAGTTCAGTTGGTGCGTAGGAATCGTCCATAGGAGGGATGGGGTTTTTTAACCCCAAATGTAATGCTGCTCACCTTGGGTTGCCGTTGTACTCCCGAGTGTGATTCAGTGGGGGATTCAAGATCCATGATGGAAATGGGGAGGCTTCAGTGTCACTGATGTGCTGTGTTAGAAGCTAACAGCTTTTTGTGCCACCTCCTGCTGCAGTGGGGGTCGCTGACCTCTTATTTCTGCTGTTCTTCCCATAAATACGTATAAATAAGCCACGTGGTTTCACTGGAACCATGCTCAGCTTCCTTTTTGCTTGCGGTTGAATGGAGTAAATCCCAGCTGTGATTCCTCCCAATTAATCCAGATGCTTTAAATAATGTCCTGGCTCTGGCTTGCCTGTTAGATGTGTATGACTGACAGAGGGCTGTGCTGTGCCTGCAGTTCAATGATACCCGGTGCTTCCTTTTTGTATGCAGGGCAACGTGCAAGCGGATAGCACGGAGCAGATGTGCCCACATTGCCTGTCCTGCAGCTCCCTGAGCCCTTCAGCTGCCACCCCTCAGCACCAGGCTCAAAATAACCCCGCAGAGCTGAGCCAACAAAGCTGCTGCCGTTAACCTGGAAGGAAACAGCCGTCATTGCAATAAACTTCCTGGGTTGGCGTGGCCGGGAAGCGGCGCTGGGAGCGATGGCTCTGAGCAGCAGCGTGAGCCGTAGGTAACTCTTTGCTCTTGATAACCTCGCAGACCTCTGAGATTTTGGGGGATCTGATAGGCGTGATGTGGGTATAGCAGCTGGGAGTCCATTTGAGGGCTGTATTGGGGTCGGTTGGGTGCAACGCGTCGGCGTTGAGCTCAGCGTGGGGCAGGAAATGACATCCCGCTCCCCTCCCTGCTCCTGACACTGAGGGTAGAAATGCGTACTGCGGATCTCTGGGGGAGAAATGGGACTTTGGCCTGAAGTGCTTGGGCTTGAAAATAACCCTTCATGAGGGGTCCAAGGGAGCGTTGTGCGTACGTTCTTAATAGCGTGAGGTACGGCGAGCGCAGGGACAGATTGTGTAAATCAGCAGTAATCCCTGAGAGGCCACTGAGAATCAGCCCATGAGCGATGAAACAGGGAGCATAAACAATCCCAGGGCACAACAGGGCCGAGCGGGGATATTTGTTAAGCTTTGGATGTGCTCTTTTCTTGTGTGCACTTCCACCCCGTGGGCACATGGGAGTTTCCGAGGGCATTTGGGTATAAAGAGCAAAAAAAGGGATGGGTAAGAGGTAAGAAAAGTTGCATTAAAAAGGGATGGATTTACCGATGCGCTGTGAGCAGAGAGGATTGCCAAAAGAATTTCTGCTAGCACTGAGGGAGACAAAGGATTTAGTTTGGTTCCAATGGAGAGCGTGCTTTGAGGAGATGCTGTCCCATAGGACACCAAATAGTGTCGCAGAAAGAACACCTTTATCATTTGGGATATGTGCTCATGGGGTTGTGGGTTGTCTATTTTTATTATTATTGTTATTATTTCATGCTTTTCCAGAAATTAGAAGTTGTTGAATTGGTGCAGGGAGTGAAACTGTACCTTGCTTTGGGAAGGCAGTGGGTTCAGTGTGAGCGCTGCCCCATGCACAGATCCTGCATGAAAGCTGCAAGACTTCCCACCGAGTGGCTCTGCACTGAGTCAGGGCTATGTGAGCTCGGATCCACCTTCAGTGTCCAGAAGAGAGCTGGTTCTGCCCACTCCCCTGTTCCAATCAGCAGTGCTGTCACTGCTGGCAACAAAACCACAGGGCCTGGCTGCACACAGGGTGAAACTGCAGGGTACAGCTCTTGCTGCAGCTCCATAAAGCGCAGCCCTGAATGCTTCCTGCCTTGCAGCTGGATAGAGGAGTGACCTATGGTTTGTAGCCCCTTCCTGCATTTTGGTTGCTTCACCCACTGCTCACCCCATCACGCTCCCTCTGACTTAATCCTCAAGCTATCCCAATGATGATAGCTCCATTTCACATTGGTTTTATTTATTTTTTTTACCTTTTCTTCCCCCTCCACCCCCCCAAAATGGATCTATTGCAAAATATCCGTCTGGTTGAAAAGCTGCTTTGTTCAGTTCTGGTTTGGGTTTGTTTGCTAATGATCCTGTTTAGAAATATTAGACCTCAGACATCCTGCAGCAGGAAGCGTGACCTCCTTGTGCAGCGAGAGCCCATTTACACACGGGATATTATTCTGGAACCTGTATGAGGTTTGAAACACATCCTACGTTAATTTTGTTTTCAAATATTGACAAATCCAAATTTGGCTTTTGCATTTATACCATAGAATCCATAGAATGGTTTGGGTTGGAAGGGACCTTTAAGATCAAGTTCCAACCCCCTGCTATAGGGAGGAACACCTCCCTTCAGACCAAGTTGCTCATAGCCCCATCCAGCCTAGTCTTGAATGCTTCCAGGGAGGAAGCACATCCATGCCTTTATATTTTAGGGTTAGATACAAAGCTTTGCTTGAAAAGATATAATTTATGACAGTGAATTTCTTTTGGTTAGTATCAGCTCGACACTCTTTGTGCTTGCCATAAGAAACATAATCCACATCAGAGCCTGTCATCCAGTTTGCTCTTTTATGTCTATTTCTGTTTCCCAGGTTCTAGCTGATGCCCAGGCCTCACTGTAATGATGCCGTCAAGAACGAATCTCTCTGCTGGGATTCCCAGTAGCAAAGTCAAATATTCCAAACTCGCCAGCACTGATGATGGATATATTGACCTGCAGGTAAAATGTGGGGAAGAAAAATGATTTGTTCTGCAACTAAATTCCTGCTGTCAAGCCATCGTCATCACACCCACTCATAGAATCATAAGAGTTGGAAAGGGTATTCAAGATATCAAGTCCAACCTCACCATATCTAATCATAGAATTTCAGCCCTTCTGCTCCAGAAAACCCACAGAGCTCAACTGGAAATAAGATTTCTTGTTTAAGAAATAGAATCAGCTTCATTTATTTGGAGGGGGATGAAAATCAGAGCAATGGGTGTAAATGCTGCCCCAGAGAGCAGGGCATGCATGGACAGGATTCCTTGTAGGGAGGCTGCAGCAATTGTTTCTCTTGTCCTCATATATTCACGTCTTTGCCATGGTTATGGGGGAACAGCACTGAGATGAGCTGCTTAACATCTGGGTTTTTTTCCATCCAGTTCAAGAAGAGCCCACCAAAAATCCCCTACAAGGCGATTGCACTGGCTGTTGTGCTCTTCATGATTGGAACTTTTCTCATTATCATCGGAGCTCTCCTCTTGGCAGGATACATTAGCAAAGGCGTAAGTGGATTGATTACATCTCTCTTCGAGTTCTGTATTGTTTGCCCATCCCAAAGCCTGCCATAAACCATAATTTCAGCGCAGAAACTTGGCACAAAAGGTCTATAAGCAAGAAAGTAATTCCCTCTACCACCACAGCATTGTTTGCTGACAGCTCTATTTAGAGTCATGGGATCGACCTTAGAATCATTCAGGTTAGAAAAGACCCCTAAGATCGTCAAGTCCAACCCCAAAACCATTCCACCATGCTGCTGACCATGTCCCTCAGTGCCACATCTCCACAGCTCTTAAACACCTCCAGGGACCCCACCACCTCTCTGTGCAATTGCTTGCCCACTCTCTGAGAAGAAATTGTCTCTAATATCCAACCCTCGAGGTCTCTATTTAGCTCATGTTTAGAGCTCCAGGCTGGGTGGGGTATCTGCCAGGATGGGCTGACTTTCTATGTCCTGCTTGGTAGCGTGGTTTCGTTTTAATGCCACATTGCTGTCTTGGTGGAAATAACGCTGGGATCATCACACTTCTAATGAAGATCTTCTGCTTCTGTAGGGGATACTTGATCACCATACAGCACTATTTATCTCCTCTCTCTACATTTGTGATCCACTGAAAGCAGATCTGATACTTGCCGTTGACGCTGTGCTTGGCATACTTCACCTTTTGCCTTGTGCAGGATGGAATTGCTTTACAGTTGGCAGCTGCTGCTTATCAGCGTGGAAGCAGCAGCATTCGGGCCATATCGGAAGCGGTCCAGGTGCTGATAAGAGAGCTGATCTTAGCCAAGTGCTCAGCACCCTGCCCTGTGGCTGGCAATTCTGCAATGTGAGAGTGTCAGCAGGAGCCACCCCTCCTACCCAAAGGAAAAGTTCAGTTGAGGTTTCCTGTAGCGAGGAGCAGATCAGGAAGGGTATCAGAGCTTAGCATGATAAAGCTTGAGAGATTTCTCATTTGAGTTGAACTTTTTGGGCCAATCCTATAGGGCTGAATAAGAAAAAGACCTCAATACAGATCCCTCCTGATGGTGCTTACATCGCTCTTCTCTCTGCTGCAGGGAACAGACCGTGCCATCCCTGTGCTCATCATTGGGATCCTCGTATTCCTCCCAGGCTTCTACCACCTCCGCATTGCATACTATGCTTCCAAAGGCTACCGGGGCTATTCCTATGATGACATCCCAGATTTTGATGACTGAATCATGTTCTGGACAGCATTACCGTTAGGTTAGTGTTAAGAGCTTCTAGTGACCCTAAATATTGGAGGGAGCCTGTAAATGGAGCATGTCAGTCACAAGATGCATCTTCCTGGTTTTGAAAATGCTGTGGGGAGGCGTTGAAAGCTGGTGGGGATGGGGGAGTTAAATGTGGAAGTGACCAAAAGGGTTGCAACATTAGGTGGGAAGAACATGTGATTAATTGTATTTTTCCTCTTGGTTATATGATTGTAAGAAATTCCTGGGCAAGGCAATTGTAGCCATTCTCCATAAACAGATAAGCCAGACAGTTCCATCAGGAAAGATATTTGTTTTTCTAACTGTTTCAAAGGGTTTTGTTGTTTGTTTGTTTGTTTTTTGAGAGATTGTGGCTCCCCTTGGGTTCAGTGTTGCAAACACTGTACATCACTTTACTTTTTTTTTGCTCTCTGCCCATCCAAAATTCTTCCAGTTTACTTGTATTGCGCTTGTCTGGAGTAATGGAAGTCAAACGCAAACTGCACTTGCATGAGAGAACTTGCACATATTGCATTTGGTGTGCAACTCATCATCACGCTATGTCCAACCCTATTTGCTCAGCAAACATCTTTCATAAGCAGGCTGTTCTCCATGCCACTCTTACTTATGGCAAAATCAACTTGTTATCCTCCAAAAGGACTGACTATGTCCGGATTTTACTTTTATTTTAAAGCATATAGAGACGGGGAGAAGAATTGGGATCTGGACCAGAACTTGAAGAGTCTCAATACCTAAACCTTGGTTTTGATTGGTGTGTGGGTATTGCAGACACTTGAATTCTAACTGTATGTGTATTTGGGATTGTTTTGTCTTTATCTAGATGATACGTTGCTAATAACTCCCTAGACCAGCAAAAAGCAAGTCTGTATAGTTTCTACTGGGTAAATCCTGTTTGTATTGTGTTGCTAGCTTCAGCTGTAGGTTATTCAGGGGAAACAGACTGGTCCCTCTGTACTTGATGCAAAGTCAAAGCTGGCTGTCTCTGAGGTGGGACTGAACCACGTGCAACTATGTGACAAGACACAGAAATGCAAGATGCAAGTATATGTGCTCAACACAAATAAACTTCTCTATCTTCTATGTACAAATCAGAAGTTCATCTTTTTCACCTTCACAGATTTCACTGTAGTCTAAAAATGGTTCTGGGCAATGAGCTGAATATGCTGGTTGCTTACTGCTTCCAGTTTCTGATGCAGTTGCTACAATCAGCAATAAGCTTTGCTGAGCCAGCAGCTTCACAACAGCTCCAACTGCTCTGCAGGACCCCTGGCTGACTTGCATCAGTAATTATCCTGTGTAGAGCAGCAGTGCAGTGCCCTGGGTGTGGCATGAGCCTGTGCTTCATCAGGTTGGCCGAAGAAGCTGTGGCTGCCCAAGGCCGGGTTGGATGGGGCTCTGGGCAGCCTGAAATGGTGGGTGGCAACTCTGGCAGAGGGGTTAGTTCTGGATAATCTTTCAGGTCTCTTTTAACCCTGTGATTCGGAAGGCCAGGATTCACTTTTTCCTTTCTCACTTTGCCATTCTTCCTCCAGTGCTCTAGATCAAAGCCAGAGCCTGAGCCAAAGTCTTCTTTTTGTTAAACTCCATCTATTCCCTGGGTTGACTTGATTCATTGGCCTGTGCGTGCCCTGGTGGTACACTCTGAGGAATAACTGATTGAATTCAGGATCTCCCTTTTCCCTTCCCTCTTCCCAAGGCAACAGCTACGCATGTTCTCTGCTCTGCTGCGTCATGCTGGCCTTGGCCATCTCTGGTCTCGTGTTCCCGATGGCAGCCCAGCTTCCCAGATGTCACCGCCACTTAGCAGCAGCTGAAATCCCTCAATTAAAGCTGGGTCTGGCCAGAAATGCTGCTGCTGACGCAAAATCATGAATCAGCCTTTATAAGGGGATAAGAATGTGAGTTTGTTTGGGTTGGGAAAAAGGGGGAGGAAGGGGAAGGGAAGTTTAGATGGAAAAAGAGGAGCAGAGGGGAGCTGAGGGGCTGCGGAAAGTTGGGAAGTCTGGGGCATCTACAAAGGGATAAGGGAATGTAGGGGGCAGGCAAAGAACAACGTGCTGACATCTCTGGAGGGATCGCAGTTTATTTGTCATTTGGCAGAAGCACAGTGCAAATAAGATCAGTCCCTTTCGGGGCTGTCTGTATGAGGGAGGGACACATGGAAAATATCCTCTGCGTGGGGATATTTTATATCTATCTATGGGGAAAAAGGTATATTTGCTACTCAAGAAATGTAGGTCCCGACTACCTCATTCTGTGTGTTCATATATTGTATTCTAAGCATGGCTTTCCCCTCCACAGTATAAATTTCCTTATCCTCAAAGTTTCGTGCAACTGCAACTAATACCTGCTGTTCATTTCTTTCTTAGAAAACAAACCGACTTTGCATTTTGGAAAGTCTGGAAGGATTACAGCAAGCATTTGTTTCCATGATGAGCACGGCTCTTTCACATAGCAGTGATGCTCCTTTGGTGTAGCTTTGAGGATAGTTGGTGCTGTCAGCTTGTATTTTTGTTCAAGCATTGCATGAAGGCATCATAGTTTTCCATCTACATGAGGCTGTTGCCCATAAACTGTTATTCTGGTGCCTGGATGCTGGGATATGACAACAGCCTCATGCCTGTGAAGAAATTTCTGGTTCTAGAGCAGAGCTTGACCAATGAGCAAGGCACAGGCCGAGCACTGATGGATGAGGATAATATTAAATTGCTGTCTCCTATATTGAGCATCATCCATTCTGGATGAGGCAGCTGTCTTAGATAAAAATAGTTGGCATTTATATGGCTCGATGGGGTATTGTTATAGACAGAAGCTCTGCAGCAAGAACAGGCACCCAGAGTTAAGGCTTTTCTCTACTTTATGAGCGCCTGAAATTGATCGTTGCTGATCAATCTCTCTGAGCTTGCCCATGTGTTTGTTCTGATGGAGGAGGTTGATGGGATGGGAAGAAGAGCAGGGCTCACCACTGGTTCTCCGGTGATGGGGAAAAGTGGGAGCTTGGGTTTCTTGTTTCTCCTCGTTGGGTTCACCTTGCTTCTCTTCTCGCAGCAGTGATTTTATGTCCTCGTTGATGAGCTGATCCTTGAGGTCTGCCTGGATGCTGTGCTGGTTGAGGGCTGAGGGCTATCTGCAGAGAGGAATGGTTGTCCCTGATTCTAGTCCTGAAAATACATTAGCAGAAATCGTGTGAAACATCTGTGGAGATGAGGGGGAGAGAATGTGATGACTCACTTGGAGCATGTTAGATACAACCGATGTGCTCTAAATATAGCCTTAAAATGAGTGTTTTGTTTGGTCAAATGTCACAATCGACAATGGCGTCTTGAGTGCTTTTCTGGTACCCATCACTCAGATTAGACCCTATGGTTGGGGTCTGCTTTCCTTCTGCCAGCTGCAGTTAGCCAAATTCAGCAACGTTTGCCACTGAGAGGCTCAGTGCTGTAATGCTACTTTTATGGCAATGTGGATTTTGCTTAGCATAAAAGAAGACATGAAAACCCTGCAGGGCAGGAAGAAATGACTCGGCACTACAGTTCTGTCCCATCTAATCAGATTTGTGCTATACTCCACTTATGCTGAGGTCTAAATGAGTTTCTCCACACTCCTCCCCCTCATCCTCAGTCCTTAAAAGTCCCCGACATCAGCTCATTCATACAACCACACCTCACATCTTCTGCCTCTCCCTAAGCTGCTACCTTAAGGTTTCTCCTCACCCTTCCCTTTGGGTATCTGTCCTGCTCCTCCCAGCAAGATCTCCACCTGCGAAGCACCTCCAAATCTCCTTAACTTTTGCCTTTCCACTGGGCAGATTTCCCACTGCTGTGCTCTGGAGCTGCAGCTCATCGTTTTAGTGGGTAAGTGCAAGCTGTCCATTTTCCCCTTCCTTTATCTACTGAAAACCGCAGGCAAACTATGTTCTTTCTCCTAGAGCTCTGCATTCAACCCCATCTGGCATGCTGTGTTCTGTGCTTGCCGTGTGAAATGTTGATATGTGTGGTCACAGGGCTCCCTTGCTCCTTCCTTAATACACAAGCAGCTTGAGATTCTTAGGAATGCTGTGTTTAACTAAAAATAGTCCAGACAGTTTGGTGGACCATGGGAGATTCCTCCCTCACAAGAAAATTGGCTTTGTTCTGAGATGGAGTCAAAGGTCAAGGTAAAGGGAAAAAAAAGAATCTTGGGGGGAAAAAAAGGGTTGATTGTGGATTATAAATGATTGTTTTCACATAATTTCATTGACCTTTTGCTGCTTTCGTCTGGCTGTTTTTCTTCTCCAGTCTCAGGCTTTGTTCTGTGCTGGCTGGGTACAGGTTATGTTGAGGTTTTTGCCTTCCTGCTTTGACCTCTGTCTATGGAGGTGTTAAGAAAAACATTTTAATTGGAAGTAAGGCCATTATTAAGGCTATTATTTCTGTGGCCACGGGCAGAGCTTATGACAAGAATCAGGAAGCAAACATTTCCTCTACGTTGTACTTGTGTTGGACGCTGAGCCATTGATGCCTCTCTGATGGTAACACGGACCTACGAGATTCATCTGTAACTTTTCCAGTCCTGCTGCAATTATAGTAAGGAACAACGCTGCAATTAATTGTCTTTGAGAAGGCACCTCCTACCCCTGCAAAATGGCAGTTTTGGCACTGAAAGCATAAATTCTGTGGAGGAATCACCATTTAAGCCTGGGCTTGCAAAACAAAGAAGAAAATCCACCAGTCACCACTAGTTAATTTCATTTTGAAATATTTACTTGGACTGCAGTAGTAGCTGCATTTAAGCCTTTAAAGGATTAGCTGTCTGCTACTCGTTTGTGCCTGCAACCATTTATTTAAGCTGCTACTGCAAATCATGCTGTTAACCTGTCAACCACGGATTTAACCTTTCTTTCCTTGTTAGCGAGAAATGCGTGGTACACAAAGTCTTGCTGATGTGATGGGGAACTTGTAGAGGGAGCCCAGTGGAAGGCCACAAAGATGATCCAGGGACATGGAGCATGTCTCTTAGAAGGTGAGGCTGAGAGACCTGGGGCTTGGCATTCATCTCAGTGCTTTTCCATGTGCTCTTACCAGGAGCAAATACCTCCTTTCTCTCTCGTTGACCCATCAGATGGGGTGTAGCATTTTCTTCATGCTGCATCCCAACGTCCGGCTGTATTTGTCATAGGTTGCATCGTGTTTAATGCAAGTGGTCAAACCACTCGACCAAAAGCCAGCTACCAGGGAAGGGTTCACTCATGTGAGAGCATCAGCCTCTGAGCTAAAAACCATATTCAGCAAAGGAAGTCAGGTGAATTTAGAAAAACTTCTTGCAGAAAACTGACATAAATGCTGGGACAAATTCTTTGCTGACAGCAACTAACTTCAGTTAGAGAGGGGTCAGTTTGACAATGGACCATCTGCATATGGGGTTTGGATAAGAGAATTCTAGCCTGCTCAATTCCTTATATTGCAATCTCACCTCAGCTTACACACCTAAGTATGAAAGTAAAAGATCTCAGGCCCTTAAACAAGTGAATGCTTCTTAGCATCATTACACCATTTTCTGTAAGTTACTTCCATTAAAATCACTATAAAAAGTCTACCAGCTTTTACAATATGACTTTTTATTGCCTCTCAGCACTAACAGTACAAGTAGAAGCAAGACTTCTTCACCACTATGTTAAGTGGTTCTTTTCCAGACAGGTATCTCATTTTCTCTGTACTTGATACTGTAAGTCAAGTGACTCTTCTCTGTATTTTACTGCATGAGAACAGGGGCAGGATTGCAATGCAGCATTTCAAATGCTTGGCTTCAAATAGGCCAGTGGATGGTCTCCAACCTCAAGTACTAGATTTGTACAAAGAAACTAGATTTGCAAAGGTTTTCTCTTTGTTGTGTGACCACATTTCCAATTGCTGAGAAGATACTGCAGAGTTCAACTTAGAAACAGCTCCTGCTTTCATCCTCACATGAAACAAAGGAGAACATCTATCTTTGACTCACATCCACAGCTGTCTGAGGCAGTGAATGCTTGAAGCTGATAGCCTGCTGCTCTCCAGGGGGTTTATCATTCCTTGAGCAGGGTCAGCACATCAGGATGCTTCCCATCCTTCTTTCATTGGGATGGAAGCATTGAACCAGGAGGGAATACAGGCTGGGTGCAGGTCCCTTCTCCACAGCTGCTGGAGGGAAAATAATTTAACAGTGGGAAGGGAGGTCAAAACTTGCAAAAACTCCTCTTCCTGCCATATCAAACTGGCACTAATTATGATGAGTAGCGGAGAGATCAGACTTGAAGCAGGGAAGGAGTTAACCGGAGGAAGGGCAGTTTGCTGGGGAGAAGTTGGAATTCATTGTTCCAGGCTCTGCTATGGATTTCCTTTTTGTCCTTTCATCTCCTCGAGTCTTGGCTCTCATCACAAGAGGCTGCTTCTCCTTCCTTTTTCTATTTTTATCTGGACTGTGAGCCCTTCAAGGCATGGACTGTACCTTAACCTGTGTGCAGAGTGGCACAGTGGGAAAGCTCCCTCAGTAGGAAACTATAAATAGTGAGCCCATCCAGCCTTGTGGCATCCAGGCTTGCCGTAATTGCCTAGTTTGCGCTCCTGTGACAAGTGCTAGTTCAGCTGTCAGGGAAAGAAGGAACAAAAAAATATTGCCACAGCCAATTTCCAGCTCTCCATTTGCCCACTGAGCCCTGGTTTGGGCCCAGCAATCCCTCCTGTCTCAAGGAATTCTTCTAGCCAAGTGAGTGACGATTCCCATAAAGCATCCACCCAGCGTGGTTCGGACAGCTTCATTTCAGAAGAAGCTTTTAGATGGCTTGTTGTGGTTCTGTTTCCAGCTCTGACTCATGCCTCAGTGCTACACTCATTTGTTTTGTCTTCTGCCACTTGCTAGAGGGGATTGATTCCGCAACAATCACTTTTCTATCATTCCTGACATCACTGCTTGTTTCTGTTACCATGCGTTCATGTGATGAACTAAATGAGACACGGGCAGATCGCAGATAAAAGCAATGACACCATCCCAGACCATCCTTCCTCTTTGAACAGACTGTGGAAGTAATGAAAAAGTTAAGACAGGGATTGTCTGCTATCTCTTCTCTAAGATATGAGTAAGCAGCCACAAAAGTGCTGCTCTCCTTTACAAAGCAAAGGATCTTCACTTGAATTCCCAGCAGAGGTGACTTAACGTAACCTATTTCACACTGTGCTGCAAAACTCCTCTAATGGACTTCCAAATGATTTTCACATAGCACGATGTCCACACCCTTTTGGAACTGAGTTAAGTAGGAATAAGTCACTTTTTGGCCTGGCTCTGTCCATACACATTAGTCAACAGAAGCTCCATTTACTGCTACAGCTTTGAAGAGCAGCCACTCATCAATTTGATGTAAGATGGCAAAACTCAGCTTGTCTCCTGCCTGTACATCATTGCTCCCAGTGACACAGGCTTCATCTGATGGGTGGCTGCAAGCAAAATGCCAGTGTGAATGCGGACCAGCAAAGCAAAAATGTCCAGTGCTGTTAGCCACGTGCTTCTTACGGTTTCTCTTCTGATGCCATGAAATCTCAGGGTCAGGAGACATGGCTCCCGCAATTCAGCAGTATTGGCAGCTGGAACCTGATAGAAAAAAGGGAATAGAGAGGATAATGCATGCTGTTTTCCTGCTTATACTCTTCCCAGTGTGTAAGGACTCCCCATTGTTTGTGACAAGAGGACTAGGAGTGAGCTCTGAGACGTGGCTAAACCTGCCTTCTCCATCCCCTGGCCTTACACCTGACTCAGCAAGTTCAGTCCCATCTCTTTGGTACAGCCCCTGAGGTACCAGACACAACAGCATCAAGGAAATTAGCTTCTCATCCACAGCATGAGCTGTCCGGTTGAGTTAGTGTTACTGTAAGCATTCCCTATTACTTGCACTTCCCCACATTTGCCAAGCTGTGCAGTCCGTGCAGCAATGTGATCTGACCAGCCCTACCGTGAGAAGCACGGGAAGCTCTCCTGGGTTGTTTTGGCAGATTCTGGACTCCATTTGCAGAATATCTGCATGCACAAAAGCCAAGGAGGGTCTCCACTCTCTTTAAAAGCTATCAGAGGGAAAACCATCTTAATGAGAACAGTAGAGATCCAACAGTTTTGCAGCTGTGCGGAATTTTTCTTCTCTTTGCTTATTGATTTATTACGTGGATTCTGGCAACTAACTTTGCAGGCCCTGCTATTTATCTTTCTATATAGCAAGCACAGCAGTGCATCTCCCTCTCGGATTGCTGGCTGAAGCCTCAGTAATTTGAGTACTTGGACCAAAGCAGTCTGAGATCCTTGGACCAAAAAGACCTATTGCTATTAAGAGCACTTTGCACTAATTAAACCTCATAAAACTCTTCCTGGGTCTCAGAATCTCCATTTTGCAGATGTCAGAATTGAGGATTTAGCTCAGATCAGGAAGAAATGTCGTTAAGTTTTTTAAATACTTCTTAGAAAGGATGTTTTTTATCCCATATAGCACTATGGGGGTGAAAAAAAAAACAGCAATCAAGTCTGGACTGTCCCACAAGATCAACTATGGAGGTCAAGGAAAACTGAAGTGGTATTTTCCACTAGGTGGTGGTAGACAGCATTTCTTAAGAAGGATTTCTTTTTTACCTTACAGAATAGAAATCCAGGGTCTGCCCACTTCAGTGCTGTCTTTGCTTACTCCATGCTCCAGAAGAAGAAAAACTATCACAGCTGGTGATCTACAAACTGCCTTTTCTCAGGCTCCTTTCTCCTCTTGAGGCAGCTGTGGAAATACCAGGGGGTTTGTTTGTATTTTGTGTAATCCAGTAGAGAGATGTCTATTTCTTGTCCATGTGTATGTTCCATGCTGGGCGGTTCTAAACTCCTGAACACCAACTGTGGGATCCATAGAAAATACTGTTAATGTGATCCTACAGATCCCAGCCCCAAAACAACCATCTCCGCATATAACTGGATCTTATAATTGGAGGTTGTAATTTACTCTTTTGGAGATCCTGTCCTCAGATCAATGACTCATGCCCAAATGGAGGTGACGTTTCAGTTTAAACTGAGAATTTTGAGTAAACAGAGGAGATGCCAGCCAAAAAGACTTCAGCATTTCAATTTATGCCAGTAACCTACGCACTGCATCTCAAGAAAGCCCTGACCTTCTGTAGTCCTGTCCTTACCACTTTATTTTTACAGGGCCATGAAGAAACAAACAAAATAAAACTGGCATGCTTGGGGAACATACTCATTAGTTACCCAGACTATCACAGTAATATTGCATCCTCTGGCTGCAGAGGACACCCGGCCCAGCAGACTTCTAGTTTCACACGGGCACAACCTCACCACAAAATCAGGTCCCTACTTGCACACTGTTGTTGAGCTGTTCCAGTGATTCAAGCCAGCAGAAATCACAACACCCTATTTGCTCCTGTATTCCCTACTTGTTACTACTGTGATTATATTAATGCTATAATATTTATCCTGCATTATGAAAGCGAGCGTAATGACCGATGAGCACAAACCACAGGGGGAGGAATCAGGACTACAGGACTGTTAATCTTAGCTGAGGAACCGAGCATTTTAAGAGTGCTTATAGGAATTTAGGCAGTCAGGGCAGTTACAGGAGGGATTCGGGAGATGTGTTGTAGATGGACAGGTATTTCACACTGGTTTCACTGGGACAACGGACATAAGCAATCTGTGGCGACTTGATGTCTGGATGCAGCAACACTTCACCTGTTCAGGCAAATCCAGGTGAGCTCTGAGGACCTCACATCTCTCCCCTTCTGATAATCTCCTAGATTACATATAAAGGAAAACTACAAAAGGAAGGTCACCCCTTGAAGCTCTCAAAGATCTGCACACTACATGATTAACGGCTGCTAATTTCCCTTGATGCTTGCCGATGTTATGAAGGACACACAAATGCACATCCTGCATCTCCGCTCCCTCCAGCTTGTTTATGGTCCCGTGAATCATTCAGGCTGAAAGAGTTTATAAAGACCTCCTTTTAATAATGACGAATGATCCATGCCAATAATCCCAGCAAGATAACTTACACTTCAGCAGCAGGGCAGTGTGACCACACCAAGTGGGCTCTGGCACCCTGACCAATGGGCATGTTGGGGTATTTTCTGAAATGTGACAACACAGAAATCCACCCGGAATTTAATTTGTCTATTTCATAGGAACAAAGGCCTGAAAGTGCTTTTGCTGGGTTTGAGTCCATGGATCCAGGTGATCTAATGGTGTCCAACTCAATTTTTAGAGCGCTAAATCCACATTTATCATCCTTCCTTTGCTTGTCCTTGTAATTATTTCGACCTTGAGGTCTCTATCTGTTAAATTTCAGGCTGACTCGTGAACTTCCCACTTGCAGATCTCTTGTTAGCTTACCTGTATTTCACTCTGCAGTCTTCAACTGAGGGATGCCACATTGGCAAAATTAGAACATTTATTTGTGAATCTGGATTTAAAAGAAATCTTAGAGCTGCGGCTTTGACAATGATGTCTGAACACGAGAAGTCCTCGCAGGGAGACTGAATCACTGGATACATACAATCCATCTTCCTATACAAACTCCTGTCAGCGGTGAAACTGCTGCAGTCTCAATCAATCTTGCAGTACTAAAATGTCTCTTTTATCATGGCTGCACGCTCCTCTGCCCTAACAAACAAAGTCTATTAATGTTTAAAAGCTGCAATTAAATATATGTATATGTTTGGGTTAAAGCCAAGCACTGAGTAATGCTTAGGGATCGATACCCATAGTCAAGAGCATACAAAGCAGAAAAGATGCTTTGTGACTTATCTGTGTCCTGTATAGTCCTCCATATGGTTAATTTGAAAGCCTTTTAGAAGCTTAACGAGGAGAGCACCTCAGTGAATGTGGAACTGAATGATGCACGAGGATAAGAAACACAAATGCTCCAGGGGCCTCCTAGAGTCCACGGTCTTAAAATAAGCTCCTGGGTTTTAGTGGGATCCGATGAAACCCTCTTTACATGGGCAGTGGATGGAAGGGGTCAGACAGCTGGTGAGCAAATACACAGTAAACACTCCGAGCAGCTGAACTCTGCAAACAGCAACTATTAAGGCAAAGACCTGGAAGATCAACATAGAATTGCAGGTCTGGGTGAAATGATGCAATGGATTACAATTAGTGTCACTGGTCCAGAGAGCAGAGGTTTTCCTATCGACTTGGTTTCCTGTTACAGCTATGTGGCACCTTAATCAAATAGCCAAGTGGGCTGGTTTGGAAAGAAAGCTGAGCATCAGTCAATATTATCTCAAGGACACCTACTGTAAATTAGCACTGCTGCTTGAAGCAGAGCTCTGTTGTGGGAGAAAAAGTAAGAATTACTGGAGACGGCGTTAGGCTGTGGCTACACAGAAGGGCAGCAAGATGTAAAAGGCAGAGTGAGCCAATGGGCCCCAACACATCTGAGAAGTGTACATACTTGAAAAGGACAGAAGACAAATCAATCACAGAACCACAGAATGGCTTTGGTTGGAGGGGACCTTAAAGATCATTAGCTCCAACCTGCTCGCCATGGGCAGTGCTGCCAACCACTGGATCAGGCTGCCCAGAGCCCCATCCAGAGATTGGGGCATCCATACCCTCTCTGGGCAAAAGTAAAGCAAGTTACCAGTATCAAAATCAATTAGGAATGTCAATTTTTTTTTTTTTTTTTGGCCAACAGGCTCGGAGAGAAAGCATACATCTCTTCCAATGTGGGTTATTGGAGCAGCAGGGATCTGTCTTGGGTCTGAAACACACAGCTCTGTGCTCCCAGAGCCCATCTGCTGCGTGGCTGATGTGTCCATCGCTCCTCAAGCAGAAAACTACGAAAATCTGAGAAAAATTGAGATTACAGCCAGACTTTAAGCCAGAGATTCCAGTATATGTGGTGGGCGGCATCTTATATTGAGGGTGCCCGCTTAGAGGGAAGAAAGAATATCACTATTCCCATTCACTTCTCCTATTAGAAAAGCTGGAATTATGTATTTATTCGTTTATTTATGTACTTTTTCCCATTTAAATATAACGAACCCTCCACCCCCCCCAAAAAAAAAAAGCATGGACTGAGTGCAACCCTGTTCCCACACCGACACCATTTTCCTTGGGGATGGGGAGCCAGGAGAGAAACCCCCCACACACCATAGCGATGCACCTCGGGAGGACTCGCCTCGCCTCATAACGCAACACCCACAACCATCGCCCGGCCGCTGCGGGGCCGTCATGGTGGGCAGGCGCTAAGCGAAGGCGCCGGGCGCCATCTTGTCGGGGGCGGAGCGGGGTCCGGTCCGGCCCGCCCCGTGCTCTGCCTGTCGGGGCGGCCCCGGCCCCGCTGTACTCCTCGCTGCCGACCGAGGGGTGCGGAGTCTGGTGTGGAGGAGTTGTCGCCGTCGCTACCGCAGCTTCCATCGCCATTGCCGTCCGCTATGGCAGGTGAGCCCGTCCTCCTCCTCCTCCTGCTGCGCTGAGGCAGCAGCCCGGCGGGCGCCTCCCCCATGGCGCCGTTCTCTCAGCCGCGCTCCGCCGCCCGCTGTCACCTCCATGCGGTGCCCTCCGTCTCCTCTCCCCCCTCAGCCGTACCCTCTCCTCCTGCCGCCTACCCGGGAGCCTCCACCATGTTGCGGGGCTGCGCCTTACCTTGGCCTGGCGGCTGCTGTGCCATCCGCGTCCCCTTTCTCTTTTTTAACCCCCTCCATGGCTATCCCCCCTCCAAGCCGGGCGGGGTACCTTGCGGAGGGGCTGCGTGAGGTGGGCACCTGCGGCCGCAGCCACCTGCCCGGGGTGTGGATACGGCCGTGGGTGTTATTTCTACGGAGATCGTCGTGTCACGCGTCTATTTTTTTATTATTATTTTTATTTTTTTAATTATTTCGTTATTGGAAACAAAATGGGTGGCAGAGCCGTCAGCTCGAAAATGGGGTGAAGCAGTGCAGGTTATTCCCACCCCACCCCTTGGTTCCCCCCCACCCCCATCTGTTTGATCCCATTCTCACGATGCTATTTGAGGGTTTTATTTTCTCGTTGTTATTATTTTAAATGCTTGGGGCTTGTGGGCTGTGTGTTGTTTCCTGTGCAGCTCGAGGCATTTCATATTTCTATTATCTATTCCTGTTTCAGTCTGTGAGCCCCGCTCAGCATCGTGCACAGTTCCCTTTTGTTTTAAAGGTGTGTTTTGGTGGAGCCCAGCGATGCCGGCAATACAGAATGCCCTGACAAAAAACCTCGTTGATGAACCTCTGATTAGGTTTCATTACCTAACGGGTAATGCCTCAATACCTGCATTGTGCCTTTCTGTCGTTAGTGGGTTTGTCATAAAGGATGAGCGTGTGGGCAGAGAGATTCCTGTCCCTTCATTTTGAAGCATCGTTGTCATTTTGTAGGCTCAGAGGATGGCTCAGCTTTGGGGATCTGCTCTTTTCTGTGCCCAGGCTTTGGGGGTCTGTTCTTCCCATATGCCTTCTGTAGATGGGTGAGCGGGGCTGAACCCAAAAGGGAGCCAGCTGCCACCAGAGCCCATAGAAAATTCTGGCAGGAAAGAGGAAAAAATCTCCAAACATGTTTTAAGACAAGGTGAAGGTCTTCTGTGATCATTTTGGACGTCTTATTGCCTGCTCATAACTTCTTGGTATGAGTTTGGTGCCAAGTAAATGCGCGACTTACTGTTGAACTTGACCACCTAAATTAGAAATAATTCTTTGTTCTCATTTGGAGCTTAACCCATGTGTATATTCCCCCTGCGTCATGGTGTTGCCTTCCTTGAGTGAGCTTTAAATTACCCTGTTTAAGCTTAAAATAGGAGCTGTTTTGGATAGTGGTTTTGCTGGCACCTGGAGTTTGATGCAAGCTGGAAAACCAAGTGGAGAAGCAGGCCAAATGCTGGAGCAGTCTGTTGGAGTGCTGCACCCTGCCAGAGCAAGGCACTAGAACTGCACACCTTAATCTGCTGGGTGATTTCATTAGAGGTAAGGGACTATTGCAGCAAGTAGCTCACGTTAATACAGTGTAAAACAATCCTGGAGATACGTAGAACAATTGGATTTGTAGTTGATGAGCTTTTGCAACTCTACGCCCAGGTTCAAGTCGTGATCCAGATAGTTTGAAATTATAGCAGCGTTAACTGGGAGTTGCACTGGAACAAATTCAACCTTGGGTTAGCTGTGAGGTTCAACAACCCCTGAGATTTTTATCGCGGATTTAAACAAGCCTTTGGCTTTAGGAAAGATGCAAATTGGAGTTGAAAATGTCTTGTCAGAGCCCTGGGGATAAGGAAAGGAGCTGGGGTGGGTCGGGTTCCACCTGTACCTTAACAAGCCAAGTTCTTCAGGTTTAAAAGCCATTCCATTCTGCCACTTGTCTTTCAACCCTGCACTCAGCTAGGCTGAGGTTTGGTGCGTGTTTTCTCAAAGGCACTGGCCCTCATATTGAGTAGATGCAAAGAGCTGGATGGAAACGGTGTTCTCTCAGTGCCTTTTCTGCATCCTCAATGCAGAAACAAACCAGAAGGAGAAGCAGCTTTACACATAGCAGGATAATTTGGGCTGCAAGTTGGTGAACGTTTCTGTGATTATTATTTTTTTTAAGCAAACCCTATCCAACTGCTAATATGAGATTGTATATCTTCTGTACTTGAAGCTAACAGGGAGTTGAATTCCAGGAGAGAAATAAGAGGCGTGTTTTTGTTGGTGTTGCTGGGCTGGAGACTGTTTTCTTCGGGAGGAGTTCAAGATACTGGCAGTATTTGAGGAGGTGGGGGAGCCAATCCTAACAGAAAGTGATATGACTGTGGGTTTTCCCCCATAGTTGTTTCACATCTTAGTAGCTGATGCTGCATTCGTGTGCAGTACTACTTCCCAGTTTGAAAACATGACAGGTTGGGTTTTCATTCTTTGAGTCTGTATGTTGTTGGGTTTTTTTCTCCTGTTATGTCCCAAAGCATTAATTAACCTCCTCAGTAGCATAGGCTTTCTTACTGTGCTGTGCATTGGGGCTTAGTGGAGTGCTCCTTAGGCTGTTCAGAGCAACCCGAGGGCATCTTTAGTAAGGATTCCTGAGGAAGTGGCTGCTAAACTGCCCTAATGGCCCAGCCTGAACTGCTGCAGTTGAACTCTTCTAATCCCTGTGTGTACAAGGGGAAGGAAGGCAGCACGCCCTTGCGAGGCGTTCCACTTAAGCGCTCTGTCCTATGCATGGTGTTTTTGGAAGGTTTTATTCTGCTGCAGCTATTCCTTTCGATATCTTTGTGTGAACCACGTACCAAAATCAGTTAGAAAACCCAAGACCGAAAAGATTCTCTGGAGCCATTTTCTCCATAGATTTATCTTGCTTTCAGACACTCCTTTGGACGTTTATGGTAGGAAGGGAAAATGCAGATGGCTGCACAAAGCATTTTTTCTGCCATTGATGATGATGGTTCACGTATTGCCGAAAAATTTATTTGTATCAAGTGCTCTTATTTATGGAGCCTTAGTGGTCATGAAACGGCCTGACTGCAGTTACAGCGTGGTTTATTTGACTTGAAAGCTGCAGGAGGAAAATATTGACGCTCGGGATGAGTAAAGAGATGTGCAGCATGATGGAGCCTAAGGCAGCATTAAAATAAATCATTGAAAATGAAAGCTATTTGCCATGTTCCCGAGCTGTTCCCAGGGGTGGGTTGCATTAAGACACTGTGCTAACTTCGTGATGCTGCACGTCATGCTTCTGTCAGTTCTGGGGAGCGTGTTTCTTATGCTTCTAAGAAAGCGTTGTGGCTCAGTGTTTCTAGCTGTTAGAAATGGTCTTATGACAACTGAGTTAAAGGAAGCAAAGTCTGATGATAGGTTATGGGAAGGAAATGCCTGTTATCTGCATGCTCTTCGGTTAGGGGAGGATTTTAATTGGGAATTTCTTGTGTTGGTCATTTGGCTGTGAAAGGAGAAATGGTTCCTCCTAGGGGAAGGGTTGGGCTGTTGATACATCACCGGTGGGGAAAGGAAGGAAGAGGGAAGAGGAGTCCATATGAGGTTTCCTCCTCAAGCTTTATACCTTGCACTTGACCTGAATATTTGTAGCTTCCCTTTCCAAACACAGCAGTAAGAAGTATGCAGCATCAGAAATACCCTGTGCATGATAACGTGCTGTGCGCATCCTATGTTCTTCTAATCCTACGTGCTTTGGATGGTTAGATATTGACCAACAATTCTTCAGTGCTGGATGCTGCCATCAGTCCAGTAAGTACCAAATCATTGTCACGTGCACCTCGGTGTGATGGTGTGGTGGAATTTTCTCTTGTGCACTATAGAGACCAGCGTATCTTTCTCCTTTGAGCCATGCTTTAGTCTTGTACTTATGTCAGCTCAATGCCAGAGGAGATGAGCTCTGTCTGAGGGTTGTATTTTTGAGCTCTGTCTCGGGGTTGTATTTTTAGGAGCAGATTTATCCACTTGTCATTGTGTTGGAGGAGCTGGAAGTAGCAACATGGTACCTTTTTAAGTGTGTTGAACTTTTATGGTCTGTGACAGCAGTACCAGAGTTCATTTATATGTGTGCATACATGTATACAATAATCACATGTGGATTTAACCAGTGCTTGCTTGCTGTGTCCCTTGTGACTGAGAAGACCATGCTAACTTTGCAGCATTTCCTTTAGGTTGAAGTTGCTTGAAGTATGGCCTTGAATGAGTATAAATGGTGAAGGAGTGGTTGATTCACCATGGAGATGGTTTTTAAATGGAATGACTCATGGGACAGATATCAAATGGCTGCATGTCCCCCAAAGTTCTTGTCTGCATTTCTTCTCACATCAAATTATTGCAGTGCTTATGTCATGTGAACAGTTGGCTGAAGCATTTTGAGAATGAGCTGTAGACAGGAATGCTGTCATAGCAGGGAAGTGAAAAAGCAACTTAAAGGGGTTTCTGTGCACTTCAATTCCTAGGCGTTAGCCTTGCGTGCGGATGCTTTGAGTAAGTTAGGGCTCTAAAAGTATTTAATTGGGTTTACCCTTAATTGTTGCATGGCCATGAAATCACAGCCTGGGGCAGTGTTTTAGTGGCATGCTGGCTGTTAGTATGCTTGTAAGGTTATAAAAGTTAAGAGAATAAAGGACGGTTTGGGAGATTTAAGAAGGTTCCCAAAGCAGTCACTCTTAGCTGTTGATGCGCTGGGAGTTTGCTCCCAACTTTCAGTGCTCCTTGAGAGCAAAAGTGGAAAGTGGAATTCCTTGAGAGGAAGATGCTCCCGAATGCAAATCTGACTTCTTGCTTTTGCTCTTAAGTCTATCTTTACTGGATATTTGTGGTTTTCTGTATAAGAAGTAATGATTTTAAGGGCTTCTATCTACTGGCCTCTTGCCTTGCGTTTCAGTGTATAGGTTAGTGTTTGTGTTTTGTTGTGCTTGTGGGAAGAAAGTGCCTGTGTGTGTATATATTCTCATCAGTGTTCAAGGTCGTATAGATTACTTAAGGAAAATAAGATGTGTTTATTTGCCTGCCTTGTGATAAAGTCTGACTATGTCTAAATATGTGGCAGGAAAAACCCTTGAGTTCTTCAGTCTAGTCCATGTATTAATGTAGATTGCTGTATTCAGAGCCTTGCCGTACCTGAGCAAAGAAAACCCATCCTTGCCTTTGCATATGTTCAGGAAAATTAGGGTCTGTTGAAGCACCAGCTGGAGCATTTTTTATTTATATTCGTTTAATGCAAAATGAATTGTTTCTGCAGGTTGTCGTGGATGATGGTCCTGATTCCAGAAGCTTTTGTCTGGGTGTACTTCAGCAGACCAGAGTTTCTGATAAAGGCTTAAAGAGCACTGACATCTCTTGAGTGCTTTATTATGTATGTGCCAAACCCAAGGAGCAGTTGGGATCCAGGCTGACAAAAAGATAATAATATAATAAAACTGGAGCTCCAGGTCCCTGCTTTGTAGAGCCATAAGGCATAGCTGTGCTGTTCTCATGCTGTTCTGTGTCCTTCGTATGGAGGAACAGCAACAGGTATCCATTTTTTGATGGTCCTGGAAATGTATATTTGCATTGGTATCATTTGATTTTGTGTGTGAATCGCCATGAGTTGATGCTGAGCTTAATGGTTATTATCAACTTAATAGTTATTATCAGTGTAGTGTTACAGGGCTGTGCTCTGTTGTATTCAGAGTGTGTGTGTGTATATATATATATACATACTGCACTTGTTGCTTATACATGGTTTATTTTGGCTTACTTGTAGATGCTTTTAAAACCCAAAAGAATACGGGGAGGGTGAGATGACTATTTAAAAAGAATAGAAAATAAAAAGCTAAGTGTTCTCTTCTTATTATAGTAAGATAGTGTATCAGTTTACTTGCTCTGTTTATTTGTTCTAGCTGGAAAGCGAAGAATGAATGAGAGCAGATTCTATCTGGAAGGAGCAATATGAATGAGAGCTGCTCAGTTTGCAGCATATTGACTTAAGAGCACAGAGAATCTGTCTTGATGTGAGATACGGTCTCTGGTGCTGTGTGACCGTGCTGTTGCACTCCCCTGGACCTCTAGCCACGCACTGAGGTGTGAACTCTGAGTCAGGCTTTCCAGTGAGCTGATGTTTCCATTGCCTGTCTTGTTTGCAGATATCAGGAGAAGAGGATGGAACCTGAGTTCTTGCTGACGTGCTGCGTGAGCCCTTCTCATAAAGACATGGATCTGAAGAGCTCCTTCTGTAGAAGGGAAGGAGCTCCTGTAATTTTGAGCTCTTGTAAATATCCATTGCTAATGAGCCTTCCTCTCTGGAAGGGATCAGAAATGTTCAGTGCTGTCGGTTAAGCTTCCTGTTGAGTTTCTTGGTATAAATGAGCTTAAACCCCACAGATTATCAGGCTTTGCCCCTTGGCTATTCTGCTTTGGTGAGGATGTCGTGGTCAACATTAGCCCAGGTTTAAATCTTGCCTAGGTGTAGCACTGCTTGCTTCCTAAACCTGCAGAATCACCCACTGCAGAACAGCACTGAGTGTGTTAAGGATCCGCATCTAATTGGTGTTATTGTTCTGGAGGCTGTTGTGACAGATAATGTGTTGTTGAATGGCAGGTAATAGGTTTATTATGGAGAGAGCACAGCATGTGGGTATCTTCAAAGGAGACTCTATCTGTATTGGTCTTTTCTCCTCTTAATTATTCAAATGGAAAATGTTGTTTGAGGGCAAAATGTATGACTAAAGATATTGCTCCAAATAGTAGTTCTCTAAGTAATGCCAATTAAGTAAGAATTAGTGTGATTTTTTTTTTTTATTTCAAGTATGAAGCTATGTAGACATCTGCAAAAAAGCCCTGAAAACGCAAAAAGCAGGAAAGTGAAATACTGCAGTCACAGTATGCTTGCTAAAAAAGTGATCTTTGACAGCAAAACAATGCTGAAGAAATATTCCATTAAACATTGCCAAAATCCACCTCTGCTTATGAGAGTGGATGGTGATAGGACAAAAGGGAATGGTCTTAAACTGAGACGGGGAGGTTTAGGTTGGATCTTAGGAGGAAGTTTTTCAGGTGGAGGGTGGTGATGCACTGGAACAGGTTGCCCAAGGAGGCTGTGGATGCCCCATCCCTGCAGGCATTCAAGGCCAGGCTGGATGTGGCTCTGGGCAGCCTGGGCTGGTGGTTGGTGACCCTGCACATAGCAGGGGGTTGGAACCAGTTGAGCATTGCGGTCCTTTTCAACCCAGGCCATCCTATGATCATATGAAAATACTTTTCAGAACAGACACGTCTCGCTGGGTAAAGAAGATCTTTCAGTAAGCTGTAATTGGCATGAATACTGCTTTAAGTAATGTGAACTCTGTCAAAATCTTGCATCTTTTTGCTCTTTATCTGAATGATCAGTACGGTATCACATGGGCTGTCCACCTCCTATCCCATCCACTGGAAAAGAATTTGTGCGGATGTTGAATACACTCCATACATTAATGTATCGTTAATTACCTTCTTACATATGGAGAATAATATTCACATCTCTTGGGCCGAGTTCAACCCTGTGTCTCTCTGTGGTAACATGCGTGATGTTCCAACAGGTCCTGTTAGCTCCGCTCTCTGCCGGTTGTCCCTGTGGAGCTGGAGGGCTGTGGTGGTGATGCACACTGAGGCTCAAGCAGCAAGCACAGCTGACATGTGCACATTGAGAAGGAAGTGGGTTGTGACTGCTGAACTTGCAGGCACTTTCACCCCTGTCTGCCTGAAAGATGAGTAGGGGAAGTTAACCAGCAGGTCTGGTTAAACACGAGCCTGTCTGTATAAACACTTCCAGGCTTGTTGTGAAATTAATAAATTAGTAATTGGTGTGGGAATCAAGTGCAGGGTTGCATGCAGTTGTTTAGTGTGTGGGCAGGGAGTAAGTGCTGGTGTTAACTTAAAAATCATTAATGGCTGTAACAACTTGATTTATCCCTGTGGCTCTGGCTGTGGCAAACCAAGCTGTGCTTCAACACCAGCACTCACAGGACCAACATTTGATCAGCTGTTGCTGATACGAAAATCTCCATTCCAATAGCTGTCTGCTTCACCCTTGCCTTCAGTCTGTTCTAGTAGAAAGAAATTCTCTTCTGGGATCAAAAACTCTGAATCTCAGTGCAGCAACAACTGCCTTCTGGAAGGGTGTTGGGGTAGATGTCAAAATTGTGCCTGCAGCCATCGCTGGTTTGAAGCCAGAATGTAGTTGCCCTGCAGAGCAGAGCGTGCTGTGCTGGGTTACCCAAGTTACTGGGTTACCCCAGTAAAAGCAGCCTGCAGAAAAGCACACAAAGAATCGTGTTGTCTCTCCTCTCAGTGCTTGGATGCTTGGAAACATTTCCTCTGCGAGTGGTATAAATTTGCTGATCATTCCCAGGAAAGATTGCTTGAAATAATCCTGAAGGAATGAAAGGTCACTGAGCAAAGAGGGCATAACTCTCCCAGCTGGATAATTAAAAAGAAAATGAAAAAGTGTGCTAAGTTTGAGATTGACTTGTGGCCATGCTTTGAAGATTAAAAGGGCTTTTTCATTTGAGATGGAGGAGGCTGGGATTGGTGGGAGGGGGAGTTGTGGCTGTCTGAGCAGTTGGGCAGTGCCGCGAAGCTGCGTTTGCCATTTGCTTATTGAAATGTGAATGGGAAACCAGGATTGCTGAACCAAGCGTGGCCGTCTGCTTTCCTCCCTCTCTTACAACATTGAATTTTGCAGCTGGAGGTTTCAACCTGCCTGGTCACTTTTTATGCGGGTGGATCTCTGAGCAAACAGCGTATTGGATTCAAAGCTGCAAGGATGTTTCTTGTATAAACATGTTTTGCCTTTAGAAAATGAAAATAACAGCAACTTCAGTCAAAGGATGGAACCTTCCGTGTTCTTTGCATAGCCTGCTACCACATCAGTCTGCTATATTTTTTTCTCTTAGTTGATGTAGAGTGCACTTTTGAAACTATTTGCAGGCAAAAAATGAGGTTGATGAGCTGCAATGTGTGCGTGCTGCCTAAATGGTAACAGCAAAACAATGCCAGAGGTGACAAAACTGCATCTTCACAGTGGGAGCAGCCAACAGATGTTGCAGGTTCAGACTTAGTGCATAGATTTGCATATCCATTTTGTGGCCTGCAGCATTGGGCAGGTTGGAGCTGCTGGGCTGATCGTGGGGCTGCGCTTCTTTGCTGTTGGTGGGTGAAGTTTGGGCTTATTGGGTCCCTGGGCTGGTTGGGTTAGTTGCGTGTTGTTCCCTTGGTTGAGTTACTGCGCATCGAGTTGGGCTGGATGCTGTCTGCTGTGCACGTGGTGATGTTAGCAGTGCTTCCCTGGGCATCTGGGAAGGTTATAATGATGCTGTGAGGGTGGCATCCAGCAGCCTCCCTTGGTGCTGTATTGACTAACGAATTGGTTGTCAGGCCTCAAAGAAAAGTGAGTTGAGCTTGGGCTCCTAATTGCAAGCATACCTGGGGGTCCAGGAGAGATGTAGGTGGCTGGTTTAGTTTATGGACCCGTGAATTTTCTTGCAAAGGTGATATCTCAGTTCTGTTGCTCTGGAAAGGGTGCATTCTAACAGCTGAGTGTTGTGCAGCACCTGCTCTGCTGGAATGGGTTTGGTTTTTTTCCTTCCTTGTTTTAATAAGTTGTGGAACGGAGAACCTCTTCTGAACAGTTTTGTAGTGATTGCATCCGATTTGCCTTTTATGTTCTTTGTTTTTCTTGTTATTACCTGGCAATATCTGAAGGTTCACGAGTGATTTGGTTACCAGGTGCTTGTGGTCACTGGGTCACGTTATTATCAAGTTCAGTCATAGGAGTCCATCACTGTGCTCCATCCTTGCACACAAGAAACACTTTTCAGTACAGAAGCAACAGGTCCCTTCAAAAGAGAACTCTGTCCTAAATCTGAGTGCTCAAAATAAATACTTCAGGCTCAGAATGTTGCCTGTAAATTGCCAGCTCACCACTGTCTCTCTACCAGCAAGCATTTGTAATTCAGCTATGGCTCTCTGAAGTATTTGTTTCATGCTTAAACTGAGCGCTGTATAACTGGGAAGGAGGCACAAAATTGGGTTTTATTACAATAATCAGAAGTGAACTCCTCCAAGGAGTAACATCCTCAAGTAAGAGAGGTGCTTCTGTCAGCTCAAGCTTCAAATATTAAGGAGGCCATAAAAATGATGGCTGGTTATGCTGGATCATTACGACAGTCTGCTTCCTGCATAGAGAAGTGGAAGATAAATTGTTGGCTGTGATTTCACTTCCATCAATAAAATGCAACAACACATAAAGCTTCCCAGAGGGTTTGAATTACAGTAAGTAAAACGCACGCTGCTCGCTTGCGTAAAACAGGCTTAGTGGGGCAACTGAAAAGAGAAGCCAGCTGATCTTGGAGGTTCCTTCTGTTCCAGACTGATCCAGAAGATGAAGTCTGCTGTGCTACGGCATAAAATCCCCCATTTCTGTTCTCACTGGTTCATTCCCTCCTGTCCTTTGCGTTATTACGGTGTTTGAAAATGTGCTGTATAATATTGTGCTGTCTCGAAACGGTAGTTGTAAGATTAAATCTTGAATTAACATTCATTTCAAGCGTAGCAGTGATTAAGTACCTATTCACTGCAAGCAATTTCATGCAAACAACAGGCAATTAGATCTGTCCGGTGGATGGGGGAAGCTGGGCTTGGAGTGAAGGCCTCAGGATTAGCAGGTGGTTTGTTTGAACTAAATTATGGAGTAGAAATACTAAATAACCAGAAACAAATCTTTGTAATGATGAAATTGTCTACTACCTGATGATGAACCTTGAACCGATTAGCCTTAATGGTAAGGTAAATATACAAGTCTTGGTTAATTGAATACTTAACTAGTGTTACTGGCACTGAACTCAATTATACTTTGAACTTTAACATCCAGGGCAAGCAGCGTTTGAGTTCCTGGTTGTTGTTTTATTGTTTCTAATGCAACTGTTTAAAAGAACTAATCATGGACATTAGAGATTAGGGGTCATTAGGCATGAAGAGCCAAAAAACTCTTTTATATATATAGTTTGTTTTTCCAGAACTTACTTCTTTTTTTTTGCCATTAATTGCATACTCATGGAGTCATAGAGTATGATGGCAAGAGACCCGTAAGGATCACAGATTCCAACTCATGCTCCCTGTAAGCACAATCAAGTGTCTTAAAGCTGAAATAACTTCCATCACACTCCTCCAAAGTATGAACAACCTTACGGGCTGTTTCTGGACCTATTGTACAGCTGTTGTTTTCTGGTCTTAAAACATCAGCTAATGGGGATGCTTGCATTAGAGACTGCTTGCATTGGAGGCTGTAAGCTTTCTCTTCACCCGACTTAGCAAATGTTTTGGGTTTTATGGGTCAACTTTGGCACAAACGTTTGGAATCGGAAGCCAAGAGCCAAGGAAAGAAGCTAAGAATTGGAAAAGTGAGCAAATGGAGGAGGAAACCTTTCAACATCTCTTTCCAGTGGAGACTCGATGCTGGAAAATAATGTGTTTTTATATACAAACATATCCAGTGATAATTGTGTGTAATATAATGGAGTTCCTTTCACGAGTTCTTAATAAATGATGAATAAGAAGTAATGCATGTAATGAGAATTAAACATGCTCTGTTCAGTGGTTCATCCTATGATGAAAGAACAAGCACGTGCCAGTGCCTGCTGTGCTGGATGCTTCCAGTGAAGCAAGCTCTGTGACAAGCTTTGCTAATTGCATAGTGCTTGCTCTGCTCCTTAGGAGAAGGGAGCTAGATGGCGCCCTCGGCCTGCCTTTGCCTGCTCAACTTCGGGTTCAAAAGGTGTACAAAAGGTAAAAACGTGGGCAGCATCCCACAGTTCGGTGCTGCTTTCTGGAGGCCTGTTTAAATGGTTATGGCGTTGGCTGTAGAGGAAGCAATGGCAGCTTGTTAACACTGCAGCCTCAAGGAGAGGTTGCTGCTTTTCCCTCATACAGGGACAGGGTTTGGACTTAGGGCATGACAAATATGAAGTACCTCATGGAGGGGTGGGAATGCCATGCATCTACACGGGAGACTTCAGGGAGTGGGGAATGGTGTTTACAGCAAGCAAAGGGGATGTGGTTGCAGGAGAAGGACCCTCAAGATAAGTGCCATCCTCATCCAAAAATAGAGGTAGGTCAGGGAGATAAGGCTAAACTGTACATTATTAATTAATGGAGTTTTGTTGTTTTAAGTCTCCTGTTCCTGCCTCCCTTCCTATCTCAGGCTCTGTGCACCTCAGAGGTACAGCTGTTCCATCAGTAAAGTGGAGGAGCCCAGCATGGGGTACGTTCTGTGCTCTTGCTGAGACTGGATTGCTAGACTTTGTGTTATGGAGCAGAGATTTTGGATCTGGGAACTGTTGAAAACTGGCTAATTGCTAATAAAAATATTTCCTTGCAAGTTGCACAACTGAGGGCTATGGAAATACTAATCTGTTCATCCCTGAGACGGGAGGAGAAAATTCCCTATCCTGATCACAGCTGCTGGAGTCTGGCATGTAAATATTTATGCAGTTTGATTTGGAGGGCCCTGGCTGGGTTATGCAAAGCTCTTAAACCTCCACACACAGTTCTTACATATGCTTTCTGCTGTTACTCGGGGATACTGTCCCTTCCCTCACTTTTATAACTGTGGCGGAGGCATGTAGTAACAATTTATGGCCATGTGGTGTCTTCCTGCATTTCAGCGTTGTGTAATGTGCAGAGATGTTGATTGGGCAAAGTACAGTTATACAATGTCGTGAGCCCAACCAGATTATAAAAGTCTGATGCCTGCATCCTTTCAGGCTGTAGCTTGCAGCTTGGGCTGTTGCTCTGAGCACAAATTGGAAGAGACGCCGTGGAGGAGCTGCCTGAGACCATCTCCAGAAGGGAGCCTGGTGGTAAGAGGGCTTCTCTGAGTCCAGATGTTCATAGGGATGGTTACGAAAGCTCAGTGCTGTAGTGTAAGGCATTATCATAAATGAGATAACTTAAACTTGACCACTTCAAGTTTTCCACAGCTTATGTTTCAAGCTACCCAAGATTTTGGGGGCTTTTTGTTTTAAAATTATCATCATTGAGAGAGATTCGAAAGTGTTTGCGTGTTTCTTTTTACCTGTAACCTTTGGATTCCTTTTATTTCTAAATGGGTGGAACATAAATGAGCTTTCTGTCCTAAAGAGAAGGTTTTGATGTTTGACCCCAGAAGTGCATCATCTGGATTAGTTTTGAAAAGTTTCTTGAATTCCAGATCTTTTATTAAGTTCTCTTAAAGAGAAGGGAAATACTCAATTAGTTGAAGTTAAGCCTAGCAGATCAACTGTTTATCTGTCTCTGTGTATGTGTGCATTACATGTAGTGTGTGACCAGTTACTGATTTTTATCTTATTTACTGGACTGAAGCTGTTTTCTTCCAGTGAGGGATATCTGTTTCAAAGGTAAACTTGGGAATGGTGAAGCCTTTGGAAAGGAGCTTCATACCCAGAGATGGGGAAGCTGGCACGTTACCCCAGTTTGCTTAATAAATGGAATTTTTCATAGATGAGTCTCTAACTTCACCTTTTTTTTTTTTTTCCTTTTAAATGTGATTAAGGTCTTGGTGGAAAATAGCTTTTTCATCAAAGTGCCAAGTGAAAGTACAAAGGAAGCTGAGAAAAGAACCAGCGTGTGCTCAGGTTGCTGTCTGAGTGCTGTAAAGGAGCTTAATGAACTATGTATTAACATCCATAATAATGTGGAGGTATCTGAATTCTTCAATTATTAATGCTTCACAGGGAGACTGTAAGGGCTGCGTGCTATTGTAAATCAAGTTAATGCGTACCATAAACAGAGATGGAGGTGTACTTGGCTAAAAATAAAGCTATAAAGCAGAAATGTGTTTCATAAAGCACAGTGATACAGTATTTCATTGTTATTTATCCTGTCACTGTCTACAGAACGTTGCAAGTGTCACTTGCTATCAGTTGTGTTAAGATCAAGCTGTAAAACTATTTCCTAAGTCTTGCTTGCATTTCTTTGAAACGTGTTATGGCTTCTGGGCACCCCTTTTGTGCCCTTTCCATCGGACTCTTAATGCACACCATTGTGGCCATCAAATAGGTGTCCTATGGAGAATGATGCATGCACCACAACAAAATTTGGCAAAGCCATCGCCTACTAGAACAATCAAATGGGAGAAATGCTGTCAGAAGCAAGTAAGCTTGACAGATTTCTGACCAAAGGCACACCTTCACATTCCCATATACATCCTAGAACGGTAAATATTTCAGGTGTTTTCGTTTAGAGTCACAGCTATGTTAACTCTACAATAATTAGAGTAACCAAGCATCGTTTCTGAAAGCTTTAAGACCCTTTGTTAAGTATCTCATTCATTCGGATTTAAGTCCTCTTCTCAGCAAGCTCATTCGCATAGGAAGTTAATGAGATTTACCTAATATGCTTTAAATCAACAGCAGGTTTGAGCTGGGCATAACTTTCCTGCTCAGCGTTGTGTAGGCATGCGCTAATAACGTTGGTTGGCTCAGCCATACTGTTCTGGACCGTAGTCAAAATACCAACTACTTAAAAATTCATTAGTGCCTACAAAGAGGGAATACATTGGTGCTTTGACAATGTGCTTTGAAGTGGATGGGAAACGAGCTCAGGACTTCTTATAGTGCTCCTTCAGTCATGCTTTTTATAAGTTAAATGGTAGAAAGTTGGTGTTTCGTACTTTTCGGGAAGGGGTGTCTTTGAGGGAAGCGCTGTGGGAATTTAAAGCACATTTTGGTTGAATGTGGATGTAGTTGCTCTTAATTGGAGGGGGGGAAAGTCTTATCTGCTGCAGTTTAGTGCTGGTTCGTTCAATGGGAAGGGCGCAATGGGTGCGTGGTTGAGGCAGATCCAAGGATTTTCCAGGCCGAAGAGGCTCTGTTTCAAAAGAGCCTGAGGAAATCTCTGCTGAAGACTAAACCCAGGAGATAGT
Source organism: Alectoris magna (assembly GCA_030625065.1). Taxonomy (NCBI): domain Eukaryota; kingdom Metazoa; phylum Chordata; class Aves; order Galliformes; family Phasianidae; genus Alectoris; species Alectoris magna. Next base: position 1,874,516 of record CM060587.1, read on the forward strand.
TTTTACATGCAGCAACAGAAGATTAAGTGTGGGAGCTATGCAACTTTTTCCTTGTCTGTGAGATGGTCAAAATCCCCTGCAAGGCTGAAGAAATGCCTTTTGGGCACACCTGTGTATCTGGGCTGGTTTTTGAGGTAGGGACTTCACAGGCACGGTATCTCAGCACCAATCTTGGGATATAATAGCAGTGGTCAGTGCTGAGGCAGTTGTGGTTGTGGGGCTGCAGATGGGCTCGTGTTGCACAACACAAAGAGATTGCTGGGCTTTATTAGGCTTGCTGATGAGAGATTGTTGATGAGTCCTTTGGAAAGGGGAGGAATCTTTTTGCTGTGTAGGAAAACATAGAATCATGGAATATCCCGAGTTGGAAGGAACCTGTAAAGGATCGTAGAATCCAACATCGAGCAACTTCATGGACAGTTTGGAGTTGGAACATTGCTGCTCTTTGGATTACTTGTAATTTGGTCATTAGTTTTAACCCATTTGATAAAGTGCTGCTCCATTTGAACAGCTTCTCAGAGGTGGTATCTCAGGCTTCATGCTGCCGAATAGCAGGTGAGCAGGGTGGAAAATAAAGGGGGAAATCTCACTCTGAGGATCTTCAGGTGTTAAAAAGAGCTCAGCTTGGGACTTGGGTGAGTGAGCGCTCGTATAAATGCTTATTGCTCTGCCTCCTGTCTAATGCATGGAGGACCAGGTGTGTCTGATCTCTGACAAAAAAAAAATCAGTACAGAAATTTTGTCCGACTGGCGTAACCAAAGCCAAGAGCAAAATGGAGAAAGCTGCTGTTCTGTAATTAACTGGGAATTGCCTTGCTTTTCTGTTGAGTTGCGTGTCTGGCAAAGAGTAGCTGCACCCTGTAAGTAAACTTGTCTAATTGGAGCCTCTACAAAATTCCTTGATTGTCTGCTTTTCAGTCCTGAAAACGCAGAAGCGTTCCTGTTTCCTTAATCGCTCCGACACAGCGCTTCAGTGAAGGATTTCTTTCAAAACTTCCCTGATCTCTTGGCATCCATCCCACTGCCTTCCGCAGAAAGCTCTGCCGCTGCTCCCAGCTGTGTGAGTGCCCGTCTCCTCCTCCTCCAGCTCCCTCAGTCCACGTCATCTGGCAGCCAAACCGTAAGCAACCCTATCCTGCAGCATCCTCAGTGCTGTGGAGTAGTAGTAGCTACATGATGTAAATACACTTCTTGTCGGGGTGGTTGTTTTTTTTTTTGTTAACTAAACAAAGTAGATCATGTTTGCATGACTGTGTGACGCTGCAGGAACTGAGAGTTTATCTTTAGTTGCAGTCTCCGTGATAGGCTCTGCAGTGTTCACTGCTGGGGTAGCGAAGGGGATTTAAAGTTTGGCTTTATCTTCTGCTCAGACTTGGTGTAATCTAACAATAAAACATCCCAAAGTATGGGGAGTGCGGGTTCCTTTCCACATCTTTCTTGTGTCTGTTGCCAAATACACCCACAGACACAAAGGATGTCTTGATTTATATTTAGACACAAGATGTCCTTGATTTTCAGAGGTGCCAAATACCTGGAAGTTGACCTCAGAAGTCCTGCCAGAGGTCAGGTTACTTGCCTTACAACAGTGGGGCATTGGAACTAGGTGATCTTTAAGGTTCCTTCCAACCCAAGCCGTTCTATGAATAAGTGTCCTGATTTGATTTAAAATTCAGGTGAAGCTGACCTTGGTTGTAAGATTGGACAGCTTCTGGCTGAGCATCATCTCTGCTTGCAAAAGAAAGCTGTTGGTATTTGCACGAGTCTGACAACGAATTACAGTTAATAAATTGAAGTTTGTAATTAAGCTGTCACCTTAATTTGTTTCTAATCTCCTTAATGCATGCAGTAGGCTAAGCTCTGTTGGCTCTTCAGCCATCTGTAAAAGCCAAAAAGATCCTGGGTTGGCTCCGGCGTCGCTCCTTCCTCGGGGCGCGTGACATGTGCATACCAGGTGGCATACCTACACCTACTGCTTCTGGGAGCTTTTCCATCAGTACACTCTAAAGAATGTGCTTTCAACGCCAGCTTGTTTCATAACCACGCCTTTTGTGCTTATTTTCCAAATATTTCCCTTGCATGGCAGTGGAAGGCCACCAAATGTAGGTCAGCTTCTGTGGTAGAAATCAAGAGACCACAGCATCTGCATAACTTGCTAATTCACTTATGACTTCAGTTAGGCTAAGAGGGTAGGAGGGATGCACTCACTTCCTAGGCTAGCTGGGGTTCTCCTTTAACTCTTTCACCTTGGCTTCCTTGGCTTCTGGACCTCCCTGAGGCGCACACTGTGTTTGTACCATCTTGCAAAGCACGACATGAGGCCGCTTGAGTCATGTTCAAACTTTGTGCCCGTTGCTGACGTTTATCTGCTGTGCTTTATGCTGGGTCAGCAGTCGTGCAAATCGATGTGAGAAGTCTAAAGTGTTTTGAGTAATGTCTCTGTAGGGTGAGCCCAGCTCAGCTGCTAGAAATTCATGATCCAGCTGGAATTTGGAAAGACCTTTGTGGTTTTGAGTTGAACAATTAAGGAAATACATGATGCTGTTTCCTTCTTAAAGCTTCTGGGAGGAAATCAGCATCATGCTAACATTGTGGAAAACTGGTAGTTATCAGAGTTGAAAGTCATTGTGATAGTCACAGGGGAACTTCAGCTCTGAGCTGAGCTTCTTCCAAAGGATTCAGTTATGTGTGTACTTATTGCAAAAGTCAGGAGATGAGCACTGTAGGATTGCCAATATGTCATGCTGAAGGCCCTTAAAAGTGACACTGTAGAGAGGAATGCCATGAAAGCAAATTTTACGCTCTGAGACAAATCTGGGGGGGAAAAAAAAGTGGAGACCAATTTTAGTGTGATTCAGCCCAAAAGTGGATAAAAAATGATGCTGGTTTAAAGAAAGTAAAGCATATAAGGAAGAAGATGTATGTGTTACAATTGCATGCTTCTTATAAGAAGTTTGTGGTCAGTTTTTCCTTTCTGTGTTACTCTTTATGTGCTGTTTATGTATATATAACTGTTGAAACGAGCAAGAGGTGGATTTTCAAATAAGCTTTTAGACAGACATGCATGCAGTTCGGTAGCTTGTGAAATAGTACCTCTGATTCATCTTGTCCTGATAGGTGGGACAGATTTCACTGTGGGAAAACCTTTGTTGTATACTGCAGTGGATGTTTTTATTTAAGGCTGAGCTCACAGAATAACGACACGCAGGGATCAACTTCAAGAATGAATGCATAACTAAGTTTGATTTGCTTTCTGTTGCACATCCTGGTCTCTGATGGTTCTCAATGCTTTTTCCTTCCCCGAATTCGTTTCAAAGAAGGTTGGAGCTCCCTTGGTAACATTGAAAATATAGCATTGGGAGTCATGGAAATACAAAGCTTTAGGAATGCCATTCTGTGTCCAGGCACTGCTGTAGCTTTGTGTCCTACCCCTGGTGGCACCAGCTCTTAAAAAGAATTGTGTCAGAGAATAGAGAAGTGTGTCAAAGGATGCATGTGGCCTTCACCCACTTTCTGGCCTTGCTGAGTAAGTCATATACAAGCACTGAAGATAACCCAGTATTCAAAGAAATAAATGCTATTCAGTGCCCTGGTGGAAATTTCACTTCTAGCCTTTGTGTTTGAGCCAAGGAGGCAGATAATTTGTGTGTATGTAGCTGGTTTCAAATGAGTTTTATCTCCAGTTGCGTAGCTTTTCAGCTTCTGATCAGCTGGGTTTGTTGTGGAGAGCTATAAAACATCTGAGTCACCTGGTTTAGCTGTGGTCGGTCAGGATAAGAGCTCTGATAATCACAGGATCGTAGGGGCTGGAAAGGACCTCTGGAGATCCCCCAGTCCAACCCAGTGCCAGAGCAGGTTCCTTGCTGTAGCTTGCACAGGAAATAACGCTATCATTCAGATAACTGCTGCTGCCTAGAGATTTCTCTGTTGGTTCGTCGCTTCTCGATGCAGAATGAAAGCGTTCTGAAGATGCGTGGCCATCATCTGTGCCAGTAAGTGCCAGTTTAATTGCTGGGCAGGAGCCAGTATAGCTTGGAGATTTGTTCTCATTTGCCTTGGACTGTCCCCCAACATACATATGTGTGGTGTCTGGGTGTATGTACAGACACTGGTGTGTATGCAAACACAACCTTCCTCCAGGGAAATAGCAGATGAGGCTATTTTTGTCTGCTGTTTCGGAGTCATTACTTTGCTGTAATCTGGGAACCCTCCTCCATGCTGTACCTTTCTAACCATTGTGTTCCAGCACTAAAGAATCAGTACAAGGCATAGCTTGCTTGTATGATCTCCTGATGTAATTCTCAAGATCAATTCCCAAGGAAGTGATCACATCATCTTGGAGAAGGTAGCAGTCTTACTGTTGTGCAATGCAAAATAAAGTAAGATTATACGGTCTTTTCTTTTGCATCAGTGCTAATTAAGAAGCTCATTGTACTGGAATACCTTAAACCAGATCTCCTGAACTGCACGGTCCTGCTGGTCCAGCCCTTACAGCGGTGCATTATTGGCATGGCTGTGTTTGTTAGGGAGGTGTAATTCTGTCCTTTCCCTTTTCCTTTCCAAACCTGAGATATATAAGCTGCCAGAGCAAACTAAGCCTGTCTCCATCACTGGTTTTCTTGGAGAATAACGTATGTCTACGTTGAAAGAAAAAGACAAATGCCTTTTTTCTTTGAACGCTTTTTGTGCTTGACAAAAAATCCCTTGTGCTTCTACCATTAAAACAAACAAAACCTCTCGAAATCACACACCTGCCCCCAAACTTCACCTGGAAAAGCTTCTTCTAAAACATTAAGACTGGTGAATGTTTGAACTAGTCCTCTCCTTTAGTCTTAATTGCGAGCAAGAAATAATTAGTTACGCTCTCCCTACTACTTACTCGGAGAAACAAATCTTAATTAAGCCCTTATATGAAGATGGTTCTCTCCGTTCCATTTTGATTTAATTAGGGATGCTTTAAGGGCATTTCAGCACCCAAGTAGGGTCTCTTTTTGTATGTATATTTTGCGTCTTGAGAAGTTGCATCACTTTGAAAGATGAATATCTATTTCGCTTCAAGTAAGAGGAATTTTCTAGTAAATGGGCAACTAAGAGCTGTTAGGAGACTTTAAAATATTAGCACTCTAGAATTTTTCCAGCAGTCACTTACCTCTATGAGAAGGGTCTTTGGCAAGTTTCATTCTTGCAATTACAGTAGATACCCGAGCTGCTGATGTTTTCCTGAGCAATATTTTGAAAGGGAGGTTTAAGTTAAAAACACCAAACCCTACTTTCTGGCTTTCTTACATACACATAACTGAGCTTTTTGAATGTCCATTAGCTGCGTTTCCACCTCCAGCAATTAGGTTGAAAATGTCATTAACTTGCTTTTAAAGTAATGCCAATGTGCAGTGAGGTTTTTGCTGCTTGAATGCATTCCTGTTTTTGCAGAATATTTCACTCGTTAAGGTTTTGCAGAGCATTTTTCAGGTTCTGTCATGTACTTTTGTCTGTAGCTTAGCTTGTTTCGTCCACAGCTGCCTGCAACTACGCTTAATTTGTTTGTAGCTCAGTAACCACAGCCTGCAGAGCTTGGTTTGCTGTAGGAACGTTTGATGCTTTCCCACAGAAAGTTTAGGTTCACATCTGTTGATTTGTGTTCCTTAGTCTAGGAAAAGGCAAAAGTGTGGATGGCCAAGGACTGGCAGGTTCCTTTTAAGGAGCAAATGTGGGAAAACTAGACTGTAGTGACCCATCTGGTAAAACAAAAGAACTGGTGAGCTGTATGATCTTTCCTGTTTCTGTGCCAAAACAGCAGTGATGCCAATTAAAATGCAGGCTCGGTTTTGCCCTGAAGCAGTTGCTTTGACATCATCAGGCAGTTCACTTTGAAAGTCCCTCGAGAAACTGGGATAATTTGGGGTAACAGGCAGAAATAGGCTCAGTGCTTCACTGTCCTTCTAATCTAAGCTTCCTGGATGCTCTGTATTTAAAGATATTATTCTAAAAAGAAGAATTTAGTTATTCAGAAGTGAAGTCATGATTAGGTCTACAAGTTGAAATCCTTTGAAGGAGCCCGAGTATTGTTTGCAATGGGTGTAGAACAGCAAGCTCTGCATAGCTGAAGTACAGGCTTGTTTTGTTCCCCAAAACCTATTTAGAAATGACTGAGAAATAGAAACAAAGCCAGAGTTTAAATATGCCGCTGGTAATTGAAGACCACAAGTACAGGTTGAGAGAATAATCACAGCGGTCCCATCCTGAAAGAACTTAAAATACCACCAGCCTTATTTTTAAGTGATATCTACTCATTATCAGATCAAGAGGAGGAATGCTGTGTTGGTGAGTCACGAGTGTGAAAAGGAACCACGTCTGCAGGGCTTGTGTTTGTGCATATAACTTTGATAATTGAGGGAAAAACTAAATCCTCTCTTTAATTCTAGGTGCTAACGGTACTTAAAGAAGACAACCTGAAAATCAGCTGGATTGCTGAAGACATCTGTGATTGCTGGAGCTGTTGTTTAAACAAGAACCTGTCCTGGTAGTACCTGGCCTTCAACCCAGAAGCATTCTCTTGGTCCTGTATGCAAGTCCATGACGTACTGGAAACGATGGGGATTGGTAAGAATACCACTTCGAAGTCAGTGGAGGCAGGAGGCTCGACAGAAGGCAAATATGAGGATGAATCCAAACATCCCACCTTTTTCACTCTGCCTGTAAGTAACATGTTCAGAACTCCATTCTTGAGCTCAGTGTGACTCAGTGAACAACGCTTTGTTCTAATTGTGTCGCATAAAACCTGTCCATCCGTAAGTAGTTAGTAAAACCTCTTTTGCCACTTGTTACTGTTTATATATAAACATGGCCAATTATGTTGTCTATAGTTATTTCCTGTGAGTGCTCCAAAGCGAGACGTGCAATTCCCAGGACAGTTTGTGATTAGAACAATTGGTGGTAATACTGCAGAACACACCAGCCCCCATGAGGAGTATACCCTGTGTTCCTTGCCTGAGAGTAGCAGGCAGCAGTAAGGAAACAGCTGCTGATCACCTTTTACTTAATTAGATTTTCATTACGTCCTTCATGTCTAGGCTTCAAAGTGCTCTGTGTGATGCCTTTCAAATTTGTATGTTCCTAGACATCCCGTTAGAGAAATGATTGCTTCTCATCTATGTTACCTTTTCTGACAAAATGTCAAAGGCACTTGTTAAGTGCAAGCCAGGGGGGAGATGGGTGATGTAAACTGTTGTTGCAGAGAAAATGTTTATTTTAGCACTTCTTTGTTTTGCTTTGTTTTTTTTTTTAAGGTTGTAATTAATGGTGGAGCAACATCGAGTGGTGATCAGGATACAGAAGACACAGAGTTGATGGCCATCTATACTACAGAAAATGGCATAGCCGAAAAGGTATTTGGCTGTTTTATACAAGAACTCATTCTTGCTTTTTTTAGTGCTGTTATTTTCTTAGTATTCCTTGGCTGTGAGATTTTCTATATCTAATACACTGTGCTGATTTGCAGATCCAGATGGGGTATGGGGGAGTTTTGTCCTCATGATTCTTCTGGTCACACATTCCGGTTGCAGAAGTTGGAGAATGACTCAGCATGTGTTAGGAACAGTTAATATGCTATGACCTGCCACCTAATTTCATCATAGGCAGCTTTTGCATCTCTTCATTTCCATTGGCCTTTTTACATGATTTCCCTGCTAAGATCCTTTAATTTTGTTCTCCAATTCTTAATTTTTTCCAGTATTTAGTCAAACTGGTGGTGTTGAGCACCTTTGAAAGTGGGATCTTTCCCAGTCTCTTCCAAGCTCTGACCTCATAGACTGAATTTGCTAATCCTTCTCACAAGTTGTGGCAGCTTTTGTGAGTGAAGACCAGGTCATTCATAAAGACCCTTAAAGATCTTTACCTTAGGACAGTCGTGGTTGTCTCTTTTCTATTTGGAGACCAGTTTGGTTGTGACTTTTCAGCTTTTTTTCTTCCATTCTATCACTTTTCAATCCTGTTCAATAATAATCTTGCCAACAGAGACAGTGTGAATCATTTGAACTTTTGTTTAGAGGAAGAAGATTACAGGAAATAAGAAGAGCGCTTTTTTCTCAGGTGTTTATTATCTAATTGGCTCTGTGGTTAAGCATTATTTCAGAGAAGCCTCAGTTTGGCAGTCTTGTTTCTTTACATGTCTAAATTGAAACGAGAGGAAGAACTCCCTTGGGTCCTTATAAGTGCATCTTGACATTTGTTTATCTGAATCTGTAGCTTCTTCTAGGACAAGGATGGTCTTAAATAGCATAGTTAGTTTTCCAACTCAGGCATCAAAATTCACTTTAAAATGTACCCCAGGCAGGTAATTATGATGCAAATCTTGTGATGTTACACATTAGAGGAATGTATGAGTGCTGCTGCGTGCATTGCATGTGGTATGTCATCCACGTTTTGTATGCAGAAATTTGTCTCATGCACATTTCTATTACCATCTCGATCATCCTGGTATTATAATGGTCACATCTTGACAGCTCTTCCCTTCTTCCTTGCAGTTCATCAGCTTTCTCTTGGTCCTTCCCAATTATACTTCATAATGGAGCCTTCATTGCGTGATATTTTTCTTTGATTTTTTTTTTGATTGTTTCTATGTTATTACCCAACATTTTTGCTCCCCCTTTCATCTGCCTCATTCTTTTTCCTATGTATACCTATGCTATGGCGTTTTTTTTTCTTCCCAATTTGTGTTGTCCCACTTGTGGCCAGTTAAAAATTTTAAAAATGAATTCGTCTCTGATGAATATCTCATTCAAAAAGGTGCAGCTTATTCCTGGCAATTCCCTAGAGCATAATATTATGGCACATTTGGCAAGCACCAGCATGTAATCAGTATATGGAAACCAGCAGGCGCGTGCTTGAGATATGAAATGGCCGGTGACTACCCAATGACTTATCACCTGGGTAGCCACACCTCGCCTTAACTGTTTGGTCTTGGTGTCTCTTATGTCCACTCCCTTTAGCTATTACCACTGAAGTTCTGATCAAGTTGAAAGCTTCCTTGTTCAAAATTAGGTAAATCTGGATTTTGGAAGAGTGGAGGAGTATCCTGAGTGCTTTGTGCCATCACTTTGCTGTTTGGAAAGGACGCTGCTATGATATTTCTTCTTCAAAGTGAGGAAAGTTCGGTTGTAGGGGACCTATGAAGTCATCACTGATTGCCTGAGTGTTTCAGGGCCAAGCAAAAGTTAAAGCATATTATTGAGGGCATTGACCAAATGCTTCTTGAACACAGGAATGGGGCATCAGCTGCCTCTCTAAGAAGCCTGTTCCAGTGTCTGGATCACCCTCATAGTAAGGGAATTTTTCTTTATTCTGAACCTCCCCTAACGCAGACTTGTGCTGTTCCCATATTAGTGATTACCAGGGAGAAGATGCTGGTACCTCCTCATTTCCCTTCCTTGGGAAGTTGTAGAGAGCAATGAGATCACCTCTAAGACTTCTCTAAACCAGACAACCTCTCATCACAGAACACACCCTCTGGTCCTTTTATTAGTTCATTGCTCTCTTCTGGATGTGTTCAGGGCCTTAACATCCTTTCTGTATTGTGGAGTGCAGAACTGACACAATATTCAAGGCAAGACTGCACCAATATAGCAGGAGAATCATCCCCTCGGACCAGTTGGCCATGCTGTGTTTAATTCTCTGTTTGTAGATGACTGTAAAGTTGGCTAACTGTAGCGTGCAGGGATCTTCCCAGGCTCCCAGCACCTTTGGTAAATTATTAGCTGTAACATCTGCTAATTCCTTCAGTACCCTGGTGTGGATCCTGTCAGACCCGATGGACTTTAGGCCATTGAGCTGGTAAAAATTATTTCCTTACAGTTTTGGAGACCATAAATGGAAAGCTGCTGAAAGTCCAGTAATGATCCTCCAACTTAGAGGTCTGGGCAGCCCAAGCTCTGTCATTAATATTAAAAAAAAACAGACGTGTTCTGCTTTTTCCTCATCTTCACTTGTTGGGTGAATGGCTGTCCAGTGTTTTTCCATAGACCTCCCCTTGCTGTTGACATACTTGAAGCCTTTTTTGTCGTCTGACGGCACAGTGACCACTGGTAAGATGAACTTCAGCTTTTCTTGTTTTCTTCCTGCAGGTGCAAACTGCAGCTCTGTAATCACCCCTTGAAACCTGACCTTGTTTCCAGGGATCACATATCTTTTTTTTGCCCTTGTTCCAGTAGGAGTTCCCTGTTCAGCCAGGCTCATCTTCTGCCCTGCTTGCATAAGTTGGAGCACAGTGGGATTGCCTGCTCCTGGGCTTTTAAAGATGATTATTGAAAATCAGCCAGCTCTCGTGGGTTCCCAGGATACTCTGCTAAGATGCTTTTGCTAGAAGAGCTGGAAAGTTTTCTCTCAAGCTTAAAGCTGTTGCCAATTGTCAGTATGTCTGCAGAGCTTTATGCAAACCTGTTGGTTTGTTTCTAAGCCAAGCGCCCACTGATCGTTTTCTCTTTGCAGAGAAACGTAGGCTTGAATGTAATCAAAAATGAAAAACTCTAAGAAGACTAATAAGCTTGAAGGATATATCATGGTCTCACAGGTAGAAGCAGGTCATTGTTTCTGATTTTGGTTGCCCTAAGAAGAAGGGGAATATTCTGTTGGTTAGATGGGCAGTTGACAAAGTAAAGGACTGTACTAGATAGAACCTCATCGGTCATTTGAGGGAAAAATGTTATTGCCTCTGTTGGTGGCTTCAGCAAGTTAATGCTGATGTGATTTGTGAAACAGTTTTCTGCTGATTCTTCTCTATTCTGACCTCATGGGTGGATTTTATAACTGTTCTTACACTTCCTTCGTGGCCTGTGCCTCTTTGAAAGTGTGTGTGACAGTCTTTTTGTAGAATAAATTACAGTACCTCTGGTGAGCAAAGTTCTCAGGTGGTGCATATATTACAGTGAAGCAGAGGGGAGGGGAGGCAATTATACACACATAAAAAGATATGTTTGTGCATGTGTGCATGTATTTATTAGGGAGAGCTTCACAGTGCTGCTTTAGAACAACACAGGTGTATCACAGGATCATCTCTGGGTGAATCTGACATTTCTTAGTGCCTTTTATCAGCTTCCAAACCTTCTTTCTGCTTATCTTTGTGGCTCAGCCTCTTTGTGCCATACCTTGGATTTGTGCATACTTAGGTTGGCACGGGATATACACGCTTTTTCCAAAGTTCCCATAAGAGAAGAGACATGCACAGGTTTACAGCTGCTCGGTGCTCTCCCTTCAGGACGAGGTGAAGCTCTGAAACTCAACTTCGTAACATTTTTTACTATAATTTTTTTTAGAGAACTCAGTCAAGGGAGCAGTCTCTCACTTTTTGGTCAATGGAAAATGAGGTTGATGCTGCAAGCTTGTAAATGAACAGTTGTACTTATTGATCTGTTCAGTAACTACACCTTTAATTCTGGTGAGCAGAATGCCTGATGCTTAAGGCTGTTTAAGTGTTTTGAGATCAGTGTTTTTCATATTCTACTGTAATAGCCTTAGTCTTTCCTTAGCAATATGATCATTTATGCTTTCTGAATTTGAATTGATGTAATTACCCAGTGCTAGATAAAAGGGAAATGACATAGGTCCATTTGGCTTCCCTGACCTTGTAGGATGATAAACAAAGTACAGATTATCTAAGAATGATCTGTGCATGTGTTGTGATTTTGAAGATGCAAAGGCCATAGGAAACAAAGTCACGAGTCTTGGCAAAAGTGCTGGCCTGTTTTGTAAAGCTGCTTCACGTGAGATCAAGTTCAAGCATGGATTAGATCAGAACAGTAGTTACATAATGTAGTTTTTGGATAGCTGAGCTGAACTGGTGACATCTGATACTTCCTTCTGCTTTTGTTGTTGGTTCTTAAGGCTCTGAAGCGTTTGCATTTTGATTCTCAGGCATTGAAAAACAGAGAGTTGTAAACAGTTCTGCTTAGTTATAAAGAAGAAGTGGTTGTGCCGAATCTTGTTTTAATGGAATGTATATGAGGATTTGAAAGCCTGGGTAGGTGTGATCAGTGTTCTGTTAGCTGTCTGTGAATGAGGGCCAATGGAAGGCCCCAGTGTGGTCTCACTTACCGGAGGTTTGCATACAAATTGACCATATATGTATTCAGTTACAACAATTTGGATTTTTTTCTTGTATTCTTGAATGTGGGATGGGGAAAAAAAAAAAAAAAAACTTACGGCTAAAAAATGGTTAACCAAGATTCAAAGTGGGTAAGAATTAAGCTGGGAAGCAGTTTCCGTGCTACCCTCATGAGGAACTTCCTTGCCTGTGATTTAGGCCTCTTATGCAAAGGTAGCTGTTCGACTTTGCAGATAGCTGTTGTTGATTCTTTTATTTAGTTCTAATTCTTTGTTTTTCTTTCTTTTTTTTTTTTTTTTTAACATATAGTATTTTGGGACACTGTTTGGCTGCCAGATTGGTTGTACCATAAATGAACTGTTGTGCTGGTGTAAATAAGCAGGAAATGGTTTATGCACGTGATTTGTTCAGTGCAGTTTCTGTAGCCGCAGTTGAAGATGAGCCCATCATCAAAGGTAGAAGGTTTCTGAAAATGCAACATAAAGATGTTGCTTGAGATTTTTATACCATGCTTTGCAGTATTTAGGGATTCCTGATAGTTCAAATGCAGATTATTCCTATATGATATTAACCTACGTTGTGTTTTTGTGTCCTCCTCCACCTTTCTGTCCTCCCCCATTTGATAGAGTTCCTTGGCAGAGACGCTGGACAGCACTGGCAGTTTAGATGCTCAGAGAACTGACATGATTTATACAATCGAAGACGTTCCTCCGTGGTATCTCTGCATATTTTTGGGGTTACAGGTATGTTTCAAAGCCAGCTATTCTTTTTTCCTCTGGATTTATTATTATTATTATTATTATTTTTTAGCACTTTCTGTGTATGTGATAATTTGATTCTTCCCACACTCTCACACATTTGAAAAGCTGTGAGGATAGTTTCTTAAGTTGTTCACACAGTAGGTTTACTATGTTAATAATGACCTATATTATTGCTGGCTTCTTTATTAGTGAGATTTGCTTAAATATTTATTATTCTAAGCTGTTGTTGGGTAGGAAATAGGTTAGCAAATAAAACGTGACGCTTCGGAAACTGACACTTCATACCTCTAGAGTTAATGATGATGGGAGATAATTGTTTACTGCTGAAACCTTGAATATTAACCTGATACTATAGTGGTTTCTGTTCTGCAAGCTTGATAGCACCATCCTGCAGTAATTACTTGCGGACTTGGTAATAAGCAGGGTGGGTAAATTCTGTCACTGCTCTTGGATAGAATGTGTGTGCGTCTTGCAGATGGGATTGTAGTGGTGAGCTGGACCGTACTACTAGCCCAGCCACTCACTTTTGTGAAGAACAGCTCTTTTCATCTCGCTTCCTTCTTGAATGGTAATAAAATCTATCCCACAGGAATGCTGAGAATTTGTTAATATCTATAAAGTATGTCGAGATCTCCAAACAAATACATTCCAAAGCATCTTTTCCACTTCTGCCTTTTCTTCAAGGGCAAGGCAGTTCTGTAAGGATTATTGTTGAATATGGTGACACCTATTTGTTTGTTTGCTTAACATATTTAGATTGGGTACGAGTTAATGAGTACCTAGTTTCTGATACTTGGGAGCTTATTTGCATCCTAGTCTATACGTGCTTTAAATTCATTTGTAAGCTGATGGTTTTTCACGTGGTTGAAAATGAATGGAGTTGTTTATCTGCTTTTCTGAGTTGAAAGCTGTTTTCAGCAGCTATCTAAATATTTCCTCATCAACAACAGTAGCCGTGTAGCTATGTAAATAACTTAGTGATCATTAGTGGTCTAGTGGTAGCTTAACATGGAGGCAAGTACTTGAAGAAATGCTTTGGAACCAAGAAATGAGCGATTTGATAGATAATGCAAAAAGCAAAAATACCCCGTGGAAAAGAAAAAAGCGGTCATAAACTAAACTAAACTAAAATAAAAAAAGTCTGATGTATTAACGCATCTTTTTGTTGTTGTTCACAGCACTACTTAACATGTTTCAGTGGAACTATAGCAGTTCCCTTTTTGCTAGCTGATGCCATGTGTGTTGGATTTGACCAGTGGGCCACCAGCCAGTTGATTGGGACCATTTTCTTCTGCGTGGGCATCACTACATTGTTACAAACAACTTTTGGATGCAGGTGAGATCTGAGACTTGTTTCCAGTTACAGAGATGGTGAATATAAGACTTTCCAGGATGTAGGTAGTGATCCAAGAATCAGCCTATTTTCCAAAGGAAAAATACTAAATATGAGATAGCAGTTCACGTATAGGACAGTTTATTAAAAGCTTTGGAAAACTTATCCTAATAACAGTTGGATCTGAAATCAGAGAAGATATTTCACGGGTAAGAAAGTACAGCATGTGGAAAAGGAAGGGAAAAAAAGAGAAATCTTTGAGAACAGAAGGTAGAAGTGTTTCTGAGGAGAAGGAAAAATTCATACACCTTTGTAAAGAAGAATTAAGTTTGATATTTTCCTTGGGTTTTTTAATGATGCTTTATTTTGCCAACATCTACGGTAGGGTTAGTCCTAGAGCAAATGGTGTGTCTGTTCCCATGACATGCTTGTCAGATTGAAAGGGTAGAGTTTTTGGAGTCATGCCACAGGATAATCATAGTCAAAGCTAATGTGTTAACATCCAGCTCTGGTGTCCTGGCCTGTAGTTGACTTTGGGTAAAGCAAGAAATGTAACTTACTCCTGAAGTTGATTCCAGAACTCTGAGCTTGTTCCAGAAATGAAAGGTGCAGCAATCGTGCTGAAGAAAGGGCATGAGTGACTTTTCACTCTTTGAACTGAGTGTCTCTGGTTGTTGCCTTTCAATGAACAAAGTACTTGCTTTTGTTGGTTACCTTGATTTGCAGGTAATGATTCTTCGCTGAGTTGGGAGCGTGTATATTAGTGTAGCCTTGTGGGAATGCCTGAACTGCTCCCTCTAGGAGGATGCAAGAGACCAATTCGGGTGCTAGTAAATACATGTAAAAATCTGGCATTGATTAGTACAGGATGTATTATTAACATAAAGCTGAAATTTTTCTTTCAAATTCCCATTTTATGGTAAACCCTGCAGAGAGAGGTGTAATTTCTACAAAGTTATTTCTACATCTTCTTGAATAAACCAAGAAGGATAAATGAAAGCAGAAGAAAAGTGTGTATTGCATGAGTTGAGTATGCTCTCATATGGTTTCTGGAGTGATTCATGGGTCATTTAGTTCAGTTTAAGAACGATGCAAGTTGAAATCCTGCATTCCAATAGAAAATGGACAAACGCTCCTCACGTTTGGAAAGGTTTATCTAAGAAACAGAATCTTTGGGTGGAAAAGTTATCTCAGTAGGGTGCAGAAATAAAGTCTGTTATATACTGAGATCAATTCTTACCCAACGCTTTTTCAAGTATTTCAGCTTTTCCAATGTAATCTTCAGTGATATTTCAGTTTGAGAAGATACATTGCTTACATACTTTCTTCTCTTTTGACTCTGAAAAGGAATCTTTGCTTTGTTTTTATTACATTTTTGTTAAATGTAGAAAATCTGTATTTTTTTTTAATGAAAAGCTCGTTCCAATGACAAAGCGGTATAATTGAAACTGT
This sequence comes from Alectoris magna, assembly GCA_030625065.1. NCBI lineage: Eukaryota > Metazoa > Chordata > Aves > Galliformes > Phasianidae > Alectoris > Alectoris magna. Next base: position 1,890,153 of record CM060587.1, read on the forward strand.
TGAAAGAGAACAGTTTCTTTCCCTAGTGTATTTTCTTTATGTCAGGACTAATCATATTTTCTGCCTGGTTGGCTCTTTGTGCTTATAAGTTAGCTCTCTTTAGCTCTGATCATAAATTCTCAAGTACCACATCTGAAAGGAAGCAGAGGAGCAGCGTTCAGTGCTTTTTGGTATCCTGAACCTGATCGACCTCGCTTATGTTAGGGATGTTTTTTTCCCACTCTGATTTGTGCTTTATGTAGGAAACGGAGAGATCATTGACCTAATTAGGAGATGAGGTCTTCTGTTTTCCATCTTTAAGTGTCCGCTCCCTGGGTTTATTGAAGCTGAAAATCTCTATATTTTCTGGACAAATGCAGAGTTGTGAATGGATCTTAATGCAGAAGGGAGCTTGGTTTTCCTGTGCACCTCATGGCTTTCTTCTTCTGCCTCCAATTTAGCAGAAAAACCTTACTTTTTATATTTCCAGAGACTTGTTTACACAGATCTCAAGCTTGTCATCTTTCTTTTTTTTCCCCACCTAATCTTGGGCTTCATGTATTTATTATTTGCCATAGAAAGATTTGTGGCTCTTACAAAAGCAGGTGTGGTCCCATCAGTTCGAAATGCTCTGTTTCTCCCATATAATCCAGTGTTTGCCCTCTGTGGTTTTCCTTTTCAGTGCCCTTTCCACTTGCCCTGCAAAAGACGTATTTATAAACTGAAGAGGTAATTGTGTTTGGGTCTTCTATTTAAGAAGAAAATTCCAGTGGCCGAATGTTTTGTAATGATTTAACATGTGATTCTGGTTTTATATAAGGGTGGGGCTGAGATAAAGCAGCAGAATGAGATTTTTCGAGTATTTATTGGCAGGCATGTCAGCTGTAAAGTATTTCAGCAAATAAAGCCAGCATGGTTTCAGAAGGACGAGTTCTGTGGTTTGAAGGTTCATTTGGCTCCATTATGAGGGAGAGTTGTGGTCAGTCTGGTACCCATACTAATTTTTAAGAATTCAAGCTATTTATTGGATTTCCTAATAAGCCGAAAGATTTGGCTAGGATTCAGTGCAGTTAATATGGCTGAAACAATCACATACAGCTTTAATATACCTAAACATTTTAGGCTTATTGCTGTGCCCATCGCTACATTTTTCTGAGCATTCCTACATCTGTGTGGAATGTTGATGTAATGAAGAAGCTTTCAAATGACTTCAGCTCCACAAATAGCTCCATCTTCACACGAGCTGGTGCCAAAATTGAGCAACTTAACATTATAGCCATGATAGTCCAATATCAGGCTGGTGGTGCTTAGCTAGTAATGAATGCCTCGATTAGCAATGGGAAAGCTATTTCATAGAACAGATTCCAAACTACAACTCTCTCTCCAGAAAGATACTAATTGTGGCTGGCTGATTTTGGGTAATGTTTTAAACAATGATAGAGAAAGATAGAAGCTGTTATTTTCCGCTTAGAAAAAAAAAGCACAGCATTTTGAGCTCATTGGCCCTTCTGGTAAATATTTTTGGCTTAACCATCTCTCATGATGATTGAGTGGATAGCTTAGCAGAACGTGCTGAGACCATGTTATGCAATGCGTAATGTCATCCAGGTGAATAGTCTAGGTCTACAAAGAGGATTTGGGTAGAGTAAAAATACCAGCATGTTTTTAAAAGCACCAAATGGTTCCAGTTTTGACAAAACAGCTGAAGTTATGAATAGACTGGCAAAACATGAAGGGAGAAACTGTGCAATGTGAATATCTGGGTGAAGGATGGGCTGGCTGGCCAGTCTCAGTGTCATGATGAATGGAATTAATTCAGTTGGTGGTTGGTCACCAGTGGTGTTGGGTGTCACCCCATGATTTGTTTCTGGGGCTCGATCTAATTCATGTTTTTATCAGTGATGTGGATGAAGGGATCATCAGGTGCACCCTCTGTACGTTTGTGGACCGTACCAAGTTGGGTGGGACTGTTGATCTGCTTGAGGATGGGAAGGTTCTGCAGAAGTTTCCCAATGGGCCAGATCAGTGGGCTGCGTCCATTTGTATGGCATTCAGCAAGGCCTAGTTCTGGACTCCTGTGCCTGAGAAAGGCAGGGAACTACTGGAAAGAATCCAGCAGAGGGCTCCAAAGGTGGTTAGGGGCCTGGAGCACCTCTGTTGGCCTGGAGCAAGAGGATGGGGTCAAGCTCTCTACAACTATCCGGAAAAGGATGTTGTAGTGGGATGGATGTTGGTCTAATTTCTCAGATGCTGAGTGGTAGGAAACAAGAAAGTGGTCTCAGTTTGTGCCAGAGGAGGGTTAGACTGGATATCAGGAAGAATTTCTTCACAAAAAAAAGAGTGGTTAGGCATCGGAGCAAGCTGCCCAGGGAAGTGGTGGAGTTGCCATCCCTGCAGGTATTTGAGACGTGGCTTTGAGAAATGTGGTTTGGTGGTGGGACTCATTAGGTCAAGTTGAGGATTGGACGTGATGATCTTGAAGGTCTGTTGCAACCTTAATTATTTTATTATGGTGTGGTTTTATTATCTTTAAAAGGATAGTTCTGAGTCTCAATGCCCACAGCAATTTGTGTGCTCTAAGTGTGCCACCAGTGAAGGTTGTGCAAGGTCTCCAGAGGCTGTTTTTTTTATGTCAGAAAACTCACAATCCAGACTTGTCTCAGTGTGACTGACTTCATCGCTGGAGAATGTTCTTGCAAAGTGCGTTTACAAAATCATTATGCAGGGACAGAGTACTGTGTAGGTGGGACAGAGGAGTAACAGCTTGTTAGGAGGTATTGCATGTTATGCCATGGGCACCAGCTTGCTCACTTTGCCCAATGAACCTTGAAAAATGAGGTGAATCATTCACTCATAGCTACTACTGTTTCTTCCCCAAAGCTTTGATTTTTTTTTTTTTTTGCTAGAGAAACGTAAAAGGGAATTGTGTGCAGGTCGGTTGTCCTCAATTGGCTCATGTATTTCACGATGAGTGACTTTCAAACTCAACTCTGGAAGCTTGCAGCAGATAGGTCAACTTGTTTGAGCCATGAGCAGTCTAACTCCTTTCTGTAATAAATAGTTCTGTTCTGAGTTCCTGCCTGTGAACTTTTACAACTGCTGTTGGTAACGTGTTTCTGCTTTGAACTTTCCACTGTTAAGCATGTTTCGCTTTTTTTTCCTCCTTGTACCTTTTTGATCTGAATCTGCTACAGTCAGTTCTTTTTCCCTTACTAATACTTGTACTGGCACTGAGGCACTTGACTGTGGCTGTAAAACAGCCATAAATGCAGTTCAGTTCCTAGAGCTGCGTGTGCAGCTGTTTCACGTGTTATGTTTGAGATCTGCTATTGAAGAGTTACAATCCATTGGTATTTACAGAATAGCTCAAAGTGCATCTTCTTTGTAGTTAAGTAACATCTGAATATTTGTAATGCTGTGCATGCTACAGTACATTCAATAAATACATAGTTGGTGCTGGTGGATGCTCTTCAGATATTAAACCTTTTGGGAAGTGTAAACACCACTGCTAAGAATGTCATCTTGAAATTCTTGCAACATTTGTGTTTATTGTTAGTAGCCACCTGGTACATCTAATCAGCACTTAGCAACCTAATTGCTGTTTACACATACACTTAAAGATGAATCTGTATGTGACTCCGTTTCATGTCATGCAGTGGGAAGGTACTGAGTATGCAGACTGGTTACCTCTATCAGAAGGCTCTTTAATGTGGTCAGACTGTGAAAGCTGAGTGTTCAGCACCCTGACTGGCGGCTTACATCAGAGCACGCATCCTTATCCTTGTTGTGATATTGAGTCAAAAACTTAAAGCAACATCTGGTACCTGCAGTCAGCATCCAGTAATGATCTGTTACAGGCATCGTGTTGACTTCACACATGTAGCATCTTTTGTTAGGACTTTCTTTTGTGATGTCTGAGCATTTCTATGTTCTTTTTAATAAGAAATTCTCATTTGTGGCAACCATCTGATAAAGGATGGTTTTGAGGATGAGTAAGCACCTAACTGCAATTGATACCTTGACACAATACCGTGACATGGAGTAGCATTAGTATCTCTTCTTTCACTTTCCACCAGGTTACCCTTGTTCCAGGCGAGTGCTTTTGCATTCTTAGCACCTGCTAGAGCAATACTCTCCCTGGAGAAGTGGAAATGTAATAATACAGGTAATTGTCATTTATGCTTGTTCTCATTTAAGTGACAAATGACCCAGATGTCATATAGAGCAACTGCTGAACCTTTTGGTACGGAAACTGCAAGTAATGAGCTGGGGATATGGAAGATGAACTCCTTTTACAAGGTTAAAACCTTGCTTTAGAAGATTTCTAAAAGTGCCCCTGTGGATTTCTGGCTTTCATTCCTTTGTGTCTGTGTCCAATCTACTTGTTTTATAAGTGAATTAAATATAAGATGCAAAATGTAAGAGAGCCGTTAAGTGGAAACTGAAGACCTTGTTAGAAAACCTGTGTTTGTTAAAGTTAACATCCAGTTATAATTTCTGTTTTGAGCACACATATAAATCCTTTAATATTGAGAAGATTAAGCTACTGGGAAAGAGCACATTGGTTTCAGTGCCCACCACGTAGAGGCGTACTGTGGTGTATTTCAGTTCTCATAGCTGTGTCAGATACTTCCAGATGACAAAATGCCACTATTCTGATACATACCTGGTTGAAAGAGGACACTGCCTGACAACATTTGATTACCAAAGCAATTTTTCCACTACTTGAGCTTTTCAGAAAGAACCTTTGCTGCATCTTGCTCTTGAACCTTCTAACCTTCAGATATTGTCAGATGGGGCTGTTACCATGGGGGTCAGTTCATTGTTCAACCACTGACCTAAATTGGCAAGCAACAAACATTGGAGTGTTTCCTTGTTTCCCAGTGTGCAATTGAGTAATTCTCCATTCATTTGCTTGTTTGAGTGGGAAATTGTAATTTCTGAAAGTTACAATTTTTGTCTACTTTGGTACACTGGGTAAAATTAGTGGGTTAGCTCTTGAGAAATGTTTACGTGTTATTACAAGATTTGTAGCATTGCAGAATTTCTTCTTTATGTAAATCAAAGTTCTTTTAATTAAATGATGGCAAACAGACTGAGGAAATAACTACCTGTATTTTGTCTTTTCTTCTTTTGGTAAGATATAACAGTTACAAATGGAACAACAGAACTGCTTCACACTGAGCACATCTGGTATCCCAGAATACGAGAGGTAATGTAGGAGTAGCCTTTTGCTGTTAATCTATCCAATTTCAGTTAAGTTTCTCCTTTAACCATCTGTGTCTTCTCATCTTTATGTTGCTGATTTCTTCTTTCGCTGCAATTTCATTTGAATATCTCCCTTCACTCATTCTATGGAAGTCTTAATTTTTTTCTACTTGTTCATCACTGAACAACAAACACGAAGAGTTAGTTGCCACATTCCAAAAGATGTGCAGTAAAATGCACGAGTGAGATGAATACTGTTCTTGTAACACTTGCAATTTGCACTCACCAGCAGCAGCTCAGCAAACCATCAGCTGCTAGCAGACCACTTGCCTGCTCATTCTGATCAGTAGGCTGTCCCATGGAAGGTAAAATGCAGTTAGCAAATGTGTTCCTCCCCAGGTGTTTGAAGTTGGAGACTTCTGACAAGACCTTGATTCTCCCAAAAGACTTGCTGAAGTATATCAAAACTCCTTCTCCACTTGCAGCATTGCAGTCTGAACCTCATCATTCTCTGCAGAGCCCACAGTGAGGGTTGTGCCCAGGCATCCCACTAGAGTGGTAGATAGTGTAGTCCAAATCAAGGCGTGTGTCATGGAATTTATCTCCCATCCCGTTGCTTTGGGCTGCAAACCTTTTCTTAATTAAAAACAACCCCTCTCTCTTCCCCATGTTCAAACCATAGCTACATCCTGCCAAGAGCCCTGCAGCCAAGAGGGCTGACAGTCTCCTGAGACCACAACGCTGCTCTATACCAGCTTCTAAGGAGCACTTGTGAACAATGCAGCATACACTGCCCCTAGGAGCTAGGAGCATCACCTCCGTGGCGCCACCAACCCTTGCCGGCTCGATCTGAGAGCTTAAAGGTTAGCCTGGAACCCAGGTCTCCTGTCTGACAGTGTGATGTGCTATCCACACAACTACCAGACTGGCCCACTGGTCTGTTGTGTAATAGTTCTGTGGAGAAAAACCATAAGTGTTATGCTTAAGCAATAAGTCACTTAAACCTAATGAGCTGTTTTATGACAAAAAAAATAATAATAATAAAAAAAAAAATGCTGAGTTCTTCTGTCACTGAATTCTTTGAACTGCAGTTTGTAATCCAGAGCAGAAAAAGAAACATTTTGGTTTTGCTTTTAAGATGCGACTAAACTGTCTCTTTCCCATTCTTGTGTGTTCAGATCCAAGGTGCTATTATCATGTCCTCCCTGATAGAAGTGGTGATTGGTTTGCTTGGCCTTCCTGGCGCCCTGCTGCGATACATTGGACCTCTGACCATCACACCAACCGTTGCTCTCATTGGCCTCTCTGGTTTCCAAGCAGCTGGAGAAAGAGCGGGCAAACACTGGGGTATCGCTATGTTGTAAGTACTCAGGGTGTTCTTGATGTAGACCAGTGAGTCCCAGCTGGTAAGTCATCACAGAGGTGTTTTGGAGTGCCGGTGAGAAACCTGAGTCTGCTTGGCTACCAAAGGTAGCATGGCAGTGCTCCCAGCTTGGAAAAGTAGAACGTGCAGGAGTCTGGGTGGGATCAGCAAGCAATTAGGGAACAAAGACCACAGCAGCTCAGGGAAAGGAGGAAGGAAAGGAGGCTGACAGTGAGGTCCAGAAAACAGAGAATGTTATGAAATGATAGTTTGTCTGGGAGTCACGGACTGGGTCCATTAATTCAGTGCAAGCTTAAAAGCAATTCTGCAAAACACCAGAGGGACTAGTGGACAACTTGTATTTCTTTTTTAATGATGCTTTTGAGTGTTTCGTATTTGGCAGATGCAAGCAAATAGCTTTGGTAGTAGTTGTCCATTTCTGATTTTTGCTATTTTACTTTTGTGTACCCCCAGAAAATTTACGTGATGGCAGAATACGTATTTCCATGAATGCTAGTTGCTGAGGAAATAGATTGGACTTTTAGGGTGAACATGATTTCCTTTTCTATGCAGCTGCTCTTTTCTCTTGCTATTACATCCTACCTCGACTTTTCCATCTTCATTTTCATTCTGTGGGAAGTCTGAAGTTGCTTCAGTGAGCGATATTTCGATCTCATGGTGAATTTGGAACTTATCCATTTCAGAGATAAAATTAAACAGGGATGCGACAGTATTGGAGGACAGCTGTGGTAGCTTCAGTGTGTCTTGTATTCTTCTTCTCTAAATTATAAGAATTCTTTCATTTACTGAAGTGTAAGTAGGCTAACTGCTGTTCAGCAGGCAGCAATACTTGGAGAGCGAGTTTTAAGCCATGCTATGCATATTTCTGGAGGTATAGATGCCAGGGAAACAAACAAAATGTGGTTAGAAGTACAAAAGGGAATAGCTGGGAAAAATGAGATGAAGCGAAGACAAAAGTTTCCTGTGAGATGCTGTTGATAAGCAGCCAAATTGGGATGGAAACCACACTTTAGGGAGCATGAAGTTGGCTGAAGCAGTTGAAATATCCAATGTATAGCAACCAGCTTTGTACTGGCTCTGGAAGTGGAAGGAATGACTTGATGCGATCAGACTGTGATCTGACACATCTGTTAGCACAGTACTTTGACCATGTAAAGTATTCTGTTAAGTGCAGCTTATGATTAAAAGGGCTGTTTAATTCATTATCTCCAGTGTTAGCATTATGGATATTTTTGTAGTTCTGTTATGTTAAGCAGGTGACCCAAAGGAACATTTATTTTCCTGCAAAACAAATTCTGTGCAAGTTGGGACCAATGTTGTATCAATCACATAGACCTTTGAGTTGGATGTGGAAACCTGTAATGATGGTTGACATTTTGCAGGTGGAAAAAATAGATCCATTTAGGAACAGGTTTAAATACTGCTCAGTCAATAAGCGTTTCTGGCTTCAGCCATTCAAAATGGGTGCTAGAGAGCTGGAAATAACTCCATAGTCATCTAGTGGCACTTGATTTCTACAAGATATGGCACTGGAAATGGTCTTGCCTCTTCTGATGGGATAAAATGACTGCATCACTATCTAGCACAATGGGATAATATTTATGTAAGAGCTGTTTGCCTTTATTAGCTGCAGATGTGATCTGACAAGATTTTCAGTCTCCAGAATGATTTTGTTGACCTTGTTCTGTAGGCGACAGTCTGAAATAATATAATGATAAAACACAACCGGTCTCTAAAAGGTGAAAGTATTCCCGAATTTCTCTCTGCTTGTGAAGAAAAGTTCGGTTTTCTTGTCTTGTCTCTGTGTCCTGCTTGGCTTCATGCCATGCAATGCATGTGTCCTCCTCAATGTCTTAAATGATCATAGATCATAGAATGGCCTGGGTTGAAAAGGCCCACAATGCTCATCTGGTTCCAACCCCCTGCTATGTGCAGGGTCGCCAACCACCAGCCCAGGCTGCCCAGAGCCACATCCAGCCTGGCCTTGAATGCCTGCAGGGATGGGGCATCCACAGCCTCCTTGGGCAACCTGTTCCAGTGTGTCACCACCCTCTTTGTGAAAAACTTCCTCCTAATATCCAACCTAAACCTCCCTTTGTCTCAGTTTAAAACCATTCTCCCTTGTCCTATCACTCTCCACCCTCGTAAACAGACGTTAAATGCAGCCTTCCTTTTTAAAACAAAAAAAAAATCCTGGTAACTGTCTGTCCTCAGGGCTGACGTGCTGTTAGGGAGTGGAGTCCATCATCTTTCTGTAATGGACTTCTGGAGGGATGCCAAAGCGTTTCCTGAACGCAAGGGAAAAGGTGTCTTTATCATTCGACTTCAGTCACGGGGAAAGGCTGTAAATGACGCCCTTGTGGTGCAGAGCTCTTTGTTCCTGGAGATTGAGGGAGAAAATGAAGCTCTGTTCTGTTTCATGCAAGCTGAAACTGATCCTGGATAGGAAAGGGAGGGATGCTTGAATTCCATCTTTTTTTTTTTTTCCCCTTAATAAATCTGATGAAAACATAAGCTCAGATTGCAGGAAAGCTTTGCTCCTTCAGACAGCTTGACTCTCTGTAGCCTTTTGACAGCAAAACGCTTTTCGGTTATTTCAGAATTGATCAACTCCTGCTTCCTTTTCATTTTATGTTGCAGTGGGTACTTATTTTAGCTGCAGATTGACATTACTTCTAACATGCGGAGGAGCTTAGCAATTTTGGCAGGGGGGAAATGGATGATACTTAATTCATCAAAAAACTTTAATGAACAAGGTTACTGCTGACCTGCAATTGACTGGAATCTTGGTTTTGGGGCTCTATTCTGTCAGTGTTACAGCTGGAATCATATCATAGAATCATACTCTAGGAACACATGCAGCAAACATTGGGGTTCTTAAGAACTGAATACAAACGATGTCGCTCTGAATTATGCAGCATAATTATTTATTTCAAGTAAATTCTTTCATCTTGTTTCATCTGGCTCTAAATGTAAAATGTACGCTTCTGTTTGAAGTCTGAGCAGCCTGAATGATGATCAGGTTTGTGCTGAGAAGGATTTTTAAAAGACTGCTGCTAATGACCTCTCTTTTGTCCCACCCTCCTCCTTTTCTTCTTGTTCCTTCTCAGGACTATTTTCCTCGTATTGCTGTTCTCTCAGTACGCCAGAAACGTCAAATTTCCTTTACCCATTTATAAATCCAAAAAAGGATGGACGGCATATAGACTGCAGCTTTTTAAGATGTTCCCTGTAAGTAGCTGAATTTATTCTCCGGTGGGCAAAAGTGATCCTAACTTTATGTTTGGGGGCTTGATTTTGATTTTTCATAGTAGTACAGTAGATGGCAAAGATGTGATTAAAAGCTTGGATGTGGTTATGGGAAACTTAACCAGATGGCTTATTTACCATAGGAAGTTGTCTCATTGTAGCCTTGCCAGATACCATCTCTGATGGAGCAATGAAGGTGATGGAGGAAAGGGGTAGAGAAGGGTGTATGTTTATGCATGTAGTGAAAGCCTAAAGGGAGCCTTCGGAAAAAAGGGATGACAAGATCATTATCTTTTGTTTTATGAAAGCGACACTCTGTTTCCCCATGTGAAAGGCTTCCTTTATTTCTGTTAACATCGAGACTAATTCACGAGACTAATTCACTAGCTCATGTAAGTGCCCATTTGGAGACTTTTCCATTTGTTAACAAGAGAGCAGACTTATTCTAAAGCTTCTGTAACAGCACCTTTATTAGAGGAAAAAGATACTCAACAGATCTACTGCAGGACTTACTGCTTCTTCAGATTTAAAGCATCGCCTAAGATCGCTCTCAGATGCACGTGCAGTATATACTCTGTGCAGAAACTGTTTGCTATTGATGCGTGTTGCCGATGATAGTTGATTTTTAAACAGCTTCTTTATCTTCTTTCACAGATAATTTTAGCTATTTTGGTGTCGTGGTTGCTTTGCTTCATCTTCACTGTGACAGATGTCTTCCCCCCCGATAGTTCCAAGTACGGCTTCTATGCTCGCACGGATGCCCGACGAGGAGTGCTCTTGGTAGCTCCATGGTTCAAGGTTCCTTACCCTTGTAAGTATGTTTGGTTGTAAGGGCTGTTTTCTTTTGATAGTCTTATCAATATCATTTTTGCTAGATTTTAGGTAGGTAACTCTTGATTCCTAATAACATGGATGTGACTGTATGTTTAACATGGGGCTTCAGGTAAATGATTGATATTCATCTCTTCTTGGCAGTACTGTGGCCAGCTGCAGTTGATATTACAATAATAAGGAACGGGTTATTATGACTTCAGTAGCTCTCTACAGGAGTTACTCATTATCATTGTCAAAGGAATCACTAGTGCATGGAGTTTTCCAACTTAATACACTTCCCTGCCCCCTGAAAGCAGCTGTTCCTGGATTAGCACAACTGTTAGACAGCTGTGCAAGTGTTCTGACTTCCAGAATTGGGCCTGTGGGCAAGCTGGTGGATGCCAGTCAATGCTTGTCAAAGTGCAGAAGAGTGCAGACAGTGGAAAATGCCTTACGTGGCATCTTGGTTGATTTTATTCTTTTGCCAGCTACCTCTAAGTCTAAAGCTGTTAAAGGCTTTTTCTTAGGACATGAGATAGAGCTGTACACTGGTTTGTGCTTGTGCTGCTCAGAAATTAACACAATCATAACCGAATAATATTCTTGCAGAATAGGGTAGTAGAAATTGTTAGAAATGCCCATACGTCATAATGAAGTATCTTCACTGTGGTTTTTAATGTGCTTTGTGTTTCTGGTTAGCTCTTAGGAAAAAAAACTCATCTAAAGCATTGTTTGCAAGACGTATAATAGAAGGTTTTGGGGAAGGAAGAGGCAGAAAATTCTTCCACCCTGATTAGACCTTTCTTATTTGTGAAGCCTTGTTCTTTCATGCTTGTGCAACTTTAAAAGTTCCTTTTGTTGCAAGAAGCTCTTTATTTCAATGAGATAAAAGCATCAAGGCAATGGCTGCGGAAAACCTGCCAAGCTTTTCTGCAGGCTTAAATTAATCTTACTTTCCCTTGTACAAAAAATGTATTGGAAGTTGTTTGTGCAGTGATCATAGCTGGCTGTTGGACGTTGTCTTTGTTTGATAGACTAAACTTGTAACCAAAGACTGAGTTTTCAGAGGAATGATAATAAAGAGGCGTTTGCCTCACTGATCTGAATTGGTTTTTTTCCCTCTGTAAGTAGTTCAGATTCCTCCTAAGCAGGAGAAAAACCCCCAAACGTGATCAAAGCAGTTGGTTAGATGGTTATTCCTTTGCTCCTTTCATCTAATTGAACTTGCCAGGCTGTGTGACTGCGAAGGGAGTTTGTTGATTCCATTAAAGAATAATAAATTGCTGTACGTTTTGATATCTGAATTGTTTTATGTGGCATGAGAGATTTCAGTTTTGTTTTCTTCACAGTTCAGTGGGGACTGCCAACAATTTCAGCTGCTGGAGTTATAGGAATGCTTAGCGCGGTTGTTGCGAGCATTATTGAATCAATAGGAGATTACTATGCCTGTGCCAGGTTGTCTTGTGCTCCTCCTCCTCCTATTCATGCGATAAACAGGTATGTCAGAAAAAGGGAAAAAATGAGTATCAGTTCTATTTTCTTATGCCATTGTTTTTTTTTTTTTCCTTGGGACAAGACAGGATTGTGTTCTGACATTGTGTCAAACACAAGGGACAAGGATGTGAAATGGAAGAGCTCAGTCCAACTGTGATTCAAATGTAACGTTAGAAACTTAGTCCCATTCCTGCTGGAATCTCTAGAAATTAAGAAATAATACAGTTTCAGTGGGGATGGAACTTTAAATAACCTCCACTAGGAGGACAGGTTGAGAGAGTTGGGACTGTTCAGCCCAGAGCAGAGGAGGCTCTGGGGAGACCTGAGAGTGAGCAGCATTGCAGTATTTAAAGGGGGCCTATAGGAAAGAAGGGGACAGTCTCTTTAGCAGAGTCTGTTGTGATAGGAAAAGGGGAAATGGCTTCAAACTAAAAGAGGGGAGATCTGGATTGGATATAAGGAAATAGATTTTTACTGTAAGGGTAGTGAGGTGCTGGCATGGGTCGCCCAGAGAGGTGATGGATGTCCCATCCCTGGAGACATTCAGGGTCAGGCTGGAGAGGGCTCTGAGCTGTGACCAGCTGTGGGTGGTTCCATTCATTGCTGGAAAGTTGGACTAGATGACCTTTAAAGGTCCCTTTCAACTGAAACAATTCTGTGATTCTATGATTTTAATTTCTTCATTTTAGGAACGTGGTTATCTGAGACACAGAAAATCAGAACACAGGTTGATTTTCAGCTGTATTGGAACTTGAAATGTCAATTACACAGGTGCCTTAACAGGCACTGCAATCATAAAGCACCATCTGAGTGAGTCTGCACTAATACAAATGTGACAACTTTCTGTTTCTGAATTACAGAGGAATTTTTATTGAGGGTCTCTCCTGTGTTTTGGATGGAGTATTTGGGACAGGGAATGGATCCACTTCTTCCAGCCCTAACATTGGTGTCCTGGGCATCACGAAGGTACATTCTTTACCTTAATCAGTCAGTGAATTAGGTATTATTTTGTCTTCTTGTGGTTGGTTTATGCCATTTTCATATTTTGTAGCTACACTTCGTGCAGGCTAAACTTTATACAGTATTCTAAATTTAAGTGTCAGCCGTTGTCTAATAGAAATCCATTCTAGAAAAGGATGCCGAAAATCTTACTTACATTTTAAGTAAACAGCAGTTTAGAAACGTTCATAAAGCAAATGATGCTAAATAAACCATCCTTTTGAAAACCAGCTAAGTATTCCAGGATTGTAGCATTCTTAAGTCGAGGCATAGGCACTGTAAACTGCATAGAAATTGATATTCCTTTGGATCTCTTAGCTCTCAAAGCGTTGCCAGAGGGCTGTTTTCAGTGCCTCGTTTTGGCACAATGAAATATAAGTTGAGATCCTTAAGTCTTGTCTGCATCTGTACTATGACATTACATTGACTGAGCTAGAGCAGGAGCTGCAGTCAAGGTAACTTCAAAGTTAAAACGTCTCCGTTGTGATATGTTTATAAATCACTGAGCATGATTAAGGGATTACATTTTGGGGGGGGACTGTCACTCAGCAAAATATGTAAGCAGTTGAGGAATTCCTTTGTTTACGCACTGAACTGGATGGGTGGTTGAGTGCTCTGCTGAACTGGGGGGGGACCTTGGGCTGCAGATGGATTTGCTTGACGTTGTTAATTTAACCTTGTTAAGTAATATCAGCAAAATCACTAAGAGCAATTTACGTTGTAACTGCGTACATCCTGTTGTGTGTTTGGCTTGGGAGCTATAAATCTACTTCATGCAAGCAAGATACGGAATGTGTGTGCTCCTCTTGAAATAACTCATCCCCCAGCTTAATCCAATGTAGATGATGGATTTATCTTCGGCCATATTTTTTTCTTCTACACAAAAGATGGCTCTGTTTGCTTTTGCAATGGAATATAAATACTAATAGCACCATCTGCTGTCAGCCTAAGTCCTCCTTTCAGTTGGTGGAAATTTCCTAGAAGAAATTTGGTAGAAAACTCCTTAGAGAAAGGTTTATTTTGTTCTGCTCTTACTGTTGTTTGCTTCGTATCTCCATGAATTAACAAATCCGTTTTTATTAAGCGTGCAGGAATGAGCATGCATTTTCTCTTGAAACAGAGAACAGAGTTAAGTACAATTAGGTTTGTTCAGAGAGCGTGATGGTAGAGTTGGCCGTGCCTTATCCAGAGTGGCACAGCTGGATGGCTGTGCTCCAATGTTTTGCTGAGTATTTGTGCCCCCCCAAAAAAATCTAAACAGCTTTGCAACTTCAATTTATATTAGAATTGATCCGTACAGCTTAGATATTCTGCTGCTATTTGGAAAAGGCTGTCTTCAGTGCTCATGAGCAAAGGCTAAATAATTCTAGTGATCCCGTTATACCGCTGCAACTCTTGAAAAGGCATATACCTGCCTTGAAACCAGTATTGGTTGCGTTTAGAATTTTAGATTCGAGGCTTCAATTGGATGGAAAGACTGCAAAGCCTTTGAGCTATACTAGATGAGAGGGTGATTGATTAAAACTCATCTGTTAGGCCAAAATTATAGACGGCTTATGCCAATAATGTCGATGATGTGGGTACATCTCCACGTCCTTACTCGTGTTTTCCAAAACAATCTCTTAGCATGCATACAAGTGCCTTGGAGTAATTACATAGTTGAAGCTAGAAGCTGACCAAGATGCTTTCAGTGGCTTTCAAATCTCTAGTGAAGCTTAATGTGTTTGGCTTGTAGAGGTTGATCATTGTTACCATCATGGGGGTTTTTCTTTCTTTAAAGCATCTGGTTGTTTCATACAGCAAGGTAATTTTAGACCAAAGTGTTAGTGCTCATAAGGAAAGGAATAGCTTTATTTACACATGAATTGGGAAAGTTGCAGGCTAACTTGTATGGATTTAACTCATTTAGCTCAGTCACGTGTGATTAACAAATAAATTTCAAGTTCCCTTTGAAACACAGTATTCTAATAGAAGATCTGCAGAGAGCTTTGCTAGAAACTGCTCTACCAGTATAACATTTTTATTTTTTGTTCCTCGTGGACCTCTTAAGCAGCCTAACACTATTAAAATGTTGAACATTCAGGTTAATCAATTGCAATTACAACATAATGCCAGAGAGCAACTGCCCCGACATCTGGATGCTTAAAATAGGAATGGGAAGGAAGTGCAGACGCTTGGTTTCAACATTAGCACAGCCATGATTTGCATCTGAAGCACATTCAGTTTTGATCTCAGAGGGGTGTTATAAAATGTCTTGATAATCTGCCTAGAAAGGCTGTATCTCCTTCAGGTGAATTGCCTGAAAGGTGATTAATATATGTATTACTGTGTTAAAGGGTGGCAATACATGAGTTGTTCTTGCGTTACTGCCGATCTGTTTATAATCTCTCCTAGTTATGGCCTGCTTATTTTCTGTATTGTGGATGGGACCATGCCACATGGTTCTAGTAACTACAGCACTTACAGACGGTTTTGTTACTGTTAATTAAAGCAAATTTAAAGTTATGTTAGAACTGGACTGCAGCCACATTACAGCTGAGTCCGAGACGTTCGTAAAGGCTCTGCAGCCTGCAAAAAAATATGTGGAAAGTTTGAATGTGAAAATGAATAAAAAAATGCAAGGGACAAAGATGGATGAAGTGTAGAGTTTTTGCCAATGTGCTTTCCTTTTTGTTCTTCTGCAGGTTGGAAGCCGTAGGGTTATTCAGTATGGAGCAGCCTTCATGCTTTTGCTTGGGATGGTTGGCAAGTTCAGTGCTCTGTTTGCATCCCTGCCTGACCCTGTGCTTGGTGCCCTCTTCTGCACTCTCTTTGGTAACGTATGTTTTTTGCTCCTCTCCGTGTATTCTATGGCAGTGTCCTTTTCCCCCGGTGCTGCATTTGTGTGCTATCTTATTATTATTTTAAGAAGAAAAAAAAAAAGACTAAAACCTTGTTCTTTTTTTATTTAGGGATGATTACAGCTGTGGGTCTGTCTAACCTCCAGTTCATAGATCTAAATTCTTCTCGCAACCTGTTTGTACTTGGATTTTCCATTTTCTTTGGACTTGTCCTTCCAAGCTATCTCAAACAGAATCCACTGGTGACAGGTATGTGTTCCTGATCATATGCATGAAGTCCATACTAGGTAAATAAGGAGAAATCCAACTTCTTATGGAGGCAATAAAAGCTATTGGTGAGAAGAGAGGTGAATTCAGAGGAAAATTAATTTGGATGTTGAGATTGGAGTGGAGTGTTTCAGTGAGGTACATCTCAAATTGTCCTGCTTTTCTGGGTAAGATTGCAGAGCAATGCCAGGACACAATTGCCAGCTGGACTGAAAGAGGGACTGCAGAGGTGAACCTGAGTTGTGAAAAGTGTTGGAAGAACAGGGGGAGGTACGAAGTTGGACTTGAAAGCTAGGAGTTTGTTTTCATTTTTCAGCTTTGTCACACTGACGCGTGTGGAATCTGGATTTTAATACACTCAGTTTCAGGCTGTTGCTTTTGACAGTGAATGTCATGAAAGGAGGGCCCTGTAGATGGGCACTGAAACTTGTTTTGGAAAGAAAAGGTTTTCTTACAGCTGTCGGTTCAGAACTAGATTTATGAGCATAGCTAACCTTCTTTAGCTTGCATAGAAAAGTAGGTCATTAAAGCAAAGAGTTAGATTACAGTATTAATACAGTGCTCTTCGGTGGAAGATTGAGTAAATTCCTCACTGAACTCAATAGCAGTTTTCCCTTGTAAATCAATAGAATGTGCTTATGTGTGATTAAAGTTCAAGCACACAGTAAATAATTTTTCTTTTCTGTTCTAGGAATAGCAGGCATCGATCAAGTATTGAATGTTCTTCTCACCACAGCCATGTTTGTTGGTGGCTGTGTTGCGTTTATTTTGGATAATACCATTCCAGGTCAGTGTGAACTGTTTTACCTGCAGTAGTGACTGCTTCTTTGAATGATGATAGCACAGCATTTCAAGGAGGGAGACAGGAGATGAGGATGTGAATGCTGCTGCTTTTGTTGATGGGTTTTTTTCTGGAGCAGGGTACTTCACTCCTGTATGCCTCAGATTCTTTGGTGATGCTTTGATCCCTTTTCAAGTTAAGATCTCCATTTTCTTTAAAAAATAGAAAATAGCAAAGAAAAAACCAGGCCAGAAGATGCTTAGAATCATAGAATCCTAAGAGTTGGAAAGGACCTTTAAAGGTTATCTAGTCCAACTCCCCTGCAATGAGCAGGGACATCCACAGCTAGATCAGAGCCTGGTCCAGAGCATCCTCCAGGCTTCTCCAGAAGACAGTAAAAATATTTTGGGATTCAAAATACTCCATTTTGAGAGCAAAAATTTGCCTCAACTTCCAGATATGTAATTGTGTTTTCCAGTATTTTTATTTCCTCTTCCTAGAAGATTCTCCCAGTGCTTTACTGAGCAAGGTGCCTGAGTCTTGAGGCTTGCTTTCTTTCTGCTCTTACTCCTAGTACATGCATGTGTATGCGTACCTATTTATTTTATTTCTCTCCTTCTAGGAAGCCCTGAAGAAAGGGGAATACGGAAATGGAAGAAAGGGGTTGGTAAAGGAAGCAAGTCACTGGAAGGCATGGAAACATATGATTTGCCTTTTGGCATGAACTTCATCAAAAAATACAGGTGTTTCAGCTTCCTGCCCATCAGCCCTACCTTCATGGGTTACACGTGGAAAGGCTTCAGGAAAAGCAGTAACTGCAGGAATTCAGATGAAGACTCAGAAGCTACAGTATAGCCTTAGTTGAAACTATATTATCTAGTTGTAGTAAAAGATGTATTTGCAGTTTCTTGCTGATTAAGAAGCATTAAAATATATGTTTTGTATATCTGCATTTAAATTCTGGAACCAGAGCTGAGACGGATTTAAAAAAGAAAAAAAAAAAAGAGAGAAAAAAAAGCTTTCCTGTTGTGGGTGGTGGTAGCCAGATATAGTGTCTCTGTTGGATTTCTTTTCTTCTTTTTGTCCAAAGCTGTAGATACCTGCGTACCCAAGTCTGCTTCTTTTAGCTGGGGCTTAGGTTCCTAAAGTATGTAGGTGCTATTGAGAACGTTACTTTTGATGGTGATTTTTATTTAAGTCATTGATGCTGGCATTTTTGGCTCACTCATTGCTGGCAATGTTAAGTCATGCCAGAAAAATCTGAATCCTGTGAAAAGGAAAAAATAATAATTCTAATTATGCCTAATCGTGTATATATATTGTTTCTGACCACTGATTTGCACATTCCATAGTTTCAGATCCCTGGAAACCAGACTTAGTTTAAACTGGCAAATCCTGAGAGTACTTTTCAGATGGTTTGATGGTTCGGTCAGATGCCCAGACAGGGCATATGTTTCCATAAGAACTTTGCCTGTGAAAACTCTGAACGACTTCTGTTGGCTTCTTGCTTTAGAAAGAATCACTCATTTCCTATCAGTTTGCATTTATTAACTTTTCCTTTTTCTGCCTGGCTTTTAACCACCCAACTACTGTCCAGGAGTAGGTTTTCTTTAAAGGGATATATGTAGCTTGAGTTTTACGGAGATGGGAGACTTAACTTTCAGGTGGGACCAGATGGCAGCGAAATGAACGTGTGCAGCTAGATGTTTCCTCAACAAGAAGGCTAAAAAAAGTGATTCAAAGGGATTAACACCTGCATGCACGTGATCAGAATGCAACCAGCATTCGCTGGTATGCATCTGTGCAAAATTTCTTGCTTGGATGTTGAGATCCAGTGCTGCCTATGGTTGGCTTCTGTTGCATTGCCTCTCTTTTTTTCCTCTCTTTATGGGATTACTGTAAAAGCTCTCTACTTCTACGGAGGTGATCTTGAATGGCAGAGACACTACATTTGCTGGCCTCATCCGCCGGATGGTTTAACGGGTATTGGGTCCAACCAGGGCACCATTCAGATATATATTTTCTTTTTTCCTGGAATAGTCTCAGCTCTGATGTTATGTGAGTGTTCATGCTCATCATGCATTCATAATTAAAAGTTTCAGTCATGTTTAATGTTCTTACTATTGCAAGTTAGTTTTAGACTTCGGTGTGGCCCCAAAAAGCATTTTTAAGCTGTGGAGATCATCAGGGAAATGTAGTGTAATGTAATTTCAAGGCCAGTATGCTCTACGGTGCTTGCGTTTTGTGTTCCTGGAGAAACATAACAGTAGATCCTGTAATTCACTGATGTATTTATCAAGGTTTGACTACTGGACAGGAGCGCAGGAACTCTGTTTTCTGAGTCTACTTCCATGTGAATTTGTTATTGGTTATTGAAGCATGGATGGGTTGGGGTGGGGAGGGCAAGGAAAGAGCTTTATGGATCAGTACTGAGTAGTGTAGGATTGGAATGATTCCATTGATATCCTTTATCAGCATGTCATGGCTGTTTCCAGATACATAAAATAATACTGTGGGTTTTTTTTCCATAACAAAGCATGTGTTTGTTCCTGCTTCAGGGAACTTTCAGTAGTTTGCAGTCTTCGTGTCAGTCAGTCAATCTTGAAAGCTGGTCAGAAGAGTTATTGTGTATACCATAGACAAGGTTGGTTTGCCTTTAAAACTAAGTCATTTTTGTCGTTTGAAATTCTCCTCTGCAGTTAGAGACGTGTTTGATTTTTCACATCCACTTACAAATGGATTGGAGTGTGGAGACTTCTACTTAGTGGCACAGGGCTTCCAAATTTCCCAACTTCACGTGCAACCAAAGATGTGTGAGAGAAATGGAGGAGTAAAAGAAATGGGCAAGGAAACAAAAGGAAATCCAGTCGTGTACGGTAGTTATCATCATGTCAAATGCCAAAGCTGATTGTCATAAAAATGTTGAGAGAGGCAAAGGTTTGGTATTCAGAGCACTGCCACCTCTTAAAAGCTGAAGTGCATCACTTCCAGCAGTGCTTCTGGGAGCTGAGCACAGCAGTGATTGCTGTGTCCTGAGGCTTTGCTCAACTTTCCCCCCAGATGTGAATGCTTATACACTGAAGAGACGAGGGGATGAGAAATAAGTCATGATCTTCTCTCACCTTTGGATGGAGTGAAGCTTTCTGTGTTCTGCTCTGTCTTCACTTGAGCATGTCAGAAAGAACTGCCAAGATGATTTGTGACACTTGGGTTAAATTAAGGCAATGAATCCAAGGGATTCTTTCCTTCTTCCTGGGGCAAAACACCAACCCTTTCCAGTAGCGTGGGCCAGGCTTATCCAAAGAGGTGACACCAGATGACTCTGTCCAACTTGGATTTAATTCTTTCTTAGCTTTTGGTTCTACCATACTGATTCTCTGGACTGGCTGAGAAAGTGCAGTAGCATTTAGCTGGCATGCTTTGCTTTTCTAGCCACTTAACTCAGTAACACTAAGATAAGTAGTTGTAGTTAGCAGTCATTTTTGTAACCAGATTTGTATCACGTGTAACGACACTGTCAATCTTACTACGAATATGAATGGTGAGAGATGAGCCTCAGTTTTGCAGTGGAGATCTGCTGAAGCACGTGTAATGTGTAGCAAAAGGTTATGATGGTGTTGGTGTTTCCCTGGATGTGCAGGGAAGGTTCTGATGCAGCTGCTGCACCCTGAATCTTTATACTGAAGCATGCATCTCTGTGGAGCTTTGAGGCAAGCAAAGAGCAGAGCTGACAGGCAACTTGCCTTGGAAAGAGAAGCTCCCCTTTCTCTTTCTAATGCACCTGGACCAGTCCCAGGGCTGCCGCTCAAAGAAGATGCAGCGCAATGCAATGCTTACTTTCCTTTGTGAGGGAAGCACTGCAATTGCCCCCATTTTTGTACACGTGGCAGGCAGTCGTGGACCCTAAATATTCCTCCCATGTCCACTTTTCTACATATGAGTCGTAGCATGGCTGGTGTGAAATGCCCTTACCTGGAGGAGAGCAGATTGAGCTGCGGTGCAGCAGTTGCTGTTGGTTTGAAAAGCACTTAAACCCTTTGTGTCAGCTGCTTCCATCTGTGTGAGGGCAGGCTGGGTATGGCTTTACCCATGCTGCTGTACGTGCAGTATTGCGTTTGTCCCATCTTTGTGATTGCCTGCCTTTCATACCACGATGCTGAGCGAAGCTACCTACAGCAGGCGCCACCTGATGGATGAGGGAAGAGGCAATGAGACGGAAGGGCAGATATTCATGGGTAGAGATACCATTTTGTCATATCAGAGATGGTTTAAAATGCGTGCAAAAAGGACGCGACTTCGGACTTTTGTAATCGATCTTGTATTTTCCTTTTTTTTTTTTTTTAGGTTAAATTAAGGATTGTTGCTACCACGTTGAAACACATTGGTTTTTTTTTTTTTTTCCTAAAGCAAATACGTGCAAATGATGCCTGTAGAAATAACGTAGGTTTCATAGCGAGCTCGGCTGTGACTGATTAATGTTGTCATATTAGAATGTGTCGGCGGAGGGACGTGATCAGACAGTTCAACCTTTAAACCCGGAATTTGCTTTTATGCCTTTTAATACTGACTTGAAATATGACAACTTGGTTTGTACATGAATATTGCAGTATTTTATTTCCATATATTAAGAATAACATTTCCACTCAGGATAATGACTGCGGTTTTCCTGGGAGGGAGTGGTATGATTGTCATGACAATGTCATGTTGATGGTAGAATTTCTTCATTGACGAATCTATAGTAGTTGTGTATACTTTATTTACCCATCTTTATGTTCCTACCAAAAAAAAAAACAACCAACTAAAGGGTTTCTTTGTTGTTCATCTCCCTACTGAGATCTCAGCACTCCCGGTGCAGGATTGGCTCTTGCAAACTGAAATCCTCGGTGCTGTTTATTGCCACGGACGGTGGTGTGTCCGTAACAAAAAGGTGTCCATTTGTGCTATAAACAGCGCTGCAGGCACACGTGGTTTATAACAGCCAGCTTCCAATGGTTTCAGTTAGCCATTGGATGTTCACACCATCTAATACAACCTGTGCTTAACATGACTTGCGTTATCAGTGTAGAAAATGAGTGTGACAGACCAGCACAGCCCACAGTGTTTCTTTTATGTGGCCTTCTTAAACCAAAATCTGCTTGAGTAAGTGGGTCACGTTTTCTTCCCCCCCCCCCCCCCCCCCCCAGAAATGTCCCACTTGGTGCACATTTCATACTATTCCTTGCCAAGGCCGACAGCCTTTTTTGGGGCATGGGATGACAGACGCTCAATGCTCTCATGTTCCTGTAGCTACAACAGCTCATTACAGTATTTGAGGAGGCCACAAGTTTGCTGGTGTTCAGCTTCTGCCCACGAGTCCATCCAGCTGAGTGCTGGGCTGCTTTTAAGCGCTGGGGATCTGTGTTTAGAAACATCCCAACTATTCCCGTCTAGTTCCGATTCGACTGTGACTGTGCATCGTCATCCGTACGTATTGATATGAGAGAGAGAGAGATTTAGAATTGCCTTGCGTATTATCTGGCATTTATGACATCTTCCCAGGTCAACCATCTTGCTGCCAGTCCAAATTGTTTGTACTTTTGTCTCTTTATGACAACCTTGGGCGTAACAAACTATTGACTGTTCTTAGGCAGTGGGGATAAAGATTTCTTTCTTTCTCATGGTTTTTTTTTGTGACTGACTTTGGCTGTAAAGCTTCTTTGTTAAGCAAGAGGGTTTTTCTTCCTTCCCCCCCCCCCCCCCCCCCTATTTTATCCCCCCTTGTTTTGTTGTTCTGAGATGTGTAATTAATTCTTTTATGGAGGTTTTTTTTTTTTTTTAATTTTTTTTTTTTTTTCCCCTAACATTGCTTCATTAAACAAATATTTAAAAAAAAATGTAATATTTGGACCAGATGTTGTGAATAATAGTAGATAAAAGCTATTTTATTCTGTATTTTTAAAGCTGTTCGGTATAAATAAACACGGGCATAGATGCAACTGGGCGGCCTGCTGTTCTGCTTGCTTCCGACAGCTCCCAAAAGGAGAATCAATGGGGAATCCAGATGATGCCAAGACCTCCTTCTCATCCGGTGCTGTTGCAGCAGTACGGGTGCCCTCCTGATGGCAGAGCTCTTACCGCGAAGACGTTTGATTGCAGGTCAATCCAGATCTTGGTCTGTTGGAAGTGACACCATCTGCAGTATGTATGGCTTAACAGAACCCGTTTGGGCAGCCGAACTCTTAACGGAGTTGACCCACTTAGAGTGGTTAACACTGATGCTTTTCTAGGCCGTGTCCATGCAGCAAAGCTGCTAAGTACTGATCTCCTGATTGAAAATAAGCCTTAGGGTTGGGTGCTTGCCTAAATTGGGTGCTCTGTAGCCTCTTGGGCCCCAACGGAGTGCTGCTGTTGGCTGGAATGATAAGTGTGGGCACACGCAGCACCTTCAGTCTTCTGCCAGCTCTTTGGGTGTCTGAGCTGCTGTTGATTTTTGAGTTAATTAAGGCACCCAGATACCTCCCTTCATTAGGCTCAGCCCACAACCTGAAAGCTGCGCAGACAGCGGGCAACAGATGGGAAGGGGAATAGCAAAAAGCCACCCCAGTCAGCAATGGGAGCTGGGTGGGTTTGTGTCTACAAGCAGCAATGAAAACCACTCTGATCTTAATCCCAATTAATCCTTTGTCCGACTAGGTCAGAGCTCTGGAAATCATTGGGTTTCCTACTTGTGTGTTGCCTGAATACAGATTCAGCATCCTGGAATGAGTGGCTTTGTGCTGGGTGGATTCTCAGAAGGATTTTCAGAATGAGACATTGGGCCCATCCTGAAATGAGGATGGTGACCGCAGAGCAAAGAAATCCCTGTTAGCCGTGAGCAGAAGCCTTTAAATGAGAACATCCCTTCCCATCTGGTTTCTGGAGGCTGCCGAACAGCCAGCAGATGCTCCTGGGCTAATGTGAGCCCAAGTGCATCACATTGTTTGGTATTTAAGGACAATGAGCTTGGGGGTCTTCAAGTTGAAGTGCTGGAGAGCAGCCAGGCTGCGAAAGTGAGTTTGGATGTGTGCTGAGTCTGGGAGGAAATGGGGGGAATTTGGGAGCGTTTGGGATCCGGTGCCTTCCACTTGGCTTTGAATAACTCACATCCAGCCTCCATATGGGAGTAGAAACCAACCCCCCCCCCCCCCCCCCAATCCAAAGGTGTGGAAGGCTCATATCACACTCTGCACAATGTTTAGCACAGAAAAGCTGATGTAACGCAGTGCAGCACTGGGCAAACTTCAGCTTCAGAGCATCCTTTTCCTTTAGGACCTCAGCAGGGCAGAATTTGGGGTCTTATTCTTTTTCCCACGTGGGTTTGGTTCCCATTGTGTTTACTCTCACCGCTGTGGGGTGGGTCTCTTCATTTTCACTCTGCTTGCTTGAAGGATAAACCCCTATTTCAGGGCTTTGTGCAGCTCTGCTCTGCAGCCACAAAGGGCCTCTGAGCTCTGCCAGCCCCAGAGATGCTGCTGGAATATCAATAATCCCCCCTTGCTGCCCCCCTTCCCCTGCTCCTTTTGCCATGTCAGTGTTTCCCCACGCCAGATGGCTCCTCCTGAACTCCTCATATTTTACACACACACACACGCACTGATTACAATCTGCAGTTGTGAAGAGCTGCTTGTTTTGCTAAACCAGCTGTTTGGTTCATTCCTTTGTTTTTTGCCTTTTTATTTATTTCTTCCCCCCCTCCCCCCCCCCCCCCCCCCCCCCCCCCGATGTGGGCTGTTTCTATTTAAATTCCTTAAAAAGGAGAAGAAGAGGGGGGAAAAAAAAAAGCCCAGGGAAGCCACAAAGCAGTGGGAAAGGTCAGGAGCAGACAAAGGCTCTGCTGGTCTAACAGAATACTGAGTGCCTCTGTGCACCCCCAGCCCTCCCCCCATGGCTGTTTGCTGGCCCTATAACACCATCCCCAAAGGCAGAATGGCAACGTGTGGAGCGTGCATGGATCTGGTTCTGAATATCACAAGGTTTGGGGCATTTCAAGGCAGGAATAATTGCTTTAGCCTTCATGGCAAAGGCCACAAGGCATCCCCAGGGTGTTCTGCATAAAGCTGCGGAGCTGATTGTGAGAGCATTTCCAACCTGGGTGCCTGGGATGGGGCATCCTTTGGGACTGCAGCCCTGCTGTTTGGGATAGGGCATGTTTTGGGACTTCAGCTGTGGTAGCTGGGATGGGAAACCCAGTCTGGTACCTGAGATGGAGCATCCTGTGGGAACTCCTGGTAGCTGGGATGGAATATCCCTTGGGTAGACATTTGTGGTACTTGGGATAGGGCTTGTTTGGGAAACGTAGTGCTGGTACCTCGGTTGGGGCATCCTTTGGGATTGCAGTCTTGGTAGCTGGGATAGGGCATGTTTTGGAAATTCAGCCGTGGTACTTGGGATGTGAAACCCAGTCCTAGTACTTGGATTGGGGCATCCTTTGGAATTGTAGTCCTACTATCTGGGGTAGGGCATGTTTTGGGAATGCAGTCCTGGTACCTGGGATGGGACATCCTCTGGGATTGCTGTCCTTATTACCTGGTACTGGAAGCCCAGTCCCGATACTTGGGATGAAATAACTTTTGGGATTGCAGCCCTGGTGGTTGTAATGGGGCACCTTTGGGAATGCAGTCCTGGTACCTGGGATGGGGCACCTTTGGGAACTCAACCCCAGATGCCCAAGCCAGGTTTCATTTGTGATCGTACTCCCACAAATGGGACATCCCCTGGGTTCACCCCACCCTGCACACCGCTCATCTGCCGGAGCCGGGCATCACGGAGCGCACCCACAGCCGAGGGAACCTCTGGGTTCGCAGGGAAGCGGTGTGAGACATGAGAAACCTCAGGCTCCCTCCCACTACTCCCCCCTCCCTGCAGCCCCGGCCGCACACCCCGCCCCGCTCCGCCCCTCTCCGCCCCACCGGGGGCGGCCCCAGGCGGACAGCGGGTGCGGCGCGGAGCAGCGCGGTGCGGGGCCGGTGAGTGCGGGACGGACGGGGCTGCCGCGTTCCTATCCCCATCCCTCTGCCTTTCCCCATCCCTGTCCTCATCCCCGTCCCCGAGGCGGATGGTGGCTTTACAGCCCCCCGCCCCTCCCCACCCTCCCGTCGGTGTCACCTCCTCATCGCTGCCTTCGCCCTCGCTCGTGGAGCTGGCTGCATTAGCAGGGAGCTGCGAGCACCCATCTGCGGGGTCCCAGCCCTGCACGCAACCCCTAACCCTAATCCTTCCCCGCTGGTTGTCCCGTACCCACGGCTGAGTCCCCCAGCCCCATTCCCTGCAGCCTCCACGGAGCTACTGAGGACCAGTGGTTTTGCGCAGGGGGGAATGAGCTCAAGCAAAGGGTCCGCTCGCTCAGCCCTGTGCCATCAGCCCGAGCACCATCACCCGGCAGCTCCGTGCCGCTCACCGCTCCCTCCTCTCCCCTTTGGCAGGACGGAGCTGAACAATAGCAGAGCTGGAAAACAATGGGACCGCCGCACCTTCACGCTTAGCTCGGGAGAAATCCCTGCTTGAAACCAACATTTGGGCTGGAGCTGCTGGGAACCATCATCGGAGTGCTGCTGGGATCTGCTTGGAGTGGGTGAGGATGTGCAGCCGGAGCCCATCGCCGAGCGATGCCTCTCCCAGCCCCTAAAAGGGGATAATTGTCGCCTGCAGATGTTGCTTTGCTTCTGCATTGGGATCGATGGATGCTCTGATGCTGCGCTGCCCTGGGCAGGGTCAGGGCAGGAGGAGCAACGCAGGGTTGGGATATTCCCACAATCCCTCACAGTGCAATGGGAAAACCTTCAGCCCTGAAAGCAGCGAGAAAGTGTCCCCCAAAACACACTTCTCATTGCAGGAGGGGCTGCATCCCTTCTCTCACACTGAAAATATCATATTTGGATATTTTTCTATTTTTTCCCTCTTTATTTTTTTTTGCTTGGTATCTCCCCTGGACATGCCTGGATGGAGCTCTGCTGAAGCAGCTGCTTGGTTGCCCTCTGTGGAGTAGTAGATGGGGGGGGGGGTCTACCCTGGGGGCCAGGGAAAGGACCATAGGAAGGATGTTTCTAGGAGGGGTTATATTTAGGGTCGGAAGCAATGGTGGCAGTGGCTGATGGGTCCTATTTGTAGGCAGAGAGCGCTGGGGCAGGGGCACTGCTTTGATTAATTTAAAGCATTGATACAGCTCTCAGGCTGCTCTGAGCCTTCAGTCCATAGCAAACGTGAAGGAAATGCATCAAAACTGGAGAAACTGAGGCAAGGGGGTGCCTGGAAAATCCAGCCTTGCCAATTGCAGAGGTTGGGCGACCGATTGGGCAATTTCCAGCTGTTCTATTGGGGTCCTTTCCAGCACTTCAAGTTTACCAAAGCTATAGCAAAAAATCCATAAGGTTGCAGTTTGGGGATCTCCATCGGCTGCCCACTCCTCTGCACTCAGCCCGATGCTCTCGAGACCCAAAAAAGGAAGAACTGCCCCATTCCTGGCTGCTCGGAAGGGGATGTGACGACGGAGGCGAAGGTGGCAGCGCTGCGGGGCGGTAAACAGGAAACCCAGCTCCACCCTGCGAGCTTTCATGGGGAGAAAAAAAACCACTTTTGGGGGTGCTTTTTGATTTATTTATCTATTTTGCCATGATTTCCCCCCATTTGAGGAAGCGAGGGGTTGGGCTGCGGCCCTTTGTGTCACTCTACGCTCATTGCGAAGGGTTTGGGGTTTGTTTTGGCCGCTTTGGTGTTGTTGGTGATGTTTCTGCATGACCCAAGCAACGTTATCTTCTCTTAACGGTTACTTCCATCATCTGGATCGGATGAGCAAAGCACCAACTCTGCTCCACGCACTGCAGCTGCCAATGCTTTGGCTCAACCCAAATTCTGGTGCCAGGATTTATCCCAACGCCGTCAGCGTTCCCCTTCCCTACGTAGTTCTCCATGCACACAGGGGAGCGTTAATGTTTTTCCCCTGTCTTCTTGCTGTGATGAACCACGTGGATGGGGTAAAGGCCTCGTGCTGATGTGGGGCTGCAATGCTGCTCATCCGGAAGCGCGTGGCTTCGTCAGCTTTTCCGCTGCAAGATGCAATCTTTGCAGGGCGGGTTTCTCTTCTGCTTTCTGCTCTGCCTTTGCAAACGTTTCCCTGCATTGGACCACGAGTGTTTTCTGTTGCGTGGTTTGTTTGCTATAAGCTTGGGATAAGGATTGCTGCTGTGCTCTGGTTTTTGGTTTCCTCTGACACAGGTTTTGTCCCATGGCCTTGGTTGAATCACTGATGTCCCTGCGCATCGTTGTTGGTTTGGGGTTTTGCTTTTGCAGTTCAAGTTTTGTTTCTTGGAGCTTTGGGGGGGTGTGAAGGGACTGTGAAGCTCTGGGCAATGTGGGAAGTGGAGAAAACTGCAATTTGTGCATCCAGTGCTTTTTTTTTTTGGCCTTGTTTTCTCTTTCTGTGTGAGGGAGGGGAGAGGACCTCAGAAAAAGGATTTGTGCAAACACATGGGAAAAAGCAAGACCCAAAAGGCCCCCCCTCATAGCCTAAAACCACCCTGAAGCTGCAGTTCAGCTTCTCTCCAGTTCCGGTTTTGCAGAGTGCTCCAAGCAAATGGGTGACCCCGAAGGTTTCACCCCAGTTCTCGTTTGATTCCGGTCTGCAGCTTCCAAGAAACGTCCTCGTGCTTTAAAGGCCAAACCACTTCAAAGGTTGGGCTGCAGGCTCAGTTCCTGAGGGTTTGCATGAGAGTGATGGGATATTTTGGCACTGGAGGGAATGCAGAAATTCAGTGGGTGTTGCATTGGAAAAATGGCTGGGGGGGGGGGAGGGGGGGGAGGGTGGAAAGGAGCAAATCCCACTTATTTCCACCTCGTTTTGCCTGGCCCTGCAGCCCACGGATGGAGGCTGCTCTAAATGCAAATGTTGGAGTAAGCGTATCTCCGCCGGTATTAAATTTTCAGTGGGTTTACAACGGTTCTCCCCTTATCTGATTTCCCCTCCTGCTTCCCCACTCATTGCTTCGGCTGGAGGAGCAGCATTTAATTTTCCCTGCACCCGCAGCTGTTGCCCCAGAGCCTTTTCCCCATGGTCTCTCCCAAATCCAACCCAGTTTTTGTTTCCCATTCACCATCGGGGTGCGATAACACGGAGGCAGTAACGCCTTTTGTCTCTTTGCCATTCAGCTCTCATGAAAGAGGAGCCTGAGGATGGAGTACGGCAGCTGCGAGTACCTGGTCCCCTGTGGGAAGGATAAATTCATCTCCAAGTAAGAGGCATTGCGGAGCTGCGATGCCCAAAGATGCACGTTGCTGCAGGCTGGGCTGTTATCTGCAAAATGTGTGGGGTTTTGGACTTTGAGGGAGAGCCACCCAACTCAGGTGGGATGTTGGGTGGCTTCGCCTTCTCTTTCTTAACGCTGTTGGATTTGGGAACTCTCCATTTGTTTGGGATTTCTTTTGGAAACTCCGTTTCTTTGCTCTTCCGGGGCACAGAATGGAGACTTCCCCTTCATAAACCAACAGCTCTCAAAGGGGGTTTTGAGGGGATTTTGACTTGTTTTCTTAGGAACGTGTCCAGACGTTCAAACAGCATTCAGAATTTCTGCTGAAATTCACTTTTTGCTGGAAAAAAACCAACATATAATCTGCTCAAGCCCAGTAGTAACTGCTCTTTGGTATGGAAGCAAGCCAATTCCTGAGCTTCAAGTACTGTTTTAGAGGTGATAAAGCCTATATGCAATATTTCTCTCCTGGACTTGATGATCTCTAGAGGTCCTTTCCAACCCCTACAGTTCTGTGATAACCTCAGATCCTATCATTATCCTCTCACTGATCCAATGATGCTGAGCGCCGTTGATCTCAGCTGAATTAATGACTGCTTTATGCTATCACTCATCGCTTCCCAGTGATTCAGAGCTGTGCCAGGACGTCTTGTCTTTATTGCTACCATCATCACTATCATTATTATACATTTGCAGCCAGAGCGGGGCTCAGGCTTTTAATTTGAACACGAGGTCAGGGTTTGGTTCCATGAGCCAAACTGATGAACTTGTGATAACTTGTGACTCCAACGTGACCCACGGGCTTCAACACTCCTAAATTTTGCTTTTTCAGCCTTGTGACCGACTCCACCAAGGGCCCATGGGCTTCCTTACTTCTTTTTGCAAGGCTGGAGAAGGGTATGGTTGTCCCTAAAACCACAATTGCCAATGGCCAGAGGGACACCTGGTTGAACCCCCAGCAAACGCCCCCTGTAATGGAGATCTAGAGGCAGCAAAAGACCCACGTTTTCCTAAATGAAGCCTTCATACTTGCTTTTCCCCTCTTCTTCTCAACACCTCTCCCGTTTTCTTGCAGAAATGAGCTGCTGTTGCATTTGAAGACATACAACATCTACTATGAAGGGCAGAATTTGCAGCTGCGGCACCGGGAGGTGAGAAACCAGGGTGGGCAGCAGGCAGGCTCCTCTCTGGCAGGAGGGACTCAATGGAGAAATGACGATTCAGATTTGATTCGGATTTGCAAGGTCCTAAAAATGCCTGTTAGCAAAGTTCATCGATATTTGCTGATCAAATATGGGGGCACTCGAACAACTGAACCCCCAAACCTCATAACTCTCCCACAGAAGCATGGCTGAGGTTGGCAGGGACCTCTGAGTCCTTCTGGTCCCACCCTGATCCAACAGGACCACCAGAACTGGTGCCCAGAACCACGTTCAAGTGGGTTTGGAAATCTCCAAAGAGAAGACACTGCAATGTCTGGCACTGTACAGCACAGCAGTGCTCCTGTTGGTCAGGGGAATCTCCTGTGCTCCAGTTTGTGCCCAGTGCCTCTTATCCTGGCACTGGGAAGCAATGAAAGAAGCTCTGTCCTCTCTGCCCAGGGAGGTGATGGAGTCACCATCCCTGGATGTGTTTGAGGACGGTAGATATGTGGCACTTGGGGACATGGTCAGTGGGCACGGTGGGATGGGCTGGGGTTGGGCTTGGGGATCTTGGTGGTCTTCTCCAACCTCACTGATTCTACATGTGGACGTAGTGGGGTTGGGTTGATAGTTGAACTTGGTATGATCTTGGAGGTCTTTTCCAACCTTAATGATGTTATTCTATGATTGACCCCTGCTAGCATCCAGCCTACCACTGCCCTACCACCACCCCTAACCCCTCCACTTCCCAACCCTCCTCCCACCCATTTTCCCACTGTTCCTGTTTGGTGTTTTCATGGGACTCAGGTGAGCCGTGCCCATCCCTCTGCTCTTTGCAGGAGGAAGGTGAGCTGATCGTTGAGGGGCTGCTAAACATCTCATGGGGCCTTCGGCGACCCATCCGCCTGCAGATGCAGGATGACAACCAGCGCATCCGCCCGCCGCCCTCCTCCTCCTCCTGGCACTCTGGGTGCAACCTGGGGGCACACGGGTGAGTGCAGCAATGCCCCAAGCCACGGTGTGCAGCCACCCAACGGCTGCAATCCCAATGAAATCGTTTGCATCAGGGTTTGGTCATGCGGTAACAATTGTAATAAATCATTTCTCCTAATGAAGGTGGGGCCCCAGGGCTGTAAATATTTGCTTTTTGCCTCCGCAGCCGGATAACTGCGCTCACCAGTGAGTCCGTGGTGCATTCACTCATTGCTTTGTGCAGAAAATCTCCTTTTTTTTTTTCCCCAGCGTGCAACATGCAGAGGGGCTGTTGCAAAATGAGGTCGCTTGGTTTCGCTCTGCGAAGACTCCTTTCGTGAAGACCCCAAGAAGCTCTTCCAAAAAGTCTCAGTTTCCACTTGAATGCACACCAAGTTTTACACTGAATTTTAATCCTTGTGCAAGAAGTTTCTCCAGGACAGTTTTAGAGTTTTCTTTGGGTTTTTTTTGAGCATCCGTGGGACCCTATGAAGTGACCAAGAACGGCGTCCCCGTGGGTTGCTCTGCAATGCTTTTTGCTCGTCTCTTAGATATCTGCAAATGGAGAAATAAATGCATGATCTGGGGGTTTTTAGAGACCGTGCAGGAGGTTATCAGGTGCTTTGCAACATGTAGGTCTGTAAGAAGGGGGTGGCTGCATTGAGGGCTCCGTCCTGCTCAGAGCAACAGCCTCGTGCAATTGAGTGCGCTCGGCCGTGGGCAAGTTACGGGTGCAGAGCTGTGAGATGGATGGGGTTAAACCACAAACCAGGGGGAAAATCCAGCTCTGCAGTGGTGAGTGGGCTCGTGGGCTGCTTTCATTTCCCAAAATCACAATGTGAGGCTCAGAGGCAAAAATACAATGTTGGCTTTTTTCCCTATTTTTTTATTTTACAAGGTCTGTGCTGAAGCCCAGCACCTTGCCAGACATCCAGGTGACAGACGTGGATGCCAGAGTGAGCACAGAGAGCAACAACACAGGTGAGAACGAGTTGGGTTTGTCTGCACTGCCTTCCTTTATGCTGGTTTTATTTGCAAGATTCAAAACCTGGCATTTTGGTTTGGGTTTAAATCGGCGTCCCCCTCTTTCAAACCATTTCCAAAGTGCTCCTATTAAATCCGCAGTGACCCCAAAACCCTTCCGAAGCGTTTGCTCTGGGGAATGCCCTTGATGGATGTATGGGAGAAGGAGGGTGGAAAGCAATAGAGGGATGGAGCGAAAGGCCTCGTGGGAGTGCAGGGAAAAGGATGTTGCTGCTTCCCCTTCCCAGCAGCTCCGCTTTGACCGAGGAATAATGAGTGCTGTTGTGAAGTGCTGTTACCATGGGGAAGTCAACATTTCTGCAAAGTTTTTACCCTCCCCACGGCGTTGCTGTGTGCACCGAGGTCAGACTTGAGGGCTTTTCCTCCCTGCAGAGCACTGCCAGCCCTGGGGCTTCCTTAGCACCCCCCCCCCCCCCGCCCCGGGTCTGAAACCCACCATCCGCTCACCAACTTTGCTCTTCGTTTTTGCAACAAATTGGACGCCATAAAACCACGTTATGCGTTTTCCCATTCAGTCAGGGCATTTTGCACGCATTCCGTGCTAATTTGTTGTTGTTGTGCTGATATGGAAAGGCATCCCGGAGACAGATAAGAGCCAGATAATCCTTTCAGCTTTGAGCTTCGCTGCTCATCCGCTTCCTGGCCAGGGAGGAGTTGGAAGCAATGCTTCCAGATCTGCAAAAGTCCTCGTCCTGCTTCCCCTTCCTCATTTTGCTCTGCCTGTGCACGACTCCTTTGTTTTTATTGCCCTGGAGACCTGTTACAGATTGCTGGGCGATATCCGCTATGCATTGCCTTGTAGAAATAACCCCCCCACACTACTTCGGGCATACGATGTGACTCACAGAAAGAAGTCCTTATTGTGTTTTTCTCCAAAATCCTGCGTGCACAGCTCCTCGTGAGTGCTTAGTCACTGCTGTGCATCTGGAACAGCGCACACAGGAGATTGTCTCGGCGCAGACATGCTTTGAATTAAAACACCAGCTTGAGCTGGAGGGGTTCATTAAAAATGGATGAAGGGTGAGTTTATAATAATCTGGACGTGGGCCAGTCTTCGTGCCGAGATCTGAAGCTCTGGCCTCATTTTCTTGCTCTCATTAAGGGAGAGGGGAAAAAAAAAAAGAGTTAAATTATGGAGGAGCGAGTAAGGTGCTCGAGTCCCCAGGAGGCAGAGCGTTATCCAGGTGATGGCATGGATGGATGCAATGACTGTGAATTAACAGCCTCCTTTGGGAGATGGGGGAAGAGTAAATCCTGTGGGAGTTTTGTCCATCTTTTGTGGCTGTTTTGCCTTGCAGTGTGCATCGTGACAATTCCATCCAGGACCCCACTGCTTATCAGCTGATTATCGGTTGACCCCATCAGTTATTGGTTGATCCTATTGGTTATTGGTTGAACCTATTGGTTATTACTGATTGTCCCCATTGGTGGTTGCTGGTTGACCCCATTGGTTGTTACTGGTTGACCCTTTTGGTTCTTGGTTGACCCCACTGATTATTGGTTGACCTTGTTGATTATTTGTTGACCCCATTGGTTATTACTGATTGTCCCCATTGGTGGTTGCTGGTTGACCCCATTGGTTGTTACTGGTTGACCCTTTTGGTTCTTGGTTGACCCCACTGATTATTGGTTGACCTTGTTGATTATTTGTTGACCCCATTGGTTATTACTGATTGTCCCCATTGGTGGTTGCTGGTTGACCCCATTGGTTGTTACTGGTTGACCCTTTTGGTTCTTGGTTGACCCCACTGATTATTGGTTGACCTTGTTGATTATTTGTTGACCCCATTGGTTATTACTGATTGTCCCCGTTGGTGGTTATTTGTTGACCCCATTGGTTATTATTGGTTGACCCCCCCTGGTTCTTGGTTGACCCCACTGATTATTGGTTGACCTTGTTGATTATTTGTTGACCCCATTGGTTATTACTGGTTGACCCTGTTGGTTATTGGTTGACCCCCCCTGGTTCTTGGTTGACCCCACTGATTATTGGTTGACCTTGCTGGTCATTAGCTGACTCTGTTGCTTATTGATAGACCTAAAGCAGAGCGAAGAAGTGATTTCTGCCCAACTTGCGCAGGGAATTGTCTCTCTGTCTGCCTGTCCTCAGCCCCATCCTGGCTTTTCCAGGCACCACGAGGCTGCAGCCAGAAGATCCACCCCAGCTGCTGCGCACACGGAGCGATGTGGGTGTGCGGCGCCGGGGCAGCTCCCGTACACCCAGCGAGCAGCGCCGCATCCGCCGCCACCGCTTCTCCATCAACGGGCACTTCTACAACCACAAGGTGAAACCCAATGATCCGTCCACTGGCACCGTGGATGGGGTTTTGGTTTTCATTCGTAGGCTGACACACATCTTGTGCCCTACAGACATCCGTGTTCACACCGGCGTACGGCTCCATCACCAACGTGCGGATAAACAGCACAATGACAACCCCGCAGGTGCTCAAGTTGCTGCTCAACAAGTTCAAGGTAAGTGGGGGAGATCCCTGCTCTGGGTATAACGGGGAGCTCGAGTTCCATGGGTATAACGGGAGAGAAAAACAATGGGATTTTCTGTTTGTTTGTTTGGAAAAATCCCAAATTCAACCTCAACGCTTCTTGATGTCTGTGCTCAGATTGAGAACTCGGCGGAGGAGTTCGCGCTCTACATCGTGCACACCAGCGGAGGTGAGGCTGCAGGGAGGGGGCAGCTGGGCCTGTTGGTGGCCTTGCTGCTATAAAAACAGCGCTTTTGGTATTGCAGAAAAGCAGAAGCTGAGGGCCACTGATTACCCGCTGATTGCCCGCATCCTGCAGGGCCCCTGTGAGCAGGTCTCCAAGGTCTTCCTGATGGAGAAGGACCAGGTGGAGGAGGTCACCTATGATGTGAGTTTTGATCTGGGGGGAAGATTTTTGCCTCTCAGTGACCCCAGTGGTTGCGTGGGCTGGAAAACATGGGTGGGCACCTCCAAAAAGTGGGCGTGCATCCAGGTTGGGCCAGGCTCTGAGCACCTGATGGAGCTGTGGGTGTCCCTGTTCATTGGAGGGGAGTTGGACCAGATGACCTTTGAGAGTCCCTTCCAACTCGAAGGCTTGTATGATTCTATGATCCTTCACTTCCCACATGCACGCTCCTGTGCTTCAAAGCATGGCAGGCGTCTGAGGAGCTGCTTTCTGCAACCTCTTAGCTTTGCAAAACCTCCTGCTGGCATGGACCAGTTCATTTGCAGGAGGAAGGAGAGAGCCCTCCCACATCCTCCCACCCACCTGCAATGTTTAGTGCCGCTTTCAGAGCTTTCTCAAAGCTCGTTCTGTGCTTGAAGAGCAGCGGAGAGCAAAGGGACCCTGCTGTGATGGTGAAGGTGTCTTAAAGCTGGTGGGAGACATTGCTGTTGTGGCTGTGCAGAATTCCTTCCTTTCCATCATTTGACATTGCAGAAGGATGGAGAGCAGCCCAGCGGGGCACAGCAGCTAGGAAAAAATATGCCGAGCAGGGAAAGGCAGTTCTGCCTGCAGAGGGATGCAGAGCTCCCCGCTTTGTGCATCTGCTGTGCTCCATCTGCCTCCCATCTCCCGAATCTCCCAGCTCCACGTCCTTTGGCACAAACGATTTCCTTTTTGTCCCAGCTGGGGAAGCGCTGCTCGTGGGAATCAGCTCCGCTGTGCCATCTGCTGGCTCCTTTGCACCCCTGGTGTGGCTTTGTTCCTAAGGCAGAGCGCTTTCGCGTGCATTTGGGCATAGATAGCACCTTTGGGAAGTGTGCGTGTGTCTCTCCCTTGATGTGAAGGACCCAGGTTTGGGATGACAAACTGAAGTGGAGATTTTCCTACGTGTCTCTGCTCCACAGGTTGCACAGTACATCAAATTCGAAATGCCTGTCCTCAGGAGCTTCATCCAGAAGCTGGAGGAGGAAGAGGACCGCGAAGTGAAGAAGCTGATGCGCAAGTATGCACAGTGTGCCCTGCACAGGGGAGGTGCTGAGCTTAAAGGGCGCTGCTGGGGGGCTTAGGTGAGGGCCAGAAACTCATTTGTGAGGCAGGCAGCATCCCTAATGCATGCACAAGCTGTTGCTTTTTGCATTATCCAGAGCTTTCTTAGCAAAGTGGATGAAAAGAGCAGCTTGCTGCTGCAGCAAAAATGCTGCACTGGAGCCAATCCCTGCAATAACCCCAGGCTCGTGGTGCAGCGTCAGCTCCCAGCGCAGTGTGCTCCCCAGGGGCAGAGTTTGGCTGCAGTCTGTGCACGTCCCATCAGGAGGTCTGGGCTTCTTTGCTGCGATGAATTGATCCCAGCCTCAGCATCTCTGACCTCTGCTCGAGCAGATGCAGCAGGGAGCTTGGAAGCATTGGGAGCCTCAGCTCCATTTGCTTTGAAGAGCTCTCAAGAAGGAAAAGAGGAGCTCCAGTCCCTCCAAAAGTCTGACATTTGTGGCTTTTTCTATATAGAAAAATGATTTAAAAAGCGATTTTATTCTTCCAATTTAAAAAGGATAAAGCTCGAAAACAAATCAGTGTTCCATATTACTGGTGGGAAAATGAACTTTTGACACTATACTGAAAAAAAAAAGGATGGTTTTGGGAAGCCAAACTTGCATAATGCCATGACTCCATCCATAGAGAAGCAAGCACTGGTTTCCGGAAGCCGCTCTTTCTCAGCTCAGCTCTCTTTGCTTTTCCCTTTGCCTTTCCAGGTATTCCATCCTCCGGCTGATGATTGAGCAGAGGCTGGAGGAGATCTCTGAAGGTCCAGCAAGGCTGTGAATGCAGCTCTCATTTCAAGAAGCTTGCATGAAGGCCATCCTGCACCGAACCCTACATTCCCATCACTTGGGGAGCATCAACCAGAAGCCAACCCATCCTTCTGCATAGGGCAGAATGTAGCTGTTGCCATGCCCAGATGTCACCCCCCCAAAAAATGCAAGCCCTTGCGGTGCTGGCACACTCAGGTAGCCCCGTCCCATGCACAGGATTGGGCAGCTTCTTTGCAGCATCCTCGGAGGGCTCTTCTTCTGCAAATGCTTGTTCTGCTCCTTGCTGGATGCAGAGAGCCACATGCAGGGCTCTCCCAGTGGCACAAAACTCAAATCCTTGCAAAAAAAAAAGAGAAAAAGAGGAGATTGGGGAGCAGGGCAAAGCTGCTGCACACGATGAGAGGGGCTGCAAGTGCTCAGCAGCAATAACCCAGGCTCAGTTTGGTGCAGATCCCCCATACAGTGCCTGGAGGAAGCCAAACAGCACAAATGATTCCTCTAAGAAAGAAAAAAAAAAAAGATATATATTAAAAAAAAAAAGAAGAAGCACATTTGTCTTGCAATAATTCACAGGTGATGGGAAGCTTTTGTACAACCCCAAAGGACCTCTGAGAATTGCTTTCTTCCACATCTGCCATGGAAAGCTAAACAAGATTGAATGTTGGACTTATAGTAAAAGAGTTTTCCAGCGCGTTTCTCCCTTAAACCCACATCTGGTTGTTTAACCCTCCTCCCCCTGTTCCTAATTTGCACTAATTACACTGTGGGATTTAGGAAAGAACCACCACAAACGATGTCAAAGCTCTCTGGTAGCCGAATGCCAAATATCGCTCGCTGGAGCAACGACGGTGCTGAGCTGCCCCGAGAGATCACTGTAAGGAAACTGGAGCAGCACAGGGACTTTGTGAACTCTCCTCATCTCATTTTTTGGGGGGGATTTTTGCGTGTTTGTGTGTTGAAACTGAGTCTGGGTAATGTTTCTACTTGTGTGTGAAGGGATTGAGACAGAAAGAGGTTTATTTTGCCAGGCAAGAGCCTCCCTCCCTCCACGCAAAACCAGCAATATCTATTTTATACCTCGATGTGAACTAAAACTCTGACTTCCTCCCACTCTTGAGTATTTTGCAGTGTATCTTTGTTAACCTTCTTTTTGGTTAATGGTACCTTTTTACACTTTTAACACTTGTTACGGGGAGTATTGTCCGGTGTCAAAAGTGTTTTATGTATTTGGAGGACGACTGTGGCATTGCTTTGTTTATTAACAAGAAAACCAAAATATGTGGCAACTTAATACAGTATGGAAGCACATGAGTTAGAGCTGGTTTTGTTCAGAATAAAGCACTTTGTGGACGTGGTTTGTTGGGCATGGTGGGGGTGGGTCAATGGTTGGACTTGGTGACCTTGGAGGTCATTTCCAACCTTAATGATTCTGAGATTCTATGGGGATGGAAGGAATGGGTCAATGGTTGGACTTGGTGACCTTGGAGGTCGTTTCCAACCTTAATGATCCTATGATTCTATGGGGATGGAAGGAATGGGTCAATGGTTGGACTTGGTGACCTTGGAGGTCATTTCCAACCTTAATGATTCTGAGATTCTATGATTCTGTGAGCATGGTAGGTATGAGTCCATGGTTGGACGAGGTGACTTTGGAGGTCTTTTCCAACCTTAACAATTCTTTGATTCTATGGGCACGTCGAGTGGATGTCAGTGGTTGGACTTAATGACCTTGGAGTTCTTTTCCAACCTTAATGATCTTACGATTCTATGAGTGGGTATAGTGGGGATGGGTTGATTGTTAGACTTAATGATCTTAGACGTCTTTTCCAACCTTAATGATTCTCTGATTCTCTTCCAGAATGTAAATTTCACCTCTGAAGGGAGGCTTGTGTTACGCTCAGACTTGTTTAAACCCAGTGAAATTTTCAACCTGACGCGTTTTGTTTGTTCGCCTCCCAGAGGCCGAGCTCTCTGGAAGCCACCATCCCGTGTTGCCCATCCTATTGAAAACAATTTATCCCTCCCTGCAGAGGAGGGGAATGCATGACGTTGGCTCTGACCGGCAATGCTTTATCAGCTGGGAAAATCCCAGTGTGAGCTGAGCTCCGTGCGTGCAGACGGGAGGAGCAGAACAGGCAGCGCGGCTGTGGCTGCACGGTAAGGGCAGTGCATTGCTGGATGGCACAGCAGAAAGGGGTGAGAAATAGCAGGGATGGAGCTGGGGGATCTGCAGGTTTGCAGCATGCACCAGAGCTGGGGGTCGGGGTGGGAAGAGAACCCAGAGAAGTGTGCACCGCTGTATTACCTGCAACGTGATCCTTATGTGTGGATGCTGCAGGGATAATAGTAATAGGATGGAAAAAATGAAGGAAAAAGGAAGCCTTCATTTGTCTATTTTCTTTTTTTTTGTATGTGTTTCTACATCTGGAGTTGGGAGTTGTGCCTTTCTTTAAAGCAAAAAAAAAAAAAGAAAGTAGTTGCTATACTATTTGGAGGGACAGGTCCTCTTAACAGCACTGAAGGTGGCTAATTTAATTAAGTCCTTTTTTTTTTTTTGGAAGCTCTGTGTTTGCACTGCCTCTCATGTGTTAGGTTTGGAGGGGGGAGTCACGCCTGGCACCTTCTACTGGGGGAAATGCTGATGCAGGGATGCTCCATTGGCTTTCACTCAATCGGGGCCACGGGGCTCTGCCTTTTCAAAAGGCTTTTGTCAACACAGCTCAGCGATGGCTCAGCAACTTTGGTACAATCAATTTATTTGCTCAGCCACAAGGGCTGGTGGGGGGACCTGGAGAGGGGGGGGGGGGTCTTCACTGCTGCTTTTCACTGGGGTGCAAAAACCAAGCTGCGACTTCGCTGGGATACTCGGGAGTGTTCACATCACAAGTTGGTACCATGGGACTTTGCAACACAATGGCAGTGCTGATCTTGTGTGTATAATGAATGTGGTAAATGGATTGAATAGTAAGTTAAAGAATAGGTTCAATATATCGAATATGTGGAGGCGTCCAAGGCCAGGTTGGATGGGGCCCTGATCATCCTGATTTAGTGGTTGGCAATCCTGCCCACAGCAGGGGGGTTAGAAATCGATGATCTTCGAGGCCCCTTCCAACCCAAGCCATTCTATAATTCTATGAGTTATATCGGATGTTCCTGTCCATGGTTGGGTTGGACTAGATGATCATTAAGGTCCGTTCCAGCATAAACCAGTTTATGACTCTTTGAAGAGATCAAATGGATCAAATACATGAAATCATAGAATCATAGAATGGCTTGGGTTGGAAGGGGCCTCCAAGATCATCTAGTTCCAACCTCCTTGCCATGGCAGTGTTGCCAACCACTAGATCAAACACCAGGTCAGGCTGCCCAGGGCCCCATCCTGCCCGGCCATGAACACCTCCAGGGACATCCACAACCTGTCTGGGCAACCTGTTCCAGCATCTCATCAATTGAACAAATTAACATTAAATATATAACATTAAATGGATCAAATACATTGTAAATGTAATATATAGAGAGAGCACCTCTCCTGTGAAGATAGGGTGAGGGAGATTGGGCGATTCAAGGTAAGAGGATGCTCTGGGCAGGACCTCATTGTATTGCCTCTTCCAGTTCGTAAAGGGAGCTTACAAACAATATGGAAACCAACTTAAACATGACAGGACTAAGGGGAATGTTTTTAAACTGAAAGAGAGGATGATTTACTTGGATGTTAGGAAGAAATTCATCACCGTGAGGCTGGTGTCCTGGCACTGCTTCCCAGAGAGCTGTGGATGCCCCATCCCTGGAGATGCCCAAGGCCATGGATGGGGCCGTTGGCAGCTTGAGCTAATGGGAGGCAGCCAGGCCACAGCAGGGGGTGAGATGGTGGGGCTGTGAGGTCCCTTCCAACTCAACCATTCCGTGATTCCATGGTTCTGTGATCTTTAACAACTCTTCCAACCCAATCTCAGGCCACCACAACCCTCCCTTGCAGGTTACTCGGGATGCGGCCCCGTGACGCCTGGTGTTGGGTGGCCATGCTGCTGCTCGCCCTGTTCAGCAACACTGCTGGAGGCCGACGTGGAGCTGGAGGAAGAGCTGGTGGACGAGGAGGAGGAGGAGGAGGCGGTGGAGGAGGAGGGCTACGCGGGGGCTTTCGGTCCATCTCCCGTGGAGGCAACACTGCAGGCCGAGGCTCCAAGATGGCGAG
The DNA here is from genome assembly GCA_030625065.1 of Alectoris magna. NCBI lineage: Eukaryota > Metazoa > Chordata > Aves > Galliformes > Phasianidae > Alectoris > Alectoris magna. Next base: position 1,931,507 of record CM060587.1, read on the forward strand.
TGCCATCGCAGCCGGTGCTGCTGCAGGGTATGGGATGGGGCTCCTGGGGCGCCCACGGCCCTCCCGCCTTGGTCATGGCCCCCCAGCCCAACGGCAGCCCCTACCAGCTGGGGGGTTCCATGCTGCAGCTTGGCCGGAGCTGGGGGTCAAGCGGGGACCCCCCAGCCGAGCCCCCAGAGGACCGTGCTGTGGCATTGTCCCCACTCTACTGCTGGCAAATGCCATCTGCTGGGTCAACCATGGGATGTAACACAGAGAATTGACGTAGAGAGGAGGCAGAGCACTCTCCAAGATGAAACCGTGGGCGCTTGGTGGTGCGTGGCAGTGCTGGGAGGTGGGATGGGGATCAGGGATGGGGGGAGATGCTCTGCTGCCGTGCTTGGGACCCTCTGCCAGCAGCCATCACCATGCTCGTGGCAACCTTGGGATCCTGCAAACCCACTGAGCACAAGAAGAAATCAGACCCTGCAAGGAAATGTCAGTATTTCTACCCACACATTGTGCAGACACAGCTGGATCAACCCCACCAGCCTCGATGCTTGTCCTGGTTTTGCATGGCGTGGCAAAACCAGGAAAGGTGTTATGAAAAGGTGTTCCTTTCCCCAAAGAAGAGCACTGGGACTCAGCTGGGGACATGGGGCTCCAAAACAGACCCCCCTCCCCCCAACTTGCAATAAAGTGTGGTTTGGAGACAGCCTCTTGCTCCAGTTTGCAGTATTGGGGCATCCTGTATTGGGCTGCAAATTTGCTCTTGTTATAGGAAGTTTCACACCAGATCCACTGTATTTAGCATTGGGTGTAGCCCTGTATTGCTAAGGGATGTTGCAGAGAGGGTGGCACCAGCGGTGACAATGCTGTGCAGGGAAAGACCCCTCCTGCCCCATTCATCCAGCCTCAGTATGACCAAATCTGCTCCAGCCTTCAGCTGCCCAAAACACAGACAGCTATGTGTTGCCCTGTCCCTGGAATCTCTAGTTCCAGGGTTTGCCCTCTGCAGAGGTTTGCTTTTCATCCAGTTCTTCCCAGAAGGGAAAATGATGCAAATCCTCTCTGACATGCATGGAAAAGAGGGATTCTTTCAGCTCTGGGCTCTACATTTTCTCTGTTCCTTCTCTTGGGTGGTTGAACATCTCCAAAAACGCAGTTGAGCCACAGCAGCTGATAGCAATGGAGAACTGAGCAAAGTATTGGGGCTCCCCCTAAAAAACATGGGCTGCAGGTGTTGGTTTTTGTTTTATTTCCCCATTGTTCCTGTTTAAAACGAGTGACGAGCCCCACACTTGCATCTTCCTGCCCACGTTTTGCATCTATGCTATGGCTGAATGGACAGACCACGCTGCAAGCATCCATCACTCCCCTCTCTAATTATCAGCCTGAACTCAGAGATGCTGCAGCTCCAACGCAGCCCCACCTTTTTCTTGCTTTCTCCCTTTCAGAAGCATGCAATACACAGAAACGTGCTTCAAGCCTCCTGCAACCCAACGCAAGCCATTGCAAGAGAGGTCAGGGCATTTGCATGCGTTTTGCTCTGAAACTGCAACTCGTGAGACTTGAAAGCTGCCCTGGGGAGCTGTGTTTGGCGACAGTTTGGGTACGCATGCATTGCACAGCCATCTCCCGAGCCTCTGCTTGGAGCTGGAGCGCAGCTCAGACAGGAGATGGAGCTGTTGGCCATTCAGCAGCGCTCGTTCCCAACGCATCCCTGCCCAGCTCTGTGCAAACTCACACCCCAAATACTCTTTTTGCAGGTTTATTTAGGCAGAAAAACGTGTTGTGTTGGCTTTTTTTTTTTTTTTTCCCTGCATGATTTTTCTTTTCTAATCAAAATGAGGGATTCAGCTTAACAAGGAGATGTTGCACAGAGCAGAAGATAACCCCAGCCCTTAACTTCTATGAACTTTAGGGCACGTTTCTCCTCTATCAGGCAGTAAAGCTGAACTTTTCCTGTTTGCTTGGCAGCACAGCTCCGTGCACACAGCCGAATTTGCAGCGTTTCACCAATTAACTCAGCTCTGTGTGGGCATGGAGGGTGGAAATGCTTTTTTTTATGAGCTTCCTCCGACCCTTGCTCATTATTTCCATCTATCCCAGTGGGGCTGGAACAGCATTGTGTTCTTTGATTGAAGCATAGGAAAAAGTTTCGGGTTTTTCTGGGGTGAAAATGAGCACTTTGTGAGCTCAGTCCTTCCTTACTGGAACATGGAAGTGCACCCTATTGCCACGCATGTGTTGTCAGCCCCAGTAGCAAAGCCAACACATCCACAGGGGTTTTTATGCCCCAGATCCTCCACTTCACCACTACTTTTTGCACTGCTCTGACACGGGAGGGATGCAACGTGTAGGATCCTGGTTTTATCTTTCTTTCCCCCCTCATTTTGAAAGCTAAGTGCAAAGATCAAACCCTGCTCGTTTCCTGACACCTGTCTGATTGTTCACCCCACTCACTGCTCCTCTTACCAATAATCTGAGATAATGTGATGATGCCCGTTTCTAAGCAGCTACCTTCAAGAGAAAAGCTTTTATTTCCCTATTCCCAAACACCCTTGGGAGCTCCAGATCCCCATGATGGACTTCTTGTGGTTTCCCCGCTGCTTGCACTCAGGAATAATTATCTATTTAGTGCCAAATGGGTCTTTTTTAATTTTTCCTGGCGAAAGTATGAAAAGGAGTCACTTTGGGGGCTTTCTGGCACACATTTGAAGACCAACCCTTACAGCGTCCTCGAGGAAAGAGGGTATTGCAGCACAGTTAATAGCACAGAATCACAGGCTCATAGAATTGCCCATGTTGGAGTGGGACCTGTAGGGATCACTGAGTCCAACTCCTGGCTTGCTCAACCCAAATCACCTCAAACAAAAGTGCCATTTGGCCAAAGCCCCAAACTCTTCACTCTTTCATTGTAATTTTTAAGCTTTGCTATATTCCAAATAGCTCAATAGCGGTGCTGGGTTTTGTATGATGGGAGAAGAGCTCAAGGTTTAAATGGGGAGAGGAAGTCCTCAACTGAGAAGAACACCCTCAACAGTTACATTGGCTTTAATGGAAAATGTTTGTTGGATGGCACTGAAACCATTTGTGGAAGAGGGCAGGGGGGAGGTTAATCAGATCTTGATTTTTGGCTAAATTCAATGTTAAAGGGGATTGATGTGCCCAAGGGATGGGACAAAAGGTCGGAGAGGTTTCAGGTTGGATATTAGGAACAATTTGCTGTCAGAGAGAGTGGTGAAGCATTGGCACAGGCGGCCCAGGGTGGTGGTGGGGTCACCATCACTGGAGGTGGTCAAGAACTGTGGAGATGTGGCACTGAGGGACGTGGTCAGTGGGCACGGTGGGGTGGGGTTGGGGATCTTGGAGGTCTTTTCCAACCTTAACGATACCACGATTCTAAAGGGCAAAAAATGCAGCTTCCGTCTGCAGTGCATCCCTGTGGATTGCTTCGTAGAGTAGGGCAAGAAGAGGGAGAAAAGGAAGAAACTGGGGAAAACAGACAACAAGACCAGGATGTCACCAAAACCCAGGGATGGGACACGTGGTCACGAGATGGCCAAAGCCAGAACTACAACGAAGGAGGCTCCCGCACCTTCGCTTCACCCGTTTTAATTTGCACCAGACGTCAAACGTACATATAGAAAAATACTGGAAAGTAAAACGCAGTGCATGCGCCCTTACAAACGTACAAAACAGTCGTGTCTCACAAAGCACACATTGCCTCCAAGTCCTGATTATTATTTTTTTCCTTATTTTTTCTTTTTTTTTTTCCTTTTTTTTTTTTTTTTTGGCTGAATATACCGGAAGTATATCATCTCCGCTTTAGTTACAGCGACGTGAAAACCGTTTAGGATGGTTGGGTATGGCCAACGGTGGCATTCAGTGCCCACATACATACTGGTATATATTAGCTCTACGCGGTGCGAGCAGCTCGACACGTGTAACTTTACATATGCTACAGCCTATGTACACATCAGCAGCAACCGAAGCACAAGAAGCAATAGTTCCATTGGCTGCATCCAACAATTTGCTCACAGAAGGAGGATCTCCAGCATCCCCTTGGAATTCTTTCCACTCATGCTTTTCGCCGTTTCAATCCAGTTGAGCTGATTCAAGTCCTTCCCTGCGTGCTTGATTCCCTTTTGGCTGCATTTCAGCATCCTTTGGGTTTTGGGGCTGATGGCGAACGATGCCCTCGTGATCCGTGCGAGATGCGCTCGTTTTTTATCATACATTGAAAGAAGCTTTTGTTCTGTGTTACTTTTTGGGCATTCAGCAGCACTCCCTTCCTCTGGGCAGGCTACAAAGGGCAGAGAGGCTCAGTTGGAAGTGAAGTAGCCTGGATTGATAAGCTGAGCCCAACCCCCAGCTGCTGTGGCTTCAGCCTCGCTATTCCCAAATCACTCTATTTTTGGGGCGCTGCTGCAGGAGGTGTTTGCAGCATGCAAAACGCAGAGCAGGCAGTTCCTATCTACATGGTAGGGTTGGGACTGGCAGATTAAAGAGCTACAACTGCACCTCGGTAGCCCAGGTTGTTGCTTGGGACACCCCAAAACCCATCAGCCTCCATGGGATATGTGGGTGCCAAGCACCTGGGGTTGGGGTTGGTGTGCCCTGGGGAAAGGTGCTCTGCTGTCACCGGGGCTAAGCAGATTAGGTAAAACCCTGCTTGTTAGCAAAGAGGATTTTCGTATATGCTCTTGCAGGGACAATGAGGGCTGGGCGAGCCCATATCTCTGCCCCAGAAAGGAAGAGGAGGACAAAGTGGTGAAGGCCATTTTTGGGGCATCCCACTCCACCACCAGCAGCCATCCTGCCACGACCAGGACAGGACAAAATTCCTTCCCAGTTGCCCAAATCAGAGTCTGCGGGGAGGCAGCGGGGGGACATCTTCACCAAAGATGGACAAAAGCGAGGATAAGGGACACCCCATGGGTGGGTGCGGGGACACGATCTCATCTCAGTGCCACAGGGCCGGGGTACGGCATCCCATCAGTGCATGGCAAAAAGGGTGGTGAGGAGGAGGAGGACGGCAAGCCAGGTGTCAGCAGGGTGCAGCTGGATGCCCGAGGCCAGGCGGTACTCGCGGTACTGCTGCACGCACATCTCACGGATCACCTTCGTCACCACTTTGTTCTCCATCTCCACCTCTGTTTGGTTTGCTGCCGGGACAGCCTCGGAGGTGTTCTTCTTAGCAGCAGGGCCAATGCTGTACTCAGTCACTGTGATGTTAAAGCAATCGGCCACGAAGACGTCCTGCGACACGGGGCTGCTGTAATCCCTGTAGTAAACCCGGTTGGGATAACGCGCCGAGTTCTCGTTCCACCACCGGTACTCATCGGGGCTATCGAAGCGGTAGCTCATCCCCGACATAACGCGCCCCATGGCGTAGCCCCCCAAGCCCCCCACCACAGCACCCGCTGCAGCTGCCCCCGCCACGTGCTTGAAGTTGGTTTTGGGGGGTTTCCACGGCTTCTGATTGTGATAACTTCCTCCGCTGGATGGGTTGTAGCCTTGTCCCCAACCTGGGTAACCTGGGTTATGGGGGTAGCCGGGGTTCTGGGGATAGCCAGGGTTATGGGGATAGCCAGGGTTGTGAGGGTACCCCGGGTTGTGGGGGTACCCTGGGTTGTGGGGGTAGCCAGGTTGGCGGGGGTAGCTGGGCTGACGATGGCTCCCGGCGCCCCAACCCCCACCGCTGGGTTTGCCTTTGCCCTTCTTGGAGAGGGCGACGTCGGTGCAGGCAGCGAGCAGCAGGGCCAGCAGGCAGCAGGTGGTGAGGAACCTGGCCATGGCTGCGGGCATAAGGACGCACACTGTTAGGGCAGCGAGCAGAGACCCCCCCCCCATCCCCACCCCCACTGTGAGCATGACAAAATCTTCCACCTAAATCGAGCACCATCCCAAACATCATCCCCTTTTGAACAGATTTGGGCTTAAATGTTTACCCCTCCAAAAAAACCCTTGTATCTCCCTCCTCCCCGTGCTTGCAACCTCCTATACACCTTCCTATGAGCCTCAAACGCCACCTCTGCTGCTTACTGCAACCTTCAGCATTGGGTTTTCTGCCAAAGAACAGAACTCAGCATGCTTCCCAAGTCTCTGTTTATGTGCAACAGCCCTTAGCAGAGCACCAGCTGCTGGCACTGCTCTGGTTAATACATTTGCAGCCGATTGCTTATTCAGCATTCTACTGCTGGCATTGCGGGGGCATGCAGGGCTGCCAGGAGCCCCTGACACTGAGACTGGTGGGAGGGCAAAATGCCACTGTAATGAGCTGTTATCTGCCCAGGGAACGAAGCAGCTGTAATGGACACCAACTCTGGAAAACATCTCTCCAGCTGAAAACCCTCCCATGTGAAGGTGCAGAGGTCACCACGTTTCTCAAGTCCAGCAGGGCAACGGGCTGGGCGTGCTACCTGGCTCATCTCACAGTGAGAAATCTTACTGCCCACGGTCTGAGCCTCGAGTATGCTATTTTCTTGTTTATTTCCTTCCCCCCCCCCCCCCCCCCCCCTTCCTCCCTTTTTTCCTTTTTTCCCCAGTTTTTCTTTTTTCCCTTTTTTTTTTCCCTTCCCCCCACCCCCTGGGATTAATGGTCACCACTAATCCCAAAGACAAGTTAAATACAGATAACAGATGACTCTCTCATGAGACGCACTGACCATCCCTCATGAGACATCGCCTTTAACAGAACGATTCCTTCCTTAAGCCACAACCTTTTCCAGCTGCCTATTAACTACGGCTCCACGCTCCGTGAGCAAATAAACCAATCCCTCTCCTTGTTCTGGTAACATCCTTTTTCCCTCCCAGAAGAATCAGGGCATGGGAGATGCGCTGACCTGGCCCTGTGATGAGGGGACACGGCCTTGGCTGCTGCTTTATTGCTTTCCCCATCCCTCAGTGCCCACCCGAGGATGAGATCAATGACTTCAAAAATTAGCCAGCAGACATGATCAAAATTCAGGTGGGCAAATGCTGCTGTGTGATCTCAAAGAAGGCTTCGGGAAATAGGGGGAAGAAATAAAGCAGCAAGTTGGCAGCTTGCCTCAAGATGTATCATTTCCCGTAGCAAGGGATGGAAAAATAACCCCAAGACGCAGCACAGATGGAAACGAGTTTTGGCAAAGCCCTGGGGGTGTTCCTGCCCAGCAGCACCGACCTGTTTGTGCAATGGTGTTGGAGCTCTGATGATAAACACACCTGGGGTTGGGTTGTGTTGGCACTGCTAATTGCTGAGCCCTAACAGATGCAATTAAAGCCCTACAAGCAATGGGGAATGGGGATGTTCTTACCTGGGGGTGAGGTCTTGGGGTCGGTGGTTGCTTCCTCTGACTCAAAGGTATTTATGCGTGAGCGATCCAAGAAGCCTTGAATGGAGATGATAGATTAATTCGGGTGATTCGTGGCATCAGGCACCGTAAGGAGGGTTTTCTATCTGTGCCATACTGACAGCATGGCAGAGGGGGAGAGGAAAATGGAGGATGTATGAAACGATCCCGAGCAGCAACTACATGCATGGGGCTTTGGCTCCGTGGAGGAAATCCAGCACTGCTGCCAAAATCACGGTGTGGTGGGGCCTGGAGTGCAGATTTGGGAAGGAAGTGGAAGGAGAAGGGGAAGGTGGAGGAGTGCTGGGTGTGGGGAAGATGCTCTGTTTGCAATTTGATGACGAGCTCGCCCTGCAATGCTGGGAAATTCCGGCTCTGGGTTTCAAAATGAGGGCTGGGGGGTTGCACAAAGCACACAGACCCTCCCTGATAACCCCCAGCTCTCAGAAATCCCCCCCTTTTTCTGCACCCCAACACAGGGGCCGCACCATTTCGAGCCCCTGGGACCCACGGCGCTGAGTTAATAAAACCCCGAGGTCGATATAGGGGTGGGGGTGGGGGAAATTTCCCACTGATATCAGCTTGGAATCAGCCAGGAGCCGACGAGCAGAGGAGAGGAGCAGAGCTGCCTTAAGGCAGGCAGCTGAAATCTCTATTTTTAGGCAAGGAAAGGAGGGCAGCCCCCATCCCTGGAAGCGATTCAACCACAAACACCATACAGTGCCCGCTGTTAGAAACGGCTCCGCTGTGCCCTATCGCCTCCCACAGCCCCCGGTGGTTTCGTGCCCCCAAACCAGAGCCCCTTCCCCAGCACTCACCGCCACCGCTCGGCTTGAGAAGATCCAGATCCAGCGTAGGGGGTGGGGGGGGTGTAGAGAAAGGAATAAATAGAGAGAGGGAGGAGCTGGCTGCCGAGCAGCCCAATCCCACGCAGCACAGCCAGCAATCTTCCCTCCGAGAGCGCGGCGTTTGGGTTCTTCCCGTCTTTCCCCCAAACAATGCAAGATAGAAAACCTCAGAGCCTGGCTGGTTTGTACAAGAGGAGTTTGCATTCGATGGTATTCGAGAGATATTTGAGGAGGAAAGGAAGTGGTTGCCCTATGAGTCCACCAGTCGATGGGTAGAGGATAAAATAAGCTCAGGCTGATGGTGAAAATGATCTGTGAGGTTGGAGAAGATCTCTAAGATGGTCGGTTCCAATCACTGACCCTTCTCCACCAAGCCCATTCAGTCATAGAATCGTAGAACCATTAAGGTTGGAAAACAACCCTCAGGTCATCAAGTCCAACCATGGACCCATCCCCACCGTGCTCAATGAATCCATCTTCAGAGTCTGTTGTGCTCTGGATGAGTGAAGCACTTGGGCACAGTGGTTGTGCATTTTGTAGTTAACGGAAAGAAGCAAATTAAATGAATTTAAAATGCTGTGTGATGCTGATGGCAAGGTTTTACAGCCCCCACTTTGGGAGGATACGTGACTACAGTGCACTGAAGGCCAAGCGAAACCTCGCCGTAGCCATCATGCTCATCCTTTAGGTTAGGCTCCAATGAAAAGGTTGAGTCCAGAGCACCCAGGGGACTCTGCCATGATAGCCAGGAGATGTGATTGCAGTTTGGAACTCATTGCACCCGGACTGGACTTGGCACAGTCACCCCAGGAGTGCTCCCACCACTGGATTATGCAGCACATCTGGCTGCAAAGAGGATTCCCAGCTCTGTGCTCTATGATGTTCTCCTCTGTCCATCCGGCTGGATTATGTTTAAAAATAAACAAATTAATTAATTAAAATGAAAATCACTTCCGTTTGGCAGTAAAATGGGTCGCGTTGGGTGTTTGGCTCTGTGGGCTTAACATACATTGCTGTTCCTATAGGAGATCCCAGCTGCAAATGGAGCAGGAGCAGCCTATGGATTTGTTTTAAGGTACTGTGGAAGTTTACAATGCTAAAAAGACCCAACCCCAGAGTGCCTGCAGCATCTCTCCAATAGAGCCACACACTGACTATATCTGCAGTGTTCTCTGCTTTCAGGGTCTCGGGGTGAAACTTCTCCTGTCAGCAACCCGAGAGCCGTATCGATCCCTGCTGGAGGTCTGCCCTTCATCTTCAGCCTCAGACACAGCTCAGGTGGATGCAACAACGTTAAGTGAGGGGGGGGGAATCGGTGCCAGCTTAGAAAGCATTAATGGGTTGTTTTTCTCGTAACAAATGCAAAACACTGACTTTGTTTTAATAATGAGAGCAGCTGGGAGAGGACCCAGGGTCCATCTAACCCTGCTTCATTGCTTCTCATTGATTTTTCTCTCTTCCCTTTAATTCATGCACAACCCTTCCGTTCACGTAATACACTTGAGAAATTCTTGCTTGCTTTTGGGGAAAGCCACAAATGCATGGGAAGGCATTAAGATGGTTTGGTTGAGGTTTACTAGGTTTGTGTTTCGGGATGATATGGCAGGTTTTGTGGGTTGGAGAAGAGCACCGAATCCCACAGCCCATCACCATCCCACAGTCACACCCTGGAGCTGGGAACATATCAGCTTAGAATAAAAGGGGAGGAGAGGAGAGGAGAGGAGAGGAGAGGAGAGGAGAGGAGAGGAGAGGAGAGGAGAGGAGAGGAGAGGAGAGGAGAGGAGAGGAGAGGAGAGGAGAGGAGAGGAGAGGAGAGGAGAGGAGAGGAGAGGAGAGGAGAGGAGAGGAGAGGGGAGGAGAGGGGAGGAGAGGGGAGGAGAGGGGAGGAGAGGGGAGGAGAGGGGAGGAGAGGGGAGAGTTGATAATGTGCACAAACATCCATCCCTTAATGTGCATGCAATGAAATGTGTTTTTGCATTTGCAGATTGGTTTATTTTCTGGTAGTGCTGCTGAACAGACTCTTGCTTTAAAAATGCTCTCCCCTGGGATTTTCTGGTGAAACAGACATCTTGGTGATTGCTGGCTCTTGCCTTGATGGGAGCAGAGAGAAAGCAATTTGGGAGTAAGTCGAGCAACATTAGCACAGGGAAGGAAAGCACCAGGGCGTCTGCACCACAGTGAAACAGATGCCACTCGGTTAGCCTTCATTTTCAATGTCATTCTGATATTAAAAGGAATTTAAGACCAGTTATGGGACGTTGCACAGGCCTTGGTTGCTCATACAGGGTAAAGCTACACTGGGGTTTGCATCCCTGGAGCCTAAACCTGGCATCATGTAATGATGCAAACAGCCCAGCAACACATCAGGAAAGGAAACACGGGGGAAAAGCAAGCAAAGCAAACTTCTCAAGCACCCTCTTGTGCTGTTTCCAGGCCTTTTTATTATTACTATTTTAAACAGATAAAGCCAAGGGCTGAAAAAAGAAAATATATCAATGCCTGCCCAAGGAGAGGGGAATATCAGCAGCCATGGCCCCATGTTTGTGTCTCCTTTGCTTTGCAGGTCCCTGCAGTGCCTCCTTGCAAATCTCTCCATGGGGCTCAGGTTCTGGGGTGATGCTGTGGGCAGGAGGCTCCTGCTGGGGGCACAGCATTGAGAAAGGTTTCCTGCTTTTTGCAGCAAATGAGTCTGATATTGTTCTTCTTGTGTTTCCAAGCCACAGCTCCATCCTTCAGTAAGTGGGTTTGTTGAATGAGTGGAACATGGAGAACACACTCGCCTTCTATTTATTTACTATTAGACATCTTAAAAGAGCTATAAATTGAGCTCATTGACCTGGTGCAATCTGATTAGGGGTGTGACAAGCTCTGTGTATGGCTGCTATTCCAAGCAGGGACATGTGTAAGCTCCTTACAGATGGCCATCCCTGACCACAGGCTGGTGACCTCCCAGCAGCGCACTGTTGCCAGCAATAGATGTGTGAATTCATGGAGATACTGGAGGGATGTGTAAGTCACGATACTTCCAGGATTTTGCCATTTGATTCTGGTATTTAGTTTAAAAATAATGCATGCTCTGGATAGCTGCCATGGACACTTGGGATCTGTGTCTTCGGGATGAACAATTCACTGCTGTGCCCAGAGCATGAGAGAGTGGAAGAGCCATAATTCTTAGCAGAAAGAGCACATTATGTCCTTTTTTTTTCCTCAATAACATGCTTGTTTGCTGGAAAACACGAGGGCAGCCAGCATTTGGGCTCTTTCAAAGCTCTGTAAAGCTGCAGGAACAAACACTTGGTCAGCGATGCTTTCATCCAGCTCCCATAACCTTATTCCCCAAGCAGTGCAGGGCTGCCCTGCTGGCTCCCCTGCAGGAACAACTGAATCTCTCTCCTTTTCATTCAGGACTGGTTGTATCTGACTCACCAGGAGGCTTTCCTTCACCTCTCCCTTTTATTTTTAACTTGCAATCCCCTTGGAAGGCATTCAGCAATGGGAGCACGAGCAGCTGACGTAGCGCGGCACTGAGGTCACCTCCTTAAAAATAATCCAGGGCACACCCTGGGAGGGTGAAGGTGCTCTCGTTGCCATCATTTTCACATCAATCATCCCAATACCATTCCAGTTCCAATCCAGATGTGCGTCAGCTGCATGCCGAGAGCTTGCAGGGGCCCGCTGAAAGCTGTTGTATGGCAACGTCGCATCCCATCGCCCTTCCAATGGGAGGCTCATTAGAAGCATAGGATGGCTTAGGTTGGAGGGGATCTTAAAGATCCCTTCGTTCCAACCCCTAAACCCTCCAACTCATTCCTCGAGGCTGCCTCTGAGATGGGGCAGGATGTGACAAAGAGATGGAGAAATGTTAAAAAGAAGTGTAAACTTTCATTATCTATATTTTATTTTCTGTTCTGTTTTGTTGTGTTTTTTTTTCCTTTCCCATGCATAGCTTTGGTCCAGCTCTTTGCTCTGTTTATTCACTGGGGACAGAATCCAGCTCACGTTTCCTGTGGTGTGGTTTCTAATTCAAGAGCTCAGGGAGGATGAGATGATTAAACCCACTTCGCTCACCAAATGGCTGTGCAAATCCCTTTAACCCCGTTTTCCCCCTCTCCCTACAGGTAAACCTTTCCAGGGCCATCACTTTGCTTTCTGCCTTTCCCATGGTTGAGTGTTCACCCCCTTTCCCTCTTGATGTCAATAAGATGAAGCAAAGCAAAGGCATGCAGAGCTTGGGCAATGCACGCCTTTGGGTGGGAAATTTTGTAGGTTTTCAGCCTGAGGGTTTTTAACACATTGAGTTTCCCACATGATGCTCACATTTTGGCACATCTTTCAGCTGGGAGGTTGACCTGAGATTTATTACAAAGCTTTCCTTTTTCCCTAAAGCAACAAATGAAAGGCTCTTTGTGAGGCTTGTGCTGACGTTATGTACCAAAGAGACACCCTATACCAAAGGGATATTACATACCAAATACTCAGAGATGTTAGATACCAAATCTGCTCCACGCGTTTCATGCTCTGCCCTTTTATTTTGGCAGGGGAACTGATGCTGGAGGAAAGCTTTACCATCCCTGTGTGGGAGTCAGAGCCAATAACCATGCTTTGGTGCCGGGAAGGGATCAGGGAGAGGAATGCTGCTCTGAAGATGCTCCAGATGCTCACACTGAGTTAGTTGTCATGGGCACAGTGCTCCCCATAGGCATCTCCATGGCTACCTCAGCACTGAGCAGTGGGGATGCAAGTGGTGCAGAAAGCACAGTAAGCTCAAAGGCTGCGTGCTCCCTCCCATCTGGGAGCACTTGGGATCATCTGAAAGGTTTACCCTTGGGGACGTTGGCTGGTTTTCAGCCAGAGCTCCAAGGCAGCTGAGATCTGCAATTATTATTATTTTTCTAAGTGAAAAACTGAGATTATTAGAGTCTCCCCTCATGTGGAATTTCGACAGCGGGTGCACTGGGCTGAAGATGAGACACAGAGCTTTTTAACCACCCTTATCCAGTGTCATCAAAGAGTCATAGAATCGCTATGAAGAAGGTTGGAAAGACCTCTAAGCCACGAAGGCCAACCCCACCCCACCATGCCCATTGACCACGTCCCTCGGAGCCACATCTCCACAGCTCTGAGAGCAGAGAGGAGAAAAAACACATGCTAAGCCACCTTTTTTTAATGGAAAGGGATTCTTTTATGATAGGAACCATCCTGTGCTTCACTTTTGGGGTTCAGAAGTTGCTTACCTGTAAAGAAATGCAGCCAGGGGCTTTGATGTTCCAGTTTATGGCATCGGTGGCTTTGTGGTAGGAAGCGCCTGCAGCGCTGCAGAATCATCATCATCCTCAAAGCACTTTGTCCCTATCTGCAAGTTATTTTTTACAAAACCTGTCAAGCAGTTGACACATCTGTGCTTTCCAAACGAGTGAAGGTTTCCCTGTGTTTCCCCAACTGAAATACTCTCTGTTTGGTAACCAATAGAGAAATGCCTCATTTTATGCATTATTCAAGGATGATTGCTACCAAAGCCAGCACATAAAAATGCCCATGTTATGCACTGTGTGATTCAGTGAACTCTTACCAGCTCCTGCACTGCAATGGGGTGATAAAATTGATGTTAAGTCTTCACAGAGCCATGATGGACTGGATTACAAGGACCATGCAGCCTTGTCATGGGGCTGCTGTCTAAAGAGGATGGAGGAACATAAACCCGGCCAAGGGACCAGGTCAATTGTCTTAGCCAGACTCAGCACAATGAGGCTTCTTGCAAGCAAAGCCTCACACACAGCTGTGAAATAGCAAACAATAGTCAGTGCTAATAATACAACACAATTTCTAATTCCCGGGGCATTTTGTGTCTGTATTCTGCCCAGAAACATCTGCACTGTTGAAAATATCTTTGTGGTATCAATGGTGCAGGGATCTTGTCACGTAAAAAAGGAATTATGCTGAAGCAAAGCCTCTGGGAAGTGAGTTCTCAGCATGTTTGGGAGCTGGGGTTACTCTGCTAAGGAGTCCTTGGGTCACCCACTACACAAAATAAATCAAAGATGCTCAGTTCAATGCAGTTACATCAACCCCTCAGCTGGGATTAAATGAAATAAAGCTGCACATTGGGGTCTTATTGCTCCCTCATTAACCACGGTAACTCTTCTGAACAAATGTCTTTAAAATGAATGTTTTGGGGGTCTGGGATGAAAACAGAGATTGTGGCAGCTGAGGGTCCTGCAGTTTTGTGTCTCAGCTTTTGGAGCTATTTTCAGGGATGATGAGAGCAGCAGATGGGAAAGGTCATGGGGCCATTTTCTGGAGAAAAACAGGTTGGTCTTACGAAAAACAGAGAGAAAGAAAGGGAAATGAAACAACAATAGTAAATACCCCAATGGTGTTTTAATTCCAGAAATAGGCTGATTGTGTTAGAAGGGGCTGCAAACCCTTTTCCTGTACTTTTTTCCTTAGTTCTGGGAGCAGGGAAGAGGAATTGATGTCTGGAAACAGATGCTGGTAGGGGACCACACCTGGGCTGGCGCCAGAGCTCCCGGCTCCCGCTGCCCTCCAGCCATTGAATTATTGATGATAGTAATTATAGACACTTCTTGGGGTCACTGTTAGAGCATGAGGGAGGTGTGTATGCCAGGTGAGGAGCTGCAGGAGTTGAATTCCCAGAGAGAAGATGCGAGAAGGAGAGTGGTTCAGTCAGCGCCAGTTGGGTTCAGGTCCCGTAAATGCGCAGAGCATTGAGCCAAGTTAAATCCAGATGGAAAAAAAACCACCCAGCTCTGATGAGAGATATCCACTTTAATTAAAAAACACTGCATTCAGAAGCTGGACATGTGCCATTTGCAGTCTTCGTGGTATCAATAAATATAACTGAGCGGAGAGAAGGCGTGCCAGCCTTGACGTGGCACCAACGCTTTGGTTCCAATGGACTGGGAGTCGGTAAGAGCTTATGGGGATCATGGCTGGGACAGCTGACCTAAACCAATCAAAGGGACATTCCATACCGTAAGGCATCACCAATAAAAGCTGAAGAAGTGGGGGGAACCACCCAAGGATGGGAAACTCTTGTCATGAAAGCATCTCTCCTCCAAAGAACCGCAGTGCGTATTGAGGCTCTGCTTCCCAAAAAGTGCCAAGTATTGCTTGGTCATGGGAGGAAGAGAATAATGTTTTCTCCTTTTGCTTCTGCACAGCTTTTTCTTTTTCTTTTCCTTTTCCTACTTCTTTTTCTTCTTTCTTCCCATTAAACTACTCTTAATTCATAAGGTTTTCTTTGTCTTGCCATTGTATTTTCTCCCTCTCTCCTTCTATGGAGGTGCACAGATGAACATTAATAGTTAAACCATCACAAGGGGACATTTAGGAAAGGGCTGGAGGTTATTCATAAACCACGGCCTTGCTTCAGCTGAGGAATCATTAACCAAGCCTGTCTTCATTTCCTCTTTTCCCCATAAAAATAAGGAAAAACTCGAACCTAATTGCATTAGGGCAATTTCTGGAATATTCATTGGTAATTTATTAACCCAGAGATGCAACCACTCATGTTTTCAATCCATGTCCCTCCCAGGCAGGGAGCAGAGCTATGGTAGGGCTGACCACACGTATTTACAGCACTGTACTCCTTTGCTATTCATTACTCATCCTTGCAGCACTTCGTGTCCAGTGATTAGGCTTTAAGAAATAACTTTGGGAAGAAGAGCTAATTGAATTAGGCTCCTTTATTGGCACATCTGTTTCATTTCTTAATCAACAGGTCAGTTAAAAAATTATTTTGGTAGTTGTTACCTTGCACTTACCAAAGCCCTTAGCAATGCTGACCTCTGCAGGTAAATGGTGCATAGAACCAGCTGGCTTTGGGCAGCAATAACCTAAATAATGCATAACATGGGCATTTTTATGTGCTGTTTCTGGCTTTGGGTAGCAATCATCCTTGAATAATGCATAAAATGAGGCATTTCTCTGTTGGTTACCAAACAGAGAGTATTTCAGTTGGGGAAACACAGGGAAACCCTCACTCGTTTGGAAAGCACAGATGTGTCAACTGCTCGATAGGTTTTGTAAAAGATAACTTGCAGATAGGGACAAAGTGCTTTGAGGATGATGATGATTCTGCAGCAATGCAGGCACTTCCTACCACAAAGCCACCAATGCCATAAACTGGAACATCAAAGCCCCTGGCTGCATTTCTTTACAGGTAAGCATCTTCTGAACCAAAATCTGAAGCACAGGATGGTTCCTACCATGAAAGAGTCCCTTAACATGAGGAAAAAAAAAGGCTTAACCTGCATTTTTTGTTCCTCCCTGGACTGACCTCTAATTACGTTTAAGAGGTGGGCTTGCTTGGGTCCCATCTTTCAGGCCTTGAGCAAGGGGGTTTTCTGGTCCCCAGCCTGCTGGCAGTTTTTTTTTTCACCAGTCTCCTTAGTGATTGCCAGGAGCACCTTTCAGAGCCAGGAAATAATAATTAATAATCATAAATGATGAATATCCCCAGTGCTTTGAAGGCCCAGGCTGGAGGGTCCCAAGACCCAAGAAGTTGAAGGTTTGAAGGTCCAAAATGTTCAGAATCCCAAGACCCGAGGTGTTGAGGGTATTAAGACCCAAAGTCTTCAAGGTCCCAAAACCCAAGGTATTGAGGGTGCTAAAACCCAAGGTGTTCAGAATCCCAAGACCCAAGGGGTTGAGGGTCTCTGTGACCTTGCCCCCATTGCATAGGAAGATCATGGGCCCCCCCCGGCCCTGATCCTTATGACTTTGTGGCCTCCTCCAAAGTGGCCTTGGTGCAGAGGGGACTGAGAGCTGGGTATGCTCCTCTGAGAGGCTGCAGCCCCCAGGCCTGAGCATTTCCTGGCAAAATCACAAAAATAAACAGGCAGTGCTGGGTTTGGCTCAGGAAGGTTTAATGTGCTCCATCCCAGGAGTGGAGAAGCATTGCAGGGCGCTGCTGCAGGAGGGCTGCGGTGAGCGAGAGGGAGCCAGGCATGCATCCACAGCAGGGTCTGCGTGTGCAGCAGGTGAGCCAGCAGTCAGTAGGAGCTGCAGGGATGCTGCCTGAGGTCCCCGGTCAGTCAGGCTCCAGGGAGGTCCTTGACGATGCTCAGACACTGAGGAAGAGATGCTGCAAGGACCTGGAGCCCTACAGTGCATGGACGTGGGTGTCCTGTAGTCAAGAAAGATAGGCAGATCCCATGGACACTGGGTTGTTGGAGGGACCTGGAGCCCTACAACATTTGGATGTGCCTCACACCCAGGAAGGATGCTAAGGACGAGAGGAAGCCCTGCAATGCTTGGACATGAGTTTGAAAGGCAGGAGCATAGGGCATGCAGCAAGCAGCCCAAGTCTCAGACTCCGCCATACCTGCAAAGCCTGGCCTAGAGCTTTAGCGCCGTGACGCGAGGGATGTGGAAGGGACAGGTCTCCTCTGAGCCTGTAGAGCTGTGGAGAGAGGAGGAGTAAACACCAGATAGCCAAGGAGGAGCACATATCTGCCCACTCTGCATTGGAACTCGCCCGCCCCATGCTTGCTTCTCACATGAGCCGGTTGCGGATGGGGCGGAAATGCTTGGTGAGCCTGATGGCAAATATAATGTTGGGGATGAGGAAGAAGGTGCAGCACCCCAGGCTGAACCAGAAGGCATTCTGCAAGGAGAGAACACATGGGTCCCTGCTGGGCTGCACAGGGAGAGGCAGAACCGAGGGTCCAGAGGGGCTTGGGGAGCCTTGTGGTTGCCGGTCCCAGTGTGGGGTGCAGCAGTGGGGTCCTTACCCAGGGGTCAGCAATGCGGTCACACAGGATCACCCTCCCGTTGTCAAGGGCTGTGGCGAGAGGCTGGCATGAAGCCACATCCTCCCTCAGCTGGAACAAGAAGTAGGGAGGCCAAGCTTAAAAACCCCACCCAGCTTGGGAGGACACAAACTGTTGCCCCCACTCTGACAAAGGTGAGCACCCACCGTCTGTCCGACCCAGTGCAGGTACTGTGCAAAGTAGCGCAGCTCCTTCCTTGTGAAGCAGCCAATCTCCTGAGGTGAAAGGAAGGTGGCACAGAGACCGGGCTTGGAAAGAGGGCTAGAGGCTCCAATTGCCCCTTCCTTGATTCCAGAGCTCCTTTACTGCTTTTTTTCTCTGGCTGTGGGGTAATTTCCCCCCCCTGGCTCACCTGCCGGAGGATCTGCTGGGCTTGCACAGGCAGCCGGGCTTCCACTGATGCAATGGTGGCCAATGTGGTCTTCACTAGCTCCTAGAGAAGTGCAGGGAATACAGAGAACCCTCAGGGCACTGAGCAACACTGGGTCTGGTGGGATGGGTGCCCCAGGATGAAGTCTCTAATTGGGTCTGATTGCTGAGGGGTAGGGAGGAAAAACCCTCCTGGCAGGGTACAGGCTCAATTAAACAGAGTGAAGCATCTCTGCCAGGGATGGGACTGATGCTTTTGGGCTGGCATCATTCCTGGGTCTCCATCACCCTACAACTCACTTTTGGGATGCTATACACATAGGGCCCCATGTATGTTTTTCATACCTGAAGGTGCGGTGCCAAGCGTGAAAGGAACCGGACACTTTCCCCCAGCTTTGCCTGTAGGACAGGGAGGTGAGAAAGCTGCAAAATCCCTTTTCTCCCCTCCACAGGGACACGAGCTGCCTTGTAGGTGTGAACTCACCACCAGTGCCTCCTGAGTTTGCACTGTGGAGTTCTGCATCTGCCACAGAGCCTTGGCCTCAGCAGCCAGCCGTCCTGCCACCGTGCCATTCCTCTGCAGGGGGACAGTGGGGTGAGGGCAGCCCTGTGGGCACATGGGCAGCTGCTGCTGTTGGCCATGCCACTCACCTGCATCTTCTGCAGCCCCTCCAGGCTCCGAGCCAGGGCGGGGAGGCTGGTCTGCACCACGGGGATCTTCATCTAGAGGAAAACAGAGTCATCGGCTGCTTGAAATCCAGCCTCGGAAAGATGACTGTCACAGGAACCAGGTCTCTGCCAGCATCCCCACACCTCCTCCTGGAAGCGCCTGTAGTCCACCTCATCCACACCACTGTGGGCAAAGGTCTCCAGGTCGTTCCTGCCCTCACTGCGGAGCAGCCGCACGTCCCCCAGTTGCGTCGTGAAGTCACCCAGGCGTTTTTGGAAGTTGGCCGTGTACTGCAGGGATGAGATAGGGATGCTCAGGGCCTGGCACCTCCACCCCAGTAACCCCTCTTGCATCCCTGCATTGTTTCCAGAAGCTCTGCTTGAAGACAGCCCTTACCTTGGGGGTTTTGAGGTGCTCATCCAGGTCGTAGGACTTCTCCAGCTGCAGCACCTCCCACAGCCCCGCGCCGCTCTTGCACTCCCTGCAAGGTGAAGGGGCAGTCAGTATCACTCCCAATTAGCACTCCTCCCATTGATTAGGGGCAGGGGTGGGCTCCTGCCAGCACCCACCGGTATGCAGAAGTGAGGTTGGAGTCTCTCCTAAGGTTGAGCTGCTGGGTGAGGTTCATGGATGGAGGAAGGTTCCCAGGGGTGTCAATAAACTGAACAAAACAGTCAGAAAGAGAGGGGCAGGGTCAGACACATGCATTCCTAGATACGGTTTTGGGGGGTGATCTGCCTTCACATGTGTGTTTTGGTGTACCCCATCCCATCTGCAGCTAATCTTGTATGAATTGCATTGCCAATCATGAGCACTTCAGAGCCATCCCAGCATCTCCAAACACCCAGGGGACAGTGATACAGGTGGGAGCATCGTCATACGAAGGAAATGAACCGGTGCAAAGGCCAATTTCCCCCTGCAAATCCAGGAATCCAACTGTAATCTCAAATTTTTCAGTCTAGGATGGGGCTTTCAGGTTGGACATTAAGGAAAAACTTCTCTGAAAGAGTGGTCAGGCACTGGCACAGGGAGATGGTGGAGTCACCGTCCCTGGAAGTGTTCCAGAACCAATGGAGATGTGGCACTGAGGGATTTGGTTTAGTGGGCAACGTTGGCGGTAGGTGGACAGTTGGAGTAGATGATCTTTTCCAACCTTAATGATTTCATGATTCTAAGCAGGGTTCAGGGAGAGGAGGCAGAGCATTTGTGGCCTTCTTGGTGAATGCATGCAGAGATGTAGGAAGCGACGGACAGATGCCCACCCACCTTGTAAATCTCCTGGTTGACCCAATTCCTGCAAACCAACGTCTGGACGTTACCCCCAACTAAGAAGGTGGTGAAAACCATGAGGATGAGGAGCCAGGAGAACAGGAAACCCAGGCCCACGCCACTGAAAGAAGGAGAGGAGGTGCCAAAGGCAGCTTTGCAGACCTGAACAGGCTTGCGGTGACCTGCCTGGCCCCGCGGCTCCCTCCTGCGCCCGGGCACGCCGGCTGGGTGCGGGAGCTGCTGGCTCCCAGGGAGGAGCAGCTTCTCCCAAACCCTCCGGCGCAGGCGGTAACTACAAAAGCCTTTCAGTTCAGCTGGCTCCTGGTTCCTGCCTTTGCTTTTGCCTCTATGATTTTTTTTATTATTATTTTTATTTTTTTTAATTTATTTTTCGGGGGGGGGGGGGATAAGATGGCCGCAGACCCTTGGGAGTAATGCTTACATCATGAGAAACTTGGCGCCGGCTTCTCCTCGGCACTCGTAGTCGCTTGGGTCCTCCCGCTTGGAGAGTCCGTATGCACCCAGAGCCATCCCAGCCACATTGCAGGCGACGATGAGGAGGACGATGGAGCACAGCACCGTGCCTGCAACCCACCTGGGGGAAGTAAAAGGATGATGGTTGGACTGGATGATCTTAGTGGCCTGTTCCAGCCTTAATGGTTCTGCAATACTACGGGCATGGTGGGGATGGGTTAACAGCTGGATTGGATGATCTTAGTGGTCTTATCCAACCTTAACGGTTCTGGGATTGTATGGGCATGGTGGGGACGGTTTGACAGTTGGACCGGATGATCTTAGTGGTCTTACCCAACCTTAATGACTTCTAAGTTGCAGAAGGCCATGACCTCGAGATACAATCCCAAATGGGGCTCGGAGAGGGTCAGCACCCACCTCCTTTGCACCCCCTGAGCCCATTTGGATCACCTGTACCACTCGAAGCGCTCCACCTCCCGGAGGAAAGGCTGACTCCTGTCCTCTGCCTTCAGCAGGGCCTTGTTGACATGCCGGGTGTAGTCGGGGAGGGGGAAGCCATCGGCTATGGTCTGCACCTTCTCTGACACTCGGGCCATCTCCTCCCGCAGCTCTGCAAGATGAAGAGAGATACTGAGGCCCTAGAGTGAGTCCAGAGAAGGGCAACATAGCTGTGAAGGGAGCACAAGTCTTATGGGGAGCGGCTGAGAGAACTGGGACTGTTCAGCCTGCAGAAGAAGAGGCCTCAGGGGAAACCTTACGGCTCCCTACAACTCCCTGTAAGGAGGCTGCAATGAGGTGGGATTGGCCTCTGCTCCCAGGTAACAGCGATAGGATGAGAGACGATTGCCTCAACCTGCACTAACAGACATTCAGGTTGGATATTAGGAACAATTTCTTCTCAGAAAGAGTGGCTGGGCACCGGCACAGGCTGCCCAGGGAGGTGGTGGAGCCATCGTCCCAGGAGATGTTCAAGAACCATGGAGATGTGGTTGTGAGGGACATGATCAGTGGGCATGGCGGGGCAGGTTGGGGTTGGACTACATGATCTTACAGGTCTCTTCCAACCTCAATGATTCTATGATTCTAAGATGATATCGGATGGGGTCTTTGTGTCCCACCCCATCTGTGAATTAGGATTTACCCCACAGAGGGCATCCTTCCTCTCATGGGGGTTCTGCTCACCCTGGATCACTTGCGCCATCCTCTCCACAGCCAGCTCCGGGATAGAATTGAAAGTACCATTGCCCTGTGAGGAGAAAAGGTGGTAAGAATGGCACACACGGGGCTACCATGGGTGCTGAGCCACCCCACTCCACCCACCTGCCGAATCATCTCCGCAAAGTCACTTCGGGGCAGACCAGCCAACGTCTTCAACACCTTCTCCACCGAGGGCACCTTGGAGTGTGAAAAGCATCCCATGAGCCTTGGGAGTGTTGGAAGGGTGGGGGGGTGACCAGCACTCCATCCCACCTTGCTGTAGTCAGCGCCCAGCTGCAGGCTCTGCGCCCTGCCCAGCACGCTGGCACAGGAGGTGCAGCGTGGATCATCCAGGAGTGCGACCACACGCTGCCGTCGCTCCTGCAGTGCTGGCTCCAGCTCAGCCCGTGCCGCTGTCAGCACTCGGACCGTCTTGTTGAGAATCTGTAAATGGTGCAGCGAGGTCTGTAGGTCTTAAAGAGAAAGCCCAGGGCTAGTTCTCGCTGCTCCACACGGCCACCCCTATCTGCAAGCAAGGCTTTGGGAGCAGCCCCGGGTTAATCATGCTTGACATTACCTCCCGCCCTGTCCTGAAGGTCTGCCAGTGCTGCGTA
This sequence comes from Alectoris magna, assembly GCA_030625065.1. Taxonomy (NCBI): domain Eukaryota; kingdom Metazoa; phylum Chordata; class Aves; order Galliformes; family Phasianidae; genus Alectoris; species Alectoris magna. Next base: position 1,954,061 of record CM060587.1, read on the forward strand.
GGTCATTGCCTTCAGCTGTGTGTGGATGGAGAGCCCCACGCTGCGGCTCACCCCTGCAAGGCACCGTGAGACCGTCAGTCCCTTGTTCCATCCCAGAACAGGGTGCACTGGGGGTCTGTGCAGTGCTTACCCCCTAGGTCAGAGAGTATCTGCTGCCGGGGCACTTCAAACTGGTCCACCACCATTTGCACGCCCTGCAAAGAGAGAGGAGCTGCTGTGCAGGGGCATCCTCGGGGAGCAGAGGAAGCCCTGTGTTGTATTAAAAATGCATCCATCTCACTTGATTCCCAAACTGCTTTGCCCTGGCATTAGCAGAGTCACTCCAGCACCCACCTGGGGGATGTTGGCAATGTGCTGCCGCAGCGTGCGCAGCGTGGCTGGCACGGCACCAAGCCCTGGCTCCATCTGCTCCTTCACTCTCTGGTTGGTGACCAAGGCACAGATGGCACTGGTCCTGCCAGGGATAAGCAGGAAGTGATGGGAAGGTCCCACAGAGCATCCCCATCCCCACCTCCATCCTCATTCTCATACCCATCCCAATCCCCATCCTCAACTCTATCCTCATCCCCAACCCTATCCCCATCCCCATCCATCAGCACGGCTCCTCTTGGGATGAGGCACTTCAGGACACTCACAGGATGATGATGGAGGTGATGGAGAGGCAGATGAGGAGGCAGCGGCGCCGGCAGGCCAGGGAACGCCGGTGGGCACGCAGGCGGCCCCCACACCGCCGCCGGCTCCGGCAATAGCAGAAGCACAGCCCTGCCACTGGCACAGCCACAGTGAAGAGCAGAGCCACCGCAGCACAAATGACATAGCCCAGCTCGTACTGCACAACCTGTGCGACAGCAGAGAGTGGTTTTGGGGTGTCCCATCTGTTTGCTTTCATATATCCCCAATTCTTAGTTGGGTGCCACCAGCATGGCTTCCATGTCCCCATGTCCCTGCTTACCTGTGAAGCCCGCACTGAGCTGGGGTTGTTCAGGGCTGCCCTGAGAAGCTCTGCAAACAAACCGTGGTGATGGTGAATGCCTCCGAGGGCACCTCCCACGTCCCACCTGGTGCAGCCCTATCCCTCCATGGGCAGCATCCCCCTCCACAACGGGACAAAGCAGCTTTGACCCCACCAACCATTCCCAGGTACTGCAGAGGTCTCCAAGGGGTGGTGGTGGTAATGTCACTGTTCCGTGGGGGGACTCACCTGTGGGTAGGGGGTTCTGCTGGATGAGGTCCAGGTAGTGTCGGACGAGGCCATAGAGGGGGTCAAGAGAGCTGGGCACGCGGTGCAGCGCCGGCACTCGGATTTCAGCATGGGTGTCGGTGAAGCGGAGGACACCAGCAGAGCTGCTGGGGTGACACTGCTGGGCGCCAGCAGGACGCAGCAGCACCCAAGCGAGGAGCAGCCCGGCTGCTCGCATGGCTTCGGCGGTGAGGAAAGAGCCGGGCAGCCCCGTCAGCCTGCGAGCGCACGGCGGGGCATGCCCGGCCCTGGTGGCTTCGTTGGCTGCTCCAAGGAAACCTGCCTGACAGGTTGGCCGCCGCCGAGCCCAGACGCTGCGCGGCTGCTCCCCCCCGGCCTCCCTGGGGCGTCTGGGCTTGGCTGGGCTGAGCAAGGCGGGGTGATGAACCGCCCAAACCTTCCCAAACCATCCCAGGGCTGTTTTGTAAGCGCTTCGTCCCTTGCCACGCTCAGCCCTGCAGGCAGCAGAGATCCCTCCTCACCCTACAAAGGGCATCCCCTTGGCTGGGCTTGGATGAGACTCATCCCCAGCTGTCCCATGGCCACATCCTGCTCCATAAGAGGAGCTGAGCTCAAGTGACAAGGATGGCAGGAAGGGAGGGAGCTTCCCTTCGGGGCAGAGTACAAAGCAAGGTGGTCCCCCCTTCACAAAAGGTGCTTTTCCCCCAGCAGGGGATGGTCACAGCAACTTTCTGGAGCAGATGGCATAGTGCACTGCCCCACGTAGAATCACATAATGGTTTGAGTTGGAAGGGACTCTTAAAGGCCATCTGGCCCAACTCCTTGCAATGAACAGGGACACCCACAGTTCAGTCAGGTGCTCAGAGCTCCGTCCAGTCTGACCGTGGATGTCTCCAAGGACAGGGCATCCATCGTCCCTCTGGGCAACACATTTCAGTTCCTCACCAACCTCACTGCAACTAATTTCTTCCCTATAGCCAGCCTAAATCTCTCCTCTTTGAGTTAGAAACCATTTCCCCATATCCCATGACAACAGATCCTGCTAAAGTCTGTCCCCTTCTTTCTTACAGTCCCCCTTTATAACCCTCCTGGGAATGAGATGCATCAGACTGGAAAATCCTGCCCTGGACCTACAGGCTTGGCTGAATCCTGTCCCAGGACAAAACTCCCAGGACCAGAAAAGCATGGAGTCGGGAGAGCAATTACATGCAAGGCATCTATATACGTCTATATGACTGCAAAGCAGCCCAGGCCGCCCCCGCTTCCCTGTGCCGTGGGAACGGCTCCTCCCAGTGCTCCCTGCATCTCCCATGGGTGCCCACAGCAGGACAGGAGCAGATTCCCCCTCCATCCATCTGCTCCCATCCACGGTGGCCACCCGTGCCCCAGTTCACGGGGCAGGCATGGGAAGCTTCCACAGTATGGAAAGCTCATAAGAGAAACGAGGACAAATAAATGAATAAATAAAAATCCCATCCCAGTGATTTCTTATCCCAACAATCACTCACCATCCAAATACATCCCAATTGTCCGTCCCCAAAATTCTGCAGCCCAACACAGCAAGCATTTTTGGGGGGTGAGGTGGTTTTTGAAGGGGAAGGGATGGGGCTGGCAGTGGCTGCCCCCAGGACAACGATGCGTTTGTTTCACTGTACTGCCTCAGAGATGGGCACAGGGTCTGGATGGACTCCAGCATGTGCCAACCCAGGTCACTGTAGGGCATCTTCTGCTCCAGATATCAGCCCTGCAGCGCCTTGGTTCTAAGGTTTTAGGGCTGCAGCCTGTCCTGCGGCCCAGGAACGGAGGACAGAAGCCCACCACCAGCACTTTCCTGTTGCTATGATGATTTCCCGTTCCTATAGGCCCCCAGTACTGCCCAGAGCCCCCCCAGCACTGTCTGCAGCCCCTCAATAACCTCACAGAGCCCCCGGGTCCTTCCCAGCGCCCAGTGCTGTCTAGAGCCCCCCCAAGTGCAGTCCAAAGCTCTCCAGTGCCCCCTGGTGCTGTCTACAGTCCCTCAATAACCTCCCAGTGCCTCTCAGTATTGTCCAGGACCTCACAGTGCAAATCCAGTGCCCCCAAGCATTGTTTGGAGACCCCCCCAGTGCCATTTGCAGCCCCTCATTAACCTGCCCCCCAATGCTACAGATGCCCAGTTCCTTCCTAGCGCCTTCCAGCACTGCGTAGAGCCCTCCCAGCGTCCCTAATGCTGTCCAAAGCACTCCAGTGCCCCCTAGTGCTGCCTACAGCCCTTCAATAACATCCCGGTGGCCTTCCAGTACCCCTCAGGTCTGTCTAGAGCCTCATAATACAATCCCAGTGACCCCAATACTGCCTAGAGCACCCCAGTGCAATCCCAGTACCCCCCAGTACTGTCATTAGCTCCTCATTGCCCTTCTAGTGCTCTCTAGTGCTATCTAGAATATCCCAGTATGCTCCCAGTGCAATCCCAGTACTGCCCACAGCTTCTCAGCGCCTCCCAGTATCCTCCAAGGCTGTCTAGAAGCTAGTAATACAAAGTCAATCCCTCCCACTATTGTACAGATCCCCCACCAGGGCTTTCAAGCTGCCCAATGGTCCCTAGACCTGTCTACAACCCCTCAGTAACAGCCTGCTGTCCCCAAGGGCACTCCCAGGGCCCCCCCAGTGCAGTTTAGAGCCCCCAGTGTCCTCCTAGCATTCTCCCAGAGCTGTGTAGAACCTTTAGTACAAACCTTATGCTTTTGAGTACCATCTGGAGTCCACCAGTGCTGTCTGTAGCCCCTCAATAACTTCCCAGTGCCCCCCAGTTCTGCTTAGAGACCCCAAGTGCACTCCCAGTGAAACCAGAATCTGCCTAGAACCTCCTAATGATGTCTGCAGCACATCAGCAGCCTCCTGCAGCAATGGGTAGAACAGAGACGAGCACTGGTGGTGATGGAGTTTTGGCACAGACTGAACAGGGGTGGCCTGGGAGACCTCTCAGGCACCTGGGAGAAGACTCTTGGGGGACCTGGAGCTCTGTGGGTGCATTTGGGTGCTCAAGAGCACACAAGGGTGGCCCTGGGAGGCCTCAAGGGAGCTTTCAAGGACATAGAGGAGCACTGTGGGTACCCCTGGGTGCCTGAGAGCACATAGTGTGGCACTGGGTGGCCCCTTGGGCACCAGGAGAGGCCCCTCAGATTCCCTGCCAAACTCTGCTGGTACTCTCAGACACCTGAAAGCACACAAGGGGCCTTGGGAGGCCACTCAGACACACATGGAAGCATCTCAGGCACCCTGGAGCACACTGAGGGAACTCTACTGGTACTCCTGCATGCCCTTGAGGACATCTATGGTCCCCATTCTACTCCTGGGTGCCCTAGAGCACTCAGAGGGCTCACTGGTGTGCTCCAGAGCACCCCAGAGGCCTATCTGGACCCCAGCCTGTACTCTTTGGCACCCAAGGGTACCCACAGGACTTAAAAGCGTGCTCCAGGGTGACCCAGAGGCTTCCCCAGGTGCCCTAGAGGTCTCACAGGGCACCCTGGTGTACTAATAGGTGTCCAAGAGTATTTGCAGGGCTCAGTGTACTGTAGGACCTTCCCAGTTTGCTCCAAAGGCCTTCACAGTGCACCCTACAGGATGTGCTCTTCCTGGGGTGGAAGGTCTAAAGCTGCAGGAACATTGGTTTTACCCATCACAAAATGCAAAACAGCGCAAATTATCCTTGCCTGCTGCAAAACTTGCTGGGTCAGAGAGCATCACACATGTTTTTCTACATACCTGCTTGGAAGATAGATATGAAATAGCCCTGGATCACAATAGCTTTGGTTTTGAAAATCCTGTGCTACTTCTACTTCCTTTCTTCTGCTTTTAGCTGCTAATTCTGTATCAATTCTAAGCTGAGATTAAACCTATATTTGGCCTTATATGCACACAGAGCAGTTAATGGCAGGCTTGCAGCCTAATGAGCTGTGAGCTGGATCTCAGTGCTGCCAGCATAAGGCATTGCCTGGATTAGTGGGCTGACAACACAGCTATTCCTGTGCTCTTCTGCAGCAGCACAGCCCCACAGACCTGAACGTCCTTCTGTGATTTCTGACTGCTCTGTTCCTCAGTGCATTAAGGTCAGTTAATCAATTAAGATCGATTACTTCTTCCTGACCTCTGGTTCTATACACTTCTGTTGACCTTTCCCCCCACAGTGTTGCTCGGTCACAGGTTCAGAGTCCCTGGCACTGATTTCCTGAAGGAGGTGTTTGTTTCTTCCTTCCGATTCAGAGTCTGGAGGAAGAAATAATTATAGAACAAGTGGAAGTTCCACAGATGCGTGTTAACCTTCAAACAGCAGCGCTTTAGGCTGTGATAAGCTAATATACCATAAAGCTACCCAGCAAAACCATTGCATGGGTGCTGATACCTAAGCCCAATAACCACATCTCATTGATAAAGAGTCAGGAACCCCACACCAATCCAAGCATCTTATTAGCAGGCGACTGCTGCTCAGTGGTCCTCATGAAATGCTAACCCGACGTTGTTCCACACCAATGGATGGGTGAATTTCATCATGAAGTGGGTAAATATTGGCAAAAACCCCACCTCCATCCATACCCAGCGCCACCTCCATCACATCTCTTGGACACAACCCAACCACTACCCCTGGAAGCTTCACTGGTGCTCTTCCAGTAAGCCCCATCACTCCCCATTCTGTTATCTGTGTGTAGCTTCCACTGAAGGCTGTTTCTCCCTCCTCCACACCACTGTGAAGAGGGTTCAAATAGGATGGCTGAGGGTATGGCAACAGTATGGGAAATCATGCTGTTGGCCTCTTTATCATCACCTTCCACGGAACCTTATCTTCTGCTGCAGTCTACCTCCCTCCTACTCAGGACCGCAACCACCCTACATTACAGCAACCTGAGAGCCCAGGCACTTCTTATCTGCTGAAAGCACCAGCCAAGGTGTGCAGTTACACAAACACATACCGCCTGGAGACACAGATGCACCTAGTGAAACAACAACATCTTGTCTTTATTAGGAGTTCCCATGGTAATATAACACAGAGTTCTTCGGGAATAAAACACAAGACTTGGGGTGAGGTGGGGGGGGTGGGGTTTTTTTTTTTGTTGGGTTTTTTTTCCTTTTTTTTTTCTTTTTTTTTTCCCTTTTATTTTTTTTTTTTTTGCCATTGAGACAATGGTCAAATATCAGCACTTCTTTTTGTCTACACACATGATCAGCTTTAGCACTTACAGCTCCTCCACTCATGGTTCACAATCACAAATCCAAGGGTTAAATCCAGCTAGTATTTAAATCCTACTTATTTCATCATTTATTTTTTTAATTAATTATTATTATTATTTTTTTTTTTTTTTAGAGCTTCAAGTCACTGCGGTTAATTAATTAAGTCATTTTTTTGTTTGTTTCCTTTTTCCTTAAGCATTTACATAATGACATTCAGTAAACAGACACAAAGCGGACGAGCTCTCACAGGAAGAAACATGCTTACACAGCCTGCAAAAAAATCTCTTTTTTTGTGTGATTTTATATATACTTCCTTTTACCCTTCCGAAGAACAAATTGAAATCCAAAAGTCATCACGAGTCAATGAAGGAAAATTAAAAGGAAGACTTAAGTGAATACTGAAGAGCCGCGTGTGTTTTGTAGAATCGACACGGATCCCAATTTCTTTCTTTCTCTCCCCAACTCGTTCAGATTGGTTTTTAACATACAGGTGAAAAAAGAACTGAAGATAGCTGCAATATATATATTATGCTCACAGATTACTTCACAAAGTGCAAACTCTTAGGCAAAACTAGCCACCCAAGGGTTAAACCTAGATAGAAAAGGCATGGATGAGTATGGCAATGTCTTAGCTTTGATGTTCAAAGGGGCCCTATGGGAATCGTGCTGGGGAGGGGTTGGGCACCTACATTGCTCCCAGATCCTTTGCCAATCCCAGAGTTGCTACTGCATCACAACAAATTTGGTAGTCGCTTCTTAAAAGCCTTCATACGTATAGTTTTTCATTACAAGGACCTGTAAACACCACTTAAGAAAATGCTCACAAATAGGGGAAATGAGGTCGATGCAGGTGGTGAAGGACAAGAAGAGAAAGCAGAAGATACAGCCAAGTGCCAGGGTTACAGAGAGTGGGAGGTAATGCTGTGTTAACTGTGGGTAGAAAAGCTCTCTGTGCTCAGAGACAGTCCAAGCCCTTGGGACCACCAAGCCCTCCAGCAAAGCGTATAAGTGGGACTCTAACAGTGCAGATTTATGCTCTGTGTCCTGAAAACCTGAAAACACAAGCCTCGAATACTAGGGCTAAAAGACCTCTAAGTGCTGGGTTTCGACGATCCTGAATTCATTGGAGGACCACTCCTACTACCCTCTGGTTTCTCAAACCTGAGGCACATACCCAAGCAGGGGCAGGGCCTTCTCAAGAACGTTTGCAGATCCCTGAAGGAATGACAGACTGTGAAATTCGCACACGGATAAGAGATTCTCAGCTGCTGCTGACCCATCGAGCTGCTTGGAGGCTCCCAGTTACAACAGCTGGGTATCTGGATGCTAATTGGAATTGCCGTGGATGCTCAGGCATGCATCCAACAGAGCAGCCTTCCAACGAGAGCTATAGATAAGCTCTCGGGGTTTTAAATAACCACTCTTTAATGGCCAGGAAAGGGGATGTGGCTGCTACAGAAATCTTTCAGGCAAAGCATTGCCCGTTGCCTACGGCCCTCTGCTTACTGACTGCCACCTGTGGGAAATAAACCAACTGCTAAGAGATCCTAGAGAGGCTCTGCCCAGCTCTGCAGCTGATGTCCAGCCCTGGTGTTTGCACCAACTCAAGACCTAGTATGCTGAAGTGAAGATTGTAGCTTATGAACCTGCACTGCAACTTCCTATTGCAGCTAAGTGGGAAGAACTGGCTGGAATGATGCATCCTAGGAACACCCAAAGTATCAAAGGGGCAGTGACACCAGTGGGGTTTGGTAACTCGAATGAGGCTTGAGAAGGAGTGGGGAGAACTGAGAGATGCCCAGTTCTGAGATAAGGCTTTGTAAACACGATGAGACGAACGTATTAAAAACACACACAAACAAAAAAAAAAAAAGGAAAAACTCCTCAAGGACCTCATTTGCAGCAGAATCAAGAAGGAAAAAAAAAAAAAGACCAAAACAAAACAAAACAACCCAAACAGAACAAAAGTCTCCAACAGTTCCAGCTCACCCGATGGCGGGTTGCCATCTGCTCTGTCAGCTCCTAGTGCTGGGTCCTGGTTCTCTCTCTTGGCAGCAGACAGCTATTCTGTGGCCTCAGAGGTGGTGGTGGGGAATGGTGCCAGACTGGGATTCGTGGCCCTCCGTGCTTGCCTAGCTATGCTGCTGGAACACAGAACCCTAAAGAACATCCAGTTTCTAACCCTTGAACTACTCTTCTGCTTGACGGTGGGGGGGGGGGGGGGGGGGGGGAACAAAAAAAAAGCTTTTTTTTTTTAACATTTAAAATTTATTTATTCTTTTTCTCCTTTTTTTCGTCTGTGTCTTAAAGGCAGCTCCTGGGAAATTCACTTTATCCTTCCTTTATTAAAAGAAAGATGCTGAATGGGACATAGGCCACATATCTCAAACATCCTCTCCACGTTCACTTTTGCGTGTCAGAGGTGTCAAAACGGGGTTGGTTGTTTTTCCTTTAAACGTGTAAGGGCTGACGGGGAAGTGAGAGGGGTTGGTGAAGATGAGGAGGGAATCTGAGGGGACCGAAAGAGGTGCATTACTTCAGCCCCCCAACCCCCTCCCCATTGCCCGCAGTAACCATCACAGGCTCTAAAAGAATCAAAAAGGGTCTCCAGGTGCCCCCATCCCCTCCCCTGGTCCGCTGGGCGGGCGGAAGGGGGTCGGTCCTTAACCCAAGCTGGTGATGTTGGCACGTCCGCCCGGCGGTGCCACGATGCGCTGGGTGGTGCGGCGTGGGATGTTGTCGTCGATCTGTGCGCCTGTGGGAGATAGGAGGGATGTTGGGTTCACCACGGAGACTGTGTGAAATGGAAGGGGTCCGGAATAGGTTGCCCTGTCCCTGCAGACTCCCGTGGATGGGGCTTTGAGCTGTGGGTGTCCCTGTTCACTGCAAAGGAGTTGGACCGCACAGCCTTCCTTCCAACTCAAACCATTCTATGAGCAAAGTGCATTGGTTTCCAGTGCTTTAATTTTGCTGAGATCTGCTCTGCATTGATACCATCACATTGAACACAGGCACCCAGCCCTATGCAGATGAGAACTTATGCTGATGAGAACTGGCTAAATGCTTTTCCCTTCACAAGCCCCTCACTGTCTCCAACTTTCCTAGTTGCTGAGCCTCTTGCCCTGTAACACTATGTTCTCAGTCCACTTGTCCTGACCCTGTTAAGACACTTGTGCCCTGTCCAAACCATTCCACCCTCACTGCATGGAGAAATCCACCTGCTGCATGCCAGACCCACAGCTGCTCTCAGCTGGCAACTGGCGCTGCTGCAATCAGCCCTGCTCACACACCCAGCTGAGCACTGAGGCTATGGGGAACACAGCACTCAAGAAAACAAACAGAGCTCTATGAGAGCTCCTATATAAGAATACATACCAGACAAGCTAAAGCCAGACTGGTGCAGGTTCCTCACGGGTGGAGCTTGCTGTTTGGCAGGAGATGTTTTAGCTGAAGATGCAGGAGTGACCGTCTTCGGCGTCACCGACACTTCGCAGACCGGCCCATCATAGAGACCTCGAGGCACACCCCGCAGCTCGGCCAGCTGCAACACAAAGCAGCGGGGAGCTTCAGGGTCAGACAGCCTTCAGAACGGCCCTAAACAGCTGGCCAGATGTTGCTAAGCCAAAGACGCGCAGTTCAAGATTCATCTCCAGTAAGAGGATTTGAAACTAAACTGTATCTTCTTTCCTCTCCATTCTTTCTGTTCCCCTTTCCTTCTCCCTTCCTTTCCCCTTCCCTTTTCCCCTTTCCCCCCCCTCCTTTCCCCTTTCCCTCTCCTTTCCTTTTCCCCTTCCTTTTCCATTTATTTTCCCTTCCTTTCCCTTTCCCCCTTCCCTTCCCTTCCCCATCCCTTTCCCCCTTCCCTCTTCCCATTTCCTCTTCCTTTCCTCTTTCCCTCTCCTTTCCTTTTCCCCATTCCTTTCGCCTTCCCTTTTCCCCTTCCCTTCCCCCTCTCCTTTCCTTTCCCCCTTCCTCTCTCCTTTCCTTTTCCCCTTCCTTTCCCCTTTCCTTTTCCCCTTCCTTTTATGATCTCAGCCAACCTGCTGTTGTATTAAATGCTCCTGACCACTTTCAAATGAACCTTATTATTCCTACCCCAGAAGGAAAGGAAGGACAGGAAAGCACACCCCTGCTGCAGAGCAGAGCTGCACGATCAGAAGCCAGGCTAGCTTCATTTCTTCAGCTCCAGAGCTTTACATTGGGTTAAACATAATTATTCCAGCTGAGATACTGCCCAATTGGATTTATAGGTCAAACACACACGTCTGCAGGAGGGCAGAACACAACAGAAGCTACAGATCTGTTCTCCCTGGTGCTAATTCTGGTAACTTGTAATTTATTCAACAGAGTAATCAAGGAAAAATCATTTGCAAGGGAGGTGCAGACTGCCTACAGTCAGCAAACTGAAACAGCTCTGCTTTTGTCCAGGAGAGGGCAATACTTCAAACTGTGAAACATCTCAGAAACCTGACTTTATCTGGAAACAAAACTTCTCAAATCCCCTGCAGTTCATCTGCAACTGATTTTCAGCACCAGCTTTTCACCAACTAAAGGCATTTCAGAAGGCAGTCTGTTTGGAATGGGTGTATTTTAGCCTCTTAAAAATAGAAACATTCCCACTTTTAAGCAGTCGTGGGCTGTGCCTGTGACTCACCAGTCACCAGACAAGAGCATCTGATTGTACCTGACAGAAGGGAAAGGAGCATCTTTAGCAACAAATCAGAATGCTGAACCGTTGCTGGAAGGTTTGATGCATAAATGCTATCAGTATCAGCACGTTCTCTTGGTAATCTGCAGATTGCCTCAAATCCAAACCAGACAGCTCTCCCTCTGCCCAGGGGTCTCTAAGATAGCAAAGAAATGCAGAGCAAAAGGAACAAAATTTGCTGAAAACCCAAGCTGAAGTCCAAGCAGTGACTCAAGTGAACAGCAGAAATGAAAGAGGAATGAGCTACACACGGCTCCTATCCAGGCAACGTTTCCTCTTGCCAAGTGCATGCATTGAGCCAGGGACAGCCTCTGCTTTCCACCCACTTCAACTGGGGAGTTCCAGTGGAACAGCTGCTTGCACTCACCCTGCTCCTTGCTTTGATGCGCTTGTAAACGAAGTCAGGGAATGGTTTCCTGGGGATATACCGCCCAGATCCCTCCGTTACGTGGAGATTCCCATCCTCCAGCACAATCTTCCCTTGGCTGATAACCACCAGGGGAGACCCACGGCACTCCATGCCTTCAAAGATATTGTACTCCAGAGACTAGAACAGACAAAGAGGTGGCATGAGGCAAACATTCATGCCAGCAAAAGGCCAGCAATCAACTAGTCATGCTAATTCCTCAAGGCCTGGAAGCAAATCCAATAGCATTTACCTCAGCTGTACACACAGTGGTTCAACAGAATTCGTTTTAAGTGAGAATACTTTCAAGCATACCTGGTTGAAATGGATGCTGGCAGATGCCTTCTCTGCACTGCATGGGATTTAAGAGCCAAATTAAGTTTTATCTGAGTTTCATATTAAAAGTGATGGTTATTTTGAAAGACTGTGCTTGGAACCAGAGTTTTGGTTGATGGGTCAGGAACCAGGACAATCTTTTTACTCTAATGGGATTGCTCATCCTCAATTAATAGGATTTGAAACATAACACCGTGGAAAAAAAAAGAGAAGTTTTAAAGGAATTGCTGGTAGATGTCCCACCCAGGAAGGGTCCTGGAAGATACACTACAACCATGCTATTTGGGGACTCTTACTCAGGCAACCAGCTCCGAGAGGAATCCAAGTCTTTTTCACTGAGTTAATGACGGAGTTGGACCTTGAAGTGTGTTATAAGTATGGGTAGGCCTGACTGCAGATTTACAATTAACCAGAATGGTGGTTAAACCGACAGCAAACCAGTTCCAGTATGAAAAAAGTTGTGGTGGCAAAGGAGGAGGCTTGGTTAGAAACTTATGAGTTAGGCTGTTCCAAGAACAACACCATCTCGCCCTCCAGCTCCTAACATTTCCTTGCCAGACAGTGGCAACAGCAGTGTGAATTCTTGGAAAATGTTTGCGTGTTGCTCCAGCATTAAAAAACATAACCATCATCCGATGCCACATAATCAGTACGTCTCCTTGCATCGTGGCAACGGCTCTGCCTGACTTTCAAAGGGCTTTTGTTTTATCCTTGTGATCTAAATAGGATGCCTTGACTCTACGGGCATCGCTTCTCAACGTTTCTTCTTTCACAGCGTGTGAGATGCACTGCAGGAGCCGCAGTGGGGATCTGCAGTCTTCAGCCCACAAACCATTTCTGAGGAGCGGCCTGAAGATCATACGATCATGGAATCACTGAGGTTGGAAAAGACCATGAAGATCATCTATGCCTGGTAATCCTTCAGCCTAGCCCAGATATATGGCAAAATCAGGAGGCGATGAGCGGTTGGTCCTGATTGTGCTGGAGAACATCTGCAAAAGATACCTGAAATTCGTGTTAGGAAATGTTGAAGGCTCCACTTCCCAAAAACAACACCCATTAAAACACAGTGGCTGTCAAATATTCAATCCAGCAAGCTCCTTCCAGCTCGTCAGCTCCCATATGCGCAGGCTCAGGTTTAGTCCACTAAATCCAGCACTCTGTACACGAGCAAGTCTTCTCTCTCCAGATTGAATGTGATGAGACTGGAAGAACCTCAAAAGCAACCAAACTTCTCAGTCTGGACGCCTCTGTTAGACGTTACGTACAGGTAAAAATGAATCCAGGCCATCCGTGCCCAATTCTGACACAGAGTTAAGTCACTGGAAAGCAAACCAAACCTTTAAAAAATAAAATAATAATTAAAAAAAAAAAAAGGTTTCTTTGTGAATGTGCCCAGGGATCCAAGTGTGGAAGAAAATTCCTTCAGCTCCGGAGTGAATGAAAGCATTCATGGAAAAAAAAAAAGAAGAAGGAGTTGGGTTTTTTTTTTCTTTCCCTCCAGGGAAACATTCCATAGGTTCATCGCCAGCAGTGAAACAAGTTGTCAACAAATGCAAACAGGGGTTGCTTTCTCTGAGACAGAGCTAAAATGTCACAGGGAGACTCCAACCGGTCCTTCGTGGGGGGGACAGTGCTGCCATTTCGTGCAGGGTGGGATGGTCCTTGCACTGCAGTAGCCAGGTGTGAGGTCTGGGACACAGCTGTGAGCCACAAAGCTCCATCAGTGCCACCATAAAGAGAGAGGGGAAGGGCTGCTTAGTTTGGGAGCTGCCCTGCGCTTCTGTGCCAGCTAACGTTGGGATGAGCATCAGGAAAATCACTTCTGACTCCACGTGGGTACCCCCCTATGGCTCCACTCAGCTAATGGTCCCTGCCATGGGTTTTTCTCAGCTTCCCTCCTCCTCGTGGATATTCACCAACTTCAGGACCTCCACCACACCACCAATCCTGCTACTCAATGCTGTCCAGGTGCAGGACATCTGCAATCAAAGCCTGAACGCTGCCAGAAACCTGCAGCATTCAGGGATAGATTAGTGCACGATGTACATCATCTACTCAGACTCACTGACCTGGATCAGATCTCCAGTAAAGGTGTCTGGGAGCTGACGTGCCTCACTAGGAAAGGCACAGTCCTCATTCCCGTTGCTACTGAGCCAAAAGGTCATCAGTGACACGTTGTGATGTGTTTTAAAAGACTCAAAGAGCTTTCTGCACGCTCAGATCCACACGTCCAACACTCGGAAGCTCTTTGCTCTAAGGGGAATATCTGGGTGTCCATGTGATTTCAGCTTTGGATTCACACAACTGAGCTGTACCGGGTGCGAGACCAGAAAGGTCTTGGGGCAAAGGTTTAAAGAAAAATAAATGAAGTAAACAAGCCCTCCGTTGTCACAGGCTCTGGTTCCTATCAGCATAGTCTGAAGAAGAGAGAACAAAACATGCAGGAGAAATCACATCATGGAAAACATCCTTACTATGTTATGGGTCTTGGCAGAGATTGTCTTGACGCTGTCAGGATCCCAGATAACCAAATCAGCATCAGATCCCACTGCGATACGGCCCTTCCGTGGGTACAGGTTAAAGATTTTAGCTGCATTTGTGCTGGTCACAGCCACAAACTGGTTCTCATCCATCTTGCCAGTCACCTGTGAAGAGAAAGAAGGAGGCACTGCATTAGCCAAGATGGGACCACTATGGAAACCAGCTCCAGGGCTCGCAAGAGCTCCTTCTCCAGCCATAATACAACCAGCCTACGATGTGTGACATACCACAGCCTTGTCCCAGATGATGGACATCCTCTCCTCAGTCCCATTGGTTCCCTCGGGGATTAGGGTAAAGTTGTCCTTCCCAACAGCTTTCTGAGCAGTGTTGAAGGTGCAGTGGGCACTGCCAGTAACTTGGAGGTCCCCGCTGGAAAAAGATAACCACAGATGGGTTTTGTGTTGTCACAGCCTTTTGCTAGCTGGCAAAGACCGCTATTAGTTTTATTAATCGCTCATCTCAGGATGAGACGCATCTTGCAATGAACACAAAGAGCTCTGCTCACCAGGACAGCAGTGAGTTGAGGAAATCAGGAGTGGTTGGGTCAGGACTCAGTGGTGGGGAAGTGACAAAAGCGGCCGCCTTCGCCCAATTCTTGCTCCAATAATGAGATCCATCAGTACCCAAGCTGGCTGTGATGGGCTCCCCATACACCACAGTGCCTACAAGACAGGAATACAGGCAAACCCACTGTAATTGCTAAGCAGTGTGCATCCCTAACCTGGCTTCCAGAAGCAAAGCAACCTTCTGAAAATGAATGTATCCAAACCTTTACATTCCTGAGTTAATAATAAAGATATTGCTACAGATAAAAGCACGGAGCAGCAAAAGGTGCCTGGCAGTATTTCTATAAGCATAAACGCAATAAAGATCTAACAAGGCTGGGTTTATTGAAGCGGGCTCTGCGCACAGATCAGATAAGAGAAAACTCGTGTTAGAAAAGCTTACTGCCTAAAGAGAAAGCACATCACTGAGAGGAAGCATCAGTGTTTCTGGTTCCTAAATGCAGCTCAGGAAAACTGATTCCCCCAATGGTTCAGGGTAAATCTGTGGCAGAACCAGGAAATGAAATCAAATCTTCTGACTCTCTGTCCAGTGCATTAACCACCTCCCTCTTCATTAGCATTTCTGGAACCACATGAAGGAAGAGCTGATCAGTAAGGCCACGATTCTTTGCACGCTGGAATACAGCAGCACATCTGCACGCCAAGCAGATGCAAGATGCTACGACTTCAAAAGCAGCGCAGGCTGCAGCCCCATGGGTCTGCTCACCAAATGAAACCCTCCCAAAATCCCTGCAAAGCGCCCGTCCATCTGGCTTCTGAGTCCAGACACCCCGTGCATTTACAACAGCCTGCAAAGGATGCGGGTAAGTTAGAACCAAGGCAACCCAAGAATGGGTTAGCAGGGTCTCACACAGCTCAACATGTCGAACACCGAAATATGGCCTTCCACCATACTGTCCCAGGGAAAGATTGCATCAGCTGAGGCTGAGCAATGCATGAAGTGCCTTCGTGCTGCTTCCAGAACCACAGTGACACCAGAGGAGTAGGATCAGTTCGATCAGAGGGGATCCACCAGCAGAGGAAGGGGCTGCCTGACATTGTCTGCCCCAAATGGTGTTATGAAACCAGCACAAGGCAAAAAACACAAACTGCCTGTTAATGGGAGGCCCGCTGTGGGCCAGGACATTGGGAGGATTGTTCTGCAGAGAATGAGCTCCAAGATCTGCCAGCCATGGGGAGTCTGTGGGGAATCTCCTCCATACAAATGCCATTGGGAGCATCTGGCTTTAAATAACAGCCGTTCTTTTCCATCTAGCAAATCAATTCTGTTCTGTTTTTGCTTTGGATAGTCCTCAGCTATGTTTCCTCTGTTGCTTGGGAGGGCAAGGATGATGTGTGTGGCCCTCCTGGGCTATCCAACTGGGTAATTGCACAGCATTTAAATTGAATTATTTGAATAAAGGAGCAGAGAATGGTGTGCCATTTATACCCCTAATTCTCCTTATAAGGAGAAAACGCAATCCGAACTCGGCTTCCCTGGCCTATAGGATTAAGTTGCACAGACACATCAAGTTGTTTTTTGGGGTAATGCAACATGCAGCCACTTTGCCATGTCAACACATCTTCTCATTTCAGTGTGATCTCCGCTATAATGGAGCTTGGAGGGGAGAAAGTTCATCCAAAACAGCTTGAACTGCTTCCACATCATGAACGGGGAGAGATGCTTTGGAGATCAGCCCCCTTACCAGTTCTGAACTCTCTGAACAGGAATCATGGAATCAAAACACTTCTGAGCTAACATACACACATACACACACACACACACACAAGCACATGAGTCTGTTTGCTGCAGTAAGAAATCAGCTCCTCGAGCACCAAGCACCCAGATGGAAAGTGATGTCATCTGTGTATCTATTCAGGCTTACCGAGACTGCATACAATTAAACACAACCCTTCCAAGGAAAGGAGGGGAACCATCACCCCTCCTGCTTACTCACCCACCCAGAACCACTTTAAATAGAAATTGAAGGGTTTAGTCACAGAAGAAGGGAGACAAGCACTCACTGCGCTCTGCAGCCTTCGCTTCTTGGGGGCAAGGCAGCATGGACAGGAGGTGGAGGAGCTCCTGCACCACTCAGAGCAGCACAGCTCCCTCATGGACCTCACCATGAGAAGCAGCACCCAAGGTCTTCCTGCAGCATCCTTAGTGGTGACAGGAACTCCCAGCCACCCCCAGACTATCGATCCCAATTCCTGCTTGGATGCCAGGCTGTGAGTTACGGCTCCAGGAGCATCTATTTCACAAGCAAAGAGCTGGAACTGGTAACCACATCAGCTACTCCAACCAACTCCAAAGATGGCCCACGAGTCACAGAGCTCCGTCAGGACTCCTAGCATCATTTCTGACCCCAGAAGCAGCTCAGCAGGAAGCAGTAAGGGAAGAGAACAGGAACTGGAGAGAGGACACAGCTTGCTGTCTCCATGGAGATTTGTCAAGCAGGGAATTACTCTGTGATAACACGAAGGCACACGGCTCAGTGTAGTGGGATGGGTGCGAAGAGGCTGAACAGAAAAAACAGCTTCTAGCACTGATAACAATCCCTGAATACTTCTCTGCAGGAGACGAGACAGAAGCAGTTGCTTGGGACCTTTTGAACAACAGCCTGGACAGTAACACTGGAAAAAGAAACTCCTCCTGCAGGGGCGAAGCTTATGTTGGCAAGGAGTTGCACGGAATGAGCTAATAGGTTGCTTCCATCCAAGGGCAATAACTTACCCTTTTTCCTGGCTTGAGCAATGACTTCAGCAGCGCTTTTGCTCATCACCTTGGTGATATAGAGAGGGCAGTTGGTTTGGTTGGCGATGGTGATTGCCCGGTTCACAGCTTCTGCCTCCACCTGAGAAACAAAGCCAGCTAATTAACAACATCCCTGCGTGTGAGGGTAACCCACTCTCCTTGCAGGGGAAATCAGGGTGTGCAGGAATGAGGTGAACTTGCACCTCTCCAAATCTGAGCCAGAAAAATGTACCGTGTAATCAGGATAATTAAGATGGCATCAAGCTACACTCCCCTCTCATTACTCCCTTTCCTCCCAGGCTGCTTCTGAATCTCTCTGTAAGCAGGCTAAGTCCTAGAGCAACCCTCCAGGTGCTTGGGGTCAGTATGGTTAAGCCCCTCCTTTAACCTAAGCAAAAATAAGCAACTAAATGTTAGCTCAGCAGAACTATTCATGTTCCAGCCCACACGGAAGAGAGATGCTGTAGCCACATATTCTGGTAAGCCACGTTTGCAAGCGAGCCTTCTAAATTGTACCCTCCACTATGATATCTGGCTTGGGATCTGACAGAGCGTGAACCACCCCATAAATCAACTACTTTGATACTTGTAGGGAGAGCCTGAGCAAGGCTGAGGCACTACATCCTATCTCCTCTTAGAATGACTGCAATCAGGACTTTCCCAAGTCACGTATCCCAATCAAAGCAGTCCAGCTGACAAACGTAACGAGAGGAATTCTCATAGTGTCTACTACTATGAAGAGCTGCAAAGCCATGGACATCTTCCATGCAAACAAAGGAAAATGAAACCCACCAGCAACCAGGCACCTGATTTCCAAAAGGAACCCCCCCCCCCCAAGGTGGGGGGCACACGCTCAGCGCTCTGGAGATCTGCTCTGCAGTGCTTTGTCTCAAGCCACACTCAGCCAACCACCATCACAAGGATCTGATGGACCCAGCAGCCGAACCTGGCACAACCAGCTCCCCAAACCCAGCAGGGTTAAAGGGGTACAGCCCAAGCCTGTCACCACTCCAGGGCTGGCGACAACCCTCCCCGGGGAGTGCTGCTGCCAGAACAGGGACATTTCTGCCCTAAAAGGGACAGGCTGCAAGGAAGGCTGTTTTCTCCTCAAGGTTCCACTGGAGCGTGCCACAGTTAGCAGCAAGAAAAGGGAGGCTGAAAGGAAGAGCAAAGAAAAACTCGATTGTCCCTCCTGAGAAGCAAGGAGCAACGTCAGATGGGCTGATGTTCCCAATGGCATCAGTTTGCAGGCACACGCGCTGCTCCTCTGCTGCAGCACTCACATTTCCACCCCGTGCTTCAGTTTTCCTCACTTGCAAACAGGGATAAAACAAGGCCCAGCTCCTCAGCTCTGACCAAAACGCCTCCAAGCAGCTGCAGAGGATCATTTCTGCCCAGAAGAAAACGAGGCTGCTGAATTCCTGCCTTGTGCCCAGATGCTATGGTGACAGGCACATAACAATAACCCAGCCACTAGTCCAAAGGGGAATGTTTGCAATTACCAGCATGCATCAGAAGCCCTAACACAGCAGTTCTCCTGGAAAAAAAAAAAAAAGAAGAAAAAAAAAGAAGAAAAAAGAAGACAGACATTTCCTGGAGCGCTTGGACCGCTCGGGCTTTCAGCGTTCTTGTGGCTGAAACAGAAATAGCAAAAGAAGAAATGATGGATCCCTCTCAAAAGTCATCACAGAATGATCCGCTCTGTGAGCGGGGAGGGGTGCAGAACGTGATGGGTGATTGCTGCCTTGGGACAGGGGTGGCTTTGGGAAGGATGGGACCTAGGGCTGGCTATGGTACCAGAGCCAGCAGCAAAATGCAAGGCTCCATTTGTGCTTTCTGCCCAACCTGCAGGCTCACGGGGGGGGTGCAGGACGTGGCCTCGATCAGCCAACGTCAACAGCGCTGCGTGGTTCGAAAAACACAACGGGGGAAAAAGGAGGGGAGGGGAACCAGATGACATCGTTTCCTGCTCTGTTTCCTATGACTTTAAAGGAGGAGAATGTGGGCTGAGAGCTTCCACCCTGCGCAGACGGCACAGCTGAGCTCAGAGCTGCCCAGCTGCTGGGCCATGTGTCCTGGGGCAGCCCTCCTCACCCCAGCACCACCAACACATTCCTGCACAGTGCAGGAGACAGATGGAGCACCAAAGCCGAGCCAGGAGAGCACACGGTTCATGCTTTGAAGCTCCTGCTCTGCTAATGATGGTCTTTGAAGCAGCCAGACGAGACTGAGCTAATTTGATGAGATAGGAGCAGCCTTTCCTTAAGTCCACAGCAGTTACGGGGTGCTCCACAGATGAGCCCTTAAGTGTCAAGTCGGCATCTGTTCCTGCTCTCCTGATGCAAGGCAAGAAGTATGCCCCATTGAAAAAACTGCAGGAGTGGGTGGAAGGCTCAGTGCGTTCACTTACAACTTCCAGGAAGCAAGAATCCCAGCTTCTCAGGCCAAGCAGCTCTGCAAGGGCTCAGCCCAAGCTGAGAGTGTTCCCTTCACTCCGCCTGCAGCAGCTGAATGATTTATGTTCCTACTGAAACGCCTCTGGATGCTGCTTGTCTGAACCAAGGGGTGGAAACTGAGGGAGCGTGAGGGCATGTGCGGATGAAATCACACACCCAGCTTCCAGCAGGACCGCATCTGGCAGGCAGCACAGCCCCGTTATCTTGGGGGAACAGAGATAAATTACGGTGTGTAAATACATGGATGGACATCCCAAACCTAGAATGCCACGGTGAGGTACTGAGCTCAGAGATACTGAAAGAAGGGAAAGGAAGAACCAAACTGAAAGGACAAGTTGTGAGGTTCTTTCCCTGCCCTTCAGATTCTTTTAAAGACTCAGAGGAAGCGAGATAAATGAGATTAAGGTGCTCAACCCCAGAGAAGATGAGGGGTTAGGCGTGCTGAAGTGCTAGCCTACGACCTGAGACTCAGCTCCTCTCTCTAGTACACATTTTCTATGCCTTCAGTACATCATTTGGGTCCCTCGTGGTAAAAAAATCTAACAATCAAATGCAGCAGAAGATACAAGTGCCTAAAACAATGTCACTCTGCTTTAGATACCTGATGTGAAAGCAGCGCCTTCCCGAACCCTCTTCGATAACCAACAGAAAGAGATGAGCATTTCCAGAGGGTGGGTTAAACCTTGGAGTGGAAGAATTGCTCCCTGAAAGGGCTCCTCCCCCCAGCTGAGGGGGTTCCTCAATTTCTCACAAGTACCCACTGTAGTTAAGCCTCTGGAAGGGAGCAGTTACTGGTTATTTAGTAGGATTTAGTCCCTAGAAGAGTCCTTGCCTCCTCCCTTATCCCATATAGCAGTACTGCTCATAGCCAGGATGAAATCCTGCCCCTGGCCACATCCATCCCAACAGGAGCTACCCAATGGCTGGTTCAAGTTGGTGGAGTAAAGGCAAAAACATCCTCACCTCTTCAGGTCTGCTCAACACGTGCCCTTCGGGACCTGTGATTCCCAGCTCCAGGATCCTTTGCTGCTCCTAAGGCAGATGGAAAAAAAAACAGGGAAAAAAAAGAAGATTTAAAGCAATGTGCATTATTGTTGCAGCAAACACAGCTGTTTGAAAGAGGTACAAGCGAGATCCTGAGCATCTGTCCTAGCTAGTGGTCACATGGGGCTTTGCATGAGGGCCTTAGAACCAGAGTTCTGTCCAATATCCACTGCTGAGAATAACCAGAGCTCTACAACAGCCCTGCTGATTTGCTCACAGGAGGTCGGGGAAGCCGTGTGTATTAATTTGCTTCACGCTGGGTTCACAGTCCCCTCAGCTTTCACTGCTCATTCACGTCTATAAAATGGTCCCTCTGCGATGTCAAAAAACAGCATCTCATGGAAACATCATCCAGGGACTGCAGGCAGCGGGGCTCGAAGGCTCAGGTGGTCTTGTCCACACTGAGACAATGCAGAAACCCTTCACAATGCCACATGCAAGAGGCACAATGTATAAAACGAGCTGCAGATCGGATTAAATCCAATTAGTAAAGCTTCCTCTTTGTGGCTATTTCAAGGACTCCAAGCGTCAGCATCCCAGGTACTACACGTTGTTTTCTTTCTCTTGCAAAGCATTTTTCTGCATGCAGTGACAGTCACGGCCAGGCACAGTCTTTCAGTTATGGGCAGAAAGGCAGAGATGGCCAACAGCTGCCCCAAAAACCTGACTTATCCCTGACAATGAAGGGAATGACATTCAAAGCATGGCTCCGCTTGCATCCTTGATGAAACTGCATTGTGCTTTTAAGTGTCTCAAAGATATCCTGGTTGCAAAGAGGGATGTTGAGTTTAAACCTCTCCCAGCAGTCTGAAGTTGACAATCCACAGAATAAACAGAACATACCTCGGCAATGATGTCACCATTCTCAGCATGCACTTGAGCTGTGGCACCAATATCCCGGATAACACTCAGGACCTCATAGATCTGAAAGAAGGAGAACACACATAACAACATACACCAGGTCCCTGGTCTACAGCTGTACATTCGACCTCCTTTAGCATCCAGAATTTGTCTGAATGGAGGAGAGAGGAGTGTGATTTCCCACTCTGCAATGAGTTTGAGAGGGCTCAGGTTGATTAACCCACAACTGATGCCTGCTCTGTTAATGGCCGCTCATTAAAATGCTCACCAGAGTCATTAGAGGTAACTGTCATCCACCACTGCCTCCCACACGGTTCCAAATGACTCCCAGGCATTCCTCTCCTCCCACCACATTAAGAAATATAAACTATCCGTCTCAACAATTAGCCATGCTCAGAAGGATCCACTGGAAGGGCAAATAAGAGGAAAGTTCCTTTCTAAGGTCCCAGTGGTTCCAACACCGCAGCCTCAAACCCACTTTCCGGACCAGGATGTGTTTGTAAACTGAAATTCATGCCAGAGATCTCATTGTCCTGCCCTGTGTTGATGTGAAAAGCAGCCATTTATAATAAACTGCCACTGCTTCCACACGAAAGAAGTTGGGATAAACCCTCCGTTCCCTCAAAATGAGTTTTACCATTGCTGTCCCTTAGCCAAGACTTGAAAGAATTCGTCAAGGCAGAGCTCTGGGTACTGTTACAAACCCTGATAGAGACTGATGGCAGCTTGTGATCCTTCCCTACCTGGGAGTCAGACAGCTGGAAGCGGTCTTTGAAAGCCATGTAAACCAGGAATGAATTCACACCTAGAAACAGAGAGCAAAGCAACTGTCTTTAGCATACAAAATGCAGGCACAGATAAGGCTACAAAACTCAGGACAGAAAAAAGACATCCCCCTCCATCGGCCCCTTATCAAGCAGTAATTATAGATACATAAATTACTTTAACCTGCTGTGAAACGCACGCACGTGATGTGTATGCTCTCTTTGCAAATTGGTGTGAGGGCAGTAAATTACAAGCAGGATGGAAAACGACTCAAGCCTAAGGATGAAATCCATCCTTAAACCCATCAGGATGCTTAATTCAGCTCTTCCGGCCCTGATTCTTCCCTTGTTTCACATCTGAAGTGATCACCTACCTGCATTCATGACACAGAGTGTTTGATTTTCAAGTTCAAGCTGATGGGTTTCCACTGAACAAAGGTGCTCCTCTGCCTGGCTGCAGCCAAAGGCTCACCTCTGCACATCAGCCCTCCCAACATCAGCGGGACAAGATGATGTCAGGGCTCAAAGTCTTGAGGATGTAAGGGTAAAATACATCTGAAAAGCCAGTCTTCAAACACAGGGGAACGAATTCTGGAGAATAAGGAGGGCAAAGGCTTCCCTGAGCTTTCTCAAACTGTGCGTACCGTGATCTTTAACCAGAGCTTCCATCTCCTCCTGGACGCCTTTGTGCCACTCGGTGATGTCCACGTGCAGGGAGTAATCACAGCAGGATTTGCTGTCTGCCCATTCTCGCCACTGGTCAAATGCAGTCAGCAAACTGGTCCCTGGCTCAGGAACCACATGATCAACTGGGAAAGACAACAAAAACACCAGTAAGCTGCTGCAAAACCAAGGCATCCCTTTACCCCTTAAGACATGAGCTGGTCTTTGCTCCACATCCCAAACAAGAGGCAGTGCGAAGTGAAGAACAAGCAGGACCAACAGCTTGTCCTGGCTGCAGACACAGCCCTACTGCCCATGCCATCCCTTTATCCTGATTTCAGCCCAGCTCATTGGATCTAACGGCACCTGGGCTCATAGGCAGCTACACCATATTCCACCAGTCCTACAGAACCACCTCAAACGGTAACTGAAGGGATTTGGTCACGAAGTCTTCAGTCTCTGAAGTGTGTAAAGGCTGTACAAAGGCAAGAGGATTACCCAAACCAACCCTATTTCCTGCAAAGTTACCCATTCCCTCTCTGCCTTTGCACGACAGCTGCTCAAATATTTGCTTTTTTCCAATAGGCCATGCCTGCCCCTCAAAGCACTGCTCCAGTTTGCAAAGGGAAGAACGTGACGTGCAGCTCTTTGTCCATGTACCATTGGCCCAGCTGCAGCTTGCACCACTGGGGGCTGAAGGGTTCAGGAAAAGGAGAGCTCTGTCTGCTCATGTGGATACAGGCTTCTGCCCATTAAAGAAATCTGTGCTATGGGTGAAAGCTCTGACATTTGCTTGGCATCAGCTCACAGATGTCGTTTTCATCACCTTTGGGAAAATGAAGCCAAACTCAGTTAACAAACAGTCCCGCTGTTGGAAAAACCATCCGGTTTCTCCTCCACCAGCTCCTCCTCTCCAATGGTCAGAACCCTTCCACGAGCTTTCAGACTGAATTGTTTCCTGGCCACTCTGCAGCCCATTGTCACTCTGCCAAAGTTAATCTTCAGCTTAAACAGTACGAACAACAAGGAGAAAAATAACATTCCCCCTGCATTACCAAAGGGACATGGAGAAAACCCAGGTTTGCAGACACGGCGCAGTCTTAACACAAGAGCTGCCTTCCTCAGCCTGCTAGCTAATTAAAAAGCCAAAAAATCCCATTTAATCTCAGTGGCACCACAGTCATAAATCCATCTCTGCTCAGACGAAAGGTGCTGTAAGAGAGCTTTCAGCCCCCAGACAACACATGGCCTATGGGCATTAGGGAATTCTGCCTGAAGGGAGCAAGGGGTTAATACTACGGTCTCTGCAGCCCAGCACAGAGCCCCTAGGACCAGATCTGGTGTTTGGGATCAGAGCTTTATCACCATCCCGTTTCACGCACTGCCCAAGTATGACTAATGGGAGTCAGTGGGAGAAAGGGACCTCTACCAGATCTCTGACAAAGTCGGACTGCAGCTGGTTATAATAAGGATAAGGGACGGAGGTAATGGAGCATATGTGCATGAATGTCAGCTCTGGGGATTTGGGACGTGTCACATGGAAGCTGTGCTGCCGACACATCCTGCAGCAGCTCCCTGGAGCTCACTGACAGCCATACAACCCATCATCCCCATCCAAACAGAACGGTTTGCTTCCATGGCAGCTCTCTGCCAGGTAAATACTACCAATGATCCACTTGGTTACATCTACGTGGAAGGACCCAGCAAGACGTAGGCTCAGGTGTGCAAGGTAACCACCAGCCTCCCCAAAACTGGCATCAAAACAGCTCCAAAGAGATTTGGGGAAGCAGCACAGTGCTGCTCTGAAGCCACACCTGACCTGCAGCACGGGGGAAGGAGCTGCACTCGTAAGAGTCATAAAGGCTGGAAAAGACCATCATCAAGTCCAACCATCACCCATCTGTGCAGCTGCAGAGGCAGCAGATGCTGCACAGAAGGCACAAGAAACACGGATGTAATCCCCAGGTTCCAGTCTAGAGGTAATTCAGGCATGCAAACGGCTTCTCAATTTTACCACCTCTCATCACTACACTGCAAGATCACGTCCTGCATTCCTCCTCCATGCTAGGGTTTGGGGGGGGGGGGGGGGGAGGCTTTGTTTTTGTTTGGTTGTGTTTTAGTTAAAACACAATAGCTAGAGCCCAAACGAGCAAGAATGAGCCCAGGTCCCTTCAAGGAGAAGAGTTAAGACTGATTCTTTGCCTGCTGTTAAATCAACCAAGTGTTGCAGCTACTTTTGCTTACTGGGTACGGGTAGGGATTGCCCCCGCACAGCTCAGAGCTCCTTCCAGCCCTCAGGCAGAGCTCAGACTGCAACAAAAAGCTTTTTCTTTACAGTCCCCATGCAGAGAGCAGCGCAGAGCAGCAGATGAAAGCTCCATCCGCTCCGTTCCCACAGCCCTTGAGCTTCCTGAGATGACCCCCGGGCAGAAGCATGGATGTGAGGTCTCCTGACCCAGCAGAGCACACAGCTGTGGGGGTTTGCCATGTGAAAAGCAGAGTGCTATCCGACCTCAGTGAGTGCTACTCCCCAGGGAACCCCCCCAGCTCACTGTTGTGCCTGCAGGATGCATTCAAGGCAAACTGTTGCAACACACTGCAGTCACCCCTTTGCTCTCCAGACCACTGCAGCCTTCATCTCGCCTTGCTTCCAAGCCCAGATGTTTTCTTCCTGCTGTACGAATGATGTCAGCTGCTGAGCACTGAGGAGGAAGCTGCCAACTCACTTCGAGCTCAAAGCTTGCTCCAAAAAAAGAAACAAAAGGAAGAAGAAAAGGCAAAAAAAAAAGGAAAGACCATTTCAGTATCACTTCATTAATGCCGAAACCTCGAAGAGGAATTACAGAGCTTTGGTCCTCAGAGCAGCTCCCTGCATGGCACTGAACTTCAGCTCCAATCCTCTTTGCTTCTCAGTGGCAAAGCTGGGGGTTTGGATTGCAGTGGTTTCTCAGCTCGGAGCAGAAAACATTCTGTAGATCTATCTTTTACCCTTCTGAGATACAGAATCCAAACTGCAAGAGGCTGTAAAGCAAGCTGGTCTGCATCGGGAACGTAACTGCTCCGTGGGAGGAAAAACAAGAAGATGATGTATTTTACAAACCATCTCATTTTTCTCTTGATAAGAAACCGATGGGATTCCAGCATTACAGGACAGTTTATTTGTCTTCTTCTCAGACAAAGCAAAAGTTCACTGCCCCTTGGAATGCAGTGGGATTTGAGCACCTGTGCACCCACATGCCATCATCAAACAGCCTTTAATTACCCCTTTGATGTGCTGGGTTTTGCTCCCCCCCCAATAACACTGTTTATGAGGTGCATCTGTACTTCGTTCCAACTATTTGGGCTCCCACCCACTCACCACCCATGGCTGTTCTCTGCCCCCCTCCTGATCCTTTGCTCTCCTCTTTGGGCAGATTAATCAGCTCAAGATTAAAAGCAGACAATAAGCTGAAGTGAGACAACAGCACTAACCACCGTGAGCTTATCTGTGTGGCTTCCACATCCCAGGGCTGGCGTTCAGCCACGTGAAACGTTGTCTATCCTACCATCCCATAAGGCTGAATGCTGCAGGGAAGAGAGAAGACTCAGCGTTAAGTCAAAGGGGAAGGAGAAAACTTAGAGGCACTGATTTTAAAGGGAACTTCGAGTCGTAGAATGGTTTGAGTTGGAAGGGACCCTTAAAGACCATCTGCTCCAACTCCCTGTAGTGCACAGAGACACCCACAGGTGCTCAGAGCTCCATCCAGGCTGACCTCAGGTGTCTCCAGAGATGGGACATCCACCATCTCTTGGGGCATATTGGTTTCTTCTTCCCATTGGAGCTTTCCCAAAGCACGGGGATGTCTGCAGCTCTGCTCCAGCAGCACCCAGTTGGAGAACAGAAGTAATGGGCAGATGGGATCATGGGCCACTTCACCAACAGTGTACAGGATGCTTTGGGACTGACAAATGTCACCTCAAAGAGCTCTCTGGCACCTGAAGATCTCAAACAAATGCAGGTTAAGAGCTCAGCTCAAGAGAAATCATCGCTCTTCTAGACCTCAGTGGCACAGCTGAATCCAGCCCTGCATTGGAAACAGAACATTATTTGTTGGATGGATGCCCTGATGGGTGGGGATTAATGGGTTTTATGGCTTCCTGGTATTGTGGCATGTTCAGGTTTTTTTTTCTTTTCTTTACATCCTGCTTCATTTGAGCAGGGCTTGGCTCACTAACTGCTCTTCCTGGAGTTTCTATTAATAGTTCTTTGCTTCCAGCTTTGCCCTCCAAAGCCTTTTTTTCTACCAGTTTAATTATGTGACATCTAAAGCAAGCACAAAACTCTTCCTCCGTCCTCAGCTAATGAATGCCACTACCAGGAAAAACTATTAGACATGGACAACATAAAACTGAATTAAGCCAAAAGAGTTGGGTATGTCATACAACCACGTGTGCAGGCTTCCATTCACTGTTATAAACTGCAGTTGTATGCATTATTTCAGGCTCTGACCAGCACTGAATGCACCTATTGTTTAAGAGGAGTTTATAAGGTGTAAATCCTCGATATTTAACTGTTAGCAGTCAGATTTTAAATAGCAGCTTGATTACTATAAACACATCTGCCTTTTTAATACTACTAAGTCTTCGCAGCCACCGCGTGTGATGTAATCTGGTGTATTTATTGAGTTGTATGTGCTGTTGGAAGGCATTTCATGGAAGGGCTGTAATTAAATTCAGCCCCGGTAATTGCAGAGCTCCCTGCAACGAGGACTGGAGCTGCTGCTGGTCTGTGGCTGCAGCAGTGCTCTGCTGGCACTGGGGTGGACTGGGAGGGATGCTGTGAAAGTGAATGGGATCCAATCAATACATATGAAGGAGAAGTTAGGCCCTTGACCGACCCAAGAGAAGATTATGCCATAATCAGAGACCTTACTTCATCCCAAGGCTTCCAACTCCCAGCTGTAAGATGCCACAATCCCTTCTATTGTTAAATACCATTATAACCAAGGTCAAGGCAGTGTGCCTTGTCCAGCGACAGCACTGTTTGAAAGCCAAGTCTCAGCTACACGACAGAGACCTCAGCTCTTCTTCTGAGCTCCAAAACCCCAAATCAAGCAACCAGGAAGAGCCTCACATCTCCCATGTCTCCATTTCAGACAGTTCTTCTCTTAAAAGCACTCCAGGACGTATTTATTCAATGTAGGACAAGGAAGAATTGCTACCAGGTCACCTTTGATGTCACTGCTTCACCTACCTGACGTACCCAAGCTGATGCACTGGCCATAGAAAGACAATGAGGATATAAACAAAGACATTTCTCAACACCTCACAATGAGATTTAGTTTGCATAGCTAGGGGGTCCTATCCCCAGATTATGCTTTAGGAAGAACAGAAGGGATCATTCTGAGGAGTAAACAGCTCTTTGCTCCCAATGGCACATCCCATGCTAACGCAAGCACACCGAGGTCATTCGCTTGGAAGCATCTGCTGGACCAACAGAGGGAAAGGCAGAGTCAGTGACACCATGGGTTGTTTTCAGTCAGCTCCATGCAGAGAAAGTCAGAAACTGGACAGGACTCAGGATTGGATATTGGATATATTCAGGCTGGTGACATTTTCAGACTGCAATGTTCTGTTACTCCCCCGCTGATGTCACGTAGATATTTCCCTTTTTAACTGTCTGATCAGATCCAAAATATGATTAATAATGTCTTCTGGAAACAAATTTAAGGAACAGCAGCCTGTATGTCCTATAAAACAATCATTACTAACCCCAATTCCACAGTACTGCATCTTTAGATGAAAGAAAGGTCCCAGTTCCTCACGGAGCAGGTCCATTGCACACCCAGGTCACGGTAAAGGAGGAGGTGAGCCAAGTTTAGAAGAGAGATTCGAGTGATTCCAAAACTTCCACCTTCCTTCAAGTGAGGCACACTCACACTTGAAGCCCAACACTTCAAAGGCAAACTGGCTGGAATCCTTTGGGGAATGGGACTGAGCGAAGCGCTGCTGCAGCCTTGGAGCTCAGGTCAAGGCAAAATGCAACCACAGCAATAAATGCAACCACAACAGCAGCCAGGGGGCAAAAGCGTGATCAGATAGAAGCATTGTCCCTTCTCAGGTCAGCAGAGCTGTGCCCTGCCCAGCAGGCTTTTTCCACTGGTTGGGAAGCTGGAACAGCACTGAGTCTGCACTGCTTTCCCCAGGAACATGCTCTGGTTCTCTGCCTTCTTTCATTGCCCATCGCTGCCTCATGGGAGCACAGAGATGAAGAGGAACACAGTTGTAAATGGGAATTTTTGGCAGCGAGGCTCTTCCAACCCACACCAATGACAGAAGCTCACACAGACAAGGCTCCGTCTTTTGTTTCCACCACGGACCAAACCTTTACAGCCATCTCTCACATTCATGACTTCAGTTTCATTTCTGGTAGCAAACAGATCAAGAGCTGCAGGGCAGCTTTGTGGGACATTTCCTCCTTCTATAGGGTGTTTGCATAGCAAATTAACAGGTGCAAATGCTGATCTTGGAGCCACAGCCAAATTCTACATGACAGAAGAGTATCTATGGCTTTTCCAGCTACAATGACTCCACCAAACCATTCTGCTTCATGGTGGGCAAAGAGGTCCATCAGTCTGAGCAGTCATCTGAACCCCATCAGGGCTGAACTCATCCCTTTGGACACTGTTACAAATCCTGAAAAAGCCCATGTGAAATAAATAAAACTCTTGGAAAGAGATGGATCAGTTCCCGTACCCCAAGCTGGGAAGAATCCTTCATGGACACATGTTTATGGCTGAGATGTTGTAACTGTTGGGTTACGGTACCCTCTTGGCGTGCAACTATTTGGGAACTTCCCCCCCCCTTCTTTCCCTTTGTGCTGTGTAATAGCATGGGATGGTTCTCACGGAGCTCCCCCACCAGCTCATGTTGCCCATAGGCTGCACCAGGGAATGGCATTCATATGTAAACCACCACAAAGATCCCCAGATCCCAAAAAACACACGTGCTGCACACATGGAACTGCTTCCAGAAACAGCCTGCTGAAAATACGCCCTAGGAGTGGTCAGGAAGGGGAACTTCCAATAGCACAGCCCCCCTTTTGGATGGGCTTTGAAAAATTCACCGTGAGGTTCCCCACTTGCATCAAACCCAATGGTTCCTCCCACTGCTTAAGAACAGGGAATTCAGAAGCATGGAGAAATTGAACTACGTGCCCATTGGCAGCGCCAACAGCATCATACCAAAGGAAGAAAAGAGTCTTCCCAGCAGCCATAACTCCTCAGCGCCCGCTGCTGCATTCCTTTCCACTGCACACGGCTGCCACGGGAGCAAAGATGCACACACAGCCCCAACAGCCAGCAAGCAAAGCATGATTAGATTATACTAGACAGGGGGAGCTAATTGGTATTCCTTTAACACTTCTTCCCAGCAGAAAGATTAATAAGGTCCCGTTTCTAAGATCCACAAACTGAAGGCACGGTGGCTGAGAGATGGAAAAAGGGCTCTGCTGACTCAGGGCACCAAATTCCACCATGCCGACAGCGCCCACATAAGAAATAATGTGTTTTGTTCTGCCTTCATTTCTTTCAGGCATCATTTAGCTTCCTTCCCCTGACAAGCAAAGTTAATTCCCGGTGTGGAAAGCTAAAGTTCCTGTCTGACAAGGATGAGTTCTGCTGAGTCAAGCTCACAAGAAGGCAAAAGAAGCCAAAGAACGCCGGCAGGAAGGCAGGAACCCATGCAGAGCCAATTGTGCCAAGGGAAAGGCTGGAGGCACCGTTTCCTGCTGCTTTTATGACCTTGTCTCAACTTGAAGGTGATTAAGACAGGTTATCTGGCAAGATTTGATAGGTGCCCTGAAAACCCATCACAGACAGCATTAACAGAGGTGGGTTTTTGTTGTTTAGGGATTTTTTGATGGTTCCTTTTGTTGTTGTTGCTTTTAAGGCTGCTTTTCAGTCTCCAGTAGGCAAGCTTTAGACAGCGATCATCTGCTCAGGCAGCTGAGGACCCAGCTCAAACTTGGCAGCACACAACATGCACCGTCAAGTGATACCCATTAGCTCCATCCTTCTGCGTGTCATCTGTAAGGCATGGGACTTGGGGCTGAGAGCACCGGGCACATGAAAGGAAGGGAAGCATTTAAAAGCAGCTCTTCAAAATAAAGAACGTGGACTCCACGCAGCAGGAAAAGCAGCACGGCCATCCCGACCATTACATGGACTAAGAGGGATTAAGTGCTATTGCATAAACATATAACGCTGGTTACTTCTCTTGAGTGAGTGCCAAATCCCTCTTTTCAGATGCATGGAAAAATCTAGGTCAGTTCCATCTGCAGGAAGACGGCTGCACTGTCAGCGCTGTGGACGTTTCAGCATTCATTTGTGCAGAGCTACGTTGGAGTATCCAGGCTGCAGCACGCGTGGGATGGCCTGCAGCCACTCCTTCCTCCCCATGGAACAAAACAAACAGTGCTAGGGGCCTCTGTCAGAAATCAGGGCTGCCAAGGATGCAGAAGACCAGAGAGAAGGGAGACACGGTGTGCACAGCAGCTCTGGGAAAGACAGGAGATGGGAAAATAGGGGAGATCTACTTACAGGCGAGCTGTGCTGAACAGCAGTGGTTCACAGGACTCCATCCCCAAGATGCTGATGCTCTAAGAAAGGAAGATGGCTCAGCCACCAGGCAGGGCCACCAAATATGGCAACCAGGCAGGTCCATGGACCACCACCTCCTGCACAGCCTCAGGCAAAGCAGCACTGCTCTTAATTGTTCCTCGCAGGAGCAGCAAAGATGCTACAAACAATCACTGCAGCCCAAAGGGAATCCAATACACAGAACAACACACAACGTATGTCAAGGACTGAGCAGCTGCATCCTTCTGTGCTAACTGCCAAGAGATGTCCAGGACTTGGCAGATGGGCTCCAGCAAGACCCCTTAGCAAACCCCAACAGAACAACAGGCACAATCCCACCCAGCAGAAAGCAAAGAGGGGACAGCAGGAAGCACGGGCAGTAGGGCAGGCTGTCAGCCCATGGGTACCACGATGCCTAATGGACTTAGAGGGGCTTAAAGCTGGAGCAGAGCAGCACACCGCAGGGGAGTGCCCATCCCTGTGTGCAGACAGACTTTCTCATGAATGATTTTAAGCCTGCTCTGAATGAAAGCACCAAACACATCAGCAGGGAGCTGGAGGGCAGCAAAGCGAGGTTAAGCATGAATTGGTGCAGAGCCCAAAGAGCAGGGGGGTATAAAAAGCACTGAGAACTGGAGAGAGGAGAGAAAGGGCCGGAGGGACTTTGCACTCCTGTGTGGTCACATCATTATCTTAATACCAGCATCCAAGGGAAGCCTCTCCCCATACAAACATCCAACATTCAAACAAGTGGATGTTTCCATTGCATTTCTAGAGAATTAAACAATCCTCTGCTGCAGAACTGCCAGCAGCTGCTGGAGGTGAAGCAGGCACGCACTGCTGCCTGGCATGGCTGTCCCTCACTGCACAGCTCCTCTTTATCTTTGCCCCCAGGTGCAAAAAGGAATAAAATTCAGGCTGCTCTCCACAGAACACCACAGCAGTGCATATACAGCCATAGGGTCCCCATTCATTGCAGGGGGGTGACCTGGAAGGGTCTCTTCCAACCCAAACCGTTCTATGATCAGGTGAGATGCTGCAGCTCTGCAGCTGCTGCCTTTGAACTCAATTGCTTGATTTATGCTCTGTGCATGACTGCTGGGCCACCTCCCTCTCTCTGTTTCCATCCTTTTCCTTTGACTACCATCCAGACTCTTCCTCTCTACCAGGACAGGACTAACCCTCATAACAACCCAGCAACCAGCAGGGCTGTAGGTGATCTCCATGTCCTGATGGATCTAACATCACACTGTGCCAGCCTGCCATTGCCCCAGAATGCTGCCTGGCCCTTCCTTAAGCCCTTCTCCAACCTCCCTCTATTACACTTGTATCTCTGAAGCCCAAAAACTGAGAGGTGAGGCACCATACTAAGTTGGGATCACCCTTCTAAGCAGCTGAACTTTGAGATGGTGATCTCTCGGGATCACCTAGGAGCTGTGAAGTCACCTTGCTTGTGCTACTGAGTGGAGCCCAGCAGCCAGCACTCTCCTGAAGAGCCCTGCCATCCTGCTCCAACCTCTCCATTTAACAGCAGGGTAAAGCATTAAGAAGCAGAGTGCATTCCATTCAAAGTTCCCCTTCGTGTTCTGAACCTCCCCAGATACAAAGCTCGTATCCCAAGTGTATATTCTCCATGTTATTAGGATAACTGCTAGTCAAGTTCAAAAGGCAGCTGGCTCCCAAGTCACCAAGCCAAACAGAGCTATAATTTCTCCTCACTGTAATTTCTCCCTATGATTATAACAGCGGTTGACTGAGTCAACACAGGCAATGTCAGCAAGCAGTTGGACTCAAGGACAGCAGATACCCAGGAAGAAACAGTGTTGGGGTTGGTGGCGGGGGGGGGCTGAAATGTGCATGGGAGCTGCCGTGGATGGACGCTGCTCTAACCAGGACATTAAACAGGCCAGAGGATCAGGGAGCCAATAAATACACACAGCTTAGCTTTGTCCTTTCTGCAGGGTGAGAAGCAGAGAGGGGAAATCCTGCCTCTGCTGAAGTCAGAGGGAGTCGGACCGTGGATGTGGAAGGGGATTTCACCCATCACAACTAATAAGCAACCAAACAATCACAGGGCTTTAAGAGACCACCCCTGCTCTTAATTTCTCCAACAGCTCCAGGGAAGGCCTGAGGGCATCAGCCTCTCTCAGGCTGAGACAAAGGGCTCTCACAAATGCCATCTTTACCTCAACACAAACTCCATAGGCTCCACAGGTGAGAAAAGCACTTGTAAAGGACAACTTCAGGCCCAGCCCTTAACCCAAACTCCAGAGGATCATTCTCTTTCCACACGACATGGAATCATTAAGGCTGGAAAGACCCCTGAGACCACCAAGCCCACCCCACTGTGCCCACAGACCTCCACTGCCCCATCTCCATAAAGCACCTGCATGGACGATGACCCCAGGCACCCCCTGGGCAGTTGTGCCACTGCATCACTGCTCTTTCAGGGAACAAACTGTCCTTAATACCCAACCTGGCACAACTTAATGCCACTCCCCCCTGTCCTATTGAATACAGAAACAGGGGGAGCTCAGGGAAGCTGGACAAGTTACAGCCCCATACACCCTTCTCTTCCAAAGTCTGCTGCGGATCATCCTGGAATCCTCCTCCCCTCAACCACTTCATTCCAACGTTAGAAATGGGCGAGAACCCAAGTCTTCCCAAAGCCATATTCTCCTGAGACGTGCAGTGCTGTTCGCCCTCTGCTGACACAACCCGCAGCAATGCTGTTTTAAGGCAGGGATGGAGAAAGGAGTGCAGCAAATTACGCTTTCAGATGAATAATTGCATCACGGTGCCTCACTTCAGCCCCGCACAGCAAACCCAGTTTTACTTCTTTGCACGCCAGCCAGGCCAGCTGGAGCCTCACAATGTGCCTTTGGCACTGGGGGTGGGCAGAGACAGAAGGATCACAGCAGGAATTCCTGCTCAGAAAAGGAAATCAGCCCCAATTTGTGAGAGGAGAGGGCTCAGGAAGAGAAGGGCTGGGCAGAAAACGGGGCTGTTCTGTTTGATACCCATCAATAACCCGAAGTTCCCATCGTGGATGTTGCAGCAGTGAGATTACTGCGAAGGGGAAGGGAAGTAAATGGGAACAGGGCTTGGAAACAATAGATTACAGCGTGGAATTCCTGCGTGCTTCCCTCGGATGTGGTCCATGTGAGAATTAAAGGGACAACATTCATGTGATCCGAGCTGAGGGAGACAGCAGAACCAACCTGGACAAAGCAGGTGAGAAGAACATACAGATGAGATTGGGAAGAGTGGGGGAAGCTTAAAGAGGGGACTTTCCTCCAGTTTCCCCAACCCAGAGTCACGTTACGAACACCATTACACAGACATTTGGGTACTGCAGTCATAAAGCCAACCAACGCGTGTGCAAACACGGAGAGGCTAAAGCACTTCTGAAGTACAACTGGGACCCAGCTGACCTTTTTGAAGTAAAGGGCTGCTTCAGAAAACCTGACTTCCTGCTTACAATGGTCCCCTCCATTGGGGGAGATAACGCTCTCGGAGCCCAGACACAGATGACAGAGGAACTTATTTTGATCTAATTCAACTTAACAAGGAAGAACAAAGCGATGACTCAAGTGGGCAACGTGAACCAGGTGTGCTAACAACACACGGACAACCAATTAAGCAAAGTCAATGAACTGAAGCTGGAAAGCAAATCCCTTTTAAGCGGTATTAACTTAGACTGACAGCAAAGACTTAGAGGGGAAAAAAAATAATGGATATTAGTGCATAAAATTGTGAATATCCACAGCTGCATTCCCAGTTTACATTCCCTGAACGTGTGAGGTTATCTCCACACTCAAACTTCACGCCCTGAACTGGAAACATAATGAAAAATAACTTCCCAGGTTATTTCCTGACCGTGTTCACACCTCATTCAGTGTGGGCCAGGCCCAGAACAAGCTCTGTTACCAAAATAGAGCCTGGCTGCATTGGCACCGGTGGCTCCCACTCCCAGTGTCAGTCCATCGAAGTCTCCCCAATCGGGACAGGGATCAGAGAGCTCTTCTCTATGAGCTGAGGATGTTCTCAATCAAAAGGAGCAGGGTTTGAACCAAGGAGAGAGCAAGGGCAGCTCCTGGCTGTGCCTCACATCCCTTTATATACACCTGGATGGGACAAAAGCCACCAGTACTTGTTCCGATTTGTATTCTTTCATTTCTCTGCAACTCAGCTCCCCTCCTGCAGAACGGCAGCACCTCAGAGTACATGAAAAATGCCCAGCGTTCAGACACTGGGCTGCTTTACAACTTTGTCCCCCCATTGCCACGTGCAACAACACACCGCAGGACGCCCCGTCGTGGTTTCCATGTGACCAATATGCACTGCAGTGTTTTATATTCTCTTCTTCCAAACCTCCAGCCCAAACAAAAGGCAACACCGAACTTCTGCAGCCAAAGTCAGTGGGATCAGATAGTCTGGAAGTCACCTAGGAGACACTGGAAAGCCAGAGGGGAACACGATGGGTGTCTGACCCTGCAGGATGCCCAGCCCCATTTGCGTGCCTTCATTTTAAGATGTTTTCACTTCCTGATTTCTGCCTTCCTCCAAAAGAGGAACAAAAGGAACATCTCCTCATTGATGATCCGAAAATCCCTGTACCAAAACTGTGTGCGTTGGATTGGGACTGTGCAAATC
This sequence comes from Alectoris magna, assembly GCA_030625065.1. Classification (NCBI taxonomy): domain Eukaryota; kingdom Metazoa; phylum Chordata; class Aves; order Galliformes; family Phasianidae; genus Alectoris; species Alectoris magna. The sequence continues at coordinate 1,990,826 of CM060587.1, forward strand.
CTACAGTAAGGGGCCCAGTTTTTAAAGACACATCGGCACGCAGCTGCTCAGCAGGAACTGCAGTAAGGACACCTACCCTTCCCCTGACAACCCTGCACGAGGTAGCTGTCCTTTCTCTCTCTGTAAAGGCAGCAACTGCTGCTCCCTAAAAGCTGAGCTCTACAAGATGAGCAAGCACAAACCTCAGACATCACTGAGAAAGGGAAAAGGTATCCAGGGTGCTGCTCATACTGGAGCCAGAGCTCAAAGTCACACTGGTTTCAATAGGAGCAGATCTCCAGGGAAAGTAGCAAAGTCACAAAGTACCCAAGTCAAACTCTGCCAGCAGGGACAGTGAGAGGAAGTGGCTGACAACTGCAGACATGGAGACTACAGTGTTGCAACCCTGCTCCCTGCCCCGATGCAAGCTTTGCTCGGCAACCTGACCAGCCATAGGAACCCCCCTGCTGCTGGTACACCCCTCACAGCTCACAGCCTCTCTCTGCAGGCTTTCTAGTTACCACTGGAGAAAGGTAAAGCTCTCCTGGAATAGAGAAGCAGCCAGCTTACTGATCATGGTGGTGCCCCCGGCCAGTGCAGCCTTGGTCCCTTGGAAGAAGTCATCAGCAGAAGTCATCCCCTGCTCCGGCATCTGGAAGCGGGTGTGAACATCAATCCCTCCAGGAATCACCATCCTGCCGTGAGCCTCGATGGTTTTCACTCCTCCAGGCACGATGAGATTCTCTCCTATTTGCCTGGTACACAGGTTGCAAACAGGTCAGACAGACAGCAGACAAGGCACACGCTCTGCAAACACACACCCTGTGCTGTTTAACCCGGCCACTGTTTTCCTTTTCCATATAAAGCAATGCACAGGGCAGGCAGACCTAGCTGATACAGTTCTATTCTTCCCCTTGAAGCAGCTGCATAATTGAGAGCAAAGCACGCAATTACTTCGGGACCTGGGGGGGAAGATTAGGTTTAAGAGGAAGGAAAAGCAGGAGCCACGCTGGCAGCCAGCTGGAGAAGGGACCAAGCACAACAAGCAAGCAGCTCTGCTGGGGCAGGACTGGGTCACCAAGTGGCAACGCAACACCCAATGCTGGCTATCCAGTGGCAAGGCGGATGTTAACACAGGTTTGGAAGCACAAATAGCACTTCTGCCTCTGTGCTTTCCTTCCATGCATAAGTAGTACGTAGCTCCTGCACAAACAGGAAGGATACACCGTGCTGGTGGGAGCTCCTCTCACCCCTTGGTTGTGAAAAACGCAATGGTGGGTGACATAGGGCAATTAACGAGCTGCTTGTGGCTGGCTCCTCTAACTTCTAACCTTGATGAACAAAGCACATGTGCTGCCTGCGAGAGCCAGAACAGGAAAACTCCTTGTTTGTAACCTCTGGCTCGGCCATTTTTTTTTCCTAAGTGTAATTTGCCAGAGAAATCTCTGATCTATTTAACGTGCCAGAAATGCATGTTTTGGGACTGCAAACACAGAAGTGTGCTGGGAAGAGGTACAGCCACACAACGACAGCACCCTGATTAACTCAAAGGGATTTCGGATTGATCCCCGCATCACTGAATTGCAGAAAACAGCACTGCAAGAGACCTCGAGAGGTCACCTCAGCCCAATTTCCTGCCCTATAACACAATTAAAGGCATCCGGGTACCGAACCCTGCATTCAAAAATACCTTTGGCCGTAACTCAGCCCACTGTACAACGCAGATAACTTCAAACACATGGGCCATCTCAGCATGGGGCTGTCCACACGGCTAAAATTAAGCACGTTTAAAGCACCTCCTTCAGCCCAAGCTTGAATGCCGGAGCAGTTTGGTTGTGTTTTTAAGGGTCTTGCATTGATCAGTGTGTATCTGTGTGAAATACGCGCTGCTTTTGGCAACCCAACACCCTGAGGATCCAAGCAGTGCCTTTCCCCACACTCCAATCACAGCTGTGCCATCACGTTCACTTACTTGATGAGCCCATCTTCCATGTAGATGTCTGCATAGAAAGACTGGTCGTCATTGACAATCTTCCCACCTTTGATCAGAAGGCGATCGCTCTGCAACAAAGAAGCACACAGCAATTCCTAATTACACTGCCAGTCTGCGGTGTCACTCCGGAGATGAAAGAGAAAGGCTGGAAAGAAGCTCTGCATTATTCAGGAGTCAGAACACAACTCCATCCATCGCTTGGCTTTCAACTGCAGAGGATAAAAATGCTTTGTTTCATTGCAAGCCCTTTCATCGCGCTAACGATCCCAAGGAATCAGAAGGGAAAAGGGCGTTGGGTTGAGGCTTGGCAGCTTCACTCAGCCCTGCAGTACCACCATCACCTGCAGCAAATGCAGTGCACAGTGCTCTCCAGGGATGCGTAATGGCCACGGCGCTGCTGTTTTTAAGGCCTCGGTCGCATGCAAAGTTTCCCCATGTGCACCCACCCACTGAAATCACCACCCGGCCAACTGTGAGTCAACGGCTGTCAGGGAAATGGCCCACGAGTCTGTTGCCAGGGGTTACACCACACAAACAAACCCCGTTTGTCCAACTCGGGGACGTTTGGGCGCAGCGGATGCTTTTACTGCCTGTCCAGATCACTACCGCATGATCGGATGGAAAACAAGCCCAGATGAGCAAAGCAAGCTGCAAAGGAAGGGCTTTAAGAACGGCCTCATTAAAACACCAGCAGACTGGGAGGCAGCTCGGCAGGAACAGAAAGGTAGCTGTGACAAGGCAGCTGCTGGGTGCTGTGTTTGATACACCACCCAGGTCACCTCCTGCCATCCCAGCCGGGGCAGCTCCAAAGCAAACCCACCCTTTTTTATTTGCAGGAGCTGCGAGCAAAAGCAGAGCAGGCGCTGCAGAGCTGTGCTTGGGGACGCAAGCTGAAAGAGACTGATGGTCTGCTGGCTCCTCCAGCCCTGCTATGAGCTACCCTTCAATCAGAGCGCACACAGAGATGCAGCATTGCATGCAATCCGCACTTGGCCCCAGTGCAGCACTCCGTCCCTGTTTCCCCCCCCCCCCCCTCCCCCAATATGACAAAGCTACAGCACAGCGTGGCGATGCCAAAAGCGACAAGAAAGGGAAGAAAGCAGAACAGGAACCCAGAGCTGCCTCGAACTTCAGCAAATGGATGCATGACAGCGCAGCTTGGAGCCCTTATTTTGAATGAGGTCTGACAGAAGAAAGGAATCTAGCATTCTCCCAAAGAAAGGAGATAATAATCATAAGCTGGAGAGCCACATCTTCAGCAGCCTGAGCACCAAAACTGCACCAGCTCCTAACTGACACCCTTAGATCCATCCTTTATGCAGCAACTCTATAAGATGTTCAATGCTTCTCCTTCCCCCCCCTCCCTTTTTCTCCTCCCGCTGCAATGGAGATCTTCCCCCCCAAGCAACGCCTTCTTATAAAAACCAACAGACCAAAACGGAAGGAAAACCTGAGATTTAAACACAGGAGCTGCTACAAACACCAATAAGACCAAATGGATTCACTCCGGGCTTGAAGAGCCGCCCACCTCCCAATGCCAGGCAACAGAGCACTGCCCTACGTGCTCTCCCCTCCCAGAAGCATTGCAGCGCCGGTGCCCACCTCCAATGCAGGCTCCCCGTGCTGCTACAAAGGCTGCAGCTCTGGGGATGGGTTGAGGTTTGGCCATTCACGTCACGGGCAGCAGAAAGCCCAACGTACCCCAAGAGCGAGGGCCCAAAGCGCATCGCGGACCGCCCCGCTTGAAGGATGCTCTGCTGCTAACTGGGGCTTGGGAGGGCTCTGAAAGGAACACGGAGCTTTCTGCTCATTCCGGCCGCCCCTGAGACAAAAGCAGACCGCAGCACCTGCGTGCACGGATGCGGTCTGCAGCAAAACGATGGGAACGGGGCTGAGCCGCTGCCCTGCACGGCGCATCCAGCAAGGAAATCTGAGCGTTCCGTCATCAGAAAAAATGCGTCAGGCGGATCCCGGCCCACGGGAACCATCGCCTCACCGTTACGTCCCCCTGCGGGCATCCTCCCGTGTGCACCCCGTGGGGAAGAAAGCCTTTATTCGTCCCTAAAAACACCTCGACGTGCGTTGCGGGCAGCGCTGCTGTCACAGCTCGGAAGGCGACGGCACTGGGTGTGTCCGCGAGGGGGGGGGGGGGGGGGGTGGAAGCGGACAGAACGCCCGACGCCCGCAGCGGTCCGATGAGGGGAGCACCCACCTTACGTAAGGAAAAGTTGGGGCCGCGATACCTGCCCTACATCGGTTCCAGCAACGGGAGGGGAAACGAGGGAGGGGCTTTACATAACGGCGCCGGCCCCGCTCCCCCAGGATCGCGTTGCGAGAAGCTTCTGGGGGAAGGGAAAGAGGGATCCGCCGGGCTGGGGGCTGCGTGTCCCCGTCCATCCCCCGGCGCAGGAAGGGCCTCGCACGGCGCTGATCTCATTACCCGGCCCCGAGCCCCGGCTGCCGGCACACAAAGGGCTTAATCCCCGCGCACCCCTCCCCCCTTCCCCTCGCTGTCCCCGCGCCCCCCACTCACCGTGATCCGCGGGATGTTCTTCTTCCCCTGGTAAGACATGATGCGACTTCACCCCCGCTCTGTTTATCCGCCTATTATTATTATTTTCTCAACTCAAGATAAAGCAGCGGGGCGGATGCTGTCCCCCCCCCCCCTATTGTCTCGCGTGCAGCAAACGCTTCCCAAAGGAAAAAAAAACAAACAAAAAACAAACAAAAAAAAAAAAACACCAACAAAAACCAAACCAAAAAAAAAAAACCAAAACACACAGAGAGGAAAAAAACAACACCGAAAAAACAAAACCAACCCCCACCAAACCGCTAACAACAATCGGCCCGAGCTCAAATCACGGCGATGCTACGGAAAGGGGAGGGGGGGGGGCGCGGGGTGCGCCGGGAGAGGCGAGCGCAGCTCTCCGCAGCGCAGTCAGCAGCAACCCCAGCCCCGCGCTGCCTTTCTTCGCTCTGCGCGCAGCTCCGCGCCGCCCCGCCCCGCCCGCGCAAGGAGGGGCCGAGAGCCGACACAGCGCTAGCGGCGGAGCGCGCGGCGCATGCGCAGAGAGCAACTCTTTTTCGCTCGCTCCCGCCGGCGCGGCGAATTGGCGCAAAGGATGCGGAGGGAGGTGGGGGGGGGGGGTGGCGGGAGACGCCCGCGCGGCGCTGCGCTTCGGTGGGGCTTCGGTGGGGGGGGGGATCGGGGGGCACCGAGCGCGGCTCCGATGCCGGAGGACTCGCCGCCCTCCATCTTCTTTGTCCCACCCCGCCCTTCTTGGCGCTGCCGACGCCGTAGCGGATGAAGGGGAAAAATAAGGTGCAGCCGCTGCCGGTTTTTTTTTTTTTTTCATATCCCGGCTGACAGCTCTGCTTTTTCGCCGGGGTAGAAAACGAAGCCCGTTTCTGCAGCCGCTACCGATCTGGGGCTCTGAGTGCCCATAGGGCCGATTTCTGCCCTAGTGCTGCACTCAGTGCTTCTGCCGCACTGGGAGATTTCGGTGTCCCCGTCCCTTCTCAGGCTGGCACTTAAGGAAAAGCATCAGGCAGAACATCTCCCCTCCTTCCTTGCGCGTGAGACACAAAGAACTGGGTTCATGGCTGCAGTGGGGGGGGGGATAGGTGTTGGGAACACACCCATCGCACATCCATCATGCTTTCTGCAGAGCCCCAACATCACAGAATCACCCAGAATCACAGAATGGCCCGGGTTGGAAGGGACCTCAAGGATTATGAATCCCCAACCCCCCCACACACACCACATGCAGGGCTGCCAACCTCCACATTTAATACCAAACCAGGCTGCCCAGGGCCTCATCCAACCTGGCCCTGAACGCCTCCAGGGATGGGGCATCCAAAACATCATCCTGAGCCCACCTGTGTTTGAGGGTCAGGACAGCCCCATTAATGACCAACCAGCACTTACCTTCCTTCCCTCGGTCACGTGCAAATTCCACATCCCACAAAGCAAACCAAAGCTGCTCCTATCTCAAAACAGAACGCTCCTTACGTACCCAAGCTGCTCACAAGCCTTCACAATCCTGCTGCAGTTAATCATTACAAAGGCAACATCTGTGCAAGCAGATGACTACCAGGACCTTCCATGTGTGTTAGTCCACAGGAGCCTATGAGGGAAAAAGAGCTTTTCCTGGGTATAGGTGGGGCAGCAGGCACTGTTTAAATAGCTAATATGCCAATCAGTTAGTATCCAATTAGTAGCAAATGATCAAGCGTCTCATCATGACAGCAGCAAAATGATTAACTCGTTAGCCTGCTGGGTTTTATTTTGATTAAAACTGACAGTATTCAATGGGTTACATCCTGCATCTTTCTGGTCTGCACTGATATTTGGAAACCTCAGCATATTTCTGCTCGGAATATGGACAAAAGCACTGGCACCACATCCCTACCTGTAGGCAGTGCAGCTTTTCTCTCTTTAGTGCTGGTTTTGCTCCTTACCTTTGTTTCTCAATGGCTTCTTGCCTTTGCTTGCCAGGCAACGGAGTGTCTGTAGCTATCGAGGAAGAAGCCAACACTAAGAGTTTGAGAGAGCATCAGTGCTATGATCCTGTGATCAAAGCCCTTGGGCAGCAGATCTGAGATGAGAATGGTGGCTGGGCTTTGCTCAAGACCCTACCCTGAGAGCAGAAAATTCACTACAGACAAATGAACACAACTATGGGTGCAGGAAACCATTCATCTCCAGCGCTCACCTGCATTCCTGACCAGGTCATTTCTTCTCCAAGCTGTGAAGCAACAGCACTGGTAGCAGAAATAGAAGCACCTCTAAAGGGAAGAGGTCAGCAGCACACTGATACTCCTAAAGCTATTCTCACCTGCCCAAACAGATTTAAAATACCTTTTTGAAAGGCAATCCTTACTGCATATGGGCCTAATTTGGAGCAGGAGGTCTGGAACTTGGAATATTTTCCATAACTTGGATCCAATCGTGACTAGGTTCAAAAAGAAAGAATGAATCTTCAGTTGGCACTGAGCTTTTCCTTCCCATCACCGTGCTGCAAGAACCTAATAGCACAGAATAAAAGAAGAGATTAAAGGGCTGGAAATCGTGGTTGTTTGATATTCAGCATCTACACAGCATCAAGTTTTAAAAGGTCTATGACAGTGTTGTACCTACAAGACCACGAGTGCATCTTTCCCTGAGATAGATGGAACTGGGAGGGATGAACACAGGTGAGCAAAGCCAGAGAATGATGTTCAGATGAGAACAAGTGGGAACTGAGCCTGGTCATAGAGATGCACCACCACGTCTCTTACAGAAGCTGATTCGTTCTCCCTATAGAGCCATTGCTGATGTATAAACCCTTCCCATTAAGTCAAATTTAGGAAGACGACTGCTTATGAGAAGCCAGCTGCAGGAGTCAGCTCCTGGGTTAACAGCAGTGCACTGGGCTCCATAAATCCTTGCAGCTTCGCATCCAATCTCACTGCCATAAAGCACTGCTGTTACCTGCTGAGGTGCTATGATGGATGTTCTAGATAATGCTGGGTCTTCCATAGGTCCAGGAGAGGGCTAAAATTATAAGGTGCTATAGAGAATACTCCAGTCTTTCTCACTCCAGTCTTTCTTGCCAGAAGGGAAGCACGAAGGACAGCTGCCCAGCCCAGTGCCTTGGCAGCAATCACTGCAGTGGCAAAGGAGCCCCAAAGCAACAGAAATACCTTAAATTACACTATGTGAGCACAACTTCACTGAATGGCAGGGCAGGGGAGGAGTGCACCGTGCCCACTGCCAGCCCTACCCTGACTGCATGCAGAACAGTTCTGTGTTAAAGGGATATCTCTGTCTAAATGTGCCTTCTGGAAAGGTCGAGAAGGAAAACTGCACAGCAATAGGAGAGTCTCGAAGCAGCAATGAAACAAATCCTCCTAGGCATGAGTAGGAATCAGTCTCCATCAGCTCTGAATCTTAACTTCGCATGGTCTGTGAGAGACCACCACACACCTAGCAGGGAGCATCATTCCTGCAGTGGAGTTACTGGACAGTAGGGAAAAAAAAATACCAGAAGAGTCTCTTTCTTTGTGGCATTTTAGTGTCATCGCAACAAATCCCACAGAATTTCTGCAATAACCAATTGCTTTTTTTTTTTCTTTTTTTAAACTCCTACTGAATTCTTAAAGGTTTCTCCAGAAGGACACATTGCTGGGAACTCCCTGCTAGGGAATCGCCCACTGCCCAAGTCAGAAAGGCTCTTGTTATTGCATCGGGGGCAGCAGGACCGGGCTAAAGGCTTCAAGCACTCACTGGTCAGGCTCTGGTTTTCTCTTTTGATTCTGCCATGCCATTTGCTGTGTTGGCTCTTAGTCTCGATGACTTCAAAAGCTTCCTATGGATCAGCAGTGCTTCTTCTTGAGCACCGGGAAGGCAAAATGCAAGCTGGTGCATGGCAGGAATATCAGAGAATGACAGAATCAGATGATTCAGTGAGATGGTTCATGCTGTCTTTCCTAAAAGGCTACCAAACAATTGCCCTTTCTTAATCTCTATAAATTCAATTCAATTACAGACATAAGCTATCCTCACCAATGGGTGTCTTTGCTTTCTTTTTATTATCCTGCAGGAGAAAATTAGAATTAAGTATCATGCTATGGAAATGACCAGAGGGGTCAACCATGAAATCATGCAACTTCTCAGAGGACTGATTCTGAATAAACAGCATCTGAGTTTGTGAGGGGAGCAATTCACTTTGCAGGCACGCAAATAGGTCAATTAAAAAAATGATCCACAAATGAGAATTAACTGCTCCTCTCTTACAACCAGGGCAAAGAGATGAGCATCTCCAGCACAGTGGGAACCGAGAGCAGGGTCCAAGAAACAGCTGTTCTTGGTGATTTACACCATTTCTTATCATTCCTTCTCCTTCCTCTTCCCCAAAAACCCACAGGCCAAAGCCTTGGGCTCTCAGGTATCACTCTATCAAGCCAACTGTGTCCATCTGTAGGACAGTCATCACTCCAGACACTGAGAAACAACTCCGACCTGCATCCTCCCCCCCTAAGAATCAATCCAGCTCTCTGGGAGATGCACCAAAGGAGACAGCAGTTGCGTGTGAATCTTACAGTAGCAAAACTTGATATTTTTGGTGATTTGCTACAGCTCTGCTCCTGAATGCCGTCTCTTCTCAGGGGAGGAGAGGGGCAGAGCTACACAACTTCTCCATGCCTGGTGAAAACAAACTGCTCGTGTCAGATGAGCCCCAGCACTGGCACAAGGGTGGCATGTAGAGCTTCCAGTCTCTGATGCCAGGCACTACATCTACCCCTGCTTCACCAAGTGCTGCCGAAAGCCCAGACTTCCAAATGAGTTCTACCCCCAAACCGGGAGGAATAGGATCTGACCCAAAGTGTTTATGTTTTCCTTCCAACTAAATTGGCCTTGTATCAAAGCCCTCTGCTCGTTTCTGTGTGAGAGGGAGCGGTAGCGGTGGATTCCTCGCATAACACTGCCAACCACTTGGTGATACGCTCACTGGGCATACAGTGCATTCCAGCTATGCATGTTGATAGCTTGAGGGGAATCTGAGAAGTCGGAGGAATGTGACATTTGTGCTCATTATCATTTCTCTTTCCCTACGGTTTATTTTTTTCTAGTAGCCGGATAAATTATTGTCATCCATTGGAAAATCGTGCAAGTCGTTCTCCTGTATAATTATTTTTGCCAGCAATATTGTTGAAACAAGACTAAAGAAATTACAGGCGTTGTAGCAAATTAAAATCCTTAAGTGCATTTTGCAGCTGTCTGGAACGAGGTCTTTGTTTTACACAACAGTTCCATCAGTGCTCCAGAGTCTATAATTCTTTGAGCACCAAACAACGTGGTGTTATTCACCTCTCCTCCCCAGGAATGACCAACCATGACCCTGAGAGATTTAAGGTTTTAGTGAGTTGCACCCAAAGCTTCAGGTGCTTTAGAACTCTTTCCTTTCCCTTCAGTTCTAAAATAAGAATAAACATTCTCCTAGCTTACTTTTGTTATTTTTGTTCATCATAGGTAGCTTTTTTTTCCTTTCCTGATGGACCAATTGTCTGCACTCAGTGCTCTACGCATCCCAAAGGCCCATGGATTGGTTTTAAGAGAGCAAAGGAAGGTGAAGACGATGGCTTATCACACAGGGAAATCACGTGGATAGGTTTAGCAATTAAAGATGGGTGATCCCAGGGCCCGTACTTGGGTTGAAGGCTCTTAGGACCCATTCAGGGGTTGATAGGACAAAGGGGAATGGTTTTAAACTGAGACGGGGAGGTTTAGGTTGGATCTTAGGAGGAAGTTTTTCACCCAGAGGGTGGTGATGCACTGGAACAGGTTGCCCAAGGAGGTTGTGGATGCCCCATCCCTGCAGGCATTCAAGGCCAGGCTGGATGTGGCTCTGGGCAGCCTGGTCTGCTGGTTGGTGACCCTGCACATAGCAGGGGGTTGGAACTGGATGAGCATTGTGGTCCTTTTCAACCCAGGCCATTTTATGATTCAGGCTCTGTACAAATAAGATTAAAGCAGGCCATGAGCTTACAGTTCCCTCCCCCAGTTGGTGGCTGGTCGTCTCATCCAAGCAAACCTTGGGTTTGAATGCAACATCCTCATTACAGCAGAGTTGGCCCAGTGGAGGCCACAGCCTCAAAGCAATGCTCCAACATCAAACAAACAGCTCCAGGACCAGGCACTAACCATCCAAACAGGGACAGTGAGAAAGATTTAAGACAGGAGATGGAAGTGTGGTGAATTCTGGAAGGCCTGGCTGCTGGCAGGGAGCAAGCTCACCTCATCTCCCAAGTCATCAACCTGTTGACCGGGCCGTGCTGCCTCCAGAGGCCTCGCTATAAAGAGCTGCTTAAACTAAGACAGAAAGCCTTCCTGCTGCCTCTAGAGATGATCTTAACCCTGAATTATGAAGCAGCACGGCCCAGAGGCAATAAAGCAAGGCTGTGATAGATGCCTATAGAATACCCAAGACAGAATAGGCACAAATAGATTTGATTACCCTTATCTGTGCCTGCAGAACAATATACCACAATTTAATGTGGAATAATTACATTCCTTTCTTTATCCTCTGGAAAGTTAAGACCCCTGAACAATAAAAAATAGCTTGTCATTCTTGCTTTGTTAATTATTTCCAAGGAGATTAATGCAAGATCTTTCTATAGAGTGACAGAAAGGATGACTGTGTTTTAAACCCATTTGGATCCAGTCACTGGCTACACGCTTCCATGCATCTTCACTGAACCCAACCATCCTCTATGCCTGTAGGTATTTTCAGCCTCAAGCTAAAGAAAATGAAGCATTAAGATTCCTGGCCCACTGTAAAGTATTTTATATAATTTCAAGATCTTATCTGTTAGAACGCCGTTTCTTTCCACTACAATTTAGATTCACATCACATGAAAATAGCATCCAGCCAATGAAGGTTTGAAAACACTGGGCCAAATTCAGTTGCAGAATTTCAGAAGGCCTTCAGCATTTCAGCTCCTACCTGATTTAAATACGGTGTTGCCTTTAATGCCATTTCCTGCAATATTTCTTATTTCAATGCACTTGATCATATCGTAAATGCATTCCTACTAATTGCACTGAAGCGAAGCCAGCTTTACCTGCTGAGAATCTACCCACTGATTCAAGCTACAGATGCAGTCAGCTGGAAAACCATTAAAGCTAAAACACTCTCGCTACAAAGTGCCAATCCATAGCAAGACTAATAAAAGACTGCACTTACCCAAATGCACACAACCCCTCACAGCACAATCCACTGGCATCAGTGCTACACAAAGGTAACGAGAAACAACTCCAATGTTGCACTATCCCATTATTTCACACCTTCGCAGTTAACATTCTATGACAAGCCTTAAAAATAGAACCAAAATAAATCCCTTTTACAAAAATGTGGTCAATATTCTGTGTAGATATCTGATTTTTTTGCCATATTATACTTGCAGTTTTCAATATATTGTACCCCTCAATCACAGGGTAATTCATCTTTTCAGAATGAATACGTTACCTGTTTACATTTGCACCTTTTAGGACATCAAAGTGTTCCAAATTAGTCCTGAAAATACCCCAAATTGCAAAACCTTTGACTTCCCAAGATATATGGCCTTTATTCCTAAGGTGCTCCTTTGCCAGTCTAAGACGACCGCTTAACCATGGAGGGTGAGCAGGATCATAACCATATTCAAATCAAGCCATAGGTATCAGTAGAGGCAAACTTTTGCTTGACCTGATGAGGTGTGGAGCACCGCCCACTTCTAATTAAAGGTTGATTGTGGAGAACTTCTGTAAATCAGGGCCTACCTTTGTGATCTCACAGTAAACCACAGCTGTTCACACATATAAGCATGTCTGGATGGAGCTCTCAGGTTACTGTAGCAGGAAAAAATCAGAGAAGGGTCTGACGTGGGGAGGATAAGACCCCAGCAACGCTCCTGGTTAATATTTCACATTTCTGACAGCAGCTGAAAGCAGGGAACGAGCCCATATTACAAATTCCAGGCAAACTCCCACCTTGTACACGCAAACCATATCCCTAGTGAAAAATCAAGAGGCTCATCTCAGAAGCAAGGGCTGCTCTTTAAACCCACTGGGGCACTACTCACAGAAACTCTATCCCAGTACACTACTAGAAATGTACCAGTTTGCTGCTTGGTGCTTCATTCATTCCAGCTCTTCCAGGCTATGCATAGGAGCCAACATTGTCAGAGGAACACACTGAGTATTTCACGGCTCAGATATGAATAAAGCTTGCTTAAATCTATTTATGGAAGGGGGGGAAAAAAAAATTGTGCACGGTCAGTTTGAACCATGTGGCTTAAATGGCTTTTGCCTCAGGAAAAGGATAGGTTTATTATACCATGATACATACAAAGAGTGAGAAAATAGCTTCAGAAGTCTTAAAGGATTGGGAGGAGTTCAGCAGATTTCTTAAGGGAACACCACGTTTCTGCTAAAGTCCTGGCACATTTTCCTGAGGCAAAAATGCCCCTCGTAGCCAAAGGCCTTCATCAAAACTGGTATTGAAATACAGCTCCCATGGGTCACTCGGAGTCTCTCCTCCCATGGGAGGAGGGGTAGGAGTGCATTGCTGAGCTTCCCCTGGAAGAAACCTGCAGGGAATGGATCCCTGTAGGTGGAGGCTCATTGATGTTCTGTTGCTTACAATCGCGTTTCTGTTCCCGTGAGCTGCATTCACTATCTGGGTGGGGCATTTTGCTACCGTTGTGCTGGGGAAACAAAAAAAGTCAGTCTCTACCACCAAATGGGAAGGCAGGGCGGGGAAAGGGAGGGTGTTTGTGTGTGCAGGGGCTCCTTTCTTCTTCTGCCCTCCTCCCCGCGCACATACACACACACCTGCAGAGAGCACAGGGATAACATTAAAGGTCTGCCACGAAGGCTGTAGTAGAGATGCTGCTCCTTAGGGGAAGACATTGCTACATACATGCAAGTGACAAAAGCAGGAAACTGCAGGGTGGCAGTGAAATATCCCTCCTGCAGCCTACTGCGTGTGCAAGTTGCATCTCTGTATCAGACACACAAACACACACACACACACACATATATATATATACGTGCACCCACCTTGTCGTTCAGGTTCTGCAGTGCCTCCTTCCCAGTGGCACTCCTGATCTCCACCTTTCTTCCGAAATCAACAGATGGTTCCCCTCCCTTCCCACTCTGCCTGGAATAGACAGACTGAGCATCCGGACCCAAGTGGGCAACATCCTTCTGCTTTGCCACCACTTTGTTAGATCCGCGGCCCACCGAGAGGGAGTCGAAGTCGATGGTCTTATTCTCCAGGGAGCCTTCCACCGGGCAGAACATGCCACAGAATTTCTGCCGGGGCTTCGGACTGCCTGAGCCCAGGTTTTTGAAGAAGGCTGGCACTTCTTCTTCCTCGCCTTGCCGGCCAGACTGCTTCTTCTCAGCCATGGCTCGTGTGATCTCCCTGCTAACGGGAAATAATAACAGCAGTAACCAGGAGGATCCTTCACACACACACACACACACACAGAGACAAGCAAAAAGAGGAGGGAAAAAAAAAAAGATCTCTCCGGGTCCTAGAGACACGGCAGCATCAATTGCACAGGGCTGTGCCTGGCAAATCCCCTGCCCCCATCGATACAATATAGTCTGTGGCTCTCTCTCTTTTCTTTGATGCAGTGCAAAGTTGAGGGAAGGTTGGGGCAGATCCTGCTGCAATCAAGGGAGGAGGGTTCAAGTTCCCAGCATCCAGATGGGGAGGGAGGGAGAAGGAGAGAGAGAGAGAGAGAGAGAGAGAGAGAGAAAAATCCTCACTCTGCAGCAGAAACTGGGGACTGATCCGGAAGTGATGCGAGTGGTGAATTGGCAAATGGACTCGATCAGGTTGGAGCAACAGCCCCCATCGATGCTCGCCGCCTTCTCCAGCGCGCTGCTATCGCTACAAGTTGCGGAGAGGCTGGAGGAGCCCGAGCACCCCCCGCAGCTCCGGAGGCGTGTTCCCCCACGCGGGGAAGAAAGGATCTCTTCCTTCCTCCCACCACCCTCTCTCCTACCTCCCCCAGCCGCGCAATGGTGGAGTCGGGGAGTGCTCCGGGAATCCTATTGTTCCTCACTTTTCTCAAGGCAGCGCAGCCGGAGGGCGGGGAGCGGCGGAGATCGCGGCTGGGCTCCTGGGGCCGGCGGGAGCGCTGACTCATCTTTCTGGGGTTTGGGGCATCGCTGGTGCCGGACCTCGGGTAGTCCCTCTTTGGGGGCTGAGGGGGAGGTGGGGGGAGTAAGAGGCTGATGGATGACACTGGAGAGAGAATGAAAAAGAGAGACAGATGGGAGAGGGGTGTGGGAACCGAGGAAGAGGAGAAAATGAGCCGTTAACCAGTACTTACCTCAAGAAAAGGGGAAATTAGTGACCTAGCAAGTCAATTAAGCCTAGGCAATGCCAGAAGCCCCCCAGTCCCTCCCCGGGGAGGCCGCCCGCAGCCGTGCAGAGGAGGGGGGGCAGAGCGGGGCCGGCGGGAGCTGTCCCTTCAGCACCACCCGCGCCGCGGGGCCAGGCCGCCTCCTGCTGCTGCAGCCAGCGGGGCCACCGCCGGCTCGTTCCGTCGGGTTTGTCGGTGAACACACAGCCCCAGAGGGTGCCGACGAAGAGGGAGAGTTGTCCTTGTCCTTGTCGTTTCCATGGGGCATTTTCTGCTAGGCCGGGTGAGATGGGTTTTTATCACAAAGGTAAGCGGTGAAGCGCACAGCGGTGTTCACTTGGTGGTCTCCACCTGATATTAACACCACTGATTCGGGCCTTTAAGGCTAATCCATGTGCAATATTGCTCTGAACCAAGCCCAAAAGCCAAGCTGTGTTTTACTATGCATTATTCATTGATCTGCATCTTCGCACATGCACATTAAATGGTAATTTAGAGGCATCCGTGTCCAAATGGTTACCAAGCACCTTAGCAAGACTCAGACCAAAACAACACCCAAAGCAATAAATAAATAATAATAATAATAAAAAATCTCAGAGCTCTCTCTCCCTGCGAGCAACACCCAACTCGATGCATTTTTACCAGTAGTTGGGGGGGAAGAAAAAAGAATCACCCAAGGTCACAACTAAGTGAAACTCCATAATAAATGCACAACACAATGCATTATGACTCCAGACTAAAAGGAAAGAAAGAAGCCTGCAGCTTGGCCTTGAAGGATGATGGCGATGTGATCTGGTAACTAATGAAGGTGGGAGGAGGCCTAGACGCCCTTGGGGGAAAAACTCCAACCCTTCCCCTTCTGGGATGTGGACAGAAGATCAGCCAGGCTTGTGGTCACAAGGATCGCAGGTGCTTTGCTGGGAATTGGAGGCCAACATATGGTCTCTCAGGTACCCTGAAGTCCTGTATTATTTAAGGTTTATAAATATTAATGGTCATAGCATTGCTGATCAGGCAATCCACAGAAGCAGCAGAGTGCTGACGGGCCCCAGCTAGCTGAAAGCCTTGAAGTGACTGTGTTGACACGTTCTGCAGTTTGCTGAAATCTATGCAGTGGCTTTCAGGGAGAGCCTTTAAATCGAGCTCATTCATCACTTGGCACATCCTTGGAAGATGCTCAGATGGCCCTTTGTGAAAGGACAGCAAGAGAACAATCTGCCAAAAAAAAAGCCATTCTGGAGGCTGGGAAATGGCTGAGACAAGAATCAAATCCTGCAGATGAGTCTGCAAGTTCCAAACATCTCAGACCTGATGAAGGTCACTCCCCAAAGGATCGTGGAATTACTAAAAGGCATCTTTGACTACATCCTTCTTACTGGCTATTTCAGGGAAGCATGACAGGCAAACGCTCTGTATCTTTATGGTCCATTTATGGACACGGAAAGACCATGGGGTAACTTCTTAAAAGTTTCTACTCCCACACTTGAAGCACAGGTAACAATTCTTGAGCAATGTTTAATAGCAGCTAATTCAACTCTTGTTTTTTTTTGTTGTTGTTGTTGCTATTGTTACACTTGAGCTAAAACATTTTGATACATCTACATGCCTCCATAGTGTTACTCCTACTACCCCTCTTGTAGAAAGAATGACATTGTGAATAAAGCTTAAGATCTAAAAGCACAGAGATAACCAAACTTTCCTGAAACATCACCAGGATCTGATAATCTGTGTGCTTAGTAACCCCATAGGGCGCCCATTTTCACTTGGAATCATAAAAGTGACCCTGAAATTGACACTGGTCCTCCTCTGAATTTCACACACCTGGCATCAATAAGAGCTCCATAGGTAACAGCAGACTCAGCCCCATCAGTAACACTGGAGAACCACAGACCAGCCCATAAATATAAGCCTGAGAAAACAATCAGGCCAATCTGAGTTACACTGGCAACCTTCACCCTCTGTGCAATAGATATTGCGTTCCAAGCATGCAATGAATATTAGCTGGCAGTGACAATATCAGAGCAGTGCAGGCATGCAGAGAATAAATAACTTCAACAATTATTTGCAGATAAACTATTGAGTGACACACGAAAAATAATAATGATCTTCAGTTATTATTACCCACACCTGCTATAACAGAGATGGAAATTGAATGTTATCACAACATTGGCTTTTCTCAGTATCAGAACACTCTGGACGAGTGACTTCTAGTCACATTATCTTAACAATGTAAACAAATAAAGTGATGAATTGAGGGCTTGCACAGCTTACCCCAAACTGCAGAGGAAAGTAATGGCAGAACCAGCTTAAATTAAGATCCTTTTATGTCAGTGCACAGAAGTTTTAAGTGACACAAGAACTCGCTACCTTAAGCACTGCAGCAGCACCGAGAGAAGACAACTCCTGCCTAAAGTTCACAGCTGAGTTTACAAAGACAAGAAAAAGGACCACACGAAGACTTCACAAAGATCCCTTTGCCAAAGGGGAAAAAAAAAAGAATTGATACAGAGGGGAAAACGTGAGCACAAAGACATGAAGTAAGCAGACCCTTTGTCAACCAAGAGGAAAACTGAGTCTCTTCCCTTACATACTAATGTTCCCACTCTGCTACTGCATTCTAACATCTGTGGCCTACCCAGACAAATCCAGGAGCACGGGGCTCTTCTGCCAACCTGCAGTGCATCAATGGCTCCACTGATTCCTGATCTCCAGTTCCATCTGGCTGAGATGTGCCTATTTCTTGTGTATCAAGTGATGAATGATGCTTTATTAAATTTCACTGCTGTAGTTACTTGCATGTGCAGGGCAAGGCTGAACGACGAAGCTTGATTTGAAATGGAAACAATGCAATGTAGCTTGATGCTGACTTACTTGTCTACCATGCCCTTAGGTGAGGGGGCTGCTGCAAAAATAAACTTCAGATACTAAGAAGGCGGTCAGAAATTACAGCAGTACCTTCTGCCATTAAATTGACATCATTAAATTAAATGACAGCAACCACTTCCAAATCTGGGGCTCTTCCTGTTGCAGATAATTATTAATATTTCCACTGGGTGCAAGGTTTATCATGCAAAGCAAGATCCCATGGAAATACAGATTCTTGCAGAGGCAGAACTCCACAAAGTCAAAGCCTTACCAGGGAAAACAGCAGCTCTCCATAGAAAGGAAGCAGGTCTATGTGCCAAACCACGGGCTTACATTGAGTGAAGCACAGCAGCAAATTCTAGTGAGGAACTAGACAGCTTTATTTCAATGCCAGCCCTTCCATTAAGTCTAATCAGGTCATAACTTAAGCTTTGTTCTCAGAACTAAATCAAGTTGATACGGCGTTTTCAGCTGGGTCCAGTGAGAGAGAAGGAACTCAACAGTGAGGTTAATTGATTGCTTATACCGAACGTAGAGGACAATCGTGGTGCCTGGGAGCATGGGGCTGAAAGCACAGCTTCATTGAATTTCTCTGCCTGACCACAAGCTGGGATGGCCCATCCTTCCTCTCCCTGGTTGGTGCCCTACCTACTGCTGATCCCTGCATCTGATTCTGGAATTTTCCTTTTCTAAGGTGCAGGTTCACCACAAGAGGTGGCAGTGATTAACTGCACTTCCAGAATATTCTTGGAACATCACAAATCAACCCAAATCTTTAAATGCTTGACTGGGTTGGAATCGTTCTGGCAACAACACAAAAACTGAAAGACTAAGTTGCGTGCAGAGGAATCATTAACCAAGTTCCCTTTGGGATATGATAATTGCTGGAGTGGTTGACATCTTTTCTTGGCACTGAGCACTCAAAGATGAGACATTATTTCAAAAAACACTGAGGAACAGAAGAAAATCTTTTGATAAATGAGTGAAGTCCATTCAAAAGCTGAAACAAAGCCCATTTATTTCCATGGACCTTCTTTATTTCTGCCTGTCCTGCGCCTCTCTTTTGCCTTATGGTTTTGTCCTCAGCAAACTCAACTGATGCAAATCAGCCTGGGTGAGTTTCTGCCAATCAAGGTTTGTTGCCAGTGGGTTTTAATCCCTGAAAACAGATGGTTTGAAAGCCACATTGTGCCACCGTGCCCACAGCCAACAGTACAAATATTTAGCCAATTAGAAGGGGATTTTCCAAAGGCACAATTGGAAATTAGGTATGCAACTCCCATTGACTTCTGGAGAGAGTGGAGAGCCTTACTGCCTTCAAAACCTCTTCATTAATTCAGCCTCCATAAAATAAATGCAGTGAAGGGGGCACCGGACTGCTCCGAAGTCAGACATTTTCAGTTATTCTCAAGATGATAAACCTGGGTAACAGCAGTAGGAATCATTCTGAACTGCTCAGCGTTTAAGACAGAAGTTCCACCAAATCTGCTGATTTCATTATGGTCCATAAATGTCCTACGGCATTTTGAAGCCCTAACAATAGGTCGGCGTGGATTGATTACAGCTGAGCACTGAAGCATCTTTCTTCCAGACAACGTCATTAAGAGAACTCACCCGTCTGACCACAAAAAGGCATCATTAAATATTAACATTTCCTCTGAACACCTCTCTAAGAATATGACAGCTCCTGATGTACCGCCATTAAAATCTGTATGGAACTGGGACTGAACAGGAAATAAGTATCGATTTGTGAAGGGGGAGTTATCTACAATTTCGCCACCGTGTTCCCAAAAGGATCACTGCAATCTCTACCACTGCATCCCTGCTTAAAATAGAGACCTTCCAAGCCACGGGGCTCCCATCAAGGTGGGAAGAAGAATGGGTGAACGTTACTGTTTATCCCGTTGCTGGGACTGCTCTCTCTCCCTCCAGATAAGATCTTCTTACTGAAAGCATGCCAGAGCCATGATCCACATGGCTTCACACACCTTCTAAGCACTGTGTTAATAAATTATGATGCCAACAATAACACTAAGGATCCCAAAGCATTTCATGCTCTGTGAATGATTCACTCATTTGACTTTGAGCGTTACAGCTCTCTGGCTTGCTTTAAGAGGGGACACGATATCACTGAAAATGAAAGTCAGCAGTAAATTAGACACTAGAAATAGCCCATACTTGGGATAAACAAATGCTGTTTGGTTTAACATGGTGCTTACTGTATCAAAGATGCAAAGTAAAGCTTCACCTTCCCTTTCTGTCTCCATCCTCGCCCTTTCATCAGCTCTAGAACTGCCCACTCCCATTCCTGATATTTCATAGCAACTCATGTGGTACTTCCCAGCAAACAGAAAAGCCTCCCCATTTACTGGGATGGAAATACTTAACCCCACAAGCTATCTCGGAATATTACCTACGATGTTGCAATCCCAACATACAATGATGGTTTTGGAAAAGTAAAGACTTCCTTAGGCTCTGGAACCAGTTTTCTGTGCTCACGGGCAAACAACGTCATCAACATTTGGACCAGAACTGTGCTCAGAATACTCTCCACACACAGAAACCTGTGTTGGTCTGTCTCTGTACTGCTCAGTTCCTTCATTTTGCTGACACAGCTTGAAAACCTTACCAGGCCTTACAGCTCAGCAGGAGAGCGCTCAGTCACTTCTGAAGACGCCTTCAGCGAAGCACTCATACGAGGCACTGAAAACCATTTGTCATTTTTGAAAATCTCATTACATTTTAAATAGACGGGACAGACAAAGGCAGCATTATTAGCCTCACTGTACACATGGGAAATGAGGCATAGAAATTCAAATGGCCCACCTCAAACCACAGAGGAAGCCTGTCATGTGGAGCAATAGCAAGATGCTGGTCCAGGTTCTCCTTTGCCTGTAGTCAGCCCAGTCTGGGGATCTTCCTGATCACCACCACTGCTCTGTTCAGGCTGCCTCTGCAGTTTTCAGCCCTTCTCTGCCTCCAGAAACAGGCAAAATCCAGGAATAAGGAATAACAGCAGTAGTATGAAGGAAGACTAAAACCAGTAGCAGCAATGGAAAAACCAGATCTCTCTTTGTGCTGCTCTGTAGAACCCATTAAGTCCGGGGGCTTTGCTGCTGCTAACATGAGCTGATGTCCTCATGTTGCACTTATTAAATAAATCTAATCTTATTAAACTGCATTACAAGCTTTTATTTCATAAATCTGTATGCCTCTCAGACTGCCCAGAGAATTAACTCCTGCAGGGATGATGCCTTCCCTCCCCTTGGCCTTGCAGAAGGCACTCCTGACGAAACCACCATCCCCACTCATTATTCTGCTCACTCCCAAGGAGTGGAATGGGCTCAGAATGCTTTGCAGGCATTACAGGCTGAGAAATGCCCTGGATGCAGCTGTGACCATCAGAACTGGAAACCCCAGCGAGCAGCAATGGGCTCCCTTGGGTTAAGGGAGGGAAAAGACAACGAGGAGTTTGCTCTGGCAAAGGGCTGGTGGAGGGCACTTGCATTTTGCTGCCATCCGTGGCACACTTGTCAGAGAGCTGCCAGCTGCTGCTTTGGAAAGGAACAGCCGTGTGCCACCAGCACAAAGAGACCCCTCAGCCACCCCTGCCAGGATATCCCTGCACAGTCAGGGGCACACATTGCTTTCCCTGGGCAGGATGAGGCATTGCAGGGTGACTGTCCCACTCACCAATGAGACGTGTACTCCTTTAAACAATGAGGAAGGAGGGGAGCATCTAGGAGCATTACACTTAAATAGACACATTTGGTACTGGTGCTTCAAAATAAATAAAAAAGGACGAGATGCATACCCTCAGATTTGGGCTGCATCCTTGAAAAGATTTATTTCATATAATCCAAAGACCTTCTGGTAATACAGCATATTACTAAATCACAGAGAAGCAGTACCAAGAGGTCAGGCCCCATATTACTTTCTGCACAAAGCAACCTTTCCTCCCCCCTTGTATTCTAGTCTTGCACTTTGGTGACCTGAGGTCAGCACGAAACAATTTGTTAAACAAACTTCAGTGAATCAAAGTAAAACATGACAGGCTGACCTGCCCATCATCTGACAATGAAACATCCCATTTGAGGGCTGAGCACAGCTGTACTGTTCATTGAATCCAGGGAAATGTTTGCAGAGAAAGACATCCTGATTTCCAAATGATAAAATGTGGTGCTTTTTTTTTTTTCCCCCCCTCAAGTATCAGCACGTGTATTTTAACCCTTTAAATCAAAAAAGGAAAAAGGAAAGAAATTCTCTCTCCAGGAACCTGATGAAGCGTTCAAATCCATTTAAAGGATGGCCAAATAGATGGGTTGGGTACACGAGCGTTTGGATAAAGAATACTCACAAGGGCTTTGCACTAACTGCTGAACATCTCCAGCATGTGCAATGCCAAGTCCAAGGCCTGTTTAGCTGTGCTGCTGTTTGGAAGGCACATGCAGTTTGGGAATGCCCCACGGATCCCCATAGTGCTAACACCACCCCACTGCAAGCACTTCCAAACAGCGAGCATTTGTTAATATGCCTGCAATGCCAGCTCCTGAGCTCCTTCCACAGTTCCTGTGTTCATTCTGCTGACCTAACCAAGGTGCTTTCATTCTGTGGGACTCATCTATACATCAGTTAAACTGCAGTGATAATATTGACCCGCTGCTCGCAACTGGTTAAAGAACAGATTTGCTTCGTGCTTGATTCTGTTTTCCATGGTAGCAGCAAATCCCATAGGGAGAGTGTGCTGGCAGAAGGAAAAGAGCTGCATTGTGTCTGGAGAGGGGATGCCTGGATCGTGATAAAGCAAGACAAAGTCAGCCTTCAGAGCCCAGTGCTGGTAGCTGCTAAACCCCACTGGCTCTTATTCTTCCCACAAAAAAACACCAACGGTCCCCCAAAACACCCAGCACTTTCTCCCCTAAGGACTCAGATCTTTGCCTGCGTTAAGCTGCTCACTCCAAATTACCCCTCCCAGTGTACAGTGGACATATGGCGTGGCGTTGAATGCACAGAGACAAAAGAAAGAGAACAGATTCACAAAGGAACCCCAGCTAAAAGGCACCATCCGTTCACGGGTTAAAAAGGAAAGCAAGCCTTGAGGATGTTGGAAACAGCAGGGTATCAGCTGGAGCCTGCACAGAGGCTTTTCCTACTGCCATTCATAACAAAATCAGGAGGCAGAAAGTTACTATAGCAATGGCTACAGAATGCAGAACGGGTGCTCTTCAGAGGGCAGAGAGAGCTCTGAAAGAAATGCAGAGGTCTGTTTCTCTTCATCTTTCAGAGCTGCCAAACACAGATCAGCTCCGGTTCGCCCATAAGCTCCCCCCTCTACGTAACGCTCACTGTACATCACTGAGTTTTAGCTTCTACACCTTAAACACTGAACTGAGGCCCCGCTGAAGACAAAAGATGTCTATCCACCCAACTACTCTCCAGGTACCCAAGCAGCCAGAAAGTAACACAACAAAAAGGCTGTGCTCACTTTACGCTGCCAAAAGCACTGTGCAGTAATAACTGCTGTGCCTACAGATCCCTCCTTCCACCGTTGCCTTTGTGCAGACTGATTTGGCCCCTTCCAAGCTAAAAGCCTGAAGGTGGGTGGCTGCGATCACACAGGCCAGCAGCAAGACAAGGGCACTGCAAGGGATTCTGCAGCACAGATGCTGGGTATCAGAGTTAAATGTCATTGTGAGGTTACCTGCAGAGCTGGACGCAGTGACCGACTGAACTCTTACAATGGGACACATTGCAGCTAAGGCTCAAGCAAGCATGTGAGACCCATCTGAGGCTCGTCTGAAACACATACAAACCTGTCATGTAAAGCTCCAGGGATCAAAGTTTCTGTTTGTGCTTAAGCAAAACTAAGCTTGTCTCTCAGCAGATCTAATTGTGCAGACTAACTCAGAAGTGCCTGGAGGACCACCAGACCCCACTGGGACAGACAACAGCCCCTGTTCAGAGGCACCCATACAGCATCCTCTCCTTATGCTGAAGATCAATTTTAACAAGACTAAAAATCACAACACGAGTAAAGACCAGGAGAGATGCAGGGCGTGTTGCAGGGATACCAAGGGAAGAGGACCAACCAAGGAACATTACATCATGGCTGCAAATTGAAGCAGCCACAATAGCTGCTTACCCCAAAAGCCTTTAGCAGACGATGGGAGCACAGAATTAGCTTGAAATGGTCTCAACTCCCATTTATCCCTATGTCCAACCAAGCAACCTGCAGGAGTTTTTCCCTTCAGTGAAGGCTTTGGGCTTAGTTTGCACCCAGCTGCAGCCCGAGTTCTGCCACAGGCTTACAACACAAACAAGACCAGGCTGTGACCACTTTGTTTTGCATCAAACCTTTCCCTGCCATCTGCATTTTCATTCCTCTTCCACCATCCACAGGGCAGCAATGAGAAAACCATCAATGAACATTCATCCCCAAGGTGGGATGCGCTTGAATTCAGTCAGCTGGACAGCAGGCCCTTCTGACTGCCCGACAGCTTTCTTTGCCCGAAAGATCTTACCTCATCTTCTCTCATTTTTAATGCTGACCATCTCTCTGCACAAAACGGGGGTCTGCAGCATGCACTTTATTTCAAAAGAGCCCTCGTTGCCTTGGTTACCAATCATCAAGCCTAGGCCTTTGCAAGCTCGGTCAGAGCCTTCCTTCTCCTCGCTTTCCTCCTGTTTTCTGTAACACTGGAAGATTTCTGCTCTCAGACAGCAAAGCAGAAAGCCGGACCTAAATAAAAGAATCAATACAGAGGAAAACGCCCTAGGATGTGTGCCGTGTATTAAGTCTTGTATGAATGACAAGATCAGTGAGAAATAAAAACAGCAGCAGAATACAACACTATTAGCTCACCAATAACGCTATCGTAGTGATATAGGATGATATGATCTCCTGACTTGGAAGGGATACAGTGTGCAAAATACATTCAGCCTGCATCCTGAGGAGCTGGCACTCGCTTTGCTGTCAATTAGCAGCAGTGGTGAGACAACTAAAACGGAGCACTGCCGGTGCTGGGTATGCCTGAAGTCCTTGGCAGCCCCTGGTGCTCACAGACCACATCTCTGCAGTCCAAGAAGGGCAAAGGAGGAAAGCAACCCTGTCACACCCATTTACAGAAGCAGGATGGAAGTTCAGAGGCGTGGTTTCTTAGAAGTGCAGCGGATGGGGGATCTGCAAAGTCTGGGGTAACGTGAGGGACAAAGACAGAGGAGGACAAAGACAGAGGAAGGCAAAGCTGTGGCAGCCTGTTGGAAGTCCCTCACTGGGCACACAGATGTTGGATCCAGCCTGAGACCCACGCAATCCCCACGATCAGCTTCTGCGCATGCGTTTGCTTGGCACACGTACTCAAAGCAGCTTGGATTTTGAATGCTGAATACTCACTGAAGCACAGACCAAAACTTCCCCCCCCCCCCAGCAATTAGTCAACGTCTGCTTTGGATAAACAGAAGTATAAATACCCCCCCCCCCAAAGAATGATACCCTGCATGCATCAGCAGATAAACCTCAAGGAGAAAACAAAGCCAAATCCAGTGGAAATAGAGCTCACTGCTTCTATGAACTTCCCAGAAACCAGCTATCTTCACAGTTAAAAATAACATCAGGTTTATATTTCTGAGCACAGGCTGGCAGGATTGATTCAGAGCCCACTAAAATGTTAATGCGTGCTCAGAAAGTCCACATGCTTCCGCATGGAGAGGCCTGAGTTGGTTAATCCCGCTTTTGGAAAGGACAAGCTACATTTTTTAAGCGCCGTGCATCAATGTGACTCCACTAAACAACCATTCTTATCTCCGTTTATGGCATTTCAAATTGTCACATCAAGTGCAAACGATACGAGAACTTGAAATAAATAAGATACCGTGCAGCTCTCATGCCCTACCTATGCTGAATGGAAGAGGCCACCTCTAGCTCTTTATCATCTCTCGGTGCTGCAAGCTTAATTAGATCTTCCAGACAGAAACAATCTACCCTACATACAGGAGTGCCAGAAAGGAAAAAAAAAAGGACGAGGAATTTTAATTGCACTGTAATCCTTTCAGCTGGGTTTCTTGCAAACGCTGCATTTCATGGACCTAACAGACCAGAACCAGGCAAAATTCAACACGAACCCTCAAAAAGAAAACACATGAAAAACAAATGTGATCTGCAGGATCCATAGACCGTATTAATCTCCAGGCAGTGGGGCACGCTGTAGTTTAATGTAAGGAAGTAATGTAAATTAAACCATTTGTCACTGCTAACTGAATGGAAAAAAGGAAACGGCCAATTTGGTGGCTGGCTTTGCCTCCGTCCTGATGGCTGCATCCATCTTTCCTGCAGGTCTGAACCTCACCACCAAAGGCACAGCCCGGGCTGTCAGCAGTACTTACAGGATTGTTCAGGCTGTCACTGGATGCTTCACTCTATAGATCATATATCTTGATGAGAGACCTATAAATAGGCACTATTTCCTACCCGTTTACTGCGCCGTATCCATCACGGTAACAGCAAAATTACCTTTCAGCAATACATTAAGTTATCCATTCTCCAACTATGAAGTGCTAATGTCTGAGCTAAGGCAACTGGCCCACTGAGCCATCCCACAAAGCAAAACAAGCATTTTCATTATGAGTTCCATTACAGTGGTCCCAAACTCCACAGGATATTCAGTGCTGACTACAGACTGCCATCCAGTTCCTGGCAGTAGGCAGATCCTTCCTCTCCATACCTGTCGAGACCAATAGGGTCCTGGCACCAAAGGCCTATTCCAAGACCTACAAACACAGGTGGAGCAGTTCAGCTGCTTTTCCAGACTGCAGGATGTGATGACGTGGGACTTCAAAGGGGTTTTGTGTGTATATGAGAGTGTTTTGAAACCCTCGGGAAAAATCAAATTGCATGTGCTTGTTGTGCTTGTCCCTGATTGCCCTTTTTAATGAGTTTTCAGTGCACTGAACCCTACTTAATACATTGCTTAATAAAATGAAAATAATCAATTATCCAAGAGGGCCCAGTTTATGGCCACTCTTACATACTTATCCCATTAGACAGAGCCAGCTCTCCAGCATCACAGTCCACCCCATTTCGATGACTGGCCCCCTAGATACAAAGAGGGACTTTGCTTCTCCAGGGCAGTGGCAGGATGAGCAGCATAACATATCTGCCAGCCAAGCTTGGCTCCTTGCATAGACAGTCCTGCCTGTTTCCAAGCATCACGTTGCCCATTGCCCCTTTCTGCACTGCTCTCAGGTGGGCTCTGCTGCTCAGAAGTCCTGGACTGGGTCACACCTTCGCAGTGTTATGCCTACACTCTGTGATGAAGGTTAGGTTTTTACCTAAACTGAACTCTGCTAGGCTGTCAGTGCTGCTATCAGTTTGGAACTCACGGCTTTGTCGCAGCTGTTTGTGTTCCAGTTGTGAAGCGCAAATCCATTGCACCTCCCTGCTGTCCGACAGAGCCTGCTCCAATCTCCTCACCATTTAAACAGGAAAGGAAAGAGGATGACACAGAAGTAATTGAGTCAAGCTGGAAGGGACTCTGAGCACCTGATTAAGCTCTACATGTCCCTGCTCAATGCAGAGGAATTGGACTAGACAACCTTTGAAGATCCCTTCCAACTCATCCCACGTCACACACCAAATTAGTGGTAGAAACAATCTCAATCCACAGTTTTAACCACTGGGTCACAGCTTTTCCCATAATGATCTCTCTGTGCATCTTGCAATCTAGTGTCTCAGACCAATGACAAGATAGCATTCGTTTCAATACATATAATTGCTACTGCTGGTAGAGCTCCAGGCATCTTTTTGCTATTCCTACCTGGATATTTTTTGGTTTCAGAACATCTCCTGCTGTGCCAACCATGACCTCTCCTCCCAGTTTAGGCCACTGAAGCTTCCAACCTTCTTGAACATTCCCTCTTTAATTCAGCTATCTTCTCCTTGACATCACATCAGTAACCCACATGGAAAACACCCTGAAAAAGGAACTGTTGTAAACGGCCACACTTTGCTACTCGTTCCTCAAGGCAGAGTGGCTTCCTCTGTCTTAGAGACTAAACAAGAGAACTGGAGCTGGCATCCGTGAGGAAAGGATTTCCTCCCACCTTATGGACAGCGTAGTTCCACTGCTAGAGAAAAAAAAAGGGCTTTTACATTCTTCACAACACTCTGGGAAGGTGGGGTTGCAACCCTTTACTGACCTGCTGGGTATATCTGAATTGCCTGGTATTTTTCTAGATGCAAGAAGGGAAATCTAATTGTGGTATAACTGCCTTGGGTTTTCTCTTTCGTAGGAGGACAAGACAGCAACCTGTGCGGCCATCTAACCTTCAAACACGTGAGGTGTGCAGAATAACCTTCAGGTAGAAAGGAAACAGAAGAGACTTAAATGTCTGACTTCCACTGGGCAGGAGGAGCCCCTCATTTGGGCAAAGATCATCAGAGAACTTCAGACCATTCCATTTCATTCAGTTATGCCTGGATACATCTGAATGCACACCCGGGTCAGGCTGCCACAACAATTCATCCACTCTGTGACTCACTCTGTCACCCTCCTTCCCTGTGCTCAGACACAGGCAAAGGAGGGGCTCTCAGCCAGAGAAGTCCTTCTTTCAGCTCATCCCTGTCATGAGGCAGGGAGGCACTGAAACTTGCAGTCCTCAATAATTCTGTGGGATTCCTTACCCCTGAATAAACGCGTAAGCAAAACTAAATTCAACAGCAGCAGACACAAGTCTGATCAAGGAGCGCATAGCAGAAAGAACAGGCTAGAGCAAACAGACCCACATACCAGCATGGGTGGATCTACTGTGACAACTCAGACAATATCGGGTCTGACAGCCAGGCTGCAGCGCTGGAGGGCAGCAACTTCCTGCCACCGAGTTTGTTTTTCTTGTGATTCTTCAATCAGGGAAGTCAGACAGCTGATCCCAGAAACAACAGCTGGGAGCAGCCCAGCACTCGTCACCGCTGTCATGAACATCTCTTCCGAAGATCCTGATGTTAAAGGGAGGGTGCAGAACAGAAACCCACTGGCCAGACGCCCATCCTAACTGGAAAAACCCTCGAGTGTTTACAGCAAGGATTTCAGAAGTGCTCAGCAATTAAGATTCTCAACTTGAGACGTCTCACAGAGGCCCAGACTATTAGTGTGCCTGCCTCCAGCAAACTGCGCATCAAACTCCCTGGCAAGGAAACAGAGGAACAACAGGGAAAGATTTGATTATTCCCTCCTCTTCATCTGTCAGAGCCTGAAAGAGGCAGAAGGATGCCACTAAGCAGTGGCCTCAGCTGCAAGGAGACTTAAAGCCCAGGAGACACTCTAAAATGGTGGCAAGAGACTGTATTGCTTTGCTAACACCAAAAGCAGAGAGAAGCACAAGTGCCAGCAATGCACATAGTGCAGCTCTGCAACAACCCTCTAAAGAAGAGGGTCTGTAAGTAAACCCAATGTACCCCAGAATCACCACCTATGGCATAAGAGGCTCCAATCCATAGGAATCTCTCTCCATTTTCCTGTAAAGGTCTTGGAAGAACCTTGGAAGAATTTCCTGGAAGGGAAATGTTTTTATTAGTCAACCAGACAGTGAAAGAACAGCCTACAGCAAGATCAGGGCATTCATTGACAAGGAATAGTTAAGTGACACTATTCAGTTGCAAGTGTCTGTGAAAGCACACAACGCTTATTGCTTGAATCTAGGGAACTCTGTGTCCCCCTTGAAGAGGGAGGATAATACCTTGGGAAACCTTGTGGCATCCCACTCCATACCCCTGATACATTTAGGTATGCACAGATAGCAAAAAAAAAAAATACAGCCTAGCAAGTAAAACAGAAGGCTGCCCAGTCTGCTGAGCTTTAATGCTACACAGAAGCAACTTCAGGCTAAAGCCTACTCCTTACTTTCCTCGCTGGTCCTAATGCCAAGGACATGTATCACACCTCTTTCCTTATTCGTATAAGCAGAACCATTGGAATGGGTACAGATTTTACTCATTTCAGTCCCCTTCACCTTGGGCCGAATCTCCTTGTGCTTATCCTCAAAGTGAAGCATCATCTAATTAGTGCACTGAGGGAAACTTCTTGTCTTAGAGAAGCATCCCCCGTGCTCCAGTGCCAAGAAGACCGCACGTTTCCTTTTAAACCTTCAATAATAACAGTGAAACACCTCTACAGTTGGGAAAAAAACACGGCACCAGTTTTGCCTACATTACATATGATTGAAAAACCAAAAATGTTGGGTTTCCTTCACATGCCGCAAAGGACCAACACACACTCACAGTCCACATGAAACATCAGTTATCATTGATTCAATTTGGGGGGGGGGGGAGGGGGTAAAAAAAATCAAGTCGGAATGAGAAGCAAGCGCGGCTTTCTAAGGAAGTTATTGCTTTATCAGGAAGGATGCAGGGGTTGTTAGTTAATCAAGCTGCTGAATGGTTAATTATCTCTCAGAATACACATGGGATGGGGAAGAAATGATTATGAGGCACTGGGTCGCTAGGGAGTAGAGGCTTTAGGAACAAAAGGCAAACGAGTGCTTGGGGCAAGGAATCGCCATCCCTCTTCTTTGCAAAGCGTCGTGAGCATCTGCAGCAAGGTATTAGAGCTGGTTAATAATAAACTGCAGTGCTCGGCACCTGCCAGGCTAATTGCAGCACAGCATGTCTGAGTGCTGCGCGGAGAGCATCTGGAGACAGTGCTGAGCTCAGTGCAGCGTTTTAAGAGCTCACAGGAAGAAACGTGCTCGTGTGCTGGCTCTCGAGTGCCTGACCGCTACTAAATCTCTGCTCTGGGGCGAGGAATGCAGATTGCTTTAATAAGAAGACAGAAGGAATAGATGTCTATTGCGACTCCACTGCTCCATTCCTCACGCTGAAGTCTGCTGAGGCCAGTGAGAAAACTCACCCCAGCTTTTCTCTACCTCTGCTATGTGGCCATGGCAACTCGGAATCACTTGGGAGGTCACAGAGCTGGAGAAGAGCATTGCATTTCCTTCGTAAGAGCTCTGAGTGAGGTTCAGTTCTGAACAGAGACCTGGCACGAGGCCTGGGCAGCACCTACATCCCACAAAAGGAGGTCTTGTACACAAGGAACTTGACTCACATCTCTTATCAGTACTGCAGATGAATTAAACCTGCTTGTGTTTCATACACTCTTCAGAAAATAAGCTTTTGCTTGACCTTGTTGAGATCTGCAACTCTCAATAAAGATCAGGCATAGCAAAACTTGGGTTACTGTAACACTAACCCAGCGCCCAGCCTGCCTGTGGGTCTTTTAGTTTCTGTTTCCTGAAACCAGAGGGAGAGAAGCCGTCCTTTTGACAGCTCCAAGAACACCAGGCAACTTCCACTGCTTCACCAGAATCCTTGTAGGGACTTTCCCCATCTTTCTCTGCCATAGTCTTCCCCAGAAGCTCAGGTGTGTGACCCAGTACAGCATCACCAACCCCGGAGAGCAGGTCTTACAGCGAGCACAGTCCTGCATGGCACGGTTCATCCAAGCTGCTGTTTCCACAGGCAGAGATGATAGAACAGAATATATTCAGCCAGCCTTTAGAAGCTTAACCTTAAGACATAAAAACTCACTTCAGCAGAAGGAAAAAGCAGCTGATGATCAAAGTTAAATCACATTTCTACACAAGAAACCAGCATAGCACATCCGAACCTTAATCAAGCCTGGTGCCTCAAAGTCAAAAGAAGATACTCAGTGGTGCACTGGGGAAGAGCCTTTAGGTGGTTTTAACTATTCCATCCAACCAATATTCTAATTGCTCTGCCTAACCTCTCGAGATTATCATTAAGTTTCTGGCTCGCTGCCCCACTGTGTGTGACAAAAGCATTTCAGGCTTACCAATGAGGTTTTCAACACTCTCCATAGGAGGTCGGAGAGGACCACTGGATTCTGCAGCAAGAACAATGCAGATTTCTTTGCTGATGAGAGTGGTAGGAAGAAAAAGCGTACAACAGGCTCTGTGCATGCACTGAAAGAGAAAGGATCTTAGCTTGACAGCATGAATCACCCCATTTCACATCACCAACATTCTAATGCACAAATGTGACTCGGCTTGAGTTGTGCTGCATGAGTTTGCCTCAATTCCCCAACGTGGCTCACCTGAATTCTTTTGATATCCACAGACACTGAACAGAGCCCCACTGCTCTTCAGCAAGGGTTCGCGTTTATTTAGGCATCACAGAAGCAAGGCAACAGATTCTCAGTTTCAGAGATCCTGAACCTTATGGTAGAGTGCATACGGCACCAACCACACAGCCTGATCAAAATGAACACCTCAGTATTGTACTGTACACGTATGTGAAATGCTCATATGTATTACGCTATCAAAAAGAGACCAGGAGTGCCCTTACTTACTGTGAATGCTTACCACATGAGCCCAGCTTAAGATTAAACAGCATTGCTCCGTATGGACAGCAAAAACAACTCACCAAAAATCACTTGAGTTCCACACAGGTTTGAGTCTCACTGGAATATCCTTCCATAGGGAGATAAACACAGTAATCAATGCGTCGTCAGATCTGTCCTTATAGGCAAAGACACCATGCCATCTATTCCCCAAACTAACCAAGTGAGAACAGGTTAGAGAGCACAGATCAACGTATCATTTACTGACGCTGCACTCATTTACGCTGGTTAAGAATCTGGAAAGAATATCATTGGTGGTTGAGATCTTTACACAGAAGGATTATAGAAATCCTTCGCTTTCAAATGAAGTCATTAACACTTTTCTACAGGAGATTAACATTTCCATTTCACAGATGAGGATCAAGTTGCAAAGACTTTTCCTACAGTCATTATGAAGTCAGCGGCATAAAGGCAGCTGTCCCTTTTAAGCTCTCATCCTGGATAAAAGAAACAAGTCACATTTCTAAGCCCAATCAAAAAAATAACAGCAATCCTCACCGCTTGGAGAACCAATTCCAAGCAAAACCACATAAAATCTGCTCAAAATCACCAAGAAGGGTGGATATTTAAGCAAACTGGTAAGAGCTGTGAACAATGATGCTGTGCAACCCGTGCCGATTTGGCCTTCAGTGGGTGTGCCAATTATACACACACACCTGCATGCTCAACCAGGTGCGTCCAACAGGAACAACATACGAGCGTTTTGGGACAAAAAAAAGAGCCCTTCCTGGGTTTGCTTCA
This sequence comes from Alectoris magna, assembly GCA_030625065.1. Lineage (NCBI taxonomy): Eukaryota > Metazoa > Chordata > Aves > Galliformes > Phasianidae > Alectoris > Alectoris magna. Next base: position 2,023,718 of record CM060587.1, read on the forward strand.
GAGTCACAAAACCCGAGCAAGAGAGTGAAGCCATGGACTGGGAGGACAGTTTCTTCCACTGAGCTTTTCTCCTTTCTTTTTTGGTGTCAATCACACATTTGTAAATGCTCACAACTCATGCAATGCTGCCAGCAGTGCTGTGTTCGTCTGAGCCTGAGCCCTCCTCACGCATCCATCAGCGTAAGCACTTCTGGCAGCCCTGCTTACTCCATAATTCTTGTGCAGAAATAGGAAAATCTAATTCTCCCCTCTCCTAATTTACATTAGCTTTGCTCCTAAGTGGAACGGAAATGATTTATAAACGACTCTTTGCTTTTGAAGAAGGAAATGGAACTTAGCACCTTTCGGCACAACGTGCGCTGCCTCATGCACATTTCTGCCCCAGCCCAAGCTGAGAAGTGCCAGAATGCCGTCTTGTGAATAGTCCTGCTGGGTGACATCACTTATCATGCCACCGTGCTGCCAGCCAATTGGGGAGGCTTTTCTCACACAGCCCTTAGCTCTCACCTAGCCGGGAAGCCTATAGGAAAAAGCTGCAGCGCTGGCAACGGACCCACTCTTGCTGCCGATGCTTATCTGGCCACACCTCCTCCTTCTCATTTCCCACTCCGGTGTGCACACACATCACACACGCACAGAACACAGCAGAGGCAGAACAGCCACACTCTGCAAAAATCCATTTCCGAGCATTAGGCTTTTGGCAGTGATTCAGATATGAACTTACTTGTTCTGGAGATGGATGGTTTTGAGCAGCGACGTTAGCGAAGGATGCTTCCTTTTCTAAGTCACTGATTATTTTAACTCGTTGTTATCACACTGCACTGCCTTTGTACTTCTGTCCAACTCATTTGCAGCCAGAGCCAGCCCAATTGTGGCTGTAACTCCATGAACAGACAGTGGAGAATTGTGTTCTGTCATTCACAGAATCCTAGAATGAACTGGGTTGAAAAGGACCACAATGATCATCCAGTTCCAACCCCTGCTATGTCGCAGGTTGGCAGGGTTGCCAACCACCAGACCAGGCTGCCCAGAGCCACATCCAGCCTGGCCTTGAATGCCTGCAGGGATGGGGCATCCACAGCCTCCTTGGGCAACCTGTTCCAGTTCTACTCCCTGGCTGTAAACAGTTGACCTGGCCACTCAAGAGCTGATCACACTCAGCACACAGAAGCAAAGCCCAACATTGGAAGAGGCAAAGCTGCAGTGCTGCAAACCAAAGCTTGTAAGTGCATGCAGTGTTTCCAGCACAGAGAAGCTTCACTGTAGCTGCATTCTGGTAGGAGAAATAGGAAACAAGCACACGAAGTCGTGGGATGAAGCAAGCTATTAAAATATAAGTAGGAACCAGAATCCCAGGGATCTCATCTACTCTTCAAACAGTACTCAGGAAGAAGCTGTAATTGTCAATTAATTCTCATTCTAAAGCAAAAAGACCATCAGTACATCCAAGTACAAACTGTATAGTCTGCTGGAACCAGCACAGCCTACTCGTGTGAGAGGGAAATAACCACGGGCGTGCTGTGAAATTCCAAGGGAGGCTGGAGGTTGTACTCATAGACTGTGACCCAGGTAACTCAGCAGCACTAAATGATTTCACTCACAGTCACCAGAGGTCATGCAGCATTCTCCAGGCCTTCAGGAAGATTCCTCTGGCAGAAAAGTCCAGAAGATCATTGTAAGTTCTGAGATGAAACCAATTTAGATTACTTATTAAGGCCTCTTACCTCTGACCATAACAGACTACCTTCTTTATAACCTACTTCCTCTGAGGTGACAGCAAAACAAAGCGATTCCTGAACAAACCCTTCTGGACATCACTAGAGAACAGAGAAACCAAATTATTAGAGTTCAAACGTAAAACTAAAGAATATCTACAAATACCCACCTGAATAAACTGCGGGTCTCAAGGAACCAGAAAGCAGGCAAAACAAGGCAGTGTTTTGTCTCAAGAATTCAAATTCTTCATGGAATGGGTGGGAACTCAGTGTGTGCTCATGTTACTTGGGGAGCAATGAGCAGCAGCATGAGAACACAAGCAAACAAAGGAAAAAGGAGCAACCGACAAACAAGACTGGGCCATACGACCATAAGGAAGAGGAAGCGAGATGAGAACAGAAGGCACCCAAGGAACGCACAAAGGGTTTTATAAGTCAATCATGGAAAAGCAGAAACGAGAGGTTCTCAACAAGCAGTAAACTGCAGGAACTGGCATGCTGTCCTAGCTGAGCATCTGTCAGAACAGCCCCTAAAAACTTCTTCACACAACCTGAAAGACAATGAAATTGTTTGCTCCTGTTCACAAAAACACCCGGAAGAACAAAGCACCTTTTGGATTCTGCTTGGTCAGAAGTTCATGTGACATTTTTGAAGGCAGAATATATCTTCTCAGTGATGGGGGAAGGAGAAATCAACAAGCATTGAAAGACCTCTTGCAACTGCCAGCATTTAACCATACAGATTCTGCATTTTTTTCCATAGAAAGATAAGAGATATAAAACAAAGGATGGAATTTCCATAAGGAAATGCAATACACTGAACCACCAATCCCAAATGAAGTTAACTGGAGTATATCCACGTTCATCTCAAAGGCTGCAACAACCGAACCAGCACTCCACTCGCTGTCATCTTTGCAAGGATACGTGCCCTTCTTATTCACCCCAGCTTTAAGAGAACTTAAACTGTTGTAGGACTCGCACTATCCTCGCCTTTTATTATATACAAAAGAATTAAGTACTCATGGAATTTTCTGCCCTTAAGGTTCATTAATTTCTCCCTAGACACCAAACTGCAAGTTAAACAAATGGTACTAATGCAAAAAAAAAAAAAACACCTCTCTAACTCTGCAGTCTTACCATAAAGGTGCTAGGGAACAACCTGAAATAGCAAATGCTACTTTTCATACTCAATCTTCTGGCAGCAGCTCAAGAAGTTAAGTCATGTTTACTTCCCTTAATGGAAACCCACCCCTTGCTCTCCCCTCAAGACCAGCACTGATCACACCCCAAGAGCTGCAAGCAGTTGGGCTGAGCCAGCTGTGTCTGGCCAAAGTGACATCCAGTTCAAGGCACACACAGTGATTAAAGGAGACAGAAAGTAACACAGCTTCTCCTTTTTCACATGGACATTTGGTGGATGGAGCATTCGATTTTTCCACAAGTATTTAAGGTATTACAGACTGTTTTTGAAGTGATGACAGAGCTATAAATCATAGTTCCAAAGCCCAATACACAGAGGAGCGCTCGGATACAAACACTTGCACAGAGCCAGGATTTCACTTTTAGACAAGAGTTTTCACACGTATACTCACACACACATCGGTATATAAAGAACCTTTTAATACAGAGGAACTTCTTCATAAAGCACAGAATTCAAAGTTAATTCTAATATTTTCATCTGCATACAGCTAATAATGAAAACAGGGTAAGTAAGGAGTCAATATCCCATGTTGGTGTTGTGCAAACAGCTAACTTGGAAAAACCTCCAGGTGTATCATAGTAAGGATAGAAGGGAACTCCCCCTGAATGTAACATAAAACACTTGGTACTGATAACAGGGAGAACAAAAACATTACACTGCTAACTTACCCAGCTTATCAGCTGCACAGATATAAGTAATACCAATATATTGCTCTAAATGAAATATGCAAGTCCCTTCTCTTCAGGTCTTACTTGAGTATTCTTGCACCAGGATGGAAAGAAACTTGAACGAAATAGTAAAGTTAAGTCCAGCAACATTCCATCACCATGGGATTTGTAACAGAAAACCAAATCTCTGTGCAGAGGCGCTGCTGCTTTATGCAATCCCATCCCGTATCCATTCTTCTGCAAAACACCACATTAGAATCAATCAGGTTTGGAAGCGTGTGACAAACGTTTGTCCTCCAGTACCTGCTACATCAATGTAAACAGCACAGAGCTGTTCTGCAGAATAGTTTCAAAGAATTGGTCATTCAAAACCTCCAGCAGAAACTGCACCAGGAACTCATGAAATCTAGTAGGATTTATAATGTTATACATACAGTTCCCCTGGGGGGGGAAGTCATTTTCCAAGAATTCTGGATTTTTTACATTAAAACCATGGCAGAAACCACTAGGTAAGTAAAACAGGCAGAAAGAATCACGTTTCTAACTACCAGCTGAATTCCTCCAACGCGATGCCCCCAGAAGTAAACAGTGCTTGAACCAACAATATGGAGGCTGATTAACAACGAGGGGTTACGTCCCCTATTCTTTAATCCACAAATTTAACAGCATTAGAAAACAGAAAAGGAACAAACGGAGTAGAGTTGACTAACGGTACAAAGCCTGATCAACTCTACTTTACATCTCATATGCTGCTACGTTATTTTGCTTTAGATCCTCTCTTTGATGCAGTGCTGGAGGGAGTGCACAGGTATACACTGCCAACAGGAGTACTTTTATTAAGCGTGTCAGAAAAAGAAGCTGACGGTATTGAGACACTCAAATAAACCAAGCCAAGCCATCTTTAAAAAGAAATTATTCCAGTCTATAAACAGCAGCTTCCACATTCACATCACCCACGTGTTACACGAGGAATATGGAATACAAGTTCCACACAACATGATACAAAGCAGTCCTGCTTCTGAAAAAAAAGAGAAAGCAAAAGGCGCAGCACGAAGTAATGTCAGACAAGCAGTTTTGTGAGAGCTTTAATGGCACAAAATGTTTATAAGCTACAACTTATACATGTACTGTAAACTGTATAGAATGTTACAAAGTGCTAACTAATTTATGAAGAATGCATAATCACTTTGGCTCAGTTCACTCCAATGTTTCAATAAATGTCAATTAAAAAAAAAATCTCGAGTTTCTTATCATTTTCAGCTTCCACTTTTTAAAACAGTGAGCAAATAAGTTCTGACTGCAGTTACTTTACCTGCTGCGTTTCCAACGTGTGAGTTTATGCAATCTTTTGTTGATCGTATTTACAAATATTGTAGGCCAGTTTTCAATGCATGTAAGAAAAATGAAGCCTGCTTTTTATTTTTTGTCCAAAACTGTAAACAGGTATAAAGCTTTTTAAACATCTACCTTAACAAAACTTCAACTATCAACAGTTGAAACCCCTTTTCAAATGATACAGTCTGTTTTCTGTTCCTTGTAAAACTAGGAGTTGTAGACTTTCATCCCAAGTTTATCGTAGGGTATCAATAAATACTGCATCGTAGCATAGCAAGTGGTACAGTGATCATGGATTCATCCCTCAGCTGTAATCTTTATGATGTTTTATTTCACGGCTCCTTCAAACATTATAAACTATACGTTGATACTCCGGCCATGAGCTTGCACTGTTACTTATCAGACATTCTGAAGAAACACCTTTTAATTTAGAAAGGGGTAATTTTGTTTTGCCGAAGGAAAGCATTCCCTACTCAGTAAAAATCTATTTTTTCCCCACTATTCCAATTTCGATACAAAACAAGGTGCTACAATTAGAACTGAAAGCGTATCAGCCTTTCCCCATCCCCTCAGCTTTTCAGGACTACAAAACTCTGCACTCGGTAGCATCCAAACCACCCTCGCCACTTCCTCCTTACCTCCCCCACCTCTGGGTGAAACCCAACCTCCACACCTGAAACAAAGATGCAGTTGCAGGCAACTCAGGTGCCACTAACATTCACAGCTACAAGAAAAAGCAGATGTCTTCAACAGAATGGTTAGACTGCTCTTTTACCCTGAAAGCATTCTCTAACAGCATCCAGAAGTAGAGAATAAAACTAAATACAGGTTAGCAGCGGATTTCTACTCAGCCGTTTCACTTCCTGGGAGCTAACTAAGCTCTCTCAAACCAAACCTCAATTGGGATTTAGCTGCTGTTTAACAGCTGTTCCAAGCGATCACTGCTGTACCAAATGTTCAACCTTACAGAATGTGATGCAAGCAAACAATCCAGGTGGCTGTTCTCTCCAAACCAGCTGACTGTATTTTCTTCATGTTTTTCTACAAGTCAGACTACTAAAGTTTTTATTTAAATGAGATTTTTTGCTAGTCTTAAAATTAGCATTGTTCCCTAAATACTTAGTATTAAAGTCTATACCATATTTTTTTAATATATTCATATATATATATAAAAAAGAGTATTCTATCCTTCAGAGTCATGCTACATGTTCTGAAATCCAATAAAATCTATTTAAGGACACGGAAGTCCCAATGCTTTGTAACAATTTGGTACTAAAGCTTCACATTTTGAAAAGAAGTGTCACTGAAGGAGGACAAGGCTTAATGTTCCCTAAGGTAAAAGTTCAACAACATTAGCAAGGAGTCTACCTAACATGAGACATCACGAGTGACGTTCAGGTTCCATGTACCCCCCAAAGGAGATTGTACAGTAAACAACGAGAGAGGAATATTGAAAACTCATTTGCAAAAGAACATTTCAGAGCTTTACAACCTCTGAATCTTAACATACCTGCAAGATTGTCCCCCTTAAGGACCGGTCAACCACTTCACCTTCTGAAACTGCCCCGTTATTGTAATCGTAAAACAGTTCCACGACAAACATATCCTTTTACACAGAGTCTAACTACACCTACAGCTGTCGGGTTTTTCCTTAATTTAAAACTACATCTCATAGGAAGATTTCACATTGAAAATTCTCCCTTAAGAAAACAAGTAAGGAAAAAGCTTCTTCACATGCAAACAATGCATTATTATTATTTTTTTTCTAATCACTTCTAGGCATCAGACAGATTTCCTACAAGGAATAAGGAGCTGACTTCATAGAAAAGACAAAATTACAACAATTATCTAATATTAAAATATGCTGATGGATTTAGGTATTCTACTTTAAAATGTATGCCTCCTGCAAATCAAATGGTGTTAGCCTACGTAAGGGGGAGCGTAAAGGAAATTCCCCTGTGAGCTGATTTAAACCATGTTTTATTGCCAGGAATTTCTTCGTTTATTTCACAACCAGTTTGGTTTTTTTTTCGAAAGCAGGATTCAGTTTCACTCCAATCAATAATTTTCTTTGGAAGATACTTAATTTTATCACTATGACACAGTCAACATTGATACCATGCACAACTGCAATTTAAGTCAGGTTGCACTAAGGAGGCAACAGCATCACTGATAAAATTAAAACTTGCTGGTGGCATTTTGCATCGAGAGAAGCCCTTGCAACATATAGACAGTTGTAAACTCTGTTCAGCAACTCTGACGTGTCTTGCAGGCCAAGAGGCAAAGGAATGGGAGGAGAGAGGAAAAGAATGTGGATAGCAAAACACCTCAACAGAGTTCCAACACAATACTGAATTCCAGAATTAGCAAAAACCTGGATATGTAAAGAAAGGGTGAAGTCAGGGTCATGCTTAAAACGGTCTCAAGTCAAATGTACTAAACGAGACAGAAACACCTTCACAGGTCACGTGGGTTTCCAGGTTTTGAACTCCGTCTTTCAGTAAGTGCTGGCTGAAGGTGTGGTCAGTCGTTTTCCGATGTAGATGCTGAAATAAAAAGTATAAAGCATATCACAGTTCACAGAAATACTCCCTGTTTCTCACAGTTCTCATGCACTCTGCTATTCTGTCTCATCTTTCAAGCTTGATGAGGTTCTTCCAAGGACTTCATCTCTCCTTTTATAAAATGACTTAAGAGTGACACTGTCAGGCGAGCCTAGAAGGACTGATATTATCAGTATTCAGATCCAAGCACATTTGAAACACCCAGACCAGGAGCTCTGATGCACTTTGTAGACTACCTGACTGAGGGGGCTCTATAAGAGCTCAGCAGCACTCCCAGATTAATTATTATAGTAAAACAAAGTATTGCCAAAAGAAAGGGAAGAGTTAAGTATTGAGGACCTACAGAAACACGGGCCTCTGATATTCAGATATTCAGGCAACATCTGACACAAAAAGGTACACTTATGTAGTACTACAACTATCTTACAATTTACTTTCATAGATTCTATCCTCCTGATTTACTCAATATATGCCTTTGCCCCTTCACAGAAGAATATAAGATGGATAAACATGTTAGAATTTCAGGAAGCTCAGAAACGTTGGATTATGCAGGCATGGAAAACACCGCTGAGCAAATCAGCAGCTGATCTCACAGGACACATCCAGTATTTCATGTATCTAAGCATTCAAACCTTTATATTTGCTAATATCAGAGAACTACAGGGAAAATTACAGAGTATGCACCATACACAGAGATCTTCGGCAGCCAGTATTTGCACACTGTGGTTCTGTAATGGTTTGTAAATATTACAGCAGTTTTCCACCTGCTCTACCTTACTTTCCCCTACATAACCTGAAGTATTTAAGAACGCAAGGATAACCAAGTGGTACACGTTGTAACCGCAAAGGTTATCTACAAATCCATGATAATCCATGCATTTTCAATATAAGAAACTTGACCTACAAATAAAACATATTCATGGCTATCATTGCTGCAACGTTTTCCTGCCTTTAAAACAAAAGCAAGAAAGGCAACTCTCTTGAATGAGGTGCAACAACACTCGAGTTATTCCAGACAAAGCCCCTTTCAGCAAGCACCCGACATTCAAGTAAAGCAGAAAATCAAAGCCAGATGCCAAAAGTTGAAGTGAGATAATTCTTAGTTGAATACTTACCCTAGTCCCAAAGCCAAAACATGAGATATGAACAGAGATGGAATGAAAACCTTAAGAAATTCTGCAGAGAAAATGCCACCTTTCTTCATTGCTCCACTTTTCCTCATACTTAAAGACACTGAACGTTTAGGATGTCTGAAATGAAATTCCCTGAAAGAAGAGGGGGAGGAGAGAAAAAAAATACACCACTTTTTTTCTCATTGCCTTTCTTTTATTGCATGCATATGCACAGATCTCTGCAGGAACTTTTTTCTTTATCTTTTCTTTTTTTTTTTTTTTTTAAGTACAAAGAGCTGGAGATCAAAGCAAGAGATCGCTTACAGAGTAAGGGATCAAAGAGAAAATAGGAAGTATTGTGGAGAGACCACTAACATAGACAGTATAGAGACAAAGGGAGAAGTACCTGAAGAGAGAGGTAAGTCTGAGAGAGGGAATTTCTTGTTAACAAGAGCCTCATTTTTTGTTCCAGAGATACAGAGGTCTGCCAGATACAGACAGCATCCTCTACTTCAATAAAAATGCTTTGCATTCAAGGTTCTCAGTGTTTCCCCTTCCGTGGATGAACATTACATATTTTACACAGAAAGGAAGAAAGGTACAGAGAATTTATGAGACTTGCTCAAAACTCTTCCATTCAATAAGCCAGAACGAAATCTCATGAATACTAGCTCCAAGCAACCAACTCTCCCAATAATTCTGCAAAGAAACCTCGTAATCAACTTGCCACAGATTCAGGTTGCTTTCAGCAAAAGTTAATTCTGATGCTATTATGATTTGCAAACTTCACTGCCTTGACTTTTTGTAGCTACCCAAAAGAAAACTCTTTTTTCCAGAAATGGTCTTATTTGGACAGTAAGAGTAACTGCATCTAAATGAGTCTCGTGGTTCTTCTCACATTCATATAAAGGAACTCTAGGGAACCTGCTTCTTGCACTAGATGATCTCAAGAGGTCCCTTCAAACCCGTATTATTCTGTAAAATTCATTAAAAAACCAAAGTTTAACTCACTTGGGAGGAATGTTTTCAGGCCTACTCGACCAGTCTGACACCCAGTCAGCACTTTTCTTCAACACTTCCAACTCTTTCTCTCCTTCTACTGCTTCTTCTTCGGACTGAAAACACACATGGGACAAACCTTGTAACAGCCAGTTGGCTCCTCCTCATGGCATTAAGTTGAGAACAACAACTGATAAGCACCAAATGGCAGCACTTGATAAATGAGCAAGTGTTCTTGGGCTACCTACTATTTAAAAGAGATTTTATTGTGCTAAAAGAAGGCATTGCAGAGGCCAGCAGGTCACTAATTACGTTATTATATCTAGGAACCCAACATCATAGTAAGTTGGGTTTTTTGCACATGGATCTTGTCGTTTGGGTATTTTTGTTGTTGTTGTTGTTTGTTCAGTGCTAATTGCAATTAAACCCAGTTTTTACAAGAAAACCAATTTCATGACATTTGATTTAAAGCATGCTGAATGTAGATAAGGCACAGAAAGGCAAAATAAAACAGTTTCAAAAACAATACTTAGAAGGTCTTTAAAGGAGTTGCTTAAAATTACTGTTACATGCAACTAATGGACCCTCCTGGGTGCACCTCAGGTGCAGAAGGGAAAAATCAAGCACTCAGCACAGCTGCCTTCACCCAAGGAGTTAACACTGCATCATTTGATATAAGGGAAAAAAAAAAAAAAAAAGTCAGCTAAAAGGACCAGAGAATTTAGAAAAATAAGATATCTAACTTATTTTAAAAGGGGGAGCCATGCCAAAAGCAACCAAATTCAACGAAATAGAGGTGGCAGACCCAGCCAGCAACTTCATTCAGAGAGCTCTGCCTCTCTGCAGAGCTCCAGTGCAACAGCCCTACTGTTTGGCCAGATCTTAGACGCAATTAAATGCAAGGTTTCACTCATCCAGGATTGCTTTCCTATGCTGCTCAAGACAGCAAATTCCATTACATGAGCAGACTAAGAGTTCAGCATTAGCCTCCTCTCGGTTTGTATTACGAAGACTGCTCACTATCATGCAAGCTGATTGATTCATAAAGCAATTCATCAGGGTCTCAGAATGAAAAAACCTGCTAGAGGGCAGTAGTTTAATGGATTTCTTTTGACAGGTAAAATATATAGTATTAAAGACCTTCCGAGGTGACGGAGAACTTGCTCTGCCCTTCAAGTGCTCCCAATATCGACCTATGTAGGATTTATATGCACAATACCTACAACTTCAACACATTTTCAAAGTTAATTATTTTAAAAGGTTAAATACCTGAGAACTACTGTCTTTACTTGTGTGCATTTCCACATCAAATGTTATCTGTCCATCTTCTTGAGGTGAAGGGCTAAAGAAAAATTGATTTCATTATGTCACTTTTGTCACACTATACTGTCAGCCACAGAATAATCAGCATTAATAGCATCTCAGCTGAATCATTTCCACACGCACTTCTGCACACTATTCGAATAAGTAACAGACTACAGCCACAATCACCAGAACAAGAAGGTCTTCAAAAAACCTTTGCTTGGCTCTTGTTTATTTTAAATAATCCCACCTCTCTCAACAGGACTGACTGCCATTCCATAGAATTTGGACTGAAAATACTGAACTACTGGCAGCTAGTTCCTTACCAACACAGAGGTAAGAAGCTATTTTCTATTAAAGCAAGTGTTCTGTTTTAAGTATTGTATGAAGTGCCTTCAAAAGATTGCCTACTACAGTCTGTAATTAAATCAGGCCTAACTAATTTTAAATATCTTTTATTACTGATCGGCTACTAAATGTGTACAGTAGACAAGACAGCTCAACAGACAGCCATCATTCAGAAAATCCAAAGGAGACATAAGCAGATGGACATGTAAAATTATCTACAGAAACCATCCATGGACCTCCAAATCTGGCCTAAAGCCTTCAAGGGAAAGGCACAATGAAGAACTAAGAATACCATAATGCTCACGTGTGCCTCAAGGGATTATATTGTCAGGCAAAGATATTTCGCCTTCATAGGAAAGACAGCAGAATATTGAAAGCAGGGAGTACAAATTCCAAGTATCTTTCTTTCTGCCAAGTCCACTGATGCATTTTATTATGTTTGACTGAAAACAAGGATATATACATCACATTATTACTAATGAACCAATAAAGCTAATATATTTCATACCCTAAATGGTTTATGACAATGTAAAATTCAACTGTAGCGTAGATGTAACTGCTGCTTCTAGATTCCATGGCTTTCTGTAACAGTGAAATGATTTATTTGATAGTCAGTAGCAAGCAAGTGTTCCAAACACTAGAGCATGACACACTTAAGCTGGAGGAAAAAAAACCTTACCCCTCAATTAACAGCTACAGGATTAAAAACTGCAAACAATAGTATGCAGGACAGCAAATGTTCACTTACCTGTCACAGTGGGAACTACCTCTTGAACTGCTCTGTCCTGATTCATGCTGGGCATCCAGAAGAATTTTCTCCATGTCTCCATTATGGATGGAGGATGATGATGGGACATGCTCCAGCCCTCCGTTTTTCCCATTGCCATTATCATTGCTATTGCCATTGCCATTCATCTGCAACTCCACCCAGGAACCTGTAGGGCAAGCCAGACATCATTTCATTAAAAGTAGCGAAGCTAAAACCACATAAAGTTTATCAACTGCACACAGAAAAAGAGCCCTGAACGTGGTGAATTCAGATAACACACACTGCTGCTGGGATAAAGCTCATAAACACGTACTGAAGACAAGGCTGATGTGTTTCTTCCTGTTACACAAAAACCCACCCCCAAAACGTTACGTTGCTTCCTACCTCTGGAGCTAGGCATGATAACTGTCCCCCATCTCCCCAGATATTAATACTTTAACAGACCCCATTTCTCTCTGCAGTTTGAAGTTTCCATTATCTATGTGTCACTCGATTACACTAATCACTCCCCTTCCCTGTTCTACTCCTATGTTCCTCTTCCAAAGGAAATTCTATCTGCCTAGCCGTGCTTCCATAGAATTCCCCAACCTCCAATTTTATACAATCCTTCTTCCTTCCACTTCCAAAGGCCTTCATCCCCAAACCAGCCTCCGACTTCACATTTACTTACGTTGAAGTCATACCATAAAAAAAAGACTGCATACACAAATGTATTCCCAGAACCACAACGCAGCTGAGGGCTGATGCACCTCTGAGCCCATCAAGTCTGAGCCCAGCCAGCCCAGCAGGGCCACCCAGAGCTGCTGCCAGCACCACATCCAGGCAGCTGCAGAACATCTACGTAAGATCTCACACCTCTCTGAGCAACCCGTGCTCAGCCACCCTCTCAATAAAGAAATGCATCCTGAGATTGAGATGGAACTTCTTGCGTTCCTGTTGTAATTTAATGTGCAGGTTAACTAACAAAAAACAGTGTTTACCACCATGTTCCCAAGAGCCGTGTTTCAATTTGAATCCTACCTCTCAGTGACCTGAGGGTTGAAGGTAAAACAGATCTCCACCCTTCAGTCTGTTCCAAATATTTAAATACATTCCCGATCCAATTGCAACTCCAACCTTCTCATTAAGATATAAACCAAGAATCATATGACTGCACAGCCACAGAAGACCTACTGGCTTGACACAGCCGACAACTGACAGATCTCCTTTTGCAGTTACCACCTCAATTACTAAATTTCACACTGCGTTTCCCTATGCTGTAGAATTCTGTCATTTAGCTGCGTTCGAAGGGTCTGTGTAAGAAAATATTTGCAGTTAGGACCTTCTGATGTCTCGTTCTGTCAATAAAGCTGTAAGGTCTTCAGGCACTGTTTCTGTTAAGCCCTCTTCAATCACGTTCATAACCCTTTAAAGTGATTTTGCATTTGATGCAGCCCCCATTTCAAATACTTGATTAAAAACTGAGCTGCGAACACAATGAACTACTTGAACCACCATCAGAACATAAAGGACACAGCATTCATTCTATCATCTTTAAAGTTCCTATGCCCTCCCAAAGAGGTCACAGCAGTTTCCTGAACATAAATGCTGTTCCTGTTCAATGCTGTACAGCACGTGTGCATAAATAATGCTTTCATGTGAGAAGATCCTGATTAGGGAGAGCAAAGATCTCTGAGTTCTCACAAGTGTAACGTCTTCAGAGCAACATTATTTCCCACTATCAGGGAGATAATGATTTCACACATATATTATAACACCAGGCTTCCGTGGGATTTAATTGACACTACCTGAAGGTGAATAATTTACCACTGAGGTGAAAACAGTCAAAAAGAAATGAGAAAATAAAGCCTAAAAATACCAACACGGTAGCTGAAATGACTTCTTAAAATTACCTGCATTGGTTCGAAATTTCAATACTGATTTCTTGACTTACGAAATGCACCTTTAGTGGCTCCGTTTGTTTTTACAGCCAAGCTTTGGCTCTGTTAGTGACACAGGAAGGAGCGTATGACCAAGCAAGTTCACAGATTATCAACCTGTTTTTGTCAACCTGAAATAGTTTATCCATGGTATCAGTTCCTAACACACCACTGTACATGATGCTCTGCTGAGTCCTGGTGGTTTACAGCCTGTTTTCCCCCGGCTGTATTCACAAGCAAGGAATCTGGGTGTGCACAGAGCTTACATACAACCACACAGCGTACACCAACCCTAGCATACGTCGGGCTGCTTCAACCAGCCACCAGCCCTCCACAGCACTGGCTTTAATGAAGGTTTTATTGGTGAGAGAGGCGTTCAGTCCGGACTGACAAAATTCCTTGTTTATCTAAAATATGTTGCAGCCACACCAGGAAGAGCAGCCCAATTAACTGTGAGTAAAGAGTCCCAACACGCCGAGCAGTGGTTTACATGACCAGCAGCACGTTCCCTGTCTGACCTCACTTTTAATGAATCAAAATACACTCACAGAAGCCTAATCTGACATCAAGCTACAACACGCTACGTCCTCCCACTGAGAACTACAGCCGGTTTTTGTGAAGCCAGCAAATCCTGCAGCTTCACAGAGCCCAACGGTGGGGCAGCAGCACAAGGAAATACTGCAGAGCAACAACCTGAGATGTTAATCACCCACATCAGAGTGCTTAATTTACTGTATATCCCATCTGACTGTTAAGCTGGAGATATGGTAGAACTCAGCATTCTCACCTGGGCCTTCAATGTAACCTCCTCAGTTTATTTCCCTTCTGAAATCACTAAACTTTGGGGGAAAAAAATAAAAATTAAAATCCACAACCTGCTCGTAAAAATGGTATTTCTCCCAAATGACGTGAATTCTGGCCATGCTCTAATGCAAATGATGTCATTACGAATGGATACATCCAACATTTTTGCAGTTATTTATAAAGAAATTAACCACGTTAGATGCTTAACTATTTTTCTGAAGGATTTCAATGATGTCTGTGAGAAAGTGACAAAGTTTCTTCATAAGATTAGTGGGAAACAGCATTCAGATCATGATGTTCTTAAGAGAAAAGCCAGCAGCAATAGCTCTGAGAGCCATTTCATACCAGGTCTCTGCTTAATGTAAATTGCACTATCCACCTATTGCACTTCGTAAGGAGTCACACCAGCTGACTTTTCCTCTCTAAGAGCTAGGCTGACATATTTTCTTACCCAGGTAGAAATAATGAAATTAATTAAACTGTAGGGTATTTGCTCCCCATTTCTATTACATTGCAGCCAATTCAGCAGGACCCCAAATGCAGTCAGTGGGAAGCCACAGCGTGCTGACCAGTCCAGGATCAGCATTTAATGAGGGCTTATGCAGAAGCATTAAGTCGGTTCATAGGCAAGCCCTCCTAAATCCTGTTGCAAAACTGAAGCATCAACAGGCTGGCGCCTGGCATGCAGCCACCCTGCACACATAGGCTTCTATTAAATAGAGAAATCCAGAGTGTTTTCAGGTATACGCATAGGTAGAAATAAAAGCAGCGAACAGCTCGCTAGCCTGAGCCATGATCAATCCAAATAAACTAAGAAAGAGCAGTTCTTACAAAGAAGTACAACATTAACAAGGGGGAAAAAAAAGCAAGCTGGTCAGGCTCCCACAGTGGTAATTATTAAGCAAGCTTTCCATGACAGAACTAAGATGGGCTCCTGCCTGAGGTGGGACTGATTTCTTGTCAATATGTAACAGAGCTCTACAATAATTAAGATGGAGGAAGCATCCAGGATTCCCAAAGCATGTAAGCTTTTGTTGTTTTCTTTTTGGTGAACCCAACAAAGCAAAGATTCACTTATCAGTTTTATTCCCAGGTCTTCTGCCCTTCGATTCAAGTGCTTGGAGATCTGTGAATGAAAGGCCTTAAACACGCACAAATGACACACAGAGCAAAATGAATAAGCGTCTAAACTCATTAGCCTGAAAAGGGTCACTGAAAAGCTTATATAATGGCAGAAAATGCACCTATAACACCAAAGCATTGTGGAGTGGCTGAACATCTGAAAGTGGGACTAAAGCCATGTGCGGCTGATTGGTTGCACTTGTTTTGCTCACTGAGCACAGATTACTGAGCATTTCCTCTCATACCTTGTGCTCACCACCTCCAGTAATCACATTGATTTTGCTAAGCCTTTATGCACTGACCCAGCAGCAAGATCTACGTGGGTAGATCCAGCCCGGGCTTACAGCACTCATCCCTTGTAGTTCCCATCTTACAGCTGATTAATGTGCTTCACAGAGTAACTTAATGTACCAGAAGAAAACAGCGTGGAAATATTCAAGTATAGAAGTGAAGATGGCAATTTATAAACAAAGCATCTACGCGTTGAGTTAGAATCACAGAATGGCCTGGGTTGAAAAGGACCACAATGACCATCTGGTTCCAACCCCCTGCTATGTGCAGGGTCGCCAAACACCAGCCCAGGCTGCCCAGAGTCACATCCAGCCTGGCCTTGAATGCCTGCAGGGATGGGGCATCTACAGCCTCCTTATCACAAGGTGTAACGTTACTACCACAGAACAGCACCGTGATGAGACAGCCGTCGTTTATTCCTTAATGCAATTCACAGTGAGTTACAAGAGTTCAACCAACCCCTGCATTTCGTTGTCAGTTTAACTTCATCATAAACCCCGAAGGGATGGTTAATCATTGACACAATTTATTCACCTTTTCACCTGGGGTATCCTTAACAATTACAACGAGACGCACCGAAGCAGCTGTTTTAAACACGGGAAACGTGTCTGCCAGGTGAGCACCAGAGCCCACACGAAGCCCACGGATGCTCCCTGTGAGCGTTATTCCGGGAACAAAAGGATGCAGAGAGCAGCTGACACAGATGCCGGATATAGAGGAAAATAGCTCACGTCAGCGGTATCGACTCAGCCACTGAATAAACTCATTCCCACAGTCACGCTCCTCCCCCTACCGTGCTGTATCCCCATCTTAGCTGTTAATGCCAGCCACTGAATAAACTCAGTTCAACCACAACACAAACCTTCTCCGCTCCCCTCAGCTCGCCCCGACCCCAGCTTCACCCCGTTCACCTCAGCCCCTCCGGCCCCACGTCAGCCCAGGCCCTGAATCCCAGAGCTCCTCGGGGCACCCAATCGCTCCCTCCCCATTCCCAGGGCTCAGCTCCCCAAGCCCAAACCCGCTCCCCCTCAGGCAGCCCCCCGCCCTGCCCGCCTCAGCGCCCTCTCCTCACAGCCCCTCCGGACCCCGCCGATTGGCCCCACGCTCCGCCAATCGCAGCCCGGAACGGGGGAAGGGGCTCCGGGCCCCGCCACCGCCCCCCGCCTGCTCGCGCTCCGTTCCCACACGCCGTCCGGGGCCGCACTCACTGTTGAGGCCCGGTTCGGTTTGCGTCCCCTCAGCCGGTGGGTTGTTGTTGTTGTTGTGCTGCGGCGGCTCCTGAGGGCTGGACATGGCGACGCAGGAGCGGCGGCTGAGGAGACGGAGAGCCGCTGGGGCTGGGACAACAACAACAAACCTGGACTCCGCTCCGGGCCCCGCCGCCCCGCCTCCTCGCTGTGCGCATGCGCGAGCTGCGCTGTTCCCACCCTCCGCCGCCGCGCACGCGCCGCCCGCCCCGGGGCGCGTGCCGCGCAGCATGGCGCCTGCTGTACTTGCGCACGTCCCGCTGGCTCCGCGCATGCGCTGTTTCGCAGTCGGAGCGCTGCGCCTGCGGATCAGTGCGCGTGCGCCGTGGGTGGGCGGGAAGAGCGGGCTGTGAGGGGAGAGGCGCGCGGGCAGAGCCTCGGGCACAGAGTAACTGGAAAACGAGCCCACAGGGCGCTTTCACGCCTCTGCCCCTCACTGATCTTTCAAAAGAGAGAAACGATTGCATTTCCCACTATTCCAAGCTTTCCTGGATCGCGTTCCACCATTCGTAGCCCAACGCTGTCAGCTTACAGCGATTCAGCCACCCGGGGTCCAGCTGTGCTGCTTTCCCCATGAAGGACTGCAGTATTTCCTCCTCCCTGAGCACAGCTGCTGCGAGGTAAGCAGCCAAAACGGCACAGCCAAAGTGTGATTCTCCAAAACCTCTCCCCCTACTCAGCCGTCTTGATTTCGCCTCAATTTCAAGCCAATGGAACTAATAGGTCCACAAAACATTAGGTCTCTCACAATTAATTAACTGAATTTTTAAGGCTAAAAGTAGTAACTGTCTGAAACGTAGTGCTTAACAGCCAAATAAAGCTCTCCTCTAAGAGCTAGCCTAAGTCAGCAAAGTGCAGCTCAGTTTACTTAAATGGTGGCAGAGTTAAGAGAGAAGAGGGCACCTACGTAACAAAACGGGACTTGTTCTTAGCTATAAAATGTGAAATTATTTGACTGTGCACCCATTTCCTCTCAATATGAAAATGAGAGACAACCTCAGGCTATTTATGCACCTACTGCTGTACTGTGAACAAGAATAACACTGAGTTTCCAGGGAAAACAGACCTGAAGATGCAATGAAATACTTAAATTGCAATGAAATACAGGTGCTGACACGTACCTTACCTTGTTGAGGTTTCTTCAGTTACAAGAGTAGCTTCTGCATCAATTATGTATTCTAAGTAGTTCACATGAAAAAACCATATATAGAACATACGGTTCTTCTAAATCACTTGACTTTTAAGATAAGTCAATATCATCTTGAATATCAAACATAAGTGCCTGAAGGCAGAGCCAGTTCCCACAGATACTTTGTATTGCAGATAGCAGAACTTTTACTAGGATTATTCTCCTTTTTAATCTCCTTTCTCATCGGGACTCTCTTGGAGAATGATCCAGCAAGACTAACTTCACCACAGATGATTTAACTCGCCTTCATTTCTCAATAAATCGTTTTTACTACCTTCATTCCATGTGTCATCACCTTAACTCCAAGGTCCGTTTGGAGGCCTTAAGTATCTCCGATGGAACTTTGTAACCAATCCCATCCCACACAAACATATACAGCGTTTTACTTCCCAACAGCACTAATGAACCCTTCACGTAAAACCATTCCCATCAGCAGCCTTGAGAATATAAATAGGGGCAGGGGATCATTGTTTTGTGTGATGGTATCACTGCTGCTATCAGAGACCGAAACAAATTCAAACAGACCCATTTACATTAATGTTTTCCCTATCTCCTCATTACTCAGCAAAGAGATGACATTTTATCAGGGCTTTATCAGGACTAGGGTGTGTACAACTGTCACGGTTATCCCAGTTTGGATTATTAGCAAATATTTTTCTTCGTTTTCTCATCTACGCTGTGTTGACTAGCATCCAAATACTGATGTGTGGACATTATAAACCTGCCTTACACGACACTGATCTTTCCTACCAAACTGATTATATATGCTTACAGGTCCATACTATATCTTGTGAAAAAATCTGGAAAAGGTGGCAGCAATTTAGACCTTCTAATAAAACATCCCTTCACAGGTAGGAGGGCCACAGATGCGTCCTAGATTAGAATCAGAAAAACAAGCTACTTATGATGCTGAACAGAGCCCCATCCCACTTTGCAATCCTAACAATCCCAGGCTAACATCAAGCATCATTTGTCATCCCCATCATTCAGGAAGCATTTGCCATAATGCTTGTGGCATGAATATTTATCAGCAAAGTGGGACTATTAAAATTTCTGAGTCAGACAAATTAATCGAGATTACAGAGTGAGTCAATGCAGAGCCAGAAATAGCATTCAGAAGTCCTGACTTTCAGACCTGTTCTCTAACCACTACACGGGTTCCTTCAGGCAGTTGAATGACGTAATTCATGCTTGTAAAGTAATTGAACCCTCGGATAGAAAATGCTATGACAATAGCTACGGTGGAGGGACAAAAAGCCACGTGATCATAGAAGAGGAACAGCGGCTGTAAACTTCTAAGAAAGGCCTTTTGTGCAAGAAAAAGGTTTTTCTTATAGAAAGCCTATCAGTCAATTCAAGCCAAACACATAGCAAGCTACCTGATTATCTCCTAAGAGCCGCCAAATTAATTGCAGTTTTATGCTCTACGGCTCCAAGGTGTTTTTAGTCCACCCACCTCTTTGGTAACATTTTGCCTCCTAGTGGAGGACACCAATATAGAAGCACCTGCTTTTTCTTGTGAAAGAAAAACAGATGGATTGTTTGCAAAAGGCAGAGATTGTTAGAATTCAAAGGTAGACTGTACAGAAAATCCATGCTGCTTCTTGGTTCTGAGCTGTACCGCACTAGAAAGAAACACCTGCTGTTTCTATTCCAGCCACTA
Organism: Alectoris magna; assembly: GCA_030625065.1. Lineage (NCBI taxonomy): Eukaryota > Metazoa > Chordata > Aves > Galliformes > Phasianidae > Alectoris > Alectoris magna. Next base: position 2,043,966 of record CM060587.1, read on the forward strand.
CTGTGACTACTACCGTTAAGTCCTTTCTCTACAAACCCAAACCTTCTATACCAGTTTAAATAAGGTATTTGCTGTGAGCGAACAATAGAAACTATTCAAGACACCGGTAGTCATTACACAGCAACCTCGGTCCCAGCACATCTCTCCACCTCAATTCTCTACATCAATAGTCCAACTTGCAACTGCTAATTATGTGGGAAAGGGCAAAAGGAAACACCTCCTACTGCTCAGTCTAAGTCAGAAGTTATGGCGGGTATGCCAGAGATGAAGAAATGAAGACACAAAATCCAGTGCACAGGAAATTATTGCTTCTAGCTACGTCACCCCTATGACTGCCCAATTCCAGAGCAGAGAACAATAAATCAGCCTTCCAACAGGCAGCAGCCTCTCTCCAAGAGGACAAAGGTACCAGTTTCTGCTCATCAACGCCAGCATCTCCGAGGTAGGCTGAGAAAAAACAGAAATATATTTAAATTTAGGACAACTGAGTGGAAGCCACAGCCCTGCCCCACCAGAACATTGAGCAAGAAGTAGGATGTTGCCACATTCAACACTTTTGACGGCATTACTCCTCACCAGAAAAGCAGCAAAGGGACTTCAGCCACAGAGCTCGCCTGCATCTCAGCCCTGTACCAGTCAGATAACAACAGGCTGCACATTTATTGCAGGCAGTATCACTGTGATCTGAAGTATGGTTGCCACTCTGCAAATATTAACCACCTAAGTGGCAGCTGTGAGTAATCTGGTGGCATCAAAGCCTTCAAGATGGACGCTAGGGAAGGGGATCAGAACTTCTGCTTTTGGTTCAGTATTTAAGGGTTGAGAACTGAACAGCTGCAGTGGTTGCGCTGGGAACGGAGAGAAAGCACTAGAACAGAGCAGCTGCTTTCATGTAACCGTACGTGATGGAGGAGGGCAGGATTGCCTTAGCACCCACCCACCCTGTCTGGCAAGCTCTCCAGGCTAAGACCCAGAAATAACAACACAGAACCTAGCAAGAAGGGATACTACTCAACATGCAGCAAGAAGGATGAGTAATTTCAAAAATGCCTGTAAGTAGAGAAAAGGGATGGGAAGAAAGATAAAAAGCAACCTGACAAGATGTATTCTATGCATACTTTTATTAATAAAATATAAGATTTACAGCATATGTCAATGGACAGTGTGTTTCGAGAAGTATCTAGTTGGATAGCACGACACCAAAGTCAGTAGCTGGTTTGGTTGAGGGTAGGTTAAACCTCAAGCGACATGCCAGAGATCACCGCTACTGCTGAAAACAAAAGTATTTCCCAAGACTAGCTTTAAAATTCCTGAAACCCAACAAGCACAGCTGAGGTCCAAGAGGCAGTGTAGTATTGCTAGAAGGCTGCACGTTCATCTACGTGAAATCTACCTGTTCAGCTCTGTCTTTGCATCCCCACTGCTGTGTCTGTGCAGCTTTCCGTGTATTCAGTGCACCATTCAGGATATACAGATACACATGTAAAAGCAGCAATCTTGCTCTCACAAACCTCAGTATTCCCAGAATAACCATTAAACCTTCTTTGCAAAAACGGAGATGATTTTTTTTTAACCAGCTCTGTTGCTGAAGTAGTGCCTGATTTCCTCTTTGCTCTTGTGATAAGGTAATGAATAAATGTTGGGCCTGATCCCGTGAAACACCTCTATGGACAACAACCGCCAAGTTTCCTTATCTGCTATTTAGTATTATTCACCCATTGGAAAACAGCTGCTGTTCCTGGGGCAGTTACTCTTTGTTAAAAAGAAAACAAAAAAAAAAACCCAAGGCTAACAGGTGAAATATGGTAAAATCCTTACAAAGGCTCATGGTCAGGCATGCATGTTACAAGACAAATACTGTATTTAAGAGAATCAGATCTAATATTATAATCTTTACATTTTCAAACCACTGCACAAGGACTTAAAAGAAACTGAAGTATGGTCGCAAGTGTAGTCTTGTTAACAATCTCTAATCCAGCCATAATTTTACAGCAGAAACAGTATCTTAGTTGATCAAATAATAGAGGCATTATCATAACCATCTATAACTAAGCCATAGAAATCATTTAAATCTAGGTAACCGAAAAGTGAAAGTCCTCCAAGTCAAGGTGAGTTCACTATGACTTTAAGCTTCATTCTGAACACCTCCCTGAAGGAAGAGTAAACCTAAAAGCACAATTAGCAAAAATATCTGGAGGTAAAAACTCATGAGCCTTATAAAGCATCAGTATCTAGTTCATCTTTGGATAAGCCTTATTTGCTGAAGAGTTTAAATCTCTCAAATAGCTATGAACACTTATTTCATGCAGCTTCTGTACTCCACGTATTTTCTGATCATTGCACCATTTAACATTTCTGTAAGTGCAATAACTTTGCAAAGCCAAAAGCCAGAAGAAACACTTGCATGGTAAAACTACATTTCCACTCAGTTACCGATAGCAATAAAATACAGAAAATAGAGCATCTCAGAATGCAGTGTAGTAGTTATCTATGTCATCACTTGTTATTTTGAACTACATAACATCATACTGCTAGACAAGAATCCAAACAACTTGTTAAAAAAAAAAACCACGGGGGAACTTTGTACTCTAAACAAGGCATTAAAGGTATCGTATCCTAAAACAAGGCATTAAAGAAACCAGTGTGAAACCAAACATTAAAAAGTGAGTCCCGTAGTGTAGATTTTAAACCTGCAAATTCTATTCCTGTTCCAGCTTAAGCAATAGTTTAAGAAAAAGGAGCTTTTAGGGATACTGGAACAGTACCTGGTCTGTTCAGATAATGGCAAAATCTGACAGCAGATCATGGTTTTGAAATGAAAGTGGTCAACGCATCCTAAGGCTGGTATTATTGTCATTCATGAATGAATGCAGATACTTGTGAAATCCCTCCCTCTCTTCATTCCCATTAAAAATAATTAATACTGGTTAAAATCATTACAAAAAACATCATTTTATTTTCATGCATCTAAGGTAAAACACAGAGTATTTGTATAAAGAGGTAGATTAAAAAAAGAAAACAGATTCTCCATTCTTTGTCACTTTTATTCAGTAGTTTGTTTTTTTCTCCTTATTTTCTCTTTTTTTTTTTTTTTTTTGGTGCCAGACATGGCAAGGAGTGATTACAGTCAACTGTTCATTAAAACATTTGTTGCAACACAGACCCCCTTTACCACTGACCCCAAACGGACCCATCTCATGTGCTTTATTTTGTGTTTTTTTGTTGGTTTTTTTTTTTTGTTTTTTCCTCTATACACCACCACCAGGGCTAGGTGGAGGGGGACGAAAGGGAAAGGGGGGAGTCCAGGAAGCCAGAAGGAGGAATGCTACAAGCCACAGCAAGAATGAGCTGTATTTAATAAAAAAAGGGGGCCACAAATGATACAGTAATGAGGTTACACAATTAAATCCCATAGCATGATTGAAGGCTTTCCCTGTGTTTGACGTCATCACAATGGAAGGCATAAAAAGTGGAGTAAACCGATGTTGATACAGTCCAATCTAGTCCATTAGGCAAGATGGTGCAAGTAGTCATTTAAATTAAAAAGTGCCCTATCCTCACCTAAATGGCTAGCAGACATGGAGAACTCAGTGACACATCAGCAGAGCTTTCTCCATGTAGCTATAAAAGTGTGTTGTCATATGGCACATTTTTAAACACTGGAAAGGGGTGCCATAATGGACCTCTCATTCTCTTTCGTTTACAGGTACAAATGCTAGATTCAACTATTTCAACTATGCAGGAAGTGGACTCTTCAGTTAGGAATGCCAACCCTAATTCATTTTGTCTTGAAATATATACAAGTTGTTTGTAGTAGCTACAGCAATGATGTTTTCCTTAGGATGCCAGGCCGTGTGTAGAATCTTCTTGTTGAAGTCTAAGCTGTCAACACTAATTTCATCCTTCTTTCTCTTACCACTCGCACACACTTTACGTGGCTTCAGAACGGTGCGGGGTTTGTTGTTTTCCCGTGATGCCTCCAAGGTGATGTCTCGTTTTGTGTTTCTGTCAAACATTCTGAAGAAGTTGTTGTAAGATCCTGTCATGACAATGCTGCAGAGAAGGCGGAGGAAAGAAGGAAAAGTTCAATTGAAGATCATTCCAATTCTACATCTGTTTAACTAAAGCAATTCTCAATAATCCAGTGCTACAGTATCGGTTGATTAAAAGCTAACACACATATGTTAAAGTCTAGCACTCAAGCCAGCCCAGGAATAAAAGCAAATACATTTGAGGCTTCAGGCCGTCTGCCTGTTTCAATACCAACTTGGGAAAGCCTTACAAACGTATAGAGAAGCATTCCACCCACCTGTCTGATCCATTCCAGCAGCATTCAAATTTGTCAAAAATGCAATCGTTTTCATACAGTGAACAAAGTTTACTTCTGAGGTATTCATGCACCTGGGAAAAAGTTGAAACAATTAATATTGAGCATGACATACCTGTAAAATAACCTCTAGAATAGTGTCTGGCAAACCTGGCTGCTTCCTACAAGTCCCGTTTTGCTGACCCATCGCCTTCTTATGGATGGTGAAGAGGAGCCCTTCAAAACTTTTCGTACAAAAGCAGCTTGGAAATTCAGCAAGTGTCAGTGCTGGCTAAAAACCTCTTCTACAAAGCAAAGGTTTTACATCCATATACTCCAGGAAATAACAGGACACCATTAAATCATTTGAAGGCTAATAGAGATGAGCTATCTCACAGCTGGAAATTTCCCTTCCCGTATTCCCACTGTGTAAGAGGGACACTTTCACACCAAAACATGGTTTGAGGTTCTGCCATCAGCCTGCAAACAGCAAAATCCTTCAGCACGTGTGAAACCCACTCGTCTCAATGATGCTCTGTCTGGCCGTCGTCATTTACAGACATCTAACAGCTACATCGGGACTAGTAGTAAGACCATCAAGTGTCCATCAATACTTCAACCAAATACCTGGTATGTTTCCACAGGTCTGTTCTCCATATTTAAATCCCAGATCTTCACTGACAGATAATCTCTAGTCATCATGTAACGACCACTATGGCTAAATTTGACATCGGATATGGAAGAGATGATTTCAGAGAAAAATGATCTGTTGCTCGGATCTTCTGGTTCTTCAAACACTGCAAAGAAATAAAGCAGGCATTTCAAGAGGTACGCTTCTATATCTCTCCCAAAAGGAAATACACCCAAATTAGGTAATTTTTTAATTTATTTTAAGCACGATACGTTTCCCATGTTGGGCTATAATACCTTATGCATTATAAAACTCTTTTTCAAAAGTTTCATGTAATTGCTACACTTGGAAATACTCTGAAATGTTTTGTCATTGCAAATCAAGGTTAACTTCTAAGCAAGCCAACTGCTTGGTAGTATTTTGGAGGCTTCATTCACACACGTGAGACTTGTGGATTCAAGTGCAGAACAAACAATTCAGCAGCTCCAATACTCATCAAGTCTGCAGGAAATTATTCCTAGCCCTGCTGTCTGGGCAGACTCCCCAGCTTAAGTTGCTAAAGATTTTATTCACTACTTTTATTCTACCAAATAGGAATCTAATTTTAAGACTCAATTAGATTTTTGGTTTTCGATCTACCAAAGACACCACAGCATTCCTATCTAAAAATATATCACACGCAATTTACTGCTCAGTATTTTAACGCTATTCCCTGTTTACTGGTTTAATACATGCTTAGCAGCAAGATCCCACAGTCCACAAAAGATAAACACCACAGGCCAGAACTTACATTTCGAATGTCTGTCACAGAGTGCTGATGCTCTCATATCACAGAGACGAATTGTTCCTTTACTGCTGCTGTATACAAACGTATTACAGCTGTTTGGGTGGAACTCTGCAGCTGTTATCACCTCTGTCAGCTCTTCCATGTTGGCTGGCTTAATATCTACAATATCTAAACCATTTTGTTAAGGAATTTCCTCTAGTTCCCACAACGTATTTTTCAGTCTAAAGGCGTTCAACAATTCATCAAAATACACCTGAAACAGCCAAACAGAATTAAAACAAGCCAACAAAAATACAAAAGGAAGATAATGCTTGAAATCTGGGAGGAGGACAACACTTGGAAGCCAAAGCCATGCTACACAAACACTTCTCATGAAATACAAAAGCTTTTCTTTTTTTTTTTAAAACACATATACCATACAAAACAATGCAAAAAAAGATACTAAAACTTCTGTCTGTAATTTCTAGGTGCCACAAATTAATCCGCAGGTCATCTGCAGATAGGTACGTTTCATAATCACTATTAATGGAGATGGAATTGATGTGATACGTGTGAGCATTGGCAAATATTCTTCGTGGACTAGCTTCAACCATGAGGTCCATGGGCCTAAATACTGGCACCTGCAAAATACATAGCAATGAAAGTTTGAATTGTGAATGTACCGTAGACATTAGCACAGTCCTTCAATACTCCAAAGCTCATTAAATCATTAACTGTGTCTGCAAAGCAGCAGGCACAGAAATAGAGTTCCAGCAGACAATACCCAGAGCATGGCAGAAAATGTAAACCATGTGATGGGGGCACTCAATCCCTGAGCCACGTGAGCTCAGGAAAGACAACACCTCTCAAATGCACGTTCGTGTGGCCTCAAATGGAAACAGCGATGGCCAGTTCACGCAGGGAACCACTCACCCGTAGTGTTGTAACTGTAGTAGGATCCCTATACCGTCCATCTTCTTCCTTTAAGTTATAGCCCTCAGGTCTTTTGTCCCTTTCACTGATTTTCCATAACTTTATTGTTTTATCTGAAATTAAACAGCCACAGTTGCAAATCAAAGCTCTAGCCATGACACTGGTCTTCACAGCTGATGCACTTTAACACAAAGCCTTCAAACAAGACCACCTACACGTACCAAAAAGACAAAAAAAACCTTGGAGATAAGGAATTCATTTAGATACACATTTCGCTTCATCTCAAAATTACAGAAAGAAAACAAGACAGGATAAGAAGCATTAAGAAGACCTCCTCCACAGTTTGTTCTTTTAACAAAGTTAGAGCAAGTTTCAGTTTGGATTGTTATAAATGACTCATGGAAGTACTTGCACAGTTCTACGCACCCTAACAGCCAACCCATGCAACAACAGGTTATGCAAACATTTAATATTAAAGTCATCACTTACCATTTGTAGACAATAAAAATTGAGCAGCATTTTTCTGGGGTAACCACCTAATTTTGTTGATCTTCTCTTCAATTTCTAAACTTTTCAAGTAGTCAAACTCTGGTTCATGGCTTTGAAAGGTACTGTAAACATTGTATTCTCCCCTACTGTGAGACTGGGTTTTGTTCTAAAAAGAGAATTAAATGATCAAGATAGGTATGCAACGTACAAAACGCTTTGCAAGGCTGTAGAGAGAAGCCAGAACTAGATATTTACGCAGCAACATACACAGGCACACTGCTAATTAACACAAAAGCTGGATGAGACTTCTACACTCCACCATTCCCTGCGCCAGATATGCTGCAAGGATCCTTTGGTGTAAAGTTGACCTTATTTTAACAAGCCTGCAGATCAGACTAAAGAAGGATCATCTCTACTGCAAGAACTTCAGTTTTCATTAGATTAAATACAAGAAGTCTATCACTCCCCCATCATTACTTTTCCCACCTTTTGTTTAAGGAGATTTCCTCAAGAGAAACACAGCTACTTGTAAGGCAAATCTATTCAGCGCTACATTCAGCTCTCTCATGAATACATCTCTGCTAGTACAAGTCACAGCTGCAGCTGGCCTGTTAAGGATGGTGGGACTGTCTGGAACACTGAAAAAACTCCAAACTTGAAAAAATTCCTCATCTTTCTAAAAGCTGTGTTTCAGACACGGGCTTTCTAGCTCTAATACTGCACTGCAGGAATGGAACCTAACATTTCCTCCAGTGGGTGACTGAACTGGAATCCTTCCTGTTCCACCCTTTCAAGAGGTTGCACCGTCAGATGCCTTTCCTATGAGCTGTTCTTGACTAGAGACTTCACTTCTTCTCCTGTGCATCTCGTGTCCATCCATTCATTTAATCCCTTAACATGTCACTAAAGCACGCATCTCCGTAAGATCCCAGCTGGTCCACATTTGTCATATTCCTTGCAACGCTGTCTCTTGTTTCACACCCCTACCTAAACTGGTTGGCAGGAATTCTTAATTTTTCCAATGTGCTTATTGGGGGGGAATGAAACAAAATGGAAAAAATGCCTTAGAAGTAGGACTTGGCACTAAAATATTGTACCACACCTATCAATTATACTGGCTTTCCCACCCTACAGAACAGAAGAAACTGTTCCAAGTTTCAGTTAGACCTAACAAATTAAGCAGGGTCACTGCATTCGATGGGCAACTTCCAGTCAATCTACTGAGCTTTAGGAAGTGCCGGCCATGATTCAGTGACCTTTTCTTCAACTCCATACTTACCATCATGATTTACTCTTGAACAGACTTCTTGTGTATTCTGTTAAAACTCTACAGAACTAGAATATGTAGAATCAGCAATGCGTGAAATCCATCCTCGGGATTAAAAGCAAAATTTAAACCAACAGATCGTCTCATGGCACTCTTAAAAATCACAACAAGAAGAGGTGTTGGCCCAAAGTGCCTCATGTGAAATTCCAATTTCGGCAATTGCAGGCTGCCTACGCAAATTCCGCCTTCAGTTTCAATTAAATACAGCATTCATTTCCTGCCTCTGAGTTATGTAAAGTCACTTGCTTCACTACGCAGAAGGGCTGCCACATTCCAACCCAGAGATGGCAGCAGCTCAGCAGTGGGCGAAGTTGCACAAGGCTGTGAAACTCAAAAGCTTGTGTTTTCAGAGGTTGTCTTCCTGCATACATGGTTTGCAATGCATTCTGATGAGAGGTGGTACTTAAATCCAACCAAAAGACTTAAAACCACAGCCTTGTAGACAGCCTTAGATACAACTTGCCCTGGCCAGTTAGCTCCTTCAGCCTTACTGTACTTTCAAGTAAAAGGATCTGTAAAGTACACGAGGAAACTAAAACCCCAAGAGTTTATGCCTGCCTACAAAGCACACAGTAAGGACACCCCACGTGCTGTGCTCATCACAAGCTCTGGCCAAAGTTTAGAGAGGTTAGTCAGCCAGGAGTACCCCACTAGATGGCACCAACTGACCAAAGTGATTTATTAGACAAGTCCCTGCACTCCAACTGCCCGCATACCTGCAGCAAAAAGCAGCTCACTCTGGGAAACTGTGGGTTTTACATTGTAATTGCATGAAACAAAAAGGAAAGAAGTACCAGCACGACCTTTCCAGACAGCGAGATGACAGAATGCCTTTCTCAAAGTGCCTTCTTCTCTTCCCCCTTCAGTAAATTCTCATCAGGTCAACTTCTAATTACAGACTTCAAATCAAACGCTCCCCATCTCAGCTTTCCCACTTTTAAGACAAGAGTGGAGACCCTTTCCTGGCATCACAAGAGTTGTCACTAGAACTCTACAAAGACCAAGAGAACAAGTATAAAATGGAAACATGCCCTTCTGCAATGTAAAGCAGGTAGGTTACAGTTCCCTGTACCGGGAGAGCTTTTGTTTGGTTGGTTTTGTGTCGGTTGGCTTTTTTGCTCGTTTTCATCTCCCACCCATTTGTTTTCAATTCTTCTTAAAATGTCATCTTTCACATACAAGAGATAGCTAGATGGATTCCATTTTTAGCTGTTTTTTTTCCTCTCTAATTTTAGTATTAGCTCAGCTATTCACTGCATAAACTTGGCAACACAAAATCTAGCTTCAAGCTTGCCTTCTAACATTTCCACTCAAAAATAATAAGTAGAGGAAAAATATTTAGTCATCTCTATTGATAAAAGCAGATTGCTTTGTCAGGTAGACTAATAGCAGACCTTATTAATGCTCTCAAATCAGCAAATACTGATTGCTTGTTTAACACTAGTAGCTAATTTCCAGTATTAGAGAGGTGCCAGAGATTTAGTGAGCTGTTATGTCCAAAGATCAGATAATAACAAATAGATTTTGCACTACTTTGCTGAGAAATAGAAGCAAGTTTGTGCTGGATATTACTTTCTAACTCAGTTCTCAGAGAAACAGAATGCTTGTGTATAAACATCTGAAAGCTATTTAAGTACACGTGTAAAGAAACAAGCTTACATTCCAAAAGAAGAGATGGAAGAATTCTGTACCTGATGCAGAGATGGGATGCATCAGAGAAAGCATATCTCACAGGGGGACAAAAAGCTGTAGTCAGTATATTTACAGCATAAAAACAGAAGTAAATGCATTGAGTGCAGCAACTCATACTGTTTATATTCAGAAAGAATAATGCAGACCCACCCACAAATACCTTCTGAGGAGAAAACATCTGTTAAGTACTGGTGCTTATAAGATCAACTAGGAGTCAAACTAAAGCCTACTTTCCTTCCACGTTCCCCACAGGTGTACTGTACTTTCAGCCGTACGCTGAATGCTACCAGCAAACTGCACTCTGTATAAAAGCCAGAGCAGCCAGTCGGTTTAACAGCTAGCTTCAGATGTGAACAAAATTCCTGCAGACATGGAGAAAAAAATACGTCCAGTTCCACAGCAGCACGAGGGATGCAGCCAAACAGCTTTAAAGGAAAACTCCCTCTAGCACCAAGACTTCAGTGAGATATATTTTAACCAGCATGAAATCCTAGATTTTTGCTTAGAAATCAGTGTTGACAGAACCTGATTTTACCTGATTGATCCCAAAACAGAAAGGGACATCTTAGGTCACAGCTACAAATACATCTAAGGGTAATTCTTATTTCCCCAACTACAGTGCAATCTGAAATAATAATCACAGCCAAGCAGAGCGCTAAGGTGGTGTATTTCAGCCTCCCCAAGGTCTTCATGAGTCCTCCCCTTCCTTCCCCCACAACTTCAAACAACGCCTAAACCACAGCTGAAGGCCACAACCTTAAAATTCAACTCACTGCTAACACCGTCACAGCATTCAGCAATTCCTTTACCCTTAAATTTCGTTATCTTTTCATCATTTATTACACAAGCATACGCTTTCCATGAAGCATGCTATAAAAGCACACACCTTTCCTTTAAAAAGAGTGAATGGAAACAGAGGTAAACATTACATTTACTTTAATTAAGCACTCACCTCCTGCTCCTGTTGAAAGATGACGACTCTGCCTCCTTTGTCTCCTGTTGCTAACAACTCCCCAGAATGGTTAAATTCTACCGTAGAAATTATATCCGCTGTGTAGGGAAAAAAAGAAAGCCCACGAGTTAATCATGCCTCTGTGTACCACATGGTGAAGAAAGCTGCGACTATAAGTAAAAAAAAACCAACAGCAGCCTATGTGAATAAAGAGACTGAAGTATGAAATACAACGAGGAGCTCCTTCAAACACACAGAAGCTATCTGTAGAAGTCATACATTTGAAACCAATTACCAGATGAGTTCAGGATTTCTGTAGTTACTTCTCAGAGCTGTTTTTCTGTTAGGAAAGTAATGCAAGTATAGAAACAGATTTTCAGTATGTGCCGTGACACCAGTGAGAATCTGTTCATACAGGTATTGCTGCATTTCCTCCATCCTCATAAGGGAATGGGACACAAGCAGTCCCCATCTGACTGCAAGGCTGCTTTTTTACTGAGGGCTTCTGAGAACTTCAGGGAAAAGCTACCAGGCTGGAGACAGTCAGACCTGAGCATGTAAGGAACGCGAGGATGTGGGACAAACAGCAAGAGTAGGATCTAAGTTTAACACAATGACTCAAAAACCTGAATACCTTTTCTGGATGAGCAAGCTTTACATTACCACCTATTTTTATGCGGAGTGCTAAAATTAAACAGCAGATATACACAGACAAAAGAAGTATTCCATATCTAACATGGAATTCATCTTGTTTGTGAAGCAAAAAGATTGAAGGCTTACAGACAACGTTCCAGCTCAATCACAACAACTTGTGCTCTCAAACACACTCACACCTCACGGTATTTTCCAACCCTAGAACCAGAACCCAGACCATCTTTTGAACAACATCAGACTGCCATCGTACTGCATTAAACTACATAAACCAGCTTTTGGCATGGAAGTGCAACAGCCTGAGTCTGTGGCAGGCAAGCAATGCATCCGTCTTCCCTACTGGACAGTTTCTTCATTCTGTGTTTTAGAGTTAAAAAAAAAAAAAAGTCCAGTATCTGCTCTATAAACTGCAAGCCGCTGCAAAGCATCAGCTCACAGATCTTAAGGCAGCATGTTGAAGAAGTGAAACATGTAAGATTTTCCTCTTATTTCATAACTAAATGAAACTTACATCATTCTCCGGCTGCCTTAAACACACGGGCGGTGGCCTCTGAGGATATCAGCAAGCTGTTCTTTAGTAACTGCATTACACAGCAGCTTCAAGCACCCTGTGTATCTGTCTGGGAACTGCACAAAGCAAACGCAGCCCAGACAAGCAGGCCAAACCCCACTGCAAAATCCTCTGAGGTAAAAGATGCAGAGTCAGAAGCTTGGCATGAAGCTCAGCTGTGTTTGCTAATACACAGCACAGTGTGCCACATCACAAGGCACAAACAGGAGCCCATCTTCATCACCACAATTACGTGGCATTGCTGAAACAAACAGGCTGAACTTTCTCAAGAGTGCTGTGTTAAGAACGCAGACGTGACACAAACTTGTGTGTAGGTAAACTGAGATCCAGATCACTTGTGGTGCAACACCTCGACCCGAGTGCACACCAGCATGCGCTTTTTCTGCCTACTGCTATTTAGTCCATTCATTCACATACTTGCGAACAAGAAGTGATTTCTCATGTCTGTAAGGCTTGAGACTGCACAGCACTTAAATGAAGATGTGCCATTGAGCATCCACCTTCCACATCTGGACAGTATGTAGAAAGAAGTGCAAACCAATCTAATTTTGACTACACCACACAATGCAAACCTCCTTGCTGTCATCCTCTGACAGGAGGAGATCTTAAGGGGGCCATCAACTACATCAGGAAAAATAACTCACCTCTTAATACAGACAAGTTTCCAAACAGTGACCATTCTGAAAAGCATTCAGAAACAACACTGCCAGTCTTAAAACTGATAATCTGGCACTTTATCATCAGATTTAAGTACGCACATGGAAGGAGAACAAAAATTCTCTTTGGAATCTAGCATATATGTCCAAGAACATATTCACCACGCTATTTTTCTGATGTAATTTACTAGAATGTTTTGCAAGGTCAAAAGCCTGAAGTCTGAAGCCTTACACTCTATAGCAAGAACAGCCAGAAAGTTTAAATGCACCTTTTGCATTTATTTCACAATCATCCAAGCTTGAGATCAACGATCTGCAAGTCGATGCAACTCCTGCTTTGTCTGTAGGCTCACGAACCTCCAGCAGCAAACTTCCAATGCTCGCATCCCCTGCCCTCCAAAAAGCACAGCAGGCCCAGAGTGCTGACACAACTCCTGCCATCAGTTCCATGCAAAAGATGTTTGCAAGTACTTGGACCAAATGTAGTATTTAGTTCAGAAAAAAAAAGAAAACAAACATTCCTTTTATCAGCAATTGCAACAGGAAATGTAATTTTCTAAGCTCAAGACACACCTACAGAATTCTACGTGCCTCTACTGTAAGCTCGGGCTGCTCCTTCTTCAAGGACAAAACAAATGTGCTAACGAAGGAGGCAGAAGAAGGCTGCCTTACAGCAGTCGCACAGCAGGGCTGAGATGCATATTTATCCAAAGTCAGAGCTGAAGAGCAAAGCAACCAATCATGCATTTTAAATCCAATAACTCACCGTTAAGGCTATCGTATTCCCATACCTTGCTCAAAGACAGAGACAGACATCAAGGCACTGGTGTTGAACTGGGTGGATTTAATAGTGTTTGAGAATTGACAGGGGAAGCATTTCATCTTCCACAGCGCACCGATTCGCCTGCGTGTTTTCATCTGTATTAACACCCTTGTTGCCAGATAAAATCAATGTTATCCTTTGCTTTCCAAACGGTAACTATAATTCCCATGACAGCTACGTGTAGGGTTGGCTTTAGTCTTTCGATGCTGCAATGGGCAGAGCATGTCCAGATCACACTGCCTGCTCCCTGCCTCCTCCCTGCTGCGATGCTGTTTTTTGTTGCTGTCTCTAGGTGGGAGTCGTGCAAACACAGAGGGCCGCTCTCACTGCCCAGGAGCCTTTACATGATCCCTACACAAACAGCTCCAGGGGGAAACACCCGAGGGAGCAGATGCATGCAGTGCCGTAGCACTGCTAACACCAATGGCTTTAGGAAATAGCTGCTGATGTCACCTGAACGCCCTCCCCTTCAAACACCAGACTGTCAAAGAGGAAAAAACCACCACAACCTTATCTGATAACCACACCCCCACATGATACAGCTCTATCAGCACCGTATGTTAAGAGACTCACACGAAGTTACAAGTATCCAAACCCTGAGGGATGTTTCTCCTCCCCCCAAGCATCTTAAGATATCTCTGACACCAGGATGAAGCGTGACATTTCAACTGCTGCAAGTTCAGAATGCTACAGCATAGCACCAAGCACACAGGATGAAGACATCCCTCTAACAAGACCAAAAAGCAAGACAGAAAAGTACACTCGCTCTACAGTGCTCCTCCAACACCTGCACTGAGTTTATTCACTTGGGTAATGTGGGACAGACAGCTCAGGGCTTACCACAGTGCTCATAACTGCATCTTTGCATGGATTAACACAGCTGTCATCTAGCTCCACTTCACACTCCTGATACCACTGTAGACCATTTAATACTTCAAAATAATGGCTTGGATTCATACAAAAGCAAAGGAAGAATATGCACAATCCAAAGTCCATTTACTACTGCCATGGCATTTACATCGCCAAGAGAAAATGCTGCGCAACGCTGACTGAAATGCTACAAACAAAGAACTACTGGGCAGGTCAATTCCTACTTCCAAGAAGGAAACCACACTACTGACAAACTCAGCCAGCAATCTGAAGCACACTACAGAAGCATAAGAAGGCCGCTGGTCCCCCACCTACTGCCACACAGTGGCAGGACAGAGTCTGCTTTCTCAGGAGTGCTCAAAACCTGATGTTTTTCCCTACCGCATCACCTACAAGCTGATTTCTTGCAGCTGCTTCCAAAGTTACTTTTCTTTTACACATCACCTTTATTTTTTACAGCCAGCTCTACGCTTTTTATGTATGGCATCAGTGATGCATCTTCGCTTGAAGTGTTCCAATAAAACCGTAACTACCACAACATGCAGACAACACTTGTCTCAGGAGGAGTAGTTTCATAGGTTTTCCTTCAGAGATGTGGAGACAAGAACGTGGAGCTCTCCAGCTAAGACATTCATCTCCAAGTTCTGGTAATGGTTAAACTACGTGTTCACAACTCACTGTGTCAAAGGGAGCCATGCCAGAAGCCCCCAAGCAGTTCTTACCAGCAGCAGACACCTCTTACCATCTTATTCTTGGGAAGAAAACAGCCACTCAAAACAAGCTTGATGTGTTCCCTAGGGGACGACAGCAATTGCGAGTTCAGAATTTTTACTCAATATTTCTTACACCAACTTCTGCTATTTTGGGCAATTCACCTTACAAGCAAACGACAGGAATGAATGCCTAGTGCTGTAACACATGAACTCAGAGGCAGCTGCAGTACACTGTGACTGGGTAAATACAAGCAGATAAAAAGGCCCAAAAATGGACTAAAATAAGGCCAACATGGAACAAGAACAGAACTAAAATCCTGCCCAGTATCAAAAGGTGGGAGCCAAGGTCGCCTTCATCTCAAACCAGAAAGTCCTCTTGTTTTAAAACTGCTTTCAAGTGGTACCAATACCACAGTGATTACTAAGGCACAAAACCCTCCAATTCTTAGGAAATGCTCCCTTTTATAATTGTTTCATTAACATATTTCATTTTGCTAGTAAACATACATACAGCTTGAAGCATGCAAGTTGCATTTGTCTCATTAATACAACAAGAATCTTGTTCTGCTTGCAGCCCCCCTCACACTCATGTCAAAGCTGAACCACTTCTAAGCGCCAAAAGAGAAACCGCTCAGTTTGGGTTTGAGAAGCAAAAGGTCCTTAAACTCTTAAATAACCCAACTCCAAGACCCAGCGCAGAAAGGTAGGGCTGTCAGGCACAATTCAGATCATTTGAAAAACCGAAGCTTATGAAAGATGACCAGTTTAAATGAAAATAGGCAGCACACGTTGTTCTAAAATTGGTGAAGAAATGTATCTGACACCAGAAATGCCACTTCTTCCCTCTGCTTTAAAGGAGAGCAATGTTTGAAGTCAGAAGCTCAGTGACAGAGACCAAAAAACCCCTCTCACACTTGGGAGGCCCTCCGTGCTTTTCAGTGAAGGTATCTGAATGCTGAACAAGAATCACAGGTTCAAAACTATGAGCAAACTTTGAGATGTATTTCTTTTTTGGCTGACGTTTTCCCCACTGTTGACAAGCCTACAGAACAAGGCAGAGAAACAGCTTCACCAATTCAAACAAGCAAAAGATCCTTTAACGCAGTGATTTAAGTTCCAGAAAGCCCATCGTGAGCCTGAAAAACAATTCTGCATAAAAATTTGTTTCTAGTAATAGAATAAAAGCTGTTTTATTAGTACAGAAGAGGCTATCTATTTTAATGTACCATGAACTTTTTATAAACTCCGCTTATAAAACATGCTTGGTAGGCAAAACGTGTCACCTACTCCACAGCAGCAAGTCAATCACAGCAGCCAACAAAGAGCGTCTTTATTCCAGCAGACCTGGAAGGTTTCTGTGCAAGTTCTTGGAATCACGTTGATCTGCTGCCCCAGCAGCCAGCAAGTAAATGGGGGTGTTTACACAAGTGGAACGATCTCCTGATGTTTCCAAGGACTGAACAAAGAATTGTAGTATTGAAACGTGTTTTGCTGCTCCTTCATTGTTTATACACCTTCCCAGTGGCTCCAAATACCGCTTTGGGAATTTTCCACAGGAGCAACCGAAACATCTCGGCTGCAACGCAGAGTGGATTGCTTACAGGTTATAATTCTGTCCTAAGGAGTAAAAAGGCAACTCACTGACCAGATGTGAAGGCCATGACCTCAGTTTGCCAACCTTACGTATCATCAAATCCGTTTTTGATCCAACCAAACATCAACTGATCAACCCAAGGACAATTCGGAAACCATCTGGAATGGGAACGCTTCAAGAAAGCAACTTTTAGGATTACTACTAAAATCCACGGAAGCTCAAGCAGTCTCCAACTGAGGAGGGCACAACAGGAGTGGAAAAACAATAATTAAGTACGAAGACAGCAAAATACATTGAATTCAACAAACAATACCAACATGTACTTGTTCTTCCCAGGTTATCTCTGGAGATGAATTCAGCATGTCCAAAACTGAGCAGGAGCATCTGTACAGAACTTACATGCCTTTGGTGCCTGGAAATAACTCGAATGGTTTGGCACTTTCTAACCAAGGGTTATTTATTATGCTTATCAAGAGTCCTCGTTTATTGTCTGTTAGGTATCTGAAGCCAGATAATAAAGTGTTAATCTCAAAGTGAACGGGAAAGCTGTATTAAAGATTAAAGAGTGACAATAATGTATTTGTGGAGAAGAGAGCTCCCAACACAACTCCACACACCAGGAAAAGCACAGAACCAAACGACGAGCAGTTTAGTACTGACAGCATGAAAGAAAACACCCTCTGCATTCCAGTCTCATCCCTAATTTATGTGTGCAGAGGGGGAAGGGAGCCCCAGGATTCTGTAAAGTTACCATGACCAGTTTTACTATTGACTTCATTTCCCTTTTCTTCATTCACTTTCAAGAGTGATTCTCCACACTCATCCCGTCTCTCAGAAGTGACCAGGCAACAAAAGCAAAGGCAGCCAGGGGAAGGCATTCCGACTGCCCAAAGTACTTCTCAGGAGTCATCCCACACCGCCCTTAAAAAGATCTTCTCTTTGCTAGGAGAGGACATTAAAAACATATTTTTCTTTGAGAAACATGGGGATGGGATGGAAATATATACAAGGAAAGAAAGGGGCTGTCTTTTGTGGCAAAGATTTTCACTCTGGTGCCATGAAGCAATGCAAGAGCCAGCTGGTTGGTCCCTCCTAAGTACCAGCCTGCAATAGTGCTGCACACAGAGAACACACAAAGCACCCTAACACAGAGGGGAGGGGAGTTTCTATGATCCCCAGCTAGCTTTGTGCTGGAGCTGGCCCTACCGGAGTCAGAACACAACCATGCAGAAGCCAGAGATGCAGTTCAAGCAACGGACAACCAAGCTGGTTTTGTTGGCCTCTGAAAGCCTGGGAAATCTCCTAGCTCTCCAGGCCCTGCTATGCTATGAATAATAAGCATATCATCATCAGTAAAAAGCTTCTTTCCCAATTTCTCTGTTTCTTCTCCTCTTTCCAACCAAGCCAATCTTTGAAGGAAGAAAAGAACATAACACACTCTACACAACAGACAAGTCCCAGTTTAATTACATGTTCAACTTCGGATTCGAAAGCCTGGCTGATTTACTCAATGTTATCACGTATCTTACCTTTAATTTTCTACCCAGTTCCCTAAAACAAAGGCTGGACCCCTCCTCATTGAGCAGATCCCCTCCCACTGCAATGACAGCAAGATGAACTTGAACCTCGTTGGCATTGGTTTGATGTATAGCTAATAATTCTCAGATAGTTTTACTAAGCTCAACAACTAGAGAGAAAAACAACCCCGAGTCCATCTGCTCCGCACAAAAGCAGCTGCTCCTGTCTGCAAAGCAATAGCGATGACATTAAAACTGCAGGAAACAGAATTGAAGTAGAATTAAATCTCAAGTTCCTTTACAAAACGCACTACTTGTGAAATGGAGTAACAGCTGAATATACAGGTGAGATGTTTTAGCAAGGTAACAGCAAAAACAGAACAATGACTTTCTACCAAAGCGCAGCGCCTTCCATCTGGGCAGCCATCTCCTTCAGCTTCCTGATACTGCTGTTGTCAAACTAACCTCGTTTCAAGGCACTTCACAGAAAGCCCACCCAGTGTTCAATACAACAACTCAAGCTGAACAGGGAGCGGCACACTGACTGCTTTATTACTTCTGTGCCATAAACAATCGCTGCGCCTCACTGGGCTGTTGCTGTTTGTGGGTCAACGCTGCCAAGCTTCCACAACCCCACTCACTCAGTGCAAGTTTCCCCAGCAGTTATCACCTATTTCCTTTAAGTCCCACCTTCAGATGAGGCAAGAGCCCAACCAACAGGCCTGCTGCAACAGCAGTGACTTCCACACATCACAGAAAACACCACAGAAAGGCATTACCATCACCTCACGCTTGTTTGAACGATCCGCCATGTATCTCAGTTACGCTAAGCAGTTTTTTGCTCAACCTCCTGAACTTCATTTGCAAGAGGGGGCAAGAGGGAGGAAAAGAGGACCGACCCCACCTCCAGAGGGCTGGATTTGCAAAACACCGTTAAGTCAAATGCATTTCTGTCCATCTGTACAGCCAGTTTACACTTCCAACAACAGCTCCCTAGGAGTAAGAATTTGGTAATGCTGAGAGAGAAAGGAAACTTATTTAAACCTCAGCCCACCAGCCTCCTTTCTGTCTATAGAAGGAAACTGAATGTCTCCAGCACGCACAGCTCCAAGGCCCCTGTGGTGGCACAGGGAAAAGAGAGGACAAAGTCAGAGCAGTCTTCAAAACAGGTGGGATGGATGTGCAGCAGCGCTGATGAATCACTCAGTGCTTCTTACCGCTGAAAATGACATTAAAAGTTTCATCTCTGTGGAACGAGTTAAAAGCATTCACATTCAAATTAGTACAAGAACTTTTAAGCCTTAAATTGATTTAAAAGTTGATCGATTCGCTATGGACCTGGTGAAGCATTCGCTGTACCACAATTACTGCAACCACTGGACTACATCTGACCGCAGGGGTTTTATTCCTGCTCACCAAATCTGTTACTGTGCTCTGTAATCCCCTTCATGCATACAGCGATCAGTGTAAATTTACAGAGGAAAAAAGCTCAAGGTGAGCAGCTGAAAGGAATCTAAACGGCTGTCTCGAAACCATCCCATCTGATGAAAGCACTCAATAGAGTTTGGGGGCTGTTTGGGTCTTTTTTTTAAACCCCAAATTAGTTTGTTGATAAGAGCTTCAAAAATGACTGTGAAAATCTTCTCTTACTAAACTCGTAACAAAAGCAGATAGAAGAATGTTCTCTCAACGTAAACAAATGCAAAGCTGTTTGGTTTCCTGGTAGAAACCATTAACCCTGATCACCCTGATTAATTACTTTCTATTTTTAAACCTTGAGAAAGGACCTTACAGCAGCTCCTTTCAGAACACACGCATGGGCAAATCCCCACCTTCCCAGAGGTGAAGCAGCACATTGACCACAGCAGCATCTTGAGCTCGCAAGGTGCTGCGCACCAACACAGCTTCCAGGAGCTGTGCCTTCCTGCAGCAGCCAAACATCATCGCACTGGGAGAGGACAAAGAGCGAGCCACCAAGCTGCAGTCGGAGCGCACAGCCATATATTTACAACTCATCTGCCCAGATGCAAACGCCAACAAATAACCGCCGCCACGGCTGCACAGACTTTGGCACTGCATATTTAACAAGTAGGGTCAGACTGGCTCCAGCATCAGCAATGTAAAAAACACAAACTGTGGAACTAAGGGAGCACTGGAGGCAGCACAGCTAGTGCGATTTCCAAGTCCTTATGGTGGCCACCTCACCTACGCGCTGCTCAGACCTCAGAGGGAACGTTTTCTGCACACACCTGAGCTGATCTACCCTGTGATTCTCCCCCCACCCTGAAACTGTGCGGAAAGAAAACCTTTCCAGAGCCCTGCAGGTAAAGAGGAAAGAAGCTCTGAACATTACCCAAAGTTACTGCAAAATGGAGAAGTTACCAGGTCAAAACAGGGCCATTCTTCAATTCAACCAGCCAGACCAGTCTGGCAGTATCACAAACTCAGTAAAAATGGACTGCTTATACCTAACAGGAATCCCCTTCAGTCTCCAAAGACATCTTCTGTCCTGCAGCTTCAAATACTGTTGTTCTGGACTTTTACAACAGTCTTGGAAAGCCTTGGGAGCATCAAGACAGCCGGAAATCTTTGCAAAAGACCTTAAAAGTCCAAACCTGAGGAAGGAGCCTGCTTAGAAAGACAGCTGAGACACATCCCCTCTTCATGTTGTTTGTTTTACTCCCTTGAACATCATCCTAAAGAATCTATTCAAGCAAGCGAGACTCTATGTTACTTTATCAGCTCAGCAAACGTATTTAGAAAGACTACCGCACATACACATAGGAAATCTTACTAGGAAAAAAGCTTGAGCACTCACTCCTAATCCGCATGCTTCCCCAAACTCCAGTATTCCTTAAAATACGCCAGGAAGTGCCTATTTGCTTTTCCTATTCACACTAATTCAGGTCTATTGTTGGCTGAAACAAAGGTCTTTCAACCCGCATCACCCGTTCCCAGGACATTTGACACCGGTTTATTAATATCATAAACAGAAGAGGCACAAGTGGCAGAAATCCAGACCCACTCCCGGTACCCGTCTTAAATAACCTTAGAAAGGCGGGTGAATAATCCCATCGCTTGTGGAACTACAATATTTATTCACAATTAAGAACAAGCAGTTAAAGGTCGCCGTTTCTCCTTGGGCCCATTCTGTACAGCCACTGCAATAACATGTTCCCAAAAAAAACAGCTCAGGTCTGCCCACAAGCCTTCCTCTCTCCAACCAGCAGCAACCGTTCTGCCTTCCAACAAGAGTCACCAATGTCAAACATCAACATTTCAGCATTTTTAAATACCAGCCAGCTGCTCGATGCGAAAGCTTCTGGGGGGCTGCTTTCCAAGTCACAAAATCCAGCTGCTGAGAGCTTCCAGCCTGTGAAGTTTGCATCTGCTTGGAGGCAGACAAAGTGAAAAAGCCAACTGGGCCTCCTACTGGGACGTACACCTATCCCATCCCACTGAAGGGAAGCTCCTCTCCTGGCAGGGCTGGGATGATCAGGACGATCCCAAACAGTAGATGCTAATCACTTCCAGAGGCTACGCACCCCTAGATTGAGTCGCTCTCTAACAGAAGGGATGCTTTGGATGTGAGAAAGAAAGAACAGAACAGTGCATCGCCTCTGCTTCATAATACCTGTATTTAAAGAAAAACTTCATCCTGAAAGTATCCAATAAAACACCACCTAACATTTTGGATATGTGGCTTTGGTACATAGCTTCTCCACTACTGCCCCAGCACACAACAGTCACACTTAACCTGGACAAATTAACTACCCCT
This sequence comes from Alectoris magna, assembly GCA_030625065.1. Taxonomy (NCBI): domain Eukaryota; kingdom Metazoa; phylum Chordata; class Aves; order Galliformes; family Phasianidae; genus Alectoris; species Alectoris magna. Next base: position 2,066,235 of record CM060587.1, read on the forward strand.
GTTAGATGCAGATAAAGCAAACCCAAACACCGCAGAACTGACACCACTACTGATACAGTAAATGATAGCGGCTGCCACTACAGCAACAGCGCATCCCACAAACAAAACAGCTTGTAACAGCCCAGAACACTCATACAACCAAGCCTTGACTGGTTTACACACACCAATAATAAGCAGAATAAACACGCGTTCCTTGGTGCTGCAGCACAGCGCTTGAAAAAGTCTTTTTTAACCCTAAGTGAAACCTGAGCTAGAATGCAAGCCCAGTAGAACATGAAGCTCGTGGTTTGGTGGAAGGGAGGAGCCGGCAGTGTTACTGTTCTCTGCGCCTACAGTGCATCCCTACTACTGAGGAAGCATCTAAAATACTCCTGAAAATGGAGCAATGACTAAGTGGCACAAGAAAGCACAGGGCCGCCTCCATTTTGCACCTTCTTGTTCCACGTGTTCAGTATCACAGGCACTGCACCTTCCCAGCACACATAAGTCCTTTAAAGAAGGTAATTGGACCAAGCAATAACAAACAGCCCACGCTGGCTACATTTCTAGTACTGAAACCCTATTTAGCTAGCAAAACCTACATGGATTTGTGAGATGCTTTCCTGGAAGATGATGACAGAAGGGTTAAGTTATATTTGCATCATGCAGAACTTACAGAGTTTCTTGTCATTTCTGTCCTTTAGACAACTACAAGCAGATCAGGCATTAGTTAATTATAAGGGAACTAAATTAACCTAAGCAGCAACGATCCTTGTGCACCCCTGCTGGAAAACCTGCAGCCCCAGAGCTCAGCTGCACTACTACGTATGCAGCTCCCCCCAGGATAAGTCCTGCTTCAACCAGCACTCCGTGTTTCTCACGTAGAACAACACTCCGACATTCACGTTATACCTAACAGCAGGATTCCCCAAAATCTTTTAAAAGAATCAGTGTTACTGAAGCTTTATTTCTACCGAGATAAAGATAACATGCTGGCACCGCATCCCTTTTCCAAGAACAGCCTAATTACTCCTTGTGGCAGAAGTGTTTCACTGTATTGCCAAGCTGTTTTATTTATACTTATGCTTTCTTTGGGAACTGTTCTCAATATGCCTGGGAGGAACGAAGAATGTTCTCGAAATGTCTTACACTCAAATACCATCTAGGTCCTAAAAAAGACAGAAGTGTCAGCAGCTAAGCTGCTCCTCTCATTAAGTTCTATCCAGTCAATAGCACCAAGCCCCCACTCCTGTGGGAACTCTATGGCTACTTAGGCTAATTTCTACCTAAGACCAGCGTGCAACCCCCACGTATAAATTTCACGTGCTCCTTCACCACGCATGATGTTAAACATTATGAAAAAACATCATTCAAGAATATGGGAGGCTGTGCTTTAAGCACGCGCTCCCCAGGCTGTACGCTATCCCTAGACGAAGGCTTTCTACTAAACATCCATCAGCAGTAACATGGGAAGCTGGAAGCTTTGCATTAAAGGCGGCACTAACGAGCTCCCAAGGCCTTCCCACCCCTCTTCTATGGTTCCACCCTCATTCTGTGGTGACAGCTGATAAGCAGGTTTGATAAGCAGGGACTGAGCGTAACGCTGCAGAGCACACTGCTCAGAGCACGGATTTCACAAGGGCTGAACTCACATTCAAGCTCTTTGACTCCATTTACATGAGGTTCTCTGCTTGTTCAAATATTTAGTAGCAACAGGCCTAGGGGGACAGCAGCCCTGTGAACCAGGTGAATCACTGAAGTATTTACTCACCCCTCCAAGCTCAGATGGTTTAGAAGCTTGTCCTCAACACAAGAAGGTATCTTACTCAAGACAACTTGCACCAATTAGAACAGAACACACCTGCACCAAATTGCCCCTACATTACTTATCCAAGGGTATGTTCACTTAGATCTGCACTACAAAGTGAGCTGTGCATTAATTCACATAACCAAATACCCATCCAGTACAAAATGTTAAAAGGATGCTTTAATTTGGGTGGCTGCTCTTTAAAAGAATCAATGGTTTCTATTTCATGCTGTATTTACTTACTACATGGCATTTGCTTGTGTAATTGTTTTTTTTTTTAATTAAAATATTAATACAGCTTCCACACTAACGAGGAAAACACACCTGCCTACATTTGTGCATTCGATCACTTTTTTCTTCCTTCACTTGAATCAGGTGATGGAGGAGCCCCTGAATTCATAGAATGGCCTGGGTTGAAAAGGCCCACAGTGCTCATCCAGTTCCAACCCCCTGCTATGTGCAGGGTCACCAACCAGCAGACCAGGCTGCCCAGAGCCACATCCAGCCTGGCCTTGAATGCCTGCAGGGATGGGGCATCCACAGCCTCCTTGGGCAACCTGTTCCAGTGCGTCACCACCCTCTGCGTGAAAAACTTCCTCCTCAGATCCAACCTAAACCTCCCCTGTCTCAGTTTAAAACCATTCCCCCTTGTCCTATCAGTATCCAGCCTCACAAACAGCCATTCCCCCTCCTGTTTATTGCTCCCTTCAAGTACTGGAAGGCCACAGTGAGGTCTCACCAGAGCCTTTTCTTCTCCAAGCTAAACAATCCCAGTTCCCTCAATCTTTCCTCATAGGAGGGGTGCTCCAGCCCTCTGATCATCTTAGTAGCCCTCCTCTGGACTTGCTCAAAGAGCTCCACGTCCTTCCTGCACTGTTCTGAGCCCCTGCTCACAGTCCCACACCTCAGCCCATGGAGGCATCCGTTCCTCACCTCCATCGCAGCACCAGCCACGAACACAGGCCAAGCAGTCCCCTTGGAAGACTTCAGATATTTTCAGGAGCTTGTTTGTGTTCTGAAGTAGTGCAGAGCTATTTATGGAAAAAGTCTGCTGGAATCGCAGCCAGAATTTCAATAGGCTGCACAGCACAGAAAAGCCAGTGGTTCGTTCACTGTTTGCAAATAACAATCTATTTGGAAATAACACGCCGAGCTATTGTTCTGCTTGGATATAACAGAAGCCTCTGGGCAATGCCCTTCTTGATTTGTCACCGAGAATGCCACCGTTAAGAGCATGGGAGTATCCCGATTTTCTTTTTGCTGAAGCCATTACGAAACACACACAGCAAGTTTGCAGCACGTTAGGAAAATAGCAGGGTTTGACAGCGCCTTTCAGAATGGCCTACTGGAACTCTGCAGTCTGGTTGGCATTTCTGTTTAGCAGCAAGAAATTCCTGGAAACTATCGTGCTGTTTTGGGCTATTCCCATACATTCTTTGACCAGAGCTTTCAGGGAAATAAAGCCAAGGCCAAGAACTCCTATCATCTTCAAGTACCACATTGTAGAATGTGAGAAACCTCTGCCCATCAGACACGTCCACTGCCTCCCACCAAGGAAGGAGAATAAAAGTAAGAAAATAAGTAAACCTCTCTCCCTCCCTTGCATGACGGTTGCTAAGAGAGGCACACCATGCAGGTGAATGCCAGGCACTGTGCCTGAGGAGCTCCCAAGTGCTGCTGATTTCCAGCAGAGATGAATGCACAATTCTGACTATGAAGAGATCGTGGAATAGAAACTTCTGATTGCTTCTTTCACTATGGACAACTTCTCCAGGTGATACAAAATGGAATGGGTGCATCTTAACACCTCTGCAAGGCAGGGCTTCACATTCATGCCATAGAAAAACGGACCCTACAGATCTGAACAAAGCACTGACCCGAATGTTAAGGATGTTACTTTACATCTCATCTCCTCTATCCATATATTAGGATCCTTTCTTTGATCTCGGTTATATAACAGCTATAAAACCAAGATACAGAACGATCTGTTATATGAATATCCTGCACAGATCTCCAAGTTTCAGAAGCCCATTTGGGCAACAGGCAAACCAGTCTTACAGATAAAGAACACAAAGCACCGAGGGTCGGAATGATTTACTGCCCTTCCAGATGAATCCTGACTCTTATGATTGCCTTCCATTATCTTACTTTTCACCCTTCCTTGTCCCCTCAGGATAATTAAATGTAAATTTTAAACTTGGTTAAAAAAACCCACCAACAACACAACCATGCAGTTATTCAGGAAATTTAAGCCCCATTCCATTGGTTCGAAAGAACAGGAATTGTACGGCACCAAACAACTTCCACTTTAGTAAGGCTTCTCAAAAAAGGATCTCAACACATACACAGAAAGGTTATATGACAGAGGAGGGCTGTGCATATGATCTTCCCTTGCTGACTTCTCCATAGTGATAGCAGCCAGCAAGGAGGGCAGGTGAAGCCAGAAGTACACAGGCTGTACTCCTGTTCCATCATTCCCCCCACCCCCCCCCAATCACCACACTTAATCCTCGCACAGGAACACTGAGTAACAGAACAGAGGTGACCTCAGAGCACAGTCATGGATGACAATTTAGCTCAGAGACTTTTCAGGAACAGCGGAGGGATGAGGATGTTATACAAGCAAGCAGGTGTGGTACCCCCAGGTTTGGGATGAGCTTCCTCATGTCAAGCTCCAGGGAGCCAGCAATGACACGTGCACCATGCAATGTTCTGGTACTGAAATGCTGCCTATTTGCTCTTTGCCAGAGACAAAACTGCTGGGCTAAGTGCAGCACACATCCTGCTCCAGAGCCAGCACCAGGTTAATCCTTCCAAAAGGGGCTGCTGTAGAATGAAGATGTTACCATGAGGAATGCATGCTTCAGCCTCCAGAAGCAGCTGCCACCTCTATGAGGGTAAGCCTGGAGGTGAGGATTCATGGTGCATTGTGCCTAACTTCTCATCCCATTCCCAGGCCACGTTTCAATACAAATGAGCTTAACAGTAATCATTAAAAGGTTTTTTTTTCCCAGTTCTGTTAGTGTTTCTAAGTGACCCCATACGTGATGCACTACGAACACTACCTGGATTTCAGTTTCATATGGAGAAGGTCCAGCAACTCTCAGAAGGGTCTGTCAAAAATCAGACATCTATCACAGTTCAAGATTCAAAATATATATTTTAATAGACTGATTTTGTCTGAATATACACAGTTCTATTTCCTCAGCTTTTCAAAGCCACGCAGCATAAACTGTGTGCCTGGACAGCATGCAATTCCCAGAGCTGCAAGGCAAGGCACGACAACCAAGAACACAAAGAGAAACACATCCACACAAAATGCATTCTGCATACCTGGGAAATCAATCTCTCTTACAACTCTCTTAAATCCTCTCTTCCTGACCCTCATTTTTTTTTCCCCCCACCACAATTAGATGTGAGCCTATCTGCCAGAGGGGTGAACGCATGACCCCAATAGGCTGGGCTCCTTAATGGTGCTATCACTTGTGGATTGCTGGGAGGAAAATACATTTGTCCAAAGGATGTCTGACCACGTTAATAATTTCTCCTCCAGTGCTTACCAAAAAGCATGAGAAGTTGGAAGAAAAATAAAGCTCACAGCTGCTTTTATTTCTGTAACCAAATCACAGCCATGCACAGAAAGCTCCAATAATTACCTTCAGTAATGTTATCAACATATACTAATAACAACCCCGATGTTGTCCTGGTTGCTTTCTGTCCTACAGATATTGTAAGCATTTATGGTACTGTTTATTATGAATAAAACAAAGAAAGGTCTGGAAAATACCCTTGTCTGGAAAAGTAAAAAATCATATATATGGATGTTATAGCAATGAAACAGCTTCAAGGGCAGCATTTCCTAAAGAACACGTGATACCCTGAGCTCGGTGCCATCACTAATTGATGTTTTTTCTGGGGGTGACACAGGACATTGAAGGTTTAACCGTACGCAGGGCAGCCTCCTTCTACAGCATCTACATGTAAGACAATACATTAATTTAGACGAAGGAAAAAAACCCCAAACAAAGGATCAGTTTTTCAAATCATATTAAGAGCGATAAGACACAGTAAGAGAAGATTATCATTTGTTAGATTATCTAAAGTGCTTTACTGTAAAGCAATCAGTAAGTAATCCAGCTCCCAATTAACTGCTATTCTTTTCTAGGAGAAACTAAACCATACCGATAACAAGACAGCTTGAGAAAACAACCAAACAACAAAGCTAATGACAATGCTAAACAAGTTGAGCATAGCTTCTCTTTTCACACGCTGCTTGTGCGGATGCTGGAGGAAAAAAATATCTGTTCTATGCATACCAGTTCTGCTGCAGAACAGCATTACTGACAGCCCAGTGATGGATGGCATCGTGCACGTGTGTCCCTGGGTGTGCACTCAGCGCAAAGCAGCTTGACCACTGGTGTGTCCCTCCCTCCACACCAGGCCGTTCTGCACTCCCAGCCCCACAGGCACATCTTCACCTCCCTCTCCCTGCACTGTCAGCATCTGCAAACCCACACACCAAAGAAAGTTTCAGCTATTGTATCAGACTGAACTAAACTACCAGCCTGGGATCACCACCACAGCACTGGTATTTCATATATTTATTGTCAGCCTTCAAACAGCACAGAGTACATCTCAAACAGCAAAGTTTTAAGTCCCTTTTGCTCATTTAGTTTACCATTTGTAGCAGCACAGCGCTTGAAGATCAGCGTCTTGTATCGACCGGACTTAAAATCCTATAAGGAGACTGACTCTCTTCCAGAGTTCCTCCTCTTCCTTGAGCTGCTTGATCTCTTCACACTACGCTGTCACAAGCACACTGCATTGAGAACCGGATCAGGGCTCAGTTCAGCTGAGAAAGAATCCAGTCAAAAGCACAATTTTGAGCATTTTTCAGCTGGATCAGCTTCCCAGGCGAGTTCATTGTGCAGTTACATGAATGCTGGTGCCAGCAAAGTGGGAAGGAGTGCCTCTTCAAGCAGAAATGCTGCCAAACATGTAGCCATGGCCTAAATAGGCAAGTCAGAAGACAGCAGGGGAAAAAGAAAGGCAAACAGCACAGCTAGGAACACCCAGCTCTTAACTCTTACATCAGCGCTGCATCTGCCAGAAGCTCTCCTGATTTTAGCTCTCTCCTGCACACATTCTACATAGCTACAGCCACCACAGAAGCCCACTGTGAGGGTAAAAGTAACCAAAACAGAAGCCTTAGGAAGCACCTTTGAAATTCAAAGCTACAGAGCTGATCGTGAGCTGTAATCCAGCAAGGCTCCCCCAGACAGCAGAGCTGCGTTCCTTTGTATGGCTGCTGTCTGATGGCCTGATCATTAACTGCTGCATTAACCATACAGAAACAACACTCCTTTCCCCATCTGATTTTTAATTTAAGTGCAAAAGATCCCAAGAACAGCAGAACGCCACAGAAAGAAATAGCACAACACTGGTCAGCATGACTGCCAAGACATTCCAAGCTGCCATTTAAAACAAACCTATTTGTTCCTGTTAACTAACGCTACTTTATGGGCACAGAAAACTTAACCCCAGCCCTCAGGAACAGAAGTTAAGCTCTCCACTACAACTGCGTCCCAATCTTTTGGGAGAGAAAGAATTCTTCCTCCCCTCCTACTGCATCAGCGCCCATTACAGAAAAGCCTAACCCCTGCTTCTTTAACAATGCCACTGTGTTTCTTCTGTGACTGCTGCCCACAAGCTTAGCTGGGTAGAAACCCTCCTTCCCAAGCGATCCCAGCAGCATCCCTCTATCCAGGGGTCAGTTAGCAGCTAAGCCAATAGAACAGGACGTGCCATAGCCAGGCAGGGCACAGCCATCCTCTCACTGGGAGGAGGTTCTGCAGCTCTAACTCCCAGTGCTAACAGATGTGACTCGACAAAGAGAAAGTTTTCTGATAAGGCAGGAGAAGATACAGAACTTCACAAGGTGATAAACTGCTCTTTACAGCAGTTCTAGTTCCTGACTTCAGTTTTCCTCACTGTTAATGGCAGCTATTTCGGTGTACTGAAGGCAAACTGAAGCAATAAGTGCCCGCAGCTGCTCTGTAATTTTGAAGTCCAGCCAAAAACAAACACAAAACTACATTTGAAAGTTATAACATACCTAGAATCAAACAGAGAAAACATTCCCAAGCAAGAGAAATGCCAAGCCTTGTTCTTATCTCTGACCACACGCAATTCTGTCCAGGGACAGAAATGTAAGAGACTTCATCTGTTCATCATGTCACCAACTGCAACAGACTGCAGCACCGTTGTGGCTATAAAGAAACATGAATCAAGTCACAGATTAACAAAGAAGGGCAGAACAGTGCACAGCATCAGAGCCAGCAGCACCCACACCTCCTGCAGGGGCACCCAGGCACCAAGGAGTTAAACAACTTGTCAAAGAGATGGGTAATCACTCAGGGCCGAAGCTTAGGACTTAAGTTCCTGGCTTCCAGCCTTGGATGGAGACTATCAGACTTTTACGTATCCTTGGATTACACTTGAAAGAACATTTAGATAGAGCAGCTTGACTCTTTTCCTTCTGCCAAGTAATTAAACAAATTTGACTTAATTTGTTCTGAAGGATGAACTCATTCCATTAAGCCAGCGTCCAGTTTTCAGGCAGTCTAAACTTACAGTTCCTAAGTTGTTTCCAACTAGAGCTGCCATCATGCTGTACCTTGGAGAACAGAAGAACAAAGATAAACCACATAACAAAGAAACAGCAGAAAATCTCGTCCTCTTCTGCAGCCATTCCCACAAAGGAACCTCCTAATAATATGGTCATGTCTCCTTCTGAGCACCTCTGGACTTACCTGCAGTGAAACAGCGACGGCACCAAAGGGGACAACCTCATGCATTACAGATGCTTTGAACACCCTGACCACTGAACTGACTGAGAACAGCCACTGCTTTCACCACCAGAACAGTTCTGCCTGATCTCATGTCCTGGCTCTGGATCTTCCAGGGTTGATAGAACAAGGTGAGCGCATCGGCTGTAGGACTGAGCTCCAGCAAGACAGACAAAGCAGAGAAATAAGGAAGGCTTCTGTGGAGCAAAGAATCTGCTGTTTGAGAAGCAGAGACAGCAGAAGCCACGATCCCCCTCCCCCAACACAATGGATGGGCCACAGAACAAAAAAGGCAGCCTTACACCATCAGCTAAAATGAAGGACCCAAAGCATAACAAAGCTGACAGATTTCAAACTCAGAACCCAATTTCTGGATCTAACCTTGATGTGATAGAGCCAGGCCAAAGCTTACAACCAAAGAGAACCTCCATACACACTGAGAGGCACATCCTCTCCTCCACTGCTCCTCACGGAACCATACACCTTCCAGCTGTAAAGTCACTGTCAAAGCAGAACGGCACAGAAAGGCCCTCAGCAGTCACTGCCATCTTCACTCCTCAGGCTTTAGTAACAGCTTCCCCCCTCCTTTTCCTTCCGTCCTCACCATCCCTCAAACAAATTCTGTCACATCCACCTACCGCACTGCACTTAGAAAGCCAGAAAATTAACGAGTGTCTCAGATGATAGTTTGTGCTTCAGCCATCAAACCCACCAAACACAGACTCAGAAGGAGCCACCGTGGCCAAAGCACCTGAACAACCATAGGTGCTCTCCTACTGCTGAAGGTGAGGTGCTCACATCTGACTCAGACGTGCTGGAAGCTGCAATACCAGCACTCTTCACAAACTTTATTAATTTGCTATTATCACTGTATTATTACAAGCACTGCTCTCCGTTGACTTATTTATAGGCAACATTTCGGGGAGACTACTGGGTTAAACTCCACTGCTTGCTGCAATTAAGCAGATGCAGTTTTCTTGATTGACACTCCCCGGTTTACGTCAACTTTTCTATTTAAATATCCTAACGTTCTATTAAGAACAGGAAGAAAACAGACAGCGAGAACTCCTTCCATTTCAGCTTTGTTTTTCCCCTTTCGCTTTTTGTGAGCGACGTTTCAGCATTCCACAAAAACCAGCTTTCTAAATTTCAGTTCCAGTGCCATTTCACAAACCAGAAACCCACACCCTGGTACAACCCTCAGCAAACTGGCACTACCCTCACTCACGGGGGCAAGCAGAGCCCACGCTCATTAGCTTGCAGACCACATTGGCTAAAGGACCATTGAAGTTTCAGACAGCACCGTTTTCTTAAGGTTTGGCCATGGAGCCTGCCACAAGAAAGCAGACAGTGGGGAGGGAAAAAGGTCACAGCAGGCTGAGAGCCACTCACAACTTGTCTGCTGTTATTCTGAAGGAGGACCAGAAGCATGCAAAACTGCTGCGCTAATTCCACAAGGCTTCATCTTGTTCAAGCGAGCCTAACTTCAAGCCAGAAATGTAACTTATAAAAGGAAAAGGTTTAAGTTTTAGCTCGATACATTATTAACCTTTTCAACAGTATCACGGAGAAACCTTACAAAGCACAGCAGGAACTCCAAGGATTGCGTGGAAGGTAAAACCGCATTACAGTTAAGACAGCTGGCTTCCAACAAACTCCAGCAAGCATCCCCAGACCCAAACACCCAGGAAGAGCTCAGAACTTCATTCAGTCCCACAGGTTCATCACAACCAACTATAACCCCACCTCTGAGACCCCATCCCAGGACGCAGACACACACGTCAGATGTCCAGCAGTACCGTGAGGCTTTGGGGAATCACCCCTCGTGGTGCAAAGTAGGAGGCCTTGCAGCAGCTAACGGAGCTAAGGACAACCTGCTTCCCAACTCCTGCCTTTCCACATCCCTGTAAAAGCCACTACCCATAGCTTATTGCTATTACATGCAGTCAACGTGTCTGTTTTAATGAAGAATTATTTGCAAGCATCTGCCACACAACCGTAACTCTTTCAAAATCTGCACCTTGAGGATTTAGCTTGATACGCAATTAAAATAAAGCTTAGAGAATTTAAACTCCATCCAGAGGAAAAATTTACTACTTCTCACAGTAGTTCACAGCTCGTGCCTCAAAATACGCTACCTCAAAAACTCTTAAACTAAGCTTTAAAATAAAGTTGCCGTTTTCTTGCTTCCAAACTCCATCCTTCAGCTCGCAAAGTGACAGCAGCCTTTTAAAGCTCCTTGCTTGCCACGTGCTGCAGCCAATAAATAAAATCAGACTTACTTCCTGCCTTTTTAAGTTCGTCTCGATCACAAATCAAATGGGGGAAATAAAGGGAACTGCAGCTACTGCTCTTCTAAACCCAACGTTCATCTCACTTGCCAGCATGTCAGAGCAAAAGAAAAACTAACTCCTGATCTTACAGGTTGTACCACGCCAAAAGGAACCTGTGGCCACATGCATTTAGTAGTCCATCACTTTCCCAAAGCAAAGGGAAAAGCAGAAGCGTTGCCTACCAGCACGACTACCCGAGCAGCAAGTGGGGCTCCTCCAAGGATGGCCAACCAAATAAGAGCAAGCACGTTTCTCGTAGTCACAATCAGAAGTGGCCATCTTAGTAAGAGATGACATTTGTCACCGCCAGCGCTGCCGTGGTGTAATTATGCAATTTCTGTACTGTTTTTAACACAGAACTCCCCCCTTCAGCTTTGAGGTAAGCAAACGCAACACAACTATTCTGATTTCATCCTGCTCTGGTTAACAGAAGTTGGGAAGATTGGGGAAAAAAAAAGAACCAACCACCACTCCATCAAATGCTTGGATCTTCAAAGAATACCAACATTAATTAATTGCTACACCACCTCCCTGTGGAATGCAAGGATCACCATTTTGGGCATTAGGAACAGCAAAAGCTGAGTGATGGGGAAGCTAACAGTATGGGAAAACAACTACAGGTGGACACTCCAGAAGGCCGAATGGAGTCCTTTGAAGCACGAGGAGAACCCTGCTGCTGTAGCCTGATCCTGAATCGAGGGCCCTGAATGCACACAAGTGCCCATTTGCTGTGCCCAAGTTGCATACCACTGAGATTGGAAAGATTAAGATCTTCCCAAGGAGCAGCTACATGAAACTGTGGGGGGGGGGGAAGATACTCTGAAAGATTGCTCTTACCTTCTGCTACATCATCATCCACAGCGCCTTTCACCTGAGAAAAACACCACTGAATGTCATTTCCTCCTCCAGCTCCTGAAAAACACAATACAAAAATGAGACCCCCCACCGTAACAGGAGCCGCCAATTGAAGCTCTGTGCACACCCACTTCCTCAGCAGCGAGGTCAGCACAGCCACCCCTCCCCACCTTTTCCCTTTACAGATATTGGGTGTTTTTTTTTTGTCCAAAGCAGTTTGCTGGCATCCGAAGCAGCGTTAGAGGGAAAGAGCAGACGCAGAAGTGGATGGGAGCAGCTCGCGGGGCTCGCACTGCTGGCACCAAACCCACAGCGTCCTATTTCACACAGGGCTGCTTCCTACTTTAGAAATCAGAGCCCTCTCCCAGCACACACAAAACCCTGGGTTGGGAAGCGGCAGAAAAAGCTCTGAATTTACAGAACGTTTCGATAGAGACAAACCAAGCACGCCATTCGCTCCCTCCCTTCCCAAAAACCCCGAGCTGAACTTCCACGCTGAAGGCTAAAGAAAATAACTCGACCGCAAAGTTTAGCCCTCCTCGCAGCACTCACGAAAGCAATTATCAGCTTAAAAAGAGGTTTAAAAAAATAAAATATAATAAAGCAGCAAATCTGAGTAGAAAAAGCAAAGCGGCGATCGGATGCGATGAGCTCTACTACCATAGAACACGGATCGGAGAGAAAACTTCAGGAACATCCCTGCCCCGGCGGGAGGCGGCGATTCATTTGAACCCCGAATCAAAACACCGCACAAAAACCACCACCCATTTCTCTTGCATTGAGTTCTGAGCAAATCACCGCTGGGCTGAGGACATACAGGAAGGGGCTGACACGGGCCTGCCCTGCTGCCTCGCCATTCGCATTCGCCTTTTCTTATTGGCAAAGCCGACGTCAAAATGGAACTTTTCCTCAACGCAGTTCAAAGCGGGCTGAGCAACAGATGGCATTTACACGTTAATCCAGAGGGTTGCTGCCGCCGCTCCTGGCGCAACAAAGAACGCAGAAGGGATTGCACCCCTTCTCCTATATCCATCCGAGGGGTTAAAAAACAGAGCAGAAGAGGTGGGAATCTGAAGCCCAAAGGCAACCCGGTGCTTCCTTGGTAAGCGGGTGCTGAATGCAATCGGTGGGCGCCTGCTGCTCTCTCTGCTTTCCTTTCTGAAGGATTCCAGTGAAGCAAAGCACACAGCCGGACCCGGTGAGGGCTCCAGCAGCGCTCAGCTATGCCAGAACGCCTTTAGCAGCGATGGGGCTGCAGAAATATCCCCCCCGGTGCCCCCCCAACCCCCACACAACCCGTTCTCCTCCTCCTCCTCCTCTCCAACCTCTTCCTCCGTCATTACACGCTGCCATGGTGCCTGCTGCTAAAAGGTGACGGCTCGTAAGAGAAATCAATCACTGCCCTCTCTGTATGATGGCGAAACGCTGCCTTCCACACGGCTACCTCGAACCGGGGCATTTTCTCCCTTTATTTTTAATAAAACAAAAAAAGAGGAGGGCGGAGCGTGGGAGAGAGGTGGAGGGAGGAAAAGGCACGGCACAAACCCAGCACAGCCGCCCTCGCTCCGCTGGAAGGGCGATGCAACCTGCAGGAGAAGGAATGCATTCCCAAACGCAGCTGCCAGGAAAAGTGAGGAGGAAGAGATCCCTCATTGCACGCGCAGCACAGCGCTCCGGGATGCAAAATGGGGAGCAAGCGCAGGAAGCGATGAGAAGGGACGCACCGAAAGCCCGTGTTACCTAATTACAGCCCCTAATTTACTCTCATTTGCAGAGCTGCGCCCGCACCCCACAGCGCTCCCCTCACGCCAAACCAGCGGCGCGCAGCCCACAGCCGGGGGGACGGAGAGGGGGACGGGCAGAGCGCCCAACTTCCGAACCGCTCCCCCCGCCCGGCGCTCCCCTCGTGCCATTTTCAGACAGGGCCGGCAGGAATGGACGCGCTGCTGAGGCGCGGGGCCGGCCGGGCGCTCCCCGACCCGGGGGCGGCTCCACCGTTGCGGCCCGACCGCCAAGAGCCGGGCGCGGCGCCGCCCCCCACCCCCCTCCGCGGGCCGCAGCCCCACCTGCGCCCCCCGCCCCGCGGCAGCCGCCCCTACCCCTTACCTGCCATGTTGGGCTCGCGAGAGCGGCCGCGGCGGGTCGGGCGGGCTCGGCGCTACGCGGCGGGGCCGCCGGTGCCGTGCTCGGGGCGGCCGCGGGGGGCGGATGGCGGCGGATGGCGGCGGGGGTGCGGCCGGCTCCGCTCCTGGGGCTGCCCCCGCTCCGCGCCTCGCTCCGGCCCCCCCCCGGCAGCTCCACTTTCAAAATGGCGCCGGGCGAGCTGGGGGTGACGTCACCCGGAGGGGGGGCGGCGGGGAGGAGGGGGCGGGGCGGGGCGGCGCGGCCCTGCGCGGCTCCCGTAGCGTTGCGCCGCTCCGCGTGTCCGCGCTCCGGGCTGTCCCTGCGCTTGGCTCATTCATTCCCTTTTTTTTTTTTTTTTTTTTTTTTTTTTTGCTTTGTTTTTTTTTTCCCCCTCCCCTCCTTTCCCTCCCTTCCCTCTCCTGCCATTTCCTCGTGCAGCCGCCGCACAGCTTCCCGCTGCCCCTTCCCCGCCCTCCTTGGACGCTCTTCATCCCATCCGCACGCTCCGGCTCTGATTTCACCCAGGAGCCCTCACTGCCGTTCCCCGCTCGGAGCCATTTTTAGCCGCCTTCCCCCGCTCACAGCCCCGGCCCGGCCCTCCTGCACCCACCTGTCCCGTAATTAACGCGCAGCGCTGCAGCCATCGCTTCGGTACCATCTATTCAAGATCTCGTGAAGCTCATCAGTTCGCAGATATTTGTGCAAACGCTGCCATTCTTAGCGGGCAGGGCAGGGTTTGCTCATGCAGGTCGTGCTTTGAGTTTCATGAGCTCGTCCTGCAAACCGGGTGCTCCATTCACGTGCCTTCACACGACTCTCCCACACTGCTTGCGCACTTCCAGCTCCCAACACCAATGAAAGACTGCTCAGCTCCTCATCAACCGCAGCACAACATGGACCATAGAATGGCTCTGGTTGGAAGGGACCCCAAGGATCATCGAGTTCCAACTCCCTGCCACAAGCAGGGCCACCAACCTTCAGATCTATTAGCCCAGGTTGCCCAGAGCTCCATCCAACCTTGCCTTGAATACCTCTGGGGACAGAGCATCCACAGCCTCTCTGGATTTGGGCCCACTGAGCGCCCCCAAACAAGCTCCCTATGCCTGCTGCACATCAGAAACTCAGAACCAGTCCAGCCTGTGGGCTGCTTTGTAGAAAAGCATCTTGATGGGTACATCCCTCAAAGGCCGTGCGTGCAAATCAAACAGTTCTTGGGAACGCAGCACGTAAGGGGTGTTCTTTAGAGCAGCAACTCACCTAAGTTTGGGAATATCTGGAGCCACATGTTTTGCTTAGTCCATTTTGAGAGCAACGCGGAAACCTGGAGAGAAGCAAACACATTGGAAAGCATTCACAATCAAGAGCTCCTCCTGGATCACCGTGGTGCTGAGGGCCTTCCCTTAACACATGGCCCACGTTTCCCAGAGCTCAGGATCAAATCCACTCAACTCTACAGATCCGTGTATTCACTGTATTCCAAGTCTGGCACAGAAGCTGCCATCCCTCGTGCTTCAGGATCTCTTAAAGCCATCCTCACCCCTATACAGAAGGAGCAGTTCCAAGCGAAGCCCCATTTATCCGCTGCATTCTGTACTGCTACTACAGAATTTGGCCCTTGTAGCAGAACGAGCATTGTTGAAAAGGGCTTGCAATTAGCGCTGTAATATAAATTAATGAAGCTTTAGCACATACCTTATAATTAGAACAAAGTCCTTCTTTAGAAAAGATTTAATATCACGTTGCCAGGACGAAGGATCGTAATTCCAACATCTCAGGTTTTTGTTTTGAGCTAACTGAGCTACGGAACGTAACGAAGTATAATAAATAATTAACATTAAATCACAGCCACGGTAATTAGTAAGACATCTTGGGAATCACAGCCTTTGCTCGCTTGCTAATTCAGACAGACACACATTCACCGTAGCATTAATGGCTGGGGCAAATTAGCAGCAGCATTTTGCAGCTCTGCCTGGAAGTTTGTAAGCACATACAGAGGACCCTTTGATTTCACTGCAGTTTGAGCTTTTCTTCAGGTGCTCTGGGGAGATGGTAACTGTAAGATGTTCAGTTTACGCCCAACCAACAGCACGAAGCTTCCTTGGATGTTTGTTCTAATTATGCTTGAATCGTTAATTCTTGCTACGCGGACGAACCCCTTCAATTCAGAGCAAAGGGCCACGTCCAGGAAATGAGAACACTGCAGGGACAAAGACCCACAGAAAAACACCTCCAGTTGTGCTTGTTAAGGACCAGTGAAGTACACAGACAGCAGGCAGCTTCGCAGCAGCATCACGAGCTGCAGAAGTTCAAACAGCTTAAAACCAAAATGTGACCAGCGGCCAATTAAAAGCTGCGCATTCGTGTCAAATCGTGGATCAAACAGCTACAGCCCCAAGAGCTCTGTCACCCATCTATTTTGGATGTGCTTCGCTTTCCTAGCAATTTGACCCGTTAGACAAGACTACAATGAATTACAACAGCTCACATTAGAGATAAAGGGAGTAATTATCACCAAAATTATCACTGGAATTGAGTAATAGCTGGGTCACTGCAAGTTAACATCGGGGCGATGCGATCCATTCCTGCAGCACGTTCTTTGGGACTTCATATGGCCTGAGCACAAAGTATCTCAGCAAAAGGGGTTTCTTAATTTCACATGACTGCCTCTATGCATGTGGCCACTTAATTAACAGCCATTATCAAAGCTGCTCCCTGCCTTTAATACTGCCAGGTGGAGATTCACGCTCACAAGAGGTCAGGCAGCCCCTGCTTTTCGATAAGCAAGCAGCTCATGCCATCTCCAAAGCATCAACTTTATTGGATTAAAGCTCTGCTATAACAAGGGGAAGCCTCAGCTTTCTCTTTCAGGAATCACAAAGGCTTTTTTTCCCCTTGACTTCAGCCTGGTGCAAGCAAACTGAAAGACTAATTAGACTTGGAAAGAATTTTGTGCATTCATTAAAGTCGTAGTTTGCAAGACCGGTTTAAAACCAGCTCTGAACTTGATCTGTTTAGAGCAGATTTAGGTTAAAATGCCTGAAACCACAATTTGCAAAATATTGGTTTAATGGATTATTTAAGGCCCAATTTGTAGAGGATTTGTGCACCTGAATTTTGGCAGGAGATTCGTTTTAAAGAGTGAAGAATTGCAGGCAAGAATGCAAGGAAAGCAGGGATTATGGGAAAGGAAAATGGTCCTGGAAGGAGTGGGCAGGAAGCACCTGTTGGGGGGTAGCAAAACAAGTGTGTTTTAATTAGGAGGGCTCGTTTGGGAGGGCTGGAGGCATCCCGGTATCTTCTAATTAAGAGAAAAAACTAATAAAAGAGATGGCTAACTTGACACCCATAGTAAAGTTGCATTCTTACCACCTTTAATTTTCTCACTAGGTTTTGATTAGCTGTGGTTACTTCTATGGGAAGATGAATCTGACCACAAAATAAGAGACTTATGATGGGAAATGAGCTTGATACTGAAACCATGGCTACAGGGCAAGATAGGAGATGCACCTGAGGTAGGTTTAGTCCTTCTTATCATCTATTAGGAAGGATTAACAAAGCATGTAGTTCAGGATCACCTGGAACCTCTTCAGCTTCAAGTCTTCTACCTCTGGGTGATTTGACCTTAACCCAGAGCTCTGAAACCTGTTAGCAGCAGAAAACAGACCACGTAAACAAGAAAAGAAGAGCAGAGGAAAACAGAAATCTTAAACTGAGCACCAGAAACACAAAGCTACAGCTTTCACTTCAGGAAGTGCTTCGGTCTGTTAAGAGCAGTTGAACACCAGACTGCACTGCAAAAAAAAGACCTTTCCCTACTGGGAATATTCTCAGCAGAGCTGCTCTGTGCCCGAGGGCAGAGCTGCCATAGCCCTTCCCAGCCCCAATTTTCACTGCTGATGCAGAGAATCTCGATCCTTCAGCTTGAAAATGCACTTTCTTTGTACCACCTCTGAAGATATTCCCGAGCAGATAAATCCAAACACAAAAAAAAAGACTCAAAAACGGTTAGCTTGGCTGCTAGAGGAAAGATGGTTAACGTTCCTCAACCTTGGAATCTATTGAGATAGACAGAATGAGCATAGCAATAACATAATCCTTACAAAACATGATCTCCAGGATCAACACCACTTTGTGCATAGGCTTAACTGAGAATCCACTGCATCACCCAGAAGCACAAAGCAGCTCCCAGGTGAGAACAGCTTTGTTCACCACCACCTTAATGAGGCACTTGGCAGGAAGGGGAGGAGCTGAGACGAGAAACATGAAGGCCATTGCATTGTTTTATGTTTCTTTCCTTTTTTCTCTATTTTTTTTTTAAACCTTTAAGCCTCTGAACCTCCTGACCTATATGCTAAAATGTTTATTGTGGGGGGAAGGGTTGCAGTGGTGTTGAGGGAACAGAATTGCTCATTCCTTACTAATAAATAGGTGATGTAAGTAAGAGCCTCAGAAACTTGTATGAAACAAATCCCCTTAACAAAAGCAGGAAGCTAAAGCAAATGCATTACAAACATTGCTGTCTATGGGATTTCCCTGTTACGTTTAATAGTGGGGTTCAGTATCTTCTATTTTAGATCCTTCCTAAAGCGATGTTCCTATATGCATTAATTAACAAGCTATTACCCTTTGCTGCGCGTTGGAATAATTACACCCACACAGGTTTACTTCAAAAGGCGTAAGTAAATAGAAGTCTTAGTTTGAGCGCTGTAGTTATCCTGTGTGTATCACTGAAGCTGTTAATAAAACATACATAAAAGCCAGCTGATCTGAAAAGAGATCCTTAAAAACCACGGGTTGTGGGAAGAGATGATTGAATACAATCTGGGATTGAGTCCAATGTGGGATAAAATGCCCTTGCAGTCTTTGAATTCTTGCTCTTGATCCTCACCTCTACTGAAGCCTCGTGTTTTTGTTGTCTCATTGTGCCACTGATGGGAGTGAGGGGCTATGGACAAACTGATGTCCTGGAATCACAAAAAGACATAAGAAATTCAACTGATATTTTTCAAGGAGATATTTTTCAGGCAGAGGGTGGTGACGCACTGGAACAGGTTGCCCAAGGAGGATGTGGATGCCCCATCTCTGCAGGTATTGAAGGCCGGGATGGATGTGGCTCTGGGCAGCCTGGGCTGCTGGTTGGTGACCCTGCACATAGCAGGGGGTTGGAACTGGATGAGCACTGTGGTCCTTTTCAACCCAGGCCGTTCTATGTTGATTCTAGTTTCTGGGATTCTAGAGGGAAACACGACTTCTAAATAGAAACGAAGAGAAAAAGAAAGGGAATGCAAAGAGCATCAAGATCTCCCTTTACAATTCTCTTGATTCTTAAGCTGAGTGTGAGCAGTAGCAATGCTGCTCTATTTCTGGAGTCACACATGCAGAAAATGCCTGTGCAGGTAACCAGCACCATTGGTTGTAGTCATCCATTAACTTATCCCTTGAGGTCCCTTGACCTTTTGGTTTCGTTTTTCCTTTCGTTAATAACAGCACAATATTTTCCAGGGCACTTTTCAAGTTTTCAAACGCTTTCTTCCCTCCCCCCCCCCCCCCCCCCCCCCCCGCCCCATTTTGGTGAATAGCATTCAACTCTTCAGAGCTCAGACTGTTGGGAAACATGCTTTGCTTTGCTTTGCTTTGCTTTGCTTTGCTTTGCTTTGCTTTGTCGCACAGTTCTGGTTGCAGGTTTGTAAAAGTCTGAAGGTATTGCCAGGAATGAACTGAGAAGGGAAGGAAGGGAGGCTGAAATAGCAGACTGAATTGTTCCATTCACATGGCTTTTCTGCTAGGGAATAAGTTAGCAGTGTAAACAGGAGAGAGGTGTGGTTTGCAGATTGGACAGGAAATCCTTAGTTCTAATCCTTGCTGTGTTGTTGATTCCCTTGGAGACCTCGAGCAAAAGCTTTCTGCCCCTATTTTTTTTTTATTTCCTTGGAAATGAACTGGGGATGATGGCACTTCACGAGCTTCTAGGAGCAGCCTTTCAGTTTAAACATTTATAACATGCTTTAAAAAGAGCTCGTGGCGCATGGGCTTGAAATCAACTTGGCTTCATGCTTGAGGTTATTTCCTTACGCCTCTCTGAGCTCCGGGGACCTTTGGGGGCCCAAAACAGCCTTTGTTTTTCTTGCTCGTAACAATGCAAAGCAGATGATTTACCCAGGATATAAGGAAATGTAGCCCCACCAATAACCATTGTCCAGAGTGATTCGTGCTCAGGCGTTGCTCTGCTGCCCTTAGCACATGGTGTGGCTGCGTTTCACCCCAGTGCCCCAAGTGTCCTCTCATTCTCTCCTTTGGTAAAACCAAAATGAGGTTTATGTCTTCATGTTTGACAGGACGAGGGGAAATGGCTTTAAACTGGAAGGGGGTAGGTTTAGACTGGATATTAGAAAGAAATTCTTTACTGTGAGGGTGGTGAAACACAGGAACAGATTGCCCAGAGAGGCTGTGGATGCCCCCTCCCTGGAGGCATTCACATCCAGGCTGGATGGGGCTGTGAGAAGCCTGGTCTGGAGGGAGGTGCCCGTGCCTATAACAAGGGGTCAGACTGAGATGATATTCAAGGTCCCTTCCAACCCAACCCATTCTATGATTCCATGTCTGTTAACTTCCCCACAGTAGCTTTTGACTCAATGCCTGATTCCAGTTTGGTCTCATACGAATGGATGCTTCAAGGAAATCCCACTGCCTACAGATGTCCAGGAAAGCTGATAAGTGGACAGATTGATTTGAGTGTGGACCTCATTAAACTTCAGAGAATCCATCCAGACAAAGAGGTGTTACAATGCTTCTTGTGAGGCAAAAGCCTTAATCCAAGCTTGCATCCTACTCGACCTCAGAGAACCCAGCAGTAAGGCTAAGGGATCAGACATGCCAAGTTCCTCTGCTTACAGAACTGCTTTTTGCAGCTCTTGCTGTGTGCAGAGCCTCCCCTACTTGCCCCCTGTTGGTGACATTGAATCCAAGGCTGAGTAGCTCCGAGGCAGAGAACTGCAGGGTTGGAATCAACCAGTTTGCCATATTACGTGTTTATCGTAACTGTAGAAAGTTATGAGAGACTGCCTATAAGGTAAATGAGAGATGCTCTGTAAAAGAGGGCTGTTCTCCAGGCAAATTTGAACAACAAAACAGTACTTCTGTGTATTCAGTGCTAGAAAGTTGCCCCCCTCCAATTAAAAAAGAAGGATTTGAGTGAAATTTCATCTTAACAAAAGCTTGGTTACGGTCCAAACTGGACAGCAATTAGAAATAGTTTCTAATTCCCCCCAACTGGAAGTTCCCTGGGCTCTGCAGGGGCTCGAAGAAACCAACAGCCTTATCAGATGTGTTTCCCAGTAGCAGGCAGGAAATCAACAAGAACATCAATTCAATGGGGCAGCTACAGGGGGTTCCCATGGGATCAGACTTCCCCCAGCGCCACCAGAACCATCTTGCTGCTAAATACCATAAACCCTCACAATCCGTGTCACCAAACCAAACAAGGTCCGGATTTCGTCCTCCGTGGACCCTGCAGAAGTGAAACTCTGGTTCCTCTTGGTCTCAGGCAGTCGTGACTGAGCAGAATTCTTATCCATAGGGTGAACACAGCGGTGAGTTTATCCAAAGACACTGCTGGCAATTGTTCTGCACCCAGAGACAAAGCCAATCCTAACCCTGTATTTAAAGAATGAAGGTGACATCCATGAAATGATCTAAGATAGAAGGAAGGATATGGTGTCTTCCTCTGATTTGTTTTCTAATACGTATTTCCCACAAGAGTCTTAACTCAAGTTCCTGTTCACCTCATTCTGTCCGAGATCTTGATTAAACTTAATTAAACTTGATGCTGGCCATCCTCAGCAGTGGGTAGAGTAGTTCTTTCTTTCCTTCTTTCTCTGCATTTTGCCAAATAACCACAGCAACAGAAGGGTTTTGAAAGGCCTTGGTTTTCCTCTACACTGTAAAGAAGCTGTAAAGAAAATGCATTACCTGGAAAACTGTCAGGAATTGAAGCTTAACTTTCTTAATACCAGAAGAATAAAACATGAAATCCATCCGAAGTCTTGCCTGCCCAAACGTGAAACTGAAGGATGAACAGTTCCCACAGCTTGGCAAAGGAAGAGCAGGAAAGGGAAGTGTTCTTCATTTCCAGCCTGGTGTCCTATGAACAGAGCAAGAGGAGATGGTGATGTGCAGCTTTGCCCCGTTGCTCAATACTCAGGATTGCACGCTGAGGTCAGCTGAGCTACAAGGTGCTGTGTGCTTTGGGAAGTGCTTCTTTGGTCTGACTTCAGCTGTGGGTTTTGAGCCCTTGGAAATCTGTTTGTGGGCCACTCAGATCTCTTTAGTGCTCCAGTGCAGAGGCAAGGATAGCTCGCAGGTTGAGTATTACCTGCTTTAGCAGAATTTGGCTTGATGATCTCTTGAGGTCCCTTCCAACCCCTGCAATTCTGGGATTCTGTGATTTCATTCCCCTTTCTTTTGCACCTCTGTCTCCCTGCTCTCAAGCTCAAAAAAGATCCCTTCCCTTCCCAATTGCTCCATTTACCCACTGTCATTTTCCTATTTACTCATTTCTTGGCCATGTTTTTGCTCAGCGTTCCCCTCCTTGTACTAGGTTGAACATTACGTAAGGAGGCAATTGTTTGCTTAATACACTGTATATAGTCCTTTTAGAGCAGTAATGAGTATGAGACAACTGGACTTTGGATCTGCTACAAGAAACCAGAACAGCCATCACAAAAAGTGATGCTCTGGTGCTCATCTGCAGAGGTGTTTTCTGCAGGAAAGCATATGAAGGCTGGATGCATTACCAGGTTCCTCTGCAACCAGTGTGATACTGGTCTTGAATGTGAAGGTAGGGAGATTGACTGACCTTGGGTACAGGCTTTATTCCCTCTCAATCTGCACACCCAGGAATGATATTTATTATTACTTATTCCACTTCCACTGTATTAAAA
The DNA here is from genome assembly GCA_030625065.1 of Alectoris magna. Lineage (NCBI taxonomy): Eukaryota > Metazoa > Chordata > Aves > Galliformes > Phasianidae > Alectoris > Alectoris magna. The sequence continues at coordinate 2,089,120 of CM060587.1, forward strand.
AGGCAGGCTTTTTGAAACAGAAGGTGCTTTCTTTGATTTGCAGGTTGTATCAGGGTAGGGTTTGCTTTGGATAGCACTGAAAAAGCAGACGTTCCCAGGGTAGGTTTTGAAATCGGTTCAGTAGCAAACAGCATTACAGCACAGATCAAAAAAGGACTCATTCTACACTTTTTTTCTTTACCAAAATCAAAGGTGTGCTCCAAATTAGAAGGCTGGCAGGGAACTCACAGGAGCTGGGTTTTGTTCTCTGTTCTGTTGCACATTCATGGCGTGACGGAGGCAAATGATCTGATCTCTTACTTCCCATTTTCTAAAAGCAGGGACAGCCTTTCGCAAGGTTGGTGTGTTTGGGTCCCCTGACTGCCCCTAACGTTAAGGATCCTGACTTCTTTCTGTACCTCTCAATGCCTCGTGAGTGACAGTAATTATTCCTTGCTGAGGAAGCACCGAAGTTCCCTCAGATTTCTGTGCAAAATGTGGGTTGGGTTAAGATTCAGAGCAGCGTCAGAAAAATTGCAAAAGACATTAATGAAAACATCAGAGAAAATTGCTCGGGAAATGCAAGGTAGGAAGCAAACACCCTTGGTGGAATAGAAAAATAACTCCATGAACAACAGCGGCGAAGAGATGCGGGGACCACAAGCACTTTAAAAACATGGAGCATCTGGAGGAAAAGGAAGCCTTTGCCCCTTTAAGCGTGTACAAGGAGTCACGATCTTGATTGATTGATTTATTTTTTTTCATACTCCCATCTGAGAAGGTGTAGGATTTCAAGGGATGTGCCAAGCACGAGGACATGATGCTGGATGGTTCCAATGGGCACCAGCTATGGTTATTTTTGGACACATGAGCACTCTGTCAATGACGCCAGTGTTGCAGCTGGAACAAAGAGAGGCTTCTGTTTTGTTGTGGAGATAAAACTTGAGTGGACGCGTGGAGGAGGGGCAGCAAAGGGGAGGAAGGCTGCATGCCATGACCCATATCACGTTTTGCTAACAACAGCGTCCATTCATTGCTTAATTAAATCGTTAATTAAGTTCCGTGCGTGGACTCGATAGAACAACTCATTGTGGGCTCATTGCGTTTTTCAATCTGTTGAGGAAAACAGAAATCAATTCGTTGCCATTCCCTGGATGTTGCCCACCTCACGGTGCACCGATCGATGTGACATCACTGGCTGCCCTTCGTGGCACAAGTGGGCCGCGCTGCGTGAGATTCCCATGCCCCGGGGGGGAGTGTTTAACATAGACCAGGATAACATCTCCAAATAGGAACAGCAATTTGTAGGTTGGTTTTTAAAAGAGGGAACGTTGGTTGGAGCAGAGAGGAGCAGGGCAAGAGCTCGCAGTTTATGCTACAGTTAGAATCCAAACGTTGTGATTTTTGGAGAGGACTGGACAAATTTCTCTTAAATGCTTCAAGTGGAAACCCCTCCGCTCTTTCCCCTTTGTTGAAATCCGTTGTGAGTCCCCAAAAATAACTCGTAGAGGTCAGGTCACTCCCATTTGTGTGTTCACAATGGTATGTGGCATTTCAGTTAATGCTCAGGGCCAAGAATACTTCCAAGTTCTTCGGGGCAGCTGTGGGTATTTGTCCTTGATGAACCCAATGCTGGTGCTCAGTGTGTGGACAGGGTGGGAGCTGTATGAGGCTGTTGGGGGAATTTGAGACGGGGGATCATAAATACTGGACAATTTCCACTCTAAGTCGTGGTTGATGAATGATGAGCCAAGATGGCTTGTAGAACAGGGAATGTCTTGTCTTCAGCCTTCTCTGAAAGTATTTGTTTGTACACCTGTGTTTTTCTCTGTGTTTTTTAGGATAAAACCCGTCAGGAGATGGAAGCAAAAGATGAAACAGATGAGGCAGATGTGGAACAGCAGCAGCGGGATAACAGGCGGCTTCCTTTGGGATATTTCTTTCCCGGTATCCTAAATACAAGAGGTGAGAGGGTAAGCAGGAATCCTGAATCCCATGCACATGTGAGTCTGGTTAAGCAGAGACCCAGCAAGCTCAGGAACGTCCATCATGGAATCTTCTGCTACCACTGTGTGTATCACAGTGGGACAATGCAACTTTGCCTGCAGCTAAAAGCTGTGCTGTTTGTGTGCTTGTGTTGGGAAACAGCACCCAGAATTTCCTTCCCTTATCTCCACCTGCAGGCGGCCACAGCACAGACCTGTGCCTGCCAGTACAGCCAAGGAAAACTAAATTGCACCAGCTGCCTACAGCTGGTCACAAAAAGTGTGCTTCATGGGCCTGTGATTGCATTTACCCACCTAATTAGTGGTGAAAGGAAAAGCACCATGCCAAAAAGAGAAGTCAGATGAAGGGTGCTTGGTGAGAGCAGCTGTAAGGGTAACAAAAACCAGCCCCAGCTTTGGGGAGGTCAGAACACGTTACTGGTGGGGTGTTTTTGGAGTAGGCCCCGTAATCCCTTACCTTTTATTTACTCACTAATCTGAAAGGATAGATGGCTAAAAGAGCTTTGAACACAGCAGAATGCACATTCCCAAAGTCACAACTCGGTCTTGAAAATGTAGGTAATGCCTTTTCCTAACGTTTACCAGTGCAGCTGTGCAGTAACCACAAAATTCAGAGCGATATACTGCCAAACAAATGGACCTTTGGACAAGTGACAGGGCTTGCAATGCTGAAACTCAAAACGAGCATTCAGCTGGTTTAAAACACTGTAGATATCGGTCTTGATTTCCCTGATGTTGGCACCTTTCAGGATCAAGATTGATCTCGGTAGTTCTTGTGCTTCAGGTAGGTTTCTGTATTAATTACATTGCTGGTTTAACTTCCAAATCAGAGCTGGATGAATGACTCAGCTGCTATTTTATCGCTACCCTTTCAATTTTGAGTGGGAAATGTTTTATATAACTGCACTGTGTCACGTTTTCAGCTGAGGAAAGACATCTTACTTTGCTGCCTCATGTCTTGAGAGACCTAACCCCCAAAAGGAGCTGCTCAACCAGCCCAATCCAAATCATAGAATCCTAGAATGGCCTGGGTTGAAAAGGCCCACAGTGCTCATTCAGTTCCAACCCCCTGCTATGTGCAGGGTCACCAACCAGCAGCCCAGGCTGCCCAGAGCCACATCCAGCCTGGCCTTGAATGCCTGCAGGGATGGGGCATCCACAGCCTCCTTGGGCAACCTGTTCCAGTGCGTCACCACCCTCTGCGTGAAAAACTTCCTCCTAAGATCCAACCTAAACCTCCCCTGTCTCAGTTTAAAACCATTCGCCCTTATCGTATCACTGTCCACCCTTGTAAATGACCAGACATTATTGCACGGCTCTAAGAATGCAGACCTCTTTGGCTCAGAAAAGGCTCATTCACACATGAAACGATTCTGCACAAACGTGGCACTGCTGATCTCTCCGCTTTCTCCGTCCTCTCAAAATAAAGGGGATTCCCAAGCACACAGAAGGTTCTGTCATCTCCTTGCAGCATGGTGCCAGCAATGCAATCTGAGGATCCTTGCACTGTGGATAAAAGCAGAGAACTTCAGGCTGTGGTTAAGCCAGTGCTCTGCACGAACTCCAGTTTGGTGGTAATTGCTAATAGCTTCTCGTGGAGATTACGCTAATCATTTTAAACAGCCCATAGAGCGCAGTGCAAACATATAACAGAGGAATGTGAGAATTACCAAATTCCTTCCTTCCTGTCAGCCATTTCGTACAGTGTGTTTCAAAGAACATATTAGTTGTATTGTTCCAAAGGCAAAGAAACCCCAAAAAAAACATTTAGGGCAAAAAATAGGCCCTTTCAGAGGAGCCTCGTAATAAACCCTAACAGAATCTCAGTAAAGCTCTGAAAGGAAAGGTTTGTTTCGTGGGTGGTGACATAGCTATCAAAAGCTATAAATTAATAGTATGCATACCCTCCTCATTATTAAGCCTTGTTCAGACACGATTACAGCCCTTTTATTGGATGCTTTTTTTGCCTTTAATCCATCCTCTATGTTCACACTGCTGCCTGTTCTGGGTGACAGCACTGTAGGAAAGTAATTAATTCCTCCAAGGTTTTTCCCATTAGGGGGGTTTATCTATCAGTGCTGTATTGCAGTAGGAAATGCAGTAATGCTGCCACCTATGGAAAATTTCCCAAACCCGACCTTTGCAGCCCAGCAAATGCTTCTGCAGCTGTGAAAACAGGATCTGAATGTGCACCATTGATCTGCAGATAAAACCACGCATTTGTTACGGGCTCTCTGTTAATCTAGATGTGAGGGGGCTCAAATTCTCTTCCTTTCAAATAAATTAGTTTTGAAATTGAAATTGTTTCCGGAAATTGGTCCTTAAGACAATATTTTTGCTTGACGGTGGCACCTGGAGGCCTCAGCATAAAATACCACCGCCCTTATGGTGGTAAGTGCTGTAAAAACATCAGACAGAGCCGGGCAGCACTTCCAGCCCCAATCTTTCCTTACAGAGGTGTGGAAGATGTCAGGGAAAATTAAGTTCTTCAAGGATCAATCTGACTTCTGCATACGTGTAATGAATGTATTGCATTTGCTTTGGGTGACCGCTGTGGGGTGTTGTCCTGTGGGTCGGTGCTGTCCCCCAAGGATAGTGACTCCATCACCTCCTTGGGTAGCCTATGCCAGTGCCTGACCACTCTTTCAGAGAAGAATTTTTTCCTAATATCCAACCTGAACCTCCCCTGGTGCAACTTAAGGCCGTCACGTCTTGTCCTGTTGCTGTTACAGGGAGCAGAGGACGATCCCCACCTCACCAGCACTGCCTCTCAGCCACTCTGCCCCAGGCCTGCAGCAACACAAGGGGCTGGTTGCCCAAGGAGGCTGTGGATGCCCCATCCCTGCAGGCATTCAAGGCCAGGCTGGATGTGGCTCTGGGCAGCCTGGTCTGGTGGTTGGTGACCCTGCACATACCAGGGGGTTGGAACCACATGAGCACTGTGGTCCTTTTCAACCCCAGCCATTCTAGGATTCTACAAAAGCGCTGAGGGGAGCAGCAGGCAGCAAGCACTGAAGCCCAGGAGCAGAGCTGTGCCAGCACAGGCTTCTTCCTCAGAGAAAAGCAGAGCTTGTCCTCCCCACTTCCCAACCTCACACATGGAACAGAGAATTCCAATAGAAACCTGAGCAGTACGTTCATTTTTTGTCTATCTGTGCAGTTTAAGGGGAGGGAGGAGTGAGTCCTTACAGGTGTGAGCCCCCACAGGTGCCCCTAATGATCACTGATTGCTAATGAGAGCCCTGGGACAGCCCAGAGGCACAAATGAACCTTCCAGAACTGAGCAGGCTCATTTGGGCTCTTCATATAAAGCCGCTCTGCCACATGGTTCTGCTTGCTGGTAGTGCTTTTCTCTCTTGGAAATTCTTCTTGTGAAGATGCTTATCTGGTAAGAACTGATTTATTTTATGGTGATATGGTGGTGGTTTTCTTGTTGTAGTTGTTGAGCTCTTTCCTCTCTTGGTTGTGGCTGTTTGGTGCTGCTTTGCAGTCTTGCCTCAGCGGTGCTTTGGGCTTTTAAAACAGTTTGAGAAGGAGGTTTGGCCCCTTTCTTTATTTACTTGCTGTTATTTTTTTTTTGCAGTGGTGATGGGTTTTTTGTTTTTTGGGTTTTTTTTGGTGGTGTTTTAAGCAATAAAGTTAATTCTTGAATTGGGTTTGTTTTAACCAGCCTAACAGTAAAATGGCGGGAGAATCTGCTGTAGGCATTGGTAGCTCATGTAGGTCTGAGGCCTCCAGAAAAAGAGGATTTTGTCCATAAACATCTGCAAATATTGTGACTTTTTTTTTAATTTATCATTTTTTTTAGTTTTTTAGTTTTATTCCTTAATGAAGAAGACGAGTTTAAGATGCTTTTAAAGGGGAGGAGCGGAAGCACAGTGGCTGTAGGCCTACCCATAGGCTTTGTCTTTTTATCTGCTTCGGTACAATCTAATATTCTATTTTTCCAAAGTTACTTTCTTTTTCCCCCTATGAATTCTTGTGTACTTTTATTCCTCTTCCTAGCTTTTGGCGGGGCTGGGAGGAGGCACATTGTTGTAGAGTGCTTCCAAGCCTTAGCCTAACATGGAAGGGTTGCATCACCCGCCCAACAGAAAGGGGTTGTTGTATGGAGAATGGAAACATAAGGGTGGGTAATGCTTAGTGTTGCCTTAACCCTAAAAGCTGTTCCAGGTTTTCTGGGTTAGCTTCTCAGCACACTGTGATTGGGCAGCTGTGCTGCTTGCCCTGCTCAGGGCTTTTCCATAAAGCTAAGGAGGTGAAGTGGAGAAACACATAAAAATCCAGTTTGGTGTTAATGACGGCAGTGCTTTTGCATAGTGGAGTAATGAGAGCTGAGCAGGGAGCAAAGGTCTGAATGCTCAGGTGATGCTCGTAAGGCAAGGTTCAGCAATCAGCAGTGTGGGTTGTTACCTTAAAGAGCACTGTTAATTGCTGTGGGTGAAATTGGGCTTGAAACCCTTGGCTTTATGGTCTTGCTTTTGTTAAGTGATGTGTACAAATCTGCTTGTGTTGTTTTCCTATCACCAAGAATGCAGAGGATGCGTGTTGTCATAGCTTGATGAGTCTTAGCCTTATTTTTGAGGTATAAAAATGTTTATTTCATACTTGCTGTAAGGACTGTCTGAGGGATGAGCGTGATACTTGCAAGTGTTATCGGGTAATGTGTTTAGTCTCAGTGGGAAGCCTGTGCTGAGCTGGAGGCTGACTGAGGTTTTGCATGGGGTGTATCTATTTCTGCCTGGAAAGGAGCAAGGTGTGTTTCTGGAGGGGTGGTGCTGTGGGTTTTGAACACTGAGTGATGCCCTTGGATGATGGGGTGTATTTCTTGATCTCAGTAAGAAGCAGCAGTAGCACATGCCTCTCCACACTGAATGTAAGCAGTGGACCTGGAGCACTTGCTGTGCCCATCTCATTTGTCATGTATTGCGCACAGCTGTGTGCTGAGGCCTGGGCTCACTTCTGTGGTGTGCAAAACTTAGTCCTGCTGTTTTCTGATCTTCAGAGCATCTGCTTCTGACCTGGGATGCTAGCAAGACTTAACCAATACATCTGAGTGTTCTCCCTTTTGAAGCTGGTGTGGGGACAGGTTGAGGGGAAGCAACTCATGCCCTGCTTCCTTAGGGTGCCTGTGCTTTATTTGCTGACAGAACAGAAGCAGCAGTCTGGGATTATGGTGTGGTGGTATACTGATGCTGTTATTGTCCTCTGGGAGACAAATAATGATTAATGGCCCACGAAACCAGGCTTTGTTCCCCGTGTTCTACTTGATCCATCAACAGCTCACTATGCAGCAGGTCAAATACATGAAGGTGTATTGTGGCAGATCTATGTCTTTTTAGCCCAAGGTCTGTGCTGCAGTGCGTGGTGAGGAAGTGAAGCTGGATTTGTCAGTCAGTGTTGCTGGAATTTGGGCACTATTCTTGTGCCTGATGGGGTTTGATGCCAGTGCTTCTGTGCTCTTTGTGTTGGATGTGCCTGGTGCAACCCAGGCTGCTGGAGCTTGCCCATGTCCTCAACCATAACATGAGGCACAGTCTTCTGGGAGACTTGAATAGACATGAAGTGTAATACAGAAACACATAGTAGAAGTTGGACTTGCATGTACTGTCACCTGCATTGCATTTGATAAAGTAGTTCATGTTTCTAGTCCAGAAATCCTAACTTGTCTTGATCGGCTTTGGAGGAAATAAGAGCAGTTCTAAAATGGCTGATTCTGTAATAAATCATTCCATCATCCTTCCCCTTAGATCACAGCCTTTGTTATCTTGCCCTCATCTGCTCCACGTGGGCCTGAGAGAAGCAGAAAGGTAAAAAGAGGAAAAAGGCAGCTTCTGATATTTTTGGAAAGAGTTTGAATGTGATGTAAAACTCTCTGGGGCGTGTGATTATTTGGCAAATGGAAGCTGAACTGCAGAGTTGCCTGGTAGAAACAAGTGCAAAGCCAGCAAGGTAGCATGCAAGGAGTGGTGGTACAAACAGAGGATATAATTCTGCCTCTGAGGAGGATGCTGTAGACTGTCAATGTCTGGGTTTTGGAAGGTGTGTTCTGAACCTGCTTTGTGTTGGTCACTGAAGGGGAAAATTGTTGTAAATGCTTCTGTGTGCTGGTATGCTGGAACACAGCCTGGCTTTAAGTCATACAGGATGTCTTGATTCTATCAGTAGCAGATATCTGAAGTATTTTTATTTCATGGCAGTTTCAGATAAACTTTTCCTGGTTGGAGTCGAGCTGAATTTTTCCAGGAAGCAGTCACTCTTTTCCACTGTGGCCATATATGAGAATTCTTCTATTATCTGCTTTTCAGTTTTGCTTGTCATCTGTGGGTCTTCATTCATGCTGCAAAGGCACCTTTTGCTGATTTAACAGGTAGGGAGAAGGAGATGGGCATGCTTCAGGCTATGGAATAACTTGCTAGTGGAACCTGAGGTTATTGATCCTCTATTTATTGCTATGAGTTGTTCCTGATGCAGTCTATGCTGGCACCAGGAGTTGGGTTTAATCCAGGTGATAATTCCTCATTATGGGGAACTCCTTTGGGTCGGTGCTTGGGTAGCAGGCCTGACAGTGCAATGGTCTCAGTCTGCAGAGGGTTAATTTCTGTGGTCCTGTTTATCTGATGCTACCATCAGTGCCAAATCCTCCATGCAATGTAGGTAGAGGTACTTTCCTGTATGTGTCATGATGTGAGCAGAAGCTTTCTGCTGTCTTGGAGATCAGACAAAGCTGTCAGTGGTGCCAGGCAAAGTAGTGGCAGAATAGCATCTGCTCTCAGCATAAAGGCTGAGCAAACATTTCTATCGAGTGTTACTTGGGAACCAAAGTGTGTACTGGCAGTATCTAAAGTGGGGAGCAGCAGAGCTCCTAGGAATCTGCTTAACCTTGAGGTGTTGTAAGGGAAAAGTAAAGTTACAGGGGAAAGCCTGCTGGAGTACAGCATGGTTCAGAAGACAAGGAAGGGAGCTTATATCAGAGGGAGGTGTTTTGGGGGGCTGGGAGGAATAGAGTCCTTAAGTGAGCGTGGCCTTGTTCATTAATGGTGACGAGAGCAGTTATTAGCTCTGTGACAACAGTATGCTGTTAAATTATGTCGTTACGTACTGGAAAGATGATATTTAGTTTGTGATTGAAACTGAAGCAAATCTCCTTCAAAAGCAAACAGCTAAAGAGCATTCGTTAGGAAAGAAGATTCATTAGCTTTGTTTGCTGTCAAAGAAATGAAGATGCTGGTGGTGCTGTGGTTGCACGGACCACAAGATGGTGGCATTGCACAGGTAAACGATATGCAGAGCAGTGGCTTCTGCTGCAGGTTGGTTTTGTGTGCTAACGAGGCTTGCTTTGGGAATGGAAATCCCATGTTTCATATTTTCATCTGTTCCACTGTGAGCCAAGAGCCGAGGGGGGACCGTTCCTGATGGAAGGGCCACTTTTTTAGAGCGAGAACCCTTTCCTTTTCTCCCTGACCCCAGTTTTTAAGCCATTTGAATAACACTTCTGCCCTACAAGAAGACTGAATACAGTTCTACTTGGAGAGTTGGTAAAATACGGCAGAATTCCTGGCTTCCTGTGCAATTTCAGATGAGTGGCTTAACTTCTATATACCCGTTTCCAAACTGTAAATTGAGTAAATAAATTGTCCTTCTATTTCCCCCCTACCTACTGTTCAGCCTCTTCAAGCACTGTGTGCATGTAATGCCTCACTCACTATCATCCCTTCCCTTTTCAGGTAATTGAAGTGCCCTTGTAATTTTTTTAATTGTTAATGAACTGTGCAAATGATGGGTTGAGTGATGGCTCACCAGTGGCTGACCTGCACTAAGACAGTGATGAGCCTTTTCTCTTGACGTGTGTACTCGTTGCACTTCACCCTCTGGATTTGCACTTGAATTGTACCCTGTAGATCTGCCTTTTTGCCTTTCTACCCAAAGGGTTGAGGCTCTGCTACCAGCTTCCCATGTCCCCCCCGCTGTTGGAGGTGCTGCTGTTGGGATCATCTCAAGTCATCAGTTCAACTATTCAGCCTCCTGATCCCCCAGCAGTCCAAATCTTTATCCAAGACCCTTCCATTGCCTCTTTAGGGCCTTTCTCCTATCAGAACTACTCCCTTATCAGCTTGTTTGTCAATGCCTTGACTCTGATAGTGGTGAGGTCTCAGTGGCACTCTCTCCCTTTGTGTACACACTTGCTTCTAGATCATTTTATCAGCTAGTGAGGAGAAAGTTGCCTGCCAGACTCCTTAGACTTAGGATGGTAATAATTTCCCCTTATTAAGAATTATCTTTCTTGATTAGATGATCTTCATTGTGGTGGTGGGAAAATAAAGCTCAGAGCTAACCTGCTATGCAATGGAGAGCTTTAAACCTTATTACATGGATTAAATCATTAAGTTTTGATTTTTAAATCTTTATGGCTGGCATATCTCAACTGAGGATTCCTATTTTCTGCTCAGTCCTGCTTTTATGTTGAACATTCAGTAATTCACCTTTTTATTTCCTCTAACCCCTACTCGTTGGCTTTGACACGGGTTAAACTCTTGGATATGTAGACTTTCTTGCCAGAGCTGACTGCATATCAAGGTATGTTTGGATTTCTACTGTCTCCAAGTCTAACAGCAGTGGGTGTTGTGAAGTCAGTGATCAGATGTGAAGCTGCTCTAGGACTATTGCTGGAACCAATGGCCAAATTTTCCCCTCATCAAATCCCTGATTTCTCTACCTGTTGCACTTATGGGCAACAAATGTACCTGAAAGACCAAGGGAAAGGAAACTGGTGCCGGTGTTGAAATGCATCAGATGATCAAATGTTCACTTTCTATCTCAAAGTCCAGTATAAAACAGCCATTCTGTGAACTTAAAGGCTTGTAAACTATACTCCCCACTTTAAAAGTGTAGAAACCTTTGCAACTGTTGAATAATATTGTAAAATTCTGTAATATTTTATTGATATCTTAAGTTATATACACTGTTATATGTATATAAAACTATATATGTTATATGTATATGTTGTATGTTATATGTGTGCTAGTGTGCAAGTGGTGGTCCAAGTCCTTACTTAATACTTGAAATACAAGTCAATGTAATTGGCTCGTTCAACCAAAACTTGATGGAAAGGCAAAGGTTATCTTGTTCCCAGCCCACAGTGAGTTCTTTAAAACAGATGTTTGTGTCGTGGTTGTTGAAGGTTTTTTTCCTTCGATGTTATCATTTTGCAGGGTATATGGCAAATATGCCAATAATTGAGCCTTGGGAGTATATTTTCCCTATTTTGTGGATAACACTGTCCCAGAATTAGGAGCACTGTCCCAGAATTAGGAGCTCCTGTGATTGAATCCCTCCTTTACAGCTGACCAGCTGCAATTTTGACTTCCACATGCTCCTGCTTCCTCAATGACTGAGCAGGAATAAGACGACAGCATTTACCCAATGTGGGTGTTGAGAAACTTGCCTTGGTGCTTGTGTTGAAAAGGAAAATCAGGGAAGGGTTTCTTTATTACATGAATGGAGATATTCAACTTACAGGCTAACCTGACTCCGATGAAGTCTGGGGGCTTCTTGGTTATTTATGAAAATGGATTTGTCAGCTTGCTTATGAATAATGAGGGAACATCCTCATTGACTGTTTGTGTTGTACTGTAACTAGTTGGCTGCCCTGCCTGGTTAAATCATGGGCTAGCGTGGAAACAGTAAAACATACTGAGATGGTTGTTAGCTTTGATATGTAAGCACTTACCAAGTGGCCAAACGTGCTTAATTTAAGTGACAGATGATGCCCAGAAAAATACTTGTCTTGTATTTCAAATTGCAGTTTTTCTTGCAATACTGAAGCTCTCTTTGGAACTCTTACAAATGCATATTGAGAGAGGAGCTATACACTCTTGGTTTGGGCCTTATGTACTGTTTCAGCAAGGGATAATGATCCAAGAAGCAGTGTTCATTGTCTGGCTTCCCAACTGATTCTTACTTTGTGACCCTCCTCAGCTGATTATGAGAGTGGTAAGAATTTCTTTACACAGTAGATATGTATTAAATCAGTGGCAGATATGTATGAAATACCAGTTTCCTCTTGTTCAGCTTGTGATCTTTTAAATCAAAACCTAGCTTCCTATCTGCCTTCTCACTGGAAGCCAGTAAGGCCATGTAGTTACTTGCTGGACACTGGTCCTAGATTCTAATAGGAAGTGCTGGCTGGCTGTAGTGGCTGGCAGAGAGCCAAAGCAAAGTTTGAAGCTGTTTGATACCTGCAAAGGCCTTTTATTGCCTGTAGGCTCTGTCACCCTTAACATTATTCATATTCTACATGGTGGGGGGGGGAGAAAAGATGCTGTAAACCATCTTGTAAAACGCTTTACCCCTCTGGAGGCTGCGCATGCTGTGCTGCTTTGCAGTGTGTTGGTGGTACCCAGCCCCCTCCTGCTGTTCACAGCACAGACCAGGCAAGGTCAGTGCAGGAAGCCCTGGGTGTAGGGGTGCCTGTGGGGGAGAGCTAATTGCATCCTCCACTGGAAGGCTTTCTGAAGTGACAACCCAGACCAACCACATAGCTGAAAATCATTTGAAATCCTCATGTTGGAGCTGTCGGGGCATGAGATTCTCTTCCAGGTGAGGGATGAAGCGTGGCCTGTTTGGAGATATTTGAGGAGCTGTGGTTACTGTAGGTTATCCCATGGATTACTTGAAGAATTCTTTCACTAAATAAGTGATTATAGTGAAAGTAAATGGATACCAAATCTTGAAGAATGAGTGACTGTCCTAGGGTGACTTCATGCTATAGTGTGGTGTCCTCAGGTGAAATCATATCATCCCTTGGTTCTCCTTTTGTGTGCCTCTGCTTTCTTATCTCTTGGTCTCTTGTGAAGTTTGGACTGTGAGCAGTGCAGTGAAGGAGCTTTATTCCATCTGTGTTAGACACCAGTCACTAGAGTGGCACATAAGCAGAGTACATTGCTAGCACCATCCTGCACTGTTTGTACTTGCAAGCCAGCAATGGAAGTAGCAAGCAGGTGAGTCTTAAAGCTGTGTGGCACAGACTTATAAGCAAATTCCATAGCCCATCCATTGCCATGAAAACATCCAGCGACTTAGATGATTGTCTGGATGATGCCTAAGTAGGCCTGGAAGGGCATCACACTGGAAATGTTTTCAAATGAAAGCTGGAGCCTGTATTTAGTTGTACTTAGTAGAAATGATTTTTTGCTGTCTTGCTGCAGATTATGAATGGAGAAAGAAGTTATATGCCATATGCTCCAACATATTCTACCCTTCAGATGCTTGGAACACATGCTCTTGAAAACAACAGAGTGTGTTTTTCTTCTCTAAAGCCAATGAGTACATGTGGATGGCAAAGCTTTGTCTGCTTGGGGTGCTCTTCTGAACCCCTCTGAACCCATTCATCAGTTCTGTTGTCACTGACATCCTGTGGACTTGGAGTGACTTATTGAGCTACTGCAGAAAGCAGTACAATACCAGGGGAGGATGCATGTGGAAAGCTGGTTTTCTTCCCCATTCTGACCTGCTATTCCCCCTTGTTGCCTGGTGTTATCTGACTGGTGTGCAATGACTATAAAACTAGGGTGGCCTACCTTGGAAGGACTGTCCCCAGCAGAGACATCTGATGAACTGTGACCAATGGGAAAGTTCTTATTCTCCTATCTATGGGTGAAACATTAAATAAGGAAAACATGCCTGAGCTGATTTCAAGGCTCGTTACTTCTTAAAAATCTCATGGCTCACAATGTAGTCTTCTTTGGGCAACCTGGTAGCCTTCTATGATGTTGTCACTGGCTAGGTGGATGGGGGGGGAGAGAAGTGGATGTAGTCTACCTTGATTTCAGTAAGGCTTTTGATACTGTCCCCCATGACCTCCTTATAACAAAGCTGAGGAAGTGTGGGATAGATGAGTGGACAGTGAGGTGGGTTGAGAACTGGCTGACTGGCGGAGCGTAGAGGGTCATCATTGGCGGTGCAGAGTCAGTTTGGAGACCTGTAACTAGCAGTGTTCTCCAGGGGTTGGTGCTGGGTCTGGTCTTGTTCAACATCTTCATCAATGATCTTGACGAGGGGATAGTGGCCACCCTCAGCAGGTTTGCTGATGACACGAAGTTGGGAGGATTGGCTGACACACCTGAAGGCCGTGCTGCCATTCAGTGAGACCTGAACAGGCTGGAGAGGTGGGCAGTAAGAAACCAGATGAGGTTTAACAAAAGCAAGTGTAGAGTCTTGCACCTGGGGAGGAATAATTGCATGCACCGGTACAGGCTGGGGGATGACCTGCTGGAGAGGAGCTCTGCAGAGAGGGATCTGGGTTTCCTGGTGGACGACAGGTTGGCCATGAGCCAGCAGTGTGCCCTTGTGGCCAAAAAGGCCAATGAATACCATTGGGTATGCATTAAAAAGAGCGTGGCCAGCAGGTGGAAGGAGGTGATCCTCCCCCTCTACTCTGCCCTGGTAAGACTTCATCTGGAGTACTGTGTCCAGATCTGGGCTCTCCAGTACAAAAAAGACAGGGATCTCTTGGAAAGAGTCCAGTGGAGGGCCACAAAGATGGTGAAGGGTCTGGAGCATCTCCCCTATGAAGAAAGGCTAAGTGAACTGGGTCTGTTTAGCCTTGAGATAAGAAGACTGAGAGGGGACCTGATCCAGGTCTATAAATATCTAAGATGTGGGGGGCAAAGTGGTGAGGCCAGACTCTTTTCAGCTGTGTGTGGAGACAGGACAAGAGGAAATGGCCAGAAACTGGAGCATAGGAAGTTCGGCACGAATGTGTGCAAGAACTTCTTTACGGTGAGGGTGATGGAGCACTGGAACAGGCTGCCCAGAGGGGTTGTGGAGTCTCCTTTTCTGGAGATATTCAAGACCTGCCTGGATGCCTACCTGTGCGACCTGGTGTAGGGAACCTGCTTTGGCAGGGGGGTTGGACTTGACGATCTCTGGAGGTCCCTTCCAACCCCTATGATTCTGTGATATCTACCTGCTGCATGGCCTGACTCTGATTGTTTTAAAGGTGCCTTTTTGTGGTGTGCTGACAACGACCCTTCACCAGTGAGAATCTAATCTGACTTTTGCTCTTATCAGATATCAGCTAATCTGAATTTGATTTCTTAATGTGGACTGACTGAATCCTGGAGCTTGTAGAAAGAGATCTGATTCTCATGCTGTCTGTTCATATTTGGATACTTCCCTTGAATGCCTTTAGAAGAGCCTTATCCATGTGCCCAGGCGTGATACCACCCATCAGCCTTGGGTCCATCATCTTCTGCAGGTGTGTACAGACTTTCTGTCCTCAGGCTTCATCTTTGCTGATGTGAGGTTTCTGCTTATGGAAAACATGCTTGAGAAGCTGCAGTTAAAGTTATGTTCAGATATATCATATATCTGTCAGGCACAAAGTTAAAGGATATTCTTTCCTTCTGTTGCAGTATCTCAGCTTGGTTGCAGGGGGCATGTGGCACAGCTTTTCATTTGGAGTATATTAGCAATGCTCTTTAGTAGGAATAGTATCAGGTTATTTAGTAAAACATTACTTTTCCCCGTCTAACTGATACTGATGATGGAAATGTAATGATGCCCAGATCCTTTTAAGAAGTAGGAGAACCATTTAGGTATGTGTAAATTTCAAAGCATCTCTATTTACTCTAAAAATGAATACTGAAGAAATAGTGATGAAAGAAACAGTTCAGATGGTGAATGGTAACTGAATAGCACAGGAGAGGCATAAAACTCATGGTGGATTGCTCCTTCCCTTAGGAAGGGTCTGGGATGGAGGTAAGTGCTAATAATTTAGGATGAACTCTCAAAAAATGGAAGCTCAGAGTTGTGGAAACCTCAACCTGTAGAGATCTATTGTGAATCATTGGTGCTGTGGATCCTCAGCCTCGCTGCCTGTGTTAAAGTGCAAACATTTGCAAGATCAGAATCTGGTCACGCAGACCAGCAGCTGCTGAAATGTGGTTCACTGAGGGGAGGAGTCCAGTGAGCTTCATGGAGTCAGGAGTGCAATGGTTCAGTTCCACCAAATCAAAGGGGGGGGGGGGGGGAACCCACTGCAACACTCCTCAAATTATTAAATACACTTCAGTGAAAAGCAGAGCTGTCTCTCCAAGGTTGTGAAGCTCTAATTATGATATACTGAGCTTCTAACTACTTCCTTCTTGCCTTATGGAAAGAACATAGGACTAGTCAGATTAGATTAAGCTTCTTGTATGTTATATCTTAGCTTCAAGTACCAGATGCTTTAAAAAGGAGGCGTGGGAGGCAGATGTTTTGATTATTGACCATCCCCAAGAGAGATCTTCTCCATCCTGGTAATTTGTATGATGGCAACACCAATAACCTCCAGCCGGATTCAGAATCTTGATAAGTGAGTTTCCTCACTCATTGGGTTCAGGTTCTTCCTACCAAGAAAGTTGAGTTCACAGTCCTTTATGTTTTGAAACACTGGGGGGAGGAAAAAAAATGAAATTATCATCCAGCAAGGGGCTTAAGGAGGGGAAGTCAGTAGGCAGAGTGTCCCTGTGGCATGGCTTCAGATTGAGTATTCATGTGATTGAAATTAGACACCTGTTTAAGGCAGAATTGAGTTGAGAAATAAAAAGGAGGCCCGCACTGTACAGATGGTTAAGCATGTGTGTATTGTCACGTAGTTCTTGTAAGACCACTCTGGTGGCTAATACAGGTTAAGGGTAAGAATGTTTGTAGGACTGGGGACTGCTTTAGGCTCATGTTAATGAGTGGATGTGATTCTGCTCCTCGGTGTGTCTGCATTTGTCTGGTTTCTTATGGAGGGTGTATTTCCCAGCTGGAGCCGTGTCACAGAGTGTGTGTATGGTGGAGCTGTAAAGGCTCTGATAATCCACATTTTGCTTCTTGCAGTTGAAGATCAACGTGGGTAATTGATATCCTAAGACGCATTGAAAGCTGACCTCAATTGTTTTCCATAAGCTGGAAAATGAGGGAGATTTCCAGCACAAATATAGACCCACCTGAAGTGTTCTTCCCCAATGTGCTTGTTGGTTTGAGGCTCCGTGTGCTTAGAAAAACAAACTCAGTGCTGAGGCTTCTAAGTCTGCATTATAAAATAAAATGGAACATACACTCCCGATGGTGAAATATTCTTTGCTAACGTGTTCCAAGAGCTATGCTAGGCAAAAGGCAGTAAAAGTATCTTAAAAGGCTGGATATAAAACCGAGCAGATGTGCTTTTCTGTTGTAGTGAGGAAAAGTACCTACTTGAATGAATGGGGGACTCGAAGGAGGATGTGATGGTTACAATACTTTCTATTTGGGAAAGATGAGGTGGAGGGGAAGTTATTAAAGGTTTACTTATGCATTTGTAAGTTGGAAAGCATTCTTTTGTTTGGTGCTTATTAATGTGATGTGTGCATGTCCAAAACTTGCACTGGGCAGTAGGGAGAGTTGGCTCCAGTTGGCATTACCTTTATGATACAAGGGGAGGGAGCAGGCACAGCTCAGGATCTGACAGCTGTGAAACCTTCTTTCTAGATGCTTCCAAATAGCACGGGGTGGAGGAGTAGAGAGCAGTCCTATACTTGGAGGTGAGACTTTTTCCAACCATCAAATCGAGTGCTCTGCTTCTGAGATAAAGCAGAACTTATAGCAAACAAAAGGTTCTAGAATGGATGTAACCCTAAGCAATGCATTTTTATACCCCTGTCTTACATGCAGCGTTCCCAGTTAAGAGCCAGCCTGCATTTAGGGTTTTGTTGCACGCACCTGCGCTGCTTTAAACCTCCTGTATCGAACACTTCAATAGGCTGTCCTTACTCCAAACATTCCTATTTAAATGAAATGGACCATCCTGTAAATGAGGGTTACGTTGAGCAGCCGTGTAAAGCAGAGCTGTGAGTGCTGAGTGCCCCATGCCCTTAAGACCCGAGTCAGCATCGCAGCCTCCCATTGCTTCTCGGCACCGTGTGCTCTCATTGCGTGGCTGGCTCTGCTGTTGGGCTCCAGGAAGTTATTTTCGGGGAGCTCTTCGTTTTCTCAAATACCGTTGTGTGCTTTCAAAACCACGGGAGCGTGTTTGCATGAGAGCGGCTTGCTTTGCGAAGGGCTTAAATGTGAAGCGTTTGTCAACAGGGGCGTTTATTTTCTGGTGCGGCGGTGGAATGAAACTCGCTGAGATTGTCGGGTGAAGAAGGAAAGAGGGAATTATCCTTTCCCCTCTGACACTGATAATTTTAACCTACGATTTGTTCCCTCGGGACATCTGAAGGGATGCTGAATTCTCACGAATTCAAGAGCGAGAACGAAGTGCTTCCATCTCAGTGCCTTCATTGGCCGTAGCCTGACTTTCCTCCTTCACTTTTCCTCTGTAAGAGTGGGAGGAAATCGCAACAGTTTTAAGGTTATGCGTTCAAGGACTTACATATGCATTGAAGATAATACTTTCCTTCCTCCTGGGAGTTCCTAAGGCGTGGTCAAAGTTGATTCTGGTGCTTAAATCCTCTCGAGGAAGGCGAGCATCTCCCTTTACCGCATTAAACAGGCTCACCTGTCCCACTGAGCCCGGCGTGCGGCACCGAGAAGAGCACAAGGAAACGATCGACACTCACTGAACAGTCGTTTTTTTCCCTCCTCTCTTCCTCCTTCGGGTGAGGAAGAGGAGCGCTCTGGGCGATTCCCGAAGTGGGGTTGGGGTTCTCCCATGGGGGGGGCTGCGTGGCTCCGTTCCCCCCCTCCCCCCCCGAGCTGTGCCGCTGCCGCCGGGCTGCCCTCCCTGAGCCTCGCACACGCTCTTCCTTCTGCCTCTAAATTCTCTTTGGAGCGAGTTGTGTGCGCGGTGGAGCTGGAGCTGCTCGAGGCTTTCGTCTATTTAAGCAAAGCTTTTTGTTTGTTCCCTCCGGCCCCCCAACCCCGCCTTTCCTTCCAAGCCGATGCTCTCCTCCATCCCGCAGTTCGTGGTGCCGTTTACCTGTCGCTTGCAGCTGGAAAGGACTCAACCGAACCGCAGCGACCTCCACAGCGGCAGCACCGATGTCAATGCTGATTTCGCTTGGAGAACTTACATCAGGAGAGGCTGAGGGCTGTACTTTCCGCAAACTGTGTCTAAACCGGCTGCTCCAACTAGGGATTCCAGACCCGGAGTTCAGGCTTTTAGAAGTGCTTAAGTGCTGCCTTATTGACATACATTGCAAAGGAGATAAACTTTGTGTGTGTGTGGGGGGAGGGGGGGAGGAAATCCCCGCTCCCCTCTGGGATCGCCCCCTCTCCCCGGTGTGGGGCTGAGCCCACGACCCCCCCTCCCCCCCCCCCCCCATCCCGTGGGCACTGCGTGGGGATCCCGGGCTGCCCCACGGCCACAGCCCCGCTGAGTCACCGGGGAAAGGCTGTGCTCGTTTGTCCCTGAAGTGCCGAATTCTGGTGGCAGCTGTTTGGGGCGAGGGGAGCGCGTCTCCTCTGACCTGCGCCGCTGCCCCCCTGACCCGCTACGAATCCCTAAAGGCACCTCTCCCCTGGGGCCACGGCACACGAGTCTCCATTGTCCCCAAAGCTGGCACTGTCCCGGAACCCAGCGGGCTTTCCTGAGCATCTCTCTGGGACTGAATGAGCAGCTGCCTTCAATCCGACCGGAGCGCCTCTAAACGCGGTACGGGGGGCAGACCCGGCTGTATCGAGACTTTCGGCTCTTAGGAAAACACTTTCTCCTTATGAATAAATCAACCAAGGTTCGCTCGAGTGGGAATTCCACCGCCACCCCTTCCCATCCCTGCCCCGGCTTTAGGAATTGATGCGGGAACGATGCGGGTGGCACTGCCAGAAACGCTGTCCTGGTACAAAAAGGGGACACTGAGCCGAGGGAACGACGGACCCGTGCCTGTTATGGGGGTGGCAACAAAAAGTCTCCGTCCCTTCACGCTGTACGTTCTTATTCTCTCATACCTTTGTTTTGAGTAGATCACCCTCTTTCTCTAAGTTTTAATCCCGGAGCCGTGAGGTGCGGTTTCTCAGCTCTGATCGCAGCACCGAACTGCTGCTTTTAGTCAATAAAGCCCCGTTTGCTGCCCTGCTCGAATCGCGCACGGATCGGTTTGGTGGTAAATCTCTTTTAACAGAGATGGTGTGGGATGGATGGGTTCATCTCCTGCCATATCTGTCACTCGTGTGGACAGAATAATTCGGTCCCGGCTTCGGGCTGAATTAAGGACGCATTTCTTTGTAAAGCTTATAGGAAGACTTTTGGGGGGGGGGGGGGGGGGGTAATTTTCTTTTTAGGAGAAGTGTATCAAACGGCACAAAAACCGTATCGGTCTGACACGTGTTAGAAAGGCAGCTCTGCGAAATGGAGATGGAAGCAGGAGCTGGAAACACAGCTTGAATTTCGGTCTGAATCTCATCCCGTTATAAAATAAAGCTGGTTGGAGAGAGGAGCTGCGCATAATGAGCGGAGGAAATCCTCGCGCTGTCCCTTTAACTACCGAACATCTGATTCCCTCATCTGGCAGATGGTCTCTGAGCACAGATTTGCATTCATTGTCTTGAAATCTGTTTTCGCGTTGGTGTTATATGGATTTCGGAGGCAGATCTATACCCGGATCAGAACACAGAAGGAAAATAGCAGCGAGCCCAAATGGCTTTATAAAATAAAACCATAGCGGCCCGCCGTGCAGCCGGCCGGGACAACTCCGCTTTCCTTTACCGGGTGATGTTTTCCACATCGGTTTAACGGAGGGTGTTCAGGCTCGAGCTGCCAGCCCCGTGTGCTGGGAGTGCCGCGGGTGGTGCGGCCTCTCATGCCCCCGTTCCCCTCACGCAGAGCCCCCTCCGACCGTTTCGGGGTGCGTGGCTGTGTTGTTTTCAAATATCCCGCTTGAAAGCGATCAGCCGGCTGTTTGTGCGGCTGCTTTACGAGGCTGGGACGGAAGAGGTCCGGCGGGGCGCTGCGCTGCGCTGCGATCCCCGGGCTGGGACCGCGGCGGTGTCGCCCCGCGCCGGGACGGCCCCGCGCCGGGGGTTGTTCGGGGGGCCGCTACCTAGAGGTTCAGAACTGCCCTCAATCCTCCAATCAGAGCGCGGTATGCAAACGTCAATCCCTTATATGGCAACAGGCTCCGCCCCCTTCCCGGAGCGCCCGCTCCCAGCGCTGTAACCCATTCATGGTGACGGGGTGGGGAAGCAGCGGCTCTTCCCGGCGCGGTGTCATCAGCCTCCGTCGCTCCGTTCCTTCTTTTCTTCCCCAAATCATCCCGAGCCTTTTTTTTTTTTTCCTTTTTCTTCTGTTTGTTGTTGTGTTGGTTTTGTTTTTTGTTTTGGTTTTTTTTTTTTTTTTTCCCCCCTTCCGGATCAGGCAGCGATCAACCCCCTTCTCTCAGTGCCTTTCTTCGAAACAGGTGATCCTTCTTAACGGCCATCGGTTTATGGATGCAGCTCCCTGCGTTTGGAAGATGACGATGCCAGGAGAGACCGAATCGGCGTAACTCACTTTGCGAGAGGAGAAACTTTTCCCCCCCCTCCACCCGCTCTTTTACCCCCCCTCCCCCCCGCCACCACCACCACCACCACCACCAATTTGAAGGCACTCAAACACACGTAGCGCTCAAAGCTGAAGTTGGTTTCAAAGCTGAAGTTCTCCACTTTCCCGGGATTTGTGTGTGTCAATTTTCAGAAGCTGCGTATTTTTTTTCTTCCCCTCCTCCCTGATTCCCCCCCAAAACTTCCCTCCCCCCCTCCCCCCCCCCCCCCCTTCCACCCCCCTCCTTTGAAGGAAACTGTTGCTGTTTGGAATAGACTTCTTAAATGTTTGGGATCCAAGATACTTTGGGAAGAGGACCGATTCTGAAAGACAAATCTCTGGGTTCTGAGATGGATTCCGTCAGGTCCTGGGTCAGAAACGTTGGGGTTGTGGATGCAAACGTAGCAGCACAAAGGTAACCGGGAGCGTTTTTCTCCCCCCTTCTTCCCCCTCTTTTAGTTCTTTTCTTTTATTCCCCCCCCCCCCCCCCCCCCTTCTCCAGCAGCCTTTTCTTTCCTCCCTCTTATTTGCATTTGATATCAAATTGATTTTCTCCCTTTCTGTCCCCTCGCCCCCCGCTTCCTTTCCGGACTTCTCAATGAGGGTTCAGGGCAGTGCAGGCAGCGATGGGGACGCAGCAGAGCATCGCGACTCCTCAAATCCACTGCAGGGTCAGACAGCAGACATCGGCTCGTTCTCCCTCCCTCCCCCTTTTTTTTCCCCTCTACACAAGAGCCGTGTCGGAAGGAATCGCTCCTTCCAACGCTACCAACGACTCTTTCCCACTTTCCGAGCCATACGGCGGAATAGGAGCAGCCCAAGTTTAAAAAATCAACTCAAACGCGGATCTTCCCCCCCCCCCCCCCCCCCCCACCTCCTCCCTTCCCTCACCCCTCGTCCCATCTTGTTTTACTTAATTCAAGTGCCTCTGTCGCTACCGTGAGCGCCGGCGAAATGTTAACCCGTGGATGCGGGCGGGGGGTAACAGCATGGCATGCCGTGCTCCCACCACTGCTCGCACCCCGCCTGGGCTTTGGCCCTTGGCTTTGTCGTTTAATTATTTGTTCCTTCGCTTCTTTTAGTATTTAGCATCGTCCCCAGCGCACCACCTTTTTCCTATTTATTTTAAATAATTTCTTTTTTTAATCCTCTCCCCAGCCAAAGTTGGTGCAGGACCTCTTCTCCCCTCTTTTCCCCTTTAGGATGAGATGATAAAAACTCCTTTAACTAATATATATCTATTTCTCTCATCGCTCTTTGGGTATGTAAACGCCGGGATGGGAAGGCTGAATCAGCCCTCCGAGTACGTTGGGTTTTATTTTATATAGAGGCAAAGCGAAGGGCACATGGAGCAGCGGATGGGACTCCAAAACGAGAGAGGGACCTTACAGAAACGGTCCAGCCACGGCCCGATCCGTGAGCGAGGTTTTCCAAGCACCATGGGAGGAGTTATAGGAGTTTTGTGAATGTCAATAGATGGTTTAATATACGGTGTGTGGGGGGAGGGGGGGGGGGTGGGGGGAAGACGTTTATTGCCGGGGAAAGCGAAAGCAAAAGGAAACGGTTCCTTTGGAGCCTCCAATTCGTGGCAGCGGTCGCACTGGGTTGAGGAAGGGGGGGCTGGGGGGGGGGGGGGAGGGAGGGAAAGTAGCGCTGGGTTATTTTTGAGAGCGGTAACGAACCGAGAAATCAAAGCCCCAAAGTGGTTGCCGTTGTGGCGGGTGCGGTGAGTTCACACCGTACCTATTTGGCAATGGAAAACGCAGGGAAACATCTGTAGTTCTGCGAAAGAGTTGAGTGCTTTTTGCCAGCACAGCTCTGGAGGCTGAAAATTGAACAGTTCTGACTTCGGTCTCGTCCGGCTGTTAGACTTAACCCGTGTGCTCGGTGCTGTGGAGGTTCTGCTCTGCACCCATTTGCTCCGTGTTTTGGGGACGGAGGTGTAACCCATTTCGCTGCCAAACGCAGCTCGGGGTGCTGCAGAGATACAAAAGCGTTTCCAGCATCCCGAGCTGGGAAACATCGCCGCTTTTTCTGCGGTCGATGGGGAAGATGAGGGAAGGGACAAATGAACCCACATCCCCTCTGTTTAAATCTGAAGAGCCGAGCAGCAGTGCGAGGTCGGTTATTAAAGACTTCGTGACAAACTTCGCTGCTGAGGAAAGCAGATGTTGTGCCCGGAACGGGCTGCCTCTCACCGGGGTGTCCTCAGGCGGTCGGTCCGCTCGTAGGAACCGCTTTCGGTTCGTTTGTATTCAGCAGGAGAAGCAAACGAGGGTGGGATGTGCAGCCATCAGAGCGCCTTGAAGCGCCGTGCTGTCTGTACTTCCCACTTCGGGGGGCAGAAATACGACAGCCGGGAGGCAAACGGGTAGAGGAGGCAGGAGAACAACTATTGCATCTAGCGAGAAAGAAAAGGGTAGAGGAGGCAGGAAAACCACTATCGCATCCAGTAAAAAAAAAAAAATAGCGGGTAGAGGAAAGGCAGGAAAACAACCATTGAGTCCGGCAATTATTATTATTTTTTTTAAGTTATTTTTTGCAAATTATTTTTGTCCTCCGAGCACAGCTCGGATGCTCGGGGCTGCGTGCGCCCCGATGGCACCGAATGGGGCAGAGCCCTTTCCCGGCGCTGCTTCTGAGCCGCAGCGGAGCGGCTGTTATCACCTCGCCGGGCATCCCGCACCGCCGAGAGCTCCGGGGCTCCCCCTGAGCTCCTCCTGCCCCGTCTGTCCGTTGCTTTGCACGATCTCTTTGTCTCTCCCCTCACTCCCTGTCCCGTGTGTTTCCTCCACAGCGGCGTAGCTCTGTCCAGAGCTCACTTTGAAAAGCAGCCACCCTCCAACTTGAGGAAATCCAATTTCTTTCACTTCGTTCTGGCGCTCTACGACAGACAAGGGCAGCCCGTGGAAATAGAGAGGACAGCTTTTGTGGACTTTGTAGAAAACGATAAAGTAAGGCTGCTTGTCTTTCTTTTCTCCCTTTAGATTGAATACCTGTTGTACCACCCGGCACTGCACAGCCGGCTCTTGGGGAAGGGTTCAGGTGTTTGGGAGGGCTGCTGGGGCTGCAAAGCTTTCAAGCCCCCTACAGCACCAGCAGCACAACGGGAGTTTCCTACATTATTAATAAAATTAAAATAATAATAATAATAATTTGGGGCGGAGGGGGAGAGGTGGGTGGGTAATAAAAAAAAAATCATCTTTTATTATTTGGGTTAAATCCATCGGATCAGCCAAGTTTTATGAGTTCCCCAACAGGAGCAGGATGTGGCCTGAATTATGTCCTATCATCCACCGAGCTGTGTGCTTCTCAAGGCTCCACAGTCAGTGGCAGGGCTGGAAAAGCATTTGCTTTTGTGCTTTGGATCCACACGCGAAGTGTTACGCGTCGCTTCGTGCTGTTGGTTTTTTTACGGTCACTTTTCTGAGTTGTGGAAAAGATTATTGTGATGGGAAAATGCGCTCAGAGATGTGCATCTTTTAGGGAATGAAAGGGGAAAAATCCTGCAAGCAAACACTGTAATGTAACCTGCAGGAAATAAGTATCAGTAGTGACAGCGCTGCAAAGTAATCGAACGCATTTAAAGCAAGAAAAACCACCAAGCATTTCTGCTATCAGTCTGCTTGATGTGAACTGCCTCAAAACGTCCCTGTTCGCTGTATGCTGTATTGCCTTGAGAGCAGAATAGCGACTAAGAGAGGAAAAGAAGTTCTTGAACTCCCACAGAAAGCGATGTCGGTGGCATTTTGTAGTTTCTCCTGGGTCAGTGGGAAGGTGAATTTATCCCCATCACTGAATTCACCATTTTAATGCGCTTCGTTGTGGCTCCCATCGCAGTGATCGGCAGTAATGTGCCCGATAAAGTTCTTGGAGAGTTTCAGGAGCAAGGCAACGAAAAGACCAACAACGGCACGCATTACAAACTGCAGCTCCTGTATAGCAACGGTGAGTGCGCTCTGCTGCTCCTCCCGCAGGCGATGAACCCAGGCGGGATTTGTAGGCACTGCTGCTGTGATTTCTAAAGGACAGTGGAAATCCATTTGGGGTTCCCTTCCGTAGCATCCTGTCGTTGTTGGGGTGAGCTCTGCTGTGCCTCGGCAGCTTTGGGGAGAGCACTAGAGGCAATGAAACCAAGCTGTGTGTAATAGGGCGCTGTTAAAGTGCTGCTGCGTACGGAGAGACGTGTCGGCATTAATCGCTCCTCTCTCACTGTAGGTGTCAGGACTGAACAGGATCTGTATGTCAGACTCATTGATTCTGTCACCAAGCAGGTGAGCGTGGCTCAAATACACCCATCCCGTTTATCCGTGCTCTTTGCATAATTCTTCCCTTGTTTGCTTTGGTCTCGTTTGCGTTTTAGTCGCTAATAAACTTTTACGTTTTTATGTCATTCTTTTTTATTTATTTATTTTTTTTATCCCCCTCTATGCATCGATAAGGTCCTATCCAATATTTCTATATAAGCTGCCCTCCCTGTTCCAAAAGGCTTTTGGGGGAAGGCATGGTGAAAAATAGAAAAAAAAAACCAAACCC
Organism: Alectoris magna; assembly: GCA_030625065.1. Lineage (NCBI taxonomy): Eukaryota > Metazoa > Chordata > Aves > Galliformes > Phasianidae > Alectoris > Alectoris magna. Next base: position 2,115,109 of record CM060587.1, read on the forward strand.
CCTTCACCTCCAATTTGGCTGTGATCAGAATGAAGTGACGCCCAGATGGTGCCCACTGACCCCTTGTCTTCGTTTTTGTAGCCCATAACTTATGAAGGACAGAACAAGAATCCCGAGATGTGCAGAGTTCTGCTCACTCATGAAGTCATGTGCAGGTAAGACGCTTTCGTTCGTGGCCGGTGGTTACGTAGATGCTGAAATGGCCTTTCAAGCTTTACTTTTAGGTGATTTAATTTATTAAATTAACATAATTAACATTCTTTAATTTTGCTTAGTTGTTCTCCTTTCCCCCCCAAAAAAAATCCATCCAGGCAAGAAAGCTTCCAAACCAAAACCCAAATCCTTCCTATACTTTGTAAGCCATACTTACAGGGTTTCTATCTTTTAATTACACATGAGAATTGGGTCTTTTTTAATGTTCATAAATTAGAGGGTGACATGAGGATGTTTTTAATGTCATTCGTGTAACCCTGAAGTTGCAAGTACCTTATGTATGTACATCATGCTTCCATGGTAACTCATTACTTTACCCCGTTCTCACATCATCAGATATTTTTTTTCCCAATAAATCTAACAACGCAAACGGTCAACGTCCTTACATTAAAACGTATTAAATTGTGCATGGAGTTTTCTTACACGAAACGAAAAGCAAAACTGATCTTGACCTGCATTGAAGACGCTTTGTGATGGATGGCGTTGGTGGGGGCGGTGAGGTCACTGCTCTGCGTGCTGCTGGTGGCCACGTTGTAAAACAGCCTCCTGACTATTAGAGATATTAATAGCCTTTATTATTATATATATATATTTTTTTTTTTTTACAGACTATTTTTTTTTTTTTTTATTAGTGACTATTAATAGCAGTGGTAATAGCAACGTATTTGGACAGCCTTCTTGTTCGGAGAACAGTGCTTAAAGAGGAATAGTTGATGCACTGGTAAAGTAGAATAAGAATCACATAAAAGCACAGTGTTGGTTTTGCTCCCGCTGTTTAAGATAGTGGGCGTTGATACTCTCCATCAGCAATCACACGTGCGTGCAAACATTGTGAGATGCACACAGCGTGTGCTCTACAAAGACCCGTACATGCAGCAGCAAAGATCTGTGGGTTGTGCATTGCCTTCTGGCACGCTGAGAACTTGTACACGCATTTGTACACGCGTGCTCTCACTGCTTGTGAAAGTCCACTCCGTGATGGGTGAGTGACAGAGAAGGAACAGCGTTGTGCAGCTGGGTTTCTGTGCTATCAAAACAAGTTGGCACAGTTGGTCTTTACCTGCTTCTCCTCTTTGGAGAGAGGTTCTGTTCCAGAACTTAAACGATCTCAGCCGATGCCATCCCATCTGATGCACTTCCTTAAAAGAAAAGCAGTTTGTTTTCCTTCCGTGCTTCTTCTCTGTGGTTTCCAAGTGTGAAAAGCTGCTCACCTCTTTACACGCCTGTCCTGTGCTGGTGCCTGGAAGCACATCCAGGGCTTGATTTCAGTTAGCATCCTAAACCACAAAGTGTCATTCAGATTACACTCAACTTTCCAGCTTGCTCAATTAGCCAAGGAAGAATTACAACTCGGGGACGTCCTTTCCACACGAAGCACTCCTCATTCAGTGTTTTGTATCCTCATTTTTAAAGGCCTTGTTTTCCTAAAGCGGGACGCTGCGCAGCCCACAGAGGCCCTCACGCCCATCACTTTGAATAACACCCAGGGAACGGATCCCACTCGAGTTAAACTTGACATTTTATTTTCTTCCTTTTTAAGTGCGATAATCAAACGTTCCTCATTGTGTGCTGCTTAAGTGGCAGCATCAATTTTTAAAGCCCCTGTTCGGTTTGCAATCGTAACAGTATATAAAAATTTAATGCACTGTACCCGCTCTGCTGTCCAAATTGATGCCTTACTGTTTTTATAAAGAAGGGTCTGTCTGGCTGCCTGCTCCCCTCCTTCCCATCCTTGCTAGTTTGAAGGTAGGCTCTTTTTTTTTTTGGGGGTGGGGGGTATTTTTTTTCATGTTTTTTTATAGATATTCACAACACAGATATCCGTTTTCTTTGCTGTATAGAGATGAGTGCATCCGAAGCTCCACGTCTCCACTCAGACAGTGACAGACGTGCGCTGAGCAGCGCCGTTGTCTCAATATCGATACGGCTGCGCCGATCTGTCATACCCATTTCATACCCATTGGAAGTTAAGCTCTCAGCTCCCAATAATTAGCGCTTTCTGCGAGAGGGAGAGGTTTTATTACTTATTTATTTGCTGATCTGAAGGTGGTTTTATTCCCCCCCCCCCCCCCCCCCATTTGGGTTATTACAACCCAACGGGAGCGGATCCTATTGGGCGCATCCCTCCCAAACACACGCTGGATGGAAATCAAAGTAAAAGCTCTTCTCTCCCAGAATAACTTTTTTTTCCCCTGTCCTTTTCATTTCTTCTCCCAATTACCAACCCAGAGGAAACCGGCAAACCCTCCTTAACGCCCTCAATGCTCAGAGGGTTAAAAGGTATTATAATTCGAACAGAAGTAGTCTCAGGGTCTACAGCTGGCTAATAACAGAGCTGCATTGAGCGCAGGCGAGCCCCACAGCTGTGACTTTCGCCACAAGGCTCGGAGCAGACAGCAGCTCTAATCAGCTGGGCCAGGCGGCCGCTGGGGCCCGTGGCTTTATCGGCCAGATGGTGTGAATTTAGACACTTTTGTTATGCAATTGCAGGGAGGAGTTGGGGAGAAGAAAACAAAACAAAGGCCACCATGCTGCGAGCTTATTTGAGTTTGAAATTAGAGACAGATTTTTTTTTTTTGGGGGGGGGGGGGGGTGGTTGTTGGGTTGGGAAGTTGAGGGTTGAATTTTAAAAGCATTTTAGTCGAGTCTTTTATTTTGGGGGGGGGGGGGGGGGGGGGGATAAAGGGTGTAAGTTTGCCTCTGACACGAACCCTATGGGGTTGTGGGTCCGATGCTGTCTGCAAGAGCTTTTTGGGTTCTGTGTTTGCTTGTGGTTTTGTTTTCGGGGCTGTTGGTGCTGCAAACCATAGGAGGAAGTGAAATAGGAAAGCTCAGCAATGGAAAACGTGTAGGAAAGAAATCTTTGGCCCTTAATATTCTTGTTTTAAGGAAATGAGCGCCTCTAAAGGTATGTCCCTAAAGCAGAAGCTGAAGCTTTGGCATGATTTCACCAATAATTCATTCCAGGATAATATGGTAGGCTTGATCCTGGACTCAAGCAGAATTGGGATTTTTGCCATTGACTGAAATGGGAAGAAATCAATTCTGTTAGGCAGCACACGTCAAAGAAACCCCGCGGAGCTGTTAGGAGTTGGGTGCAGCAATGAAATATGTGGAGATGGGGATTCAAAGATCTGAGAGGTACTTCTGCTAAACCTTCAGGCCGAGACTTCCTTAGTCCTCATGAAGTGCTCTGATGGACCTCTAAACTGGTCCATCCCTGGGAAGGAGTGACTGCATCTTCGTGTTTGTTGTGGCTCCGAAAGTATGGATGGCCCGAGGGTAGCAACGAAGCAAAGGTCTGCTATGAGGATAGTGATAAGGATGTAGATATTTGCAAAATATTTGGAAAACTTTAGCCATAAACTGCTGTTTTAGAAGGAAGGAATTTGAAGTGTTGCTAAATGTATAGTTCCTAACTGTGCCAGCTATGCACTAAAACAAGATGCACTGATTACAGAACGGAGCCCCGTTGCACTCTGATCTCACATAATTCATCCTAAACACTATGCCAACACATGGCATAGGGGGATGAGATGGACAAATGTGCTGCTGGTTTTATTCTGCCCAGACAATGCTGTGGTGTAGGGCTATCAAATATACTTTTGTTACGACCATCTGCATAAGTTCCATGGCTAAAGGGTACCTCACGTAGTATTGCTGCAGACAGAGGAAATGTCTGCTTAAAAAAAGTTGAACTCAACATTTTTTGGAAATACTTTCTCTTGTTTTATTGGAGCAGCACAGAAACCAGAAGGCGTTTTGTTCCCGGTGTGATTTCCAATGCATTTTAATACTGGGCATGTCAAAAGTGCATGGCAAATTTATGTTCCTCTGTGCTGCCGTTTTCTGCTGTCTTTTTAGCACACACACACACACACAAAAGAGGCAATTCTATATAAGCAAACATTTGGCAGCGAACTGCATTAAAGATGCACTTAAATAAAACAAAGTTGAGAGAAGGAGGGATTGGAGATACTCTTAGCTAGTGTGAATTACCATAGGTGCAGCGAAGCCGATGGAGCTATGACAATTTACAGCAGCTCCAGGGTCTGCCCCAGGGATTTTTAAATATTTAGCATCTCCTTTTATTTTAAAAGGACTGGCATCGATGAGTAAGTGCAGGTTTGAGGCAAAGGGAACGTGTAGAGATGTTGGAATGGTTAGAGCTGCTGTTCACAGGGCTCTGTTGGATCTCATCACGCCAGGCGATCCCGGTGTGTCAATGGGAAGATCCCGCTGCACCGTAACTCACGGAGAAAACACTCCCACTTGAATGGTTTTCATACCCCCAAGAGGTGTGGGGTTGGTTTTTTTTTTTGGTCTTAGTGCTTATTTGAAATATTTAGGGTTGAATATTCAAGTAAAAGAAAAGCTGCTTTTTCATATTTTATCCCGATTTCAGTGAATTCGAGCACCTTGTCTTAACTCCTCTGCTTGGAGTTGTTTCTGATGCCTAAAACAGCACAGTGGGATTTAGGTTGAGTGTTTTGCAAACATACTCAACACCTATTGTACCACTGGACAAAAAAAAAAACCCCAGCATTATTTCTTGGTTCCATAGGTGCACGTTTGAAAGGCCTCAGCAGAAGGTGATAACTTGGAAATGCACCTTCAGATTTGATCTGGTAAATCTGAGGCATGTGGGGGTTCAAAACAAATGATTGGATCCTTAAAATTTCTAATGGGTTCCAAGTGCTGCTGTAAGACAAATGTTTGGAACAGAGTTGTTCAGAGCACAGACTAATTGTTTTTATATGTATGGTAAGTGGCAGGGGGCACCATTTGCATCAGTGGGTACCTCCATGCAAATCAAGCAATGAACTCTTTGATAATTTTTTAAATTATTATTATTATTATTATTTTTTAAAGGAAAGTAAACGCAGCATTTCTATCCCTTCCCTGAATTTGCTTTATTTATGCTTCTCTCATCAGAGAGGGTTACGACTTCTATGCAGTCCTGCAGGTGGCTGCGTGGCATCAAAGGTGCGTAAATGCAGGATTGATTGGGAGGGCTCATCACTGAGCCCACAGCAAAGGGATTTACAGACAAAATGCCAACGTGAACGCTCTTTGGATCCTCAGCGTGACCCAACTGTAATGCTGAAGCTTGTTTGTGGTAAACGTAGATTCTAGAAAGTTTGTAGGTATTCAATAGACAACAATTCAGTTATCGAAATGTAAGGAATTAACTGTTTTCTTATAGTCAGGTTGAACACCTTTGGATGGATGGAGTGTACATAACGTGTGATACTCGTGCCTATAATGTCACGTCGACATCTGTGAATGGTTTATAAGTCTTTTATAAGCAGTGCCTTAGTGTGACCACTTTGTGTTTGCCTTGGGAATGTTGGAGCAGATGGAGGGGAGCTGACCGCCCAGCTCCAGCCAAAACCAACTGGGATTTGGGCACCCATTTCTTGTAGCTCTTCTCCCTTCAGAATCATAGCCAGAATTCTCTCAGTTGCTCTTCCAGGTGTATGTTGAGTCCCGAAGCTTCTTGGAGGAGACTTGGAGCTCATTGCTTTGCCTACCAGATGTTGTAGTGATTTTCAGTCTTGGTTTTCTTCCTCTCTTTAGTCGGTGCTGCGAGAAGAAAAGTTGTGGCAACAGAAACGAGACTCCATCAGACCCCGTGATCATCGACAGGTAGGAAAGGATTCCTCATTATTCCACAAGGTGACTCCTAAAGGGTTGTGTGTGGGGATTGATGGTTCTGTCACTGTCTGCTGTTTGGAGATACCTGAGATTTGTTATTGTTAAAACCTAATTACCTTTGGTCCAGCTGGGTTTGGACAAAACGGAGTTCAGTTTTCTCGGTTATGTTTCATGTTGCACCAGTTTTGTTGCAATTAAATATTCTGTGTATGTATCTGGATTATTTCCTGCTCACCAGCCATGTGATCCGAACGGATCGTGGAGAGGATAAAGTCTGGAGCAGCCTGGCAGCTTCCATAGCATTCTTTCACAACATAACAATATTCCCCAAGAAACGCAGTTAGGAAGGAAGGGGTAAAGGCAGACATGCAGCACGTTAGCAAGGATTAAAACAGATGGTCTGGGGATTGTGAATGATTTTATATGCAACAACTTCGTACATGACTTAGTTCCAGGTCCAGGCCTGGTTTCTACTTGCTTTTTTGGGGTATAAAACCTTAAATGGGGAGAGCAGCAGTTTGTTCGATCACAAATTGGTACGTTCAAATTTGTCAGTATTGGTGGAGGCCAAGGAAACCAGCCTGTGGAATTCAGTGACTCAAAGCATTGCTTGAGATCTGGAACTCAGCAAAATGAAAAGGGGGGGGGGGGGGGGGGGGGGAAGAAAAAATATAAGAGTAAACAGAGCTCTTGTAAACCAAGATTTCAAGAAGGAGAATAGTAAATAAGGACAAGGTGGGAAGAAACCTTTTTCCCCATACAGATTTTTCTATGGTAACTGTTTTAAAGAGTTTCTTCTCCCTGAAGCAGCTGGTGTTGGGGCCGGTGCAGAGCTGATGCTGAGGTGAACTGACTGCAGATTCATTTTCTATGTCTGTATGTGTTTGGCATCTCCTGCCCACATTCTGATAGGTGTTATTTGTCATAATATTTATTGTGAATTTGTCCTGGCATCCAGAATGGTCAGGCTGGATTGAAGGAAGGTTTACATTCATCGCCTTCGCTTTTTCATTGGGGAGTTAATGTGAATGGTTTGGTGCTGTGATGGAGTTGCTCCCGCTCCCATGCTCCACTGTTTTCCTTTTATTTTTGTACACTACAAGTTGTGGTTGGGCCAAAGCTGCCGCCAGCCAACTCAACCGTCTGTGCATGGGAGGTGGTGGTGGGGCCATATCCCAACTAACAGCAGATAGGGAAAGGTCAAGATGATGTTATCATATGAGTTTTCCAGCAAACTTTAGGCTGTCTTAAAGGTACATCAAGACTGAATCTGATATGAGTCTGCACTTGGGAATCTTCCCATTTCAAGTCTGAATTCTGTGAAGCTTGTCTCACTGCTGGAGAAGCAGCATGGCCTAGGACACAGGCCTGGTGCATGGGTTTGGGCAGTTAACCACAACGGAGGTAGTTCCTACCACCATCTGAACTTGTCATCTTGAGCCAGAGCTGTCCATTCCCATTCAAAATGTGGGATCTGATGCTTTCTGTGGGGACCCGGAGACCTGTAGATATGAAACGCGGTGCAAGTGAAGCAAGAGAAGAAATTGTAATGTGGGTGGATTTTTGTTGTTGGGTTTTGTGGGTTTTTTTTTTTTGTGGTCGATTTGATTTTTTTTTTTTTAAACTGTGTGCAAAATACACACCAGGAGCAGAACCTTTCATTTAGAAGGGGTATGGAAGCCAGCTATGAACGCGACTGTCTGAAGGTGCTGGGTTCTCCCATTGAGTTCAGGTTAATTAATATGCATTGCTCCTGCTGCAAGTGTGTGAGAAAACTGACTGATGTTCCAGAAGTGTCACCAGCATGGTGATTCTAGCTGTGTGAGGGGACCTGCGTGGTTGAAACCCACTCCAGAAAGCACCAACATCTTCAAAACTGCCACAGGGGGCTGTCCTAAAGTGTGGGAGTGGAGATGGGACCCAGTTTGAACGTGATGGGCTGTGCAGTGCTTAGGCCTGTGTGAGTTCGGAGATTGTCTTACACCTCTCGCAAGGGCAACGGCTTACCAAATAGAAAGGATTCGGGAGGTCACCACGTTGTTAATTGCTAATCTCCAAGCTGCTCTATTGTGAAAGTAGTGGGGCATGCAGGTTCCTTCCACAGCAAAGGACAGAGCCCTTCTGACCGTGCCAGAGATGCACAGCACAACCCTTGCTGGGCTAAGGCACCACATCAGTGCAGGTTATCATCTCCCAGCTGATGTCGTGATGAATGAAAGCGTCAGATTTAGCAAATTTTTCCCCTTTATTGGTTTCTCTTCCCTTTCCCTCGCTTGTTGTGTTTTCAGAGGCTGATGCTGTGCTGGCTCACCTGCTCCTTGCTGCAGGGAGACACAACTCGGTTGTGTTTGCCAAACCATGGAAGCTGTGTCCCTCTTTAGGAAGGAAGAAATAGTTCAGTTAAGAGAAAAAAAACAAAACACTCAGCCCTGCTGTTGGGTTTCTTTTTTTCCTACTCTTTGAATGAATTCCAAAAGTTTTCATGCTGAATAAAACATTTCTGCAGCGACCTTTGCTCTGCAGACTAGATTTAGATCCTAAGGCCCTTGCAGTTATTTTTTTTCCTTTGCTCTTGGAAACGAATGCTTACATTATATGAAATGGAGCTTCCCCACTGACATTTGCCACGTGCCCTCTCCTGCTGGCAGCTGTCTTTGAGATGCACTGCAGTATCTGTGTTCCTGCAATCATCTTCTGATCCAGAATTCCAGTCTAACTCAGGTCAGGCTCCCACCACCACCTCTGCACTGACGCAGTTCAAATCCTCCCATGCTGCTACTGCAGATGTTCTGGCACTGGAACCTCGGATTGGGAGGACCACTGGAACACATACAGGAAAATAACGATGGATCTTTAGTCCAGAAATGTTCCCAAAATATGGGCTGCAACTTTTTTAGATCTTATGAGCCACAATCATGTCTCAAAGCTTGGAATTCACGTAGGAGGTCAAAATTCACCAGAGCTAAACTGGTTCTGGTGTGTTCACTCAATGAGTCCTAGTGGTGAATTCCCAGTGATCCAAATTCCTATTGTTTTTTTTTTTTTTGCTACTTTGTTTTTGAAGTTAATATCTGTGGTAGTCATAATTTTGGGACTACAGTTTGTTTTCCTTATGGCTGAAGTGGTTCGTCTCATAGAATCGCCATGGTTGGGAAGGATCTCCAAGGTCATCCAGTCCAACCATCCTCCTACCACCAATATTTCCCCGCTAAGCCAACATTTCAACAATTCTCAACGCTTCTCATCATTCATAGCAATCAGTTTGATCTTTGCCTGCTAACGTTTTTCTCTGAATTTGTAGGCAGTGATGTGAAGTGGATGGGGTGTAGTTGAGAGTGACGTGGAAGGGGTAATTCATTTCTATAGGATGCTTCCCAAATGGAAGCTGTATTTTGTCACACTTATAGTCATTTAATTTGCTGCCTTTCCCCCTGTGATGCAAATGAAAGGGAATTTAGTCACAAAGAGGCCAGGAACGCTGCAAATGAATTCCTCATTTCATTGCAGATTTTCTGTTATTTCAGGTGAGTTGTGCAGGTTTGGATGTAAATTGCCCACCCATCAGATGCAAATTAGATATCTGTGTTTATAAACACTTTGTTTCCTTCAGATTTAAGTTCTGTAGAAGAAATTATTTTGTCTGCTTTTTATTCGCAGTGCTTTTCCTCATTTCCAGAAGCTGCCATTGACTTACAGCCTCCAGGGTACTGGGAGAGAACTGGGTGGCTTTTTTGGTTGATCAGTTTATTTGCTTATTATTACTTTTTCTTCTAATGATAGATAAATTGTCAAGAGAAATTTCTACTTAATTAAGAAAAAAAAAATTAACTCACTTGAAACAACGGAGTGTAATTGGCACAGGACAGCCTTTTCTGTTACTGCAGTGGTATTGCTTGGAGCAGTGCCGCAACACGTGAGTGTGAGCTCTGTGCTGTACTGCATGAAGGCTCTGGGGTTCTGCACTGTCTTTGAACTGGTGGAGAGAGGTCATTCAGGTCAGATATGCTTCTGGAATAAGACGTTAGGTTCGATTTCCCCGCTGAAGTTTACCCACATTTCTCTTAATTGCCCCGTAGAGTATCAGGTGGTTTTTGTTTCCGTTCATTGCAATTGAGGGGCAAGGGCTGCTGTGATGGATGGGATTAAGGTGAGCTGCTGGGCTGTACCTTGGGTTGAGACATGCTCTAGCCATTGGGTGGAGGCATGGGGCCAGACCTGCAGCTGGGTTGGCAGCGTGGTATGGATGTGCACCAGCTGAGCCCTTGGCACGGTGAGTTTGGTAGATGGGGAGCTACAGGATTGGTCAGCTGGCTCATGCTGTAAATATTTAGATCTTTAGTACCATTTTTAAAGAAATACACCAAACCACAAACACAGCTGGTATGCTTGTTAGCATCTCTATAAGAAGCCACAGAGACTGGATTACACTCTTGTAGCGTGGGGGTCTGTCCCTTCAGCACGGAAACGGGGCAGCACGGATGGAGGTTTTCATCCCTGCTGATACTCATGCTCTACCTGCTGTACAGATAAACAGAGGGCTGAACTCTCCCAGGCTGGCTGTCTGGCACATTTCACAAGCACTAAAACTCATTTTAGGAAATACATCCCTTGCCAGGCATATAAATATTCTGACTATGCCACCGTAGTTTTCATGCTGTGTGTTAAAGTGCTCTGTGTGAAATGTCCACATTCATAGCACTGGGCTTTAAGTCTTTTTGCATTGTGTTCCCCTGCCCACCCTACAGCTTGGCTTTTGTCATTGCTCCCATTTTCCTGAAGGATCTGGCTTGAAAGAAGTACAGGCTTTGGCTTTTCCTCTTTTTGCCTCTTTATGTCAATCATCCAAAAAGGACTTTAGGAGATACCCTTAAGGGAAAAGATAATGCTTAAAGGCAGATCTGTATGAACAGCTTAGATCAAATTCCCACTGACACAACTGTCCCATCATTTTAAGCAAACTGCACAACCCCGTGCCTCAGTTTCCCCATTAATGCCAAGTGCCAGCAGCTGCCTAGCTATGCAAATAGGAGGGCTCTTTTATTTTGTCTTCATTCTTTCCTTTCCCTCAGATTTCTACTGCAAGGAGCATTTCCAATACACAGCAGTGTTGGATCACTTGTATTCTATTCTCCTTCCTCCTTGTATGCCTGCCAGAGTAGAATAAATGTCTCGAACCTGCTGCTATGGAGTGAACGTAGGAGCCACAGATAGATGCAGCCCCTCTCAGCTCCCTGCATGCACCAATCCCTCCTTCCAAGCCTCCAAAAACCCACAGTGCTCGCTCCTCTTGTCCTAAGGAGTCAAAGTCCTTTGTTCACTGCTAAACCCTGCTCTCCTGCAAAGAGCTGCTGTTGTGCCATCTGTCTCTTTATGAATTTTTTAGTAGACTGGATGTTTGTGGGGAGTCGGTAACTTAGTGTTCTGTGCTGGCCATTTCCATTTAACAAGTGGTTCTCCTAGTGATTAACTTTCTTTCCCCCCCCCTCCCTCCCCCCCCGTCTTCTTTTTGGCTGACTAAAAATTTTCTTAGAAGTTTGCCATCCAGTGGATTCTGACATCTTTAATGCATACAGTCACTTTGGCTTGTAAATGGAGCAAACTGAAGGCCAGCTTGTGCTGCTTTATTTTTTTCAGTGTAGACAGCCAACAGATTCTTCCAGGAGACTGATGAGCCAAAAACATAAAGAGCTCTTTGAGCATGCTAAGAAAGTAAAGGATTGACTTGTGGTCAAGGAATGAGTTTGGGCTATGGCAGCCCTGGGTTCTGCTCCTTTTTCCCCCCTTGGTGCATGGTGGGCTGCCTGTATTTTTCTGGATGTTTACTTGGTCTCTACCAGCCAACCCAGGATAAGCGTGTGCTTTTCCTGATAACATAAGGATACACATGCTGAAAATTGTGTGTAAATACTTTGTTGTGGGAACTGTTGCTATTAAGGCACTCCACTGTACTGGAGTGCTTTGAACTGCCTTACCTCCAGCCTGTTGGTTGCAGCCACCTGGGCTGAAGGTTACTGCTGTTGAAACTGAGCCAGCAATAAATCAGATCAGTGTAAATCGCTGCTGATTTCAAGCACAGATTCATTAGGAAGCTTACGGAACTGGAACCTCTTTTCCGCTAGGTTTTTCTCAGTAAGCTGTCATTGCATAGCTGGTCTGTCCTGAGCCTTTTGGGATGTGCTGGAGGGAAACGTGATGCTAGAAAAAGGGGATTGTGGAGAATATGTGATGGGTGGCAGTGTTGGTTGCTTGAGTCCCACTCAGTCTGTAGCTGGAACAGTTAGCACGTGTTCTGGTTTGAGATCCACAAGGTGAATAGCTTAGCTCTGAGCTTAGACATGCAATAATATAATTTAAATAAATAATCTGTTAATTGCTACCACTGCCTGGAAGCCTTAAGAAAATAAGTCCAGTGAAAGCAAAACCCGAAGGGTTTCAGCGACTCTAGGTCAGATGAGCTTCGTGTTTTAGTGTATTTGGATAGCAAGCATGGATGAATCCCAATCTTGGTGGACTGATTGTGCTTCAGCTAAGATAAAAAAACACTGGTGGTACTGGGTGGGTTAATCTTGACTTGGAAAAGTTAAAACGTGGTGTGGAGAATTCCTTGTTCTCTTTTAAATGGGAGCTTTACCACTGGAATTAGGAGAAATTTGTTCTGTGCAGATGCAGTGTTCTTACAAACAGCAAGTGGGGAGGTTAAATGGCTGCACAGCCAGCTGATAATAAGAGGTCTCAGAAGGACAGATGAGGTAGTGTGAGGAGCCATTAGAATCAATGGGTTTGGTAGCACTGGAGAGGGGAATGGAGTAAGTTTCCCATGAACTAAAGCACCTCTGGGAATAGGAGCTGATGATAAATCCACCGTGCAAGCAGCACAAAAGAAATTCTGGATGTGTGATGTGGGATCTCTGCAGTTCAGTTTGTTGAAATGTCTGTGCTCCCTGGATCTGTCTGCACTCCCCATTGGACGTGCCAGTTCTTCGGAGTATCTGCATCTTAATGAAAGCATCCCCTGTATTTATGACCTGAAATGGTCTTCCCTATCACCTTTCCACTCCTTGGCCTCTGTCTAGACCTGATTTTATGGACTTGTCACTTCATCGGCCCTGACTCTTTTTGTTCCTGCCTCTTGCCTCCCTTTTGAACCTTTTGTTTCTGCCCATTCCTTCCTTGTGTGCTTCTCTCACCATCTGTTTCTGGTGAGATCTCATCTATTTTTCTACCCTGCCAACACGCTAAGATTTCAGCCTCTCCCAAGTGGGTCCTCCCTGTCTGAAGAAGGTCTCCCAGTGAATGTATCGTGTCTGTTAATGCATGAAAAATGTCTCTCCTACTCAGAGCATCACCCAAAGCACTTATAAGAGAGAAAGGTGTAGGCTGAAGGTATTGTGGTATGTCACTGAAACTCAAATCAGTTGAAGCTGGGCTCGTGATCTTAAAGAAGTTAAGTCCTGGTGTGATGCACCCAGTGCAGGGTAGGAGCTCTGTGACACACTGAGGAGTGGGATCCGAGTTTTGTGTATTCCAGATTGGGTCAAATAAGCACTTCCACTCTAAATGTGATCTGTATTTCTCTCTTATTTGATTTGGATTGCTAATGTGCTGCTGTCATCCAACCCCCTCCCTCCCCTTTTCTCCCCCTCCCATCTTCTCTGCTAATTTCCTTCCCAAATAAAGAGCTCCATGGGCGTTCCATTTATAACTTCATGTTTGGTGGCTTTTCCTTCAAGTGGAGTCCATTGAGCTTGTAAATTGTATTGGATCAGTGAGCCTATAATGAGGCTTCTAAGTCCAAACAGTGCGAGTCTGCTGGGATTTTATTGTTCATAAAGCTTCTTCCCTGGGGAGTGATAGAGCCATTAGGTGTGCGCTGTGTTTAATATTTGGCCATGACAGGAAGCAATAATTTTCTATCTTTTACTGTGGCTCTGGAGTTGTTTTTAAGCAGTCAGCTTATTTGAGTCTCAGTGGCTGTGAACCTATTAGGCAAAGGGAGTTGCTCTTTCCTGCGTGGATTTCTGTCTTTCTTACAAAGGCTATTTTGGCAAAATAGAACAAAAGGGAATGGGAACGGATTGCTCTGTGGTGCCTTTTAATCACTTGGCCCTCTTGTGAGCAATCAAGCACTGTCACACCTGACAGAAGATGGCATGAAGCTGATCCCACCAGATGATGGCATTTCTCGTGCCGAAGGGATCTTTTATTTATTCCAGCACACACAACAGCTAGCATTCCTATTTATGGGATATGGTTTGGGATTTCTCTTGTGGAAACCCACATCAAGACTGGCTTTAATTTCAGTGGAAAGAGCGGCAAGGTTGTATTCCAGTATTTTGGTAGTTACTGTATAGAACTTAGCAAGAAAAAAAGTAACCCAAAAACAGCCAATAATTTTGGATGCCTCCAATTTTTTTTTTTTTTTCCCAAGGTCCAAATAAGAACCATTTTCAGAAGGTTCCATTCCCAGATGTCGCTGCGTCATGCAGAACCCCTTCCATTGAAATGGTTAAAACCAAATGAACTCAATATTTAAAGATATGTATTTAAAATGTTATTTTAACTGGGAGGAGGGTGGGGGGGACACACATGAAAAACCAAAAAAGGAAAACAAAACCCTATGAAGGCTGAAGTTTGCTCTTCCAGGAAAGAAAAGCAGTAGTCCAAGGTCCTCTTTTTGTCTTTGTTGGGATCCTATTGCTGTGTTTATTTAAGATCCTTCAGCAAAATGGGAGGAATGGCCCCAACCTGTTTCTGTTCTAGGATGTCTGGGCTCTAAGGGTCTGGGTTATAGCATCCTAACCTCGTACCTGCATGGCCTGCAGTGATCAGTGAGCAGAGCAACTCCAGCTCTGCAGCCTCTGGAATGTTGAGCCCTTTTCCCTCTGCTCAGTTTTTTTGCATGAAGGCAGAAATCCCTGCTCTGTGGATTTTTCTTCCCTTTAAAGAAAAAAAAAGCATGGAGCAAGTATTCTCCTTGGAAACGTGAATCTCGAGCAAGCGAAAATGATATCCTCAATTGCCACGAGTCCCTTCAGCATTCAGGCTCTTTAGACTGCTAGGAAGTGACTCCTTGGATCTTACCCTTTTATTCTGATGCTGCCCTCTGAGAAGTCGCCCACCTTCTCCCCAGGACGTGCTATCAGTTCTGCATGCTTGTGCTTTCCATTGTTACTGCTGCCTGCACCGCCGAGCTGCTTTCTTCTCCTCCAGTCTGATTGTTGCAGGCGCTCACTTGCTCTAGTTAGGTCTGTTTCTTTGCTCCAGGGGAAAAGTTTTCCGCTACCATATTTTCCCTCTGGGTTCTTGTCTTGATCTTGGGAGCTCTGTGCAGGAGGCTTGTATCAGAAAGGAAGGAAATAATTGCCTTGCTCTTATGGCTCCGTACCCCTGAGCTATGTTGCAAGAGCACGGTTGCGCAAGGCACGGCTGCTTTTCAAAAAGCCAAACCTTACAGAAAGATCACCGAGCGTTTGAAAAGGAAGTGGCACAGGGAGTGTAATTGTGGAGGTGGTTAAAGCAGCTGAAAGCCAATACACGGAAAGCAGATGAAATGAGCTGATGCCATAAAGAGATTGGACTCGAAGCTGGGATTGCTGGTGCCGATGCAAATTGGATTGAATTATTTTTCAAGGGATGCGGTTAAGTTTTCTTATGCAGAGTTGATTAAAAAAAAAAAAAAGCTATTTCAGCAAACGGGTCCTGATTCAGCAAAGCAATTAGCGCCTGGTATTTGTTAGCATCAAAATCAAGAAGCACGCAGAGAAACATTTTGTCAAAAATCAGTTGTGAAGTGAAAAATGGAACCGTGGAAAAACCCCCCTCTGAGCTTCTGGCTTGGTTTGTGTTTGGAAACTTTTGAGAAGAAGTCACAGTTTTCAGTTTCCCTTTTTGAGAAGAGCAGATTTAGGAGTCTCACATTCATGTAAATCTGAGACAAAAAAGCACCTGGGTGCTGCTCTGGGCTGCAGGTAACACTGAGGAGATCTGCTGCCTTCCTATGCCCCATGGCTGGGGTTGTCTTAAGCTCTTATGGACAGCGTCAACTGATCCTTGAATTCCTTGCTACTGGAGGTCTCATTGGGACCCCAAACTAGACTGTGCTAGATACTGAATTTGAGTATGAATATCCACGTGGATAATGATGTTTTCTTATGTCTCCATTCTCATTAAGAACATGGGTGCTCAGTACCTTGGAGGAAAATAACCACTCCGTAGGTTGAACCCATGCCAGTGTGTAAATCGTTCGACTTGATGCTGACAAAATGTCTGGTCAGTCAAAATTCCTCTGCTAAAGAGGGGAGAAAAGCATACAGCGTTGTGTCAGTGTCACTTGTTGACACAGAACCTCCCCCCCCAAAAAAAAAGAAAATAAAATCCTCTGGGATGTTTTTGTTAAAGGGTTTTTTTTTTTTTTGTTTCCTTCCCCCTTTATCTCGAGCATTTCCCAGCATTCCTTCAGGACATCTGCTTCTCTCATTTTCTAGCTTTACTTCAGTGCCTTCAGAAAATGTCCCCGCTTCATTCTATTTAGCCAAGCAACACAAGCGGGACGACAGCCCTGCCCGATAACTTGCTGAAAACAGAGCTGCCCTTTCAGAAGCAGCAAACTTAACCATTTGTCTGATGGACGAAACAACTGCATTCCTCTTGTTTTTAATTCTGCAGCTCCTGTGTCGTTTTATTTCTTATTTTAGGCAGGCAAAGCCTACGAAGAGATGCAAAACTGTCATTTTCTGCACTCCGACGTTGGACGGCTGTTTTGCTCTGCTTTGAGAGCAGAGCAAAGCAGGCATCGTTTCAGTGTTCCTTATTTGCAGAGGTCAAAGCTGGCTTTAGAGCAGCATGGATTCTGGTTTTTGGCTAACGTGGAGTGTCGTGCAGCTGGGGCAGGTTCTATCAGCTAAGGCTGCCTGTAGTGTTGAGTATGTATGGTGCATGTTTTGGAAGCATCCTCTTGATGGCTCTTCTTGCAGTTTGGGGAAGTGGTACTTCTGGTCGAGAGAACCCAGATTTGGTGTTGGGTGATGAACTCTGTACTGGAATGGAGGCTTGGCTGAAAGACAAGCACCTGGCAGCAGGCAGGGAGTAGCTGGAGCTTGGGGAAGAGATAAGCAGCAAGAACAAGGTAAAAATGGGGGAATGGAGACTGGTTGGCCAAGGTCTTTGTGGTATATGCTGGCATGTGGGGAGGAAATACAAAACTAAGCAGTATATTTTACATACATATACACACACATATCGATTATATGCTCGTCGAAGGCATTTAAATGAGAGTTACTACTTCAACCTTCATTTAAACATCTCTTTGCTTCTGAATACATTTTTAAGAGCTCAGTAGTATTCTACTTTAGGGCTGGGGTCTCCTATTAAAATTACCTTCAGCAGCAGATGTGGGTAAAGTTTTGTTGCTCTGCAAGGTTTAATGCGTGTATTTAAATATCTCCTGTATTTTTGAGTGTGTTGTTTTCTGTCTATATGAAATCTAGAGCTGTTTCATGAGCTGTTTTGGGACAGCAACAGCGTTGGCAAAGAACAACGTAAGGTGGTTTTTAATGTGGTACTTCTACGTAGCTGCATGGAATAGCCTGAAGCACAGCTGTGATCCCACCCGTGTACAGACTTTAACAGGCTTACCAAGATTGTGGTTAGCTTAACCCTACGTAAATCGAGTCTGTCTTCCTCTTCTTTATGCCCTCAGACACAACATTTCAAATGCACCTTGCGTATCGACAGCGGTCCTGAGCAGTACTTAAAGCTGAAGTCAGCGGAGAAACAACTTGATTTCAGTTGCGGCCCTTTCCTGCCAAGACATGGACCTGAACTTGAAAAATTCACTGTGTCTGGTTCTCCCTGCAGCTGCTTCTAACCCACACTAAATAGAAATCTGCAGAATGGAAGTTGATTGGCAGCTGCCTCCTCCAGCAGCGGAGGCCCCAAGAAGGACGGTGTGCAGATAATGAATTGGTGGCTTTATCCCAGGAGACCGAGCCTTAAAACACAGCACCCGCTCTGTTCTCCTTTCACCCATGGTGTATCATATCCCCCGGATACAAAGGGAGCTTCAGGGCTTAGTGTCATAAATTGAAGTTTTCAGTCTTAAGCGTGCTTTTCTTGCTGCAAACTCAACGCTGTTCTTCTCAACGCTGTTGTGGGTATCCTTATGGAGCATTCTGACTTTTGGGTGGGGAAAAGGGATGCTCAGCACATCCCTCTGTTGCTGACCGGGGCTGACAGCTTGTGCAAGTTGTATTTAAGCCCGGGTGGTTGTGTTCTCACTTGCTGCCTTACCTCCATTCGTTACTTGGTGTCAGAGTGATCTCGGAAGCGTTGTCTCTATGAGCATCTGTGCTTGGATCTTCAACAAAACTGGATTAGCAGTAGAGATGTATTTGGTGAAGAACTAGTCTAGAGATGAGTGTGGCGCAGTGCGTTACATCAGCATTTAGGAATGTGCTTCCTAAAAGGAGAGAAAAATGCTAATGTGTGGCAAAACCTAAGATCCAGGTCTCATGCTATGACTTCTTTGCGGTTTGGAAGTATTAAAAGATTTAAGTTGGGTTCTTGTTTACACTGATTTTCAGCTCCCTTTCAGGCTGTGAATGCTTTAAGCCTGCCCGGACAGTTGGCCCATTTTCTTGCATTTCAGTCGTTCCTTCTCCATCTTCTCTGTTTAGATTGGAAGCTCTGCAATGCAGGGCTTCTTATGCTTTGATTTTATACAGTGCCTAATGGACTGGAGTCTGGCTGTAGAGTGGGTCTCAAAATGCTCCTAAAACAACACAGTTGTCGCTGTTGTCCATTGAGATGCATTTATTTATTACGTGAACTTGATGGAAGAAGTCCCCTTTCTCCCGGCCAGTCTGTTGTTTGAACAAATGTGATCTATCGAGAAGAAGTTGATAGAACTAGCTAAATAACCACTGAAATACCTTCAATTTTTAAAGAAAATTGGCTTTAATTTTTTTCCCCCCAAAACACAACCATTTTTAAGAAGAAAAGAAGATTTTCTCTATTAAAACCTCCTTCTGCCCCAGCATGCTGTAGCAAAATTCTGATAATTCTGATTTTTCACCCCCAAAATACAGCCTTAGATTAAAATTTGAGAAAACTGAAGCTGCCTTAAGTGCTTTGTGAAAACGATTCTATGCCCTAACTGTAACCACTAATGATAGGATCTCGTATTTCTAGACTGCTGGTACTAATTGGTGTTATTTGATCGTGTCTGTTTGCTGGTCATTGGGTGGCAGCTGAAACATGAGATGGCTTTTGAGGACCTCTGTGAGCAATAATTTACTGCTGTAGCAGAGTCACCGAGGAACTTCTGGTTGTGGATGAGAATCCTGCTAAATGCTGTACAAACACAAAACTCAGCTTTCTGCCTTTGGTTGTGCCCATGTTGGGGCCTCCTGTAGCGTTAGAAATAGTGGCTCTGTATCGTTGCTGTCATCCTTATGGACAACTTCCCACTAGTGTTACCCACCAAGAAGTCCACCAGTAGAAGCGCCTCCCTTGTCCCATAGAAAATTTCCGACATTGTAGAGTCTCATCTCTTTCCTAAGCCATGTTTCCTCCTGGAGTTCACTATTGTTTTGTCAGCCCACCCATCACAAAGCAGAGGTCACATCAACATGACCTTTTGCTGGTACGAGGAGGCTGCTAAATAATTCACGTGGCCAACTTGATTTCGGGGTCCACATTTGTTTTTTCCACTCTCCTAATCAAGATGCTCATTTAATTCTATTCCAGCACCTGTTCAGCAATTAACACCCTACAATTTGCATCTTACCCTGACATTTGCTATCTTTCCAATTAGTTTTTATATCAGTATAATTAGGTAGGGTTATTACAGTGCATCAAGCAGGGTCGAGGATATTCCCAAGCCTTTAAGCTCTTTCCCAGATTTGTTTAGGGAAGCCACTAAGGGTAAACGGTTGATTAGGATCACTGTTTTTCTTCTTCATTCAGATCAGGCGAAAACTGTTTCCCCATGTGGCTCATGAAAGATCAGGGAAATATGTCAGTCTGTAAGAACTAATATTATGTAGTTCATGACTTTTTGGGTGAATTTACAGGGGATTATAAGTAAGGGTCAGGCTACGTTGCCACTTGCAGTGGCGTCCGTGAGGGGAGCTCGGTCTTACTCTATATTAAGCTAAGCAAATTGTAACAATCATTTTAATTTTTGAAATCAATTTTTGGAGTTAACGTGTGGATGGGGAACAAACAAATCGAAATTAAAGGGCAACCTGACCTCACCGAACACTCAGCTTTAATTGGTAAGGACGGTGGAAGTGAAATGACTATTCGTAACACCTTATAATTTAAACTTCACTTGAGGAAGGTCTTGCTGTTCTGCCCTGCTTGGTTTAGATTCGAGGCTCTCAGGGTCAAAAGCCATCTTGCAGCCAACATATATGGTGTCCAGCCCAGTGGACCTTCCTAATCTCTCTGTACTGCCAATAATAAATGAGGTGGCTCCTTGCTGCTGCTGCTGATTATTTTTTTTCCCACTGATATACAGTGCTGACATAAGGGGGACTTTACGTGTATGTGGGAAACTGGGAGGCGAGATCTATAGTATGGATCAGAGAGGAGAAGTTTTTTCTGATCTCACCCCTCCCTGCTCTGCATGGTGCTTCGTTTGGTTTGAAACCATCTCCCTCCAACTCCCCAGTTCCCTTGCATCTCTCTTAATTCTGCAGGTGCACACAAGGACTGTATTATCAAGAGGCAGCATTGCCCTTGGCAAAGAGAAGTGATTGTAGGAAGATCGCGTCTTGCCGGGTGCAGCGAAAGGGTGGCTTAAAAAGGAAAGAAAAACATATCCGATGAATTGTTCCTAATTTGGTTGTTCTGGGCCTTTCTGCAATAGACCTTACTGGTGCTCTTCAGACCAGTAAGGAGAGGGCATACTGGGAGTCCAGAAGAGGTGTTGGCCCGCTCATTACCTGGAAAAGCTGGAGAAGCGCAGGTCTCGTGCGTTGTATTCTTATGGCTAAGAGTGGTTCTGATGCTTTTAACTATGCCGTAGATCTACTTTCTCTATTTAATGCTGGGTTCTGTAATGAGTTTAATCTCTCCACGCTGTCTTTTTTTTTTCTTTTCTTTTTCTTTTTTTACTCTTCAGCCATTTTGTATGGGTAGCTAAACAAAAGACATCAAGCTGTAATGTCTTGGGAAATTGGGCTAAGAGGGAAGAAGTAGAATGGGGCAGAAGGGAAACCTTGGGATACGAGGTCAGTGAATGGGAATGGTAAAATTTGGAATAAGATAACAAGACCAGCGATGAGTTTCCATGAGCTGTTGCTAAAGAAATGTTTAAGCCACTAAGAGGGTTTGCATGGGAGTGCTTAAAGAAAAAGCAGTTTTGAATTACTTTTGTGTGTGTGTGTGTGTATGTATATGTACCTGTACTTATGTGTATATACATATATACCGTTTCCTTTTCAAAGGATATTAAGGGTGTTTGCTTTCCTTGGATAGTGCAGGTGGGTGCATGCAAAATACACAAATCTAAATCCTATTCTAGGATACTTTAAATCTGAGAAATACTTTGTTTGGACCGAAAAGTCTAAATATGCAGCCCCTTTTTGACTTATACTGTGGATGGTTCTTGATGTTTTCCATTTTCTGTTTTGGAAATAGGGCTGAAGAAGTCAACAGGGAGTCAGAAGAATAATGCCCTGAGGAATTTCCATTGGAAATGTTACTTGAACCATAGATAAGAAGGAAAGATGTGCGTTATTGGTGGAATGAGTAACTATAAGAGGAAAATAAGGCTCTCAGATTGAAGTGTCCTGGTACTGGGGGGAGAATGGAGCAGAGGGCTGAATGGTGGAACTCAAAACACAGCGGTGCTGTTTTTAATGCTCTGGTGGCAGGAGACAACAGGAAGGGGGAAAGCTGAACCTCTGGCTGGTGAACATTTCCCGTCCCCTGAAGCCTGCATTGGGTTTTGGTTACATTTCCAGGTTTGTCTGTGTTAGGGTTTGATAGGGGAGAGGAGGAATCCAGAACGCTTATTGCATGGAGTGAAAGGGAAAGGGTTAGGTTTAAAGGAGGCAAAGCAGAGCACGTTGATGCTGGGATTCACTCCCTCTGCTGGTGCAGTGGAACCAGCGTTTGCTGATTGCCTCAGTTCAATGCTCTCAGTCTGTGTGTGAGTAGGATCTGGTCTGAACATCGCAAAGCATTGCTGTTTGTCCCTCTGAACTCTGTGGTTGAGTTTGGTTTTGAGCTTTTGTCTGTGCTGGTGACCCGGTGCTCAGACTGAGCTCTTTTGATAACAAGAAGCCGCTTAGTGAATGAAGCACTATAGCTGAATGGCTGGAAATGTGCTTTGAGAAATGGGAAAGGGCAATCTGTGTAGATCCAATTAAAATGGGGAGGGAGTCTATATCGAGGAGATTTCCTATCTGGTTTTTCAGACTCATAGGCTTCAGCTGGATTCTTATCTAAGCTAAACCTTGAGCACTGAGCAGCTTTACCCCTGGTGTTCACCTCCTTATATCACACTAATATCTACAGCCTCATGTACTTGCAAGTGGGTGGAGGAGAGAATAAACAAATAGCTCCATTTAAAATGGTAACCATATCCTGCATTGTGCAGGGTGTTGTCATTGTCTGATCTCCTTGTCTGCGCCAAAATCTTGCACTTCATCTTTCCCCCTTAATAGATTTCACCTTGGAATGCAAATACACTTCATTGCTGCTGAGCAATCTGGTTAATACAGTGCATGGTTGTGCTGGGAGGAGATGTTCCCAGTATTTAGACTGAGATTTTCAGTGTTGCCTAAGAGTTTATAATGGAAATTGGAATCCAAGTCTAGCGGTTAACTTGGAAATAACTGCAGAAGACAGCAGTGACTTCAGGTTACTGAGAGCAGCATCTCTTAGGGTCTTGTGGCAGCAGTGCCCTTTCTAACCTGTTGCTTTTGAATTTAAGGATTTAGAGCTGAATCATCACCTAGTCTAAAGATACGCAACAGCAGTGAGTTCTTTCCAGGAGGAAGGATGAAGTCAGTGTAAGTAATCTTCTGTTGGTGTCCAAAGAGAATTTAAACATCGGTGCTCAGCTGCGCTTATGGGATTTTTCTCTCTGAATCCTCAGTTTTGTGGCTGATCTGTCAATGGAATCATGGAGTTGTAGAAGTTAGGGCTTTCTGTCTCCATTTGGTCACCCAGTGTGGCTCAACTAAGGGATCTCTCACTGTATTTTATTAATATATCCCCCTACTGTAACTTGGTGCCTCGCTTCCCTGCAGGCAGGTGTCCAGCATTAATGGCAGTTGCGTTCACCACGCGTGGTGTCCACGGTGTGATGTCTCTGGGAATGGAAGGAGAAAGAAATGAAGGAAGGAAGTGAATAATAACATTAATGATGTTTGCTAAATCTCTCTTCTACTCTTCTAGCTGTTGTAATTGCTTCAGTGCTTTGTGTGCAAGCCAGCAAGCTGATTGAGAAATATAACCTGAATTATTCCTTCCCTTCTTGCCAATCAAGCAGATAGCCACTAGTAAGGGCTCTTTGTTTCCTTAAAAACAGGAGCATGATGTGTGAGGGGGAACAGTTTGTATACTGAATCAGCGATAGCTGCTCTGCCAGCTGTATAAAGAGTCCTTGGGTTTTTGGGGATCTATGAGTGTCTACAATTGCATTCATAGCAATGAAGTTTCTCCATATGAACGTATAAACGTGTGTGAGAGCCTCCAGTGATCAGTTTGACCTGATTTTGTTTTTCAAGCCCCGATTAATTAACGTTACTAAACCGAAATGGTGGGGGAACTGCAGATCCTTTTCTGATTTATAAAAAGCAAATTTGGAGGAGGGGGGGGGGAGGGGAACGGTAGGAAAAAATGGCTTATTATAAAAGCTGAAACAAGAGTTTAAAGAAGAAAGGAATCCCTCCAGTTCAGTAATATCAGGAGCTTGTGCAGCATCTCTGTTTCTCCTCCTTTTAAACCTTTTTGGACGAATTCAGCCATTTGGAGCCGTCAGGTACAGAAGGAACTGACTGCCGTCTGGAAGCAAATTAATTTGTAAGAGGAAAGGTCATGCAAAATATTTGGGAGTTTTGGAGCCTCTGCAGCTGAACTCGGTTGGCACCGGGAGCAGCTGTTTGGCTGCTGCTTTCCTTCCTTGGTTGCTGCTGTGTAATTATTTTTTGGGGGGTGGGTGGGGAAGGACTGCGTGGAAAAGGGGGAAATCTGGTGCTGTTCTGCAGTCTGGAGCAGGTGACCCAATGCATGCTTTGGTTTTTTTTTTTTTTTTGGGGGGGGGGGGGGGTTGTTCAGGAGAGAAAATGGGGGGAAGCTCTGCGTGGTTGCATTTTAACACCTTCTCTGCTAAGCAGGAGGCCAGCTCAGGGTGCTAAATTCCTGTCTGTGAAATAAATCTGTGTGTTGTGTAGTCCCAAGCTGTCAGCAACGCTTTGCACTGATGGACTCTGAAGGAGGTTTCCTCTCAGTTCGTGGAGTAGTCAGCAGCCGCTAGGGAGCTGTCTTTAGCTCATATTTCAGAGTTAGCTCATTAGACCAATAACAGCAGGCACTTGCTTTTCTCCCCTCCCCCCCCCCTCCCCCCCCCCTTTCCTTCAAGAGTTTGTGAAGTCGGGTTGTGTTTATGGAGTTATGGCTAGACAATAGTGATATTGCATTTCCCTTCACCTTCTGTGGCAGCCTGGTGAGTTGGATGGTGTGTGAGTTTTCCCAGAGCCCGGCTTTCTCCTCTGTCATTGTACCCGTGTGCTGTGCTGCCTTTTGGGGCCCGCTATAAGGACTTTGGATTGCCAAGTTCTGTCTCTTGGCCCTTTATTTTGACCACTCGCATTGAGGAATCCCTGCCCGACATCTTTTCTCCCCTGTGCATGGGTAACCCATCTATTGAATGGGCTCTCATTCCCATTTCTCTTTCTAAACCTCTCTCTACCCCCTGCTCCCTTCCTCCCAGCTGTGTAATGCCAATAATATTCAGTGCTGGTTCTCAGCAGCCTTCTTGTGATTCATGAACCAGTGCCAGCAAGAAGTGCTGAGCCGAGCTCTTTTCAGCTCCCCCTGTGAAGCTGCTGCTTGGCCTCCTCCTGCACAAGCCCACTTGACCAGTTACTTGGCATTGCAGAATTTCTGGTGTCGGTTTCTGTGTTTTTCCTCTTAGCACTGAGGTGGCTGCAGTGCAGATGGATTCAGTAAGAGTCATCATGGGTAAATGCTATAAGTCTGACTGTTAATGAGATTAATCCTGTAGGATGTGGCCATGCTCTCTGAAGAGATGGGAGTCCTGGTCACTGTTAAGCAGGGGAAGTTTGGGAATAACTCGAGGAGGAGAAGCCAGGAATAGTTCAGCCGTCATCTTCGTATCTCATACAGCTTCCCCTTCTGATCTTACCCAGTTATTTAATGTCTCGGGTCTTCGTTTCAGTTGCAGTAGCCAATGTTGACTGTGTTCCCATGGAAGCATTCAGTTAACAAAGAGGAAGAAAGATGCAAAATAAAAACAACGTAGAAGTTATTTTCTTTTAAATTTCAATCTGAACATATGAAAAACTTGTTTCATGAGATGCTTAAGGTTGATAAATGACAACGGTAGTCCCAGGGCTGAAAGCTGCAGTGAGCATAGGAAGCCACTGGAAATGTGCTGGGGGATGTTACTGGGGGCTTGCAAACCATGCTGGTGAGCAGGTAGGAATGCCATAGCCCATCTGTTGTGTCAGGGAAGGCAGGATATGATTTCAGAAGGAAGGATGTGAATGCACTGTGACCTCCTGCTGTAAGAAGTCACCCCCCTCCCCCCAAATCTGACTGTGCCTGGGAAGCAGGGGATGTGCATCAGGGCTGGTTCAGACCTCTCTGCTGTCAGACCTCAGTGCTCTGTACTTCCATCCCAAAGGAGGAGTGACTCAGTGTTCCCAGGTGGGTGTACCTGATGTATTCGAGCCAGGAACAGAGAAGGTTGTAAATAAGATGATGCCATATTGGAAGGAGTGCTCTGTGTCTGAGTCACTGGTGTGGGGAGATCTCCAGGTCCCTGTGACTCAGGTGATGGCCAAGGGCTGACTGCGGGAGGGGGGAATCCTTCAGCAGGTGAATCAGTGGGGTTGATGGCAGCAATCTCTATTGATGCATGTTAGCCCCTCAGCTACACATCATCTCCTTCTCTCCTCCTCTAAGGAGCTCTCAGTGTGAGCTGATGCACCTCGCTGGACACGAGCTGGCGCTTGGAGCTCGCTGCTCACGGTAGCAAAGGGATGAACAAGTCCAACACAATGCTCTCTGGCAAAAAGCACTGGCAAGCTGAGTATTAATTAAACAGCTGATAAAGTTTCATTTGGTTAATTTTCCCCGCAATAAAGGACTAATTATTTCAAAATGAGGACATTTCTGAGCGTCGCAGCAGAATGGGACTGAATGACCGTGATTATAGTGCTGCACACAAACCTCCCCCCCCCCGGTCCTCCCACACACTGCTACACTGAAAGGAACAGAGGCACAAATATTTCCAGAGCCAAAAAAACACGAGGTCTAGCTCAACAGAAAGAGGAAATGATGTTTTGTTTTGTTAAATCTTTCATTAAATCTTTTCAAGAAATAATAACCCTGTATAGTTGGGCTGTTGTGGGGCAAACTCCAAGTGCATGATAATTATAGTAATTAGCAGTGATTGGAAAGTTGGTTGCTGCTTGTTTGTAACCATTAATTTTTAGACTCTTTATGCAAAGTTTCTTTTCTCAACAAGAAGCTCTTGAGACTGGAAAGTGTATTTTCAATTATTGGAAGGGAAAAAAAAAACCTAACACAACGCTTTTTTCCCTGCCAAGAAATGCTTGGATGATGATGAGCGTTTGTATTACAGTACTTGAGGTCAAAATATTTCCTGGAAGGAGCATAACTAATAATGGAGATAACTGTGATAACAGTTTCAGATCTTTTTTTGGTAGAGTATCTGAAAAGGTCTTGAGATCCACAGACAGAAAAAAAAAAGACCAAACTGTGGGAGATGGAGTGGGATTGATTAACAGCGTTTCTGCAGTGAGTTTAATTAGCATCTTTCATAGCGTTAAAAAAATTATCTGAAAAGTGTATTTTTTTTTTTTTTAATTTTATTTTATTATTTCGTGAGTGGCTGGCTGTGTGCTGCTTTCAGGACATCTTAATTAAGAACCTTTTTATTTACCACCTTTGGATTAGGTTAACGGGTTTTGCTTTTGAAGGTGTAAAGTGGCCAACGTTCATCTGCGGTTCAGGCTTTGACGTGTGCCATTGGAATGTATGTCTGTGTTGGGCATTCGAGGAAAGGTCTCATCCTGAAGGCCTTTGTGACAAGAAGTTTGGGTTTAACCCTGGTTCTTCACTGCTGTGTTGCAGCCTGGGTTCCTTCTCTAGGCTGCCAGTCTTTATTTTGACAGCTATGTGTGGCCCAGGGACTGAAATGGATCAACACGGCTGACGTCTGTGGGTTTGCTCAGACCAATCTGCCTTTCCTAGAACAATTAGCCTGCTCCCATTTACCCCATCTGTTTGCTGTGTGTTGTCAGCAGGATGCTGTGATTCTTCCTCTCGGTTGTTTTACATGGGCAAACAACCAGCCTACAGCTTTGTGTCTCACTCCGTCTGCTCTTAAGGACCGGCACATCTCTGCAAATACCACTGCTCTGAGTGCACTCAGGCATGATGGCAGGAGGAGGAACCCAGATCCTTTCCAGGTGTCTTCCAGTGTTATGTTTTTAGTGACTGAGTGCAGCATAACCCAACATCCTTCCAGTGGTGACGGTGATGCGACACTGAGTGATGCTGTGCTGGTAGGGGCATCCTTGGACCCACCTGGTGGTCTGTGTTGCAGGTGAGCTCTTCCCAGGCTGCTGCTGCTGCTTTCACGCGTGATTTTCTATCAAGGAAACCATGTATTTTGGTTGCCTATCTCATCCTTTCTCCTCCCCCCAGCCCACAGCAGTTGTTGTTTCTCCTCTGAGGCTCTCTGTAGTTAAAGAGAATAAAATAATGAATGCGAGAAAGAAAGGAAACCGGAGTTTCTTTCTAGCGTTTCAATTTTATTTCTGTCAAATGACACTTGAGGAGCTGGAGCCCGTTAATGCTCTCTCCGAGGAGCCAAGGTTTCTTTTGAGAGAAGAACCAGGGGGAAATGCAGCAGCAACAACAAAAGTGCGCCGGGCTCCTTCAGACCTGGGCACTCTCTGAAGAGCTCCGGCTGTCATAATTTACACACCTTGCCTAATTCAGAGCACATGTCTCAGCTACAAGAGGCATTCGGTAGACGTGCTGCTGTCTTCCTCTCAGTGGGCCTGCTGTGAGTTTGTCAGCAATGCTGTTAACAATGACAAAGTAGTTCATCAATAGATAGATATATATTTTTAAACGCCGATGTCCTAGAAGCAGCAAAAAAAAAACCAAACAAAAAAAAACCCCTTTTTTTGTGCTCTTTCTGTGCAGCCTGCAGCCTCGGGGAGGAACGCGGTACGCAGCAGAGCCAGCTGTTGGGGCAGCTCCTGCTGCTGGATGCGTTTCAGCGTGATGTTTTGTGCTCTCCTTTAATCAAGGCATTGGCAGTTTGTCTTTTTAATATAGCACTGTCTGTGGTTCTTTCTCGGATCTGGGAGGGAGGTTATCTGGATTGTTCGTAAGCTGTTCCGTTAGCGCGGAGCTCACAAACCCTGCTGGGCCAGGGATTGCAGTGAGCTGGAAGCGGTGTTAAACACATTGCTTACACGTCTGCACTGGTTCCAGGCAGAGCTTCATGTACTTCTGCATCATAATTTCCAGCTCTTCCAGATCAGAAAGGACAATACTGCCTTGGATGCAGGGTTGGCAGGACATGACAGTGCAGCATTTGGACCTAAGCCTGCTCTGTGTCTTCCGTGTGGTACGCAACTAAGTTAGTAAGTCCTCCTGGATCCATCAGCGCTTGCAAATACGATGCAGAGATACTCGAGTTGGCTCTGCAGGAAATCCATCCGGATGATTCTATTTCCTGGGGATTTTCTGACCACTGTGGTAACTAATATCACCTGAATTACATCTCATAATCCAAAAACCATTATTTGCACTTAACCTGTGGGCCTTGGAGCTGCCCATTTGCCTCAGCGGTGCTGACTTGAATGGGCTAGATGTTGGTTGAAATTAGAGGCCGATAACTTTATATATGGAACATATACAAATATATGAAGGCATAGCTGAAAAGTGTGTCTGAGAGTTGAAACGTTTATGGGGGAGGGGAATGAGTGAGACAAAAATCCTCTCTAGCCTGAAGCTTTTGATAGACGCCTGTTGCATAATGGACCATGGGTTTCATCCAAGAGGGAACATTGTAAAAATGGAAATGGATGACAAGGTAGCACGAAGGATTAAGAAAATAATGCTTAGTGTGAAGTAGGAACATACTCTATTATACTTCTAGAGAAGAGAGATACTAAATCAAATGTAAACACCTAAGGAAAAGACAGAATGAAGTAGCGTTATTTGAGGTGTAGTTGGCCTCTGGCACTCCCTCCCAGTTGGTAATGCAGAATACATGAGATTATCGATGTTTCAAAGTATTTTGTATGCATGCAATATTGAGAATAGAGACCTTTGTTTCGAGAAGAACAGAGCCGACTGCTTGGTGAGTTCTGATACTGATCAATAGCTCTGTAGTCGTTCACTGCAGGACTTTCTATGAGAGCCCATCACCCAGGGCAAGCTAGGATTTAAAGGCCGAGTATCCCGTTGGATGTGGCGATGCTCATGATCAAAGCCTGTGTGATCAGTGCTGCTGAAAGGTGTCCTCTGCACAACAGAATGCAGGACCAAGTTAAGCAAACAAAACAATAAATGTGGTGGAAGGGAGCAGGTAGAAACCAAACCATGACCTTAAGCCTTGTTTTAGCATAGAAGTGTTACATGGTTTGTAAGACATTCCTCACTCTTCATGTATGGCCCTGCATCTAAACCCATCAGCTGTTTGTCATTTAGGACATGACCCACTAGAAATTTACTGGCCAATAAGTGAGCAAGTTCTGCATTTTATTTGGGCTGCTTTTATGAGCTTCTTGTTGGCCTGCAATTTTCAGCCTCTTGGCAGGACTTTTATTTAATGGGTATAGCTGTATCACTGCCATTCTCTGGTGCTATGGGATGAACAGTCAGGGAAATTGCCCCTCTTTTAGCAGATAAAGGAACCCTGCTTACCTCCTTCCTCCCCTCCCTGCTGCTTAAGGAGCTTTGTCTGATTCATGCCTGGCCTTTACAACATGTGGTAAGAGTTAGGAGGAGAGGGGGAGAGGAAAAAAAAAGCAAGAAAGTTGATGGGTGTGTAGGATGGGAAGGTTCCATAAAGCTTAATAGGATTGCATAGAACTGACATTAAAATCATACAGGAAAAGCATCCAACCCGGATGTTTGTGAAAACCTTGAGCCAAGAAATGTAAAATTTGGGTGGAGGTGTTAGAGAAGATACAGAGATGTGGCTCCACAGGTAGGAAAATAAAATGAATAAAGGGATTTAAAAAAAGAAAGTTAGACCCTGTGTCTGATGGAAATAGAGTTG
Organism: Alectoris magna; assembly: GCA_030625065.1. Lineage (NCBI taxonomy): Eukaryota > Metazoa > Chordata > Aves > Galliformes > Phasianidae > Alectoris > Alectoris magna. The sequence goes on from CM060587.1 coordinate 2,145,515, forward strand.
TGGAGGTTGCATTCCATTTTATCATCATCACCTGGAGGTCCATTCCCCTCCCAGACAGTTGTGAGGAAGACTAAATGAATTAGTTCTTGACCGCAGTGTTGAATAAGTATTGAAATAAGTGAAGTAAGTGTTCTTCAAGCCAAAGTTTTTTCAGCCCCATGGAAGGTGGCTTGGAATTGCTTCTAAATGCATGGATTTGTTCAAACATATAGATCAGCTGCAGAAGTTCATGCCTGGCTTTGCTTTATATACCCGGCCTTTCCACTGCCTTGGTCCAAAGTTTACAGGAATTGGTCTCAAGTGCATTGCTAAGTAGGGTCTTAGTGGTATGCCTGCTAGTGTAGATCCTAGAGGGAGTGTTTGTGTTTTCTCTTCAATCTGTTAAGGACACATTTGCTTATGTTACCTCTGTGTGGGCTTTTTGGCTGCTCAAGTACTAATTTGTTGACACAAGAATAAAACCATCTTTTCAAGCAGCATCTGCTTGTCTTTCTTCCATGAATTTTGCATATTTTCTTCCCTGTTTTTCCAAAAGCATTGGGCCCGCATCCAATAACCTCTCCTCAACTCTTCCAAAAAGTGTTTCCGGCGATTGCCCAACAGCCTGAATAAGGAAAAAAAGGGGATTTAACTACATGAGAACAATTGTAAGCGTGCAACAACTTCGAATGCAATAAACACCACCGCCACCAAAATCCCCACAACAACAAAAAAACCAACACATGATGAGCAGAGGTCCATAACCGTGCCATTGAAAAGCAAGACCTTAGGGTACAGTTGCAGCGGTACTATAAAATCAATTTGAAGTCTTCTCACTTAGGCCTTTGATTTGTGTTCGTTTCTGGTACGTTAATTTCAGATGGTGCCTCTTTTTCACTATGGAGGTGGTGTGAGATGCATGCCTGCATCTTGCTCAGTTATGGGCAGAGACTGAGCTCGCTGTTCTGCTGAAGATGTGTTTCAGCCAAGCGAGGCAGCTTTCACAGGCAGGCAGCCCAAGTTGGTGCTGCTTATTGCACGCTCCCAGCTGTGCTTTGGGAGAGGTAAGCCTCAAAAAAGGGAGCAAAGAGTCTGAACTGCACCAAGCAGGAAACTTATTTCCAACCATGCAGGTGGAGTTGGGAGCGCTTGGCTGGTCAGCATTTTACTCATGCGAGATCCTTGCTGAAAACCAACTCAGTGATACGTAAAGTAGGTAAGGGATGAGCTTCCAGGCCACCCTCATGCTTCATGGGGTGTGAATCCAGATCATCAGGCTCCATTTGAAATGAGATCAATCTTTTCATGCAGTGCCAGATATAGCTCTTAATTGCCCTGTTGTAATGCGTTATTCCTTTGCTAATAGTTTGAGTTATTTCTTTGTTAACCTTTACGCAGCCAATAACAAATTAAACGTCGTTATCTGAGTTTAAAATAGGCTGTAAATCTCAAAGCCCTGGTTAATACTCAGGTACTTACAATGAGGGAGCAATAAAAAGGACATTTAATGACGGTCTGAAAATGCAACATGGGAAGTGTTACAAGCAACAGAGAAGAAAACAGGGCAGTTATGAATTGTCCACGGCAAGACGAGTTTACGTAAATGTTGTTCTTAAAATGGGGCTCTGATCGCAGGCAAAACAAATGATACAAAAAGCTCTCCATAATCTTTGGTTGAATGCTGTTATTCCAACGCTCTGCATTGGTTTGACTTGGCAAAACTGGAGGCATGCAGTGCAATTTTCAACAGAATCATTTGGTGTTCTGCAAATGACATCGCGGGAGAGAAATAACGTTGGCATGAGAAGATTGAAAGTTTGGTCTTGTCAAGTAGTCGTGTATTCCAAATGGAGCAATGTACCCAAAGTGCACTCTATTCCTATTACCTGGGAGAGATGATGAGGTTATAAGCAGATGAGAGTCCTTCAGCTCTGATTAGGTGCCAGGCTGTGGATTTGTGGCTGACAATCTGATCATGCATAAAGGCAGTAGCAGTTGACACAGAAGTAAGTAAGGTATTGCTGGTGGTCTGAGAACGATGAGAGGTCAGAAGGGGTAGCCTTGAGGTGAGACAATATGTTTGTCTGCCTACAGCATCTCTTGTGCCCACTTTGGGAATAAACAGCTTACAACAGGACCAGATGTCATCTGATTTTCCTCAGTGTTTCAGTACAATTGGAAGCAAGGGGGTTAACAGATTTTTAGCTGAATCCTTGGGATCGCTGTGTGCGTGCAAGTCTGTGTGCCCTCAAATTCTTTTCCTCCTTAGAGCAGAGTCCCTTAAAAATCTGGCTAGTCAGCAGAGTCTTTTGGTCTTCTCTGTACTGGGTCTCAGGGGTGGAGACCTGGACCATGGCCTTTTCTGTGCTGGGAGCCTTGCTATTCCCATCTCTTCTAACCCTGCTTATCCAAAGGAACCTGGTTTCCCTTGAGGCAGGGGATAAATGGGATTTATACTCATATATGAGCCAGCCTAGCTGAGAGGTTTCAGTGGAATCTAATGAGACAGCCTGTCCAAATTGGGGATGGAGGGCTGTGAGGGCAAGAAGCCCTTTCTAGCTCGGTATATTTCTTGGGGGCTTAGAATGATTTTTACCTCTATAATTGGAATTCATCTTTCTTGGGAAGCCAAGTCTGCCCTCCTGTAACCCAACAAACCCCAATATAGAGGCAAATTTCCTTCCAGCAGCACAGGAATACTTTGTTTGGGGGCTCAGAACTTTTCCTGCTCAAGGGATAAATCAGTTCACAGGAGGAGAGCTGCACTGCAGAATATCTTAAAGAGTAACAAACACAGACTTTCATTCTTTTTTTAAACATGTGCACACGTATATTTATGCATTGCATTGATAAAAGGCTGTTGCTTGTTAGTCTTGATTACTTAGGTTAGTACTGAGAAAGTCCAACTGTAATTAGGAATAGGCTTTGAGAATCTGAACTAGAGCTCTGGGTTTAATTCACTTGTCCACGCTAGGACTCTACAGCACCACTGGGAATGGAACCCAGTGTTCGAGATGTAATGTTTTATCTGATGTACCTCATTGTGACAAATTTTCCCATGTAATTCATTTGATTGAATATAGGCCCTTCTAAAAACGTTGTCCGAGCCTATTTCCTACAGTAGGACTGGGCTGCTGGTGAGCTGTGGGCCAAGTTTTTAGTGGTGTCTTTACGTGGCCATAGAACCTGAATCTTGTGTCATTCCTTCAGAAAATCCCAGGATCAGAGACCAAGAAAACAAACCCAACATCTCTCATCCCACTGCTTAACTGGGTGGTGGTGGTTGGGTTGGTGGAAGACAGGTTTCATGTAGACTGCTGGGTTTTTTTCCATGTGCTTCCAGGGAACCACAGTTTGCTAAGCCCTGTTTTATTTTTGTTTTATGCTGAAAATACATTGTGGCATTGCAATCTTATAATGGTTTGGTTTGGAAGAGGAAATGTTGGCACTGATGCCCTAGCCAGATCCCAATTCAGGAACTGGGTCATTGCATTTTCCTACCTATGATTCCTTATGAGGTTACTGAATAACATCTGTTCTCTGTGGTATGACCTAACCTGTTTTAAATGCATTCCCCTCTGTAAGTAACTGCGTTTCCATCGGAGGCAAAGTAATTCCTGCTCCTATTGGTGCTACTTGAAGACACTCCTTCACCCCCATTTTCCTAAAAATACCTGAAGATGCGATGTACTGCAGTGATACAAGTTGTTATGCCCTAGGCATGGCCTGTGGCCAGCAGTTTCCTTTCCTTTCTGTTTTCTGCTGGAGGTGGGCAGCTATTGCTACCACCAGCATGAGCCAGAGATGGGAAGAATGTGGAGAGAGGACAGATTGTGGAGATGCTGATTGCTGAGCTCTACGCAGCAATTCCAACCTCCTGTGTATCAACAGGGAAGGTTTATTTAGCTTTATAACTGTTTAACATCCATCTATGTTGGGTGTTGAAAATAGCTGCTGCTTGGTTTTGGGCACTGCGTGGTCAAATAACGTGGGCTTCAGAATAAAATCTATGCAGAGGAATTGATGGCAAGAACACAGTTGTCCCTTAGTTCTACTGTGTTGCAGCAGTGTAGAGATGAGTGAAGGAGATGTGAAAATTTGCACGCTGCACCCACTTCCATGGGCCAAAGCCTTCAGCACACCCTTCCCGTGCTGCTTGACTCCATTATTTATTTCATACCTGAAGGAACTTTGGAAATCTTGGGGTGCAGGGGGCAGCAGGACGTCAAGGAGGTGGACTGCGGGCATCATTAGAAGTGTCAAAGGTCGGCGATCCCAAAATTGACACACTTGACCCATTTCCTTGCCCCACTGGACCTTGAGTCTGGAGGGAGCTCCCCTGGGAACAGCTCAGTGGGTTTGAAGCTGAATCTTCAACCCTTTCTTCCCATGAGGTGTATAATTCGATATTTATAGCCTTTCTCTCCAACAAGGTCTATGGCACCTCAGGGACCCATTCGGTAAAGAATGCTGATTCCCTTTATGAATTTTTGATGGGGGAGGAGGAGCAAAGGAGGCCACGAGGGGAACTCGTGAAATGTTAATATTTTCTTCTTTTTAGCAACGTTATGAGCAGCCTCTCTGATTGCGTTTGCTGGATGAAGTTGTCTGAATTTTCCTTCTCCTCCCTTGCCCCGTTCTCGCCTGCAAAGCAAGACCACGGAAACAAACATCTCCCCCTCCACCACTCCTCAGCAACACATAGATTTTTTTTTTTCAGCTGCTGCCTTCCTCTCAGAATCCTGATGATCTGTAAACAAGATATTTTCCTTGAACAAGGTCTAAGTGAGCCTCCTTTGTTCTGCTTTCTTTTGGTGGTCCATGGGGGTGGCACCCCAGGGACTGGGAGCGTCTGACTTTATTTCAGTGCAGAGGAGGAAATGAGGGTTTTGCTTTTACTTAGCACGTATCAGTGCACATTACTCACAGCTGTAATTTTTCTTCTAATCATGCACACAAACAAGTGTACACCCCTGCTTTCTTTTTGTGGGTAAAGTATCCACTTCCATGACTTTAACCACAGTTTCCATCAGAGGATGGTGTTTGCATTTGTTGTTGTTTTTTAAAGCATAAACAAAGCTTTGCGTAAATAAATCTACTTCCTTCTCTTTTTCTATTGTGGCATTTCTTTTCCATAGATTTAGTTATCCTTTCCTTTTTTCTTTGGCTGATGTACGGTTCACCATAGTGTAAAGGGAGAGGACCCACAAATGCTTAACATTTGTAAGAGAACATCAGGAAAGGGCCAAACCCTGCAAATGCACCATCAGTAGGGTGAGGGTTTGGTCTGGGGGAAGAAGGGAAATGGCAACCCTGGTGTTCAGAAGGGATTTTTGGGGGGAAGGATACCTTTGATTTTGAGAAGAAGTGGTGTATGTGTGCATCTGCTTCAGCTGTTCAGGTTTTTGGGGTGTCTGTGGCCAAGTGCCCCATACAGGCAGCTCCCTGGCTTTGGCTCCTGCAGCTCATGCATTACAAACAGTAATAACATAGCCATGGGGTGTCTTGCGGCTAGCTGGAGTCAGTGGGCTTTGCACTTGTCACCTTCAGGCCAAATATTGATGTGCTCCCTTTACTGCTGTGAAAATAACTATCTGTGATGAATGGCAATGCTAGATGCAGGGCCAGGTCTGAGTAACCTCTTGCAGACACACCAGCACCTCCTTTGCTATCAGTGTGCAGCTGTGTGAACGCAGGGTGCTATGCCTCTGTCACTGAGCTTGGGATACAAGCCTTGGGTTTGCTTCACATTCAACATCAGATTTTGTTTTAGCTCTGAGGGCAGTTTGTGCCACGTCAACGATGCTTCCCCATCGCTGATCCCATCTTCTGAGGGGAGGGTGTTGGACAGAACAAGTTTGGATTCAACACATTGGTAGGTAGACCTTTTTCTTAGCTGAAGGCATAGTTAACCTGTGACCTCCCCCTGTGGTTATCTTGGGGCTACGTATGACATGCCATAATATTCTTCTGTTCCTGGCGTTATTCTAATGTTAGATCAAACGTTAAGAATAAATAAACTCTCCTGAACCTCTTTGGACAGGACTAGTGATGATCCTTCTGATTGATCATGGCAGTTTCTATATGTATTTAATTGGTGTTCCACTGGTACTCATGTTCACCCTTTCCTGCCTTGATATGCAGTTTTGTGCTTGCCTTGACAAGCACATTTAAATGTTCTTAGCTGGATCTGCCCCCAGAAACCTTAGCCACTTTCCTCACCCTTAAATGAGAGTAAGACCTGCTCTCTGTGAGCTATGAAACCTCAAAGGTGATGTAAAATGATGCTGCAAAGCCCTTTTGTCAAAAGCTTTGCACACTGTGATGGCTTGAGCCTCCTTTGCAGAGCAGGGTGATGCAGGCATTGCTGCAATCAGGCAGAGCACTCCAAACGCCTGTAGGGAATTGAGACTTTGAGACCATTAAGAGATTTTTACTTTGGATGAGGGAGGTAGCATGTCTAACACTTGTAATGCATTGGGGTTTTCCTATTGATTAACATGTACAGCAGTATTTGTGAAAACGGGCAATTACTGACTGAGCCTTGATCCTGCAGACACGTAAGACACGTGCTTAGCTCTGCTGTCATGGGTTGTGCTGGGATGTAAGCTGGTGCCCTGTAGTTCTGGGGTCCTGTCGTTGCACTGGTACAGGAGAAATCTGGAAATCAGGACCCTCAGCATGCTGAGTTTCACTGAGGGTCATGCATTGTGTTCAAGGAAAGAACATAAGGGAACAGACAGGTCTGCTGCGACTCAGTCTCATCTCAGTTTGTGACTTAGGAGAGAGAAAGAGAGGGCTGGATCTTTGGCTTAGTTTTCCCCATCTATTAAATATGGATTAAGAAACTTTCTCTGCCTCCCAGCAGGGTGTAAGAGCCAATGGATTTGGTTGTTTGGCTGCTTGCTGATTCCACCTGCCATGTGGTCGAACTTGTTAGAAGCTATGTTCTCCAACCTCTGCATAATCTTTATCCTCATTATTTTTGGTGAATTTAACTTTTTTTTCTAGTCTTCATTCCAGAGTTTGACTTTGTTCCAGTGTTTGCCTTCAACTTACCCAATCCTCTTCTGTTCTTTTTTCAAGTATTCCTTCTTTCTTACCTATGCTAGTTGACTAGCATATGCTAGTCTACTATTCTAGTAGACTAACATTTATTGCCATAGCTTTTAATGCCAATAGCAGTAGCTGTGCAAGATAAATCTGACCATCTGACTTTATTCCGTGCTCTTTCCTGAGATGTTTTTTTGTTGCTTGCTTACCTTAAAGAATAGCAGGTGAATCTTGGCTTCTTGGTTCTCAGTAACTCCAGGCAATATTCTTCCCTTGGTCCCGTGTGCCCATGCCCTCAATTTCATCTTCAGGTTTTCTCTTTTCACCCTTGTTTTGCATTGCATGCTCTGTCTCACTGTTGTTGCAGATCCCTCTTTAAAGCAGAGCTCTGTCTTTCCCATTTTGAGTCATGGCCCTTCCACACGTGGTTTGGTAGAGCATTTTGTCTTCCACAGACAATGGAAGCCATTCCCATCATTGTAACTTGGCATCATTCTGGGTTTGAAAACCGTTCCTGGTTCTATACGACTCCTTTGCAGTGCCTCTTCCATTTCACCATGCCCTTTTGCTGCATCCAGAGTTGTTTCTTACCATTCACTGCTGTTATCCATTTCAGCAGTCTCCATGGGCTTTTTCTCTCCTCCTTGTTTCCCTTTCCCAGCTTTTAAACACCCATGGGAACTTAGAAAAGTTCTTTCAGCCCTTTTATCAAAATAACCTTTAACACCAACCTCTGTGATGAGCCACCCTGCCATCTTGATACTGCATGGGTTGACTTCCTTCTTTCTTCCTCTGTATGTTAGCTTATTAGTTTGAATAGGAAACCCTGCGGACGGCCGTTGTTTGTGCAGCATATTGCCAACTGCACGTAAATTTCTACCAGTGCTTTGCAAATATTTGCAAAGGCTTGCTTTGCATTGAATTCTTGTTGGGAATGGTCTATGGATGTAGAAAGCTTTAAGTGTGAGCGGAGATATGTGCAACAACTTTTCTGCCTGATGAAAGCAGCTGAATACAAAAGGCTTCGTGCGAATGTGTTACCTGTAGGCAGTAATTCAAGTGACGTAGGATTAAAAACATTCACCGGTATCCTGATGAAAGCAGTCTAATACAAACAAGGATAAGATCCCCCACTATTACAAGGGTAGACACAGTTCTACAAGCACCTATAGAAGCTTCCCCATCATTATAAATGCGAAGGAGACAGCAAGCATTTAACAGCAACCTTCTTCACCGTAATAAAAGCAAATTAGCCAGGCAAATACCAAAGGCATCTGTCAGTAGAATCCCTGATCTATTTTCAGTAACTTGGAGCATCTTGGTTCCCACCAGCCTTCTTGACATGTGGCTGCACTGTAAATTGCTCAGGGAGAAAGCCAGGCATTTAGCAGTCATAAAAAGGAAACGGGGCCTGCTGCTGCTGCTTAAAAGGAGCACTGCTTTGTGTGCTTTAATGCTCCTGCAGGTCTGACTCTTGTTTAGCTTCAGGCAAGTGTGTCTTGGTTTCTCTCTGGCACGTCTGTCTGTCTGTATCAAACTTTCTCTTTATGGAGAGAGAAGGGCAGGTGAATGGGAGCAAGAGGAGAGGTGCAGGTTTACTCCTGTTCCTTCTTTCTGCTCAGCATTCCAGTCTGCTTCCTCCTTAGCCAGTCCCAAAGCTTATGGGGGAGTTTAAAAGAAAGATGAGACAGAGTCTTTAGCAGCGTTTGTTGTCATAGGACAAGGGGAAATGGTTTCAAACTAAAAGAGGGGAGATTTAGGCTGGATATAAGGAAGAAGTTGATGATGATGCGGCTAGTGAAGTACAGGAACTGGTTGCCCAGAGAGGTGCTGGATGGCCCCATCCCTTGAGATACCCACAGTCAGGCTGGACAAGGCTCTGAGCACGGATGGAGCTGTGGCTGTCCCTGTTCACTGCAGGGAGTTGGACCAGATGGCCTTTAATGGCCGCTTCCAACTCAAACCATTCATGGCTCTATGAAGATGCCACAAGGCACTGGGATCTCTTGTTTGTCAGAGGTCCATACTTGGTTTGATGGGACTGGCAATTTTATCTGGTGGGGAAGAGGAAAAGAAGAGTTATTCTCTGTCTTAATTTAAAATGTAATGCTTGTGTGGCCTGGTTTCAACTCTGTACTTTGACTTGGGGTTATTCACATCACTTCTGGAAGCTCTTCAGCTTTCTAGTCCATGAAATAGTTATTATGGTGCTTTTCGTCAGTAGTGAGTTCTTGGGTTGCTGAGTTTCTGTGCTAATAGAATTTAATGTATGGATTGGTAAGAAAGATCCGAAATGGACTAAAAGTTCAATGCTCAGTATGTACAAGTATTTTGCATAGTTTGTTCTGAAGTGGTTACATGACTGAAATCCTGATCCTCCTCTACTCTGTGGCTGTTTAAGAGTACCTGAGTTATTCTGTTTTCAACCCAAACCCTTCCCAGCCTATCTTGTTAGTAAACAGAAAGTGCTGGCTGTGATGGTGACTGTCAGTTTGGTACTGCTCTGCCTTACTTTGTTCTACTCCAGCCTGGGAAGTGCCTCTTTTCCCTATTCCCTAATTGGATATCAGTCAGAAAACAACCCAGTCCTGGGAACACGAGATTTTAATGTGCAGTGAATAAGTACCTTGAGACTGAAGCCTGTCACTGGAGCTCATCTGGAATTGCTTACCACGGGGTAAATTTACCAGAAGCTGTGGCTTAATACCCGAGTTTAAAAGGTGGCACCCAAAGAAATCCTCCTAATGACTCAACAAGCTGATGTCGACAGGTCTTTTGCATTAAGGTCTTGTGGCAAAGTCCAAATCCTCACCCAGCGTTGTTAGACCAATAATTATAGGGAATTTTCGTCTTGATACCTTGCTCTGAGGTATCCGTTCATAAAATATTTACCGTAGCTGCAGAGAATGCAACAACCATCTTTATTTTTTTCGTTCCTTCTTTCTTCTTAAAACCGTGCCTTCTTATCGCCATAGAACTGGAAATCGGGCCTCATGTTTTCAGTGAGGATATTTAAGGTGATAATTAATACATTTCTTTTTTCCTATAAACTTTTTTTTTTTTTTTTCCCCCTAAACTGTACAAAACCTTGGAATTCCCAAACAGTGGAAAATAGAATAGCTAATAAATAAAAGAAAACGTGAGGAATCAGACCCAAATACCGCGTTCAGCTGAAAGTAGACTGTATATTTTTTCAGCAAACTCCTTCTTGATGTCATTTTCCTAAGTCTCTTGCCCGGAATGTTATGAGTGCTTCTAAAGATGTCAAATTGCCATTCGGCATCTATTGGGGCCTACAAACCTTTATGGAAGTCAGAAAGCTTAGCACTTGAATAGTGTTTAATAGCAGCCTACAGTGGGAGATTGCCAAATTGGCTCGACGGTCCCGAGTTTGATTCTGAAGTGGGGAAAGAACATGGAAAAACTGTATGTGGTTTTTAAGAACTGTATTCAATAACGATTTAACAATTTTAACCACATCCTATTCAGGGGGGGGGAAAAAAAAATATCAATTTATTTTATGAAACACGTGACGCGGTGTGATTTACCTTCTGAGAAGCAGCTTCTTCATTAGGACCAGGAAGAATGAGTCAGAAGTGACTCCTAATAAATATTGTTGATGTGTGCATGGGTGTCTGTTTTTATATTTGGGTATGAGTTTGAAAATTATTTAAGGATCACGGATTTAATGCAGCAGCATCCATTCCTTTCTTATTTTTTGCATTTTATGTAATTATTTTTTCTTTTATGTATTTTTTAATGTATTTTTTTTATTTTATGCAATTTTTTTTTTGGTGGATTTTATGTAATTTTGGGGGGATTTTACCTATTTTTTAATTTTTTTTTGTAATTTCTTTTTATTTTATGTAATTTTTTTGTGGATTTTATGTTTTTTTTTTTGTTTTTTATGTAATTTTTTTATTTTTACGTAATTTTTATTTATTATTATTATTATTATTTCAAATTTTTAATCTATTTTTTGAATTAAAAAAATATATTTTGTTGATAGCTGTTAATCTCTAACCAACCTCCATGAGAAACCAGCATTGCTTAAACAGAAATCCACAGCCTGCTGGTATTTAGGTGCACATTTGGTGCCCAAGTTTTTGCTTTTGAAAATCAACGTTGACATCAAGGAGATCACAAGGGCTCGATGGTTCTTTTTGGCTCCATTGGGAATTCTTATGGAACTTGTATTGTGAAAATTGTTATGTAGGTGAATAGAAAAACACGCGCGTGAATTTGGTTCCTCTTCTCCCTTATTTTGCACACAGAGCTGAATGTTCTTTCAGACAGAGATGGGTCAGATGGAGTGTCTACGATATGGAATTTAATTAGCTGTTGATTGCATTGCTGGAACACGCAAATATACGTATTAGAGGATGGAAACTGATTGTAGTTGGATTCATAGTTTAAGTATGAAGGGACGGTCGAGAAAACAGACTTACAGTTCTTATAGGAGATCCTAATTTTCCATTGGATTAGGCTGTAAGAAATGGAGCAATTCATCCCTCAGAGCTGGAGCGCCCGGGGATGGGGTTACTTTCAGGTGGGGATCGGTCACAACTTCCATTTGTATTTTCAGATGGAAGTGGGTCTGAAAAGAACGAAACCTCTCAAAGAGAGGCGGCTCAGATTAATCTCTTGGATTTCTCACTCCTGGTGTTGTGGCTATTTCTCTACCCCGGTGTCAGTTGGTAACGAGGGGGGAGGACCGGGCGAGAGCATGATTGTTCTGGATGAACTACCAGCGACCCACCGGGAATACTGGTACCTTGACCTCCCTGACTCTCAAAGTGCTGAGTGTGGAAAATGTGAAGTCTCCATGGACCTCAATATGCACAAGATGTCAGAAAAATGCAGTTCTTGGAAAACTGTACCTTTTTTTTTTTTTTCCCCCCCTTTCTTTCTTTCTTTTTTAAGGTTGCATCGTTGTGCTAACGTTACAAGTTTTCCTTCTTTTTGTTTTCTCCACCAAACGTGTATTTTCCCTTTTCACATCCTTTCGGTAACGCTCCCCTTTTTATGGTATTTAGGGTGTTTGCAGTTGTCCCAGGAGAAGAAAAATGTAATAGAAGATTTTAAACACAGTTAGATTGCAAAATTGCATCGTGTTTCTTCTTCTGCCTCCACCACGGAGCTGGGATCTCTTTTAATAATGTCTTCCCCACATTTAGCCAAAATCTCCGCTGAACTTGAGTAAACTTCCTACAGCTCCTTTTGGGCTCGTTAAGGGCCAAGCTATATTTCAATTCTGATATTTGGGTGTTTCCTTGGCAACGTTTTTTTTTTCATTTGGACACATAGGAGGTTATGGATCATACACTTGCTTCTCCGAATTCCCAAGCATTGTTCGGCGTAGTAAAACACAGCCTGAGACCGTACAATAACAGAGCTGATTGCAGGCTAGCTGTTTGTGACTGATGTCGCAATTTAGGATTTATAAGCACTTCCAGATTATTATTATTATTATTATTTTTTGCCAGTATCCAGAAATGTGTATGGTGAGCGTACAGCTCACAGAAAGTTTAGTCAACAGTTTAAGATTTCAGTTAGCGAGCCAAGATTTTTATTTTTTTATCCCCTTTTGGGGAGAGAAGGGTGTATTTGATTGAAAGTTTATACAGTGTGCCTCTATGGGGTTTGGTTGTGTTTTTCCTCACTCCCCATCCACGCTCTCAGCACACCTGCCCTTTCTATTATGAGCTGCACGGATATCCCCTCCTGTTTTCTGATGTGTGATATGTAACGCTGTGCGCGGACTTTGAGCGTAAAACTTAATACCAGGCTTGAGAAATCATTTTTGATTGTGTTTGCCTTGCTTTGTCTATGGGAGGAGGCAAAAAAAAAAAGCTTCTTAGAGGAACTGAGACCTGATTTTTGCAGGACCCTGAATGGTTTTCTTTTATAAAGGACAGCACTATCTCAGCATGCAGTCTACTTGCAAAACGAGTGCCAGCACTCATGGTGTGACTTCACTAGTGGATCTCAGTGCATCTTGCAGAGGACATACAGTAGTGTGTTCATGTGAATGGTTTTGGTATGGATGATGTTGGGTTTTTGTTTGCGAGATGCTGTTCCGTAATGAGGTGCAATCAATGAGACATGGAAAAAAAACCCGTTGAAGAAATCAACAAACATAACTAATTGAGTTTTAAAACACATGCACTGGGTGCAGGAGATCCCGTTCTCTCACTGTCTTTCCCACTTGAAACAGGAATCATTTTTTATTAACTAAAGGTTGCTACTTGCGAGTAAAACGACACGGAGATTGCCAGAGGAGTGGTGGTATTTTAAGGCACACAGGAAAGGCAAAGGGTTTCTCCCATTACCACGATCCCATTACACCACTCTGAAGGTGTAAATCACATCTGCTCCTGGCTTCCAGCTGCTTTAACATCATCCAAACAATGCAAGGAGACCCAACAGAAAGAAAAGCCGACCTTATTGCGCTCCGTTGGAGGAATAACCGCGTCGTGTCTATGCAGAATTTTACCAAAGGAGTCTTTAAAAAAGGTGTTTAAATTCCTGCAGGCTGAACCTGTGTTTACCTGAGAGACCAAACACCTCGCTGGTGGTTTTCTGGTCTTCCAGGTAAATAAGGAACACTTAATAAAGGCGCTTCGTTAATGCGCTCCCCCCTGATACAGCGCCGGTCCCTGGCGTAAATTATCTGCTTTATGAACCAGGTAAGAATTAAGTACACAAAACAGCATTTAAATAACAGGAGTAGAGTGATATGTTTGTGCTTGCATTCCCATCCACGTACAAGCAGGCTTGATCCTAAAGATGAGTAGTTTTGGCAGATGTTATTTACAGCTCATACCATTTTCGTCTTTGCCTTTTCTTGTTCGTGAGAGCCCGAATTTGGTACTATCAGCCTTGACTTCCAGCTTCCTGCGTTTTGTCAGCTCAGGGCACACATTTACCCCTATTCAAAAACGTTATTTAACTTTTTGTAGGGTTTTGCCGAGGGAGAAATGTGGCAAAAAAAGAAAAAGATTTGGCTTGAGCAACATTGGAGACTAAAGCTATTTTTTCAGTTGCTTGAAACAAAGGAGAGTTGAGGAATGTTGAATTTTTGCTTCCTCTTATGGGAGACCTGGTAAGGAAAGTGGCTCTGCTGTCTGTTTATGGCTTTGCAAATATAACTCTTAAATCCAGATGTATAATTAAAATCAGCAACTCAGAAAACTGCAAACATCACAACAGACTTCACCAGTGCAATGTGTGTGTGTTGGCTGACAGGCAGTGCCGAACAGAACAGGAGGGTTTTTTGGTTCGTGAACCTCCACTGAGTGTGACATACATGAACTTACCAGTTTTAGTGAGTGATTTAAAACCCCACCCCTCCATTTCCCTGCAATAATTTGCTTTGCGAACTGTTCCTCCTGGACTTTCCTACAGTATCATTCTGGGTCCGTAAATCAGTACCCAGAGCCACCGCGGCCTCAGTTTCCCACCCATAAGAATCACAGCACTTCTATCCCCATAGTGCAGAACTTCAGGTGCTCTCTTTACCAGTAAGAGCAATGCTGTCACCAGCCCTCCCTGCTTGAGCAGCGTGTTCTTTCTTCCAGAGGTGTGAAACCGGGGTGAGCTGACCCAGGAGCAGCCCTGTTTGTTGTGGGCTGTTTTACTGGGGAAAGGAAAGCAAAGCTCGCCGTTTGCAAGTCCGAGGAGAGTTTTAATTAAACTGATTTTTCTGTTGCTTAAAATACACCCGCACCTGCTTCTGTGGTGCTCTGAGAGGCTCCTGTTCCCAGAAGGCTGAGGCAGATGGGGGGAAGGAGTGGAGAGTCCCATTGCGGGTTGTTTTCCTGCAGCCGGGCTGTGCATCTCAGGCTCGTACGTCTGGGCCCAAAATATTTGCACAATAGAAGGGGGAAAAAAAGGGAAGTTTCACCTTTAAGGGGAAAGGAACAAATAGTGGCAAATTCTGCAGGTTAAAAAAATCTGGAAAAAAACAAAAACAAAAACAAAAAACCAACCACAAAAGCAGCACCTATTATGAAACTTTTCATTAAGGGGGTTCTGATTTCATTCACATAGTTTGTAAAATAGGAACTGGTGAGAGGTGTTGAAGTGGTTTCTCCTTGGACAGCCCAATCTGCTGGGCAGGATTTCACCATCGTTGCAACTCAGGGAGCATCGAGTAAGAAGTAAACTGTGCTCTATGCAGAAGTGCTCGTTATGGTTGCATCCCACCTGTCATAAAATGCATATAATGACCAAGGAGAGAAATTACATGTGAAAAGTGGAATGTTAAAGTGCTGCCCTCAAAATGAATCGTGTCCTTAAAGAGTGCTGTTCTGAAAGGATTTTCTGTGGGACTGCTGCTTCTGTTCTCCTTTACAAGCAAGGAAGCCAAAGGGCAATGGCTTTGCCATCACACCTTGCAGTGTTCAAGCATTCCTCTGCCTCATAAGCGTTTGCATGCTTGGAATGGAAGCTTGAACAGAAATAAGCCACAACCGGGTCTGTCAATGGGCCCAGGGAATATCTGGAGCAGATTTTGGAAGCCACCTGGTGCGATGCTGAGGTATTGCACTTTTGTGGTCCCAATCGTTAGCATCCAGGTGCCCATCAGAAAGCCAGGATTTTTTCCTTGAAGGGAATGCCACTCTTCCCGTGCCTTGTTGGCAGTTGGGGGGGATGCGGATTGAGGTTTTGGCATCGCTCCCTGGGGTCTTGATTAACAGCAGGAAGGAAAATGGTTGTGCTGAGGTCAGGGTTAGAGCCCAGGCTTCCCAGAGGACCTGTAGGTGTGGAGAGACTTATCTGTGGCCATCTTGGAGCCATGGCTCAGTCGCACTGGGCACAGTCCCTGGAGAAAAGGACTCGTGGTCCATGCCCCAGTGCCTGCAGGCAGCTGCTCCCATGGATATACCAAGGGCTGCATTAGCATGCTCCTAGGTAATGAGTACTGCAAAAGCTAATTAAAGGGAGTTGCCCTGTTTGAAATGGGTGGGACATCCCATGTGCTGCTTTTGTGCAAGGAATTTGTAAGGTAGCATCCAGAACTTATGTTGTCTGGCTGATTCCTGTGCTATCTCTTTAAGGCAAATCGTGCTGTTTCTTGGAGGTGAAACATGAAAATTTGGGGATATTTTTTGTGTTTTTTTTCTTACATGACTTTCCCGTAGTGCTCACACACTGTGGTCTCCCTTTGTCTTCTCACCAGCTGAGCCTCAGCTGCAGATTCCCAGGCTCTTCTTTCCCCCTCTGTTCTCAGCAGTGATTTAATAAATATAGTTTAAAAAATCACTTTTTCCTTTCCCCTCCACCCGGCTGCCAACTCCCACCCCCATCCATGTGCGTATGCATGTGAGCTGAATTCACATCCGCAGCCAGCAGTAGGTCTGATTTCACCAGAACCAAACACAATCATGCTGCTTTCCATAGTTTCCCCTCCACATCCTTTGGGCAGCTCGGATCTGGGGAGAGCATGACCTAGAGAAGGGCACACCAGGATGACAAAGTCCCCACTCCCAGCAGATGGGATGTGCTGAATCTTTGGAGAAAGCCTGTCAGCACCATGTGGAATTCCCTACCCAAATTTGCTCAGTGCTACAGTAAATATTTTAGTTCTTGTTGCTGAACATTGAAAAACATGTTTGAATGCAATCTGTCCTGGGATTGCCTAATGTATATGTGTAGTTCTGCTTTCCAGTGTTTGGATATTTATGGGAATTTTCTGCTTCTGAGATCTCAAATCCAGTATTCCCTGGCACAGATCTATCAGGATTCCCACAGGCTTCAGTGGCACTTACAGCACAGAAGCTCCCAATGCACTGAAGCATCGGAGGGCAGGGATTCTGCCAGGACATTGCAGCCATAGGGAGCAAGGTGCTGTTGTCCCCAGCACTACCTGTGCCAGCTCCATTATCAAACCCTGCTGAGGGCATGCACACGTGGAGGTGAGAGGCTTGCACATGTGTGAACGGACCAGATTGATGCAAAGCAAGACCAGGGAAACTGAGGCATGGAGGAATGAGCATACAATTAAGCTGGGTTGCACAGAGAAGTGTGAATGCCCCATCCCTGGAGGGTCCACGGCCGGGTGGGTTGGGGCTCTGGGCAACTGGATCTGCTGGGTGGCAACCAGCCCTTAGCAGGGTTGGAGCTGGATGATCTTTAAGGTCCATCCATTTCCAACCTAAGCCATTTTGTGATACAAGCCTCAAACTTTCCAAATCCCATCCCTGGACTGTTTTATGGGAAGTAATCCTCAGTTGAAACTTCCTTTAGCTTCTCCTATGCAATCAGTTTAGATCAAACAAATGTGTAGCAAGAAATTAGATGATAAAATTCTTTTCTTCTGTTCATGGCATCCATTCATCCCAATGGTTATAATGACTGTAGTAAAAATTAATGCAAAGTACAGAGCAGCTGACCACGAATAAACTAGAGACAAAATGTGGCCCCAAGATTTTTGTGTTTCGTGGACATCTGAAGCATGCATATCTAAGCCAGTTCTGCTGCCTTATTGCTGCACTGGTGTACAGCAAAAGCATTAAGGGTCTGAATGTAAGTGAAGTAATGTAAGACAAGATCTGTCAGCACAGGCTTTAATGTTGCTTAACAAAATATGTTACAGTAAATCTTTATAGACTGTATAAGTACGTTGAGTTCCAACAAAGTAAACCAAAGTAAACATTTCTCTTATGGGAAATTAAATTCCATGTGGTTAGGGCAGAGTTATGATTAATTCAATGGCAATGAGAATATAGTGAAGTTATTGACTGTGTCTGAGAAACAATTTAACGTCAGAAAAAAAAAGAAGAAAGTCAAAACACCAAATAGTAGGAGGGGAAAAATAGAGCTGGAGTTTCTGATCTTTAATTATAAATTAAAGCTCTGATGCTGTAGGTATTAAAGCCCCATCAATTATTGATAACGAGCTCACTGCAGTGTTAGCACGCAGCCATCATCTGCACCAAAGGGGTGTGTGTGTGTGTGTGTTGTGTGTGTGTGTGTGCCCATGTGTGCGTGTGATTTCGTTTGCTCCCTGAACCAATATCAACAGGAACAGTGAGCACTCGGAGGGCTGTTGGACTGAAGCCTCAACCGGAGCGCATGGTTTCATAATGTTCGTTTTAGCTTTAAATGATTTTTAATATTCTACATATGGTTTCATGGTTTTAAGCCTCCTCACTGGGAATGAACAAGGCTGCGGTATTATGATGAATAGTGGATCAAATCCAGGAACACCCACTTGCTTCCCTACATATCAAACATGTGGCGCTCCCATTAAATATGGGAATCTCTCTGGGGATTGGAGTTGTCCTATCTAATCCAGTCCTATTTTGTTCCCCCGGCCCGGATTGAGTAGGATGCATTGTTCCCATACATTCTTCTTTTAATTAAATGCAGTAGATATGTCATGTCAATGAAATATCCCAGGTCTGTTTTTACATCTGTAGCCATTTTCTCCTCCTTTACTTCCATTTGCCTTCTTGGAAAGAAATTCCACGTTAAATACAGTTTTGGAGCAGTTGATTGGCCGCACGTTTGCTGCCAAAAGCATCCAAATAAAAATCTTAACATTGTTTTTCATTTATTTTTTTGCTTGCCAATGTAAAACTGGACTATAATGTCATAGAGGCTCTGTTCCTCGGAGAAGTTTCAGACCCACCAGAAAACACAGCCTCAGAATTAGGAAATCACCTTATCTCACTCTTTATTGTGTCAATGATTTCTGCAGCCATCCCGCCAACCCACGTCCCTCCCCATCTCCACTCCTTCTCCCATCCCTGCAGGTATTGATGTGATGGACTCTGAGCTCGGCTGGGTTTTATATTTGCTGGGATCATTTGGTAACGGATCCAATGGACACAAATCTTCGTCGTTAACAAAACAAAACCCCTCCCTGCTCGTAACACCGGGCAGATTACTCAGGTTTGAAAACCAATCTGCTTTTTAACAACGTCGCGTTCAATTATTATTCTTTAAAACGCTGGATTACAGCTAGGAATTCTCTGGAGGTTAAACTGGAGCCTTATTATAAGGGGAACTACAAGTAAACATTATTAATTATAAAAAAAAAAAAAATTGCTTGAATTAGGTTTTTTTTCACACCTGCTTCTTTCTTAATTAGCTAGTAGTGCACATATTTCAGTCAGTTGAACTCTTTAGTATTTATTCAAGCATACTTGACATTAACATACTGTTTGATGTTTGATATCCTGAGTTTTTAATTTAACCACATGACAACAAATGGTATTTATGAAATATCAGTGAGCTGGAAAAACATCCCGTGTTGCAGTCGTGCGCTGTGGTGAGCTGAAAGCTGTTTTCTTTCTGAGGTTTAAGAGGGGTTTAGAAGCACGGGGGGTTGTTATGTACCTGCACTGATGCCCCTATTTTGGATCCTCGGTGACATTTAGGGGCAGAGCTGCCGGGAGAGGAGCAGAGCAGGGCCTGCCCTACGAACACACAAATACCTCTGTGGTGATGTCATAAGTGAGAGGGCTCTTACAGAATGGGATTTGTACTGACCAGTAAGTCATCAAGCAAATATGTGACATCTCTGTGCCTGGGTTTAGGACAGTTATTACGCTTAGTGTTCGGATCGTTACCCTTTCGCTCCCTCATTTGCAAACTCTCCATCAAACTGTACAGCATTCAACAGTGTTTCAGTTGTGCCCAAAGCCTGAGCTGCCATCGAGTCTATCGGCAACGGGAACTGCTCCCATCAGCAAGCACAGCTCCTGCCAGGGAAGGTTTGCATTCAAACCAGATTGTATAAACACGGGGTGCTGAGCCCAGAAACCACATCGGCATGTGAAACAACTTCCTTAGGATTTCACAGCGGGGCAGCGGCAGCGCTAGGATTAGCGCAGAGCCCTGAAATCCCAACCTCTGTTATGAGAGCATTACCCCGTGGATTTTTATGTATTTATTTATTTTTTTTTAATGGGGAAACTGAGGTATGAAGTGGTCAGTCGGGTCTGTCACAGCAGCTCCGCGTTAAGGACAAAATCCAGTCCTTCAGATTGTGTTTGGGTAAAGCACTGACTTCAGGATGTGTCAGTTATCCGTCTCTGAGTAAATAATCCAACATCTGTAACTATGAAGCCCCATAGCCAACAGTGACGGCTTCTCAAACTGGCTGAGTCTTTGCCAAAATCTCGATACCTGCTGTTTTGGTCTTCGTATATCATCCTGCATAAGGTTTACAGGGAAATGGTTGGCTTTGTGGGTAAACGAAAGGGTGCGGAAGGTCTGAGTCATTTGTTAAATCTGCTGCAGATTCTCTTGTGCAAGTCTCATTCTCTTCGGTCTGTTTCCCATCTGACAGCGAAGTTTTCTGATTTGGTTTACGGTTGTTACATTAAGCAGAACGCAACTGTTTGGAAAAGACTGTCGTTAAGGGTTTGTCAGTTAATGTGCTTGAGGTCCCACGTGAAAAATTTCAGGAATGGAGTAGCAAGAAGCCGAAATTTCAGGTTGACTTAGAATGGAGTTTCTGTTTGTTTTAGAGTTCAAAACAATCTCGTTTTAAGATCAAAGCTCTTATTTTTATTGAATCATAGAATGGCTTGGGTTGGAAGGGACCTCAAGGGTTGTCAGGTTCCAACCTCCTGCCATGGCTGATTTGCCAACCATTAGACCATGCACCCGATCAGGCTGCCCAGCATCCCATCCACCCTGGCTGTGAACGCTTTTGTACATTTGATACTTCTACCCACTAGGAAAAATAGAACAAATTCCAGGCGTCTCTACCCTACCTAGCGTTTTTGCTTTCTCTCTTTATATATATATTTGTATTGTTAAAATACTATTGATTGTTAGCATGGTTATGTTATATTTTTGAAGCCGTTGGCGGCCATTGCACAGGTAAGAACCACAAAACATTCAGCAATAATTATGCATCTCTTAATAACGTTAACGTTTCCTTCTTCTGTGTCAGGTAGAGTCTTCTGATGAGGACAAAAAATGGTATAATGCACTGATTGAGAGTTGTTTTTATTTCTTTAAGGTTCCTGGTTGTTCTAGGAGACGCCAGTTTATGTATTCCATTATTTTTGTCCGTATATCACTTTAACATTTGTCACATCAATGTGTGTCCACTTTTCTTCTCCCTACCTGGCTGTTGCAGTGTGATATCAGGCACTGGCTGTGCTTTCACTGCCATGAACAGTGGTTGACAGTGGTTGTGTTTGCACCCAGCGCCTCAAAGGAGTGTTCAATGGGGAAATATCTGCTCCCGGGGTGGGGTTTGCTCCGAACCCGGCCGTGCTGTGTAACAAATGAAGCATGCGTAAGAAATATTAAGAGTGGGTTTAGAGAAAATCCCTCATGTTTGTGGAATGTTCTAAACCGAGAAGAATATCTTCATAAAAATAAATGGGAGACAGATGCATGAGTTTGAAGTGGCAGAGTAAATCCCGAGTGAAGAGAAGCTTGGGTTGAATGTCTGCACGTGCTGGCAGGTCAGGATAGCAGTAGAGATGAGACTTTATTCAGACTTGCTGGAATTCATGCATAGCAAAATTGCATCATCTTTGCTAGGATTGTGCATTGCCTGTGTGTTAATTAATGTGGGGTAAGAGTGTGTTTATCAGCTATTTTGCTGCTTTTCTGGGGAGGGAGGAGCTGAACTTCATCATCCTTTGTATCTCAGAAGAAGTGATGGCATAATCTGAGCCTGTCAAAACCTGAGACCTCCATTACTGCCTTTGCTTTAATCCATTTTTTCCTTTGCTAATATGACATTCTTCCGTTGATCAAGGCTGAAAGACAGAATGAAATCTGAAGGCATGGTTTTGGCTTTGATTGCTCAGCATTGACCTGTCATGGTTGTGTAACGGTTGGCTCCTAGGGAGGCTACTTGAGGCTTAACATATGGTTCAAAAGATGAAGTCCAAAGGCCAGTGATGGCAGGGAAAGCTTTTCACTCACCTTGATGGAGTTTGTCTGGCGTGGGGAGAGTGAAGTGTTACGTTATGGTGTCTCTTGACTGCAGCAAGTGGACTTGGTCATGAGAAACATTGAACAGAGGGTCATTGTCCTTGGGTAGAGTGGGAAGGAGCTGTGAGCTGTGCTATTAGTCACGAGGCTGCTAGGAAACGTGGAAACGGGACCGACGTTGCAAAGGAGCGTGCTGCTTCTACAACTTTGAGCAGGATAATTAAATAAAAGGAGAACGCAGCCCAGCCAAGTGTGCAACACATCTGTCTCATAAAACCTTACAAGGAGGCAAACTCGCTTTGAAAGCCTGAGATATAACACCATTGCTGCGCGAGCCAGGGACAGGGGAAAGTGTTGGAGCACGTTTTGGGCACCCTCACACCACAGGCCTGATATTTTCATCTGTGTCCGGATGTGTTTTTATCATAGGCATTGCTTGAGCCTTCTTGTATTCTCTCACATTGAGGTCAAGTGAGAAGCTTTGTGGGGACAGTAGGGTCTGGTTTTACCAACTGCAGAACACGGCCAGCTCCTACCAAAGGCTCAAACATGGTGCTGCCTCTGAGCATCCTCAGAATTAGGGCCTCTGCTGTCCAGAATGAAGTGCAGATATTTGAATTATAATGCTTAATTGACACCAAATTGCAGATCTCCAGTCCTTCGGTTAAAGGAGAAAGACCAAAATCTAGGAAGGGAGAAGGTGCCAAAAATGATGGGAAGGGAGAGGGTGAAGCTGTGAGTGACACCAGCAGGCAAGGAACAGAAGGTCTTCATGCTGCTGTTAGCCAACGTGTGCAGGACTTTTTTTTGGAGAGGAAAAGGCAGCCTGGGTGCAAGCAGAGCTGCTATGAGCATTGGTTAAGGTTTAAAGAGCCCTTGAATAAAGACGTTTGTGGAACGATCAGCTCCTGCAGGAGTGGAATAGAACACTTGGGTTCTCTTCCTAAGGGAGAAGCCTTCAGTGAGGGTAAGACAGCTGACCTGGAGAACATCCTGAGCTTTCCCAGCAGGTGAGGTGGGCAGCTTTTGCCTCAGCATTTCAATCCTTAACCTGCTCCTCTGCTCATCTATTGGTAGCTTCCCTCTGCGTAGGGTGAGAGCACCAAAACTCCGGTTACTATTTATTCAAAGTATTTCCCTATGCGCGAGAAGAAGAGGGAAGTTTTGCAAACCCACCAGAATAGTTGTGTGTAATTTAGAGCCTGGAAAGTTCCTGTGCTCTCAGCAGCTGCAGCGAGGGCTTAAGTTGTGCTGTAGCTTTTGGGTTTCACCTGCATGAAACGTAACCCTTGTTGAACCGCTAGGAGGATGATTTTGATAGACCACAATCTTAATATCTTAATCCCAGTTTATTCCACAGGTAGGAACAGAGCCAGATCGACTGGCTGGTGTAAAGAAGACACCACAGACTTTTTTTGAATTCTTCTTTTAAATTTTATATATGTATGTGTATATATATAAATATATATATATGTATATACATGCATACATACACACACATATATATACACATACACATACATAAAAGAGGCTACTTCAGATTCTGCAGCAGTAATAATAAAACCAGACCTAATGGGTCACCATATGTGGAGAGGAGTTCTCCTGGGTCTTAGGATATACACTTAAAGAGTGAAATAAAGAAAAGGAAAAAAGCAGTCATATTGGCAACTGTTGTTAGGTAGTATAAACAATAGCCAGCCATTGGCTTGGAGCAGAGGATCAAGTTCCAATAGCACTCAATAGGGAGCCTTCCTTAAAAAATTAGAAGAAGCTGGGTTGGAGCTGGTCCATGCTGGGAATGGCAGAAGAAGCAAAAACAAGAGTAAATGAATGGAAATTAAGCAGCAGGAAATGGGGATTTGGCACAAGGTTGGAATTTGAAACTGCAGAGAGGTGTCAGTGATAAAGGTTGGATAGAGTTTCTGGCCAAAAACAGAGAGAAAGAATGCAGATGTGTTCATTGAATAAAGTGCAGATGTAGAATGTAGGGGGATTGACTCGGGGCGAGCACAGGGGGGGGCGGGAAGGGGGGAGTGGAATAAAGACAAGGAAGAAAGAAAAAATGGAGGACAAATGATGCTGCAAGTAGGTGCCTTCATGTTCAGTGGTTTTCTGAAGTAATTTGTCTTGGAGTGTGCAGAGAACAGCAGGTCTGGGTCGTGTTTGCATTGCTGTGCTCTGCAGGGAGAGCACCTTGCTGCCTATAACTTGCTCTTGCGCCATGTTTTGGACCATGCAGCTGCAGCATCCAGGTGTGCCGTGGGCTGAGGAGCTGCTTGCTTCTCCTCTGGCTGTATCTTTAGGAAGAGAAGGTGATGTCGCTGCAGGAACGACAGTGTTTCTGCTTCTGGGATCCTTGTAGAGGTAGCAGGATGTCACGGTCTCGTTTACAGGCTTTTTGCTGTCACCGTTTTTCTCTGTTATTTTTTGCTCCTCTCTGCCTGTTTTCTGTGTAGTGTCTATGCCTAAATCCAGCATATGGCCACGCAATCAAAATTTATCACGTATTATTTAAATAAAGCCACACTATGGCAATTGACAGTGGGTATGTTCTTCCTAATTACAAAGCAGGCTTATTTTCTTAAACTGTTGTGAATATGAACCCATTTTTCCCTGCAGTTGGGCAGGCTAATTGCAGTTTTGTTTCCGTTTCTGCAGTTCATCTGATGAGTAATGCTTTTGTATTCTTTCCCTAAAGTCCTTTTATGGCCCACATTGCAATTGCTTCTGAGTGCTCCTCTATACATCTGGCTTCAGATTGCTGCAGTGACAGAGGGAAGTCCTGCCATTCGTGTTGCAATGCTGCACGCTTGGTAAACCAAAACACTGCGAGCTCTGAAGGCATTTAGCCATTGGTCTCCTACTGATTTGAGCATATAAAATAAGAGAGATGCTCTCTGAGAGTTGCCAAATGTTCTCATAGGCTGTAGCAGAGCTCAGAGTAGGATCTGGATCTACTTGTTTTGCCTGGGTCCGTTGTGCAGTACTCTGTCAGTATTGTGCTCGTGGAGTTCTAGCTTTGGGATGGGGATGAAGCTGTGTCCGTGTGGTCCCCCCTACCTACTTGGAATTCACATCTCAAGCCTTAAACTTATTTATTTAAATGTGTATTACAGTGTCATGGCGGGTTTCTGGAGGGCCTGCTTCTCTCTTGATCCCTGTCTTGTGTATTGCGTGCTAAGTAGGAGAGCCAGCACAGGACCACAGCTCTCTGAAAACATCAGCAAAAATGAATGGTGGCCTTTGAGTTGTGTTTGGCCCATTCACGCATTGGTTATGGGTCTGTGCTGTTAGACCCTCTAACTTAGTGTGCACTGTGCCTTGTTGGCTTTTTAAAAGCCTGTCCAGGTGAAAATGTTTCTGCACTGGGAGCCAACCCAAGGCAGTTGCAAAGGATGGCACTCACTGCTGGATTAGGCATTCAGGTGGGTAACCTGCTGGTTATTTTCCTTCCGAGTTCAACGTAAAGCTCACAAACAGAACTTCATGCACTGTCGTGATGCTTACAAGACCTGTGTGGAAGGAGAAGACATGCAGAGGTTGGACAAAAGGCAGAGATGATGGGGTTTAATGGAAGAAACGGACTCAAGAAGACAATAATAAATCAAGACTTCATATTACTTAAAATAATCTAATTTTCAGCTATTAGGTAAATCATTGTAGGCTTGTTTGCTACTTAATTGCATCATTTTAGGACTTGGACATTTGATTCTGGTTAAATAAGACAGAGAATAAGGGGTGCTCTGGTGTCTGAGTATCATTTAATAATTCGCTCAAATATAAAATGTTTTGAATCCAGAAACTCTTTATTGTCTTTCAAACTCTGTAGTGCTTTTTCACAGCTGTTGTTTTGCTCTTAACCACAAGTAGTGGTTGCACAACATCTCCTTTATATTTCAGGGTATTATTATTATTAAAACAACAACAACAACAAAAACAACAACAACAACTAACTAAGTAAACATGTTTCTTATGTTATTATGAATTTTACTACTCTGTTCTGCCAGAACCATCATCCTCGAACCCTAGAGAACTCTAAAACTAGGAATTGGAGGGTGGGGAAGGCTTTCCCCATCCTGCAATAACAACCCCTTCCCAGCCTCAGCATTCACGTGGCTTTGGCTCTCCATTAATGGGTTGTTACAGAATTTTACCATGAAGATGCTTGGCGTCTTTTGTGTGCCCAACTCCTGTGCAAATTTGAGGGCCCCTGGCGTGTTAGAATAAGGTGTTACATTGATGACATGCCTCTGCATTGGGGCAGTCCTGCAAAGCACTGTGTATTCTCTGCTGTTACTCCCCGAGTTTCAAGGCTTTGGCCAACTGCACAAATACAAACGTGAATGGATGGCAATGCTAAGGATTTTGCAGCTGAAGTCCATTAGACTCCTCTGTTAGGTGGCCTAGACATTTGCTGAGAGCTCTTGCCTTTTCCTATGTCAAATCATGGATGATGTTAATAAGCAAGGCAGTAAACTACAGAACGGAATACATTTTTAAAGGGGCACAAATCCTGGTCATGAAAAGGATTGTTATCCCTGATTTTAAAGCAGCATCTGGCCACCTTCCTTTTTCTATTTCTCCGTTTCTGCTTCATCCCTCGTTCCCTTTCCCTCCCCCCCCCCCCCTCCCCTTCCCTTCTGGAGTCTTTTAAGTATAGATGCTACTTACATGCCTAAACAGCTGTAAAACTACCAGCGCAGCCCCCTGTAAATGCTGACCAGATGCGTGGCGGTGAGACGTACACACGGACAGCGCTGTCACCACGTCAGGAGCTTGAACTCATCACCTCTTCCCCTACTCATAGGGCAGCATGAAGGAGAACGCTGCAGCAATGCTGAGCTCCATATGCTGGGACAGGAGAGGCAGTGGTGGAGCCTGGGATGTGGGGGGCTTGCAGAGGTAGAGATGGGGAATTTCTTGCAGCTGGAGCAGAGGTTTGCATGGGGAGGTCCAACCTGTTGCTGTTCAGCAGTACACCTTTGCACAGCTCGGCGCTGCAGTGGTTGGTTGAGGTGATGCTTTGTGCTTTGCTCCTCCCCATCCTGCATGCCCAGACACGGGCTTATCGCATTCAGCTCTTCAGCTCTATATAATGCTTACATCTGTGCATTCTTTGTAATTTGGCACAGGACTCCTAGTTTCAAAGCTAGGCTCTTAATGCTCCCTTCTCATGTAGACTCTCAAGTTTTGCTGTCTTTGCTCCCTCTCCACCCTTTCTGACCATCTCCTTCTCGCTAAGGAGTGCTGTAGCTAGCAGGTATCTGACTGGCATGCCTTATTTACTTCATTTACAAACAAACACCAAGAGATTCAGATTTTGATCTGAGCTCTCCCAAATATTTGGGGGTGTTGGCATCAAGGAGTTTGGCTTCTGGCTTGTGTGAAGTTAGAAGAGAGACCAAAAATGGAAAAGCTCTTATTACTTCTCAGAGCAGGACCTTTTCCTTCCTAC
This sequence comes from Alectoris magna, assembly GCA_030625065.1. Lineage (NCBI taxonomy): Eukaryota > Metazoa > Chordata > Aves > Galliformes > Phasianidae > Alectoris > Alectoris magna. Next base: position 2,172,918 of record CM060587.1, read on the forward strand.
AAAAGTGGTGGCAGAACTCAGGACTTGAGAGACCCAATTTTCCATAAGGTAACCAGAAAATAGAGAAAAAAATCCACAGCATGGCAGTGTAACAGGGCCAGCTCCTTGCCCTGCAGCTAAAGGAAGTGTGTAGACTGACCATAAAACCTTGTGCAAGCCTATAGGTTTTAACTGAGAGCCCCATAATGCACTAACAGTGGTGTTCCACCTCCTCACTGGAGGTGAGTCATGCACCTTAATCACCCACTGCATGATCTTAAAAAGTCTTTTGCTGACAAAGAAGCAGTGGTTTGCTCAGAAGCAGTCGCTTACTTTAGGATGCAAAGTTAATGCTGCACGGTATCTATATCAGTGACTCAAAGGTGATATCACCAGCCAGGATCAGAAATGTTTCCACAGCTGAGATCCTCACTCTGTTATCCAAGACATGTGAAATTCTGACTGTGACACAATTGGTCTCAGCCTTAAAACTGCAGATGTTAGCATGCAGGCTTAGCTCTGATTTAGCTTGTTGGTGAGAGCTGGCTCCGAGGGAAGGACAGCCTGGGTGTGATTCCCATTTAACTCATTCATTGGTTTGGGAGAGACATCCCAGGTTACTGATTTAAACACCTCTGGGAGCTTTTTTTTGCCTGCAGGGTAAGTGTTGTAACACAGTGGGGTCACCTCTAGCCGAGGTTCTCAACGGTTGTGGACTATTAGCAGTGGAGGAAGGTCAGTCCCCACCAATTTTTGTGCTGAGTTACGTGGATGCATATTTATATCTTCACCTTTAAGTTTGCCTAAGCTGGGGAGATTGATGGGGCAGGGGCTGGGGAAGGAAGATGGTACTTTTCCAGACTCAAAAATAGGAACAGATTTGCTAATGAGGTTGAGAGGACTTCCTGACCTGTGTGGGTGGCTAATGGTGCTGTTTTTGTGTAAAACTATGCAAAAACTGCAGCTGTGAGTAAGGATATGTCTGAGCCACGAGGTTTGGATGCAATTCCAGATTCACAGTCATGGGCGTTGGGATGTGATATTGCAGTCTGAGCTGCTCCTTGGTCCCCATCCAGTTGAGATGGTTGTGTTTTCTTTTCTAGCTTGTTTTGTTCCCTTAGACTCTCAGTGTAAGTTCGTGAAGGTTTGCAGAGCTCTTGGATTCGGAGTGCGTTGTCAGCGGGTGCAGAATTGGGATGGGGAGCCACAGCCAGTGCATGTAGCTGCTGTTAGGAGGGGTCTGGCTTGCAAAAATGCAGAGCTATTGCATGCATGATGAAACAATCATGGGTCAGATGTGCAAGAATGCCTTTGCCTAGGCACGGTGCTTACATTACATTGGAATAATCGTTTCTTGCATCGCATACGTGTGATCCTTGCACGTTTCCCCACTTTTGGATTGTAATGTGCAGATTGCAATTCTGGTGACAGGGAATTGAAGTTCTGTGCAAACAATTACTCCTGTTTGAGCTGTGCTTCAAAGAGCTCGCTGGAAGTGAGTGTGCCTGCAGCAGGCAGTGCCGTTCAGTTCTTCCCCTAAACTGCAGTGTACACCCCTGATTTTAGCAGTTTGGCCGAATGTTTAATTACTGCGATTACAGCAGGGCTTCATACTACACATCAATCATCTTGCATTGCAAATGTTTGCACATAACCAAGATTGAGAAGAAAACAAATAGACCAAACATGCATATGTTCTAATTTCAATGTGAAATAATCATTGTCGAGCCTGTTAATCTGCAGCGAGTTTGGAGCAACACTGTTATCAAAGAATCTCCCAAAGATGGCAAAACCCAGGCTGAGCTCCTTTTGTTAGCAATGCTGAGAGTTGTCCTTTGAGTTACCTGGGGAGGGAGACCCTTTCTGTGGGGTTTTCAGATCTTCCATTTGCATATCGTTGAGTTGCGTCTCGTTAATTTTGTGGTTGAATTCATGAGAGTCGCTGGGAAAAATATTTATTCCTTCCCTCTTGGAATTCTGCAGAGTAAATATCCATAGGATCCTACGTGCTAAATTATGATGGAACCATATGGTTTATTCCCAGCTGAATATAGGACTTTTGAAAAGGAGGATGGTAGCATCGATTTTTTTTTTCCCCTGCATAACCATTATTGTCCATTTACATCAGTTTCACGGGTGAATATTGGGGGAAATTAAGCTGTTTTCTTTCATTTTTTTAAGGGATCACTGCGGGTTTTTTGGGGATCAGTTTCGATTTAGGAACAGAGACATTCTGGCGGTCGAGCTTATAAGCAAATAAGGAGAGAAGTCTATAAACGTGCGACTTGGGGCTGATTTTCTGATTCTCCATCACAGCAAAAAAAATTGCTTTTATCAGAACAGACTTCTCTGAGCAGCCGCTGGAAACCTCTGCAACGTGACACACCGCTGCGCTCCCACTCCTCTGCTTTTTCCTCTCCAAATACAGCTGATGTCATTAGGTCTTCCTTCCTGGTGCCTCGTGCCTTTCAGGTGTGGGTTTGGTTCTGTGTCACCGCAGCCAAACCGTGCTGGCTGTGATGGATTCATCTGCATCTCTAAAATATTACGCGGGGCTGAGATATGACTCATCTCTGTGTGTTTTAACCCAGGCAGAGACTCAGCAGCTGCGGAGCTCTACAGATTTATTATTATTATTTTTCCCCTTTCTCCTTGATTTCTTTTGACTTTTGGGCAGGCAGGGGAATAGGCAGAGAGGGAAGAGGAAAAAAATAACATTAACACAAAGGAGCGCTTCTTATTAAGAGTAGGTGGGTTGAGGCACTGGAAAAATAATACCTCGAGATGCATTGAAACGTTGTAGGGAATTAGGGAATTCTGATCTCCTGCAAAATAAAAAGAAAAAAAAAAGGAAAAAGGGGGGGGGGGAAGTGGAAAAAAAAAAAAAAGAAAAAAAAGGAGGGGGAGAGAGAAAATTAATATTAAAGACAAGCTGTGAGTTTCCATCTGGCCTTGCCGCTTTCGACTAACGCTTCCATGACGGAATTCATCTGTCCATCAACTGTCAGAAATTCTCCTGTCAGTAAATCCCTGGGCACTCCTGGCAGCCCCTCCAGCCCCCCCAACAAGGAAATATTCCGCAGCACAAAGTGCTCTGTGCTCCAGCTCTGCTCTCAGCATTGGGATCGCTGCTCCCACTCTTCCTTCCTCTCCATCCTATCCCAAAAGTTGGGGCTCGGGGCTGGTGGAGGGAGAGCGGGGAGCACTCCATCATCCGGAGATTAAATTCTCACCAAGATCCTCCTAAGTCTTTCTATTACAGCCTGACAGCAGACAGCCCACATCTGTTTTAAAACACTGAGTGGTTGTGAAGTGTGAACTCCCCACTGTTTAATGTAACTACATGACTATTTAATGTACACAGTGGTAGAGCGGCTCAGAACGCCAAACTGTTGTGACATGCCTGAAGGACATATATAAACATAATATACAGTGGTTTATTGTGACAAAGTGCATCGATGCTGCTAATAGGGAGAGATCAGCTTGCTCTTGAGTGGAGTCAAATGGGAGCAGAACGCTATTTACCATGGGTATTTTTTTTTCAGTGCCGACGTAAGGCAAACCTACATGAAACGTATGTTCCATAAAATTGCATGGAGTCTATTTAAATGCTCCAAAGAAGGCGTTTAGCTGAAGAGCCATCCCTGTACCTGCATCCCATGTTGTTATCAGTGACAAAAATGGGAGCAGAGGGAGCGAAGTGGGGATTTTAATATGTCTGCACTCAACTTCATCACTTTCCTCTGGGCATCATCCCATTCCATGTCCTCAGGGGCCAAATGCAGCACCAAGAGCTTTTTTGGGTGCCTGGATGGAGGGATTTCATTCTTTCTTTCTTGGCCACACTGAAGAGTGAAACTGCATTTGAAGCAGCGATGGGAAGAGGAGTGAGAGAAATGTGAAATCTCTAAAGGTACATTTTATGTCAGTGTTTTTCCTTCCAAAAAAAAAAAAAAAAAAAAAAAATAAGTGTTGGTTACTCGTGGCCTCTGACACCTCATTAATCAAGTGATCAGGATTCAGTATTTTACAGCAGCAAGGCCAATTAACCTTTGCTAGCTACGTAGCAGCCAAAAATAATTTCTGATTGTCAAATGAGGGGGGGAGAGAGACCCCAAACACTGAACCTCTGAAGCATATAAATATTGGGGGGAGGAAAAAAACAAAGACAAAAAAGTGGGATTTCTTGTTTGTTTTGCAATCAGAGAGAAATCCTAAACTTTGCGTGTATGGATTTCTTTCTTGGACTTGCGAAAGTAGTGAAGAAATTGGGAGAGAAGAAAGTTCAAAGGTTTGACTCTGCCCAGAGTGCCAGCCTGGAACGTATCTCTAAATCCCTTTAGATGAAAGATTGGGCTTTCCTGCCTTGTAACTCGAGATGCTGTTTGCTAAAAAATATCCCTTTCACAGCTAGGATGTTAGTAGGAGACAAAAGACGATGTGAAAATCCCGTCTCGTCGAATTTTATTTTATTTTTGCTAAAAAAACACACCAGACTGTCTGACAGTCCCTGCTGTGATGTGAGTTGGCGCGTAGCACTCAGATTGGGGCCATGAGTGGCAGATCCACAGAGCAGTGATGGAGTGACTGCTCCCAGGTTTGGCCTTTGGACTTTGCTCTCTGTCCCATACCCGGCAATGTCAAACCAAAACTGGGGGTTACTTTCAAGGGGTCACTTGGCAGTGAAGGCTTTATGCACTGCCTCCTTCAGTTCTTACTGGAACTGGGAGGTGGTGGATTCACCATCCCTGGAGGTGTTCAAGAAACATTTAGATGTTGTACTTAGGGACATGATTTAGTGGGAAATATTGGTGGCAGGTGGATGGTTGGGCTTGGATGATCTTGGAGGTCTTTTCCAACCTTGGTGATTCTGTGATTTTATACTTAATTCTTCATAAAGAGGGGAAGCTAATCAAATAGTTATTATTTTCTTATTTCTGAAGGCCAAGTCCACAGGCTTTACCAGCATTTCATTTTGGGCCTCCGAATGTGCACACTTACCCATTTAGGGTGGGACATCTGTCCACTGCAGGGCAGCTTCCTGTTTTCTCTTTTAACACCAATACGAGCTCTCCTTACTCACTTAATATGGTTTATTTTTTATACTATTGCTTAACTATCAGTTTTTCTTTTTTATTATTATTATCATAAGCTATCAGATGATCTGAACACGAGCAAGATCTTGCTGAGGTTCAGATCCTGCTTTTGCTTTGGCACAGGCTTGCCTGCCTGCATCGAGGTCGTGATGCAGTTTGCATCGGAATAGGTCTCAAGAGTTGTTGTTGCCTCCTGAAGCCTGGCTTGAGGGTTTTTTTCCTTATAGACTGCTAACTTTCATTTTATCCATTCATTATAAAACAAAACCCGATCCAATCATTTGGTTGAAGTCCTCTTTAGGAAATATTTCAAATCCTGGGTTTTCCTGGCGGTTACGTTTCATCGATCACACTTTTAATTAAGGAGAAGGGCATCACCATCCTCACATCAGACGAGAGGTGTGTAACAAAAATGAGTACTGGGAAGGACCTGTGAGTTTTGTGGGGTATTTTTTTTTTTTGGCTGTTGTCGGTTTTTTTTCCCCTCCAGGTTCCCCAGCCTCCCTGTCCAGGGTTGTTCGATGTATTCCAAGCAGGAGAGGTCAAAAACACTGGTGCATATGCAAGAGCCAAACAAATAGCCTTTCTGATAGGGTTGGGTGACATGTGTCAACCCCTGTCATCCAGGAACAAGGGAGGCAATGTGCCCAGACAAAGGAGAGGGTGGGATCTCGGCGCGCTGGCAGCCCCCGACCCACACGCCGGGCTTTGTGCAGCAGATGCCGCCTCGTATTGTTCCCCAGCGCTCTCCCCACCACCCCTGACAACAGCCACTGCCGCTGGCATTCCACCCTGACATCTGTTCAGCTTTATTGATGCTCTCCTGGAGGAATTCCCAGTGTAAACAGGGAATTCTCTACGGGAAACCCGTGTTGTAAAAGGGATGAGCTGCATAATGCAAAGATTTAACCACTATTTAAAGGTGTGACACTTGATTGAGAGTAACTTGATTTTTTTTATTTTATTTTATTTTTTTTCCCTCCCCCACGCTCCCCAACCACTCTTAGCTGTATTTGGCACAAACTGTCTGGGTTGGACTCTTTTTTTTTTGGTGGGATTCCTCCCCCTCCCTTTCCTTTCTCCCCCTCCTCCTGCCTTTTGTTTCCGTGAAACGGAATTGTCTGGAAGGATGAAAACTAGGAGTTGGAATACACCAAAAATGGAAAACAAAGCCAGAACTAGAAAATGCCGTGGGAAGGTGGGAAGGAAACCCAGGTTTGTATGGCACAGAGGCTGGTTACCCCTCTAAAAGCGGTTGGAGTCCACCCACCCTTAGGGCTGGCAGCTTGGAGGTCTTTGTGCCTCCTGGACCTATGGAGGATTCCTTCTGTGGGTCTGAACAGCACCCACAATGCAAGGCAGGGAGACAACATCCTGAGCCAAAGCACCTCTATGTTCCTTTCCAACTTATAAAGAAATCCTACCTGTTCCCAGCCCACATGCTATGTTGTAAGGGTTTCCAGGCTTAGCCCTATGAGAATGCAGATCTGCTCCTGCAGAAAACATTCAGCCAAGTTTTGGCACCGGAGGAGCTGATCCAAAATCCATAGCAGCTGATGAGAATCAGTCCATTGATTTGAATTGGCTTTGGGGCAGGATGTTAGATGCTGAAGTGGCCAAAATAGCATGAGGACTGGGAATTGCTGTGTGTTCTTGCCATCTAGGGATCTCTACGAAGAGACTAGAGCTGGCATTATTTTGACTCCCTGATTTGTTTAAATAAATGTATGAAAATAAACATGGATACTTGAAGTGCAAACAGCAGGCTGTCTGCTCATCAGATCCACCAAAAATATACAGAAAACCACAGACTGTGAAAGTCCTTTAGATTTTTAGCAGGATGTAAACTAATATTATTGTATTGAAATTGCACCGTGAAACCAACGGGTCTGATTTTGGAAGTACAGCTGAGGTCCTCCCATGCACACGAGCATATGTGTATTTAAATCAGCTAATCTGACCCACAAACCCCTCATTCTTTGTTAAAAATTCCTTCTGTGTTCTTTATTCTTTTAGGTGAAATTATAGGCTAGGTACAAACGTTTCTGCTGCTGGGTACAATAGAAGAACAACGCCCCCCCCCCAAAAATTAAGTGCAATAAAAGAGACAGCAATAAAAATTGCATATGAAATGTATGAGAGGAACAAGCACTGTGTTATGGTGAGATCTCCCAAATCTGATGACATTGTAGTTAAAATCAATGCAGTGTTTGGCTCGGAGAATAGTCTGCAGTGATTTTTTGTTCTACGCGTGATACAGTGATCCAGAGTAGGGTTGTTATCAGATTTATTGTATGGGATGAGTAAAGTGATCCCCAGCTCGTTCAGAAGCTGTATTGGTTCCAATGGGACAAACATTTCGATGGGAGCTGCCCCAAGGGGAGGTCTTATTGCACTATTGATAGTGGGAAGTCTTATTGGGCTGCCTACAGGATTTCACTGGGAGTTGTGTATTTATTCTGTTATTCTGCTGGTCTGCTTTAAAAATGTTGCTCATCTATGGATGGCATCTCATTTATGTATGTATATATATGTAAATTTTAGAGGATTTTGGAGGAATTTCTTTTTGGCTTCTTTGGCTAAATTTTGTTGTCACCTTTTGGAATGGTCCGTGAGAAAGGGAGTAAATTTCAAAGCATGTTTATAGCAGAAAAATGAAGCAGCAATTCTCCCAGGGAAGTCAGTGGCCACCAGGATAAGCTTAGCACCCAGAGCTTCACCTGGCTTGGAGCTGTTGGCTTTGAAGGAGGTGGAGATTCCAGTGACATCCCAGCAGAAGGATCAGGCCCTCATTGTGTTGAGGCTGAACGGAGGATTGTATGGAGAAGAGAGGCTCCTCGTGAAGTTAGAGAGGGAGTGTGGCTAATTAGAATGCCTTATTTTTCCCCTCACGTCTGCTTTTCCCTTACCTCTGGTAGCTGAAAAGCACCGAGCGCAAACACCGAAGCGTTGATGGATGGCCGAAGTTGTGGCCAAATCCCTCTTTGCTTCCTGCACCGCTTCAACTAAAACACAAAGAGAAGTTGCTACCAGAATTCTCAGCAGCAGTCAGTCAGGAACAAACCCACGACAGAAACGCTGCTCCCCCTAGGAACAAATCACTTAAAGGTTTAAAGACATAAACAAGCATCTTCTGAGATGTGTTTGAAGCATGAAGTGAGGATGGCTTCGTTAGGAGAGCCCTCTTGATGGTGCTCTTCAAGGCAGCTTTCCCCCTCTATACGCTGTGTATATGTGTTGGGAAGACATTTATTTTCTTTGAAGTTAGCAAACATTCTGTGTATTTGTCTTAATGTCGGAAGAGTGATGAGAGTAATACGGAAATGGACTTAATGTGTTTGTGTGGGGGGAATATATATGTAATCTTTGTGTGTATACATACATATCTGCGCAAATATATTTGCATCCAGGTCAAATAACAGCTGTTATTATTAAGCTCAGCTTTTATAATCAATTTGTTGATAGATTCAGGCACTGTTAGAAAGAAAAAAAGAAAGCCAGGAAGAAAAGGAAAAAGTCCACATCTGAGCTTTTTCCTAATCAGTTCCCTCGTTTTGCTAATACTCTAACGACTGTCAATTTACTTCAGTGGTGCCATTTGCAGAATTTTCCAATTAGCAGGAAACCTGTTCCACCTTCTCCCATAATTACAGGGGCCTCGCTTCAGATCAGCTGTGGCCAGACAGCATGTGATGTACTTGCCAAAATCTGTGCACTGTGGGTTCTCGCGGGTGTGCGGAGCTTTTTTTCACCTTTGCATGAGCTGGCACAGGCTTTACGTCTCTGTTTGTAGGCAGGGAGCTCCCTCAGTAGTGGCATGTGTCAAAATATCCCAATAATTTCTAATAAACACGCCGCGGTGAAAACACAAATAGGAGCCTATCCGCGCTGCGATGGCTCTGGTGTGTGACGGCTGTTCGGCGCGTTGTAGTTCCACGAGTCCATGGAAATTGGGTGAATATTCAGGCGATGTTAGCCAGGCAGAATCCGTTTGGTCACTTCTTATCACCTTTATCCCTTCAGCATCTGTGTGGAGCCATGCAGTGAGGACAACGCTGCTGTGATGCTCTCTGCTATCGCCCGGGCTGATCAAAAAGCAATCAGCCCCTTTTTGGAGAGCAGCTTCACCCGCCGATAGCGCAGCTCCAACAATGGAGAGGCAATAACTATTATTGTTACACGAAAATAAAATATATTTAATAATAAGCTCATTGATTTTTAACAGCGTCTCTGTGTTGCCTAATTGATGGGAAGTTGTATGTTTGTGTAGCCAACGGGGGTTATGAATTAAATATGGTCGTCATTCCTTGAGGGATGCATGTCAATGCAAGAAGGATGGAGGATCTACATCTCCCCCAAGCTAAACAATCCCCTTGTAACAGACATAGGGAAGCCTGGAACAGGAGGAAGGGGGGAAAGGGAATAAAAAGCATCCATCACTGTTTATTAAGTGCTGCTACTTGAAGGTAAAAGGGGTATTGAACTGTTTTTAAATTGGAAGGAATGTAGCTAGACAAAACATTGATGGTAATATTAGGCTGGTGACAAATTTTATTCTTTCGTCCACATTTATTACAGTAGCAATTTGAAATGATTTATGCCCCTTACCCCTCTAAGCCTCTCTCTGTACATACACACATGCACGCAGACACAAATCCAGTGTCTCCGAGTAATAAAACGAGCTCTTCTGGTAACAGCCATGAAAATACAGAGAAAAGTGTCTGGAATGCTGAGCTGTAAACTTCAGGCGCTGCAGAGGCTGATGCTCAGCACCTGGAGAAAATTAGGCTGTGCTGCAGATGTTCCTGGCTCTTGGCACGGGGTCCCCCGGCTCGGCTGCAAGGTTGCAGGTATGCTGAGCTCTCCCTAAACAAAAATGCACTCTTGCATGTCTGTATTGGTGTTGTACAGCCAGGAGGATTCTCCAGCTCAGGCAGCTTCTCCCTTTTGGGGGCAGCTCTGTCTTTGTGGATGCGGTTGCTGTTACCCATTTCATCCCAAGTCCTTTTTGCCTGGGTTTTGTCTTCCCCTGCTGTAAGATCAGTGTCTGGTGAGCAGTGCTGGCAAGGGCTGGTCAATGAGCAGCCATAGGAGTGCATATGAAGAGGGAAGGAGAGATTGTCCTTCAGTTCTCTGTAAGAAAGAACTGAAGATTGGTGGAGTGAGTGAGGCTGGGAACTGCTCAGTGATGATTCTTAGGATGTTTATGCATCCATCATCTCCAGCATCATCCGATAATTCACTTTTACAAACTCCTCAAATTCTGAACACCACCCTATTTTCATTTGATTGCTGCTGTTCTCTGGTCAGATCCTTTATTTTCCCCTGATTCACAGGGAAGAACATCAGGCAGAGCAAGATTTCGGGCAACCATTACATTGGCAAGGTGTGTGCACTGGAGCTCACAGATAGATCAGGTTTGTGTAATTCTGGCTACACCAGGATATGGAGTCTTACTTTATTCATCAAAGAATCCTATTAATTTTTAGTAAGACTGCTTGAAATCAAGGCTAAGGGGTGGTATTTCTTAGAGTCAGACTTGTTCTTGCAAACAGCCATTGCAGCACAGCTGTTAACTACTGCTGGGGATGCTGATGGAAAGGGTTGATGCACACTGAGCCTGAGATGGGCAGTTGGCAGCGTTCAGCCCAAGAAGGGAGTTCTCTCCAGAATGCTTTAAGGAAACAAAAAGCACCATCCCACCCCAAAATGAACGAAGAGCGACTGGTGAGAGGATGGCTCTGAGAAACCAGGAGCTTAATAAACAGGGAAGGATCAACTTCACTTCCCACTTGTGACTTCAGCTCGAGGTTGCGTTGACTGAGCTGCAAATCTCAGAGATGGGAACACTTATCTGTAAACCCAAACTGTTGTTGGATCTAAGACAGGTTTTGGAACAATTTCCCCTCGTTGCATTCTTGGAGGCTCAGGAAGGGATCGGAGCCTCCTGCTCTGCTCTAGCTGCTGGAGCAGCGAGCCCTGATCCCTCTCTAAAGCTTTTGCACAGTCTCTTAGTAAAAACAAATCCTGCCATTAGGAAGGACCGATGTTCACAAGTCCCTACGCATGAGCCAGCGCCTCTTGCCAGCCTGGCACACTTCAGTGCTATCCAGAGCGGTGGTGGAGGAAAAGCCCTTTAGAAAAACAATTTCATTTCATTTTTTTCAGTTCTTCTCTTTTTTGAAGCTAAGGTAGAAGCATTGCCAGAAATAATAGCTGCACTGTTTGTTTGGTTTTTTGCTCAGGTGTTTGGGAGCATGAGCTTTACTCATCAAGTGAAAAGCTGAGCAGCGTTGTGTGGCACTGTGTTGTGTGTTAGAGATGCTTACTTTTCCCTGCATGTTTTATGTCCTGACAGATAAATACAAAGTAATTACGTAGGACAGATTAAATGGTTTATAATGTCTTACTTCTGGAGTTACAGTGAATGTTTTCCTAAACAGTCCTGCAAATTGGATTGGCTGTCTAATGAAGCAACAAAAGATGATGTTGTTGTTTGGTGAATTACTGCAAGAATAGAATTCAGACTGAACTGTTGACTGATTTATTTAATTTTTTTGAAGGGAAGGGGGAAATAGAGAAGGGACAGATCTATTACTGGGGGAACTGATTAATCTTATAAAGATCTCCTGGCCAGGGATCAGACTTTCTGCCTTGACATTCATTGGTTTGATGGTTCCTTATAACTGTGATTAGTAGATTTAAACCCCATGAGCTTTGAAGCTATGGAACATCCTTTTAGCATGTGTATTAAGATGTGCAAGCCTTCTAGCTGGCCTCTCCAGCAAATGGTGGCCTTCTGAAAAGAGAAGCAAGAGCGTTTTTCCAAGAGGTCCCCAACAAAACTGGGGTAAACGCTGGGGGGGAAGCTGGGGGAAAACGCACTTATGCAGTGGATGGAGGGAGCAAATATGCAGTAGCTGCTTCCAAGGAACAAGTCTTTACCTGGTTCGTATTATTATTGTAACTCTCAACTTCTGTGTCAGGTTACAGAGCTGAGGTAGGGCTGCAGGTATTTAAACCACTGGAAATAACTGTAAGAAATCCTACGGAGTTCAGCAGCCACTGACTTGATTTCATGGTGCCCAGTGAAGATTTTTAAGGGGTTCGAGTGGAAACAGAGCAGTTGAACGACAGAGACAAAAATTAGGACAACCAAAGGGTGAGGCTGCAAATTCTCAGCACTGTGTAAGGTCTGTGTTCAGCCTTGCTCAGCAGTCTCTGCGTCATCACTGTCCCACATTGAAGGGTGATGCTTTCCAACAAACTGCTCTCTTCTGTTCCTGTAACCCATCCTGGCATTGCAGGGCTGACTCCTTAGTCTAATGCCTCATCATACAAGTTCTTCCTAATGACAGTCCTACTCCCATTAGCCTCCCTTGATGTCTATTTGCCATAGCAGCTTTTCAATTATTTAAACTGCAAACATCTGGATTAAATAAATGAAGAAAACGTTTGGTGAACGTTGCATGCGCTCTGAGTCTCCTCTCCAGAAATTACGACTGCAGTAGAACTTGAGAAGGAAAAAAATCAGACTTCACTGCATGCATCAACTTCTTAGTGCACCGGAGACAAGGGCAGGAAGTCTGGAAGGTGGGGACTGCCAAGAGATTTTTGTCAGTAGAGCACATTGTGATGATGCATGTGGAACGATGCCCTGTTAGTCAGAGGCTCAAAACATGAATATTTTCCAATCAGTAAGCCAACTGCGGGCTTAAAACCTGTGCTCTGCATGCATTTGAGTATGACTGCAGTTGGGAGTATGTGGAACATGTCGCACGTGTGCGTAGAAACGCGTTGTATGTCTTCAAGAGGTAACGTGGGCTGGATTTACTTCCCGAGAAGTCTTTTAAAGACAGTTACTTGTGGGGTTTGTGTCCACCTCTCACACTGCCAAACTCCTGGAAGAGCCCCAGCTCCAGCCTCTTCAGTACCTGCGCACACATTGAGTTGCATCTGTCCTTATGATCCCCACAGATCAGGGACTGGTGGAATTTGAAGGGAAGGAGGAATACAGCTCGCCGTTGCCGCAGCTGCCAACATCTGGAGCCCTCCCACGGGCTCATTAGCCCAGTCATAAAACACAGCACTGCAGGGGTCTTACCCCGATGAGCTTAAACAAACAGCCCAGCATGGGAATGACCACTTTGGCGAGGCACAGGGAGCTGCTGGTGGCACTGGATGGAAATGGTGTTAAGCTGGAGGGGTGTAATGGAAGCTGGGGTTAGGATGAGAAGTGGGGAATCCAGGCTGGACCCAGGCTGTTGGCATTCTGCAATTCATCTCGGGTGAATATGGTCCAAACCAGGGCTCTGTCTGCCCTAGGGTGAGGCCCAGGGGTAAGGTGTTTGGGTTTTGCCTTCAGTGCATTTCCCAGCCATTGTTCAGCTTCCATAGGTGGAAGGTCAGGAGCTGCAATTGCTGAACATTCACTCAGGATCTCTCACAGAAGCCCCAGGAATGTGTTTTGCTTTAGCCTATGAGTCTGTGTAGCTGGAAACAAAGCTCTATAGCAACTTTATGAATATATACATGGATCAAGGAGAAATAACACCATCACATTCACTGGTACCTATGGCTGCGCTCTGGAAATAGCTTGGTCACCAGATAGCTGTCATGAAGGAGGCCCTGCTAAACACAACCAAACATGTGCACCCATTCAAGTGAGCAGCAAGATTTTGCATTGTCTAAAGCGATGTGGGAAAAAGTATTACATATATACACTGAAATGAAACCAATCTCATGCTTCAGGGTGTAAATTGATCACTGGGAAGGTCAGGAAGCAATTTTCCTCTCCTGTTAACATTGCTGCACGAACTTGGGGTTGTCTGCGTGAGAGAAAAGGATGGAGTGAAGAGAAGCAATTTCTCCTGTAGCATAAAGTATTTGCCAGAGGCAAAATAACTTGCTGCTGCTGTGAGTTTATAGCAAACTAATTGCCCAAGTGTTTGAATCTTGCCTTATCTTGCCTTATCTCGCCTGGGTGCCCACTCTAAAGAGTGAGCCCGCTGAAAACTGGTGCTGTGCATCCTCATAATCTTTGTAACTTCTTAGGATGAGACAGTTGCTGAGAAACAACTGAGGGAGTCACAACAGGAGGTGTCAGGTTCCTCCTGAATCGTAGAAAATCATCAAGGTTGGACAAGGCCTCCTAGATCATCCAGTCCAACCATCCACCACCAATATTTCCCCTCTAAACCATGTCCTTTAGTACCACACCTAAACAGTTCTTGAACGTCTCCATGGATGGTGACTCCACCAGTTCCCTGGGCAGCCCATTTCAGTGCCTGACCATTCTTTTGAAGAAGAAATTGTTCTTAATGTCCAACCTGAATCTTCCCTGTTGCAACTTCCATCTGATCCTATCGCTATTGACGCCTATTGAGTATCACCCCAGCAGAGGTGGGAATGATGGATTTCCCTTTCTCCCTTATTTCTTTTCACTTCAACCTCACGTTTTGGTCCTTGGAAAGGCACAGGAATGGTGAGTGTTTCTTCAAATCAAACCACTGCATTGATCAGCCATTGCCAACTAGCATTTTACCCTGGTGTTCTCTCCTTTGAGTTCCTACCCCAAAATTCTGTTTCTTTTTTTTTTTGCCTCTGGTATGTATGTGCTATACAAAAGGGTACTGAAAAGGTTAGTTAAAATTGGAGGCGAGTAAGCAGAGATGAATTAACTGTTTGCAGTGAAATGTGCTTAAGTGTATTAATTTATTTACTGCATGCTGGAAGTTTTTGTGTTGCTCACAAATCCAAGACTGTGTGCTATTTTCCAATGGAAAATTAGTTGATTTCTGAGGATGTACAGTAAAGCATGGGATGAGGTGAGTTTCGGAGGCTGTCTTTTCTCTTTAAAGCAGAATTTTCTCTCTGTATGTATGCACAAATGTTATTTTTTTTTCCCCCTGAGTTGAAATAATAACGAACTGCATAAAGCATGTGATGCAAAGTAAATATCAGCTGTGGCAAAATCCACAGCCAAAGAACTGGAAGGCAGTAGCAAGTCCTGGCCATCAGAAGTCTTCTGAAAGATGTGGATGCTGATGTTTGGTTGTGGCAATATAATATGTCTGCAAAAGGTCTTAGAAATGTCTTATTCTGGCAAAACAGGAATAGCTTGAAACAAGAGCAGAATTTCAGTGTCGTGCTCAGGTTTGTGACTCTGGAGGTATGAATTCTATTTCTGGGTCTATTCTGTGACCCAGATATCTTTGGGCCAATTCATTCACAGTCTAAAATGAGGTGCAGGCAGAAATGAGGGGAGAAAGCAACCGACCTAATCCTTCAGTCTTAATTTTTGTTGTACTCATTACGTTGTCTCTTTCTGCTGAGCTGGGATATGAGAGGAGAAGAAACAGAGACAAATGAGACAGAAAACAAAATGTTTTCTGTTTATA
Source organism: Alectoris magna (assembly GCA_030625065.1). Taxonomy (NCBI): domain Eukaryota; kingdom Metazoa; phylum Chordata; class Aves; order Galliformes; family Phasianidae; genus Alectoris; species Alectoris magna. Next base: position 2,188,393 of record CM060587.1, read on the forward strand.
TTATTTATTGCCTTCGTCTTTAGCTTCCCTTGTTGTCTGGTACATTCAGTGGCCATTAGGAGAACAACGTGTACTGGGGCTGTCCAAAATGAACGAAGCACACAAAGCACAGAAGCTATTCCCTGTTTGGAGTCCTTCACTCCCATGGTAATCTGCCACAATGGATGCATCTCATGGTATTGCTGTGCTTCTGGACTGCTTGGGATTCCAAGTTTGCAATTGTTCTGCATTGAATTTCGAGATATTGGTTCTTCTCCTAAATTTGTCTTTCTTAAACGTGTGGCATTCGCAAGCGTTTATCTTTCCTGATAAGATCCAGAGTGAGCTAAAGGACAGCAGGATCGTTTCCAGTCTTCCTTGGGCAAAAATTGCTCATTTGTTTGTTTTTAAAGGGAGAGATTTCCCTCTGTCTGCCCGATAGCATATACTATAAAGCAGCTTGGTTGGCACCCAGTGCCAAGAACTTGTCCTGTGTAAGCTTTTGAGTTTTCTATTTATGTATTGCGTGCAGAAGCCTCGTCAGTTTAGAAGATATATTTATATGAACAAGGGCATTTGTCCAATTTTTAAGAATTAAAAAAAAGGAGGAGTTTTCAGGCAGGAGTGGATGATAAGTATTTTACCTGTATAGTTCGCCGCAGACCTTTGCAGGCTGTAAAGTGGCTCAGTAATCTCCTAGTGTAGAAATCATTTCTTTTTTATTTCTTCTTGCTTTTTAATTTGGGTCAGCTCGTGAGGTTGTGCTTTGGATTTTGTGTGGCAGCGTTCACCCGGTGACGTTGACGTGTGCTGCTTTTGAGAAGGATTGAATGGAGACTAATTAACAATGCCGGTAATGGAACTGAAGTACGTATCCAAAAGTAGACAAATAAATACAACAGTTATCAAATGGGATTACAAACAATACATGTGTGTGCATATAATACCCCCGTAGTACTGTTTGTGTTCTCATTTGCAAGATATCCCGTGATATTTTGGGATGCTCTTTCCTCTTATCTGCATGATTGTGTGGCCGGGTGAGGACTGAGGACCCGTCTGCTGAACATGGAACATGGCTTTGTGCATCAGGAGTGGCCTCTCTGCACAGGGGGTGTAGCACGAGGCATTTTACAAACCATATTGGCACGCATATTTCTCTGAATCCAAGCTCTTCAACATTAAAGCGCGACCCTTCATTTTAATCATTACAGAATGAATCCAGTGCTAATAGCACTTAATTGTTTCGCTAGAATGATCTCCGTTGGTTTTGGCAGCTGAAATGAAAACAATTCCAAATACCATCAAAGGAGCTTATCCACAAACAGCATGTACAAGGAGAGTGTTTTGATATACAACGGTGTGTTAATATCATAACATCTCCTAACACTGCACACGGCTCTGTAATCCTTCTCTGTCTCGCTCTATGATCTTGGAAGATCCGATGAGCAAAGCAGAAGGAATAAAACAGACCAGGAAAGTCGTGGTCTTTGCCCCTGGAAATAAAGCGTTGCCGATCCCTTTGCTCCAGCCATGTCCCTATATTAATCTTGACTTTCTTGAAGCTTGCCCGCTAGTTTGAATTTGTATGCGACATCAAACATACCTTTTCACATATGTTCTTTCCAGATTTTTTTTAACAGTTACTTAGCAGTTTATAGAAGGAAGTGAATGATCTCATCAAGCTGCTTAGAAATTAAAAAAAAATCTGTGCTTATTAATTATGCAGGATTAGTCTAATTATAATTCAGCAAATTAATTAGCGACAGAAGGTGTTCTGAAACATTGGAGTACATTTGCATGTTAAATGGAGAGGCTAGTCTGTAATATATGTAAATTTATGCATGGCTTCATAGTTTAATTTAAAAATTTGCAGCTGCATATGGTATGGGAGCAGGTGAAAAGTCAGTTTTAGTTTAATGATGCTAACAAACATTGGATGCTGTCCTGTCTTAGGGAAGGAATGCTCTGAATGCACCCCTATCTGCCAATCTATAAATCTGTCACAGGAATATAATGTTACACCAACGTTCAGGCTCAAGGTCATCTGTGAGTAGACCCAGAAGCACAACGGGTGCAAACCTGCTGGCTGAGCAGCCCTTGGAGAAGGGAGGAGACGGATGTGCGTGGAGGCAAGTTGCTCGGATGTCAATTTGCCTCTTTAGCAAATGAATGCATTTTTATTCCATACAAAAACCGTTTAGGGACAGGCAATACTCCCCACCTAGTCAATGAGTGAGAGCTTTCAGCTGAGCAATATCCACTCTGGCAGGTGTAAAATAGGTGCCTAACCTTGGTTCCGTCGCTAGTGTTCGCATCGGTGTGCGTTTCTGATCTCTCAGAGTCACAGGGAAGTTGTTATCAAGTTCCACATTAACTGCAGGGTAAAGAGTTTTTATGTGCTGGCCTCTACCATCTGGCAGGAATAGTAAAAACCAGCAGACCCATCAGCAGCAAAAAGGCTGGAGTTGTAATTGGTGCTCACTGTTCAGCCTAGCATGGCTTGGCACAGGCATTCTGAGAGCAGTGGGAAATGAGGAGAGGGGAACCAAAAGGTAAAGTGGGCATAGGTTTCCCCAGGTATAGAGAAAAATAAGTGGGGATCAGACTTTGCGCTCGCCTGATACCTATATGTGTCTGCTTTGGGGTCCTTAGCATTCTCCCTGTTCATCGCAGGGGAGTTGGATCAGATGACCTTTAATGGTCCCTTCCAACTCAAAGGCTTCTTTGATTCTGTGACTGGAAGAATTAAACGTGGGTTAACTTGGCACCTGTGTAGAGCCATAGCGATCCCAGCCGTGAGCCTGTGGGAATGCTGTGTGGTTCTTGGCTGAAAGAACAGCTTGATCCCCCTATGGAGTAAGTCACCTAACTTCCAGGGGCCTTGACTTCCTCAGCAGTGAAAAGAATATAAAAGCCTTTCTTTCCTCCTGTCCTTTGTGCATCTTGTCTCCCTCAATAATTTCTCAACGTGACTGTGCCATGCTTAGCACAGTTGGAGCCCATAGACACTGTAATGAACCAGGGAATATTATCAGAACGTCCCTTTCAACAGCCCGCCAGCCCAATCCTCTGCTATATTACCTCCCTGCCTATTGACTTTTCATTATGCTATGGTATTTGGTTGTGTGCCAAGTGGCATGAATAATATGGATCTTACAGTATAAATCAGCTTTTAGCCATTGTCTTGTAAGTTCCTGGAAAGTTTTGGTGTGAGGGGAAGAAGGGAAACCCAAAGGAAAAGGGAAACTGATCAGGTTGCAGAGTCCTCCAAAGGTGGTTTTTTTTTTTGGAGAATAATTGCAATTACAAACATGCCGTTAGTGTTGTGTTTCATTTTCAATTCGAACCCACGGAGTTCAATTATTATTTTCATTAATGGTGTCAGGTTTTCATCAGAGCACACAAACAAGGAGGTTCTCCTTGGAGATTTTTGGTTTTTTTTTTTTTCTCTCTAGCAAATGTGGCTGTGCCAAATAACTGCATTCAGCGCCGAGAAATGACTGTCTCTATAACCAACAGTGCGCTCTCCTCCAGCCCTTGGAATCACTTTGCAAGACAGAATGAGCATTTACCAAATGAGCGTGAATTGCTGTTGTGGATGTGTGTGCCTGGCTGCTGCTCGGAGGGAGCAGAATCTTGCTACAGAGATGGAAATTGTGCAGAAGGTGGAAAGCGTACAGAATATAAACATCGGGTTTACAGACATGTTCTGGGTTTGGATGACATATTGCAGCCTTGTGTTCAGACAAGATTCGTTTGGAAACTAAGCTCTTCCAAAGAAAAAGCCCACTAGATGAGGGTGGTGAGAAGTGTGGTGTTCTGTGCTGATTCATGGGAGATGGGACATTTTTGGAGGGATGGTTCAGTGGTTTGGGCACAGGGCTATGAAGAGGACATGAGTTCAAGTCCAGCCTTTGCTATGGCCTCTGGGCAGAGTGTTCTCACTTGATGGCATCCTCTCCTTCAGACGGATCACTTTCATCCCATATCTTTGGTGAATACATAGCACAGAGCGTTATTCACCCAAGTGTGGTTAGGACTGCCTGGCATGGCAATTAGAAGCAGTTTTAAGATGGGTGCTGCCAGCCTGTAATTCTAAGGTGGGCTTCTCTGTTGGCTTCCCTTATGATCATTTTGTTCCACTCTCGTGCCCACCTAATAATATTGGACCATTAGATTTGTAAAATGGAGCTGTTTTGATAAGTAACGTTTTTGGATGTTTCTGATTTATTTGTGGAATAACAGTGCCTTGAGGCATTTGCAAGTCTTCTTTTTGAATTTTTCTCCCTTTTAAAATAAGAACAGTAATTCCACCTGTTCTCTATTACACTTATCTGATCTGCATGCTCTCATATGCTTTGCATTGCAAGCATCTTGGAATGAGCTTGCTGTTATTGATTGATCAGATACTGACTTAATAATAAAGATGGGCCAAAACAGAAAACTTCTGATGTAGACTTCCGTCATTGAGAAGGATATTTAGTCCTGTAGATTTTGGTCCAAAGCACCTTGATTTAATAATACAAATATGAATACACAAAAGCCTCACATCTTGAAGCCAGCTTCACGTTTGCTATTGCAGCTCTGCTAGCATCAGTGCAGTTACTCCTGAGCTCCATTCTTCAGACCTCTGCAGAAACAGACCTTACCTTGGCAGGCTCCTGTTCCAAAGGAATGCAGAGCACAGGAAGTAGTTCCCATAGAGAGGGGTTGGGATTCATGCCTAGAAGCTGAGAGGCAGACAGAGAGGTGAGCCGAGGAGAAAGGCGTAATGGCGATGTAAAGGGCTGAGTGCAGAACAGAAAAGAAGGAAGAAGCAGAGAAATTTATGAGGAAGGGCTGGGGGCCTGGTATTGTCTGAGTTCCACTCTCTTCATTCACAGCAAATCCCTGACAAACTCAGAAAAGTCTTTTGACCTACATATGTTGGCTTTCATATTTGTTAAACTGGGTTCACACTTTATGCACAGGAGTTTTGTGAAGATTAATTAGCTGCTGTTTGTGGAGTATCGTATAAATACTCTGGATTATTGTAATAACCTCAGTCATTTCTCAGACATTATATGGTGTATGTTCATTTAGAATGCCTTTGTGCAATGCCTGATCCCACATTGACTATAACTGCTGAAAAGAGTAGGAAATTTTCTCACCAGGTCTCTAATAATATACCCTGACATAATAGAGCAGAATGACTCCAGAGATAAATATTCAGATTATAAAGAAGTCTTCTACTGTGATAGTCATTAAAGTCAAAATGATGATTTCAGATAAATGCAATTAATAGATTTTAAATATGAACCTTCAAACGTACGTGCAAAATCTGATCTGGTCCCTTTGGAAGGAAGAGTTTCCAAGTGAAGCCGTTTGCTCTGTTGCATTGTGGCATGGGTATCGTTCCTTGTCACACTTATCTCAGAGTTCACAGTGCCAAGACACACATGAGTGAGTCCAGGAGATGATGAGTGACCCTGATCTCAGAATTTACTTGTGTTGGTGCAGCTGGAGGCAGGCCCTCAGTGTAATGAAGGTTTTGTAGTTCATCATGGTCACTCTTGGTACTGTTGGACTGGAGGAAAGATATTCTTATAACAACTTCCAGTTTTTCATCTTAGCTCACTTTGTGACTTGGAAGCACCTCAGTTACTTCATCAGATTGCTATGATATCTTTCTATTCTCATTAGGTTGTAGCATCATAGACTTGCTGATAAGTCACACCGAAGAGAAGCATATTCTGGTGCCATAGAATTGCTGGGGCCATGAATCCAACTTCTACAGCAACCCAAACAAGACAGAATTACCAGTGTTTGCTGTACAAGGGATGTTTTTTCTGTATCCAGAGGCTGCTCACGAGATTACAACAGTTGTATCTCTTGATTCTGCACCTGTATTTTAAGAAAGCACACGAGGTGGACAGGAAGCTTAGTTAAGATGTAGAAGTAGGAATCAAGAGACCACATCCCAGCCGCACGCCTGCGATGAGCAATTCCCTTCCAGTTCCCAGATCCCAACTTCCTTGCTGTACAATGGTTAGTAACACCACCAGCTGCAAAGGGCCTTGGTGAGACTGAGTTAATCGAAGATGAAGTCCCACAGAATGGTGCTGCAGAAGCACAAGGCACATTATCTAGTGCTGAGTCTCCACGTGGGGAGACAAATCAGTCTCAGGTCCTGTGGCAGGGTTTTGAAAAACAGTAATGGATTTGTTTGTTTTTTTTTTAAAGAAACCTACACTTTCTCTTGCACGTGGGAGTGCTCTTGGGGGCCTCTGCCTACTCATGTTGAAGTCATGAGGAACGTTATTCTGACTCCTACAGGATTTGATTAACGTTCTTCTCAATCAGCTGAGATGGAGGATTAACATCCTCAAAGATGGAGTTCCAGCAACGTAGAATCACAGAATCATGGGGGTTGGAAGGGATCTTGGGAGGTCATCCAATCCAACCTCCTTGCTAAAGCAGTTCCCTGGGGCAGGTTACACATCCTAAAGTTGCCTCTGTCTCAGAACCTTATAATGTAGGTATACAGGCGCAAAGTGATGTTACGGGCCAGCACTGCATTGGGAACAGCCTGATAGATGCAACTCAACTGCTTTGCCCTCACCCTTTCTCTCTGTCCATTGGCAGCCAGCTGCAGGGGAATTTGTCCCACCACTCTGAGCATAATGGGATATCTGAGCACTCCCACCCTGCTATCCTTCACATCCAGGCAGGCTGGCCTGCAGCACTGTGGAGATAACACAGCTGTCTCTGCACTGAAGTGAAGAAGGGGCACTTAAATGATTCATCAGCCAGACTCCCCAGCATGGTGGTAACTCCCAATAGGAGGAGCAGAAACTTTTTAAATAGTTCCCTTGAAATCCTAGGAGAGGGAATGTTTTTAAGGTGGTGTTTCAGAGACCTCTGCAAGTGCATCAGTCTGTAGATGGAAGGCTTGCCCATATTGAAGTGAATGTCTGTAGCACGTCTTAATTAATTTTACATCTGCACATGAAGTTAATCAGGCTTTCTATAGAGATGCCAGAGGTTCTTTGCGGTAGTTATTTAAAAGTGTTCAAGTTTTCCCTCATTGCCCTTCAGTGTTGATCTATGGGAGGACCACGCCACGCTCCCTCTGTTTGGCTGCAATCTGCTAAACCTGGAGCTGGTGCTGTCCTTTGGAAGGAACGAAGGTCAGCTGAGAAGCATGAAAATCAGCAGTCGTTTAACTTCTTAAAAACTATTTTTATTTTTTGATGTATGTATAGGTCCATGCCAAAAACTGGCTAAAAAAAAATTAATACAGCCCTTCTGCAATTCTCCTGTTACCCCTAAATCAGCTTCATTTAGTGCTAAACCTTCCCTTCTCTTTGCTCCCCCCAAGTCATTTTTATACTAATGCTGCAATAAATATTAATACCTTTCCCAGATGCAACCACTTAAAATATATATGTATATCTAACGACCTACCAAATGCTTGATGTGAGTGCCCAGCTGCATCTAAAATTTGACTGGAAAAACTCTGAAAGGAGAAATAGAAATACAGCACATCCAGTATTACGCTAAAGAAACTGTGGATATGTTGGCACGGCGATGGATGGATGATGCTCCAATGCTGTAACCTCAGAGCTGAGGCAGCACTTTGAAAAGTGGGGTGAGGGATTACTGATGCCCACCTTGTGGTATCTTAGATGTGCACAATTTTCAGCAGCTTGAGGGGCTCAACAACTCCACTAAACCAGACATTTTGCACTTGCTGCGTGTGGAAATTGATCCTGGTTACAGATCCTGTGCTGAGTGCTCCGGTGCTGAACATTTGTTCCCAACCACTGGGGAGGGCTGAGATGCTTTGCTCCTCCAAGGAGGCAGCCAGAGAAGGAGGGTTCTGTTTTCTATGTAGTTTTAATGGTCAGTACATGCAGTGGGATGAATCAGTGCAGATCTAATTGAAGTTAATTTCAACACATGCCTCTGATTTACGCTAGCTGGGCATCCACACCCAAATATTCTGGAGATATTTAACAGAAAATATGAATTTCATTAATTGTCACGTGGTGTTACAGAGTTCAGTCCCGAGTGCTGTTAAATGCAGATTAGTGTAGAATTTTTACCTCTCGTGCCTGTGCTGTAGGGTTTGCTGCAGCACACGATGCTGTGGGACCTCAGCTCTTCCCAGGGCAGCTGCACTGACACGGCGAGCTCTGCTGGACTCCTCCATGCTCTGATCTTTGTCCCTTAGTTTGCCTCGTTTCTCTGATCTGAAAGGCATGCAAGAATTGGGAAAAAAAAAAAAAAAGAAATAAAATTACAAAGGACACGGAACACTTCCCTGATTAATTTGATCTTTTATTTTTCCTTGAAAGCAACGACAAGCCGTGAATCTTGCGGGTTTTTGTTTGCATTTTTTTCTCCCAAACAAGCAGCTATCCGTTGGCTCACTGACTTCCATGCAGAAGTTGCTTGCCTTGGTTTCATTACACAGTTTGGCGGCGTTCTATAGTTTCTCCCTGCACAGCCAGATCTCGGCAACACAAGCAGTTTATGTATCTGCAAATATTTTTTGATATCTGTAAGAAGAGGGCAGGATAACAAGGAGTGTTTGTGAGCAACGTTTCTGGCTGGAATTCTCCTGTGAATGTCTGAGCGTGCTGGTATGCATAATATTGTTCGTTCTGAAAGCGTTCTTACAGATAAAATCTTGCTTACCGATCATACAGATAAAAGAGGTCACAGTTTTAGCGTGAGGAGTCGATACAACTTATTTGATAGAATACATGCAGTGCACTCCCAGGCATGAAAATCTGTGTGACTTCAGCTCAGAGTGTGAGTGACCAGGGCTGGGATCCTGTAACTGCCCAAGGGAGCCTGGACCCAACTCCCATTGCTCCTGGATCCCAATAGAGAAGTTGGGCTCCCAACACCTGGAGCCCAATGGGATAGTGGGAGATGCTGGGCTCTTGACATCTGGAGCCCAATGGGATCAGTGGGGATGCTGGGCTACCCACATCTGGATCCCAATGAAGTCAGTTGGGATGTTGGGCTCGCAACACCTGGATCCCAATGGGATCAGTGAGGATGTTGGGCTCCCATTGCAGCCCATGCACTCAGAACTGCTAAGTTGTAACCAATAAAGGACGGCGGAGACAAAAACACTGATCTGCAAATCAGCAAATAAACATATTAGGTATGTTTAAAGTGTTTGTGACAGATTCAAGGCAAACAAATGCTCGCTAGAAGGATGTATTTTGTGACAGTCATTGTATGTGACGTTCCCTGAGCCGTTTTCATGGGTTTGGTTGTAGGGAGGTCTGCGAAGGGTTTTGTTTGTTCAAGCCACATTTAAATGGATCAGATCCTTCGGTATTTCTTTGTGTTTTGGGGCAGATGGAAGAGAAATACCGCACCATAAGTGATGCAAAGAAGTAGCAATAACAAGGAGAAGTGAATTTCTACTTCTTTTTTTTGTGTGTGTGTGTTGCATTAGGACTATTTTGGCAGTTGTTGTTGGTAAACCCTAGGAAATATACATCTTTCTCCTTTAAAGTTCTAATTCAAGGCATGAATGTGTGAGTTCTGAAGGGACTTAGGGACTGCGGTAAAAAATGGTTGTCATAGTAACAGAAAGGGAAATAGGCCTGGCTCACCTGGGACTTTAACTTACTGCAAAAGCTGATTTTTTTATTTTTTTTTAAGGAAAGCACTCAGTAAGAGAAATAAATAAATAAGTTGTTCTTTGTATTCTGAACCAATTCTTCAACTGCATCTTTTTTTTTTTTTCCCAGCCCCCTTGTATCTGTATCTTTTCCCTTTCAAACCTATCCTAAAACCTATGGGTTTGGGTTTTTTTTTTTTCCTTTTTAATCGTTGCTGTTAAACCCTACGAATGGAAAGGCAGAAAGGAGTCACAGAAAATATCTTCGCTGACAATAGAGTGAAGAATCTGTGAGATTTTGTCTGAATTTTGATCTTTCGTCCAGGGTTGGCTTCTTCACCTCAGAAATCCGCGAATGCAATCAGATGAATCAGATAATAAAGGGATGGATCCCAATGAAAAATGTTGTGGAGTACCCGAATTTGATAAATGCCTCCTAATGTTGCTGAAGTGTGAGATCCGTGTGTTATAACGCACGGTGCTGGGTGAGCCCATCAGCATCCTGAAGGTTCAACTTAAGCACTCAACAAGCTGAACTCGATGGGAGAATAATGTGTGAAGATGATAGATATATGTGACAGGGCAAAAATAATTGGCACGGACACTTTGTATGATGTTAATGGTTTTATCTGCTTGGGCAGCATGAGCTGTCACCTATTACTTGCATTTGTGTTTTTGTTATCCTCTCTCAAAATCGGTGTAAGATTCCAATCTGGGTTCTTTTTTTTTGCTTTAGTTACCGAAATCTTAACAGCTAAAAACATCGTCAGGATGAAATCTCATCAGCTTCTTCTGGGAGCTCTGTTTGTCTCCATGTTTTTTTATATGTTCTAAGTAGTTTCAAGGCTTATCAGCCTCAGCGTTGCCCTGTCGGTTTTTGTAGTTATCACAATAACATTATCCTTCTATATTGTTTCATGGAAAATCCATTCCGACAGCGAAAGAAAGCCCTTGTATGCACAGGAGAGATAAAGGAACAGACTCAGATCATGTGGTCAAACATGCAGTGGAGAAACAGGCATAAATCAAAGTAGTTGTGTTGACTTATATCAACTAACAGCCCATCTCAGAGCTGATTACAGTCACACTGAATGCACTTCACCTGATTTTTCTAAATTCTGGTGTGGTTTTTTTTGCTTGTTGGGGTCAGCAATGTGGTTCCCCCCCCCCCCCTTTTTTTTTTTCTGAGTTCCCCCAGTCCTGGATGACTGATAAACCTCCATGTAAATCACTCTGCTGTGTACTTTCAGGCAGAACATGACAATGCGTTTCGTTATGGTTAATAACAGTGACACAATTCTTTACCGTTACAGATTCTTCTTAAAGTTTTTTCTCAAGTGCAATCAGAATTGTTTGAAAACAGCAGGAAACCCCCGAGATATGAGGCGGTTCCAGGTAAGGCTCAGCATTAAGCTGTCTCTTTCGTTCTCTTTTTCTCCTCTCCCCTACATTGCTCGTAATAAATATGATGACGGTCTATGATAAGCCATATCAGATATTGTTGAAGTTTTTCTCCATTTGTTGTGGTTAAACCTTTTTTTTTTTTCCCCCTCTCCTCTCTCTTTTCCCACTCTGAATCCCCAAGGGGAAGTGATGTACTGTACCAACCAGCAGTGGATATTTGATTTGACACCCTCGGGCAAAGCACTCGCACATACAGCTGCCCACAGCAGGGATCGTGTTTGTGATACTTAGATGCCTCAGAATCTTTCAAAGTAGCTCTGTACGTGGTACAGAAGCATCTCCCCATTTCCCTTCACTCTCTCTTCCCATCTCTTTTGCCTTTTAACTCTTTTTATGCCCTCCTTTCAGCTTCTTAAAAAAAATAGCCCGAATAGTGATGGTCACTTTAAGATCTCACGCAGGAAAGCAACAAGACCCAGGGGACGATGACCCAGCTGCTTTGCAGTAAAATCTGCCACTGGTTTCATCATAGCTGTCGCTGATGTATTGTGAACACCAGCTAATAAAAACACAGAAGGAGGTGAAGTGTGTCAGGTTAGAAGCAAGGGAAAGGCTGACGCAGTCCCTCTTCTTCCACACTCTAATCTTTAAGCAGCTATGTCTAACAGTTTAGTATTCTACCTGTAAAAGGGTAAAATGGTTTTTCTACTTGTTGCCATTTTTATCATGCCCTCACTGCAAGCCATCCGTGACACAAAGAGGGTTTTAGCTGTAGGGGGATGCAGTGCTTTCCTGTAGACCCATAGGGTCTACAGGACCTGATGGTCCTCAGACATCCTGAGGTCTGCCAGCTCATGGTTGGTTACTGGGCTCTTGCCTCAGTTTCCTCTCTCAGCTTTTTCTACTCTCTGCTTTAGCCTTTGTTTGACCTCCACGTCTCCACGGCAAATATAGGTATTTTATTAAGAATCTCAACAGCTTCACATTTTCAATGGGACATTGAAAAGTGAAACTAAAACGAGCTTTACAGCATGCACATGTTGCCAATGGAATGTCTTCAGCCCATCCACCTGGCATTCCTCTTGTACATGAGGAAGTATTGGCTTGCTTTTGATCTTTGTACCAAAATCAGCAGCTTACTGGAGACGAAAGTGAGCTGGGGCAGACTCCTCCTGATCTGGATTTTCTGCCTTTTCAGCCAAGCCTGAAGAAAAGAGCCAAGTAAAACTCTGATTCTATTTTACAGGGATTGCTTAAACTCCTCTTGCACTTGCAGTCAATGTGGATTCATATCCTTTCCAGTACTGTTGTGAGATTTAAGTTCAAACCTCAACGTTAATCAAGATTAGGCAAAGCCTCTACGTTCGTCTGTCTGTCGAAACCCAAGATGTTCACAAGACTTTGTTTTGGTGTTATGAGAATGGGCCCTTTGAAACAAATCGTCAAATGCTTGAGGTTTTGAGGGAAGGCAGAATCTTTGTTCAGGCGCCTTCAGCATGGGGAGTGTTGGTTGATGAGGTTCTGGGCTACGGAGCTCAGAGTGTATGAATAAAGCTACAAAAAAAGAAGGTAGTTTCACTGCTAAAATTGTATGCATTGGGAGTAAAAAGTTCAGTGTTCCAATGGAAATTAGCCAGGATGGACTGCAGAGAGAGCTTGTTTTCAGTCTGCTGGGTTTCTTCTAAGGGTAGAAGCATGATTTATGTGGTTGTGATGTAAAAAAAGAGCACTCTTGAGTGGTCTGCTGTGTCTTCAGGATCCTCCTCCATTTTATTATTATTGTTTTTAATTTAGATAAATACTTTTTTTTTTTGCCTGATTCTTGTTGTGTGTGGTCTGTCTGCTACCCTTGAAGTCTAAAGTGGAAAAAGAGGCGTTGTTCCAAATATTAGCAGTATACACTTGTGCACTATGAGCATGGTCGTTTCCATTTTAGTGTTTAAGACTTGTATCAGCCAGTGTAATTAATGGGCAGGATTGCTTCTTGGGTTTGAAAGGATGGATGTTTGTCCAGGAATGTATGATCAGAGTAAAAGTGAGGTCAAAAAGCCCAGTACAGTTGGCTGCTTTACTGATTTTTATTATTTAGTCCATTATTTAAAAAAAACACAGAAGAGAGAATCCCAGTCTCCAAGTTCCCATTGCTACTGAAATGTGGAACTGAAAGGGTCTCGTCAAAACACTTCTGCTCTTTAATGAAGATGGAATGAAAACCCAAAGCTTAGGCTTTGTTGTTGAGACAGAAATATAAATAAGAGACATGGAAATGGTGCAGTACAACACATCTTATTGAGTTCTCCAAGCAAGGAAGAATGGTTACTCATGTCTGGAAGAGTGTCAAGTCAATGCTTCTGATTAGAGATGGGTGTGAAGCTGCTCGGTTTGGTTCCAGGGAGCTGGGATCCAGATCCTGGCCTCAGCCTCTGTATTTCTAGATACGAGATTTAGCTCTCGTGTATCATAGTTACAGTTTATTAAACTCAATTAAATGTTCGATTTCATTTATATCACACCCACTTAAAAAAAAAAAAAAAAAACAACCAAAAAAACCAAGCTAAACTGGGGGCGGGGAGAAAAAAGGGCGGAAAGGTTACATTAACACTGCATTGTAAATTGAATACAGCTCCAGATGCCTGAAGAGTTGTGGTTGAGGTTTGGTTTTTTTTTTCAGTTTTTGTTTTTTGTTTGGTTTTTTAGAATAGTTCTTTAGTTTGGAGAGCAATGCCAGCTGCTTTGTGGTCGCGTTCACTGTTTGAAATTTGCTTGGATGCTAAATAGAGCTTCGCGGATGAAATGGAAATCTCTCAACTTTTACAGACCTGACACATCTTAATATTTTTCTACCGTTGAAATGTGTTGCACCTCAGATGTTGAAGGACACGTGATCATTATTTTAATGTTCCCCCCCACCCCAAGTGATAATGTAATTTTATTGTGACTCATAGGCTATTTCAGTGGGGACCGGGAATCTTTCTATTGCTAATGGATATTTTTGTGGTGACTTGTTGGCTGCCCACATGCATCCATGAACACATTCTTGTCAATTCAGCTGAAGCAAATATTGATTATTTATCAGTTAAAACATTTCTGGATGAAAGGGGAAGGTGGAAAATGAAACAAACAAGCGATAGAAAAGGAATGTTTAAGTTAACTGCTCAAACACGGTGCTATTTGAGTTCAACTAATCTGCAAATCTGAGCTTTCGTATGTATTGTCATTACTGTCACTGCTGTACTCTCAGTGAGTGATCTCCCAGGAACAGAATTAAAAAAGAAATGGTGATGCCCTCCACTTAATGAGGACTTCTCCTGGAGAACTCGATTGAAGCCCGATGACACTTAATGGTAACGACCGGTGTGTAATGGGGGACAATAATTCTGTGGAATTAAGATGAGGCACTTCAGCTGAAATGCTTCAGCTGAGACCTGGTGCGTTCATCAGCCTCCTGTTGATTGGGAATTCTGCTGCATCCACCCACACTGATTGTACAGATCCTACAGTGCTGTGGTTGTGAATGGGACCAGGCAACAGAATGGCTACTGATGGTCATCTTTGAATCAACTTCATTTCTTAGTAACAAAGAGAAAGGTCAGCAACTGTCCTCTGTTCTCTGCAGAAATCATGACATGGAATGTTTCCTGGCAAGCATTCCCCTCTAGGTGCTCTAGGGAGGAAGGGAAAGGAAATATAACAAGGTATGTCCCTGGAGAGATTTCCTTCCTGACCTCAGAGTGGTTGGATCAGTTCATCATCAGGCACCTGAGCCAAGCTGGCTGTGTTTGAGAATTCACCCAGCTCAGCTCAGTATGAAGCACAGAAGGATCTGTATCATTTGGGAAGGAATAAAACGGGTCAGAGCAGTCGGATAGTGCTGAGACTTAGGAATGCTGTACTCCATAAAGAAACAGAAAGGGATGGCAGTAGGAAAACAGAACTGGTCTAAATCAAAATCACTTTCAGACTGATGGTGAAAGAACGTGCTAAGGACCCCCACAGTCAGATCTGGATGTGGACAGAGGTCTCTGTTAGAGAGATGAATACTACGGGGACTAATGTCGTTATGGGAGATTCATTTCCCAGCTATAGATTGCAAAATGAGAGCAACATCTACCAGCAGAGTCCAGCTACTGCTGACAGATTCCTTCACTGTAGGTGATGTTATTTTACAGTCTACATTTGTAAGGGAGGGACTGATTGCAACTGAACCACTCAAGGAGCTTAATGTGCTCAAGGAGCTTAATCTGAAGGCCAAATGGCCATTGCAACCGTGGGTTGCCAAACTTGTGCATTAAAGGAAACCATAAATGAGATCCTACTGCATCTCGGGTAAACTCTGCTGGTAGAAAGAAGTGTATGTTTGTGTCAGTGTACCCTACTATCTTGTCTGGAATACAGTGTACTGGTTTAAGCGATTTTAAACAGGATGGAAATGAAATTGGTACAGGTGCAGGACTGGAGCATTATGTGGAATAGGGAGGAGTACTCAGCTCCCATGCTGCAGGAACATGCACTGAGAAAGGGCATAACTGCTCTCTGAAAATATCCTGAGGTAGATCAGAATAGAAAATAGTAATTTCAGAGCTAGTGCTATGTACGAACTGACTACAAATGAACTTAGGCTGTAAACCATGAAGTCCCTCGCCATCAGGAGATGTAGGCATTAAAACAAGTTGAGATCCAAAAGCAAAAGCTCGACTTGTTTAAGGCAGTTGTTTAGAAGTGGCTGCATGGTTTAGTTATCTGTAACAGCAGGAGATGGGATGGCAGTGACCCAGGAGTTATCTCCTACCCAATGCCCCTAAAATGGCAGGAGGCCCCACTCCCAAAATGAAGGCCATGTGCAGAGCTCCTATCAGCTCCCAGCTTTCGGCAGGCTCAGGGTATCAGAGAGGATTTCCCAAATAATCTGATGGAAGTTTTGCACAGAGGGAAGCTGCTGGCATTTTCCTCTCTGTTTATCTTATTCCTAATCCAACTATGAAGCAAACACATATTATAGCATCTACTCCTGTATTACTCGACCCAAACGCCTACTGACATCAATGGGAGCCCCATCCAAGTGAAGACAGCAGGATGAGGCCTGACATCTTTTCTTCCACCCAGCTGGAAAATAATAATAACGCTAATAATTTTTAAAATCCTCCTAGTAGTTATTCTTCTGAAAAGTTAAAATAACATGGTGCTGTGACTAGAGAGTTGTAAGGGAAAGTGCATCAGGAATGTAATATTGTTTCCAGATGTACAATGTCATAAGAATTTTTTTCCACACTTGGAATGGTAACAGGAATTTTTTGAGAGAGATCATTTACACAGTGATGAGATATGTTACATGTAAATAAACGCCTCTGTGCCTAGAATGTTTGTACCATATGTCTAAATAGGTGTCTATGAGTGATGCAGCTTTCGTATGTAGATGCTGGGTATCTCCTTGTGCGTATGCGATCTGGAGCATCCTTTATATTAATGAAGTATCAGTATTAAGTATAGACGGAGGAGGAAAGATTGTTGTGCCTCTGACCAAGAATTTGTAGTATTTCTGAACTTTTCATTAAGATACCATTAGGTAGGTGCAGAATGTGCCTTCCCCGCTTCCCCACCTTTCAGTGGGCTTCTGCAGGGGACGCAGTCATTAACAAAGACCGTCTGCTGCCAGAGCTGAAGATTTTAGTCTTAAAACTGGTAACGTGAACTGTTAGACTGATTGGTGCTGTCAGTACTGCCGATTCAGAGAGGTAATCTTTAAGGTAAAGTAATACCAACACTTTGAACTGTGCAGGGAAATGGAAGAGGGGCAATCCAGCTCGGGGGACCTGAGTGCCATTTGCTAAACCCGGTCTGGCTGAACGTCACGGGAGGTGATGAGCCCTCCCTGTGGCTTTTGAGGAGGGAACACATTGCAGAAATCCACCTGGGAAACAAAAACAACCACACGTTTCTTCAGCACTGCTGCAGAGTCATTGCTCCAGGACTGTGGCTTCGTAGCTGCTTATAAGACCCTTGGAGATGTGCAGAGAAATCCTGGAGAACTGATGGAAGCTCCGCTGAGAAGCATGCACCTCCCTTGCTCTTGCTGTAGATGGAACCCATGTTTGGTGGCTGAAGGAGCACTTTGCTGTGGCTGTTTCTTGCTCAGGTGGTTGTCCTCTGAAGCTCCACCGGAGGTGACTGGTTGATCCAGCTGTTTAGGAGCACAACATCTTTCTTATTTATGCCATCTATGTCAAATTTGGCCTTAAGCTACAATGACCAGAACTCTAGCTGACATATTTTGATGTTCTCAGGTCGTTTCCTCAGAATTGCGTTTCGCATTAACTACTGATTTTAGGGAGGAGATCTCAAATGGAATTGGTGTAGAAGCCGAATTTCCACACAATAGAAGTAGTGCCATCAGATCTGGAAACAGAAACCCCAAAACATTTGTCAGTAATTTGCCAATGCCGTGGGCAAACCTGAGAACTTAAATGTCCGGAGAAGTTTGCACATTGCCTTTCAGCAGCACTAAACACAGGTCTTTACAAAAAGGCCTGGGATGTTTTATGGTGTTAGGAGAACAAGTGTTATTGATAAATACGAGTTCAGAAAGGTATTGGCAAAAAAAAAAAAAAAAAAAAAAAGCAGAAAAAAAAAAAAAGCCTAGAAATGGTTAACAAGGTAATGGTAAGAAGCGTTGACCTTGATTTGTTTAGCTAAGATGTAAAGATTTTTGAAGGTCAAAGGTGTTCTTGTGTAGTGTTTTGGAGTCTAACTGTGTCTGACCCTCTAACATTAAGCTGCTGTGGCCTGCAGTTTTGAAGAGTGAAGCAAACCAGGGGGAAGGGGAGAAGGGGGAGAGAACAGGAAATGGAGTGAGGTGTTTCAGGAAGTTGTCAGGAGTTGACTGATTGATTCCAGATGGAAAGGGTCACCCTTCATGACCCAGGAAATACTCACTGGGGGAAAGCAGTTGGCTTGTGAAAGGGAAGGGCCTGGGAGTTAGAGACCAGAGCGGAATGCGCATTCCTCTTCCCTTTATCCATAAAACATTGTTTTTTAATCTTCAGTATAAAACAATTGGATTGCCATCTTCACCAGCCGGGTAGGAATGACCAAACCAAAGTGGAGAAGCTCAGGAGTTGTTATGTCCATAATCTTGCACGTTCTTAATCCACGGCACTGATAACGAGTTGGCTTGCTGTGTCGTAGTAACGACGACAGAGGTGTGTGCTGAATTTCAGTAGTTCCTTAAAGATAACTGCAAAGAAGGTCCGAAACTTTGAGAAAGTTCTGGTCCAGATCTGCACTTTGCTTTTGTCCTATCCCCGAGGATTGCATTTATTTACCATCAGGCCCAGCTGATGCGATGCCAACTGGGTTTGAGCCTCCTGTGATAAATAGGAGAGGTAAACAGAAATGGAGCCACTCATGGAGAGAGGTCTTCGGCTGGAATAGAGGCTGCTCAACACTCATCTTCTAAACGCAGGACGATTTTTTTTGCTATCACTCTTGAAAAGGGACTCATTTTTTTTGTGTGCAACATTGACACCCAAATGGGTTTTCAAACAGGGAGCGTGCATACTTGCAGTCTGCAGATACTATAAAAAATCCCATACTGAGGGCACATGGGTGTGCATTTATCACATACATACCTTGTGTATGTGAGGTCAGGTATGTATATATTATATAATGTAACTGTATATATATATATATATATATATGATATACTTCTGATTTACATTTGGTTGCAATTTAAACACTTGTCGTAAATATTTCAGACACTGGAATAATTCAGGCCTATTCCCCTGTTGCCACAGTGCTCTCTGTGCTGGCCAGTGAGAGATTAAAATTTATTTCCATTGTTTAACGGAAAATAATGAAGTGCATCTGAGTGGGTTCAGCTATGTCATGCGGGAAACGTTCGCTCTGGATAGGAGTCTCACTCCACCCAAATGTGCAATGATGAAATCCGTTGGCACGCGGAAAGCAACACATTTTGTGACAAGAATGCTTGAGAAATATAAGAGCACGGTATGACAAGGGCCTTTTGGAATGAATTAAACTTGCCTCGAGGAAGAAAGTATTCTTTAAACTTGCAGAATCCTGCCGGGGGGGTGGGGGGGGGGGGGGGGGGTTAGGTTTCTCATGGTGTATGATGAGTATTGCTTCATCAGCAATTAGAGCCCGTTTTCTTACCTGGACCACGACAGCAGTGTTTGTGAAAATTCATGAACGCGTCCAGGGTCAGATCCTCAATAGCTGTGAGTTTCTGTAGCTGCGTGGCAGCTGAGTGGAGCTGAGCTGATTGACACCAACTAATCACCATAACCCCAAGGTTTCAAAAGGTGCATCTTTTTTCAGTTGTTAAAATGCAGGATCGTTTCTTTCTTTCTTTCTTTCTTTCTTTCTTTTTTTTTTATCCCCTTAAAGTTTGTGGTTTAAAGACTGGTTTGGGACGCTGGGTTTGAAAGGGAGAGTGAAGTGGGATTCATTAACATATTCAATTACTCTAAGAATTCCTATGCCTTGGAATAGCAAAGCCGTGGAGGCCAAGGCTTTCAAATCTGGTGCTTGACTGCGGCTCAGGTGTTTTCTGAGAGGCACTCAGTCTGTATATGTGAAAACCAGACATCGTATTAGGTACTTTTTTTTTCACATCGTAGGAGTTTCTCTTCTGCTCGGTCGATGGAGACTTTTATTTCTGAAGCAGATGCAGATGCATTTGCATGTGTGTGCAGTACGGCAGATGGCTCTGAATCTGCATGGATGTATCAGAGGGCAAATTGCTGCGGTGCTCTCAGCCTGTCCTCCTGGTTGCTGTATACAGACCTCTTTGCCATCAGCTATGCTACGGTGCATCATAGGAAACGAAATTTAGGGCCATCTGCAGTAGCTGGTTCATTATACATTAAGGACTTTATATGGCCCTTAGGATGCTGTGCTAAATGGAATTAATGCACAGAGTAAAGGCTGAGAATATTTTCGCCTATTCTTGCTAGGGATTAAACCCTGCAGGACATGATTACATTTGACAAACAGAATAAGATTTTAACTAAGCCGAATAATTAATACACTAAAAGCTGAATATCCAGCTAAGCTGTTTACCTGCCTCCTTTTTCTTTTCCCTTTGAAAATATCTAGGTTGTGCTATCCACAACAGTGAATGTTGATGGGCACGTGCTGGCAGTGTCTGACAACATGTTTGTTCACAACAACTCCAAGCATGGACGGAGAGCAAGGAGACTCGACCCCTCTGAAGGTAGGATGCTGTGTGAAGAGTGGTACACAAATGAGTGCAAAAGCGTATTACCCACTCTTCAATTTCGGTTTGCTTTCAGGAGGAGAGGAGAGCTAAGAGGGAACTACAGAACCTCAGGGGGCTTAGAGAAGGAAAAGGCAGGAAAACAGTGTCTACTGCATGCAAAATGCGATCCCCTTCACATATAAGATGCTGGCTTCCCTCCTTGCCCTCCCAATTCATTTGCTAGTTTGTCCTGCAGAGATGAAAAACACAGAAACACTGAGTATTATCTAAAATTCGGACTTCTTTTTCAGCTGGGATTGATTTGATTTCAGGCAAATTAGGCAACATGACATCTTAGTTAAACAGAACTGTTTACAGCACAAGATGTGTATGAAAAAGTGTCACTAGTTCCCTTAAACAAACTATGTGCAAAGCATAACAATGCACAGAAGGAAACTGACACTAATTGATTTTAGTTTGTTTGGCTAAGCAAGGCTCACGGCCGTCTACAGGATGGTTTTCGGACTACATTAAAGTAATTACAAATACTTGTGTCTGTTACGTTTCAGAGTGGTTGGCCCCTCCTCTCCCTCTTCTCATGCATTCGTTACCAATGCATTCCACCTTCTCGTGCAGACAGTACTCCAAATTACTAGCAAATGCTATCTGTGTCTACTTTTCCCTCCCCTGCAGCTAGTGAAAGTGAGAAGACCTAGTGATGTTAGCAGAAAAGACAAGCTAGGATATTATTTCATTATAATGTTTTGCTGCCCCACTCCTTAAATGTGCCCTATATCAACCTATAAGAAGAATTAATGAACTGGAAGAAAATGATTGAATCAGTAAAGAATTCAGAGTGGTGTTAATTCTCCCCCAGCGGGCAGTGAAATGGTAGAAGGAAAATCCCAGGATTCCTAGCCTAGGAAGCCATCCAGTTTTTCCTTGACTGATTGGATGTGATTGACTGGCTGTTCAAAGGAGTCTCATGTTTTTGGAGCCCTGCCAAAGTTCCCCTCCACCTCTGACCCTGTCAACATTGGGAACGGAGTGATGGATTGACTTTGGTTATGGCCTGGAAACCATATTGGGTTCCTGATGGGATGTATAGTCCAGAGGCCTTGAACATATGGAAGAGAGAAGGAAAAAAAAAAAAAGGAATCTATTCTACAAAACGAAGAAAATGGTTAGAAATTGTCTCCTGATAAGCATTGGAGGAAACATGTGATATTTCCGTATCTCTCTTACCCATTGATAAACCTAATAAATCTTAATCTACGTCTCTTTGCACAGGGCTTAGCTTTTGTGTGATCACATGCTAATGAGTGTTTAAAAAAAACAACACACCAACAACCTCTGCACGATCATTTAAGCATTTCATTTTTACACCCACTACAGTTGGCCTATTAGGGCTTTAATGACACGGTGTTAAGTGCCGGTAATGAATAGGCAAGTAATTAACACTAGCAAGGAAGAAAACATGCATTTATTCGTACTTATTTATTTATTTACTGACTTCTTCTGGCTTTCTGAAATGGAAAAGCAGCCTTCACGGGTGACTGGCTGGAGGGACTTGTCTTAGGCCTCTGTCAGCAATGGGGAATTCGTGGCAGCGTGAAGCTGCAGCAGTGCAGAAACTCCCAGGAGCAGACAGGTGAAGCTTCCCTAAGCTATGGTTTGCCCCGGTATGGCTTAGGTCTGCTTAACGTGCATAGAGGTCGTTTGCACTTGTCTTCTGCAAGGGTTTACGGCCAGCATGTTAAATCCCTTATCTGACGCTCTGCTGTCCTTTTGGTTTTGTTCAGCCACACCGTGCATCAAAGCAATCAGCCCAAGCGAAGGGTGGACAACGGGAGGAGCAATGGTGATCATTATTGGAGACAACTTCTTTGATGGGCTTCAAGTAGTGTTTGGAACCATGCTTGTATGGAGTGAGGTAGGTAGAAGCACCACCGTGTTACCAAGCTGAAGGAACACTTCTGTTCTTTGGAAAGCGGAGAGGGAGCAGCGTTATTTCCCATTCCAATAATGCTACAAAAATGGTGGTGTGTAAAATGGGCCATATAAAACTCCATGAAGGAAATTCATAGAAATCTACTCTGTGGAACTACTTGCTCTGTGATACTATTGAGGCCAACCTCCCTGGGCAGTCCATTCCAGTGCCTGACCACTCTTTCAGAGAAGTAGTATTTCCTCACATCCAGCCTAAATCTCCCCTGGTGCAGCTTGACGCCGTTCCCTCTCGTCCTACCACCACTTACACAAGAGAAGAGGCCAACCCCCAGCTCACTATAACCTCCCTTCAGGTAGTTATAGAGAGCAATAACGTCTCCCCTCAGCCTCCTCTTCTCCAGACTGAACAATCCCAGCTCCTTCAGCCTCTTTTCATAAGGCCTGTGCTCCAGACCCCTCACCAGCTTTGTTGCCCTTCTTTGAACATGCTCCAGGGCCTCAATGTCTTTCTTGCAGTGAGGGGCCCAAAACTGGACACAGCACTCAGGGTTTGGCCTCACCAGAGCAAATACAGGGGGACAGTCACTGCCCTGTTCCTGCTGGCAACACTGTTCCTGATGCAAGCCAGGATGCCATTGGCCTTCTTGGCCATCTGGGCACACTGCTGGCTCATGCTGAGCATCAATCAATACCCCCAGGTCCATCTCCTCTACACAGTCTTCCAGCCACTCTACCCCAAGCCTGTAGCGCTGCCTGGGGTTGTTGTGGCCAAAGTGCAGGACCCGGCATTTGGTCTTGTTGAACCTCATCCCATTGGCTTCAGCCCAGCTCTCTACACATCTTAACAACTTCTCTGTACTCTTTCTGAGTTGCCCGTCCCTTCCTCCACAGGAGGTAGATGCTCTTTTTCTCCCGGAACCTTAAGAATAGCTCCCTGTTCATCCACACCGGTCTTCTTCCCCGCCAGCTCATTTTGCAGCTCAGGGGGACAGCCTCTTTAAGACTTCCTTCTTGAAGAGCGACCAGCCATCTTGGACCCCTTTACTCTCTAAGACTGAATCCCGGAGTACTCCCCCTACTAGTCTTCTGATAGCATTTCCTACACAGCATTAAGCAATGCACTTACTCATAAAGCACATTTGGAAGGTGTAGGTAAGCAGGGGGAGTAACACAGCTGTGTAATTTTGTCTCTCCTTTTGTTGTTTCCCAGCTTATCACGCCTCATGCCATTCGAGTTCAGACACCTCCACGTCACATTCCCGGAGTGGTTGAAGTGACATTATCATACAAATCCAAACAGTTTTGCAAAGGCGCCCCAGGCAGGTTTATTTACACAGGTAGGTGCTTGTGATTTGCACTGGAGGAGCTCAAGCTCTGAGCCTCTTTGTTTTGGTAAGCACTATTGACAACTCCGTGCTTTGCTTGTTTGTTTGTTTGTTCTGCCTCTTGCTGTTTGAAGGCCACTCTGCCAGTTGTGACATTTGGATAGGGTAGCTTCCTTGCCGTGCAGAGGTGTTAAGCAACTGTTTCTACACGTTAATATTTTTTCTAGAATAGAGCTCATGCTGTTATGTTATGGGTCTGCCCGCACATATATTGGATGTACAGTAACACGATAGCATTGTTCTGCGTATCAAAGATGTTTTATTTATAGCAGTATTTATTTTACATTTCTCCCTCACTGGGGGTAACCTTTCATTTTCAAAGTAATCCCAGAGGACAAGGAGTGTCTTGTATTGAGAGAAGCCAATGAGCTGAGTAGAAAACAAGTACAGTTGTTTGCTTTTTATTATTCTTAAACGGATTATCAACTTGTTTAGTGCCCTACATTCACCTTAGCCAGCAGGAGAACACTGGTGATATGGAGAGGGCAGTCCATGGATCAGACAGGGAAAATCAGATGGGAGCAGATGAGCAGCTCGTTGAACATCAGGCCAGCGATGGCATGCGATGTGTGTGCTCAACTTTCTGTACCCTATTAACCATGTCTGGAGAATAATCATACAAAGAGTTTAAAAGGTGGATTTGTATTTAAATTGGTGGACTTGCTCCAACCGAATCACATTCAGGTTTCTCAAAACACGAGGAATTATTGCTTTTTAAAGCCTCTTCGCACCAACAACCTTCATTAACGAATCGTTGAGTATTATGTTGGTTGGATTTTAAGTAATCGATTAAAAGTAATGATGAAGATCCAAGAAATTTTTATTAAAAGTTTTAAGGGGAAACCTTAACCACATGTTGGGTGAACTTTAGTTAGAATTAGTTTTAGTTAGAATCTTCCTAAAACTGGAAAAATTTGGGTGGAAATCAGACTTTAGGAAGACTTTAGAAGACTTCTAGGAGACTTTAGGAAGAACCAACCCTTTGTGAGACTCCTGTTCCGGTCGTACATCATTTTATATGTTCTTCATTAGTACAAATACTAAATTACTGTTAGCTATATGTGGGGGAAGTTTTTTTAGTCATGACTGCCACACCTAGAAACCTGCAGCAAGAATTAAGTCTTTAATGACATGTGGTGCTCTGAGCAAATAAAAGCTTAACTGACATAGGGTTATTTTTGTTATGACCGTGATCTGATCCATGGTTGGTTGAAGGCATTGAAATTATATCCATTGACTGAGTGCAGATGAGGACCCTGAAGCAGAATAGATTCGTTCTGGAATTAGGCTTGGACTTGTGAGATCAGGATCTGGCCAAAAGCTTTAGAAATACATTTTTTTCCAATGCATTTTCTGAACAATAATTGGCCAAAGCCAACAAAGATTGTTGGTTCATGTGCAGTAAAGGGCTTTTAGGGGCAACGTTAGGTGTGATGCTTTCACCTTCAGAGAGAGAGCGTTAATTATTTAGTCATTATTACTAAATACTATTACATTTTTAACTTGTTTAGGCCTTGGTTGTACAGTTCTTCAACACAAAGTGAGGGCCATTCTCTGAGTGCTGTTGATACCAGTGCTGAAAGAGCTTTAGGAACTGAGTGATGCAGAGATGTGTAAAATACAAGTACGCATCTGTCTATGACAATATATTTCTTATTGTGAAGCTATCTTGATTTCAAGACTTACCTGTACCATCCAGGGGGACTGGAGTCAGACTGTAGTGCGGTTCTTTGACATATTAATTAGTGTGCTTCCACTAAAAGGGACATGAAGACGTATGTAGGAGCTGGCGGAAGAGAGGAAAGTTAAATCTACTATCCCTGTGTTACTGCTGTTGCTGACATACGGATATCTGTTAGCATTCTCTGAGGAGTGAGTGGGTGCTCACTGCCATATGTTACAAAACAGCACTTCATGGAAGATGCCGAGCGAGGGTAGAATGGGCAACGTTTCAATCTGTCTGTACGAGAGCCTGCAGCTCTCCCACCATGGCAGGCAAAATGATAAACACAGCTATTACGTAGAGGCTCACCTGTGTAATCAATTCCCCCAGGTCGTTGCTGCTAAAAGCAATAAAAACAACTTCTTAGCTATGAAAATAACATGGTTGTTTCTTTCCGCAATTGTGATATCGGAATACTGCTGTGAACAAACACCAATCCTTACCGTGCAGTCAAGGTGCTTCCACTTGTGAGTCTTTTCAGGACCCTCCCAACAACTTTTGAACCATCAGTTTCTGCCAGAAAGGTGGAGGCATCAAAGATGCACAGCTCAGGCATGCTTTATAGAAATGGGAATTCATAGGAGAGATCTGAATCAGGCCTCCACAGAAGGAAAGGCTGCAGAGCTCGTTCACACTGTTAGACAAGAGAAGCTACCAGCCTCAGGAAACCAGGTTATCTAAATGGCAGAGAACACGTGTGTGTCCATAGCACTCTGGCAAATATAGCACAGAAGTGAAGGTATTTGCTGGGAAGAGTACAGCAGACAAATCTATTAACTGTTAAACAGGAAAGTTCAATATATTTTCTATTATTGAGGGGGTAGCCCAGTGCATCACAATGAAAATCTATTTTCTTGTGAGTATTGAAGCTTATTATTTTCTTGTTACTTTTGGAGCTTTATGTTGCGATGTAGATGTCACACAGCTTCTGTCTGACAAAACATCAGAGAATGGGGCAGATTGGAGATGCAAGTGATACCACTTCTCTCTTGAACTGTGGTTGCCTCTATAAACAGGAATTTCTCCTCTAAATATATCCCCTTTACATCCAACCTGCACTTGGCAAAAGCTGAAGAAATGCAGAGATATTAACATCTAGCCCAGGAGACCGAGGAGTGTGAAATTCTGCAAAGTGAAAGCACGGGAAGATGTACTTCTGTCAGAATTAATAACAGCAGCACCAACGAGCAGCCCCACTACCAGCAGGGTCATGTTGTATTAAGTCCTTAATAATTATTAAGTGCTGAGATAACCTCAGATGGAAAGTACGAAGGGTCAAGTCATTTAAAACTACTGAGCAGCTGGCTATAGGCACATCACAGGTATAGCAATGATAATTATTCATAGAAAACCAGACCTTGAAAGGTTCATCGGGGCCTCACTGCATCAGACAAGTGCTTCCATTCTGTACATGAGGCACTGCCATGGGAAGAAGAAAAAAGATTAACCACTGCTTGTGGTTGTGCAGGAAAGCTGAAGGTAGACAGGGGAACAGATCTCCCAGGTCCTAGGCAGATCCTTTCATCACCAGGCCACCAATACTTTCCTAAAATGTGGAAGCAGAAAAGCAGTGATCTTAGCATTGCGAAGTGTGTTTCTGTCTGTGCCCTCAATATTTAATATACCATCAAATATTAATGATTGACCTGATTATACTTGGTCTTTTTTTTTTTTTTCCTAATAGTAACAATACAGGTTGTTTGAAGAAGAAAATGATGAAGTGTTAAAAAGATGAGTATAAAAATTAGATATAAATTTCAAGGGTAAATCTAAATGCCACAACGGAGCTGTTATGGGAGCTCATATGCATCCTGTAATGTGTATTTATAATGGGCTCCTATCAAAGTGTGCTGTGCTAGCATTGCTGTAGTTATGGTTCTGTCAGCATTTCCACTCTTAAGTAAGTGCTATCATTCAGGGTGCTGCAACTCAGCCATCAAATTCCTCTCATTGCCAAAACGTGATGTGTGGACTTTTCCCTACAGATCCCAGATGGAAAACCCTTCTAAGAGTGAAGCCAGTAGGATTCTGTGGGTGTCTAACAATGTCCTGGAGTATGGCAAAAATCTAGTGGAATGGCTTGTTACTGGCAATGGCAGTTACCGAACCAACTTACATCAGTAGTTGGTATAACAAGGGTGATAAGTCTGTTTTTAAATCACCATAATTAAATATTTATCCTCCACAGAAACCTTAAACTGGTGTGAATACAGGTTACACATTGTATGGGAAACTGTTAATCACAGCCTGAACCTATGATTAACCATCTGAGGCAAGTGATGGGTCAGCTGCGGGAGCAGAAGCACAGGTGAAGGTAATTCAGCTTAAGGGGTGGAGCTTGACTCCACCTCTCCTAGATCCCATTTAAGGACTGACCACCAGCAAGGCAGCATCTCTTTTTGGAGATTGCTCCTGTGTGGAGTTCCTTGTAGTGAGCCTCAATGTTTGTGAGCATCCATCTTAACTGTGAGCCTCAGCATTAATGAGTTATTCCTATATAACCTCTGGCTATCCATCTATTACACCTTGTATAATTACAACTATACAACCTTGTATGACTATACACACACACGCCTCCATGTTCTGTATTACTTCTCTATCATCAGTTGTTCTTAAAACGGGACATTTGTTCCCTGCTTCTAATCCAGCAGTAGCCTCATATTCTGCTTTAATACTACACAAATTCACATTCTCTGCTGCTGTAAGTAGTGCCATTATAGCTCCGTTGACTTTAATAACGCTTACCTTGGTTTACACCAGCTGGAGATATGTCTCGTAGGCTTTCATATCTTAAGTTTGATCACAGCTCTGCATTTACTTTGTCATACAGTTTCTAACCTGGAAAAGTGTATTTCAGGGAGATTTTGAGCATAATTCTCCTTGCTGAGCAAAAATCCTCCTGGAGTTAACTTGTCAGAGCAATGCAATATAAACTAATCTGTAGGATATGTTGGTCTCCCAGGCTGTGGTGTTTCACTTTCTGTGCCAGGTACCAAGGATAGGAGGTACTGTTAAGCTAAAGCTTGTAAGTAGACTTGAGAAGGTCTTGTTATCTGCTTGTGGAAAGCAATGCTTACAAGGATACAATGAGATCTAGAAATTGGAAGAGCGAGTTCACTTGGCCTGAACACAATTGATGAAGTCTGAAAGTGTTTGCACAGAGCAGCTCCTGTGCTCCTTCAGCCTATTGAAGACATTGCTGTGTTGGGAGTGCGGTGTTTGAGAAAGCTGTTACTGAAACAGCAAATATAGCACAAGGTGTGTACTGCTGGTAGCATCCTTCCAACTCTAGATCTCTAGGTCCTAATGTAGAGTAGACTGACTGGGTGCACATACTTCCCAATGCACAAAATTGCTGTTGACTATAAGCAAAGAGCTTCTGTAGTCAGCAATGTGAAAATGAATACTAAGCATCTCTTCACTGTTGGTTTGAGTGATGGTAGTCCTCAGTGCAAAGCTGGAATCCAAGACTTTAAGACCACGGGTTCTTTTTGTATGTTAAGCTCTTGAAGGTGTCATGCTCTAAATATTTAATATGCTCCCTAGCTCAGCTTTCTATGTTCCAGGTATATCTAGAAGTATGTATACCTTGTTTCTTCTCATTTATGCTTTGCAAACAGTGGGCTTGTTGGCATTTGCTCTACATCATAGAGTAAAGCAAAGGCGAGCTGCAGAACTTTGCCAGGGGCTTTGACCGAGGCTCTTTTTTGACTGGTGGAGAGGGAGAATGTGCATCTCCCAGGACATCACCGTGGTATCAGAACGAGCTGTCACTCATGGTAAATTGTGCAGATCTTCAAAACATTCTCCTCCTTCACCAGTCTTATGTGCTTTGATGTGTGGTGAAATAATTAATACTTTAAATGTCAGCACTGTTATCATTGGGTATCGGAGTTAGTCCCCGTTGAGATGAGTGGGACTGAGCTGTTGTTTCAGGTTTTGCAAATGCAGACAGATGTCATGGCATCAGTTGTTCAAGTGTAAGAGAATTTTTTCATATTCCAGTGAGTCATGCTAACTGGAGACTTGTATTTAAAATGGAAGTGTGGTTTATATAGGATAAAAACCATGTCAGTACTTAGGAAAAATGTTTGCTGAATAACAGCCGATTTCTTTTTCCAGAATAAGAATGCTGTATATTCCTATTAGCTAATTTTAGTCAACTATATATAGGTGTATGCTATAATTCTTGTATATTTCGCATTGCTTTTGCTTGGATCTAAAAAATGCAACATAACTCATTAGATTTGTAATCAAGAAGAGAAATGGCACGCAATGATGTATAGGCTCTTGAGAGAATTGGCCTATAATTCTCAGGATTATTGGCAAAAAAAAAAAAAACCCACCCCCTCAAAAAAAAAAACCTCTTCCCAAATGGGATGTAGATTCTGTGGCAGTTGAAATGTGTATTATTAAACTCCTTAAGCAAACCAGAATGGCTCCCAGTGGAGAGCAAAGACATTCTAAGTATAGCCAAGACTAAATTCTCAGGTCTGGGTTTTCTCTTCACAATTCCCACTTGATTATCTCCTGTAATATTTAAACTTCATGCCATGCCATAATTATTTAATAAAAAGTAAATATAAAATGTATCTCAGTGGGGAATATGACCTTTTACCTTCATGTTGTTATACCAAAGATAGACACAGATAAACAGAGAATTTGGATCAGTATAATAGTCTGTCTCACTTGATAGTTTAATTCTCCCGGTGTTTAAAATGGTTATCCTGAAAGGCGCTGAGAATATTTCAGGAGATTCAGTAAATGCCATCAGCATTTCTTGGAATGAGCAATTTTTTCAGCCGTGCTGATGTCACCAGTTCTTTAAAAAAATAAGAAGGATAGATGGTACTAAAAGGTGAAAGGAGCTAACACTGAATGAGGATATTGCTACAGGAGTTACATGCGTCACTTATTAAATGGTTCGTGGAATTCTAAGCAGGATTCTTTGCATGTCATTGCATGAATGTGTCACTTATATTACAATGCACATTCTGAAGTATAAAGAAATTCTAAAAATATATTTATTTATTACTAAACACTAATAATCCTAACTTATTAGAGGCAAATCCTATGAGCATGCAGAGTTCTGAAGAGCTGATGTTGGTTGCTATGTTACTTTCAAACAGATTTTAATTTTGAATAATCAGAATCTACATTGCTGCTGTCAGACTCAGAGAATATCAGCATGTCTGAAGTTTTATGAAATTATCAACGATACCATCAGGGCTCCACCAGCTTGTGCCAAGGATCCGGGTCAAAATATCTTGGTTTATCCACTAGAGATTAACATCATTACAGTGGAGTGGCTGTGTATGCATAATAGCCACATACAATTAAAGAATTTAGTGTGTCTAATGAATACCTGCACTGTAGTTTGTGACAGAAGAATGTATGCAGGGTGGGTGATGTGTTTATTAGATGACCAAGTATGGTACTCTCGATTTCTGGCTACAATCAATATAGTATATGAATTTTTGCTTTTTATTTTTTTGGCCATGACTTGCTAGATATTGTGGCAGTGGAGAAGCTGTGAAACTCATCTTTCTTTGCAGGACTTTAAGTTTGCACTGCCTGAGATACGTAACCATGTAATACATTGTTTTCTGTTTTCCTTTCAGCTTTAAATGAACCTACCATAGATTACGGTTTCCAAAGACTGCAAAAGGTGATCCCAAGACATCCTGGGGACCCTGAAAGATTAGCTAAGGTAATAACATTTTTAAGCATTCCAACCGAGCCCAGTAAGTATTCTCTTCCTCTTTTAAATAACTCATAAAGAGGGAAATTTGTACCTTAACTGACAATTATATCTGAACATAAGTTCACTAATTGGTTGTAGGTCCAAACAACAATTTGGTCATGTTGACTCTACAGCTACCAGTAATTTTTACCTGTTCAAGCTCAAGCACTGCCTGTGAACTTTTTTTACTGCTAAAATGTGTCGACTGCAGGTATCTTCTCAATTCATATTTGGTTTGTCTTTATCCACGTTGGCACATCTCTGAACATAAATATGATAAGCATAAAGGAATTGTTGCAGAGGTCTAATCTGAAGGAAATCTTTCATTTAATAAAATCACTTGAAACTCAGCTTTCTGCAGCCACAACTGCAGCATGTATGTGTTGGAAGTGCTCTGTCTGTAATCTTACGGTGTGTTGATGCGGTGCCTAGTGCTATGAGAGTGGCATTAATGACTTTAGTCCTCGATTTCAGGGCAGTGAAAGACAAACTATTGTTATCTATCTCTGCGTGATGATAGGCGATTGGGTTCTGCGTTATTGTCTGATGTGTCTATGCAAAAAAAGATGTACTGAAATCCAGCAGGAAGCCGAGTTGCTGTTGGAAATAGGGGATGGCTGAGCGGCTTCAGGACGCTGGAGAGCTCCGGGCCCGGCGCGCTGCCGGCACGCCGCGCAGCCACCGCCCGCTGCCGTCCACCGCCCGCACCGCACCCCTTTCCTTGCACAGGACTCCTTCCCTTTTCAGCTGTCTGTTTTATGTATCTATCTGGCCCTTCTCTAGGAAATGCTGTTGAAACGAGCTGCTGACTTAGTCGAAGCACTGTACGGAACGCCGCATAACAACCAGGTCAGAGTAACTGCTCTGGGTGGGGTAGTGGGATACCTTGAGATTTTTATTTTTTTTTTTCCTAACAAAATCCAGCACTTTTCTCCCAGCTTTTTGCTGAATTTGTGCCCTTCATTCTGCAGGACATCATTCTGAAACGAGCTGCAGACATCGCAGAAGCTCTCTACAGCGTACCGCGGAATCCCGCGCAGATCCCCGCGCTGTCCAGCTCCCCAGCACACAGCAGTATGATGGGCATTAACTCCTACGGCAGCCAGCTGGGGGTTAGCATCTCTGAGTCAACACAGGGAAACAACCAAGGTGAGCAATGCAAACAATAGTGTTAATTAACGCAGTGAGAGGTTGAATCTCAGTTATTTTAATAGTAGCGTCTCAACTCAAGTCACCTTCGATGGGGATACTAAAGACCCATTTGGATGTCTACCTGCGTGACCTATTGTAGGGAACCTGCTTTAGCAAGAAGGTTGGACTCGATCACTTGAGATCCCTTTCAGCCCCTGCAATTCTGATTCTTTACCTGCTCCATTAAGAACGGGAAGATTGCTTTAAAATATCAGCAGCAGAACTGGACATGTGGTTCTATTTTGGATAAAATGCCAAGTTTTGATCATCAGGCTAGCTATGGCTGAAGCAATTCTTGAGTATTGTCTGAACCCAGCTTAATGCTGAATTCTCTCCCTGCTCTCCACTCAGTGTATTTTCTAGTTAGATCTCTGTTCTTATAAAAGACAAGGATAATGACTGGAGAAAACCCATAGTTCAAAAGGCATATATACATATACGTATGTATTTTTATATATATATAAATATAAAGGTTTCTTAATGTTAATTTTACCAGTTTACATAGGCTGTACATACTACACTTACTTATACTATTGATTTTTAGGACATTAAGCCATAAAATGGCTTATTAAGAGCACTACTAGCATCAGTGAAATATGTAAAGTTTGGGCACTTTCTGAACTTTCTGAAACTTGAATAATTAATTTCTCAATAATTAATTTCTCTAACATACAAATCTGTGGTATCTGACTGCACAGATAGCTCTGTTGTTTAACACCATATGATATTGCTTTACTGCCTTAAAGTTAATATTTATTAAATATACCACGCTTAAAGTCATAATGTAGATATTTTTACTAGTTTTTCTTTAATAAGATCTCACTGATCCTGAATTAGAGCTTCATAACGCCAGTGGGCAGAAATAGTTTGATTTGGTATCTAAATGGTAACCACTGTTAAGAGTATTGGATCACACCTTTATAATGAAGTCTTTTCAGTGGAAAAACCCTTTTGCAGCTGTAATAGTAGCCTGCTACTTTTATGATGGTTGTAGTATTCTTCAAATCTCTTTCTGGAGGAAAAGAAGGCTAAGAAAAATACCACAAATGTTTTGCAACCGAACAATAAAGACAACAAAATGGCTTTTATTTACCCACTTCGTTCTTTCACCTTCACAGTTTAATTACACTTACTTGACTGTTTTATTTAAGCTGGATTTAAATGAATAATTTAACCATGAGGCAGGGCTTTTATTTTTTTTTATTTGTACAGGAGAAAGTTTTAAGCTAAATTCCTTGGCATTCTGTGAAGTATGTTTTATTTTTAGGTTACATTCGTAATACAAGCAGCATCTCACCCCGTGGTTACTCATCCAGTTCCACGCCTCAACAGTCCAATTATAGCACTTCCAGCAATAGCATGAACGGCTACAGCAACGTCCCCATGTCAAACCTGGGTGTTCCAGGCTCCCCTGGTTTCATTAATGGCTCTCCAACAGGATCCCCTTATGGAAGTAAGTGATTTATTTCTTTTAGGTTTGGTCCCACTTAATTTCATTTACTGCATCAAATAACAGAGCAATATCTTTCAAGAGAAGCTTTTGAGATTCAGTGAAAATTCTCTAAGAGGCTCAGAATTTGTGTTCTAGTATTTTTTAGTATGAACTAGAAACATTCCCATCTTTCAAGACTAACAGAGGAATATTGAACCCTACCTGTGAATTGAACCTTACTTGTATTTCCTTCAATTGTCACCCTTATGATTCCCATACAAAAAGCAAAAGCCACTAGAAATGAGGTACGTTTTTAATGTTAGATGATGAAGCAAGTAGCGGTCACAGCAAAGAGGCTACTCTGAACATCCTTAGTAAAAGACGTTCTGAAATGAATTCTGTGTCCAGGAAGAAGCGTATGAACTACATTAGCAATAACTGAGAGCTGAACTTCGGATTCATTTATTGTGAAATTATTTTTTACTTTAGTAAAATAAGTATTATTGCACTTCCAGTTATGAGGGTGACCACAGGCAAATCACTCTTCCATCCATGCCTTGATTTCCTTCTGTAGGACTTCATTAAGGAAAGGACCAAGTCTGCAGCATATTTTTATTCTTATTTCTAACTAATACTTAAAGGAGACTTGGGGATTTGTTTGAAAACACAAGAGATACTGGTTAGTTCTTCTTACAGTTTGGGTTAATTAGACATATCTTCTTCTGAACTGGCTATTCAATATAACTACCTACCCCTCTACTTTAAACTTACCTCAAACAGCCAAGCCAATGGGACAGACAATACCAAACATGTCTTACTGCATTTCTGATGAGGAATGACTTTTTCTTCTCTTGTAGTAATGTCTTCAAGTCCAACAGTTGGCTCCTCCAGCACTTCTTCCATCCTTCCATTCTCCTCTTCCGTCTTTCCTGCTGTCAAACAGAAGAGTGCCTTTGCTCCTGTCATCAGACCCCAAGGGTCTCCTTCTCCTGCCTGCTCCAGTGGCAATGGAAATGGGTTTAGAGGTAAGAAATGTACAATTAATATTCAGCTGGCATATACAAAGCACACTGTGTTAGCCTAGGTAAATACAATAATCACCTGAAAGACCATTACACCATTAGAGGACTCTACAGTGGAAAATCTGACCAAACTCAGCTGGATTAAAGCACTGCTCCATGTTTTGTCTTTTTCATGTCAAAACAATGAGGGACAGATACTCATTTATACCAAGAAGGATTTCACCCATGCTTCTTTTAAATACCAGCTCTTTTGTGAGGAATGGCTTCTCCTTAAGCTGCAGGGACTTGTAAAACAAATGTCTGCCCTGCAGAGTTAATAGACAGCTCTGCGCACAATGGCCAATGTCTTGAAACCTGCTGCAAGGTTTAGGCTCATGCAGGGAATTAAGCCCTATAGTACATTTACAGCCTTTTTAAAGGTGATCTGCAAAACAAATGTGAGTATTAAGATAAGAATGGAAACCTGTATTAAATTCTTCGCTTTAACAGGCTGGGGGCAAGGGAGGTGCAGCACATAAATACACTCCAAGTCTCCATAAAAGAAAGCTTTTATAGGGCCTTAGAAGTCATCTGGCTCCTTCAGACTTCACTAGAGATATCATAGAAAAAAAAAACACCCCAAATCTGGGAACACAGCCATGCCAAGAGCCAGTGGTAATTCTAAAAACGCGTCCTACAAACCGCACCTGTTGATTTGGGTGCATTATAAATCCTTAGCTAGGCCACAGGGACTTGCATAAACTGTGATTATTTTATATAATAAGGAAATTTTAGGTGTGTTGAACAAAAATAATTACATTTTTAAAAGCTAACGTGCAGAATTCTGCTATATATATATATATGAAACAGCCTCTTCCCCTGCCCCAATTACCTGAAACTTCGTGCCTCTTTAAGATCATCTCTTCCCCATTAATGAAACACATTGCCCCATCCAAGTAAATGCACAAGCACCATGTTGACAGGGAACATATTTTCTTTCCTATTCTGTTTAAAGGAGAAGAGGAGAAACAATTGAAGCAAGCCTAAAATCTGTACATAAAGAAAGCTTTGTTGACCCAACAGCTGGGGCTATTTATCTAAACTGTTTACAGGCAAATTTATCTTTGTTACTGGTATGATCATGGGCTCTAAAGAGTTATCATCACTACCTGGTCTGCAGTTACCTTTGGTTTTTTTGAGTTCTATCAGCTACTGGTAGAGCATATTGATTTCACTTTATTTTTATATATATAAAAGCAAACAAAACCTATGGTGAAATTTTAGCTGTTTTGGGGAACTGTTCCAAGGTCACGTGATTGTAAACAGATCTGAACATCTAACTAACTAGGAAGGCCTATCAGCTCAGGAGCAGTTTGGTTCTTTAGCTTGAAGCAGTTGGCCAGTGCTATGTAATCTACAGAGAAATCACTCAAGGGCAGCCGTGTGTTTGGAGTAGATTTAAACTGGATTTAAATTTAAACTTGTGTACCTACCAGGCTAGAAGGGCTAAGTTTTAAGGAATTACCAAAGGCAGTGCTAACTGCAGGTCAGGGAAAAAATCATTTTCAAGGCACTTCCTGGGAGAAAGGAAAAGATCAGGTAATAAAAAACACACCTACTATTTATTAACTTAATACTTTCCCTTAACTTACTATGTCTGTCCCATCT
This sequence comes from Alectoris magna, assembly GCA_030625065.1. Classification (NCBI taxonomy): domain Eukaryota; kingdom Metazoa; phylum Chordata; class Aves; order Galliformes; family Phasianidae; genus Alectoris; species Alectoris magna. The sequence goes on from CM060587.1 coordinate 2,224,714, forward strand.
GCTTAAGATTCTGCTCAGCAAGAGTTTTCTTTAACCCCTTTTGTAAACAAGTAACGTAACAGAGTTTGTTTTGTGCTTTTAATGCCGTTTAGTGTTTACGATGTGTTTTATTCGTTCTATTAATTGTTAATAAGAGATTCTAGTAATGGAACTTCAATATAACATAAAATCTTAAAACTTAAAACCCAGCACTCACATCTATGTGTTTTTCACTGATAGAAGCCCACTGTATCCCCTTCACTGTAGGAAATCTTGTACTTCAGCACTGCACTACATAATAATAGTAATAAAGCCAGAAGTGACGTTTAAATAAGCCTTCTGCAGATACAGTACCTGTACAATAAGACCTGTCAGTCAGACTGTGACAGTAAACTACAGCTGTGACTCACAGCAAAGACAGCAGTTGATTCACACAGCACTCTGCCCCGGGTTTATTATGTCAGGTTTTTGGAGCTATTTAACTATTTTAGCCAGAGATGGAAAGGTTTTTTTTCTCCAACTGAACTGCTTAAATTGATGCATGCTGAGGAGCACGTGATTTGGAAAGGATCCAGCTATGCACAGCCTGATATCCAAATTAATGTTCCCACAGTGTTGACAGACAGATGTGGCCAGAAAGTCAACAGGAGGGTCCCTAAGAGGCTTCTTGAATGGACTTACTGTGCTGCAGCAATGGGACACTGTTAATCTCCATTGCTATGCCATTGCCCTGTAACATATAAGCTAAGAACAGGCACGCTGTTAATATATATAGTTCTTATTTTATTTTTTACATGGGCATCAGCAAAAGCACAGAACAAGCTGTAAGTATATTCAGGCTCCAACTGAAAGCACATCATGCAGTGGTTTTGACATCACCTCCCAGTTTCCCTACCAGCAAAAACGTTTTTCCAGCAAGGATTTTTTTTGAGCTCTATTGTAACATCTGCAGTGTTGTACTTTAGTTACATCCTTTGTTGAAAGGTAAAAAGTTTCCTAGCGATACAATCTCCATCCTACTTATCGCATCCTGTTGCAGAGATAGTATCAAAAATACTACCTGCCCCTCAGGGCATGCCAGTCTGCATACAACCAGCAGCACAATTCTTGAATATAGCTTCTGTGTACATTAACCACAGCAGTGTTTAAGCCTGGATAAAAACTAGTCTGAACAGGAGGAGCATTATGAGCTCAGTCCTCAGATTAGCACTCCTGTTATTCTTGGCCGTTTAGAGATGCGAAGATGTAATTTTGAGGGACAATGTTGTGCTGGAAATAATAGGGCAGCTTGAGGAAAATACATTGTGAGTCAAAACTGTGAGCTAAGCATGAGATGTGCCTGTCTACTGGCTTTCAGCTCTGGGCTTCACAACTCAGCCAAGACCTGTGGAATACCCTCAGATAACCCCATCCTGTGCCATGTGTTCTTGCTTACCTCTTTCACCTGCCATCTGCTATACATTCTTACACTGTTACAGGACATGATAGGTAGAGAACAAGCAGCAATCCATACTGGATGCCACTTGGTTCTATATGTTACCCAAATTGAGAGCAGGTGATCCTGATCAGAACAATTGTATTCTCCATTCATGTCAGACGTCAAGGGAGTTTAAAAAAAGCCAATGGGAAGATATAATGTGACGTGATGCAACACGGCATGATAAGTACACAAATGCCTAATCAACTCATCTCAGATGGAGGGCAGCTGATGGGGAAAAGTAAGCAAATTGGAAACTGCTGGAACAGCATGGACCGCTGACTGCCCAGATTACCTTTGGCCAGCTCAGCACATCTCAACATAAAAATGCAAGCTCAGTTACAAGGAATAGCAGGCAAGCCCCAGAAGGTCAGATGTTCCATTAACCATCAGGATCCGAGCCAACCCAAAAAGTACTGAAGTCTGATACCCATAGGAACAGCCTCAATTTAGCAAGGGGGACATCTGTACTATTTCCTAAGGAAACAGAGGTATCTGAGTTGAAGGTCTTAATTATTCATATCTTGTCTTGACAAAGTTAGAGGTGTTAACAGGAGGGATTCTTGTCCACTTGCACTGAACATTTGTACAAACAGGTAATGAGAGAAAAGTTGCTCAGAAGTTTGTAGAGGGTGGGATTCAGACGGAATGACTGGCTCACATTTACAAAGCACTGTTCCTGATTGTTACCAGTGCGGTGCCTGACCTGCCGTTCCAGTTGGAGGCTTAGCTCCACTCAACACTTAGAACACAGCACTTTAAACCAACTCCTCTTAACATCCGTAACCAGGTAAAAATAATAACTGGGCATTTCCTTGCTAGGAACGTTCAGTGATATACTGCTGAGTCAGAGTGATTCCAGAACCTAGACAGTGCTTTAGGTACCTTACAGACCATAAATGATATATATTCATGATGTCAATATATCAGAAAACTATATATATGTCATCTGATTAAATTTGATATATAAGGGTAAGGCACATTTTTCTCTGCAGTTTATTGGCAGAGACATATGGGGCACAAACTGTTTCAAAATAAAGAAAGTCATAAAAGATACTTAAAATTTCTTGTTAGCAGTTAGCTAAACCAAAAGCTTCTTATTTACTTATCCTTCATTCGATGGGATGTTAATTTTAGCAGCTCATCACATGTCACAACTTACTCAAGCTAGACAAGAGCTCCGTTTTTAATGGGAGAACGTAAAAATCTGCCCTTTATTTGTAGAAGGATGGATTCGAGACTGTTACGAATCGCCAAAGAAAGAGATATAATATTGACCTCTCCTTTACAGGCAGAAAAAATACCACTTCCCAGCCCATCTGGAACCATAACAGCAGAGGGGTTATAGATCCCTGTGCTCTTTAACAATTAAAGTAATGCGTATCACTTTGCAAACAGATTTTGATTTTTAACACCATTCCTATTTATGTTGAACTAAATCACAGCCAGTATTCAGGCAGCCTTCTTTTTTCTAACACTTCTTTTTTTTTTTCTATCCTTCTCATCTGATTACTCATTTGTAAAACAGTGGATTGTGATTGTTTTACAAACAGCCCCCCGGTCTTAATATTAAAAATGAAACTATGCATTTTCTAGTGGTAGCCATGATGGGAAGCAAAGATAGCAATAGGGTAAAGTTTGCATCTACCAGCTGCATCTGGTACCAATAGCTCGGTGTCTTTTGCAATCACAAACCTCCCTCTCTATGTGCAGGACACCTCATGCATGGAGGTATTTCTGACATCGCACGATAGCAACATTCATTTAAGATGCTCAAAATTGCAGCACAGCAGCACTTTGTTCACCTCTGTGAAGAGCTGTAGAACTATAAGATTGCTGTTCACTGGGAATAGTGGTAGAAGAGGAAAACAAAGAGTCATACAACCAAACAAGAGAGCAAGACGTTGTATACAGTGGCTGAAGATGCTCAGCACCTTTAGGAAGCGGGGTTTGTAAAACAGGTCATAATTTAGCCATCAAAACACCTATACTATCTGAAGAACTAGATGATGCATGCACAGTGCAGAGCCCATCCCCAGTTCTTACCAAACGGTTGTGTGAACTGCAGAATTCTTTCCACTGCAAAGCAAGATGGCATTTTCAGGAGCCACTCGTGTACGCTGGGCTTATGATCATTATTAATTACACCCATTAAAGGTGCCTATCACCATAGCATCTGGGTACTATCCGTGTTTGATTATTTATTTATAAAAAAATTCTCCAACCTTGTGACAATTTTAATCAAGTGTTTCAGTTGATAATTGCAAGCTGTCAAGGTTAATACAATAAGGCTCATCTCTAATTCTTTTTCCATTTCCCTCCAAGAAAAAAAAAAAACACCCTCTGGGATAATGACTGTGGTTTCTATATTCCCAACTCATCAGGGAGTGTCCTGCATTGAACCACCTTTATTGAAAAGTTACATCGATTCAATATATAGTAATACAGGCAAAAATAATTACAGCTTTGCTAGCAGTGTAAGACCTTAATCCAAACCTCACAAACATTCAATAAAAAGCGATACAGGCTGGGAATAGGCTTTTGACAGTGCAGCCCCAAAGGGGAGTGGAGGTGGGGTGGAAATGGACAGATAAGGGTAGGCAGAAAGAGAGAACCACAGAGCAAAGGCGTTTATGTGAGCTGGGGAAGAACAGGTGAGAATCCCAGCCAATAGTCCTCAACCTACTTGCTTTTTGCTGCAGAAAGAGGTGAAGCTGCAACATTCAGATGAAACACCAGGGCAGCAGTAAAGCTCGTTGCCTGTCCTTATTATCTTACAGTTTCACTTCGATTTCTCCACAGGCAGATTCCATCCTAACAGCTTCCAAAGGGTATCTCACCACTCCAGAGCATTTACAGACTGCAATGACAAACCAAACTTTTTTTTGGGGGGGGGGCAAAAGGAGAGGATAGAGAGACTTACTCAGGGGAGAACGTGGCAAAAGAGAGATCAGAGCCCCAGAGGTAATAACACAGTGGGTTGCAGATGGCAGTTTTGTTGTTGCTGGCAGCAGTCTGAGGTCCAGGACTGCTGGATCTAAACGTCACCTCTTTAATTACGCTGTGAAAATGTACTCTTCCCTCACTGTAAGGGGCTTTACAAAATGCTGCCTCTGCAAGCATTCCTAAAATATTTTTGAAGATGCATGGAAGAAACTCAGACTTGATCCTTGTTTTGATCCGCTGGAAAGTTTGACTTGATTAAAAGAATGACAATAACATAGAGTAGTATCAGAAGTGGCTCTTACGCCAGTGTGACCTCTCCCCCCTTAGGAGCAGAGATTAAACTACACTGACAGCAGATTCTGCATGTCTCAAATTAAACCATGGTAGCTGTAACAGGGACTGCTGCTTCTCTGCAGAGACATCTAAATAGCCTTGTGCAGAGTCTGACTCTGGCTACACCAGGAGAGGAGATTGGACGTATGGACCAAACAGGCACAGTCTGTGCAAGCACTGCTTTCTTTGCTTCAGGCAAAAGACCCAGCCAGGATACCTCAGACAAACAACTTAAATTCTTTGAGCTAACTTGGATGATTTTGCCCGAAGCAGATTAGGAAGTGCTCGCACAGATTGCTCTGCTGGGAAACCTGTGGATGGCGGTGAGCAGCCGAGAGCGCGCACCTCTTCCACCAGCACCACAGAAACCAGACAAGGGTGTCAACCCAAGGCTTAAATCTGGTTTTCTAGAGGGCAGAAAGGCAGGTCAGTGGTTAACTCTTTGGTGTCCCGGCCCTCCAGGAAATTAAGGTCATTTTCCAGTTTGGGGGAGTGATGAAGAGGAGAGGAGCATCCCCTCAGTGCGACCAGAAAACCTCTCTTCCCCCCTTGCCCCTCAGTAGGCACACAAATACTTACCTTCCTTATTTAGGGTTATATTAATTGCCTGTTTGAAAAAAAAACTCTATTTGAAAAACTTTAACAAATTCGCAGCCCATGAAGAACGGCAGATATTTGCCTCAAGATTGTTCAGTTTCACTTTCTTTTTCAGCTCTCAAAATTGGCAGGAAATTTTAGCCCTGGTCACTTATAAAATATGAAAATATTTGTTTTCCTATTGTATTAAATCACAGACCATGTCCACAGTTGTTTAAAATCAACAGAGCTCCAATAAAAGAGTCATGTTAGCTGAGGATCTTGCCCTGAGCATTTTTTTTTTTTAAAACACTGTGAACATAAGGGTGAAATTAATTCTCGGAGGACAGGGCTTTAAACACATGAATAATCCCACAAATTTCAATGAACGTAAATCTTCACAGGATTAGGACCTTGCACTACACTGAGGCCCCTTTGAAAATATGACTCACTCATTTGTTATATAAATACATATAAACTTAACTTACCCCTCAAAACCTTTGGGAACAGCACCAGTTCCAGGCAGCTTCAAATGTTGCTGTTGTCAGTTATGAAGAATATAACTGCAATTAAAGGCAGTGAGAGTGACTAATAAATAATTTACATAAGCCCAGTGTTCTGGGAACGTGCCAGGTAAGACTACAGTGATTCAGACATATGGGGTAAACCAAGCGAGAAAGAAAGGCTGGTCCATTATTTCCACTGAAACTAAATTAGTAAACCCCAGCTCTGGTCATTCTCCAATGAATCAGCACTCACAATTCTATGGCGAGGTCCCAGAAGCGGTTCCTGGGTAAATTCCCATTTGCTTTCACATTATCCTTCCTCACTCACACCATAACCTTTTTCTTGCAAGCAAATTAGCAGGTTGAGTGAGAAACAAAGACCCCGCTTGGTCCTGATTGTTCGAGAATGATTTTGATCGCTCACCTTGAGAAAGCATGAGAAACCCGCTAAGAACCGTCCCCAAAAAATTCAGTGTCCATTTCCAAGAAGCCTCAGGACACGAGCACCAAAAAAATCATTAGGCATTTCTGAAAATTCACATGCTAAGGCTTCAATTAATCCATTCTCTCCTTTATTGACTTAAAAGCCACAATGGGCCCGGCCTTGTGGTGAACCTACAATGAGGTAGCGCATTGTCCATTTTCTGTGGCCACTGTCAGGCTTGCATTGTTGGTTCTTCTCACTGTGGCACAAGTCAAGCATAAAAACATTCCGAGAGATGGAAGGTCTTTCAACATCATAATTTAATCTGCTAATAGAGGCACCGCTGCAATATGTGACTGCACGCAGAAGGGTGAAGGGCTCAAATAAACTTTGTTCCATAAAATTACGCCAGCATTTCATTTCTGTCAATTTTCTTTTTCAGCCATGACTGGTCTTGTCGTTCCCCCGATGTAAGGAAGAGGCAGCTTTGCTCCTCTCCCTCTTCCCTTTTTTCCTCTTTTTTTTTTTTTTTTTTGTTTTTCTTTTACAGCACAAAACTACTTATTGTGATGGACCACTAAAAAGAAAAAAAAAAAAAACAACAACAACAACAAAAAATAGCACTACAAGCTCTTTTTGGGGGGAAAGCCAGGCCCAGGAAATAAAAGGAACATTTTTTATGGATTGGACAAGATAGAAGGCTGCATCTTTTACCTGTTTGATATTTCTGACACAACCACGTCAACTCCTAGAACACGAACGAAGAATCAGCCAAGAGCCAGAGGACGAACAACAGTTGGCAAAATGGGATCAGAAACGCAAAGTCTTTCTTGAAAGACACGAAACCTTCCTAAGATTTGTAAAATACGAAAAGGAAAAAGAAATTGGCAAAACGATTCAAGCTCGATATTTTGGATACAATTTGTTTTACTTTGTAGGGGAAAAAAGTTGAAGTTTCTATTTTATATGGAGCCTTTCAGATATCGATTTAGTTTATGCAGAAAAAAAAAATTAAAAAAAAAAAATCAACAAAACAGGGTACCAGCATGAAAGAATTTCTAGGACAAACTGACACGAGTGATGGAACTTTGGTGTATGTGTGTATTTGCTTATAGTTTAACCTCTTTAAAAATGTAAGATGTTTTACAATTATTTAAATAAATAAACTTGTAACTTATTGTATGTAGAGGTAGAAATTAAACCTTTTTTGGATTTTTTTTCCTCCAGTTGTACAATGAAGAAAAATGATGCAAAAATGTAGTGACAAGTTTAAGATATATTATTACTGCTGCGGTCACTCCTCACTTCTTCCCTCTTAGTGAATTCATGTGCAAGGATATCATAGGATTCTTTCTGATCAATTAACAAAATCATCAGAAACTGTTACACACGTGACGATATACAGAACACTGACTCGTGTATAAATTTTCATCCTCCTCGCCTTCTCCCCCCTCCTGTTTTTTGTTTCAATCGAGACATTCAGGTACTAAGATGAACTGGTAAGTTTCAAAGACCCTGTTGGCAAATGAGTGGCACGTAGGGATTTGAACCATTCGGAGTTTTCATGAGGTACTGAGTTTATTTTCTACACTCCATGTATGAACTGGGGAGAGAAAAGAGTTCTCAAACATCGTTTTTCTGTGCAGTTGGAACACCTTACATTCAGTTATCCTTCATATCAAGGGCGCATTTATAAAGGGTAAATATGTTTTTGAATAACTTATGCACTTTTGTCTTGAGTCATTACAAGTGGTAAGTATTTTCCATTTGTATACTAAAGTTTGTAGAAGTATTCAGTGTGATTTTTTTTTTTTTTTTTCCTGCATTTTGGCCTAAAACTGACATTTAGTTCTCCTTTGCTTCTCTCCCCGTGAAGTTGGAAGGTGAGAATGCAAGGAAAGCAATCACAACTTATCTGATAAAGCAGAGACCACTCAAAAAAAATTGATTTTGTCGGAGAGCCATTTTTTGAGGAAAATAAAAGTCAGCTACACTATTTACTCCCTACTAAAACACCATTCACAGCTGCACGAATGGTTGTTCCTATGATAACATCTTTCTGTTGATAAATAAATGCCTAATATATGGTCCCTAAAACTACTTGTCCAATGCCCAGTAGTTTTACCAATATGTTAAATAGTATTCTTGGTGATTCAAGAGTATATAGTAGAAGACGTTCTCCATCTTAAGTCCAGTCCTGAACTGGACATCTGGGACAGCAATGGCTGAGGCCATTTGGAGCAAGTTTGGATTAGTAATAGACTAGAAGGTCTCTGTCTAGATCTGTGGTTCATAGCCAGCTACAACAATTAGTGACTAAGGCTTGGTGTTGTGTGTGGTATGACTGTCATAGACTCCCACCTAACAGGCAGGATTTTGGCATAAGAGTGCATTCTGTAAAATCATTCCTGTAAATAGCCCGGTGCAGGGAAGCAGACTTCTTGTGACTGCACTGCTGAGAATGGGGTCTCCTCGAAGCTCAATCTGGTGTAGCATACAGTTCACCTTCTGAGAAATGTGTTTAGTATACACAGATGTTTACAGGATGTGCTTCTTAACCAGAAGGCAGCACGGCAAGGAAGTCAGTGGACTGCAAAGACAATGGAACTGAGCTACTCCTACCATTCCTAAAGGTTGGGAAGCAGCTCTGTGCTACTCCTGACTGTGCTGTGATATTTCAGGAGGGAATTCGTTAGGTGCCTTCTCAATTCATGTTTTAGAAAGGGAAGGGAGAGGTTACTGTCTTCTAAAACTCGCGGCCCAATTTATCAGAAGAAGTAGCAATTTAAAGCAGCTTTAAAAAGAAATTTGCTGGGAACAATGTGCTTTTAAGAAGCACAAGTATAGTTAGTCAGAGTCAGGATACTAAAAAAAGTCATCACAGAAAAGATGAAATAAAATATCTCACCATTAATTGTGGTTGCAAGTTCACTGACACTGCAGGTTCTTTGCGTGTCCTTTTGTGCCATCAAAAAAGGAGCAACCACTGGAGGTCAGCAACACAACCAGCACTGAAGCTCCTGAAAGACAAAAGAATGAGTCTTATCAGCCTTGTTTCCAATAGACCATCTCCGTTCCCCCAACTCTGATGTACTAAAAAATTTCCAAGCAGCTCCAATGCATGGAAGTACTGCATTTTTTTTTTTCCCCCAGCCCCTTCCCACTTCAGGCTACTTTCTTATTTTATCCTAATTATACTCAAAATTCCACGCCCAGCAAACATTCCAGATGAGAAGTGATAGAACACAGGCGGAAAGGCAGCACCTCGCTACCTCGGTTCCTCACATTTTTAACAAACACATTCCTTTCACATCTCAGTTACTTTCATTAGCCCCGTTCAGTCCCACACCTGGGAGAGCTGTGAGCCCAAATGAAAAAGAAAACCTCCCCAGGAAGTTACCTCCAGTGCTTTATGGGATGAGAACCAAGTGTGGCTGCCTGAGCGGATGCAAACATGGAGACGTGACTCGTTGGGGTTTGATTTGAGCCAAAAGAATGAAAGAAGTCAACGTAGGAATGGTTTAGAACACAAATTTTACCCATGCATGTAAATCCCCGTATTGAAATGAGCGTAGAAGTTACCAGTAGCTTTACAAAGAGAAAAGGTGTGTAAATAAATACAATCAAAAAATCCTTGAACGTGAATGGAGGACATTGGCAGTGGCAGAACACCCAGCAAAAAAGAAAATGTAAAAAAATATATATATATGTAAGGGTTTTTTTCCAATGTAATAAGCAAATCTGTCCTCTTTTAGTTATCGCTGTTTAATATTCCCTAATGACTTTCCTTTTCGCCACTAGGAAGATGAAAGTGTTGCAATAGGTAATTACAAATCCTATCATAACTTGGAAAGAGTACATTTTATTTCATTATTTATCTTGGTATAGCATCTTACTCTCCCTATTTCTTTGCACACTTCCAATATGCATGGTTTTTTAAAGACCGTTTTCCCCCTTCTGTAAATTAAGGCCTCATTTCTCCCTACTGTATAGTTTTGGGGTTGGTTTGGGGTTGGCTGGTCGGTTTTTCTTTTGGTTTGGTTTGGTTTTTTTTTTTGCTTTGTCAGTTACATTCAGTATGAAGTTGCTATGCACAGAGCTTTTGTAAAGATAGCTTTTTTGTTTGTTTGTTTGTTTACTGTTTTTAATGGTCTTACTTATGGAAGAATATCTTGTTTGTAAAATGAATACGTCTACTTCCGTTTTAAACTTTAAATTATCCTAACAAACAAAAAAAAAATAAATAAAATTTTTGTACTGTAAACAATGGGGGGGGAATTATCTTAATTTCAGAGTATCCGGTCTGCTTTATTCTTCACCTTCTGTTATCCTCGGGAGTCACTCAAGGCTCTGTTAATGGCAATAACTCTTTAAAGAAATAAGGATTTTGTGCTGTGCAGCAGCTTTTTCAGATCAAGTCTTCACGCTGGTCTGTAGGATGCCCATCCACAATTGAGAGACAGCTCTAGGTTACAGCACTCACAGAATAAGGCAGCAATGGTCTCACCTGACCTCTCCCTTTACCACACCTGGCTGTCGAATCCCAGCTGAAGCACGTGTAGAACAGGGAATTCCTGTTCCCTTTTTATGAACACTGGTCAGAAAAGCAAACAGGCTTTAGTTTATCAGGGGGAAAAATAAAATAAAATGCCAAAAAACTGGACTGCTGGGAAGTAGCTTGGGAAATGATCGCCAACTACCAAAGCCAGGAATATTTAGTTTTCTTCTGTGAAATCACGGGAAGGGTTCAAACAAATGAAGACTTGCTTTAATGACAAAAGCCCCTTTTACTGACATTTTTTGCCTAACAAGTGACAGAATATGTGTCAGTGTTTAAACTACTGCAGATGCCCATGAAAGCAACTGAAATTGTAAGGCGCTATCGACTAAATGCAGAGAAGACAGGAGTTTTTTTTGGTCATCCGCTTCAATTAGTCATATGGGGATAAATGCAATTAGTAGATGACCTTCTTCCTGGCAGCGATGCCAAAGTTGCCCACTGCCATAGTGCAAAAACCCTTCAACAGAGCCCCATTCTACTTAAGACCTGATTCAGCTTTTTTTTTTTCCCTCCCTGTGAACTCCCAGCAGTGCACTCAGTGATGATTGCAGGGATAAAACGAAGAGCTCCTCTGAAAGAGCTTTGGTCTGTACCAACGACCTACTTTTGGATTCAGGCAAGGAAGTTTATTATGCAGATGAAAGCCAGGAGATCTGCTGTGCTCTGCTGATCTGTTACCTCCTGATGATGTCCAATACTGTGTATTGTATTGTCCTGCCTGGGATGGGTTATCGCTGTCACCTTTGGAGCTGTCCTGTAGTCTGAGCAGATTCCCTGTGTGCATTTTCCTAATAGAACACTGCATGGGGGAAAGAGATGCATGAAGAACCCCAGCAAAAGAGTGTCAGGAAAGATATTAGCTACTAAACTCAAAAAAGCATATGCACAGCTCCCCCCGGCCCCAAGTGACTTAGATGGCATCACCATCTCCTGTATTTAAGGAGAATCCCAGTTAAAAACAAACCCAACGTCAAGGATCATCATGATGAACGTATGTGAATACCAATATCTTGCCTGATTTGTTCATATTTCTGTTGTCAGATTGCTCTGGAAAGAATTTAATGATGTTTGCCACATCAAAAAGGCCATTTCTAAAGGCAAGTCATATGAACAGCCTTTAGCTTGTACAGCATCAGGAACACCAAAGGAATTTTTCTCCTAATATTGGTGACAAACCAAAACTCTCCCATCAGCTGCCTCTAAAGGCACAGTGAGATTTGCACATGAGCAGCTGGTTGTAGGCACACGGTACCCTGGTTAAGAAAAGCCCTGCAGACAACCAAGCCCACTCCCACCCTTGTTTTTCCTTCACAGGTCTTTTCTGGAGGGTTGTTTTGTCAGAACTTGAATTTCACTTTAATAAATGGGGAAACGAAAGCCACTCCTTCAACCACTTACTGAGGGCAGCTAGGGAATTGCCAGACCAGTTAAAATATTTATCTCAGTGACAACACGCAGCTGTTGAGGTGCAAAGATCTGAAGCTTTAATCGCACCAGGTTAGTTAAGGAGGAATGTCTCATTAACTCCACTTGCAGGACTGGATTAAACAGACAGCTGTCAGCCATAGCAGAGGGTGCAGACAGAGCACCGTGGCAGAGAAACGCTGAGCAAACATTGGTGTAGACGGGGGGAAGTGGGAAACCCAACACTTCCCCCTGCCAAAATGGAAGGCACCCAAATACTGTCCAGTGGAGGATAGATAAGAAGATAAGGGGAAATCATATCTGCTGCCCTGCTTCCCTTGGGGTTGTGCTAAGGTACCTCTTGTTTACAACAACAGAAAAAGACATGGTGACAAAACACAAGCCTGGCCATTGCCAGCTCCTTCTCCTGTGATGGTAGGTGGATGCAGAATGCTATTTTCTTATTGGGTGAGTTCTACAGCATGCCTGCCTGGGGAAACTCATCCCACTTCATTCTTGTCCATAGTCTCAAATTCAATCCCACATAGCTGTCAATAGCCAGTTTTGAATAAAAGTTGGTAAGTCAGTCTCTGTGATGAGAAGGTGTAATCCTGACACCATTAAAATTAGTGGGAGCTTCAAAGCTACCATACTAAACCTGGATCAAAGCTTTAATGTGATGCTGGTCTGAAATGGGGATTTCTCTTCCCTGGAAAAACACATTTTGGTCCAATAAGAACACATCTTTTGTTGCAGTTTAAACAATGTCACAACAATCTCCTCTTATTGAGATGAAACAAATCTGCCCTTTCTTCAGTATTGAGGTGACAAAAAAAAAACCTACCTAGCAGACTTCCAACGTGCTGACCACAAAACAATCCAGAGGAAGAAAGTAATTACCTTTCACGCTTCAGGAAAGAGTTGTTCTTAGCCACAGCCACCATCCCAAGTTTAGGTCCCGGGACAAAGGACTTCCTATCAAACAGCAGTTTATGAAGTAGGTTTCGTGTGTAGAATGCAGCTGACTGCACACCTTTTGTCTGTTTTATAACTGCCAACCTTCCACAGTACTTGAGGAACAGCAAAATGAGAGAGCGGAACTGGGGAACAAATAGCCAGCATGAGCCAGCAACTGTCTGTAGGTAATAATACCACCTCACTCTGTTTATAAGCTGAAAACTTCACAAGATGTGGGCCAGATCCTCAGCTATCACAAACCTGAGCAAGTGGAGTACCACCAATTTATGCCATCTATAGATCTGCCCATATAATTGCTTTCCCCTCTGGCCTGCAAACCAGAAGCACGGCTACAAAACAGAACAAAAACAAATACAAGGATTGGGTTTCTCTCTCCTGTTCCTGTTTGTTCTAGCACAGCACACCATGTGCACACATCACCTTCATTGCTTACAAGACAACGGTGTATGAGGGGTTCAGAATCCATATCCACCGTGGAGGGCAATGTATAAACAAGTAACGAAACCACTTCCTGACCCAAGGACGTTGCAGCCATTTTTCATGCTGACACACACAGTTATCAGGGGATGGAAAGCACGGGGAGGTAGGAGAGGAAAAAGAAATGACAGCAATAACTGAAATGTGTCTTTCCTTACATTATTTACATACTGTCAAGTGCTTCTTATTTGAATTAAGGTTCTGTGCAGCTCTTTGACTGATATACTTATTGTCATATTCCATAATAATGGTGTGTTGTCCATCCCCATGCCTACAGCTACTCTGATTTTGAAGGTCTTTTTGTAAATCTACAACTTCTGGAAGGCAGAGGAATGTCAGCTTCCTAAGTAACTCTCTGGTCTGCTAATCTAAAGAGGAGGATCCTTAAAAACACAATCAAGCTTTTCAAAAAGGCATCCATGATTAAGATAAAAATAATAATAATAATAATAATAATAAGTCAGAACTGTACAAAACGACATCATTTTTTAAGATATAATAATTATTTCTAGGATTAGTAGAGCCAACGGTATAAAGAAATATCTCCAACAGCAAGGAGGCTTTGGAGAATGCTTCAAATCAATGCTGAGAATGTAACTCATCTTGATGAGAAATTCAAGCACCCTTCTTTGCCCAGGAATGCTCGGTTCAAGTGGCCACAGCAACACATCCAGCCAGACGATGCTTCTGCCAGACTTGGATGTAGGAGTTATCCCAACACTTCATTGAGATTGTAGGAACTTGATTGAAATTTACCAGCAGGGTCCCTATGACACCGCAATTGCTGTAGTCATTTCTTTGTCTTTAAAATGCCATATAATTGCTAATGTAATTAGTGATGTATACAGAGGGGGCCCGCGCAATTACCAAGTCCTAAGATCAAGTAATTAATGTTCTGTCAACAAAACTGCAACTGTTTCATTAACAACTGTCTGGATCTGAAAACAGATCAACTCGGAATGTTACCACTTGGCTGAATTTTGCACTAGCAGCCAATTCATGCACCAAACACACCAGCCCAGATGAGTTCCTGACATCATCCACCTACCACTGCATCCCCTCCCAGGAAGAGAAAACTTTAACACTGCTCAGAGAGGGGTTTCATGTCTTTGTAGTCTGCTTCCTTGCAGAAGATGTTTCTGGTTTAATGGATAGTCTCAGTGATTAAAGTAAGGCCTCTGACTTTTTGGGCTTTGTTTCTTATCTCCAAACTTTTCTTTACCACCACCACTACTTAAATCAGTGTAACAGCAGGACCTTGACTTAATTTTTCATTCTCCTTCATTTACAACATTATTTATATAGAGAGTAAACACAGATTTACTTTGTCTTTTTCCCTATAGCTACTTTTGTTCCGACATGCCCCATTCCATCAAGTGTCCACCTAAACTCTTTTGTGTCTCTTACTTATCTCTTCATTTCAGTGCCTACATCAAGAGGCCATTTTCAATGCTGAGACCCAGCCATCTGAAGCCAAAGAGGAGGCCCTGGGTGATTAAGCCCCATGCTATGCAATCTTGAGCACCATCTACTGGTCCCTTATCTTCCAGTTTGCTGCTTAGAAAGGGATTCAAGGTCTTCCCAGAACACAACACAGGCTCAGTGTACCAAGATGCTCTTCAAACTTCAACTACGGGAATGGTCCCTGCAGCTTAAATACACCACTTGCTAAGCAAAGGGCTCTAGCACCAACACAGCCGGGGGCTGACAGCAGTCAAAGTCCTTCATAGCCTCTCCAAGGAGGAGGTTTCCATTGCTGTAGTATCTGGGGGCTGGCTGGGAAACCAGACCCGCACTCTCAGTAGTTGCAGATGGTTAACAGAGCTCCACACTAAACAATAGCTGTGGTGGTAGAATGGAATTAAGCAGCAGAAGCAAGAGGGATCAGTGAGGATTTCCGGAGAGATTTGAAACACAAACAAGCACAAGGAACTCTAAAAGTACACAATCTTTCCTCCCGCTCTGCGCGTGTCGTTTTATTACAGAGTAATTAAAGAACGCTTTAAAATTGTGATTAATAGGCTTTTTAGCTTCAGAGAAATCAAATCTTTGATGTCAGTTGCTTAAACATTCAGTTTACCACTGAGGAATGCAAATAAATAAAGAACGGCAACTGCGTTTTTTCCTCCTTTCATTTCACTCAGAGAGGAAAGTTTGGGATTTTTTTTTTTCTTAACTTTTCCTTTTACAAAGGAATAAAATTAAGATGGAGGTCTCAGGGTTTGATCTGAGTATACCAAACCATTAAATACACACGCAAGTTTACTTTTTAAAGTGCTGTTGGCAGCAATTTTCCTCACGATTCTGTCGTAGCCTCCTCTTGTATCCTGCCTGACGTACTCTTTCCCTCCCAGATATTTGTACCCTGTCACACCTACATGCAGATTAAAAATTACGGTTGGCTTTTCATTCAATTGCTCTTGGAAGAAACGCCACGTTTAATACTCTACAGTAGCACAAACCTCTTGGGCATAAAACATCGTTCAGGTAGACATCTGGTGAAATGCATCACATCAAATTAGTATCAAGGGTATTGAGATTCTAAGACGACTGGCAGACAATTCCCTTTCTAATGTACTGCTTTTTAGATTGTTGAAGAAACTTGATCCCAAATCTCCTGTGAAATGAGTGATACTAAACATGCCTGCTCAAATACTGAAAGTGAAGATCAAAGACGCAGTGTCCAAATTGGCTTTGCAAACAAAGCAAGCCCGGAGATCCCCAAGAGAACATGGTGCTAATTTTATCAGATCTCCTTGACTTCTTCCTCCTAACAGTTTGTCATTTAAGAAAAAATAATAACAAGGAGAATGCAGAAGCTTTGTTTTAAGACAAATTCATTCCCTTTTAAATATATGCTCCGCAACTCACCTAATAGTCTTAATCTAGTTTAAATGAAAAATGAGCGCGTTTCATCCTCTGAAAGCTACCTACATTTCAGTCCCCCAACCACACATATACAAACACACACACACACGCAGCCATGAATATTTCAATACAGCTCAGCCCTTCAGATCAATACAGGCAACTCTCAAGTTCCATTGATTTTTCAGAGGTTTGGCTCACAAGGGTGATAAAATATTTCTCAAGTTATGAAACCCGAGTTAAGGAGCTTTTGCTGACACTTCAGCATTTACCAGACACATCTCTCTCTCTCTCTCTCTCTCTGTCTCGATTTATGACTAAGCAATAAGTCTTGGTAAGGTGGGCAGTATCATCCCATAGGGCCCACTTAAGGTCAAAAAGAGAAGTCAGGATAATAGGACAGCCCTTAAGGTCCCTAAACTTCTGTTTTCTCAGGCAATCACTTATTCTTTTCCACATGTCCTCAAAGTCCTTATTCCAACATTCATTAGGCAGCGAGTGAAATTCCCTTTCAGTGTACCTCTGTAAGCTGTCAGAAAGAAAGGGACACCAAAGCAGACACCAAATAAAGCAACTCCCTGCTGAGGCAAGGAAACTAATCCCCTCCATATGGAAAGGAAATATACTTAATTATGCATTTATGCATGTCATTGCAGGCTTATATCTTGTTTCACTTTCATCCACAATGATCCAAACCAATTTAAATATAATGAGTAAACATTCCTGTTTTTACAATAACATAAGCAAATGCTTTCTCAACATCTCCCGACCATTTCCTTGCAGGACGTGGCAATTCAATGCAGCAGTCATTATTTGCACAGGAGCAGCACCTAGGGAAGTCAACCACAGACCATGACTCCATTGTCTTAAGGTGTTTATTATCACTAAAAGCAGAAGGCAATCATTGGCCCCAAAGAAACTGCAATCAAATTGAGAAAGTACTTTCAGTGTAAAGATGGAACCTGTGGATTCTGGTTCCAATATTCCAATTATTCCAGCCTCAAATGGGTACCTCTGCACAACAAAGAATTACACTTTTTTACCTGGTGGATAGCATGCAGGCTGACATATTGCAGTCCAAGGACCAGGGCTCCATGCTGACCCCCACCAAGAGACCTGTTGCAAATGGCTAATAAAGCCATATCTACCCCAGTTTCTCATTCTCCTCTTACAACTGTTCCATCTGCTTATATTACAGATTCCTTGGTGCAAGGGTTGGCTATATCATGTCCAGGCAAAGGTCTGATCTCAAGGAGAGTGGGATATACACAAACAACAAGCCTCACATTAGAATCTATCCAGGCAACAATAATAAACACATGTCAAGTACTAGAATTCTACAGATGAAAACAAAGGCAGCACCCATTGTTGGAGGCATTTAGGGGCAGGATGATTGAAATCAACCAGAAATCAGTTCACTGCAAGCAAGCAGAAATAAGGGCCAAGACTTCATTCTGTTCCCCTATTTCTGAACCTCATTGATCGTTCTATATGTAACATGACATTTCTCACTGAAGCATCCCAAGGCTTATTTTTGTAAGAAGATGGGTACTTATTATTCCTTGTGTACTGATAACAGCATAAAGAAATTAAAAGAAAAAAAAAATAAAGAGGTTAACTGACTTGACCCATGTAAGCAATCCAGCCCTGTAGCAACTCTGTTGATTCCCCATTGCCTCCTCCAGCCTTTCCTCCATTTTGTATTAGCTCTTTTGTTTTCAGGAATGAGGATTCATCTTTCACCACCTGAAAAGTAAAGACCTTTATCTAAGAACAACCTCATTAAGCAGCACAAGTCCTCCAGACTCTCATTAGACACCAGCACCTTTTCCCCACATATCTGCTGTTTACCCCATGCAGAGGGCTGGGCACTTTCTGGCATTATAGGAAATACGTTTGTTACACTGACGTGGAAGATCTGAAATTGCAGAGTTGCATATTAAGAGATATTAACAGTATATTAATTGCTGATGATTAGACACAGAAGCCATATTACTTTGCTTATGAGTCATTTTCCTTCCATTTGACCACAGAAAGTCTCTGGTCCCTGTTTCCCTAAGTGAAATAACATCATCTGCACGATCGTCTTCTGTTCCAAAGCCCAGGAAAAGGCAAGGAATCCGTACTCCACATGTCTGACTTCTCCCCTACAGCAAATACTTTGCTTCCTACGAGGAACGAGCATATTTTTGAAGCCTCGAGGAAGAAATGGAACAACGTGATGCTCATCCATGTAATTTTCCTCCTCTTTCCTACTGATGCTTTACACTATGCTACTTCTTTTTTGTTGTTGTTGTTTGGTATTTTCTTCCAGCTGCAGCAGTATGATGGCTTGAAGGACTTTTCTACCAGAGCCCCTAAATCCCCTCCCTGATCAGTATGCTGTGCAGTTCTTCCATTTAATATGTATTCTCACTTTTGGTGCATTGCCCCCAAGACTTAGCATTTTATATTTATCTGCATTAAAACTACATTCTCCATTTACTGGCCTCAGAGTCGAACCTTTCTAAGGGGGGTAGCAGTGCTACCTCCTTGTGCAGTAAATTCTCTGCTTCCAGAAAAAAAGTAAGATAAAGTGTATACAGTTCATACATACACAAGACAGTACTGAATAGAGGAATTCTCAAGAACACCTGCAATGCAGGTAACTTTTGGAATACCATGCCTAGAGAGCCTGAATTCAGAAGTGCTAAGCATTTAGTTATTATGATGCTTGATAAAAAAGAGGGGGGGAGGGTGGAGGGGGGGGGGGGAAGAAACAACCAAACAATTATTTAGTCTAAAGCACAGATTAGTATCTTAACTTCTGGTCTCATCCCTGAAATTACCAGCAAATCTACTCTGAAATCTAAGTAAGAGAATAAATTGAACCTTGTTCCAGATCCTAAACTGCTTTTTGGTAGCTCAGGAATATGATGCTACCTCTCTTTCTTCATTTAAAGCTATTTTATTATTAACATTTTTTTACCCAGTAGAATGAAGAAGCCTCGAGGACTTTGAGGTCAGGGACATGCTGTGCTACCACTGCACTTCACGTGGCAGGAGCCTGTCCCAGCACACAGGGGCACAGGAAAACTTGGCCAGCTTCACGGGTTCCGTGGCCAAGGCAAGAGTGGAATGCACAAGAGACATTCTCTGAGCTTCAGTCTGCAATTTAGAAGGCAACACAAAGAACATCAGCATTTTACCCCCAAAGTCATTCACACAAATAGATCAGTGTACCTGAGCAAAGGCCCACTGACAGTTACACCGTTCTGAACTAGGAATGACCTCAAGAAGGCATCAGACTTGCAGTCAGATATCACAGTGCACCCAGAAGAGCTTATCTGAGAGAACCTTCCCTGCAGAACTTCCACAAGGTCACAGCTTAGCATGAGTTCAGCTCCTCCATGTTCCGTCCCTTTGCCCTGTGTGATGGTCTTTAAGACTAGAGGGATGTAGAAGGAAAAAAACAAATCCACTTCTCAAAACAAAACCCGGCTTTCACCTCCTTACATTGCTGAAAGGACTCATCACTCCCTTCTTTTAAGCACGTTTCAAATAGGTTCAGCAGCACAGCTCAATGAAAGTAAGAGAAGCATCCCAGTTTGCCACTTCAAAACGATAGCACAAGTGCACACCATCCAATCAAGGTCCATCGTCTCCCATGCCAGCAATACCTTTCATGAATTCCAAGTTAGTTAAAACCTCCTTCAAAAACCCACGTTGGCCATCTCTAATCAAATTACACTTTTCAAGCTGTTCACTCCCAAACCCCCATAAAATGCTTTCTAATATTTTTCCCACAACTGGTGTTAAACCGTAATTGCTTGCAGTATCTTTTTGCCCCTCTTGAATAATGGGTGTTAGATTTGCCACTTTATAGTCCTTGGGAATGTGACCTGTCATTATAAAGCTTCTAAAAATATCAGTTAACACTTCACAATTTTCTCTCCTTTATTTCCTTTAACAGCAATGGATGTACCCTCCCTGGACCAGATACCTGATCTGCCTTTGAGCGTAAAACCTTTCAGCAATAATTTTTGCAGTCATTTGCACACTAACACCTTTAACGTGCCTGGAAATACAAAGTCAGATCTGTAACTGAAGCAAACTGGAATAACTGCATTGATTTTAGTAGTTAAGTGTTAGCATCACTTGAGGAGTTTGGTACAAATTTCTATATATTTACTTCATTTAGAAGCCCCCAAAACCCCTAATTTCTCATTATTTAAAAGCCCGATGCAATTAGCTGGAATACTTCATAGAAGATCAAACTCACACAATGACAATAGCTGTTATTAAGCAGGGTTGCACAGAAGTTGGATTTTTCAACAGCAGCAGACGCAAGAATTCTCAGACAGGAAAGGTTCTGCATAGGTTCCTTTCTTGAGACGTGAGATTTGAATACAGAAATCTTTCTGAAGGCCCACATGTTTCCTAATGCAAACAAACGCTTTCAAGCCTTCGCCATCCCATCAGCTGGTTAGTCCTGTTCTCAGCAGTGGCTGGCACTCTGATTCCTGCCTCCTGAATCCTTGAACCACAACCACTGTTATCAATAGGGCTGCAACACATACAACCCTGCTGCTCTAATGAGCTGACTCTTTGTCGGCTTACCTTCTGACATCTCAAGGCATAGCATCCAGCTACAATATTTAGAAGCACGTCTGTTGGTCAAGGTTTGACCAAACTCTCAGTAAAAAGGACAATATATGCCTAAGCAACCCCAGACTTTATATATTCCTCCATCTTAGTATAGCCCCCAGGTGGTCCTAGCACAGCCTCATCTCTACGTTTAAGCACAGGAACTGTACTACCACTCTCATTCAATAAGCCCAGTCCTCAAGAGGAAGGGAGGGAGAGAGTCAGCTATATTCAGCATTGTTGCTAAAACTCCACGGTAGGCTGACCTCGTGGCCTTTTTCCAACAATCTTTAATACCCAGTGTTACATGATTCCTCACGGCACTTTTTTGGCGCTGGACAGGGCAGAGGTCAAGGTCTGGAATGTCACCAGGGCTGCTACTTACCCAGTAAAGACAATTAGACGATTGTCCAGACAACTGAGCCTTGTGCCGTGTGCGATAAGCGCACCATCAGCTCTCGGAGGTGATATAAACAAGCTGCCTGGGCACTGCCTTTGCCTTTACAGCCTCCTCTTTCCTTTTCTGGGGATCTCTTATATTCTTCTATTCTCTACAACTCTCCTTCTCGGCAGCTGGAAGCTCTGGTGTTAGAAACATGCCAGCTGTGGATGCTGCAGAACACTTGAGCCACCGAGACAAAGAGCTACCTACCATGGCAGTTAATGCATAAGAAAACAACAAAATACTGATAAACACAGAATCCTTAGGGTTGGAAGGGACCTTTATAAGCCATCTAGCCCAATTCCCCTGCATGAACGGTGACACAACAGCTCCATCAGGTTGTCAGTGCTTGATCCAGCCTGGCCTTGATGTCTCCAGGGATGGGTTATCCACCTCATCTCTGGGCAGCCTGTGCCGTTGCCTCACCACCCGCACTGGAAAAGCCTTTTTCCTTATATCTAACCTAAAATCTACCCTCTTTAAGCTTGAAACCATTTCCTCTTGTTCTGTCACAACAAACCTTGCTAATGAGTCTGTCCTCTTCTTTCCTGTAGCTCCTCTTTAAATAACAAAAGGACATCTTACAGTTCTATAGCTCCTCTATTCCAGTGATTCTAAAGTATTTGGTGAACTTTGACCACCAAAAACAATGCAATCACAGAACTAAAATCGCATGGACTCCAACAGAAAGTGCTCAAGTGCTTTGCTGAATTGGGGACTAAACTATTAAAATTTACATGCCCTCAAGGCAGAAGTTATCTATCCTGCTCCACAGACAAGAGGAACACGAGTCTTGCAGAGAAACTCACTTAGACTTGCATGCCCAGATCAAACAGAAGGGTGCACCAGAATCCAAAACCAACAGGCAGAAAGCAGAGTTGGACTCATGAGGAGAAAGAAGAGCGTATGAGAAAGGTAAGTGCATCAGCACTGAGTAGCCTAGAAATATTATCCTAATAATTCCCTCAAAACGGGTACTCAGTTCCAGTTTTAGACGTGGCAAAGTGGCACAAACCCAACACGTTAAACCCAAATCTTGCCTCTGGTTTCAAAGAAGGATTTATGGGAACACGACTCTTTTCAGGCTGTAGGGCCTGCAGGAAACCCCTCATGGATGTCTGCCTTACACAGAGATCTTTCATAGGACCTTTTCAAGCCAAACTTGCAACGCATGGGAATCCTTCCCCCAAATTTCTAAAGAGGACTCAGGAAGAAATGTGCCTCAGGAGAATCCTCTGGGCTTTTACACGGAACCCACCCACACGTAAAGGGAGGCACTTCTCAGCCCCATGCTGTGCAGATACAATCAATAAAGCTCACAGCTCTCTCCCTCACTATCCATTCTCACTGCCTTGATTTAAAGAGCTCCCAATAACTTGGGACATAGCATCAAACTTCACACAGAGAGAGCATTAAGCGAGGGCAAATTCCCTCTTACATCATCCAAAGGCTGATTATATACCAGTTAACAGAATATCCAGGACGTGTTTTATTTACATTCCTCGAATCGGGCGCTTGGGTTTTTATTATTTTATTTAAAACCAACTTTTGTCAGATGAGCTTGTCTGAAAATTTCTTGTAAAGCCCTGAATAAGTTCTGCTGAGCAAAGCCAGGCCTCTTTTTACTGTTCTCCAAGCTTCCAAGGCACCTTCTTGCACCATAACAGCACCATGACAGAGCAATGACATAAAGCCAAGGGAAATGAATCAAGGCTGTGAGTATCCACACTATTAAATGTAAAACTTCTGTTTGTGAGCCTCAAAGGCTTCTTAAAGCGTAAAGAACGTCATCAGTCCAACCGTGCTAGGAACGGTGAGTTGTGTAAAGCTTGATTTAGCACAACTTCTTGTCGGTGCAGAGGCACTCAGGATGAAGTCCTGACCTGCATGGAGTTGGATGTTTTCTTAAAACTGAGAAAGGAAATCATCTGTTCAAATATTCTTTGTTGTCTGAATCAGGGATAGGTTCAGATCCAGAGGAGTCCAGCAAATACGCTTAAAGGCTTGGAAGGACTTCTCGGAGAAGGAGAAATTAAAATAAATAAATACATAAAAAATTAAATTTATAAAAGTACTTTGAGAGAGGGAAGAGGGCGTTTTTCAAAGGCATTCAAAATGCCATAGAAGCTTATTTGCTAAAGACCAAGAGGAACGTAGGTATAGCAGAGATTAATTGACCCATCTAGGTGACAGAAGGTAAAGAAGCCCATTCCAAGATCTGGACTGCCATTGGCACAGCACTTCCAGTGCTCACTACTTAGCAGTTTTCCAAGCTTTCAGCAAGGGAATAACATGAAAGACATAAATAAACTCACTGTCTCCAGTAGTTTCAAGATGTGGTGTTCAACATGATTAGAGTCTTTTCTAGCTTCTTCTAGATGCCTGCCCAGATGTTTCTGTGTCCAGCTAAGCAATTTTGGTTGCTTTTGGTCTGCTTTTGGGTGCTTTTGGTTCTGGTTAATAAGAAATAACCGTTAAATGGTTTGGAGGAAAATCTACACACCCTCAGTTTGATTCTTCAGTTATTCTTAGTTCACAAGAAGTAATTTATCTGTAGTAATCAAGATACAAAAAAGAAGTAAAATAACATTTAAATGAAAGCCTGTAACCTGTTCAGACTTTATAGCAACCAGCTACACCGAAAGAAAATCCCAGCTTATGTTGCTACTTCTGTAATATGCGTTAAATCAGCTTCCATTGGTAGCAATTCTCCTGCAGTAAGTGGGCCCTTCCTCCTTCCTTCATATAATTTGACCCCCGGGGCATAAGAGCTTTCTCCTCTGCAGCTCTTGCCCATCGGTGCATCTTCTTTGCATCTCTTTTCCCCTTCAACTCATTCACACTCTCTTCTAAACTCAGCTGGAAGCATCTCTTTTCCCCCTTGCCCATGACTCTTAATTTCTCTCTCCCTTGGCAGTTATTTAACTCATTAACTGAATTAATTTTAACCCTAAAGCACTTCGGGTGAATAGATTTTATGAAAGATCTGATACAAAATAAAGTCTTGGGGGCTTTATGCCACTGTAGGTGCACAAAGGAGCCTCAGTGTAACTGAGAATCAGACCCTTATTTCCCAGATTCTACACGGAGTTGAATCACAGTGCGACTCACAGATGCCATTTAATGACAAAGTGGCTCTGTGACTGATAAAGGTCCCATGCCTCTGCTGCAGACTAAATAGCCAAGCATCCTGAGTGGTGGAAAAATTATTCTTGGATCTGTTTGAAACGGCATTCCCCATCATTTTCCCCACAAACTTGCTTCTTAGCAGAACTCCAATTCATCTTAGAATGCTTTTTTATTAGGTAATATTAAGAAGAGAGGAGAGTCTGATGAGGCGGTTTTGCCTTTTGCTCTGAGAGGTGGCTGCTTGGCAGGGGGAAAAAAATAAAGAAATTCTGCATAGAAGTAACATGGAAGTTGCCCTCCAGAATGTTTATTTTACTAGGTGTGCTGATGGCTTTGAAAATCAGCTACGTTTCTTTTTCAGGTCAATTAAACTTCTGTTCAGCAAAACCGTGCTGGCGACAGGAGCCTACCAACATGAGGCATTGATTGCAACCTGCTAGCACCCAAAAAGGGGCATTTTGTGTGGCTGTGCACAAATGGTTCTTGAGCTTACAATCTGCCATATAAATGCTCAGGAAAGGAGGAGGGGAGTCAGCAGGGCCTGCAGAAATGTGCTTGGGACAACCAGGGGGAATCGTGGCCCTTCAGCAGTGGTTACACTCCATAGAGCATCACACAACTTCATGGCATTCACATCACATAAAATTGTGTAGCTACATAGGCTGCTCCAAAAGTACTGCCTCCTATTTATTTCCTTGGAAACTACAACAGATGCAAAGAGAACAGTAACACTTTGATAGCGTGAACTCTCAGCTACCAAACTTCAGCACAGCCACCACCATTAGCTATTCATTTTCACCAGTGATGAACAAGAGGCCCTGCTTGTAAAAACCTGCCTGGCTGTCCAGAACGTGGCTTCTGTTATCTCTGGAGCTAAACAATTTGCTGCCATTGTAAACATGCATACAGGAACACAAAGACTTCAGTTGGGTTTTCAGATATAAGTAACAGAGAAAGAAGTCCTGCGTTGCTCCATCGTAATTGCCAAAAGGAAAACAGTGTTAGCTTTGTTAGCTTGCAGAGCTAATGTGGCACATGTATGTCTCATCCTATTTTCATTACAATATACTTATTTCTCTGTATTTGTAAATTTAATTAACTTATGTAGCATGACTAATATTGTTGGCTGACCAACGAAAAAGAAGAGAAAGAGAGAAAAAGAAGAAAAGGAACAGAGAGAGGAAAAGAAATAAAAGGATGAGAAAGAGGAAAAGGAAGATAGAAAAAGAATTAAAAGAAAAAGGATGAGATAGAGGAAGAAAAAAAAGGAACCTGTCTGGGACTGTGGTTAGTTTCTCCATTACAGATACTCACACTATAATCACAAGCACTAAAGAACTTGCTCTGATCTCCTCAGAACAAATGACCTTGCAGCTCTTTCCTCATCTGTAATTTCTAGATTTCAGCTGATTTAAAAGACAGCTAGGAAGCAAAATAGTGTTCACAGATCAGCGCCAAAGAGAAGTCCTTGTATCAGGAACACGTCTGTCTGCTTCTGATACATGGAGCAAATTGACCCCAAATACAGCCCTGGACTTGTCGGTCGTTCTCCCTGGGAGCAGTAAATAAGGAGCAGGGCTGAGAAGCTAAGCCAAACTAATTTGGCCAGTTATTATTTGACTGAAAGGTGATACTGAACGTTTAAATGGTTTATCCCCTTCTTGTTAGTGGCATCATTCAATCAGGAGTACTAAGCCTCCAAGTGAACGGATTGCAACCGCCGAGGGAATTACTCACTCCAACCAGGAAATGTGGGGTTTGTTAGTTCAAACAGCATCTGTAGGAAGCTGGTAAACAACAGCTGAGATGATGAAAGATCACATCAACTCCTTGCTTTGAAGTAAAAGATATTAAAACTACGAGTGTACGAGTTCTTATTATAGCTTAGCCCCCTCCGCCTGCTCATCCCCAAGAACCTGGCATGGTTGTTCTTGCTGCATAACAAGCTGTGTAATAAAATTCCATAAAAACATCAACGACGCGTTTGAAAGTGACATGAAAAGGCGAGGGAGGCCTATTGCTGGTGCTGCTGCCATTAAAGGCAATTTGTTCCTTTTCGCCTGGAATGAAATCAAACATTCTGCCAGGCCCAGAGTGACTTTCTTAGTCTCAGAAACTTAAGGTATGTTGTCACTCGTGCGCACGCTCTGAAGATGCAGCAGCAGAACCATTAGCATCTTTGGTACACGGAGTGCATGTTGGGTGCTTTGCAAATGAGCTCAAGGACAAGGGGTCACATTTTAACAGCAGGCTCATAAGGCACTGGACTGTGAATTCTCCCATTTGCAAAGTTGGTCAGATATTTGCTGATAATTGCAGAACTATAAAAGTGAGGGAGGTGCCTCCTTCTCTTGCACATTAAGTGGGTACAGGTTTGAAAAAGCAGTGGACACAAAGTCCCATCCAACTCCCTGAAAATTCGAGTGCTGAAAATCAGAGTATATGCACCTCAAAGTTCTCTTACTGTCAGCTTCTATCACATCAGTCCACTCCAATTACAGAGAAAGATGTCTTCTCTTACTCCTCACCCAAGATCTACTTTCACCATCTATTCTAAACCCCCTCCAAATTTACTACTGGGTTTCTTCTTTCCCTGCCAATAGCCCCCTCCCCCCCCCCCCCCGACCTTGTTTTTTCTTCCTCACTAATACATCCTATCAAGTTTTTCAGCCTTTACAAAAACGGTATCTCCAGAATCCAGTGGCTGAGGCACTGGGCTGGGGCCACGGAGGGTCAGGCTTGAGTTTCAGGTCTTGAGTGGGTCCCGCAGTCATTTCTCTCTAAGCCATTCCTGTATATAATAAGGGTAACAACTTGCATCTTCATTTGCAAAATGCTTTGAGATCTCTGCATGAAAAGAGCCAAACGGCAAGCATGAATAATATATGAGAGCTGCAGGACAAGAGATGGGTTTTATTTCTGGTCCTAACGCACCGAGGGAAATGTTTTATCTATGTAAATATTTTTCCACAATATCTTATTGTTAATAGTAGCCTTTTCCCCTTTCTTTTTTACAAGCCTTGAGCTTTGAACACTAAAACTTGCCTCATCGGAAGGATCTCTAAAGCTGTCACCCTGACAACAACGTGGACTCAGTTTCTGGAGTTACTGCAGAGCCTCGCACTTCCCTACCAACCATTTTCTACCTCCTCCCCTCTGACTCACTTTCGTAACCATGATCTCTATGTGTATCCTTTGCTGTAGCAGCATCAATGATTTTGATGTCTTAAAAATAACAGGTGTTCCCCAATGAAGGAATGCTAAGAGATGCAGAGCCAGCTATGAATCTGCATCACAGAGCCGCTGTATTCAGCCAATAACTTTCAGAAGATGGGATTTTCTGAGCCTCCTCCTTGCCCTTAAAAACAATGGTCAAGCAATTGTAACCCATCCTTCCTTACAGAGGCTATAAACTATCACATTGATTTGCCTTATGCATAAACCTGAGCCAGAGACTGGTGGCAAGTAATGGGTTATTAATTACGGCTGATAGGTGTAGCCAGTAGCTTTCTCTTCGTTTCCATTTCTGGGTGGAAAACTGCACACTTCCCTTGAGTAGACATAGTGCTGTAGTATGTCCTGCTCCTAGCTACCAAGTTGAGCACATACAGGTCCTGATTTTGCTTGTCACAGAGTGCCTACCTCTGGCAACAGCATCAAGCATATATTGCAGGGGTTGTGGATAAAGAAGTGAGGCACGAGGAGGGCTCAACTGCACAGTCCTTCCATAGTGCTGCTGTTTGTCTACATGAACACCTCTTTTTCCAACACAGGGCTGGTGGGCCCGATTCAATCAGCTTTGCAAGGTAGAATGTGAAAACAAATCTGTTCAGGTTCTCTCCCTCTCATTACAAGACTTAGCACCTTTGCAGAATGAGCACAGAGAGAAACACACACCCTGCAAATGAATTAATTAGACATCAGGAAAGAATATGCAGGCTGGGAAGGGTGTCTTACAGAGCAGATTCCAAAGTAACAATTGGTGAAAAAATTAAATTGCATTCCCCAGTGCCCTGAGTATGACGGATTAGAGCAGCCAAGGTAGGGAGAAACATACGTGTGTTAGGACTGATGCATTGATCATCATGCATACAAGATCTGTGAGCACTGCCCTTTTCCCTACTCTGACGGTATCTGCCTGCATTATGGGGCTACAAGTAATGCCATAAAAAAAAATAAATATTCAGGTTTCATTTGACTCTTGTTACACTGCACACCAGAGCTGCATGCTTTACAAGTCTACTAGAGGGAAATAAAAAGTAAGACTTCCTGCATGTCTGCATCGCTTCTCAGGTTATGAGGCAAAGAGAAAGAAAAAAAAAACCACACACAACAGTAATTGCTTTACATATAAATGTGAAAACAATTTTAGAACTCCCCGGTCCTGTATCAACATGCATGCATATGTCTTTTACCAGCTCTGAACTGCACATTATCATAACACCTACAAGTAATGATAAAGGAAAGAGTTATATTCCACAGTTCTGTGTTAACCTGTTTATATCTGAGCATTTGCAGAATTGCTCTTTTCCCCTCGAGGTGCACACGGGGATGCTAAGGGCTCTACAGCTTGTTTTATTTTGCAATGGGTCGTAAAAATTTAGGGTTATCTCCCCTAGTCCTGCCCCCTCCACAGTCACGGTGTGCAGCAGGAGGAAGAATCCAGTTGCACAAACTACAGCCCCAGATGCAGACATGGTATCAGTTCATAGGTACTGATGGCTGAGCTGGATTGCTGCGGTGCTGCAGTGATGCAGAAAGTATGACAGAGAAAGAGGGAAGTGCTGGCATGTGCATTTCATTAAACAAACCCAAAGAAAAGACAAATTCTGCGTGACAAACAAGCAGATTTTCCCCCAAAATAACCGAATGGGTTTTAATTCAATTGTGTTGTTATTTCAGTGCTAATCTATCCGCATAAACCAGCCCTGTATTCTACTACATCCATCAACAACAGAACATACGCCCCCGCAAGAAAAAGGAAAATCAATACTATGCAATTAAAAATATTTCTTTTAAGTAGCAGTAACCTAACCTTGGCAAAGACAGCCAAAAGCTTGTATAGCACACACATAACTAAAATAAACCCAAGTGGACGTTCTCCTCAAGCATTCATAAGGAAGCCCTAGGGAGGTGAGCGCCACTTGAGGGAGAAACAAAGCACTTACCTCAGTGTAATGCATTGCCAGAAACCATTTAAAAAAAAATAAAAATACAACCCAGAGCACTTCAACTATTTGCCATGCCTGCTGCATATGGCCCCATGTTCCAGTTAGATCTACGGAGTAGTAGTTGCAGCTCTTTGATAGAGGGTTAAAACTCAACAGCCATAGGAATTAATGCATTGAATAGTGAGCATGTGTGCTGCTGACAGACTGGGTTTGATTCTTATTACATAGGGAAGTCCTTCTGGCCAGACCTTGTGCAAACCCACTGTAATTAATGGGGATCTGCAAAAGTCTTTGCATGAGCCCAGGAGCTTGTGAAATTATTTCTTGGATTTTAAGGCCAGTTGGTGCCATTAGATCATACTGTCCTATCTCCAGTACAGCACAGCCTAGAAAATTCCGTCAGCCAACCTTGCACTGAGCTCACCAACTTGTTTTCATTAAAGAACACCCAGCAAACTGCGGAGAAGCCTTTAGACAGGTCAAGTCTAAAGAGCAGACAAGCCAAGCTTCAGTCAAACTGATGACAAACTCATTGGTAAAAGAATTTTGTTGCAGTCTGCTCTCTATGACCCTAAAACATTGCAAAGTCTTTTCTGAGCCTACTAAACTTTTTTTCAGGTTGAAAGAAAAGCAGAATTAGAAAACAGACGATGGGGCATCACAACAAAAGCATGGATGGTATTTGTTGTGAGCTGCAGCTTGAGATTCTCCTGCCCCTTCACGCTATGCTTTCATTTCTAAACCCAATTAATTTTGTATCCCATCACACCAGAGTAGTCCTTTCAATATGTTCTCCCATCCCCGGCTTGTGGAGAGTACTGAGAAAGAATTTTTACTGCAATCATTATTATTTCCACACTCTAGAAGTTACATTTTTCCCCCCAAATCCTCATCCTTTCCACTCATCGTTTAACACTTCAACTCATCATGCTATATTTAAGATTAAAAAAACCCAGCAACACAGGGACAAATTTAAGTATCTGAAGGCAGTGACAGACTTCAAGGTGCTGTATCCTTAGCTCTATGAAGCTGCTAGTACTGGATTTAACTAACCTTTTTTAAATGTAAAGATCCAAACAGGAACGTGGTACAAAACTCTACTCTTGAGGAGCTCAAAGGCCCCACAAAACAAAGAGTGTTTTATTCCTAAGCAGAGTAGAAGATCAACAGGCAAACTAAGCTGAATTTGAACTTGAACTGCCATAGACTGCTTGGATGCCAAAGACGACAGTCTGAACACTGTCCAGAATGCTTAAGGCTCTGATTTAGTGCCCACTGAAATCAATTATTGATTGGAGCAAGCGTTGGAAGATGTCTTATGTGAGCCGCCCAAAGGGACATGGGAAGTTCATGGCAGAGCTGAAGCCAGCCCCAATCTCCAGACTTTCCATTTTAACCATATGTCCATCTGTCCTTTTAAATTTTTCTGCATTCTTTTTTTAAAAGCAATTCCCCCCCACTTCTGCCCCCCCTACTCTGCTAGGAAGAAGAAGATGGCACTTTAACTCTCCTAGCTGCGCTCTGTCAGCTCTCACTGCCACTTGGGATGTGCTGTCGCTTCCATGGAAACAGAAGCATGAATCTTTTTCCCAGGAAATGCCTCCAAACTGCCTTCATTTTGTTTTGTTGTTGTTTCTAGGCAAGTCTGTGTGCGTATGTGCACATACGCATGCTGAGGCTGTAGGACTTTTGCTGCTATTTAATGTACAAGCACCCTTTTGGAAACAGAATTAGGTGTAACGTATTACACTTATCCTAATATCATCTCCATTCTTAAAGTACTTCCCCTATTCTGAGTGGGACTTTTTTGCCAATTTGATTTGATTTCACAGTTTGGATGGCATGCAAGTATTAAAATACCAATTTATCTGCTTCTCTCATGGTCTAGGAAACATAGTTCTCTGCTGCAATCAAAGAAAAGGGGAATCTCTGCCATGGCAGGTCTAGGTGAAACACTGCAGCTCACCCTGACCTCTCACTTTAACATGGCATGTGCTTTCTACCACCATGGTCAGTGCTGGGGATTGGACTGGAACAGAAAACTTGACAGCTTGGGCTGCCACGGCAGATCCCACTGCTTGAAGTTGGGAAGGATCAGCATCACGTACTGAATCAAACCTCGAAGAAGCAATATCACACACAATGACAGTGATTTACAGCCAGGCAGGTCCTCTTACACCTGAGGAGAAATTTAAGAGGAAAGAAGTCCATAGAAAAGGCTGCAGAGCATATCAAGTCACACAGTTGCAGAGATAAGGGTCAGCTTTACCCATCCTGTACAGGTTTTTCCCCATCAATATCACTATGCAAAGCTGCCAGCTCTAAGCCGTGATTTACTAACCAGGTTTACGTCCTGGCAATCTGAAAGAGAATATGAGACTAAAATCCTGAGCTCTGCTCCTCAAGAACTCTTTGCAGAACAACAGGACACCGCAGGGCACCAGTGCTTGCATATCTTCAACTTAAATTCTTCCCCATGCATTTTTTACTGTCTCTCTCGTAGTATATACTCTTTAAAGTGAGAAACATACACATAGTATATTGTGTATCCACATATTACTGTCACTGACATTTTTTGTACTTGAAAAATGCAGATGCAACTGAAATTTGTCATTAAGTTCTCAATTTTTGGCTTCAAAGTGTTTAAGGATTACCTAGAAGTGAACACATTCTTGCTGTTCATATCGGAATCATGCTTCATTACTGTATTGACTTCAGTTTTCCTTCTAAAACTCTTAGGGAAAAGAGCACTAGAGGAAGTCTGTACCACTGCCTCTGTATCAGTCTCTAGTAAGTGGCAACCATAAGAAGTCCTTAAAATGCTGATATTTAAGAGGATCTGCTGTAGAGAGAGGCAGTACTCTGGTAGCAATGACACCACGTGGACCCAAGACATTGGCATAACTCTGCAAGAGAATTTAGCAGCATCTGGGGCTCTCATCCCCATGCAACTCCATCTGATGTGAATAATAATCCTCTCCTGTCTTCCACCGCTCATCTTCCCTTTTATTTGAACAGTCAACTCTAAGGGGCATGTACTGAATACAATTATCCAAGGACATGAGTCACTTGAATTTAAGTGCTCCTATCGTGGACATCACCCAGAAAGTCTAAGCTAATTCCAAAACAGGGCCTTAGCTTGTGAATTTAATGTCACAATTTGGTGTGATACAAGTTCTTCTGATCGCAGACTCCCAATCTTACACAGTGTTTTCCCAGAAAAAAAATAGAGACCAATATCAGTGACCAAGGTAGAATCATCAAATCATTAAGTTGGAGAAGATCTTCGAGATCATCTCATCCAACCCATCACCACTACACCCATTAAATTACATCCCCCAATAAGAATACACATTCCTTTTAAAAGCAGTTGATGAAGCCAACTCAAACTTGGCAAGGGTTAAGCTATTTGACATAGTAAAGCTGTATGAAACGGGCAGAGAAACTTTGCTGTCATGTCCTCGTACCAACTTGCATTGTACAACAAATGATTTTGGCTGCAAAGAATTCTCCCACTGTTATATCTGCAATTCTAGTGCAATCCTCAGAAACCACGTTGGTTTCATGTATCATAACAGCCTGAGGGAAACTTTACTTTTTCTTTATTTCATTCCTATCTCTTCCTATTTTTCCCCTCCATCCTGCCAACAATTAATTATAAAGCTACACCTAAATTGTAAATTACTAACTTTAGCAGGGAAAAATTTACTTGAAATTCTGAAGGGCTGATATGTCAAGATTGGAGAGAAGCAGCTGTTTTGGAAATGTTGCCTTTTTCTTTGTTCCGAATGCTATTTAAACATTGGCAGGGGGCCTCATTAAAGATGAATTGATGAATTAGTAAGTAGCGTTGTAGCCAGAAGAGACAGCATGTGCTCCTGTGGTGAAAACAGATTTACACAAAAGGAAGGAAGGGGGGAGAAAATATCCCATCTCAATGTGTAACGGAGTCAGTGTTTTACAATATTCTATCAGAGCTGCACCAATCCCAAGCAGGATCCATCAGAATTTCCAATATAAATTCATATTTGGGGATGAAAGTTGGAACTGGATGCAAAGTTTCCTCTGGGCTAAAATGTAATAGACAAGTTTTGGGCCCTAGAGCATTTTAGTTACCAAAATGTTATGAAGTGTGAAATAATAATAATTAGGGATATAACGTGGGAATCACAAAACACGATAATACACTCCAGCTGAAAAAGCAAAGAGAAACATCAGATGAGCTATCACAATAGATGCACACATGCCTTAACATAAAGAGCACCTTAAGTTTCGGCAACTGACTTCAATGGAAGTCTAAGAAGGAAGGATCAGATAGTCCAAGATGATGAGGGTATAAAAACCAAGGGAAAGATCCAAGGTGGAACTGTTTATCTGACTGAAATGCAAAGAAGTCAGTGAAGACAAAAGACCTGCCACAGCTCCTGCCTGTGATACTCACTCCTCTGGCCTTCATCTCTTGCTCCATCACCAGGAGATGAAGAACAGGAGTGAGGAGGCAGTTCCACACTGCAAAAACCAGAGTGGTGTTTCCCATCGTGGGGCTGAGCACACCTCACACAGCCCTCATCATGGACATGCATCCATCGCCCAATCCTGAGCACACCCACCAACCAATTGGACACCAACCCATCTTCTCATGAGATGTTTTATCAGCAAGTGAACAAGTGAGACCGAGACTCTGATCTTAATATCAGAAACCAAATCCAAGTGCCCAAGAAGACTTCTGTGTGGGGAGAGTTGCAAGTATTTGTCTTTAAAATCTCCCTCGGCCCTCCTTCTTGAAAGACACTTCAACATTTTGCCTATATATATTTTGATTCAAAAGTTACTAAGAGTTGAATTTGTGTTTTAGGCAAATGAAAGAGAAGGCCCTTCCACTGACCTATGCGCTACATAAGTGAATCCCATGCTGTTCCTTGATGCCTAATTTCCCTGCTAATTACAATAATTTGGCCTCTAACAAGTAGAACTGTGAAAATTTAGTTGGTTTTTTTTTTTTTTTTTTAAGACTATAGAATGATGAGGGAGAAATAATCCATTATTATTATTATTTTATCACCTGTGAGATGCTACTAATTATTCTCCTTTTGTGCTCGGAACTATGCTGGCATAGGTTAAATTAAAAACGTACACAGCCCACAGAGTATTTTAAATAACTGAAAAAAAAATATTAAAAATCAGAGCAAATATAATTTCTGAGTTCTGAAAATGAAGTATTGAGTCACAAAGAGGCTTTGTGATTTACTCAAGGTCACCCTGGCGATCTGTAGCACAGCCACAGGCTGCATCCAGACCTCTCGTAGTCAATACCTTTTCATCTTGTGACCCATCCTGCAAATTATGAAACAAAGGACTGTAACCAGCGACCAAGAAAACAGAAGATCTGAGCAACTCCAGTGGGTGTTCAACGCTTATAAAAGATTATAGAGAGCTCCAGGTTCCTACACTCTGATTCATTTCAGATCTATCACTGTTAATAAACCTCAAGAAGAGTCCTAAAATCTTGCAAGACATTAGTTGCTCTTTTACAGTTACCACAGGACCATTTATCCTACTTTGTTAAGTGTACTGAGTTGAGCTTTTCAATTGCTTTAATTTTTTTTATCCATGTCAAGGATTTGGGACAAATTAAAAAAAGAAAAACAGTTTCATCTGTGCCTTGATTGCTACGAGGCTGGGCTTCCTCAGTTGTTTTGTTCTGTTAAATCATTTATGAATTCAGATCTGGTTAGAGACACTTTCCATCTGATTTATTTCGCTTTCTTTAAGAGGAAAAACCCAAAACTTTCATGGTGAACACCACCAAAATTACTGACGGTCACAAAGGAGAAACTGAGGCACAGAGCAGTTAATGACTTAGCATTGACATGTGAGCATCCTGAGCCTGAACTCGGACTCAGCCTCAAAACGCTGCTGCTTGCTCAGATCACCAAAGCAGATGGCACAGCTGGAACATCACTGTGCAAGGGAACATCACTGTACAAGGGATATGTGCCCATTTCTCATCTTGAATTCTACTTTTCCTCTCTTAGAGTCACAGAAGAAGAAATATAAAGAATAATAGAAAGTTCCTTACAAAATAACCAGCCCTGTTCTCATATACAAAGTGATAGCTGGCAGTTTACGTTAAAGATGAGGAGTGTAGAATTTGGCTTACCTTTTAAACCAACTTCGGAGATCTTTATGTCATTTTAAGTTCGTTATTAAGGGATGGTAGGAACAGATTTTTTTTTTAATTAACTTTATGTCCCCTGACTCCTCCTCAACTGCTCCATGTACTTTATTACTCACGTTGACTCCCTGTGACCATGACCCAGATTCTCACCAACACGGAGATTTGATCAGGCAGAGCTGAGACCATGGAGGAGCAAGGGGAGCCTCCCAAAGACACATTGGGCAGCCGCACCAGGCCTGACTTGATGGCTTAAGTTAGAGCAACCCAGTGGTTCCTCCAACTCCATTAAGACCATCAGTCTGATTGAGACCCAGCAGCACACGGAAAGTTGGTGTCATCAGATTTTCCATCTCTTGTAACACACACCTGTACAACAATACACTAACTTGGAATTTCCCTACAATGAATAACTGCCATTGATGGTTAAAACATCACTGCTTTGCATCATCTGGGAAAGGTAAAATGGAAAAAAAACAAGGGAAAACTTTGCTCTGCTCGTGTCCATATTAAATAGCATTTTACTCCTCAAAAGTCAACTGAATTACCAACAAAATAAAATACCACCCAGCATAAACAAAAGGAGCAAAACTTGGCCCAGAAATAACAGCCTAATTTAAACGAGCTACTGAGAAAATAGAGATGGAGAAAACTCTCTTTCAGATTGCTTTCTAGCTCACACTAAGAATCACCAAACGAAATGCCGAATGGAAGATCAAATCTGAACGGCTATAATTATTTAAATCAAGGAGACAAAAAATACAATGCTAAGGGAGACAGAGAGATAACAGCATTTAAGGAAAAATAAAGATAAAAATGGAGATAGATAAACAATCTGGGTATTTAATGCCAAAATAATTTTAGGGTTGCAGCCCAGAAACAGTTAACACATGGCAGAACACGCTTTAAAAATAAATAAATGAATGAATAAATCCGAGCTTCCTATTCTTCTAAACCAAGACAGCTCCCATTCAAAACGTTTGTTTCACGCCATTGCCGCTCCTCTGGCTTTGCTGTACTTTCTCTAGGTAGGGTCATAAAAAAAATATATATATATTGTACCTTAAAAAAAAAAAATAAAAATGTACTTGAATCTATTGATTTCTGCTGTACTAAAGCCCCTGACATTCCGGCGCGATGAAGATATTGCTCTGGACCCTGTGTGCCTCCTCATACTTCTCCTCTGCTTATGAGGGTCTCTAAGGATGGTATTAAAGATATTGTAGTTCCCACTTTCCGACTCTGGGATATCAGCGAGATTCTCCTGTGTAAAGAATAATTATCAGCACTGCTGTTACCTCTAGTAAGTGTGTAATTACATGCTCTGTTTTGTGGGCTGTAGGCTGTGCAATTTTAAATTATACAGTAATGACAAATTCTCCCTTTTTCACCACCTTCTTCCAAATAATAATAATAATCATCATCATCATCAACATCGTAATGAAAGAAAGAAAACCTTCTCGCGTTACGATTGGCAGTTTGCATTTAGTTGTGGATTTTTTTTTTTTTCTTTAAGATAGAAAGGGGCATTGAAATCTAAAGAATCTACCACAGAACTGAAGAAAAAAGCTCATAGAAAGAGAAAGGGAATGAATAAAAGCCGAGAGATAGGGAATATAGAACAAACCTTAAGAGAGAGGGGAGGCACAGAAGAATATTCGATTCAATTCATCCAACAGAATTTGCCCTGCTTTTATTGGAAAATCTGGTCAATAACAGGAGCCAAATGCCCGCTGAAATCCTCCAGAAATGGAAAAAAATTCTCTTTACAAGCCCTAAATTGAGATTTCTTCGCAAGAAATCAGCACTCAGTGAAGGAAATTAGCCCGACCATGATAAACAACATGTAGTGCAAAGTGCGTGCAATCAGTTCAAGAGATCAGATGTCAGAGTGCTCCCTTGTCTGTCCCTGGATCATCACACCAATTAGTGATTAAATATTAAAACAAGAGCACTGTCTACATGCAGAGATCACTAGAAGCTATCCTAAGAGTGCTTCTATGCCCACACAGACAAAGGCAGAGGAGATGTTCAGCAGTACGCTGAGCCGGCTTGGAAAAGAGGGACCTCCACCAAAAAGTGACAAAACCCATTAGCAGCAATGCCAAAGCAACATTTTTTCCTGGGCAACAGGGAGGAGCTTTCCTTCCCGAACACAGCAGCAGACCTTCAGCTTGTTTGTTTGGCTTCAAGCAAGTTAAACCAGTTTATACTTCCTGAAAATTTCTAAACCTGTTTTTATTTCCCTGCTTCGACTCTATGGTTTACATACAACCACGTTCCCTTTGGGATAAGACTTAGACAGATTACCAGGGAGGAATGCAAAAGGGAGGTATACAAATACCCCTCTAAAACCTACAGGATTTGAATTAGTTCATTTCCATAGGTTATTTCAGGGATGAGGCTTGCAGGCAATTCTGTGGAACTGAATGGTTAGGAGACAATCCTCAGTGAAGTTGGATAGAAAAGCTACAAAATAGAAAACTCATTATGATGTTATTTACTATACTGGCTTCTTTTTATTTCCAAGAGCAGGATGCTGGTTTTGCTCCCATGCTATCACATATAACCACATAAACTGCTGCTGTTTACAGTAATGTTTCCAATAATATTATTCACACGAGGAAAGCACCTTGGGTCAGATCCTAAGAGTGTTCAGGTACTGGGGTAGCTGTCCATCAGGATAGCCCTGCAACAACAGAAACCAATGGGAATTTCAGCATGCAAAACACCAAAGATTCTTTAGAAATAGAAGCTCACAGTTACTTTGCAGAACAACTACAGTAGCCTATCCAGGACCCTAAGCCTGTGTTTTACTACTCAAGCACTTCGTAACACGAGATCTGAAAACAACTTGGGCTTTACTTCAACTCCATCCCAATGTCTTACTAGGAATTCAGTCTTCCACTGCAGTACTATTCAGAGACTCTGATTTGATAGCATTATGTCAGGCCACGTGACATAAATTGCAAGAAAGATGAATGAAAACATCTATGAGAAAATCAGTTATACAACCAAATCTGGAATTTGAGATCACTGCTGCTCAGCCAAGCAGCCCATGGACTGGGTTGACCAGGCCACCACTGCTTTCCCAGCTCCCAGTGGTAGGACAGTCCCACCTCAACACTGCCTGCACAAAGACCAAGTTCAACAGAAGCATCCCCTTCATTGTCTTTGAGACATACTCTCAAATCACTTTGAGATCACTTTGAGACTTTTTCTTCCTGCCTCCAAGCCCTAAACAAAGCAGGCCATCACATCACCAATAAAAAAAAAATCCTTGTAGCAAGCAGACTGTCGGTGATAAAGAAATCCTACAAGATGCTGAACGTGGCAGCCCCATTCCAAAACAGCAACATGCATTTAAGTGCAAATAACCTGAATGACTTTTTAGTGAGGGAGTGATAAAAAATAAAATATTATTATTTTTTTTCTTGTCTGTAGTAGGGGGAAGTAGTAGAAAATTATTTCCTTTTGCTCTATTTCTTGTGCATCCTGTAGGACTCCAGAACTAGCACTAAGAGATTTCTTCTCTTCCTCAACATTATAGGTCTTTTAGTGGCTGTGTCGAAATACTGCTGACATGGGAGGCAAAGGGCAGCTTGGAATCAAGTCCCATTGAAAGTTGGTTGGATATGGGGACTAACACGCCTTGGAAAAATACTCTGCATTAACATCTGTGGGACTAGTTATATACTTATGTGAGTTATTGGATCAGACTCAAAAGACAGGCAGCAAGCCCTAAAAGAACAAGGTGAAGGATATGCACGACTGGGACATGAAAAATAGGAATTAAGTCAAGCGTGCAAAATTGTCATTAAAATTTACCAGTCCAGGGACTAAATATATGTCTCTCCCTTACAAAGCCTCATGGAGAAAGTCTTGTAAAAATTAATAGGCACTGAGTCAATAGCAGTCTACAGGAATAAAATAGGGTGCCATATAAATCACTCTAAAATCTACAAGGAAACGTGACGTTTGAGAGTTTTATTTTCTTAAATAACAATATTTTAAAAACTCTGCAATCACAATAAAAGCCTAAGGTAAGTTTAGAAGAGGAAATAATTTCCCAATTAAATATCTTGGACATACTTGGAAAAGTGCTATTGTACTTGTCTTGAAAAAAGCATGGCTTGTCTATAGAGAGGATTTTATTCTTGAATTTGATCTCACTTAAATTTGCCTGGTACTCTACCATTCTTGATAAATTCTGGTGGAAATGGCATCTTTAAGCTATTAGCATAATCTTGTTAGTTCTGTTCTGTGACACAAGAGTAGTTCTGCACTGGTTTACCAGTGGGTACTTCAGACCTGTGAAAATACTAACGTTTCATTATAATTAATGAACGAGGCCATGAGGAAAATGGTTCAGATCCACTGCAGTAGATGCCCACATGCTTTCCAACCAGAAGTTTGACAAAACTATGTTGTGCTGTGAGAAGTTACCACGCCATGCAAATGCAGAACCTTTCCCATGAGAGCTTGTTGTCTGTCGCAAGAGCTATTTGAGAACTCTCTGGATGATGCATTGGAAAATAATCTGCTGGGAGTGCTGCCGCATCAGTGGGAGGGAATGGCCTGATTATCTAACAGGTGTTCTCCATGTCTAATAATTAAACTTGGGCAAGGGATTGAAGGGAACAAAAGGAACACAGCAAAAAATAAAATCAAAAATGTTTCAGAAAATATTAAGGATGTTTTCAACACAATTACAGACGAATTTTGTGATCATTACAAAGCAGGTCTCTGACAAGCATTAAGTTCTGTGCTTTCAACCTGCCCACACTTCCTAAAGGTTCTGTGCTCCAGCAAAGGCAGCCTTGACTGAATGGCCAACCTAACGCCAGCCAAGGACATTTTGAAAGATACTATATTTGAGCCTTAAGTACATGAGCGTTTGGAGAATCATAAGCAAAGAGTAAATGGAAACCAAACCCTAATCAGGCTACAAAAAATATATATATAAAAATCACTTCACCTGGTGCCTCAATTCCCCCTTTCTCAAAACAAGCAATATTCCTCTGCTTGACTCCCTTGCATGTTGGCTGTAAAGCAATAAGATTGAAGCACCAGGTAGAAGCTGTGATTCATTACTATAATGAATGAATTGCAGACAAAGCATACTTTTGGACTCTTTCTGTGTGTCCATAGATTAAGTCACAAGCAGCTTCTGTTCGAGGTAATCTGGAGGCTCAGCAGCTTTCAGGATCAAAAATATATACAGAAAGACTACATTATTTGCATCTATCTACCTACCTACATATATATATATATAGTTTGACCATTACAACAAGCACAAAGCAGCAATTTGTTTCACTACATCATCAAGAGGTTCGTTAAGTGTACATAGCACATTCAAGATCCTGTTGAAAGATGCCCCATAACTGCCAAACATTATTCTTTAATAAATACCTTCTATATGCACAAGAGAATTTTTTAACCCTCCAAAAATAACAGGCTGTTTTCCTGCCCGTTCTGCCACATACCCATACAGATACGGGGTGCAGAGTTTTTTCTACAGCACCTCTTCAGAACTTGTTAGGACAGATGTGGCTCCTCTGTTTCAGTTCAGTTAGGAGGAAGGCTGTGAAGGTTCAGCCACAGTCTAAATTTTTCCTTTCAGAGGCAGAACGTGATCTGATCTCTCTACAGAGAGTTTCTAAAGGCATCATCATTCTCCCCATCCTCTACCTGGAGTTCACGTTTCAGATTTTTGAATGGATCTCTTCTCCTAGATTTTAATTGACAGTGAAAACCTGATTTCTGAAGCCAAGGTAAGGTACTGAAGGTAAGTGATCAAAACACTGCCCCTGTAATAAATCACTGTAGTCCAGGTCACGGTTTAGAGTGTGAATGCAGCGTTCAATAAAGAAACACACTCCACCTTTCAGCTTCAAGCCGACCCCAGCTAATTGACCTCATTGTGGTCCCACCATTAATCATTCTGGCACAAGGGGGCAAGAGGCTGCTCCACTGCATAGACTTTCACGGGGTGGGGGTGGAAATAAAAGGTAAGAGGAAATCATAGACAATTCTTCCTTAATTAACTCATTGGATTTCCTGCTTTGTTAAATGTCACTATTGTACCAGTAGGATATGAAGAACAATATGAGTGCTTGTCCAGTTTGTGTTTACTTAGCCCACGGATGCCCAACACAGTGAATGAGAGAAGATGGGGCCAATGCCTGGCACCAAGTGGTACAAAGACACGGGAGAGCAAAGCAGAGCTACACAGTTGTTTGAATACCCAGAGAAAAACAAATAATAATAATAATAATAATAATAATAATAAAAAAAAAAATCACACCCCTCACTCACAAATCCTTCAAATATTCTCAGCTCAGTTCTGTTCATGACCCTGCTGTCATTTGCTCTGGTTTTATGCAAGTGAAATTAACGGCTAAATCTGCATAGGGTTTCTCATAAACCCTGTGTCAAAGAGTCTTGTGCCAGCCCACTTTGGGAAACAAAGAATCCAGCCCTGCACTTGCCACACCAGGTCTTAGCAATTCAAGATTTAAAGACATTTTGTTTGCAGTTATAATCAGTAAAAACTAAATGTTTATCTATTTATCTAATAGGTTAGAATAATCATCTGAAGACCTGTGGCCACGCTCATGTGAATTATTTCAACAATTTAAATGAAGGAAGCAATGTTATTCACACAGAGCTGAAGTTTATGTGTAGACCAAGAGAAGTTCCAAAAGTAAATAAATTTTGAGGTCCCAGAACAATCAAGCTAACCATGTTCTTTACACATATGGACACCTCTAAAAAGCGTTTAAAAGAAAAAGCCTTTGGACAACAGTGGGATTTAAAATCTGCAATTTCTGTTGAAAAACTTCAGTGGCCCTGCTTTGAGTAGGGAATTGGAGCGGATGACCTTCAGACATCCTTGTCCATCCTAAATTACCCTACTCTATTACAGGAGGTTTGAGATGGACAGAAATCAGTCTTTTAAACACTGAAATTCAAAGGGATCTAAATGTGAACATATAATTGTTGAATGTTTTGGGGGGGAACGACCCAACAAAACGTCCCACTGAGTTTGCTCAACTGAACAAGTGTTATTATGCTGCAGACATTTCACAAACTGTAGAGCCCAATGGATGCACAGATTTGGAATCATCTTCTAGCTCAAGCAGTTGTTACGGTGTTGGGGTATTAGAAAAATCACAAGTCACAGACAATCAGTGCTTGATTTTCAAAGGGATTGAGCACATGAACCCAGTTTCTGGAAACAAGAGTATCAGTATTTCTGCAAAGTCAGATCCCTAGTCTTAATATTTTTGAAGATATGCTCCAGTCTTTCCTGAAACACTCTTCTTTTTCTTTCTTCATTTTTCTCCATTTACATTGAGTGAATGCTTGAATGCCTCCCCGCTAGCAATTCAAAAGAAAGGACAATCCCCTTGGAGTGCAAGACACAGAACCTATTAATAAGCAAATGGAAAGAGCTGGCATATATTCCTCACTGTTTAATTCGTCAGCCACTAGAGTCTGAAGCATTTCTCTCCAGGGCCTCAGCCATGTAGAATCAGTGTGGGAGATGACTTAATGCTATTGTCTTGTGCAAACTATCTTCAAGTCTCACACACAGCAAGGACTCGCAGGATGAAGGCACTCATTTAAACAGACAAGCCTATGTTTTAGGGGAAACAAGCCTTTAAGCCTAGACATGCTGCCCACACCTGTGCAAGATTCAATTGTGTGGGTGAAAAGGAGTGCAGAGCTTTAGGGAAATGACACGCTCTGCAGAACTGATGAACTGTGTGAGGATGGCTGGTGAGAAGATCAAGCCCTTATCCCCACCTGGAAAACTATCACTTCAGTTTGTGCTTCTGGAGCTGTCTTAACCCTCTCCTCTCTTTAATCCATTTTTCCTCTACCCCTCCTGCAATACTGAGCAGTCTGAAGTGATTACAAGTCAATGCTGTCTGATACATAACTTCCTAGCTCCCAATCTCTACTTTGGAGGTAACAGAGCCAACTTTTTCTATTGCATTATAATGTGCTGGACTATTT
Source organism: Alectoris magna (assembly GCA_030625065.1). NCBI lineage: Eukaryota > Metazoa > Chordata > Aves > Galliformes > Phasianidae > Alectoris > Alectoris magna. Next base: position 2,268,808 of record CM060587.1, read on the forward strand.
TCATTTGGGGAAAAAAAAAAATAGAAAGGAGAGACTATTCCACTTATGGCAAAAATTAATAATTTCTTTGCCCTCATGCTTCACAGATTTTGAATAACTACATCTAGGATCTGATCCAGAGAAACGTCGCTTGCTGGGGAAGGAATGCTGGGTTTTAAATCAGTGCAACGTCTCTCCTTCTGCCTAAGTCCTGCTCTCACTGAGTCCTGCAGCTTACAAGAATTTTCACTGTCCTGTATGAAAAAGCATTTTTTCTGCCAAGCAAGAGGAAATGTCAACACCGGTGGAGCAAAATTAAAGCACGAGAACCCACTGGAACACCCAACTGATGGGCCAAACGCGTTGCATCCATCCAAGACCCAACACCTGCTCAACAGGTTGACTACTTCAGCTTCAGTCCCTTTGGCAGTTTGCTGCATTCCTGCACCTAATAAACCCAGTTTCTCTATGGGTACACCAGAAACCTGCGAAGAAAAAGAACAAACCAACACAACCACCCAAACTAACAGCCAACCACCTGGATAATTCCCCTCAGAAAACACTTCCCCCCCACATGCTTGCTATGTCTCCCTAAAGCTTCTGTCCTGGCTCTTCCCACGGTGTGTGTGATCTGCTGTGTATTTAAATTCCAGTCTGTGTGACAATACTACTGTGTATAGCCCGTACTTAAATCGTTTACTTGTCTTTCATATTGACACTTCCTCAAACGCAATCCCATCACACAAGTGCTTCAGTGACACGTTGAATACATAACAGACTCCCCAGCGGACACTGGTCATTTTAATGTTGTGAACAGCTCGTCACACCTTTCATCTTCCTTCCACTTTGCTGCATTTGCTATTTCTACTGTATAAATTGGGGTGACCGCGGAATGACAATAATCTCACATTCATGCACCACTTTCCATCCCAATGGATTCCTAAGTGATTTACAGATTTCACATATGATTCACTGCATCATTTCTGTGACAGAACATGGGCTGAACCAGAGCTCAGATTAGGTGAAGCTATCGCTGTTTGAAATTGCTGGTTATGTTTTAGGAAGAGAGAATTTGAATAACTCCATTGGAAAAAAAGTACACCAGTCAAAATGCCCCTGAGAAAAAAACAAAACAAAACAAAAAACAACACAGGAATTAAAATTATCCCAACTCTTTAGGACTGTTTATGATTCGTGTTCAAGCAAATAATAATAAAGAACGAGCAAATAATACTCTTGGCAGAGTAGTTGAGCTGGCAAGAAGGAAAAGCAGATAATGAAACGTGTATACAATCACCTGAACTATTTAGTGTGGGTCTATTTTATCTTTATGTTCTGCCTATATATACATAGGCACAGGCATTCAAGTGAAGAAATATATCTACTTTTACGAATATTAATTCATGTACTTAACTGTGTATAGCAATGGGACATGAACTGAATTCTCCTGTTGGCCATTATAAAAAATAGATGTAGTTCAGATCTGGAACACACAAAGAACCTTTCATGATGAATTTGTATAGAACACTGAAAAAATTACGGTTAACTCTGAATGTGTTGATGAAAACAGTCATAAGAAATCCATAAAAAAAGAAGCCAATCAATCCAAGCAAGCTCCCTACTTACTACTGCTGCCTCCACATCAACTTTTGAGTTTCATTTAGTAAAGTAAGCCAAAATTGTCCATATGTAAAAGTTGCAAGGGATCAATATCATTTCAAAACTTCACAAGGTCTGACAGAAGGCAGGCATGTTTTCATGTAAATGCTGGTGTAAGATATATTGCCTGGCATCACCAGGCCAACTACACTGCAACAACCTGTGGCGCAGCCTGATGAGCTCCTTTAGCCCGATCAAGCGTAACATAAAATACACCACAATTGGTGTAAAGTTATGCTTCAACTTTATCAAGCTTTGCCATTAGAATAACATTTTCATAAATGCTAGAAGTTTTATCACTTCAAGGCCAAGTCTTCACAGTGGACAATGCAAAGTGAAGCCACTTGTTTCACTGCTGTTCTTGAACATCCAGGAATTACACATTTCCTCATTAAATCCAAAGACCCCAATTCATTCTGCTTACGTATTCTTGTGCCAATGTAGAGAAGACATGTTTTTAGAGAAAACCATATACTGCATACACGGATACAGTCCCTTGCCCAAACAAGGGCAGCTAGTTTTACTAAGAACTACTCAAAGCCTAGCCCAGAGTTAGCACAACAAACTCAAATCACATTCACTTATAGCAGAAGAGCTTGGAAATTGCCTTAGGGGAAGGCTCAGGCACTGCGCGTATGTCATCAACACAGTGGAAATAAGCAGCCTTTAATGTGCTTCAGATTTTCTCAATGATCTCAATGTGCTGGCTTCATCAATGCTGGAACATGTAGATAGTTTTTAAGCCCCCCATTTCAACTTCTACAGTCAGCCAAAACAGGAAGAGTAATGAATGGCGACACTGGCCTTAAGAGGACCAAAGTTATTAGCCTAATGCATCGGGAGGAATGATGCATTAAGACATTAAGAATCAAAACAATCACATTAATGCTTGACAGCGTAAGGAGGAAACAAAAGATGAGAGCTGTAATACAAACCATATGGCTTAATAACTAATCTCTCATTTAAGCACCATTATTAAAACACCTCCTAAATGTTTAGGCCTTAACAGAACATCTCAGCATCATTATTTTACATATTTATCCTTTTATTCCCTCCTCCCCCAGCCTTCTCCCTTTCTTTCCTCTCCCTAAAAATATTTTCTCTGAAAAGATCTTCAAACTGCTTCTCCTTTCACAAAGTCCAAATCCTATGTCAACCCAATTAAGCCTACACAGTCATAATAAATGAGTGTTGTCAGTTAGTCTCACTTGAGACACAAACTGTAGCTAATATTACTCAATATGCAGATGTTTTCTGTCTCTTTCTGTTGGAAAAAAGAAAAAGTATTATTCAGATGGATTAATGATAAATTGCTATTAATATGAAGAGGATATGCTACAGGATGACACAAGGTTGCAGAAATGTCAAGTGGAGATGTGTGTGAACAATGAAGTCCTCTCAACATGATGCGTTCCAGTAATTTATGGATTGCTGTGTTTCTGGACCAGGCCAACCAGCCCTTCAAACAAAACAAAACAGGTTGCATACAAACGTTAGACCCTCTTATGTAGGTTCCAGCAGATCCTCAGCGTGCAGATGGTGCTCAAACTGATTTCAGATGGGGACCTTCCGGATGGGGGCCCTTCCAGTGGAAATTGTTGGGCTCGTTTTCAACTCTTATGAAAGTTGCTGGGAGTTGCAAGTGCTCTCAATTCCTGAAAACAGTTTGCACCTGATTCTAGAAAGCAAAGTGGCTGCAGTGCAATCCCAACTCAGTAGCTCAAATGACTCCAGTGAAGATAAACTCTACCCAAATTAAAAAAAAATTGCCTCTGATGTGTTTTTAGCATCCTCAATGGTATCAAGACCAACTTCAGATATTAAAAAGTCGCCTCCAAAACCATTAACATTTGTTTGAAAGCCATTCTTTGATTTTAAGCTGCTTTTTCTATGATCCTTGGGGTCCCTTCCAACCCAGCCATTCTATGTTTCTATGATTCTACAGCTTTCCTGATTTTTCTGTCATTATCTCCCAGATCAGCACACACCGCTAATGGCAAAAAACTCAAAGCTGAATTTCAGGTATTTCAAAGCTTGGGAAAGCATTCAAATCCCAAGTCCAAGACTTATCTTCAAAACAGAGAATGTATATTTGAGTAACAGATGCAGAAAGAAACCACCAAAACAGGTCTGGGAAAGCACTTGGAGCAATTTCTTCTTAAACAGTATCTTTAAATTTATTTTTAATTGAAGACATTGCTTCTTGGAGGAGCTGAAGGGATTTAAGAGGAAGAAATACCATTCTGTATTGCACTATTGCTCAGCCAATATTAAGGCGTAATGCAAATAATTCCAAGTCCTGCAAGCCTTCCACAAAAAGAATCAGAAAGGACCTTCAGTTTGCTTCCTCCTCAAGTACCAGCTGCTGCATTCTGTACTTTACCAATCACATATTCCTACTGAGCAGCAATATAAATGCTAATGATTACGATCATTCTTTTCTTTGCACTCTCCCTGTCCTACAGTTAAAGATTTCTGCAGTGTAACCAAATGCACGAATAAGTTTACATTAGAGCCAATATTTAACTGAAGACAGAGTGGTGTTTTCATTCAAGAACGGCTTGCTGGAAAGCACCCAGAGTTTGAAATTTTGATGATGGGTGGTTTTCTTTTCTTCTCCCCCCCTCCCCCCTTCTTTTTTTGCCTGCATTGTTTTCAAAGTAATTTAATAGGGGTTGAAATGTTATGGGAAAAAAAATAATAATCAAATTTTCAATAGAAATGATCACTAAACAAAGAAAATGTCTTCTATTCAACCAGTCTTGGCACGAAAGCAGATGTACTAAATGATGAAATTCCAGTTATATCTGCTGTTACATAAACAATAACATATTTCACCAAAAGCCAACTTCAATCAATCCTTCTAAATGAGGTTCCAATAACTACCTTGGGCTGATACTTCTGCTGAATTAGAGTTCTCCAGAATGAAAGCAGGAGTTATCATTTTATCTCTGGATTAGGTGTGCAACTCCTCAATTGTTGAAAATTGACCATAATTTCTTACTGCAGTAAGTCATCTGTCTTTCAACATTTTAAGCTTCTTTTCTGGACAGAGGGAAATAGATTTGATTACAGTTGTTGATAAATAAATACAGATTATTTGTGGTTCTAAAACTGAGATACTGTAAATCTGTGTTGATCTTAAATTATAATGGTGTTATTTGTAGCAGTTGCAGGAGAGTAAGTTCTTTTACTCAAGGCACAAGGGCAAAAGGTCCCATAGCAAATGAACATGAAGGTTATCTGCTGGGTCATGGACTTCTGTGTTACTTAACATTACCTGTGCTTTGGTGAAGCTTTACAAAACAAGTTTCCTCATAGCATCTTTTGAGTTGGAAAGGACCCTTAAAGGCCATTTGGTCCAACTCCCCTGCAGCACACAGGGACACCCACAGCTCCATCAGTGCCCAGAATCCTACCCAGCCTGACCTTGGGTGTCTCCAGGGATGGAGCACCACCACCTCTCTGGGTGAACTGTTCCAGCACCTCACCACCCGTATTGTTAAAGGCTTCTTTCCTTATGTCCAATCTAAGTCTCCCCTCTTTCTGCTTGAAATCATTTCCCCATGTCCTATCACAACAGACTCCACTAAAGAGCCCATCCCCTTCCTTCTTACAGCCCCTTTAGATATTGAAAGGCATATAGGAATCACGAAGGAATTATGGTTCCAGACTGCATGAGAAAACGCAGAAAAGTTTAGATTACCTTACTTAATTTTTTATTCACTCATTTTGCATCCTCTCTTTGGAAAGAGCTGGCTAAGTGTGTCAGTTTCCTGCCTTAATTGGAGTCTCTGTCTACTGAGATCTACAGTAAGTAATAAATAGATTCTCACCTACCTACTTTCTGAAGCTATTCAGAGCCCACCTGGGCTACCGATGTTCTTGCTTACAATGGAGAATAGAGTAGGAGCTGAAGGATTTGACACTGCCTGACACAGACACTTAATAAATAGTGTACTCTTGAAATGATTAAAACCAGCTGGCCTCAGTAAAAGAGTGTAGAACTTAACTTGGGAGGCTGAAATAAAGATAAAGTCGGAATAAATTCATCTTCTCTTCCCAGCCTCACCTTCCTCATCCTGCTCCCTTCCCCCAGAACAGCAAACCTGTTTTTCATAACTGTAAAGAGGAGGGAAAAAAAAAAGAAATAATAATAATAATCCTGGAATTCCTACTAAAAGAGATCAGCCAAATTTCAGCTGTTCCAAAAAACATGAAAACCATTTGAAAATCTTCTGTGTCTCCAAGAGAATAGTAATTCCCAGCATTTGGCTGCTTAGCTTCAAAAATTGAGAAGGGGGGGGGGGGGGGGGGGAAAGGAAAAATTTAAAACACAGGAACAAGATTTCCAGTCATGAGTGATGATTTTCAGGGACCCAGACTGAAATACACTGAAAAACACCTGCCTGACTGATAACCAATTCCCTTTAAGAAATGTCAGATTGGACTGCCTGGAACAGATTCACCTAAAGTGAATTTTTTTCAAAGTGGAAAAAAAAAAAAAAAAAAAAGGAAGAAAAAAATCTGAGCTCTGAGATCTTCCATTAAAATAACATCAATCTTTTTTATCCCTAAAGGAGTCGCAAAGTGTTTCAGAACCAGCACATAAGGGAACCTCTGTGCTCAAGTGAAGTCCAGCTGCCACTTGGGTGATGAGCAGCAGCTGCCAGACAGCACACAGCAGTGCTGCTCAGCCCATTTAGCAGAGCAGAGCGTGTCAGCTCAATGGAAGCACAGAGCAAAACGAAGAAGTTAGAGCATTGTTAACTAGCATCAAGTTTCACCAGCATGACAGGGCCAGTAACCATACTTATGAAAGGGTTTGTGAAGACCTTCAGTTCTAGAGAGGGGTTTGTATGGTGCCTGTTTTACTGGTGGGGGTCCAACACTTGTACTTGCAGAACCAGCACTGCAGTAACCCAATGCAACACTACTATCAGCTCCCCAGATAGCGAAAGGCTGACTGTGATCAGACTGGAGAAAATCAGCTCCATGAGTACAAAACAAGACCAAAACAAACCTAACTATTAGTTTCCATTTGGGTTTATGGGAACATTCACCCTCTTGGCCAGGAGCTGAACACATCTATCAGAGGGGGCACACCTAAAAGATATTGCACAGTTAAAGAAACTCACTGAAATGTTTTCTGCAGAAGAGGTTTCCATCCAAGGCTAAGAGAACAAAAGTTGTTTCTCAGACAGAATGCAGAGAAAAAGAAAAATAACATTCTTAGAACTTTCAGTGTTCTAGAAGCTCATGGTCATGCAACACGTGGTAACTGACTTGAAGAAATGCAGGCACTGGCTGAAAAAAAACAAAACCAAACATTAATTTTTGAGCTTGTGTTCAGAGGTCATATGCCTGAGGTTGAAAGGGAGGGGAAGAACGTTAACACATGCAGACAGAGAGGGATGGAGTCTGATCTTTCTTAGAGATATCAAGCTAGAACAATCCCTCCAATGATTTAGCAGCAATGGACTTGACAGTAACCTCTTTAGGAAAGCTGCTTCAAAATACTCAGAAGTTCAGAATTTAGTTAGGATGTCCAATGGCCACACCTTGAATACATCTCATTCCCAAGACACTGGGTTTATTCTTTTATCCCTTTCCCCAGAACATCAATGAAAATTATGCACCCATATTTAAGGGAGAGGGACAGACTGATGTAGCCTACAAAAAAAGCCACACAGCATTTCTACAGCCTTGACCAGCCAGGTAAATGGATAATGCTGTCAATAAACCAAGGCCCTCTATTTCTGGCAGCCCACACTGCCTCCCTGTTCTTCCTTGCCTATAGCATCCCTGTTTTTGCAGGGCAACGCTTCCCCATGTATTCCAGAGTTCTTTGCTTGATCCAACAATAACAATATTTGGAAAAGAAAGAGTGGAATCATCCCCTATTTTTAATTCATAGCTAGAACTACTTGTCTCATAAACCGAAGACTGTAGGAACATGGTGCGTTGTCTTGCTTAGATAAGAGGAAATGTACACTTATTCCTTTCCCAAGGAAGAGAAACTAGCTACCCACCAAACCACTGCATTTTATATTAAGTTTAATTTATTTTTTTTTAAATGAAGGTTCTATTAAGATACTTTGCTGAAAAGCAGCACCACCTTTTGTTACCCAGCCTATTTGCTGGGAAGCTCCCATATGCCTTTCAGAATTACATGGCAAGCATGATCTAAAACCAGAAGGCTTCTCCGAGAGCAGCAAGTCTATGCATACAAAGGACCCCACTTAGCTCCTTCAGCTCCACTTCCCAGTTAAGCAAGGCTGTTATCTAAAAAGAACAAAAACACCAATACTAATTTTTACTGCATCCATGAGGGTTTAGGCTTCCAGTTGCATTCATTTTATTAGGAACCGGGTGATCAAATTCCTTGGGCAGCCTGGGACATTCTGAAAGCAACATTTTCACTGCCTTATAACGAGAATAAAAATCCCAGTTGGTGAAAGTAAAATACTTGTAAAGGACGTGTCACCTCCTCAGCTGCTGGGGTTGGTTGAAGCGCTCTTTAAGGGTTCCCTTCCGCAGCCACTTAACAAAACGACGCCTTCAGCGCCATTCACAGAAGTCTCTATTGGTGCCGAAGCCTACGGTTCAACTCCTGCCAACCACCTGCTGCAGTGGTTTCTTTTCACAAGGACTCTGGTTAGGGTTGTTAATCTGGGGGCAAATTTATGACCCATTATGCACCACTGTTAGAGCTGAGAGCCAAAGAATGAAACCAATGAGGCTGACTAGGAACAGGTCCTAAACATGTATGATTTCATTTAATTTTACTAAACCAGTGCTCAGCTCTGGCACAAAAAAAAAAAATAAAATAAAATCTCTCTTCTGTAGATTTTAAAGCTGTTTGTAGGACAGAGCCCAAGTCTTTATGTCACAGATTGGGAAATTGAGGCAGAAAGCTGCATAATGACTTGCCTAGAGCCATATAGGAAGCCAGTTAGAGAAGCAGAAGTAGATCCTGACAGATCCACATTCCAGCTCTTCTCATTAGGTTGGCAGAATCTTACGGTCATTGGAACACAATAAATAAGCTGTGATGCACTGAAGTCTCAGATGGAATGTGTTCTCAATGCAAGAGCACTACAAGTGCCAAGAAAGAATATCCTTGTCCTGAAAAACATCCTCCAGAGAAGAAGTGGGGAAACTGAGGCAGAATATACGGCGGGTGCAAAAAACAACTGCTCTACAGGAGATGCAGAACAGAAAGCAACCTCCTCTATCCACTGCTTCATCAGAATGGCAACAATCCAACCTGAGGTCTGCCTGACTCACCCAGGGTACAAAACAAATAGGAAGAAGGGGGAGAAGAGGAGAAAGAAAAAGAGGAGAAAACGCAGAGCAAAGAGAAAGAACTTCCCCCAAAAACAAACATACAGAGCCTCACTAGTGCTGGCGTGAGCAGCACAGCTGTCCCAGCAACAGGGCAGACCTCCCACACCTGACGTGTTGCAGAGCTTACCAGCACTCCATAGGACTATCAAGAGACTGCAAATCACAATGCCAGCAGTGCTCAGCCCGACAGGAGTGAGCCCCCCGACATGCCATTAACGGTATGAAATTAGAACACCAGCCTTGATTTATGGAGGCTGGATGATTCTGTGTCACTCACTCACTATAAATCGATTAGGAGACAGCGAGGTCCTATTAGAGAGATGTCATATTCATGCAGTATTTATTGCCTGATCTCACAGAAGCACATGGGGAGACCACTAATTGGGATCAGCCTTCCCAGGGACAGAAGCCCTCAGAGCCACCACAGCTCCTAACAGAGGGCTGGGACACGTGGGAGGGAGGTGCTCCAAGGTGGGACCTGCAGACAGAAGGACCTGGGCAGCACGAGCCACTTCAGATCTCATTGCTAATTAGCAACAAGCTTCTAATTGCTTTCAGTAGGCTCTGAATCAGGATGAGCAGGTAGAGCTGGCAGCTCCCCAGAGCCAGAAACCTGAAATAGTCACTGGAAGGTGGAATCCCAGTGTGGCTCGTGCATTGCTGCAGCCACATCTTTGCTTATGGGGAGAAGCTTCTCAAACCCATTTCCCATGTGTCCTACCTGCTTACCGCTGTGTGCGTGCGCCACGATGATCTGCACAGAGATTTTCATCTTCAAAGAATTTTGCAAACCTGCATTCTCTTTGCCACCGCTACAGAAGGATAATTACCATCAAGCAGACAGCATGGATTTGTGTAAGTGAAAGACTCTCAGTCTAATTTTAGGGATTTGAACAGAAGGCGACACTCCAGCTGGGAGAAGATTTCCACCGAAAAGGATTTTTTTTAAATGAAAACCAGAGGGTGAAGGGGGAGTTTCACAACATTATTTCCCTCCTTTTCCTAACCTTCTCAGTGAAATACACATGGGACACCCATTGGTAACAACCATTATCACTGAGGGAACTGCGATGGTCCCTGCAAAGGCTGTCAGCAGAACGTGAACCAGAGACCTTCTGGAACAAATATAGATCTCTGCCAGAGAGTTTAACAGAAAGCTGGTGGGCCAGACAGCACAGACAGAGCACGCTTTGCAAGTTGTTTCCATGATGAGTGGCTCAAACTGGTGGCCAAAAAGCAAAGAACCTTTGGGGATAGCAAACGCAACCATAGCACCCCAACCTTGCCTTTCCTATTAGTGAACGGCCCAACACAGCACAGTGAGGAGCAGCCATTGCCTTTACCTCAGGCAAAAAGACAAAGTCCTCCACCTGCTGAAATGTATATCCTTCTGCTCCTCCCAAAGAGCAGGGCTACAAGAATCTACCTGAGCTTTGTCTGTTGCCGTTGCATTTGGTTGGTTATTTCCTTCAGAGAAAGCAGATATTTGGCAGAAACGTTCATTCAGTGAAAATTATGATATTTTCTAAAGAGTCAAGAAGTGAGGTGCTGTTGATCAACCTTGGTTCTGCTTCACACGCTCCATAAATAACAAAGTCCACTTCTTAAGGGCAAGACAAAGGTAGAAAACTCTCTAGCCAAGGAAGGACAATTATTCATTCTAAATCACTGAAGTCAATTCTCTGTGGACCGCACACTTGAACTACAAAAATAAAGTAAAATCAAATCACCAAAGTGCAAAAATACTGAAAAACTCTGAGTTACTCTTTGAGTTGATCATCTAGGAATAACCACACCAAAGCAGGATATGCTGGAGGAAATGCTGGGCAGAATTCACCCCCCTCCTTCTCACACGCATTGCAGCAATGCATCCCTGTGCGCTTTGCTTTCCCTCTCCTTGCAATGCATGCTGAGAAGAAATGAAACAACGGACCCAGGGCAAGCGTCCCTTGCTGCCCATCCAGCTCTGATCCAACTCAAAGAAATATTATATATATATATATATTTTATATATATATGTAAAATTCAACTTGCTTAAAAAACCCCAAATGAGTATTTGTAGCTTCCTGACAGACTGGATTGCACAAAGGTTTAAAATCACTGCAGTCTGCCTTCCCTTCTGCTTCTCCTCTCCCCTTCTAGATGATAAAACTTGCAGCTCTTCAGGGACAGCCATCGCTCCCCCAGATCCAGAAACAATGGCCGGCATCTGAAGACACCCCTCACTTTTAACAGCACCTTGCTGTCAGCATCCTGAGCTGTCAAATCACTCAGCCTCTCCCGCGGCCATCTCAGGGTTCTGAGTTCCATTAGCAAGTGTTTCTTGAGCAGCCCTGATTTAGAAGATAGTGGAAGGCACAAGAGGAAAGCCTTCCAAGTAGTAGGTTTAAGCGATAGAATGAGCATGAATCCTGGCAAAAGCCACGGTGGGACTGCCAAGAAATTCTATATGATGCAGGTGCAAATAGTTTTTTTTTTTCCCCTTTTAATTCAGACTCATTAAAATATGTATTTTGCAAAGCAAATTAAATTAAAACATCTGGTAAGTAGGGGGAAAGGCTGGAGGGGGGGGAGTTGAGAGAAGAGGGCTAGGCACGCATGTGCACGCATACACACACAATACCTTTGTTTCCAGTTAAAAAGTAGATTTGAAGGCCCCGGACTTCATCAGGATCCATAATTGTGGGAAAGTAACCTGAAGATGCCAAACAACAGGAAATTACCAGAAGAATCTGTCAGCACAATCAGATGCTATTTTCATTGTTCTTTGGCAAATTTATACACAGTCGGGAACACCTGGGCTGGCATGCAGCCCGGCTTTGACTAATTGCCAGGGGAGAGGAGCAGTCATTTGTCTTCAGTGGGGTTTCCTACGCTCGCTCCTCAAAACATGTGGTTTCACTTTTCCCCTCTCTCTGCAGGAAATGGCAGGACAGTGAAACGCAGAATAAATGAGTTCGATTCCAAGAGGTTGCCTCCTCAGAGGCCACTCCAAAAATAACTGTCTTGTGAGAGGCTGTTAATAACCAAGATTCTATATACTGTCTTCAGCAAACAACATTTCAAAGGCACACTGTTCCTTTCCTCCCCCCAGACCCTATGTGCATTAAAAACATTGTGGGGGGAAGAAAAAGGAGGGAGAGAAGGAAGAACCTCAGCAGTTAAGAGCCCTATATATTTTTTTGTGGGGAATTCACACTCTCTTCAAACTGCCCTGCAAGACTGCACCAACCTCGAGGAAGTTGTTTGGGTTTTGCTTCATAGCTGAGCAAAACATCACTGCATATTTCCAGCATCGCTTCCGGATGAGCACGTGACTGCTTGTTAAGCAGCCATGTCCATCCCAATGGTCATTTGTTGAGGCACTCCTCTTAGTTCTACATTAAGGACGTCTCCCTCCAAGTCACGCCTGCCATCCCTGATCTCAGTAGGGTCACACCTATTTTCAACAGGCAATTGTTCAGACCCACGGCATTTGGGCACGGTCCCACCAGGTTATCAGCACGAAGCTACCAACACTACCAAGGACTCTGCTGAGATCTGCATACCTGCTGTTTCCATGCCCTGCATTTCAAGGATCCATTTCCAACTCGCTAACTTTTCCAAACAAATACTTGGCGCACGTGTCCCGTATTAAAACACAAAGTCCCTTCCCAAACGCAACTTTCGAAACAGATTTTAAAGCGTTATGACAGACAACAGGAGAGTCCCTGCAATCACCTGCATTATAGCTTTATCTCTGCCGAGACGTCGGCTTTGACATGCTAAGACTGCACTTTAAAAGATCACCTCTTTACAAGAACCACCTGTCTAAAGCGACAGCTTTTTTCCTTTAACCTCAGAACATATTTTTAAGGTTAGCATACCACTAAAATAAATAAATAAATAGGTGGCCCCCTCCTTCCTTCCCCGCTGATTCTTAACAAATCCAGGCCAAGATCTCCCCTCTATACAACAAAAGTGTTCTGTGTATTTCTCTTCTCAACCCGAGTGCTTTCTAATTTAAAAATCACATCGCGCTTTGCCATTTCGGATGGTGTTATGTCACAGCAGCGTGCTTCATATTGAAGCGTATATTCAGGTTTGGTATATTTTCACCTGCATCTTGTCCAAATCCCACAATGATTTAGCATCTTGGCACTCTGACAACAAAGAATCAACTCAAGAAAAAAAAATCCTTAAAAAAAAAAAACATTTAAAACATACAGCAGATGATCATTAGGTTGGGTGATGGAGCTGAAGGGGAACATTTGGGTTTCATTTGGTTTCGGTTGCAGACTCCTTAAGCAGGGCAGAACTGAACTGTAATTCTAAACTGACCCACCTCTCCTTTCCTCTCCTCCGCAAAAGGTGAAAAACACGATAGAACATTTTACAATGTGCGGCACATTGGTTACACTGCAGCACTGATAGAGTTCAGACTTGGATTATTTTCTCCACGACTGAGATGTTTTGACATGTTTATTTGTTTAATTTGTTTATTTTGACTAGCTCTGATTATAATTGGCAGCAATGAGCAGAACTAACATTAGACAGTGTCTTAGGCTTGTCGGTAACAATAATGCAAAAGGCATGTGAAGGCAAATTCTCCAAAGAAGTGACAATAGAGAGAATTTGGTTCAGCTGCATCGTGGCTTTGCTAATAGGTGCTGAACAACAGACAGAGCAGCGTTGGAAATACACACTCCCCACTGACTTCAGTGATAAGGGATAAGGGCCTTAAACAGTTGAGAACTCATCTCTTAAAGCTGAAAAGTTTCTTGCTAGTTGCTCAGAAAACAGCAATCAAAATCCCTACTGAAATAAATGGGAGAACCTCCAAAGCAACAGGATTTGGACCAGAGCTTCACTGTGAGTATTGCAGTGCAAAGATAGTGCCTTCACCCCGTGATGTGAGGTACACTTGCACTCACAAGCATTATGGGCTGTAAAACAAAAGCTCCTCATCCTCAGAACCAGACCCTTGGTTGGCTCCTTATTCGTATCAACAAAGGAAGCCTCATCAGCTTCACTTGGGCTGTGAGCTTCACCATCATCACTACTCCCTTGCACCAGAGCAATGATTTTTAGGATAACAAACTTGTCGTTCGTATTTGTAACCACTGAAATGTGGGGAGAAGGGAGCGATCTACTCAAGACACTGCAAAGCATTTTCTCTAGCCATAGCAATCCAAGTGTTTTGCTTCCACTCATTTATAAACAGCATGTATTTAAACTGTCAAAAGCAAGAATATTTTCTGAGCTGCTGCATCCTTCACACAGGCTACTCTGCCATGATATTGCAGCCCATATGTTCCACGATATCACACTTCTCAGTGCTACCTAGGTAAATGATCATGCTAACAAATCCCCTTCTGTGCATGTAGACAATACAGCACGTAGGGGAGAAATCTGGACCCAATTGACAGAGTTTGCTTTCCATATCTTAAGGTGCTCTGTGCAGGTGAAAGTACCCTACCCTTCCAAGTTTCTTCCCTGCTCCCTACCCCAAAACAGCATTGCAGGCCTCAAGACACAGCCACATTCTCAGCATCAGAAGATGTTCTGAGTGCAAATGCTATTAGAACATGGGGTTGCTGCCCTGCTGAGCAACCAAAGCATTTCCTGAGCTACTGAACCTTAGACGCCATCCACAGCCTCTGCTGGTTGGACCCAATACTCCATCCACACCCTTCCCACGGCTCCCCCACCTCTCAGACTCCAGCTGGATACGAATACACCTTTCTAAGAGCCTGCCATTTTTAAACTCAGAGTCCAAACGCCTTCACAGTGCAATACCTACCCAGGCCAGACGTCTGTTTCTTCCACCTTCTCAAAAGGGATATTCGGGTCTGAGATCAGAATGAATCTTATGACATTTCACCTGCAAATCACAGAGAACTTCAGAAGGGGAAGGAATATAAAATAATTCCTTAAAAAAAAAACCCAAAATAATTGAGAATATGAAACACAAAGAAAAAAGTGATGTCAAACATAAGAAAAGACCCTAGAATTCAGTACATTTCTTGGTTTCACAACATCATTGCTTTTCTTTTCCTAGAAACAGGCATTATCACTAAGCAAGCCTGCTGATGCCCGCTGGTAATACAAGATGTAGAATAGAAAATAAAGGTAAAAGACAACAACTAGTTTAGTAACCAGGCTGTTTAAATACAAAGAATATAATTCACGTCCCAACAAAGGCGGTAATAACATGGAGAAAAAGCAAACAAAGCCTTTGAGCAATTGACTGGATTAAATCTGTATTTACCATATTGAACACAAAGGTAATTTCCCCCCCCCCCACATACACTCAAAACCTCTCCAAGAAAAGCAAATCATCTACATATCCCACCACTAATTAGCCAGGAAAAGCAAAGATGCTGCTTTACTCATATTTTCAACAAAATATTTTCTCAGTGTGCAGCATGTCACATTATTATGTGTGAGACCATATGTGTGGCAGTGCAGGGGGCCAAGTTAAGGTTCTCACATTCACACCGAGTGCTACAGAGAGTTCAGCACACGGAAAGGGGTTGCTTTTGATACCTTTGCTCACTTGCTTTGTACTTTTTAATTATTTAAAAGGGGGTTGAATATTTGCTTCCCCCTCCACCAAACCCTGTCTTCAGTTTTGGGGTCCCTCCAACCACTATTTAAAATATCACCACCACCTGGAACTACACCAAAGAAGTGCAGTTTGCACTTGGAGTCAGTTGTAGCAGAAGGCAACAGGCGTGAATACAACAGAAAGGTGAAATCAAATTATTTTAGACTAAAAAAAAAATAAATAAATAGCAAAGATACCAAGAATTTCTTCTCACATTAAGACAGAAAGACGAGGCCCTACTGAGGAATATACTGTGCTTATTCACCTATAAGGTGCACGCATTTAGAATAAAAGAAACAAAATGGAACTAAACCTTAACACATATTCTGTGTATTTTTATGATAGTCACATTCTTGCAGCAATTATTGTGCCTGTTGGTCAAACATATAACAAGTTTATTTCTTTTCTTTAAAGCAGAATCTACAGGGCTCAATGGAAGGTAACTGTTTCACAGTTATCAGAGCAGTGCTTTGTATTGGGGGCAGCTTCACCATAGCTGTGAAACTCGACATTTCAGTTACGAAGTCAACATTTGTACAGCTCTGGTCCTATCATGGCACTCCCCAACCCAAAAAGGGGCTGCTCCTCTCTTGGAACACAATGCCTACTTTTTGAGAGCGCAGGCAACAGAAACATAGAATGCAGCAAAAAAGAACCCAAGACCCAAATTTCTTCTTAAAAACCATCCAAACAAAAGGTAACCCTCAAACTTTGAGGCAAACACATGCCAGAGCTTGGAGGCTTGTAGAGTGAAACAACTCATCCTGGCAAATTATTTGCCTAGGAACACTTTGTCAGTGCTTATGTAGTAAGAAGTCTAGCTGGCTTCAAATGAGGTAAAATCTTATTTTATTGATTTCACAGAAAACGTTGGAGTGGTTAATACTTCACAGCACCACAATGAAATGCCTGTGCACTTACAAGGCAGCTACGCTTCTTCCTCAACAATTATCTCTACTTCATATAACTAGAAGGTTAACAACATTAGAAAATAAGGTGCCTTGTTTTCTTTCTCAAGGTACCTTGGAATCTTGTCTTCATACCCCAACAAAAGACAACATATATGCCAAAAAAATCACACTTGCTCATAATGGAAGTGTAGCTGTACAGTTTCAGAGGGTACCATTACTGTGAGCTGCCATTAATTTCAACAAATGTACAGACTCTGCAAGGACAGTGCAGTTGTAATGGTGGAACCCATCTGTTAAGGGCCCTGAAGGCACAATATTCTTCCTTAGAGACAGAGGAGGTGGTTTCCCTAACTCAGCCTGAGATCAAAACTCTATGAAAAATTATATTTGAGATAGAAAAGCCAAGAAACCTACATCCATCCATTTCCAGATTCCCAGCAAGAGCTCTGTAGAGAAAAGAAGATGTGCTATACACATTGGTCTGAAGTGAGCCCTTCCAAAGCAGCTCCTGGAGGAGCATCAGGCCTCCAGCTTGAGTCAGACTATTACTGCTAAAAGGCTTGAGAGTCCCTCATAACTTTCTCTGACCATTACAGATCCCCAGACGGGACAGATTCAATCAAGTAAATGACGTTTTGATAGCAAGATGATTCATGCCCCCCCCCCCCCCACTGCCCATGGCAGAAGGGTTGGAACTTATGATCCTTGGGGTCCCTTCCAACCCAAGCCATTCTATGGCATGTAAGCAGACAGTTAAGAACACTGTGTGGGATAAACCCTCACCTGCCAGTCAGTAGGACTTCAGGAGTAAGGCAAACAGGTTTTGGCCTCGTGGTGAAGAACAAAATAACCAGCTGCATGCATTCAGTTCAAATATTCAGCCAATCTTCCAGTGAAGATTCACTGGTCACATCTGTTGGCACTTTCTAGTCTCAGTGGCCTCAGTCCTATGCAGAGGATGCACTGCACAGACAGCATTTGTTCTATAGAGGACAGCATTGAAGTCCACCTGAAGACAAAAATTGGATCAATGGGGTATTCCTCGCAGCACATCAGCTTAGAGGATGCACATGCTTCAGTAGAGAAATACCTTCCAGAGGAGTTACAGAGAAGGTATTTCTCACATTGTTCATGCTTTTGATCCCTCAATATTCACTATGGCATTTTGCTACTCTGCAGCATCTTTCCAGAATCGATGTTTTTACGCTCCCTTTGCATATGACCTTCTAAAAAGGCAAGCTTACAAACAAGCAAAAACCCCAACATCTGCTCAGGAATGGTGCTCGTATAACAACATTATGGTCCAGGTCTCCTAAAGAGCTTTCACAAAACTTTCATCCTATTTTGCAGGTAGGAAATGGAGACTGAACAAAGAGACATCCACCAAGGTCATATCTTCAACTGCCGATGAGTTAGAAATGCATCTTTGTCTCAAAACATTCAGACGACAGAGCTTTCCAAACAATCCTACATGAGCAAAGGGGATAAAATACCTGTAAGAAAATTTGTTCTACTGGTGAGCCTCCCAGGGGGGTTTGAATGACAGAGCATACAACACCTTGACACTGCCTATTTAAACAAAGGAAGCACATTGTACATGTCTCAGACATTTCTCCATAGAGTTCAAGGCAGCAAAGGTCACTGTATTCTATACCCTTAAATAAAGTAACTGAGATAAAAGGAAGGAGCCTAAACTGGAGACTGCCTGCTGCGATGACAGAGCTCTGTAAGTAGCTGTCTGTTGCCATCTAGTGGATTAGAAACATTAAACCAAAATCAGAGCAGCGAGGATCCTCCCCTCAAGAACAATTCAGGATCTTTCCTTCGGTCCACCTTTGAACTCCAGTTCCACCACGTTACTGCTGCTTGCTGCTGGAAAGCTAATGAGTTTTTTTGTTGTTGACTGAAAAGTCCAGTGAAAGAACAGCTTGGATCAAGTAGAGACTTCCCATAATTTGTTTGAAAGAGGTTGGGGGAGAGAAGGGGAACGGATGAGGCAGAAGGGTAAAACAGATTAAGCTCTTACACAGCACGGCAAACAAAGGGTCACAGTTTCATGGGTCAAGCAGTGGTAAAGGGATGAACGCTCAATGAGAAGTTTAAAAAGGCACTAAATTAATGTATATTGGAAAACCAGCTAGAAGTTTTCCTTTGTCATTAACAGTTGTGACTCAAGTTACCTCCTGGCTCTTCCCCTCCTGCTACAGTTTACCCAGAGGTGAAAGTGCTCAGTGTGATTTATGCAATGCCAAGCCATGGGACTACATTGACTAACTCTGTAAAACAGGATCTTTTTATGCCTGGCAGCCCTTTTCAAGTCGCAGGTTCACAAGAGTGAACAGCAAGAGAGGGAACCGGGATCTCTGCCTGTAGGAGTTGTTATTCCTAATCCCACCCTTTGAGATTTATGCACATTGGCTCAGATCATGAGATCGGACGAGTTCAGCAGCCCGCCAATAACAACAGCTCATACATTTGCATCACTTGCCATGCAATCCAGAAAAAGCCTGCCTCAGTTTCCCCCCAGAAGCAAACACCATTTCCATGCCCCAAGTCTGAAACATCAGCACATCAAAGCAGTAAATTAGCAAAGTTTTGATGATCTTTACTGGAATATTTGCCCCACACCTCTGTGCTCTGTTCATTCTTACCTGGCAATACTAAGCAGGATCGGCTCGTATGGTTTATTTGATACTTCTAAAGCACTTCTGGCACCGATTACCAACATAAAAACTGGAGAAGCCCTTCCTGAGTGCTTCACTACTACCCTCAAACGACACGCTGGGAACACACAGCATGGTACCATTAAAGACAGACCTTAATTTGAAATGACCTGATCAGCACCACTACCTATTAGCCAAACACCAAACACCCACAGCTCTCTAATAAGTGTATTGACACCTGACACTGCTTGTCTTTTCAACAGAGCTTCAGTTAAAGAAATTAACATCCAGCGGACAATATAGAAGTAGTAGGGAAAACATTTTCCTGTTATACCATACCCCCAAGCAATGGAGGTGATCATTTTCAACCCTGCTACAAAGGGCATTACTCTATGAAATGAAGTCTACGGAATCAGTTTCCTTCCTTGGCTTTGATGTATGGTTGAAGGAAGAAAAGTCTTTGTGTTTTCTGTGCCCTCAATCATACATCTTGAGGTGCTGAGCTGTTTGGGTAAGAAAAGCTCCTTAATGTATGTACAAAACTGCACTTCCTCAAATACAGACTGATGAAGAGGCATGGAATCTACTCCAAAGGCACCAACTGGAGAACTGGAAGCAAAAAAATGGTGTTGTGGTCCTACAGCTGCATGCGTTCCATGGAGGAAGTTGAACTGTGAGCCCAGACTGCTGCAGTGAGCTGGATGAATAACCAAAATCTTCCCCCATACTTGTTTGCCTTTCAGATGCTGTTGTTTGTTTGGCAAACCAGGCTCTGACTTCTAAGAAGGGCTCCTGAGTTCAGATCTGGTTCTCCAAGTGTTCTCACAGCAGCTGTCAAACCAATGCAGTTTTCAGCTCACTGCATACAGAATAACCTTCAATGATTTTGAATTACCCTAATGCTTAAGATTACACAGTTTGAAAAGGGAATTGCCACCAGTATTTCAACTTAAATTCATCAGATTCCTCACTCTGCCGGGATGGATTGCATTCCTGGCACACGTGATTAAAGTGCCCAGGAACATTTTCAGCTGGTAAATCAGCAAGGTTTTCACATTGCCCCCAGAGCTCAGGGAGTTCTGTCACCCTCAGCCTAAGCTGACACAGGAGCAGGAACCCAGCTGCACAGCATCTCAAGGGAGCAGACCACAAAGTAAAACGTCCTAAGGGAAATGCTTTTTTCCGACCATAGCGAGTTCCTCGTTGATGATGCATTCAATATATACAGGGGTCAAATGCACAACCGGATCCATCAGCATCAAATGAAGTTACCCACTTGAATCAGGTAAGTCAGTGTGCACTGCTGCAGGATATTAACCTCAAAACTTTAACCTATGGTTTGCGCGCACCAAACAGAGCTCTAGTAGTGCATGATGGCCATAAGTTCCACCAGTTGACTTCCCACATGCTGGCGAGTACAAGAAATCTAATAAGTAAACCACTGTGGCGAGACCTCCAATGCAATTTCTGCAGATGCCCTGATAAATATCCATTTAGGCAGTTCTCCAAGCATACGTTGCATTCAAAACCTTTGCAAGACCTGCTCTATTGTTATTCTTCTAAACTTCATCCAGTTTGGAGCATGAGGCATTTAAAGACTTCACCCCCCCCCCCCCCCCCCCCCCCCCCCCCTTTTTAAAGTGCAAAGTGAGTGATGTGAAGGGGGAGAGATACATTAAAAAGCCACCCAGCCATATTTATTCTGTTTTGTATCATTGAAAAAAGGAGCACTAAAAGGCTGAGTGGAGCTCAGCCGACTTTTTAAATGTACTGTAATTTCTCAGGAAAACGCTTTGTGAAAAGTAAGCAATATATCCTGGTGTATAAGTATGTAACCATAGTTTCCCCCACCATGCAAAACATCTGTGACCTTGCATAGAGGTCATCACTGCAGCAGTGTTTCTCTTTACTTTTAAAGAAATGTCAGGCCATTTTTTATACAAGACTTATGACAGGGTGCTGTTTATTGTATCACAAAGCCACTATAACTCCAGCACAAGGAAACTGCTATTATTTGGAGAGTATATATCTTTTTGACTTGCAGTAAAGATGAAAATGAGAAGGGTCCTTTTCCAGAGAGGGCAAATCAGAGCCACCCCTCAATGATACCAGCATCTTCCCCACGTCTGAAAGCAGAATCACTACTGGACTGCTGGGTCTGATTCAAGCTCAGATTTTATGCTGGGATTTTCCTATTAGGCCATGCAGGGTTTGCGCTCATCCTTCACTGAAAAGAGCACCCAATTCCTACTTTTTGAGGCTTCTAAATAGACAACATCATTGCTTTAACCATCAGACCTAAAATCCCAGCTCCCCACAGCACCATTTGTTTCCCTCCCACACTACTTTACATGGAATCAAACTTTTTGTTTCACATGGAAAGCGATGGAAAAAAAAATGCCAAGGACAATTAGGGGCAGAAAGAAAAATAAATAAATAAATGATTCCCAGTCACCTCCATTTCCTTTTCACCTTTATCATGAAAAATTGCTTGTGGCTTTTCATGGTAGCTCTGATCGAGTCCTGAGTGACTACACTGGGGGGCACCAGGCTGGGAGGAGGGCTGAATCTTTTAAATCAGGAGTCTAACTGAGATCCTAACTAGTTGTGTTCATTGAAGGTCCCTCGGTACTTTTTGCAAGACTAACCTCTGTATCCTGGCCAAATTCCAGCTCAAGTAATTACAATCCACTTTCCTAAATACCCCTCTTCTTTCCCTGCAGCACTTTCAATTGCATATAAAATTATTCTATTATCTAATTATAATAATGCCCACAGACTCCTGTCAAGCTTAGGGATTCTGTGAGGTGCTATAGAGAGAACAGATGCATACACAGTCCTCTGGTTTCCCAGAAGCACAGCATGCAAGTGCTGAGAGCTGGGTCTGCCTCACCATGACACTGAAATGCAAGACTGAAGAGCAGAGCTCAATCTGAAACACAACAGCAGAACAAGTGGAAAAAAAAAAAGGAGAAAGTTTCAGGGGGAAAGGAAAGCAAAACAAGGCCAGATCCCTGCTGGTGGTGTTCTCTTGCTCTGTATCTCCCCCCACAGTAGTTAGATGGGACAACAAAGTTTCTCCTAACCATTCTCCGTCACCTTTGAGATGTTTAAAACAGAACCAACTGCAGAACATTCATTCATGACAAAACACCCCAGCAACACGAAGGGCAGGACAAAATAAAGCAGTCAGAGAAATGTCATCAACCCTACTGAAACATCAGCATGTGGTTCATTGTTATTGGAGAGACTTGTTTGTGGGGAGAATAACTCGTTTGCTGTTTTCTACTGTTACTCATCCTAAGTCTTATGTTTTTGTAGTGCTATGAAGACATCCCAGTTTAGATTTTTTGTTGCTTGTGTACCTTTAAGCACAGGTTTTGAAGTGCGTAGGCTTATAATGCTATAATTTAACTTCAACATTTTAAAATGAAAATGGCAGCAGGATGCAGCCAGCATATGCTATGCAGTCCACAGAGGGCAATTATTAATTTCCCAGTGGATACCTTTTCTTATGGTGACTGGCAGTGTTGGGGTTTTTTTTTTGTTTGCTTTCTTATATTATTATTATTACTCATGCCTTTTATTTAAAGCATTACTAGATGTCTGTATCTCAATACACCTGCTGTGCCAGTGATTACACTGTGTTTAATGGCATGTCTATCTTGGGAGAGCATAGCCAAGCATAAGAGAGGGACTGCAGAGGACAATAAAATGGCTGTTGAATATGTACATCCGTGCATTCCATTAGAGGAGCTGTCACCAACCTGCTAGGGCCTGGCAAGGGCCACAGTGATATCTGAGCTCCTGCCCTCATTCTGACATTAATGAACTGCTGGGTAACTGAAGGCTGAAACAGTGCAGGAAAGAAAGCAACACAAGCCCTTGCAGAGGTAACCCCAGCCCAAATCTTCTTCTGTTGAACATAATGGATATAAGGATAACACAACTCCAGTAACCATAGTACCTTCTGTGCTAATGAAAACATTTCAACAATGAATTTCCAAGGTACAACAAGCTCATCCCTAAAGATTTAAGTCATCGTTACGGGCCAAAATCCACCAATGTCTGAACAGATTCTGGCACTCAGCAAACATGAATGAGGAGAAAGCAGGCAGCGTCAGAGCCGTGTATAACTGCAGGTCTACAGCAATGGCTTTACCATTGGTCACTTCAACACTTTGGGTTGGTCCCTTGCCTCAGAAAGATCAAGTCTGGAGATGGATCGTTCCCTGTTTCAAACAATCATTCCAGTCCTCTGTAGCTACATGTTCAACAAATAGCAGAGGGCTAAAAATACCACACAGCACCAAAAATCCATGATTTAAAGTAATAAAAATACATAAAAATAGCTTAAATGAAGTATGAACAGGTCAGGGATTCTACCATCCCAAACCACTGTTACCCCAAATATTTCCTCACTAAGCATACTTCCACCAACTTCTCATCTGCAGGCAACAGGATAAGGTCAATAGGAATTCAGCTATTTTTTTCCTAGGCTGGAGCTTCAGTTTTTGCAGGGAGAGTCACATGGATGTACGTTTTTACCTCTTTAGAGCCCCACTCATTTTAACAAATAGCAAATGAGACAAAAGGATCCATTTCTGCAGACTCACCCCAAATATTTCTCCTCATAAAGCTGTTCTTGAAAACCAAAAGGAGATCCCGGTTCAAACACAGCAAGCCCCATACAGTCACAAAAGACAGGGAAGTCTCATAGACTACCAAACATCTACCACCAGAGCTGGGAGATAAGTTACACATTACAGACAGCAGCAAAAAAAAAATAAGTCAGTGGGAGTAAAGGTTTGATTCTCATAATACTTTGGACAATTCTCTATTAAAAAAAGCATGCCATCAACTGCATCATTTCTAAGCGGCCTCTTGTCATACTCGAGGCTGAAGTAGTTACTGAAGAAAGATCAAGGGTTAAGCTGCATGCTGCACAATAACACAAGACTTTAAAAGAAATAATAATAAAAAAGCCTCATCTAATTTTTTTTTTTTTTCCAAATTAAATCAAGAACATTCATAATTAGTTTTTACACCGGAGACATCTAGTGGGAAATGAAAGAACTGAAAGAGCCATAAGCTGCCTTCGCCCTTTCATTAATATTTGCTCCCAAATGCAGGTCAAATAAATCTAACTCACAGTTTGAAATGAGTAGCTTTAAAACTGATGTATTACTTTCTGCTCGGATTTATGCCACCCATTTTGGATAATTACTCCCAACGCTTTTTCCCTATTGTATTCAAAGCTTCTTCATAAGAACGAAACGAAGTCGAGCTCCTTGAGATCTCTTCTGCTTTTAATAACTTCTCATTCTCCCCCAGCCCCTCCCCACCCTCAAAGATTACTTCCACCTTTGCAATCTGAGGCAACTGGATTTGTGCTGGCGGACACCTTGCACTCATTTATAGATGGGGTTTGTTCCATTAGGATAAATTGCACCATCCAGGCACGCAGTAAAAGACCATCCTGCCCCACGTCCAAGATCCTATGAACATTTACCCACATACTTGAGTTTATACAGTGAATAAATTCACTGAAACACATGTATGAGCCCTATTCTCACAAGATTTATGCACACCAATAGGGCAACACGTAGAGCACAAAGCTAAGCACGTGTTTAAGCCATTACAGGACTAGGAATGAAGTAGGGAAAGGGTGAAAGGGAAAATGGACACACAGAAAGGTGAAGTAACTTGCCTGATGCCATCAGTGCTATATGCAGGTGGCATAATGCAACAACCGTCCACAGACACCTGAACTAGTTCTAAAGACTGAACTCTGTTACAGAGAGCAGTTTAGTCCCACTAGCATAGCAGCCTGCTCAGGCTAATATACCTACCAGGCATAAGAACTAATTAGTCTGAGCAAAGCATCATGCCAACACAGCTCCACAGCTTTTAGAAGCCAAACTAAAATAGCTATCACTGAGGAGCATCAGATTATGCTTGTTAAGGGCACAGAGAGCGCCGGTAGGAACAGAATTAGATCTGCCTTTCCGCTCAGCGTTTCATTTTGTGTCTACTTTTCTATATCAGTACGAACTGTGGTGAAGCCACCCTGCCAAAATTCACCAGAGGAGAATGCCTGTATGTCTCAGTGCAAAAAGAAAATGAACCTATGGGAAATATCTACCAACTTTTGTTTGAAACATTGCAGCGTAGAGAGGAGCAATGTTATGAAGTCAACTGCTGTAAGATGCAATATAACTTAGGTCCTAACTCAGGGTGTTTGGTGCTGCAAAGAATACAAAGAAGTCTTCAAGCGTGAGCTGCCTATGCCCATGTAGATGAGCCTAAATACTTAAAGAAGCCCTTCCCTACAGGTCTGGGAACAGCACTGAGGCCTTCCAAGTTGGTTCACTGGAAACATTTACATTTCATATCAACTCAGGAAATAAAGCCTTCTCTGCTTTCCCTCTGTTGATATATGCAGGCTTTTAGGGGTTTCTTAAGCACTGTGTAGCAAAGGAGTTCAATTATACTCTTTACATAAAGGGTGCTTCCTTTTTATTGGTTACTGGCTCCTATGTATAGAGAAAAGGAGAGGAACACACTAATACCTGCTTGCAGATTATATTTAGAGTTAACAATAGCATAACATTGAATGAGCCTGGTGCTGAACTTTCTATTTCATTATTTGACTTCCAAGATATGAATAACTGCTTAGCCCTGGCTTTGCCCCCTGTTGTTCTCCATAATATGTAAACCAACCTGCTTCCCTCCCCATCAGGGCAGCATGTACCCAGGTGTCTTCAATCAGAGATAACAGACCCAGACCCTTTTTGCAGCTGGTAACTTGCAGGAAAGAACAAGAAAGGAAGACAAGATGGTTGCCTGAATTCAGCCCATCTCAAACCCAGCAGGGCACGCAGAAATGATCTCATTTGTGCAGTTCTTAGACTAAATCCCAAAGCAAAACCATACCTTTCCTTTGGTTGTTTTACAGGCAGCACATCCTGCAGAAGCAAAAATACACCCTCTGATGGCTTCAAAACCCAATTTCATGCTCGGCTTTTATCTTCACTGAGTAAACGCCCCAATACTCTGCTCTTCTAATTCCAGTCAGGTGCTACCGAAGCTCCCCAAAGTTCATCAAGGCTGTGGCTGGTATCTATGAGCATTTCATATTGAGTTCTCCTACTCAATGTTAAGTGAAATTTCATAGTTGTTCTACAACCTTTCAAGAAGGAAAGGAGCCCAAGCAACCTAGGAAAACCAACTGAAAAGAAGGGTGACCCAGCAACCAGAGTCATGGTTCTTTTTTCCAGGTGCTTTTTAATCAGGAAACTCACTTCAATGAGCACATCCCATTAAACACCAGGGTTAGATCAGAAAAAGAACCTCACTGCTCAGATAAACTCTAGCATCCACTGAGAACCATTATAGGAAAAAGACAAGCATTATCACTGTTATCTACAGTTTTCCTTTAACACAAAGCAATATTTTTATCCCACTCACTGAGCATAAAGTGAGCCCCAGTGTGACAACATGGCCCCCACACAACACCCTCAACAACAGGAAGCGTACAGCTTCTACTTCTAGCTATCCAAACTATAATTAATAGATCATAAAAACCAATAAAAAAGAAAAAAAAAATTAAGAAAACCCTTTCAAAGAACTTACCCTCTGCAGACCCAGTACCAGCTGACCTGCACTGCGGAGGAAGCAGGCTATAACTAGGGCTGACAAGCAGCACCTGAGCCCAGCCAGCCCCACAGGTGGCTCCTCAGCCCACAGCTCAACAGTTCCCCTCCTTTGTGAAACAGGTGTGTTTGGGCTGATCCCACAAACGTTTGTGCACGGAAAGAGGTATTTTGCTTTCTAAACTTCAGCATATCTGGAGCTACGGTCGCTTCTGTTGTGAAGGGGAGTGCTGTGAATTTTTTGCAATCCATTTGGGGTTCATTGCAGTCATTTAATCACTGTGGTATTGATTCCCACGCATGTGTGTGCGTTTCTTTACAAGGCATTGCTTTTTGACCTTGCTAAACGCCTGAATGGGACAAGCCAGTGTGTCCCAGTGTTCCTTCTCTCTGTGCATTGTGCCTGCTAAATCTTTAGTTTGCAAAGATTGACTGTACCGAGGTGTGGTTTTTGAGCAGCACTTGACAGAGGAAGTGCACGCCCTTGGCAGTCGCAAAAGTCTGAGTTCTCTACTTGTTTATTTCTTTGCTTGCCTTCAGCACGTTTAGCAAGTAATTGCGAAAGGAAAGCTCTCCCAGAATTGGAAACTCTATGGTATTTGAAAGGCTATATATATGTGTGTATATTTATATAGAAGAAACAACAACAAAGCAACAAAAGATCATATTTGCTTACTTCTCTGGAGAGATGAACTGAAGTCCTGCAAGCTAACAGCAAAAAACCATGAGTTAGAAGAGGGTAAATGGAAGGGAAAATAGGAATGTTTTAGGTGTGCAGACGTTTTCCTCTTGCTGAAGAGAGGAAATGAAATTAGTTCCTCTTTGTTTTGATTCTTCCTCCATTATGATGGGGCAAATGTTATGTATCCCTTGTCCCCACCTGCTGGTAGCAGAAGCGTTATGTATTTCCTAAGCAGGAATGTAGATGATGTTTGAAATGGAAAACCAAGCAGTACGGTGATGTAAAGGAAGGGGAAATTTGAGAGAGAGAGATCAAGCAGTTTGCTGAAGCGCAGCTTTGGCTGAAGCAGGTAAGATGCATGTGGCACTTGGGCTTAATCGTGAGTCGGGCAGGCTATTTTCCACAGGCCTGAGTGACTTGCAGCTGCCCTGAATGAAAGCAGGAAATTGCATTTTTGCTATTTATAAACTGTGAGAGTAAAATAACATGCATACTGTATGCCTCTCCCAATCCCCATCTGTAGGGTTTTATGTATCTCATAACTTCCAGTAGATTTTGCTTCTCGCATCTTATAAGGGCACTCTCATCGTATCAACTCATATTGTGGTTCAGCATAATTGCACCATTATCTTCTACTGTATTAAGCTGGAGAAGTTATCTTTTTGGTCGTAGCTGCTGTGCAGCTCAAGCTCAAGTCATTCTCTTTATTTCAAGCAGGAGCCAAGGATTTTGGAACCAGTTGGCTGCTTCCTCTGCACTGACTTTGTTACCAGTGTAACAACGAACGACGGACATAAAATCCTAACAGGGCTACAACTTGCTTACAGGGCTTAGTTCTCCTGGACTAATTCACACGTTGTAACTTCATGTATATCAGAAATGCAATATGAAAACAAAGCATGTAGTCTCCTGTGAAGTCAACCCAACGCAGCAAGGATTTTCTCAAGTCAACCCAGTCTGCACGTAGCTTAGTATGAAAATGTTTCGACAAACCTGTGATGCTGCAAAACAAGTGCTGTGGCAATAAAAGCGAATGGGGCTTTTCCCATTCTAAATGTGGGGTTATTCCATCAGCTAAAGATTAATAACACGTTTGACTTCATGCTGTAAACAAACATAAAACTTAGGTTGGCATTACAGTAGGATGTCGAGAGGCTGTGCACCTCTAAGGAGGGTAGCTTGGATTGCAAGCAAGATCCTATATTTTGTAGCATTGCTGTTCGTTGCTATTCCCCAGATGAGTCCCGTAGCAGGAGTTGTTGCCCAAGTGAGTTGTACAAACAGATTATGGCTGGTAATATTCCCCAAGTTGAGCACTGTTAACTACAGGCTCCTGGTGCTGCACTGCTGACCAGCTGGGGAAAAAAATGCATTCCTACCAGATATTGTGAAGTTCAGCTTTTCAAGGCAGGGAAATTCCCACAGGGATGGGAAAAGCTATGGCTGATGAGCACATCCATAAAAATAATAAAGAAGTGCTTGTGATTGTGTCGAGATAATGGCAAGAAATAAAAAAGGTTTCGTGCATTGAACACTACAATATATTTAATGAAAATGTTTTGCCAAAATGGCATCATAACTAAAAACTTGCTCTGGCATTTTGGAGTTTGTGCAATGGGACCCATCCTATATGTTCTGCCATATTTAGTAATCAGCTCTATAAACTGTGCAAATCTCATGCCTTTCCATGCCAGACACATCTCCCCTGTTGACAGGAGGCTCGTTAATACTGATGTCTCCAAAGAAATTGGGAAAGGGACACAATTTTCCTCCCAATGCGGTAACCTTAAGTCCTCCAAAATGCACAAACCTGCTTTGCAAAGCAACGAAAAGACAACTAACTGTCCATTAAACAGACTGTAATCTAAACGTGTTGCCCATAAATGGAATAAAATGGGGGAGAGTGTCTAAGGAAAGGGGTTACATAAAGTAATGCTTCAGGGCACAAAAAGAGCAAGCAGAACAGCCCATCAGCTGGACATACGGCTCCAAGAGTGTCAGCTGATCTAACCAGCACGGTGCAGTCCTTTGTAAGATGTTGCTTGCCAGAAAGAGCCCTTAATCTGACTTCTTTCCATTCTACAGAATCCTTGTAAGAGAAGACTAAAAGGTGTCCATGGTCTTTTTGTTTATCTTTCCCCTTCTCTATTTGACAGCATCCAGTTTCAAACAATATGGCCAGAAAGCTTTCAGCCCAGGGCTCTCATGCGCTGCCCGACAGGACAACCAATGCACAGCCACGAGGCTGTGGCTGGGCATGCTTGGCGCACCATTAAACCAGTTAGATCAAATCAGAGTCCAAAAAGAAATGATTACCTCCCTTCACTTAAACATCTATTCTTTCTTAATAAAGTATCTCAGGCATTAAATTTCAGGCCCAGTGTTTTCAAGGATATACGGGTTATTTCCAAGCCGAGCTATTACTAGTGAATGCGGTGACATTAATATGAGTAAATGCAGGAAAAAGGATGAAATAAAACATATCCTATTGAAGGAAATGAGAGCTCCTTAAGAAAGAAAAACACACATAGGAAAGACGTGGGCATATCAGGATACAAATGGGACACTGGGGAGTGCCGGATTCCACAAGCATGATGTTATTGAAGTGTTTGATACCAGAGTAAGCACCTGCAGATATGAATTACATCCTTGTTCAGACCACTAACATCGGAGTACTGACATCTCAGGAAGTGCTTATGTTATATTTCAAATCCCACTGCCAACTGCATAAATATCAAATAAATCAATCATAGATATAAAAGACATTATCTTAAGGACTTTAAAAAGCTGAACAAGCCACCTCTCTTCTGAAAGCAGCACCGCCCTTAAATCATTGGGGTTTTTCCTGTCAGTCACACCTGAAAAGCAATAACATTAATGCTGCTGACCATCAGACATTAACTACTTCACCTCTGTACACGCAGATAGAATTGGTATAGAAATAGTTAAAAACAGCAACAGTTCGCTGGTTGTGCCTGAGTGGTTGGCACACTTTCCATCGCCTACAAGAGGTGGAGAACATCTCATTTTACACACGTAGAAAGTGAGGCACAAACCTATGAAGTGAGCTGGCCGGTATCAGAGAGCTCTAGAATGTCACGAGCAGAACAAGTGCAGAACTCAGTCCTTGTAATGCTTACCACAAGGACAGAGCAGAGCAGGCAGTCTTTCTTTTCAGTGAAGGTATTCCTGACCGAGGCAGAAAAAGCAAAAGCAATGTAGAAGTGTTCTTAAGACAGAGGCACATTTTGTCCCATGCAAGTAAGTATCAGATCAAAAGAGGGTTAAAATACACCACAAACAGAGTTAATCTCATTTGGAAGAAACCTTGCCATCTAACTGAAAGCATCCATTTTGCGTTGAAAAACTCAGGTCTTGTGCTTCTGCTACAGTCTTAATACACGTAAAAAAGAGTGGAAAATGTACAAATATTGAAATATAAAAAGAAATAATATGCAGTGACATTAATTTGGTTTTTAATAACTCTTCGAGCTTTAATAAGACTTTACTCGTGTTAAGGAGATCTGGATTTTAAGAATGTCTTTCATTTTAGGAGTTTCCCCATAAGCTCTTATTAGATTAATTTGTTATTTTTCTTTGCTTGCCATGGGAGTCTTAATTACTACTGCTCCAAATACAGCTACCATCCATCTTAATCAAGCAGGGACTATTTGGCCATACTGCTAAATCATCTGGTGCAAGCAGTTTTAAGAAGTTTGTTCTGCAGTGAAAAAATGGCTGAGAAGGGAAGCACAAGTAAATGTATCTTTTCACTTCTCGTTAACAGCAGCAGGAAGATTAAGTGACCATCCTACTAAAAATTCATAACAGCTCAGAATTGTTAAGGGATGCATTACGAGGCACATTCGGGAGACATGGAAAAAAAAGCATCTGCTGCAAAGGACAGTTGTTGAATTGGAATGAGTTTGTGCCTTAAAACTAAAGCGTTGTAGAGCCTAAACGTCATCAGTGGTGGTAATTTGACTCCTAAGGATATATATTCTCCACAAGAAGGTAATTTCCGACTAGAAACATTTGTAGGATCTCTATCTTGCATGGATTGTATGGGGAAATGCAGGAGCTCTCCTCCAACCTCATAGCTGCTTATGCTGTGCAAGGGAATGAAATCTACTTTCAGAGAAGCATCCACACTAGAGAACACTAACATGACTTGTCACTTGCTCCAGAGATGGCGTAAGTCTTGCAAACCAAATACCCCCATCTGCTACTTGGATGCAGTGGGAATTGCCACTGTCAGAAGTATGTGCTGTTATCAACTTTGCTACATTCATCATATGGCAGAAATGAGTCATCTAAATTTACATCAAACTTTGGGACAACAGGGCAAAGCACTGATGCTAAAATCACACCCTTTCTGCAATAGAATACAGTATCACTGATATATGCTCACCTGGAGCATGCTGCAGCCAACATGAGCGTGTCCATTGATTTCAGTTTATCTCCTTTTCCAATCATACATTATCTACTCTATGACTTCATAACCGGAATCCAGCAATAATACTCACAGAATAATTAGTGTGTGTATGATTACATAATTCCAATCTATTTTGGCAGAAGAATTTTACAATCCCATGCCAATTTCCAGTCATCAGTTTTACTACCAGTCCCTCAGCAGCTGGACCAGCTTAATGGTCCTCCTTGTTATGAACAGCTAAAGTCTGCCCATTCTGTTGGGTTTTGTTTTAATGAGAAAAAAATGTCTTTTAGAAAGCACAGATATCAAACAGGAACAGAGAAAGCATTTCTAGGGCTTGACCTTCCCCTTTAGCCCCTTCCAGTTAGAGAGTATCACATCATTTGAGAGGGAGGATACAAATTTAATTATGCTTTTACTCCTTTTTGATTCCTAAGGAGTGATTGAAGGTGTCTGACAAAAGGCTCGGGATACAAAAATTGTCTTTTTGTCCATCAGCCAAATCCGGGGTAGCAGAACATGTTTTGCCCGAGTAACCATGGGAACATGACTCAGAAGTATTGCCTCCTTTCTAGCTCAGCTCCATGCACCATTTGGGCCACTGATGAACCACCAGCATGCCCTGCCCTGAGGCATGTTTGTTTAGGAAGTTATTCTGATAACATCTGGCTTCTAAGTTTTATTACACGAGTATGTATTTTCATGCCCTGAAATGTAATTGTACAAAGTGAAGATGAAGAAATTGAAAGTTTCCTAATCAAACTTGCACCTTGAGTAGGCTTTTAGATGCTTAATTTGTTTGAAAAACAAAATGCAGACCTTTGTAAAGCTACAGGCTTGCCAGGTTTCAAAGAACAATTCTACAGAGTAGAACTGATTGACTTGCATGACTTAATATAAGGAGCATACTCCTCCTTGTGCTATTCTCATTTGATAAAGGAAACCATATCAAGTGCCTCCATCTTTGATGCAGAACCATCCCGTACACAAGAGGTAACACAAAACTGTTCCAGCTCAGATGTTGTTCACAACGCTGCCTTCCCACAAATCCACCCAAATCCCTCCATCCTCCGGTCTTCTCGGAGGCTCCTCTCATTTTAATCCTGAAACAAAAACTAAATCCAAAGGAAACTTTCATAATTAAGATTTCGTTAGCAGTTTGCGTACAAGACAAATGCTCCCTTACCCAGCGCTGCAGTCAAAAATGAGACGTTCCCTTATCAGAGTTCAGTTCACAAGATACAATAAGGGGAAAAAATAAAATCCTGTAATGACAAAAACAAAGAAGTTTCAAGTTTCTTTAAAAAAGCCTAACCACCCCCTACCCTCTCTGTTCAGCTGCAGTAAGGTGAAAGGCTAAATGTGGACAGAATGGTAATATGTAAGCAGTTTCTAAGCTTTCTGGTGGGAATACTTAACAGCATAAGTATGTTTCCCCTGGAGACCTTCTCCACCATTTGGTCCAATTTCTTACTCCAAGAACTGAACCAATTCATGATGTAATGCTCTAGGGAAAACATTCCTCTCGAAAAAGAGTATCTTCCTAGGGAGAAGTTTGAAGAAAACATCTTAATATTGTTTAAACAGCTTTTGGCACAGTCATACTACTTGCGCTGCATTCAATACTGAAAGCAGAGAAAAGCACACTAAAAATATGGAAATGGAAAGTTTTAGGATTTAGTTTAAGACTTCTCTCCAACTACCACCTCAAGCGTCTAGCTCTTGCTGATCCTTAACGGAATGAGAAAAAAGGCGTTTTCAGGAGCAGAGGTTTTCTTTGTAAATAAAAGAGGAACAATTTGGAGCTTTGGCTATCCTGTGTGTTAGTGCGAAACCACATAATTAATTCTGCCTGTAGCCTTATCATTTGCTTTAACTCCTATACAAGAGTGCAATCCCAAGACACTTAACACCCAAGCTCTGGTTGTGCCTTGAACTTTTTGTGGCTCTACTCAGAGGCACTACGTTACAGCCATTGAAAGTTCCTAGAAGCAATGCTTCCATTTGCTTAACTGCCAGCATCTTGCGCTACCAACTGCATTGCTTTCCTTTTTGGACCATCACTCAGAAACCAACTTGTCACATTCCAAACCAGGGGCAGTAAAGCACAGTGAAACAGGAAAACTCAGCAAGGTATGACAGACGTCCATCTGCTGTGAGAAGCAAGCAGGAGGAATGATGCAAGAGACCAAAGTACATTTAAGGTTTATATCCTGTAGCTTATATTACATACTGCTCAGCGTTAAGTTATATGTACATTACCTACTGGTTATATAAACCTTACAAAGCTTTCCTTGCCAAACATGCCATGAGTACTCACAATTTTTTTCCTTTAGGGGAGGGTGAAAGGACCTTTTTATTAATCATTAATCAATATTAGTAACCACGCAATTCCTTTTTGTCCATAGCACACATGAAGACACTGAACATCTCCAAGTCATCGTTCAAATACAAATTCCCTTACAAACTTAGATTTGCAT
This sequence comes from Alectoris magna, assembly GCA_030625065.1. Taxonomy (NCBI): domain Eukaryota; kingdom Metazoa; phylum Chordata; class Aves; order Galliformes; family Phasianidae; genus Alectoris; species Alectoris magna. The sequence continues at coordinate 2,303,211 of CM060587.1, forward strand.
TAATGAATATTTACTGCCAAAACTCAGTATTACTGAACTTCTGAGCATGGCACTGAGCACATTTGTTTGTCCAAATATCTGTATAAGATTGGCAAGTTATTTATGGCAGAGCGAAGCATGACTTCAAAAGTATCTTCAGTGTAACTCAGTTGCTGTGGTGGTGATATTAGATCTGTATTTTTCATCCTGATGCTACAATACTGGCAAATAAGTGAAAGAAACAAAGCATGGAAACTGAGTAACGTTTAATACAAGACCCGCATAAAAATCAAACCCCACTGACCTCAGGACCAAAAAGCCCAGTCTTCTGATTCTGAGCTTATTTAATTACTGTGTCATTAGGGCTTTCAAGGAATGATCACTATTTGTTCTAGCAACTTCTCTTCAGGCTTTGAGATACCTTGTTTGTAATCTTCAATGATTTCATCATCATGATTTCAAAAATGAGGGTCATTTATCTACTTAAAAACCTTTGGAGTTTTGCATTTTATTTGCACAAAGGGATTTTTGCTTGGAGGGTGGGATTGTGAAGAATGGAAGATTTGTTTGCAGGGCTAGCAGGGAGGTGTTGTCCAGGCACGGTGTCTGCTTTAATAGTTTGTGCTTTCAGTTCTTCATTGTTACAATACCTGAAAGGCCTCTGGGCATAGATGTCTAAATTTGAAATTATTATTATTAATAACAAATACGGTTGCTCAAGCTGTAAAACACATTGCACAACGTGAATTATCTCAGTAACGCACAGCAAGGTCTTCACCGAACTGATTGGCAGTGCCAAAAACCAGCAGTAAGCCTCCACCATAAAGAGGGTATTTAAACTAAACTTTAGTGGAGTTGGAAGCCAGTCCATAGCAGGTTTCTGTCAAGAGGTTTTACTGCTGGTTTGCTGGGTCTCATGTTTGTAGAATTTTCAGTTTCTTGGTAGACCCTAAACTTTTAAAGCCTCGAATCACAGCTATTTATCACCCATCGGGGAGCTACATAAAGTGTGTTTTCCTTCAGAATGACTATTTTCTTTCTTTTTTTTAAAACCCTCATTTAAAAAAAAAGAGACAAGAATATTTTTTAACATTTACAACATATCCCAACCAACAAGGATTCTAGAAAACTAAACAGTATGAGCTGCAAAAATTAATGCCACCTGCAAGCTGTAAATATGTGTATTATTTAATTTTTTTCCCAGTGTTTTCTTTGGCTGTTACATTCAGCTGAACAAGGCCTAAAAATTGTCAAACTGAATTCTTGTTTAAGAGTAGAGCTTTAACTACTGCCAGTTTGAGTGAAACACACATCCAGGTTTAGGGAATATGTTTTGTTTGTTTTGGCTTCAGCACAGGGTAGAACATTTTCCATCCCATCCGAATGCAGTCAAAAAGGTTTTGAAATATTGCACAATAAAAGCCATTCATTATATCTGTCTCCTCTCCCTTCCAAAAACAAAAATGGCTGACCAGTTCCAAATCTGTGCAGGGGGCAGGAAGATGGGAGTCAAGGGGTCACTGGAAATAACCCAAGACTAACACCAGGTTTTTCAGGTTTCAGTTAGGGAATATGTTCCATACCCTCATTCCCACTGCATGTAGGTTTTTCTTCTTCTCCCTGCAAAGCCTGGTTAAAGTAGTTAATTGCTCTGTTATGCACAATTTGCAGGACTTAATTACAAAACTAATACATTAGCCTTCTTGTCTATAAGTTAAAGGCACAACTTCATCCTTCCCACAGGGACGCAGCAGAGTTAGACCTCACCTTACTGCAAGTTACAGCTGTGATCTGCACTATTTACCTCCTCATCTTAGAAACATGCAATCTGAAGGAATATTCAACCACGCACTGCAGTTTGTTTTCAGTTATTTCCATTGTTTACATACCTGTTAGCTTGAAAATGAACTTTCTTTCACTGCCCGCTCCTGTTCCTAATGTGCTTAAGCTATACTTGGCATACTTCAGTGGCTTTTTTTTTCCTTCCTCTCTCCATCTCCTTGTATGCAGATCTAACAATGCCTTTCTGTTTGCTTCTTCGTGCACAGATCAGCTCATTGCTGATTACTTCCCTGGTCTTAGTGAACTGTGAGCGCTAGAGGATGCAGAGTTGGAAAGAAAAGCTGCAGCACAAAATTTACAGGAGTTCTAAAGAACCACACAGTCATCACAATTAAACGACTATAAAATAGCAACATTTATATGCAGCATGGAGGTGTTTCAATATCCACTTTATCAAATTGGTCAGAAGCAAGTAGAGGAAAATAAACCAAAGATGTGAAGGTTTATTTACAATTACTTTAAAATACAGCTTATCAGTAAATCAGAAAAATGGCACAAGTTGTTCTCATTGTTTACTTTCCCTGCTTATAGTAACTGCCAAGTTGAGGAAGTGGTTTTAATTCTGTTAAATCACACGTGAGAAAACTTGAAAGTAGTCTCCACTTTTATAACTGATGTGTATCTTAAATATGGCAAAATATGGGCATAAAATAACGACTGGGAAAGAATAATATAAAGACCCTACTCGTTAACTTTAAATTTTACTGAAGAAAGGATGAAACACCTCCCCTGTGAGGACAGGCTGAGAGCTGGGGCTGCGTAGCATGGAGCAGAGAAGGCTCTGGGGAGAGCTGATAACAGCCTTCCAGTATCCAAAGGGGCTGTAAGAGAGAAGAGGACAGACTAGCAGGGCCTGCAGTGACACAGCAAGGGGAAATGGTTTCAGACTAAAAGAGTGGGGATTTAGAATGGATATAGGAAGAAGTTATTTTAAAATAAGGGCAGTGAGGCACTGGCGCAGGTTACTCACAGAAGTGGTGGATGCCCCTTCCCTGGAGACACCCAAGGTCAGGAGATGGGCTCTGAGCACTGATGGAGCTGCAGGTGCCCCCTGTGGGAGTTGGACTCAATGATCTTTAAGGGTCCCTTTTAACTCAAAGGGCTCTATGAAAACACGTGTATTACTGTTCTTTGCATTCTCGACTCACTAACATGATGCAAATTTAAGACCATCCCAACTGTGATGTACTTCTGCAGAGTCAGCTGACTATCTACAAACACATGAAGACTGTGCTTCACAGGACAGAGTAAATAAAATAAAAGAAAATAAAAGCAATGCAATAACTCTTACTTATTAGTTACATCATAATTACATTGGACTGGCAAGATAACCAGCCTTTCTAGGATTCACCACTTGTTCTCTGTTCATCAGACCATGATCGTTTTGTAGCAATCTGCTAAATACAGTTCCTTGGCAATATACACTCAGTGCAGGCTGTCACCATACTTGAAGCCATTTCATGTCTATGCAATGCAAAATGTAAGGTTGGTGACTACTTTGAAACCGAAAATGGCCTATTATAATAACCCTCTCTTAAGAGAGAGAAGCAGCCTCCCTTTGGAAGAACAGCTGAGAGCTGAAAGAGGCTGCCCAGCACCATAGATTTCTTTAGATCCCACTCTAATTCTAGTCTAGTCTTCAGTGCTGCTTCGCTGATTAAACCAAAACAGTTCAGTCTCACACTACTGATTCTGAATAACTGTCACTACTAAAACTGTGTGGTATTAAGTGAATCAAGTAACCTCACAGAGCAGAATGTCACTAAATTTACTCCAGATAGTGCTGCAACAGCTGAAAACTAGAACTGCAAACTTAAAAATATCTTGAACCTGCACACAATATACCTAAAGTTTAATTGCTATACCCTTAGTCAGCAACAAAGATAAGAGACCAACTTGGGAAGTACTTCTGTTCGCTGAATAAGGATTGTGAAGCTGTTGGTCCTTCAAGGGCTGATGGTAACTCAGATAACAGCACTGTTCGCTCTGAGGTTTATGTTTCTGTGTAGCAGCACAGCCACCAAATCATAGGTTCCACAATTGCTGGGGTCTGTAGAGATGCTTTGCCTCAGAAGAGCAAATCGCATGAGAGCTGAATGTTTAAAATACTAGGACTATCTTGTCAGCCTTACTTGAAGGGCTCTTCCCCGAATTCCCCAGTTAGTTCCCTTGCTACACAGCCCTCAGTGTTAGCAAACCTCCTACTCCCTATTCCATGACAGATTCTAGCTCAGACCTTTACTGTTAGCCAGTCTCAATTCACTTTGTAACCCTAATCTCCAGCAATCAGCAAACACAGCCAGAAGGGACCTCAAGAGCCTGTCCAGGCCCCATCCTTACCCCAAGGAAGTATCGTATGTCATTTCAGACTGATATTTGTTTAAACTGCTCTTAAAAGCCTCCAGTGATAGAGATTCCATGGCTTCCCAAGGCAATCTGCTATCTCTGGTGCTGGAGCTTCCACTTACTGCTTAACCAGATCTTTTTTTTTTTTTTTCCTTCTTCCCTAATTTAAAAACATTTATTGTACCATTTGGTAAAGTTACAAAGAACCAATTATTAACCTCCACCAAACTTCAGCATAACTCCTCTCAAGTCCTCTCCAGATTAAACCCAGTTACTGTAACCTCTTGTTTTCTGCAGGTTCCAACCTCACCTTCACGTAAGCCAGGCAAACTGCCATTGAGCATGCGGGATTCAACTCTTTATTTACCACGTTGTACCAGGAAGCAAATCCAACCTTTGTTATTCTTCTCCTTAGCCTGGGCCCTTCTACTTCTGATTTTATTTACGCTTCACATCTGAAGTGCACTTAATGCATCTACCCAAGAAACCTCAGGGGAGAATGCTCTTCCACTGCTGCTGTGAATGATGCATAGGACAGCAGCACCACAAAAAGCAGGTTCTAGGCAGATTAAGCCCTCTAGTATCATACATGCTAATTTACTGCCTTGCCCCTCCAGGATATCTCAACGCTTGATCTGACTGTTTAAGGCAGATATTCAATCTCTGATATCCACAGCCTCAAAAGGTTTGCCTTTGCCTTACCGCATGATTTAACAGGTAGACCTTAACATCTCTGCTGCAACTCTAGAGAGCAATGCTGTATTTTAAAGTGCTATATGATTTCCACATGCAAAGTCATACCTGAATACAGTGCACAAGCATTTCACTTCTCTCATGCTGACTAATTTCAGTGCTTAGTTTAGTTGTTATTTTGATTTTTCTGCACGTTAGATGGTAGCAGCTCTTATTACTCAGTTTTGATGTCACACTGCATCTGTTCAAAGACTTTATACATTACATTTTCAACATAGTTCAGCTATGACCACAAAACTCATGTCAGAGTGCCCTCTCGTGGTAAGCCAGCATCCTGCCATCACAGCAAAACAACCCGAGTTAACTTTGGCCATCTCGATTCCAAACTTAAACACTGCATTGTGACACAAACACAAAGCCCAAAATAAAACGTAAGGAGACTGTTTTGACAACTTCAGTAATGTTTCTGTAGCAGTACAGAATGACCAGCAATTAATTAGTGGAGTTTCATTCAAATTGCCTTTGGAGTTCTTGTCTCAGGAAAAGCTGATGATGTCTGTAGAGAAAAGTAAAACATGCATAAAAATGAAACTGTTCTGTTTGCTTTTAAGCTTTATGAAAGCATCCAAGTTCATGAAATATTTTATTCCATCTCAATAATGGTAAAAACAAGGTCACAGAAGAGATCATTTTCAGCAGGAAGCTCTATTTCCTGAAAGGTGGCACAGGTATTTCACCAGGGCTGCAACAGAACGGAATGAGAAATGAAAGCAACAGCAACTGTTCAAATAGGCACCTACAGTCATCACTTCTTATTTTTACATTGATTCAAACCAGAAGTACTGAAACAGTGAGATGACAGCTCAGCTACTGAGCATTATGCAGCGTATGCACAGCACACACACAGATTAGAAGGGCCCAGAAATGAAACACAGCCTCACCGTAATGTGAATATTCCACTCGCCTCAGCCAGTTTAATTTTTAATTCTTACATGCAATGCAATTTTAAAACGCCTTTTGGTGGTGGTGGTGGCTTTTGATTGGTTGTGCTTGTTTAAAACCGACCTTTTGGTCTTTCCTAGCCCTCAGCTGTAGGAACCACACCCTTCACAATGTCAAGCTAAGTCCCTAAATATTTGGTAACAGCTCTGCTTGCTTTACACTCCTCCCCTTTGAGTCAGAGGTTGTTTCTTATTTCCTGAAATCTGAATTCTTTTATGGCATTTTTGAAACGTGGAATACAGGTTTCAAAAATAATTTATAAGGAATGACCTATCACAAGGGAAATATCACCATGTTAAACAATTCAAGCTAAAAGGGCACACTGTAGAACATCTGTGGCTTGACTACTGATAGAAATTCATGTTTTATTTGATTAGGCTTCCAAAACTGACAAATCCATAAGCTTAAATCCTGGACTTTTGAGAATAAAATAGAAAGAAAAAAAAACCTTTTGGCAAAATATGGATTAATATCAACATCCATTCATAGAAAAGTAACTTTTTACCATAAGGCTGTAAATTTGAAGTAACAACTTTGTTACTCTTTATTTAAAATGGTCCAAAGCTCCATTTGTTTTCTGATTACTCTTCATTTCGCATCTTCATGTAACGATTGTGCATTTGTAAGCAGGGCAAATGTGCCACTATAGATAGAACTAATCCAGTCTAATAAACACTATCAAGTTTCACAGGCAGAAAACCCAAACTGCTGGGCAGTTCCCATGCAAGTAAACATGCATAAGATTTATGTATGCATTTATAAGGTGAGGGGTTTTTTTGTCTTTATTGTATCATCCAAAAATAAAATTACCCCTTACAGCAATTCCTGCAACTGACAGACATTCATCCTCACCTTCTTGAAATGGCTGAGCTTGGTGCTGCAGTGAAAGTCATTTGCTGAGTTTTTAATAACATGCACAATATTAAATTGCTATTGCTCTGCAGACAGAGCTAATGTATGAAAACACATAAGCAAAGATGCAGACCACAATGAAGAGCTTATGTCAGAATGCAGTTCGTCATGGGAGAAAAAGCTATCCCTGGGTTACCTGCCATGACTGCCTGTGGACACACAGGCACACACTGAGCCAAGCTGGGTCTTCCATGCAGCCCTGACCTTCAACCACTTTATTCATCTTAACTAGCAAAATCGGTTCTGAGTTACTCAGGATATTATTAAGGAAATAACGAGAAAGAATTTTAGTGGAATAGAGAATGAATATCTTATTTCTAAATAGAACTCACAAGAAAGAATATAAGAATCTAATACTGACCTTCACATAAGAAAACAAGAGGTAGCTGAAACCTCTCTATGTGGAAATGTTATTTGGAAGAGGTATGTTCATTTCTTCAGAGTATTCTTGGTTACTGCTGTCTCCCCTATATACAGAATTTGTTATGCTCCTTTTCCTGGTTTGAGACCGAGTTCTTGTTTCTTGAGGTGTGGATACACAAGTGCTTTTCCTCCTCCTTCTGCAAGGACCACCAGCAACATGAACAGATTCACTGTTCTCCTTCCCTGATTCTGCAAGCTGGATGAGATTTTCTTCTCTAAGGTGAATATTCTCAGATTCTGTAGGGACAGATGCGCTTATTCTTCTCCTAGTTCTACAAGCAGGAGCTAGCAGAGAAGGGTTCTGCAGAATCTCACTGGTTACTTCAATCCATGCAAGTCCTTCAATTTCAGCATCGTTTTGTAGTCTCATGCTGCGTCTCACCCGACTTGTTTCACTGCTCATGCTCGACTTTCTTCTCAAAGGCTTTTTTAAGGAGTTACTTTTTAGCTGAGGAGCAGATAAAACTCCTTCAACATCAAAAGAAGAAACTTGAAGATCATCTACAGTCATTTCAAAATGAGACTTTTCTATAGGAGGAATATACACAGCACTGCTACTTCTTGGTGGCCTGCTTCTTGAAGACCTTGTTGGTGGCCACTCAGTTCTTTGGAGCATCTCACATTCATCAGTGTCCTTTTGGTTCAGAAATTGTAGCCCTGTTAGCCACTCTTCCTTCTTTGGGAAATCTCCCTGTAATTTCTCATGTTCCATCAAGAAATCACTTCCTGTTTTCTCTTTTAAACATGCAGTCTCTTCAGCTTGTTGGAAACAGTCATGTATATTGAGATCATCGTTTGTGTCTGGCACAACATTTGGAAACTGCAAAAATAACCCATACAAAATTTGTTTCAAACAGCTGATAATTAAACAAGCGCTCCAGATTTCCTCATTAAGTTGAGTCACTCTCAAAAAGCCAAACGACCAAAAAAATCCAAATTTATAGAACCCCACACGTTGGAAAGAACCTGCTCCAAAGAGGGGCGCAGTTTATGCTGCCTGAGGCCTTTTCAGCTGAGTTCTGAATAACTCCTTCCAAGGATGCAGATTCCATGACCTCTCTGGGCATCCTCTTTCAGTGTTTAACAGCTAATATTTTTTTTTTCCAATTTCCCTAAAATCTTTTTTTTTTTTTAATATAACAAAACCAAGCACAAGACTTACTTTCTAGCACTAACATTAAGTAGATCAGGTACCTTATTATCTATACCAGAAACGGACTTCAGATCACCTGAAATACTGTACTGCTGGGGCTGCCTTCTTCCACAGCATCCAGGTCCTCAGAGCTTGGATACACTTGAACAACAGGGATGCTTGTCTCTCTCATTCTTTCAGTCACTCGCTCCTGTTGAACATCGTTATGAACATCCCTGGGTGTGGAATGATCTAAAAATACAAAGAATGACATATGGTTACCTGACTCCTGTTGTGAATGTACAAAATCAATTTCTGAAGTATTACAGTCAAAAGTTTCTGGTATTTTACTTACCAAACAGAAGCCTACTAAATAAGCATTCCACACAACCAGCATTAAAAAAAGATCTCCCCAGAAAGCTTCTGCACATCACGTTCCTATTTGTCTGTATCCAGTGGAAGTATAGAATCTTTTTTTTGTGGTGAGCTTTCCACTGGAGGCCTATAAGAGTTAAATTTATGCAGCTTGAGGCTAATAATCTATTAGATGCTTTGGACCCTGTTATTTATTTCTACTTCCTTCAACTCCAGAAGCCATTAAAAGTGAAAAATGCATACTGGGCTCTTTATCTGTGCACAGAACTGAAGGTAGCTCTCAACAGTTTTGTAAATAACTATGAAATACAAACAAAGGAATGACTAAGGCAAAATAAGACTAAAGAACACATTACCTGGAAAATGCACAATTGCCTTTGGTGAATTTGGAGATGAGGCAGCAGAGAAAACTTCTGGAATCTCAAGGATAGGACTCAGAAGAGGTTTCTTTGAAGCCATTTCTCTTTCCCCATATAAAGATTTTTTCACTTTTCTCTTTCTTCTTTTCCCAAAGGTTGCACGTTTTGTTTTCTGAAGAAATCAAGAGGACCACATTAGAGCATGATGCAAATACAACGATCCTTCGTGGTATTTTCCAACAAGTAATCTGCACCATTACTGGATTTCATGGAAAATAATAATCTCCCTACAAATTACGTCCTGCTTGTTCTGCTTTCTTCATGTTAATCTAAAAGCTACAATATAGAGTTATTTCTCCAATGAGATCTGATTTTTAACTTAACCAAATCAAGCAAATGAGTTTCTCAGATCAAAACTGTATATTTCCAGTTTGAAAAGGATTATGTGCTTTCCTTTCCAACACACAAAAAAGCTCAAATACTTCAAAGGCCTTACTCCTTTGTAACACTTAAAGCAAACTGGCATATAACTGGGCAAGTTCAAAGAATTATCAGCTGTGTACAGTTGACAAGAGAACCATAAACTGTCCCTGAAGTCTCAAAGGTTGCGCCCTTCACTTCTGAACTACCTTCTTTACCCTACAAGTATTGAAAGCCCTGCCAGTCTGCCCTAACAATATGGGTGTGATAGTAAGTGAAGGAAAACAAGAGACAGACATGATGAGGAAAGTATTGGCAGCAACAGGAAACAAAAACATCCTGTAGAAAATCTGTACTATAAACAGCAAAATAATCAGGGAGAACATACAAGAAAGAAGACTAATTGTGTGAGACATTGGGGAAGAGAAATAAAGGTAGTATTCACCGGCTGCACTGGGCTGTCACTTACTTGCTTCTTTTTGGCAGCAGATGCAGTCACACTCTTTGGTCTCTGAGGTTCATTCTTCCTTGGATTTTTAATGTCTTTAGCATTCTTAGTGCTGGTTGCTCTTGAGATGCTACAATCAGTCCCCTCAGAAATCGTGTCATACTGTTGAAGAATAGGAATTTTAAGTTATTGGGGTGAATGTTTATGTGTAGGTGCATGTTTGTTTTTTCAAAAAAGCAACACAGTGCAAAAGCCCTAAGAACCCCTCTGTAATTACATGTCAATGACCGAAGCCCTTGATCCCATGAATGAAAGCCTGTGGATATATATCCAACTCTTACAACATTTTGTTGGAAAAGCTAGACTCTTTGGGAAAGTTCCTGCAACAGTTAACATTTGTTTCCATATACATGGATGTCTATAATTCTCAGATCTGAGGATGCAAAAGCTTTGATGTACTTCAAGTGGTATAAAAAATATCCTTGTTGGAAGAAGTAGAGAAAACAAAACCCCACCGTTAAAGAACCTCACCTTCCTTTTAGTAGAGGAGCGAGTCGTTTTCATGTCTGATTTGTCAGTTTCTGCTTCTATACATGAAGAAAATAAGAATATTGGTTCAGATCAGCAAAAGTCAATCATATTTTGAGGAAATCATTCACACCATTTTAACAGTACACACAGCATCTTTAGATCTGAGTGCACATAGGATTATCAAACATGGCAAGATTCAAAAAAAAGCTTGCTTTACAAAATATATCAGAACAGAAGAAAATAATACTCAGTAACAAATTAATTAACACTTACTGAGCTTTCTCTGAGAGACAAAAACACAAATGCATATCCTCATTTTTATTTTCTTACAGCTTTGCTTGCTATTTTAAAGCCATCCAAATCACAATATCATAAATCCAGATAGTGAGCCCAGTTATTTAAAGCAGTAAGCCTGATTAGATCGGCCACTTGTGTGGAAAAACACAAGCTCAAATAACATCCAGTTAATCTGAACAGTAGGCAAACTCTGGCAGCTACTGCAGTGACCTTTCCAGGAAAGGAAGAGCATTTAACTTCATGCACAATATGTCCTGTGTTGAACAAACAAACAAAAAAAAAAGCCAGCACAATTGTGTCATCTCTCAATTGTCAGATACAGAAAGATACTGCATAATGACCAAAATACAAGTCAGGGTTACCTTTTGTATTTTCAACAGGTAAGAGCTTTTCTGAAACAACAGAGCCCTCCTGTAGCTCCCGAGGAGGCTCAATGCATTCCTGTAAAGTAAGTGAAACAAAAGTTAATACATTGAACACTCACAGACACTGTAAGAAGCTGGTTTTGTAGTTAAAAAGAAAACAAAAACTTACATCACTGCAATCAAAGTTTGGCTGAGTTAATGGTTCTTCAGCGAGCCCTGCCCTTGTGAATGGGCTGTCATGTTCTGACCCTGAACGGCAGACCGGTCTTGATCCTTTGCGCACTGGAGTATTTGCAGGCAAAGTTTTATCAAATATTTCTGGGCTGAGATCTTCTCCAAAAGTCACTTTTTTCTTCTTTGCCCTTTTGGGGCTGTACTGTTCACTTTTCTCTACTGCAATAAAATACACTGACTGCTTAGCAGACTTCAAGCAGAGCTTTCACAGAGCAGAGATTTTTCAAGGCCTTTTTACGGGTCTTAAGATTCCCTTAAATAATCACCCACCAACCAAACAACAAAATATAGCCCTTAGACATCAATTCTACAAGAATTTTTAGTTTAACAATACTATAATATCAAGAAATGAGGAAGAAAGAAAATAAAAGTCTAGAAAAGACCAGCTATCTCTCAAGTTGCAGATGGTAACTGTAACATCTCATGAATTACAGGCATTTTTTTGTAATATTGGTATCACTATCAGTATTTTTGGTATTAAATATTTTCTGAAGTGTATTTTTTTCCCCATGGTAACTTTATTTTCCACTTCACCACTGTATGTTACCACTTACGAGCTATTTCAGTGGTGGTTAATCCATAACATCTTTCAGATCTTGCAAATCTCTTCCGATTTATAGAACAACAGAAGAAAATAACACGAAAAATGGGAATCAAACCTGTTTGCAGTGCTTCACAGATGTGATCAGAGGCTGTAAAAGATTCACTTCCTCCTCTGTGAACAGCATTGTTTGAATATTCCTAGCAAATGTGATAATAGCGTCTATTAAGTACCATTTAAGGACTGTCCTTTTTCAAATTGAAAGAGAAAATAACTTCCTCTGAAAGCAAAATTTATAATCAGTGCAACTCTTTAACAAATCTAGTTGTTTTTTGAGTAAAACTTAAAAGCATAAAAATGGATCTTCTCACAACAAGAAAGCTTCAAACCAACCATGACATGAACAACCATCGATAACCACCTTCAGTGCATACAAATAGTCAGAAAGCATCTTAAAATATGAATCAGTTTCTACTGTGATGTAAGTTAATTAAACCAACCTTCATGCAGTCCATCAGTTGCTTCACTGGTGTTTTCTTCAACACAGATCTCAGCTGTGAGCCACTCTGTGTGGATTCACTTAACGAAGCATTCCTTGTTTGTAGCGGTGTGACAGGCAGCTCGCTTTCATCATATATTCCCACAATTAGTTCTTCTGCAAAATTAACCTTTTTCCTGCTTTTATCTGATATGACATTACTTCTGACTTCTTTACTGATATGGCCAGGACTGAAATCTTCAAGGCAAGTACGTATGAAAATTAAAGACTGAAGCGAAATTGAGAAGCCTTTAGTATTAGCTCTGTGAAAAACACGTGTATACCCCTCAACAGATTCTACTTTATTCAGTGTCTCAAGAAAAATCTGTTCTTCTCTGAATTTTTGCTACTGTTGTGCCATGTTTACCCTCCACATTTTGAGCAATTCATGAAATAACAATGTGAAAATTGAGTGTTACATGAAGGATAAGATTTCTGGGGAGGATTTGTCTTCCCAGGAGTCTCTACGCCCCTCTCTGCTTCACAAATGCAAAATGCTCAACTATGCTTTTCCTTCAGAATGGCCACATGAAGGGAAATTAGACAATGATTCCCACCCAGTGTCTCAGCTTTCAGCTTGAGTTTTTAGCAAGCCACTATCAGATCACCAAGGAGCCCTATTCTGCCTTCCAAACATTTCAGCTCCACTCATAAAATCCTCCTTTTATGGAACTGTTCTTAAATAAAAACATGCTTAATACCATGCTGTATTGAAAAAGCTCTTCATTCAATTTGTAAAATGGGACTTGAGACTCCTCTGCTGCAACAGCTGAATGGACTGCAGTATGAAATAATTACTGCTCCTCTTATGCACTCTGTTAGCTTTTATCTCAAAGTCATATCAGGTTCCTACTGTATTATACATTGAAGCCAAGATGACAAGCATGGAGTGACTGTTTGTCGTATGTTTCTTTACAGACATTCTAATTTTTTTTCTTTAGTAAGAATATAACAATATCGTAATAGTGATGAATCCTCTTACCATGGCTTGTTTCTAAGATATCTCTAATTAGAGCCGCCTCTGAATACTCAATAGGATTGTCTTGCTTATAAGTCCATTCCTAGAGAAGTTACAAGAACACAAAGATGATACATATAAGCACACATATGATAAGATAGAGGTCAAAGTAATCTGCACAGGAGATTTCCCGTGCAGTTTACTTTCTTTGCCCACCTTTGGATAAGTACCTTTGAAACACCAGCTGGTTCAGTGACATCTTGCTGTAAAGACAAGATGGTGCATATCCTCCTACCAGACTTATTGCCATTGGTTAAATTCTGTTGTAAATTTTCTTTTAAAACAGCTCCATTGCAGTCAGACATGAAAGCTTCATTCTTCTGATCCAGACTGTGTTCTTTTGGGACAGGTGCTTTGTTCTGAGTTACTGCCATGAAAAACAAACCACAATTTCAGATATATATATATATATATAAACATTATCAAGACCAGCATAGAATCATAGCAGTGCAGCCTTTTCACAGTTGCCACAGCACTGTCCTGACTTGCTTTTGCAATATGTACTATTTTAATTAGGAAATAAGGAAATTCACAGTAATGGAACCAGATTTCTAAGCGTACCTAAAAGCTGTTGAACAGAAGACCTCACATCGCATTCAGAACAGGTAAGAGTTACAAACAATCAAGCCAAGAAAACCTCAAATGAAGCAAAAACTCCCAAACCACCATCAGCTCTTACAAAGGAAAACACTTTTAGTGGTGTTTCATATTTATTGGCTTAAGGGAAGACCTAATATTTAAAATCAATCAACTTACAACAGCCATCTTCCTGAAGAGCAGTAGATACTTGTGAGAGTCCAGAGAAGCCCGTCTTCCCTTCAGCTTCTTGAATTGACTTAAAAGTTCTTTGAAAGATATCCATTTTGCTCTTCAGTGACCTGGCAAACTGAGAAGGACTGGCCTGCTAACAGAAAATCAATGTCAGCAGGCACTTCTTCCAAGATGACATGCAATTTTATTTAGTTCTTATTTATGCCTTTGACATAAAGCACACTCAGGGAAGAAGCAAGTATTGTATCTCACTGCTGCTTTACTCGTATGGTGAAAAACAAGTAAAGAAGGAACAGTATGAAGAAATTTGTTGTTCTTCTCTTTCCTAATCTTTCCCCCTAGGCCATCTTCAGAATTTGTTTACTGGGAGTCTATGCTGGTTTGAATTAAAAACAAGTCTGATTTAAAATTAAAAAAACAAAGAAAAGAAAAATAACTGCTGTTAGTATTTACTTAAATCTGAACCATCTAAGTTTAATTTGCCAGATAACTAAGTGCAGTGAATGCAGATAAAGGAAGGTTATTATAAGTGCAAATAGACACAAAAAAGATTCCAGACTCTACAGAAACAAAACCAGTATTCAACTCTCCATTTACTGACCCCTTCCTTGGGCTTGTAGTCTCTTTCTGCCAGCAGGTGTTAAATTGGAAGACTTACACATTGATCCCTAGGGGAATTAAAATGATGCATTTAGACACTTGAGAACAACCCCTCACCTGTATGAAAGCTTCTTTTTGCCTGTTGCTCTTCTGCTGGGCAAGGTATTGAATGAGGGTATTGTTTTCTGGAGACCCCCGTGCTCCAATGGCCGATCTTCGTCTCAGCTTTAGCGCAGCTGGAGACTTTGCTGAAATGAAGACAAGAGGAAAAAACTACAATGAAGATGCACAGCAGAACACTTTTAATAGTTTTTGTTTTATTTTTATTTATAAGGGCGGTTTGATTTATTTCTGGAAACAACCTTATTTAGCTGCACGGCTCAGAAAGCTGTCAGAGAATCAAAGAATCACCAAGGGCAGAAAAGATCTACAAGATCATCCAGTCCAACCCCTTCTCTTTCATGTTTTTCAATCAAGTCCCAGATTCTAAAACTCTGTACAACAGAAAAATAAGACTTTGACCTCTGTTTTCTGAAGTAAGAATATAAGAAAGAATAAAAAGCAACTATAGCATATATCAAGAGAGAAACTACAGTGTGGTTTTTTTTCAATTGCAAGTTAAGGAACACAAACAATACTTGCAGAGTTCATCTGACTACTCCCACATTAAACTCACTGACAGCTAATCCAGAACAGAAAAAAAAGTGAAAATAGAGAATTAGAGCAAATAGGGAATGAAGTCAAATTGCTACCCTTGGACTTACTCTAGCTCAGCTGGTCACCATGAACATGACTGAACTCTGAAGATTACGGATTGGACTGGACAACCTCCAATTGCCCGTTCCTCAGTGAGCAGCAGGCAGCACTGATCACTCCAGCCTCGCCTTACCTGTAGATCCATTAACAAAGCTTTCTGGAGTAATCCCAAAATCAGCAGTTGTTACAGTTGCAAAATCAACACTTTTTCTTCTCTGTTTCTCTGATAATCCACAACAAGATTTTTCTTCTGCTTTGACTCTTGCAGGTGTCGAGTAGCACTCCTCTCCCAAAGGCACAGGTCTACCTGAAACATTCTCCTTGCTGCTCAAAGGCTGGGCAGCTTCACCAACCACAGCCCTTTTTGGAGTATCAGAGGGGCATTCTGACCATCGATGGCTCTCAGCATCCTCTGCATCGTGGTGCAATTCCTGTTCTTGGCCTTTGGTCCCATTGCTTACATTCTCTTTCTCAGATGCCATTTTGGCTTTGGGCTCAGTCACTCTGCAAACCTTCCACTCTTC
This sequence comes from Alectoris magna, assembly GCA_030625065.1. Lineage (NCBI taxonomy): Eukaryota > Metazoa > Chordata > Aves > Galliformes > Phasianidae > Alectoris > Alectoris magna. Next base: position 2,319,317 of record CM060587.1, read on the forward strand.
TGACGGGGATCTCTTCCTTCACTGTAGGATTTCTGCTCTCACTGCCTTCAGCTTCCAGCACAGCATCTATAACCTTTGACCACGATGTGTTTTAAGCCTGAAGAACGACTGAGTTAAACTTCATCCTCCAATAACGACAGCTCCCTGGCAAAAAGGACAAGAAATTTTAAGTTATTTGATAAGGAAAAGAGTCCTCTGACGATGTGAAACGACTGCAGATCCAGGAATTCCCTGGAGGGGGGGGTGGGAACGGACAGGGAAAGCCTTATACCAAGAGCACACACACAAGCGTGGCCATGGGTAACGAAACACAGGGCTACTCCTTTACTTTGTGACAAACGTATATATTTCGCGTTTAAATGCGCGTTGTAAACGCAATCACATCGCAATTGCGTTACAACAGGTACGAACGGTTTTAAAGGGGGAGGGGGAAGGGGGGTTGTTTAGGACGCTCACATCTTTCGCACTCGGTTTCTCGGCTTCTAAAGCTCAGGGAATCGGGTCAGGAGGTTTCGGTTCTACAGCAGCCCACGAGGAAACGCGTTCGGTTCCACGGGAAGGACCGAGCAGCGCAGGGCGGGAGCGGCCACACAGGGCATTCCGGAGACCCCCCCTCAACCCCCTCAGCGCTTCCCGCTCCCCTCAGCCGCCGGCCCCACTCGCGCCTCTCACGTTCAAACCGCGGAGGGATCAATGACCGTTACGCTCGCGCCGCAGAGCCACTTTGAAAGCAACGGTCGGCGCCGCGAGCCGCGTCCGCGTGACAGCGCGCACCAATCGCGAGCAGCGCTTGGCTTCAAGGACCCAACTCCTGCTTTGATTGGCTGCCGGCAGCGCTGCCCCCGCCTCCAACCCGCCCACCCGTCGTTTCCCCGCCCCTCCGGCGGGGCGCGTTTCTCATTGGCCAGCGGCTTAGTTGCGATTGGTTATAGTTCCTGTCGTTCAGGTAGCGCTGTCTTCCGGGTTCGGCGGCAGGAGGAGTGGGGCGCCGCCGGCGCAGCATGAGGCGGGTCACGCTGTTCGTTAACGGCAGTCCCCGGAACGGGAAGGTGAGGGGCGGGGGTTGCGGCCTGTGGGTAGGCTTTGCGAACTTGCACATGGATTTCTGAGGTGTTCTATTTTCCTCTGCTTGGTTTGGGGCTGGAGGGCTGCCCGCTGTGGCCGTGATTGGTGTACTGGGGTCTGGGGTTGGAACCGGGCTGGGGCCTAGGCCTGTGTATGGGACAACGCTGGGCGCTGTGTAGAAGTGCCCTGAGCTGCTTGCTAGTTGTGGTTTCCTGCAGTTCCACTCCACTTTAGTGGTGCTGCGCTAATAGAACCGTACGCTGAGCTGTGGCCTTCCTGTGCTGTGGCCTTCCTGTGCTGTGCTTTCTGTTGGGCAGCTGATAAGTAACCGTCCTTCCACGCTACTCAAAGCTGTGAGGCAATGTCTGTAGCGAAAGTAGCTCAGGTTTTTAAGGTCCAACACTGCTCTGGGGTGGCAGCAGCCTCACTGTGGTTCCCTTCTCTTTGCAGGTGGTGGCTGTATATGGCACACTATCAGATTTGTTGTCTGTGGCAAGCAATAAGCTGGGGATCAAGGCAACCAGTGTTTACAATGGGAAAGGTGGACTCATCGATGATATTGCATTGATTAGGTAAGGTTGATCCCATAAATACCAGATCATGGATGGAGATTAATAGCCTGTTAATGCTCTGACTTTAATAAGGACTAGAGCACCTTTCCTATGAGGAAAGGCTGAAGGAGTTCTGCTTGTCTAGCTTGGAGAAGACTCCAAGGAGACCTCATTGTGGCTTTTCAGTACTGGAAGGGAGTTTACAAGCAAGAGGGGGCACTGACTTCTTACATGCTGCGATAGAACAGAGGAGAATGGCTTTAAACTAAAATATGAGATATAGGTTGGATGTTGCTGGGAGGGAGGGGGGGCTGGATGGGGCCCTGGACAACATGATCTGGTGGGGGGCAAGCAGCCCATGGCAGGGGGATTGGGGATTAATAGTCTTTAAGGTCCCTTCCTAAGCCATTTTGTGAATAACAAGTGCTTTCCATAAAACCAGATCATTTCCAGCCAGTATACTCAATGGAATGCTCGCCTCAAGGAAAAATAATGCTGTCTACAGAACATCAAAGAATTTCTATTTTGATGGATCTGAATTTGATGCAGGCTGTGTTGTATGCTTTGCAATGTCCCTCTGAGTGGATTCACATATGCCAGGAAGTTCCAATAATCTGTTCAGCTCTTGGATGGGATTTTCTTTCGAAAAGGAGACAAACTGTGGCATGGCTTTGGCTTCATGTAACACAAAGCCCCTCAGAGTGGGGAGAAAAGGAACTATTTCATAAAATTAAAGCTGCTGAATATCAGAAGTGATCCCTACCTGGCTGACACAGGTCTCTGTTGATAGCATCTCTAGTGCAGCTGGTAGAATTGCAGTCATCTGGAACCTGCAGAGTTAAGAGAACAATCAGATTCTTAATTCTAACTAATGGCATCTGATTATCATGTACCTGAAAGTAATCAGGAGGGGATCCTGATGTCACTTAAATGAATAAAAACCGGTTTAATCTTTTTTCTGTTTCTCTTCCCCCTCCCCTCTCCCCTTCCAGAGATGATGATGTTCTGTTTGTCTGTGAAGGGGAACCGTTCATTGGTAAGTCTTTAATTCTTCAGCCTTCTGTTTACATGGGCGGGTTGTGACAGGACAAGGGGGAATGGATTTATGCTAAAAGAGGGAATAATTAGGATAGGTGTTTGGAGGAAATTCTCTACTCAGAGAGCAGTGAGGCCCAGGCACTGCTGCCCAGGAGGGCTGTGGGTACCTCATTCCTGAAGGTGCCCCAGGCCAGGCAGAGTGGGACCCTGGGCACCCTGATCTGATGGGGGGCAGTGGCAGGGGATGGGTGGGCTTTGAGGTCCCTCCAACCCAAGCCATTCTATGATTTTATGCTTTGCTTTAGTGTAAATTTTAAGTTTAATTTCCTGGCATTTTCAGAAACCTGTCCCCATATGGGAGGATTCAGAAACATTCACAATTCTAACATCTGTGTTCTCATCACCTGTGTAGATCCTCAGACTGATGCAAGACCTCATGAAGAGCTAACAGGGGCACACACAGACTGGTTAACGCTCAATGTTGGAGGTCGATACTTCACCACCACACGGTAAAAATGGGGCTAGTTGAGCTGGAATTACCTTCAGTAAGGTTGCTATAGTAGCTGGGGCGTGTTCAGGTAGTGAAACTTTGGATGCTCTTGAGAAAGAATGAGAAAAATCATTTGCTATGGAGTAGGAAACCTTTTGCAGCTTTTTTTGGTATTAGGCATTTGTTGCCACCATAAACAGTTAACGCATATGTTGAAATATGCTCAGGTGAAAAGCCTGAGCAGGCCTGCATTTATCTCTGGAACATTTCAGCTAATGAAGTGCTTTCTATTTAAAATACCTTTGGTACACCTTAGATAGAAGTGTCTCTTCTGAAATCAAATCAGTACGGAGTTGGAATGCATATCATGCACCATTAATTACCTTCAAGGTGCCAAGGAAATGCATTCTCTCCAGCGAATGGGTCTTGTAGCAAAACTTTCCATTTGAAAAATAAAACTGTACTGCCTTTATTTTCTAGGAGTACTTTGGTTAATAAAGAACCTGACAGTATGTTGGCCCACATGTTTAAAGATAAAGGTTAGTATCTCAAAATAAAACTCACCCTTTAAGCTAACAAATTAGCCAAAGAGGTAAAAGGCACTATTAAGTTAAAGCTCTTGTTCCTATGTTGAAGTATTAAAAGTTTGTTAAAGCATCAAAGCACAACAGATGATCATTTTCTCTAATTGTCTACATGAACAAGGGAAAAATAATGTTTATCTTGCAAACTGAAAACAGAACTCCCATCCAAAGTTAATACTTTAGGGTCTTTATCTAGTTTAGACTTTTCTGGCTGTTGCATTTTACTCCGTTTTGTGAACACCAAATGAGATGTGTTTACCAATCAAGGGCAGATTAAAATCTTAATGCTGCTTTTTACTCTAGTAATGGTTCTTAGGCACGTCATGAGATGTGTTTAAGCTATTTATAGCAGGAAGGGGTTAGATGTATGGGGAATTTTCCCTTCCACTCCTATTTTCCTTCCTTTTCTCTAAGAGATGCCCTTTCATGTGGGAAGTTTCAATCCTGTAACCCCTTGGTGGTAACAATCTGAAACTTGAAGCAAATGCTTTCAGATTTAATTATGTGTATTTTGTGGCAACAGATGCTTGGGGAAATAAACAAGATCACAGAGGAGCGTTCCTAATTGATCGCAGCCCAGAGTATTTTGAGCCTATTTTGAACTACTTGCGACATGGACAGCTCATTGTTAACGATGGCATCAATCTGCTAGGTAGGTATTACCTGCATGACATCTCCTAAGTTAGTATTCTCTAAAAGTCTAACTTTGCCCTGAGGTAAACATGATAAAATCACTGGGGCTTGTGTCTGCTTATCTAAATGTTTGATATTTTTACTATGGAGAATTTATTCTCTTACATTTATACTTAAAAAGAAAAAATGAATTTCAAATGTAACTGGAAGTAAGCTCACTTTTCCTCTGTCTCATTACGATACATAGTGTGTATGGCTGACAGTTCTATTAGCTCATGCGTTTGTTAGGCATTTCCTAAGGTTCAGCAGGTGCTCTGTTCATTTCTTGGTTACTGTAGCTAAAAGAGAGTTATGACAAACAGGGAAAGTCAGTTGAATTGGTAGTCCTCTGATAGTAAAGTTGGATTAACCTGAAAATTATGTTCTTGGCATGGCTATGCATTGCTTTCTCCAGTAAGGGTAGAGTGGTATCTCGTTTAATGGCTCTGTAAATAACAAATAACTGCTTTGTTTTGTTAGGTGTTTTGGAAGAAGCCAGGTTTTTTGGTATCGATTCATTAATTGAACATCTAGAAATAGCTATTAAGGTAACTTGCTTGCTTTTATACGTGAATATGCATGTCCTGCTCTTCAAGGCAATATGCAACTTAGTCCTATCCGTGTTAGCTTGTAAACAACTCTCTCAACAGAACTCACAGCCAGCAGAGGACCACTCTCCTATATCTCGAAAAGAGTTTGTGCGATTCCTGCTGGCAACCCCAACCAAGTCTGAGCTGCGATGTCAGGTGTGGGAATGCAAACTTTGCCTTGATCTGTAGTGTTGGTGTCAGGTGCCGGAATGCCCTGCAGCATCATGTGATGATGTGAAATTCAAGCATGTGCTTCCTCACCCCTGCCTTCCTCTTTTTAATTGAGTTTTGATTCCAAGAGTAATTTTAGTATGAAATTTGAGTGCAATATTTGGGCTGCTTTTTAGATCAGTTCGTTAAGCTGTTCTATTTAAATGTAGGATGCACTCGAATAACTAAAATCAGTGCTTTACAGCTTTGTGATTGCATGAGTCTTATGTAATAGAATAGGTGTTGTGTGTCTATGTATCTTTGCGTGTGTGACAGAGAAACGATGCTCTTCACTGCTCTGTATTCAGAGCTACACCTTGCATTTTGTAACTTTTGGGGTTGGTTTCCGTTTTAGGGTCTCAATTTCAGTGGAGCAGACCTTTCTCGACTAGATCTTCGATATATCAACTTCAAGATGGCTAACCTAAGCCGCTGCAACCTAGCACATGCCAATTTATGCTGTGCAAATCTTGAAAGAGCTGACCTCTCTGGATCGGTGCTCGATGTAAGAATTGTTGTTCTTTGGAAGGTTTGGGCTGTCCTGTTATCTTAAGGAAAGAGGAATTAGAATAAGTTGGGAAGAGGGGAGGAGAAAGAGGGTGTGGAATTACCCGTTGTCCCAATGAAGTAATGTCAAGTTCTTACACTGCCTCAAAATAATAAGGCTGTTGCGCTTCAGTAGATTCGTATCCTAAGCATAAATGAAGACTACAATCTGACTACTTCTGGCATTGTTCAGTTCTGCACTTGCATGAATTTCACTGATGCATTTATCTCTATCAGTGTGCGAACCTCCAAGGGGTGAAGATGTTGTGTTCCAATGCAGAAGGAGCATCTCTAAAAGGGTGCAATTTTGAAGACCCATCAGGCATTAAAGCTAATTTGGAAGGTAAGAGATTTTTGTGCGTTAAGCATTCCATGGAAACTGAGCCGCGTGCGTTTTAAGATCCATCCGTTACATACAAGATTGAGCCCTGGTTTGTGCAATTCATGTTTACATTAGAAGAGCCATATATGAGACTGACTGCAACTGTATAATCCTTACACGTAGATACCAATTTGCGTGGCACTGAACAAGCATTCCTCTGGAATCCCATGTTTCTAACTGTTCTTCCTTTGTAAAAAATACTTTTATGTCCCAGGTGCTAACCTGAAAGGTGTTGACATGGAAGGCAGTCAAATGACAGGAATTAATCTCAGAGTTGCAACGCTGAAAAATGCAAAACTGAAGAACTGTAATCTTAGAGGAGCAACTTTGGCAGGAACTGATTTGGAAGTGAGTTGCAATTCATTTCATATGCTAAATGGTCGACTGATAGAATGCTGGGGATTGCTGGCATTCAGCAAAACCAAATCCAGTTGTTACTGTGAAAAGCAACCGCTGTCTTACTCTAGTTTTAGTTGTGTCCTGTGACAGAGTAAAGAGATTGAAGTTATAGAAGCATACGTAGCTTCTGCATAAATGCATTTGAAGTTTTTGAACCCCGAGTTCTGTGTGTGTTCAGATCAACTAATGCTTGATCTCTTTTACTCTTTAGAACTGTGATCTTTCAGGCTGTGATCTACAAGAAGCTAATCTGAGGGGATCTAACGTAAAAGGAGCTATTTTTGAAGAGATGCTGACACCTTTGCACATGTCTCAGAGCGTCAGATAGGGAAAAGAAAACGCTGAAGAGGAAGGAATCAAAACATGGTGACTTTCTTCATGTCCTCCCCTTTTAAGTTAGGAGTATTGGTTATTAGACAGCTTATATTTGCAGTAGTGCCTAAGTAAGCTATTTTGATTGCTTTCTGGGGAGGGAGCTTTAACTGAAGAGGTAGAAATAGATTAATAGATACTGTTTCTACCTCTGAACAGAGTGAGGAAGTGGACTGGTTCTAGGATCAGTGCGTGTAGCTTTTTGTTGACGAGCATTGCCTCACTTTGGAATTCATTTTAATTTATAAAGCACAATATATGCAATTCTATTTATTAAATCTGTAGCTGCAATATGAATAGAAAATGTTATTATGTATAGTAGCATCGAAGTTCAGGTTTACAGTTAGGCTAACTGTAAATACACTAGTTTCTTCATTCATGCACAGTACATTAAAGGAAATGTGGTTTAGATAATGTCCACAGGATGTTTTCAGGTACTCTTCTGGGTTGAAAACAATAGTTAACTGTCATCATAGGTAATATATTGCCTTGTAGTAGTTAGGATTCAGGTACAGAACAGCTTTATTATCTTCTAAAATGTGCTGTGGAAGCCACTTCCACTGAAGGGGTCTTCAGATTTGGTTGTAACAAAACCATCCTTGTTCAAAACTGGGATTGCTTATTTCATCTTCTCCAAATTAGTATATGATTGCACTATCAGTCACAGCTGCTAAGGAAACAGTCTCTTGCTTTTAAATGTCCTATCCATTCCCAACCTGGAGTACAAGTAGATTTTCATTCATTCTTGGTGGGGAATGAAATGTACATAGGAAAATGCAATCCATTTCTCACCAGAGATGAGCACTGGGGCCACAGCATCCATTTCTCCCCTGCCATGCCTCCAGTATATGAATAAATGGCACTTGTTTCCCTTCCATGCGCTATGCAAATACTGTTGTACACTGCATCCTTGACCGCATGGGCATAATCCTTTCCCCAGCCAGATCTCTCTCAGTATACCACTTTGGGCCTGCTTAAAAGTGGCTGTGAAAACCTCTTTGCGTGGGGTGGATTGCCCTTTCCACAGCTACTTTACGTGTGAGCAAATATGGAACTATGTGACTTCTGCAGTGCAGAAAGCCTGACGACGTTTCTTAAGGCGGTGGTGCACTTCGTCTCATAAGCTGTTTCCACTGTAATATCAAGCTGAGTTCTCATCTAATGTTTATTTTATACGCAATCAAAAAGCACATGAAGAAACTATACCAAAAAAAAGGTGCATCAAGAACTCTTACCTCAAATGCTTCTTTAAAATACCCCAAAGTTAAAACTAACATTGAATCTATGGAAATAGAGCTGTTACTGAAGTCCAGAACAGATGTATCCTAATACTTACAGAACATGATCTGCTAGCAGTGGTTTGAGTTCCAGTTACTTCGGTGCGTTGCCTCTTACATGCAGTGCAGAATTTCCCATCCTCTGAAGTCATATTTATTGTCTCAGTGGTTGCTATGAAAATGCTGCTTTGCCATCAGTCTAGAAAGGCTAGTTTAGGAACAATTTGTGATGTGTTTGGGGGAGGAGTGTGGGATTATTATCAAGTTGGGTTTGATGATACTCAGGCATACCATCTAAACTTCCAGGACTCAAAATCCTACAGCCTTGTGGTTCAGAATTTGGGATTTCTTTTCTGGATTCCCTGATTAATTCTCTTTAATTCCAGATTAAAGAGATCTGGCTCTAGGATAACGCCCTATCCTTGGTCAGATACATCCATAGGGAAATCCTTTGTGATTCTTGGAGTCCTGTCTCCCACCTCATCACTTTCACTGAGTGATGTATATGTTGCAGAAGAAGAAGATTCCTTAGGGCTAGAGAAACAAATGAATTATTTTTCTTTATCATATTTTGTAGCTAGAAGTAAAATATTGTATGGGAAAATATATTTTCATAATCACTGTGTATAAAATATATTTGAACTTTCACTGAAGCACTATGTTTTAAATAATCATGGCATGTGGCATCATTCATTTGCGGATGATTTTAAGGTACCTCTTTTGCTATGACAGAGCTGTATGAATAGCCTGAAGTGGCACATTCAGAACATGCAGGTTCCAACCTAATTCAAATTGCATTAATAAAAATGGGAAATACACAAGTGTCTTTGTCTTGCTTGAATTTTACTTAAAAGGACAAGAAGTTAGGAAAGATGCCAGATCTTAAAGTTCACTGCTGTTTGTATACAAACTATAGCCGAAGTTGACTTCTGCCTTTCATGAGACCCTTAGCCTGGATTTGTATGTGCTCTCTCAAAAGGACTACTTAGCGTATGCTTGATTACTTACTTTATGAGAAGACAGAAGTTTAGACATCTCTCTTTTTGAACAGGCAGTTTGTGCTCTATGGCAGAAAGCAGAAGGGGTTTTTATGCTCAAGAATAACGTTTACCTGTTAGAAAAGCAAGAAAATGAGATTTAGGAGGGGTGGGTTACTACAGTATTTGATTCATTCTGCTTGAGAACCTCTTCAACCATGCCCTCTCTCATTTCAACTCGTCATTCACCAGCTTTGTCCTCACCCATCATATCTGTTTAATGAAATACCTGGAGCCAGAAGTCATTGAGCACAGTTTACATAGACATGCTGTTTTAGAGGTCGTCATCATCATGCAGTGCAAGCAGCTACGCTGCCCCACTTGACATGGAATCATAGAATGGCTTGGGTTGTAAGGGGGACCCAAGGTTCATTGAGTTCCAATCCCCTGCCACAGGCAGGGCCACCAACCTCCAGATCTGCTGCTAGACCAAGCTGCTAATAAATGTCACTAGCCCAGGTTACTTAATAAATTCTGAAGCATTTCCAGATGAGAACACTTTGTTCAACTTTGGTCTGCGTAAAGGGCTGGTGACTTCAGTCTAATAAACTCTGTGATAGAACACTGCTAATACAAGACGTATGGGAAATCAACATCTAGGAGCAATTCTGGAGACTCTGTGCCAACCATATTTACCAGTGGCTGAAACTGAAGAGAGGTCACATCCAAAACCCAGCTCTACTCTTCAATTTCTTCTGACTGAAGCTCTCCCAGACCTTGGGTCAGCCTTCCATGCGGGCTCCACCTCTGCCAAAATCAGAGTCCTTTGTTGGCTTCTATTATGTAGGGCTGTAGAAGTATTTGTGGGCGAACATAACCAGCTGCAGCCTTCTCCCCAGCCTCCCACCTTCATTATATAACTTGGGACCACGGCCCAGAGTTGAACATGAGACAAGAACAGCTTGCTCACCTCTGTGGTTCCTTCCTGATGTGCTTCAGGAGCAGCTCTAAGGAGACCTGCTGAGAAGCACAGCTGCTGGCAGACAGCAAGGGCAGGCTGGCAGACTTGGCTTCAGATGGTGGGTTAATAAGAGGTGCAATTACCTGGCTAAATGGGCCCCTTCCCTTCTTTAAATGCCATCTTTCAGGATGAGCAAAATCTTCCATTTCCTTTGTAATAACCTTAATTTCTGCTAAGCAGAGCAGGGAAGGAAGCAGTCATTAAACAGAAAATCTCCTTTCTCAAGTGATCTGCTTACACTAAGGTAACTTCTCCCACTGAAACCAACTATTTTCACAGCTTGATCGGTTTGTCAGCTGAACTGCTGCTGGCTCCTCTTGCTGTGAGTAGGAGCATTACAGCAGGAAGAATTACTCTTTGCTAAAGTCACTAAATCCTCCTTCAGCTATTATTAAATTACATTTAATCCATTAATCTCCAAGAGGTCACGGCGGGCAGGAAGAGAGGATGTTTAAAGACCACTAAACGTGATACACCCAATTGCACGTAAAACAGTGCAGAGCAAGTCAAAACAGTGGCCAGGTGGATAAAAAAAAAGGATGTTTCTGCCATCAAAATTATTGAATTTGACTTCTGAATGCGGATGGCTTCCACAACCTCTTCAAAACCTGCAGTGCACCAAGTCTCAAGAACAAAAACGCTCCGAAAGTGTTTTGATGCCTAACTTCACACACCCGTACATGTGCGTATCTGTATATACACATTTATATATTTGAATAGGATTCTCCACGTACATACATACAGAGGGTCCTATTCAAGCAAGAGAGCCGCATCCTCGGCATCTTCACAACCTCACAATCGTGTCTATTTGATCCATTTAGTACTGCTTTGCATTTTATAGAGCACAGAACACGAAGGCGTTTTTATTTCAGCATTAAGGACTTAAAGAAGAGCATAAAAATGCCACGTGCTCGTGCAACCTCTTGTTTATGCACTGAAGGTCTGTTTCTTCCTTCGGGTCTGATAAACAGAGAATAAACTGAATTCCTCATCCATTTCAACTCCTGTAAGGCAATCTTCAGAAATTCAAACCCACCCGAGAGATTTTGCTTATAAAAAACCAGAAGCCATTGAAAGACCGTGTATTTTCCATGGGGCAACAGCAGGCCGTTAGGTTTGAACGTCAGGTTTACAGCCTCTTAAAAGGAAAGCTGTGACCTCTATGGCTCCAAGAGAAAACAGCTGTAGGTAACAGCTACACCCAGCTGCTCCAATTATGTGCTTTACTTCTTTAGTACATGACAGCAACTTTAAGAACAAAATTGCAGTCCCTAGGATAGAATGAGGCAGCGTTACCTGCTGTGAAAGGTTTGGTGGTGGCGTGGCTGGATATAAAGGGAGACCACAAGGCAACTCACAGGACATTTTCCAGTGGGGAAGAGTTGGAGTGATTCTGCAGCCTCTCTCAGCAAGCAGGTAATGTGCTTGAATAGCATGCCATATCCATTTCACATTTTCAGTCCTTACAGATGCTTGCATTGGAAGGAACTTGCATTAGAAGGCACTGCAAAGAGCACTTCTTAAAACAGAAACTGCCTACACTGAACCCGTCTGTCAAATATCAACAGGGATTTTCACTGGACCTTTGAGGTTCAGGCATTCCTAAAGCACTGAAAGGGTGCTCAAAAATCCTAATTTAGATCTCTATCTAAATGTCTCGGATGTCAGATCTCTTTATGATGAGCTGATCCACGCTTTGAGGGGCTCAGAACCCAGCTGTGACCCACGCATGGGCACAGTGCCATTGGGGTGCGGGAGGTCAGAGATGATTCTTTAAGACAAAAATTGAGCTGTGATGACACAGGATCAGAAATACGCTTTGTTCTCTCATCTCAGAATGGAGAAGTCCAGGAAGATCTTGGTTGGTATCCTCCTGTTTACCACATCTGTGGCAATTTGCTTGGCTCAACACTGGTCTTATGGCCTGCAGCCAGGAGGAAAAAGGAACGCCGAAAATCTGGTGGAATCGTTTCAAGAGGTGGGTTCAGGACCGTAAAGCAGCTCTCATTTTTGCTACGGTCCTTTATCTGTACTAGATGCAAGCATAAAGCCATATGGCAGTATCACAGGTGATAGACTTTACCAGGAGTCTCTCTCTCTGAACACACATGTGTGTATTACACACATATAGGTGTAGACTTTGTGTCGAGTAGGAACTGGAATGGTGGTATGGTGACAACTGAGATCCTTGCACACACAGCAGTGCTTCTGTGGCAGACAGAAAGCTTCAGCAGTTTGCTCTAAAGGAGGGATGGAAGTCTGATTCCAGGTCAAACCTGATTTCACTGTCCCTTGTTTGAGCTGCCCTTCTGATCAGCTGCTTCGTGACAACATCCATCCATCTCCACGAGAATGTGGCAATGGCAGCTGGTGCGGGATTCGATGGCAAGCGCTTCACTGAAGGACTCAAACCACAAAGCAGATGGGAAAGGTTCTGTCCACCAATGGCTTTTCTTATGCTTTCTAATATTTCACACGTACTCCCTTGTAACTTGTACATAACTTGAACATAAGTTCCAACATTCTACAGCTGTTACAGCACATGTGTAGCGTGTAGGAAAGAGGTAAATACAACTGTGCAGTGGAAACTTTGCCTTTAACCCGGGGAGATTTGCCTTAGGAAAAAAATCTATTTTCATGAAAGCTGCGTTTATTCTCCATTCAGATTGCAAATGAAATGGAAAATCTAGGGGAAGCGCAGAAGGCTGAATGCCCTGGCTCATACCAGCATCCCAGGCTGAGTGATCTGAAGGAAACCATGGTAAGTAACGTGGTTTTTCTCTTATTGCTGTGGGAAAATCTCAGACCAGTCCAGGCTGGGAAAGCATGGGGTGGACGGGTGCGAGTGGTGGGGGAGAAGAGGCAGGAAAGCTTAGTTCACATGTGGCAATCCCAGCTTTGCATCACTCTCAGCTATGTCCAAGAAGATGACTACATTAATCTTGATGCTCCCACTGTAACTATGTCGTTACTTTCTGAATTAAAACCAAAATAAAGTCAGGCACGTACTTCCTTCATACAAATGTAGGCAGCATTCACAGATGCTTAACTTCAAAGGCATGCTTTGCCAACTGAAGGACTGAGCCATATGGAAGTGCTGCTCCCAAGGTCCCCGGACTGGGAAATGTATTTTCCATTAGATGCTCTAATGCAGTGACAGCAGAGACTTCACATACACACGATCTGCCACAGAAACAACACTCTCAAGCAGAAGAGTGCTCTTCAAACAATACAGCAGCACCTTGACCTGCCCAGATGGTCCTCACTTTCTGGGAAATATCTCTGAGTTGTTCTAAAGTTGAAACACTTCAATTCATTTTTGAAGCCCAAACTAAAAATTTCAATGACGTTAACTCTCACCTCTGAATACACACTCAAACACTCACTGGGCATACCTTGTTCCTGTGGTATAACCTGAAATGTGTGGCCTTCTTACTTCTAGCTGCTTAATGATGCTGAAAACAAATTAAAGCTTTTCCAGATGTAGGTTGTCCAGTGTTAACGCATTCCTGAAGTTGACATGGAAGCATTATGCAATGAGAGGGGAGCTGTTAGGAAACGGACCAGCCCATGGAAACAACTTTTCAGGTTGTCTTCCATCACTTCCTGGAGCTGCTGATAGTGAGCACGGAGATACACTGAGCTGAGATACAAAAGGGAAACAAGAACACGCTGAGCACCTCTACCCAAATGAGTGCCTCTGCCCTTGGGCTTTCAATTCCAAGGGAACAACATAAACAGATGCACAAATAGGAGACCAGATCCAATAGGATGTGACACAGGAACTCTGTTTCCATTCAAAAACCACTAAGGTATACAGAGATGGGAACAGGACAACTGTCCCACCCTGCAATGCTTTTGCAAGCACAGCTTTCTTGTCTTTGGTTTCTTGGCCAGCTGCTTAAGTTGATGGAGACATTTTGCATGGTGATGCTTTGTGTAAGTTCATGCCAAAACTGAGTGTTCTGCAGCTGCTGGGCTGCCCTCTAAGAGCTGCTGCGGCGATGGGCCCCTCAACAGATGTAAAGCTGGTCACGCACTTTGGGATGAAAAGGGCTATTATAAGTGTCAGTTACATTATACTGCACGATCAGATCTGTGGGCAGGTGGCAGAGAGATCACATCGGGTCAGATGTGTGTCATTCTAATCCTCCTTCCAATGGAGACCTCAATAGGAATATGTTAGCATCTGAGCAGGCTTTAAAATTCCATCATCCAAGTTCTTTCTTCTCTTTTAAAATAGTATTTGGTGTGTGCTTACAGGCAAGCCTGATCGAAGGAGAAGCCAGAAGAAAGAAGATTTAAATCCACAACACCGACAACAAACCCAGAATAAAATTTCAAAGCAATGTTGAAAACAGCTCCTCCTGGCTCTGCTTTGATTGCAACGTGTGAATAAATACTGTGAAATGAGTTGGGAATAGTGGAAAATACTGTTGTCAAGATGACTTGCTTGTAGGTAAATGAGAACACGTTCTAGTCCAGTGGTGGGGAATCAGCTCTATGGGGTTGGCTTTGCATTCCATAATAAAAACTTGGCAGTGACAGCTTTTGCTTCACACCTTTGCACAATGCCTGGGAATTGTCTGATCACAACAGTAATACAACTTCATTACATATCACGAATGATTTTACTGGTGGAATGGAATTCCGCTCACACATCAGCAGACCACACGTGAAAGGCTTTTGTATGCTTCGTTTTTTTTTTTTTACTGGTTCACGCATAAAAACTACATTTATATTCAAAAAAGGTATTTACAAACTTTACAATAGTTAATACATTAAAAAAAAACCAAAGAAGTATACACCTTGTTTTACAGACTTAGTGAATCCTATGCCATTCACCCAGAGAGATGCAGCCTCCCTTCCCCATGCCCCAGCTCTTATCCTTCCTTCAGAGCCAGTTTAAAAGCTGTATTTTCTGCTGCTTCAACTGCAGGGGATGAAAAGAGGAAGAAAGGATTTGCAGTCCGTAGAGGTGGCTGTTTCCTAACTAAACCATCAGATCTCAAAATGTTAACAAGGACGTGTTACACAACACCCATGTTCTGAACTCAAGACAAGCACGTCCTGTGGTTCATCATGTCATTAAAACCTTTATAATACCAACAGGGAACAACTACATCCATCGACACCATGGATGCTGGGGTCGCACCACGCCAGGAAACTCTCTCTCTGCTCCAAGTGGGATACCCACCTTCATGTTAAAACCAGTTAAATAACACTCTGCAATGCAATGTGAAGATGAATGAGAACGTTAACAGGAGCACAATTAGGTGAACCTCACGTGCTTCTGAACATCCCACCTCCTACTATGCAAGAAATGAGATCACATCTATGTGTGGCTGGTTTTTTCCAGCCACGTCATTCCACCAGATAACGTACTCTGCAACGGTAAGCATAAGATACAGAAGTTTTTAATTAAAAGAAACCAAAAAATGGTAGCAGTGGTAGTCAGGAATGTTTTTACATTGGAGAAAAAAAGGTTACAGTTAAGTTACAGGCATCTCAAAACTTCTTATTCCCATTTACGATTATAAAAATAAATAAGGAGAGGAAATCGGAGCCATTATCACTACAAGTCCAACCTGCTGCTCGTGGGCTGCACAGCGTGGTGGGGATCGGATACAGGTTCTCAACAACTGCTACATACACACGATGGTATTTCTGCTGCTGCGGATCACAGAGCTGCTCTCAGTGGAATCGGTGTCCTTTCCTAATCCAATAATCCACTGAAATGGAAAGCTGTCTGTTTCTCTCTTCCCTGATACGGATTAAGAGCCTGTAACATTTTTCCAAGGTATTCATCACAGCGTGATGAGTTTTAATTAAAAGCTCCAGAAAAGAAGTTGTTGAGCTTATTTCTCCAAAGGAAAAAGAAAAGATCCTCTCTACGGCTTGAAATTCACCACTAGCTGTGGACAGCGTGGATATGAGATAGGATTCAGATCTTGTCTCCTCTGCAGACTGCATATTGAACTTTTATTTAAAGCTAGGAGCTATAAATGCCAGTTTGCTTTCACTTCTGCTACGTGGAGATCACCATTATGGATCAGTCTGGGACTCCCATTTCCAGTCCTATGGTTTCAATGACATTGAGAGATGTGGAAAGCTGATTCTCATCTTGAAAATGAAGTCGTGAGATCTTAAATAGCCTCTGAAGATTAAATACCAGAACTTGTAGCAAAGAGCAGAACATTTTTATCTTCTTTTTCTTTTCTTTTTAAATCAGAGGTCTGCTGGGATTTTGCATTAAATTCTCCTTAATTAAAACCAGCCAGGCCCTGTGCTTACTCACGCACTTAAATGCCCAATTGCTTTTAAAAACCCAACACTGAGGGCAATGCTGTTTTCCAAAACTGGCCCAAATGAAGGCCCACATCACTCGGGCACGGCACAGAAATCCCATCGTGTAGCTCTATGTAGGCTCTGCTGACTTGTATCAGCTAAGAACAGAACTCTTCACAGTCAGTAATACACTGAAGAAAACTCAACTCCTACCTGCGAGTTAGTTCGCCCAAAGGCAAGTAAAAGGGGAGAGTTCCCAGCACTTCCAACAGGCCCCAAAACAACAATAAGGCTAAGAATAAAAATCCCCCCCACAATCTTCAACCGTTGGCGTAGAAAATTTGCACAGTGTTTTGGGAAGGGAGATTTCCTCGTGCTGAAGTTCAGCATCAGATGCTCCTTTCCTTGCAGTGAGTTGATGTCTCACAATGACAACCACCGCAAAGAAAGGAATGAGCTGCAGAGTGCACCATGAGAAGCACCAAGGAGCTGCCAGGTAGGATGGGGTGAGGGAGAGCTATGGGGGGGACAGGATCCCCACTGCTGGCTCTGTACTAAAAGCTGAAGATGAAAATGAAAGGCTTGTTTCAGGCCCTGCTGAACACTGGGGTGGGGTTCTACCACCGCCCTGCTCCTCCCCACCTATTTGGGGGATGTGGGCATCATCAGCATCAGGACCAGTGCCAACACAGACAACTACTGGGTTCACATTCCCAGTGGCTGATAGAGGCATGAGCCAAGGGAGGGAGAGGATAATTAACCACCCATGTGCCAGGTGTTCTGTTTGTACAACTAGTCTGTAATCATAGGAACAGGAAACAAATGAGGAAAAAAGAGATTACAAAACAAAGGGCCCAAGAACCAAACATCCTCGAAGTTCAAAAGCATCGTGGAAAGGGTCATTAAAGATTGGCTGAAGAACTATTCCCAAGGTCAGGCTTTCCCTGGTGAGGTCTTTTTGCACGGACTAAGCTCCCTGCTGCACGAAATATACCCACTGGCTGCACAAGGTACACCTACAAGTTGAAGTTAATAGAACAGATCAGAAAGGCAGGGAATTATGACTCAAATGCCACTTAGAACTGAAAGAACCAAACCAGATCACTGTGCTGTCAACCCATAAGAAACCATTAGCTGAGCTTCCTGCTGCCTTACCAAGGGAATTAAAAGCAAACCTGCTCTGGAAAGGAAAAACACCTCAGAATGAGGGAACAGGCAGATACAAAGGCAAGGCAGTGAATTACAAAAGGTGGTGTTAAGGTACAGGTTTCTATCACTCACACCTCACCCTACAGCTCTGCCTTAACGAATCTCTGGCTGAAGACAAAAAGTTTGCGTTCAAGCAAAGAGTTTCAGAGGATCCTTTAGTTTGTGTGCAACAGCAGCAGAAAGAAGAGGGTGCTTACAAGGTGAGGGAGAAGTGGACAAAAATGAAGGATGAGAAAACCCTGTGGTGTTCCAGTCAGGCAGCATCTGTGGTCAGGAATGTAACGCAGAGCTGACAAGAACTACAATGCACTGCAGAGGCACTGAAACATGCTCAGGTTGTCCAGAAAGGTTTCAAAGATTTCCCCTGAGAAGGCAACAGCCCAGAAGACAATTGCATGTGAGCTATGGAGAGCACAACTGTGACTGCAGTGCAACTTCCCCGGCATCTCCATCCTGCTCTGTGATGGGAATCTGATCTGACCCTTTAATGAGTGCAATCTGTTTTGCAGAGCCATACACGCAGCGAAATAAATGCAGCTCCTGCAGGTTTCCTTCACTGAAGTCACACAGAAGGCAAAGGAACACATAAGAACAAGAGGAAGGGCAACTTTGGTCCTTGCAGCCAGAATATGGTTTCTTGTATCAGCTAAGAGTTTAAGAGTTTTAAGAGTTTAAGCCTCATTAAAGCCTATCTCAAACAACTTTAGTTTTTCAGTAAGGCAATGAAACCCATTTAAATCATGTGAGCAGAAGATTGTAGCAGTGGTTTGTTAAAAAAAAAAAAAGAAACAAGCCACAGCAAAACAGCATCTTGTGAGCAACTTCCCCAGCAGGGTTTCAAATGTATCTCCATAAACTGTACCCAATAATCGGGAGCTTAATGACAGTGACAGGCAGCAGGCAATACCGTTTGCTGGAAGAAATAAATGTGGCACCAAGAGGCAGTGACAACTCTGGGGGGATATATAAGAAAGTTATCATTTTGCTGCTTTGAAAACCTAACAGCAAAGTTCCTAACAAGGAATAAGTTCTGAAACAGGGAGTTTAGGAAGGTCCTGCTCCACACAGCAAGAAAGAGCTGCTAAAGCTATTGCTGGAGTGGTCTCGATCATGTTCTACCACAGTAGAACAGAGCTGAAATGCATACTACAACTGAACTTCCTTCCAGCTTAAGCACTGCACAAGGCCCATCTGGTCCATCTGGAGTAATGATATTTGTGCTCTATCTTTGGTCGCTACAGAGCTATGAGGAAAGGCAGGAATTTTCAAAGGTTAAAACCCAAGATCAGGACATTTTTCTTCTTCAGAATAAATAAAACAAAAAGACTGATGTTGATATCCTGAGAGAGCAGGAAATAAATAACTAAAAGAGAATAATTAAGCAGATTAACAACGTACTTATAAATAATATAATTATCTCGATCTCCAAGGAAAGAAAAGCTGCAGAGCTGGAATAATCCAAGCAAAAGGAAGCGTGGTGGTTGATTGTCAAGCCTTCCACACATCCCAGATCCAAGTGGTTCCTTAAAGTCTGTGAACAACTTAGACCAATGGAGGCTACAAAACAAAGTGCAAGTACTGCCCTAAACGGGGAGGGGGGGGAAGGAGGATGATGTCTATTTCTATTTGTGATGATCTGGCCAGCCAAAGTAGGTGTTACAGTACACAGTCCATCCTCCCCAAGTTGCTGGTATCAATACAGTGCTGGTATCAACACAACCTCTAGCCATTCTGAGACATTCACGGCAGAAAAGTCACTTTCTACACCCTATTCAAAAAGCACTAAGATGAAGTCTCTGTCCCAGATGCAAAACAAAGTAGCAACACAACAAAAGAAGGGATATCAACTGCTCTGTAGTGTTAAAACCAGAATCAACAGTGAAACTATGATTTAAGTACTGGCAAACCTAAACTCTCCATTGGGAGTGAGCAAATGCCACTACTTGAGCAGAGACGATGTAAGGCAGAACGTCTGCACTTCATCTTAAATATATATGATGAGTAGCAGAAAAAGAGCTCTCTTATCCTGCTAACAATGCTCAGGTCTCTGCCTGCAATCACGAATCTTAGGAGACCACACATCACACACCAACACCTGACACTGCATGGCTGTGATCCGTCTCACTTCATGCAAATCAGGGCTTGAATACAGTGACAGAAGGAGGGATTTGTGCTTTAGCATAAAGCTGTAATGGACCCACGTGAAAATACTGCAGAACACATCTCATACTGGTGTGGCTTACCTTGGTTAAGCACTGGTTTCAAATCACTACTGTGATAGTTTGACACTGGGAACGAGCTGCTGAAATTGCATCAGTGAAAAAATTCAGGATAGATAAGACTAAGATAAGAATTCTAGTAGGCTGACTTCTTTCCTTGTGTGATTAGTGTCTCATTATTGGAAAGATAAACCAGAGGTTGGGAATATAGTTACACTAAGAGTTCCTTTTGCTGTTTCCCAGGGACAACTTCAATGGAAGTGAATGGAATGACAACTGAGATCACGAGTCTTTAGGGTAGAAAACCCCAGCACGTTCAGTGAAGAGAAAGCAGCCATCTCTCTCTACGTACTTGCTGTTAGACAAGCAAGTAATAATCCTCACTGCAATCCTTGCTCTGAAGAGAGGACACTGGATTTTCTGGTTTTTGGGGGTGGAGGGGGAGGTTTGGATTCACGTCTGCTTGGTAGTGGTGGAGCAACCTGAGAAGATAAAATGAAAACACACAAGAAAAATAAAACCATTACCAGGCAAGTTAAGACATTTTGCTCGACCAAACAGAAGCAAAGCAAAAACTCCTGTGCTTCTTGATTGTTCTTTCAGGATCACATCTCTGAATTCATCCTCTCAGTGCGTCATGCCATCAATGAGAGGGGCAAAGAAGGACACATCCCCCAGAGATAATAAAGCAGATATGTTTTGGTTGTTAAGAGAAATCTTTAGTGGTAAATATGCTTTACTTGCTTCTGACCCACGGCCTGATTGAGTCACTTATTTGCCCAGTCCCAAAGTTTTACCAATAAAATAGAAATAAATCCATTTCTCTGGGTTTCAAGATTCAGCTATTTTTATCTTGCTGGCTCCAATTGCACCACACACCGAGGGGATGTAAAATGCTTCCAAATCAGAATGGTGCAACTAACTCCATAAAACGGCAGCTAACAGAAAGTTCTCCTAAAACAAGCCACAGCCTTTCTGCCCAACACATGGGGTTGTGGAATGCTTGTTGCTCTTGCCCAAAACCACACTAAATGGGCCCTTTCAAGTTGGCCCTTTGCTTGTTTCAAGGCACATCCTGGAAACACATGAAAAGTGAAGGCCAGGTGAAGAAGAAACTCACGTGGTTCACCCCTTGCTTAGCTGAAACCACCAAGATTTTATGATTATTTTAACCAAATGAGGACACACTCAACTTTACATCAACAGCAAAAAGAGCAAAGCACCTCAGAAAACACTTCTATAATCTCTCTTTACAGGCCTTCAAATCCATCCCATTTGGCTATAAGCCAAGGTCAACGTTGTGAGCCAGAGCATGTTAGTAATTAGTTTTCTTACAAGACTCAAGGGAAGGGGGCTCTTTCATTAATCCTCTTGAACCAGCAACTCCCACATCATCCCCAGGGCTGGCACATTTCCGCCATCCACACTACCTACCTCAGTTACAATGCCCCTTCTGAGAAGAACAGTCTATTTGCAAATGAAGGTCTGAGCAGAAAACCTCCCACTTACCCCCCACCTTTCGAGACTTTATGCCAATGTCACTGAGAAATAAATGATCAACTGCTGCACTGTCTTTCTGTGACGTGGAAGTAAAATACTTGGGAAGTGTCACCACTCTTCAAATTCACTATATTTGGTGAAAATCCATATCTTGTTACTTAGGTACTCCACAAACCTCCTTTGTGAGTAGGACTGGGAAAGACACTGCTGTCACAGCTCCAAAAGGAACCGTGATGCACAGTGGTAAGCAACTACTTTCATATCAGAAGCAGCAACCTTTCAGGGGCTGGTGAAATGATTTTGACACAACCGATGTCTCCAATGCTCATTATCTGACATTACTTAAGGCTGAAGCTCTGCTTTGAGTTCCAGATGTGTTGCTTTTCTACGATAAACAACCTTCCCAAGATGGGACGCTTCTCTTCAAAGACCCAGGAATGCCATAAATAAGAAACTAAAAGGACAGACATCCCTGCAATGAGGCACAAATCCAAAACAGGAACCAATCGGAAGAGACTAAGTGCCCTTGTGCCAAATATGGATGAAACAAGGAGTGGGATACCTCCCCACATGACCACAGCAGACCCCCACATAAGAGCAGAAGACTCAAGTATGCTGTGTAACCTTGCTCTTACATAATCCTCTGAATATGTAATAGGCGTGACTTACGCATTAGGAAGGTGTATAGTGAAAACATTTTGACTACAAACAGAAGCCAGTGCAAAGATTTGGGGTGCCTGACTTATTCTGCACAGGGCACAAGGTGGAATATTTCCACAAATCCATCTCTCTGACAGTATGTAAACTCTTCTTTTTCAGGACCAGATTACTGTACTATTTCACATGTTGATCATGCTTTGGAAACTCTTCCCTGCCCCACCCCCACACAGTTGGCCTAATCAAGGACAGCACAGTCACCACTTGAAAACGGGGCTGCATTTGACAGTCCTCTCTCTCAAAACTTCTTATTCTTCTGTGGTTTCAGGGGGTGAACCAGTAAAACGATCAGACAAGTTCCAAGCAGCACCATTCGAGAAGCAGCTTGGAAAATTCCACTGGTGTCTTTCTCAAATGCTGCCTTCCAGTGAAATGTCAGCTCTCATTTCCTTACCTCCGCAGAGTTCCTCGGGTTGCTATTCTCATAGGGTTTGCTCTTGGGTGGAGGTGGGGGTGGGGTGCTCTGCAGGCTAGCAGCTGGCAATCCATCCGACTGCAATGAGGGAAAACCTAGAAGAACGGTAAGACAAGACATTAAAAGCAGGAGGAAAAGGAGCAGGAAAATGAATTGACCACGTATTTGTTCTAGCAGCCAAATCCGAAAAGAGATGTCAAAGTAGAATCAAAGTTTTATCTCCCTTAAGTTCAAAATGCCCCAAAGAATTCTGCCTCCATCAAATGAATCAAAGCTTAAGTGAAAAATGCATGCCTGAGAGAACAGAAAATTGAATCCATTATCACATCTGCAATGTTCGCTGGGGTTTCCCTTCAGCCAGGGCCTCAACCTGAGAATTCACTTTGATTTTAACTTCAGTTGATGGGGTAGATAAGTACTCAAACTTCAGAAGAATTCTGGGGAAGCTGTCCTGCTACTAATGGCAATTAGAACTGCTTGCTGTGAGGTTTTGTATCCCTTTCACAGATCTCTCTTTGTCTATTATTCCTACATTTGTTTGTATACCTGGTTCTCTCCTCCCTACTCCCTTACCCCAATATGTATTTTTTGTTTTAAACCTCCTGTACAAGTTTTATGCTCCTTCACTTCACTATTCAGAAACATTGGATTCTGAATTTATATCCATGTGAGAAGAAGATCCTACATATGATTTTTCTATCCATTTAAGAAGCAGAGCAGTAGAGTGAGAAACTTAACACCAAGAACAGCAAGGAAGCCATCAGCGGTGAGAATACAGCTGCATTTTTACCTTGGTCATATATTCATATGTTGCAGAGTTAATGACACAGCCTAGTGGAGGTAACTGCAAATTACTCAGTTTGTTAATTCTTCAAGATAAACTCTTCCTTCAGGTGTAACATTAACTGGACGAGTGCCCAAGCTGCAGAGCAGCATCTCCTTTAAAATGTTAAACAAAGCCTGCAGGGCTTGTGCTATTCAGCCAGAGACCTGCTCAGAAACCAAACAATGCGACCACACAGCATCGATGCAGTTCCCTTTGCTGGATTCACTACAGGTGTTCCAACAGTACGTGTTGTTATCATCCCACTTGATTTACTTCCTCCCCTCCCCCCCCAGTGAGGTGACCTTAGCAAATTAACCCATACCACTCAATTGCTGTATTACAAAACTTACTGTGGGTCCTTGGGGTTTTGGGAGTTATGGGTGGTGGGCTGAGAGGCGTTGACTGCTGGAGAGAAGAACTCTGAAGCAAAGTCAGCCTGTTGTCTCCTAACTGAAGACTCTTTGGCCTTTGAGCTTTTCCTGACGTGCTCTGCTTAAAACAAAGAGTAAACAAAGCCTTTAGAAGTCAGCAAAGTTGCTGCACACGTATCAGATCGTCAGACCTGTCACAAAGGCACCAACATGCTCCAGGAGAGCCGCGTGTAAGAGAGAAAGATGCATTCAGGTGAAACCACAGCTCTGGCTAAGCCACGTCAAAAAGCATCCACTGCGCTCCTGTGACACATTCAGTCTTCTCTGGGACCTCAGGAAATGGGTAGCAATATTCAACTGTTTTTAATGACATCAATATATACTAAAAAGGGAAGAGGCCGGGGAAGGAAACCTACAGCCAGTTTAAAGAACAGCTGGCACCCAGCATCTTTGAGGACGTCTTCCCAAAGCCTCGACCAGCTGACTGTTAAATGGCTGTGATGAAATCTACATATTGATGCCAAGGGGTAAATTGAACCACTCCAACTGTCACAAGTGGTACAGTTGTGCAGAGGTCCTGAGGTGGACAACCAAATACCACATTCAGCTTGGTGGCAATGCAGTGATAGGCGGTGCTTTGGCCAGCTTAGAGGGCTTCCAACTAGCAAACCTGCCTCCTCACAGTGCTATTAATTAAATGTGTCAGTAAGACATCAAAAGCTTCATTCAGCCATCTAAATTCCACCTCAATCCCAGTGCCCAGGTTTCCTAACAGCACTGCATGCCTGAACACAGAGGCAGCCAAAAGGACACTCCAGCCAAGCAGACAAAGGTGAAATTCGTTCTTTCTTAACCTGGGCTGGAGAGTCCTGAACTTACCCAAGTCCCTTTAAATATTATTTACTGCTTTACAGAGAAGGCTGTCATGCTTACCTATGTAATTAAACTCCCTGAACTCTTGGAGATCAATTCTCACTGAGCAGTTCTCACTGCACAGAAGGGAGCGCATATTGGTGTGCAGTGAATATAAAACAAACAGAGCCCAAAGCTGCTGGACATACAGTAAGCCTTTGGTTCCCTCTGGCTTTCTAGCTCCCACACAGCTCATTCAAGAGCTGCATAAAATCACTCTGCCTGATTCCTGCGCTGCACTACGCAGCCATGGAACAAACCAGCTATTAAAAAAAGCTTTCTGTGTACTTTGCAACGTTCTTCAGCATGAGTATAACCCTTAACTGCTCATATACTTCAGTAAGCTGATCACACATGCAACGTGCCCTCAGAGAGATGGTGAGAAGGGTGGGTGGGTGTTCTGGTTTACATCTCTCAGCTCTCTGCAAAGCAAAGTCTTGCACACACGTGCCTTACTGTCCCAGGGAACCGGTCAATAAAACAGGCTTTCTGCCAGAAACTTTCCATCTAGCTTCACTTAATGAAGCGATCAGCAGCTGACACGACGATTTGTGGGTTAAACCCATTTAATTCAACAGCACCATTTCCAAAGGCAGAGCGCCAGGCCTCCTGAATCACTAATATTTACAATCCCAGATCTTCCTATCAACACCAAACGGCAGATTCTAGAACCACACTTCCCCCTTCTCAGAAATATCCTGCAGACCCCAAGTGCTGGCAGCATCGCTCAGATTTGATGAGAATTCCTCAATCTACAGCAACGTAACCCATTCCTGCCAGATCCAGCTGAGATCTGGTCAAGGAAAGGGAATCAGAAGAGCTGATGAGTTTTCATTATTTATACAACTTGTGTTATGTCAAACCCCTCTCACTGAGCCACCAACTTAAATACTAACACGCCTCATTATCGCATACTCTCTGACAGTGCAACACAGTCTTAGCTGTAGGGGTAAAATCCTCTTTTATTCCTCTTTTGCAAAAACCTTTCTCAAGCAGTAAACACTCCTGCTCTCATGCAGGAGGTCTGGAGCACAGTGCAGACTTGGAAAAGCTGCTTTTCAAAGTGCCAAGCTCATGACCTAACTACCGGACCATCTTTTTTCATCTCCCCAAACTACCAAACTGATGCAGTGCATTTGATTTGTGCAGTGATGCTGACTGACAGCAGCCGAACATCTGGCTTGCCAGCTGCATTTTTGTGTGGGCTAGCAATATCTGCTCGTTCCAATACAAACAGAACAATTCTACACAGCTCTGAGTGTATTGGAGTCCTCCATCCCCGAGAAGAAATGAGATGAAACATCAGCGCCTCATACCTCCAGTTTTTGTACTTTAAGTCAAACTGCAGTTTGGTCGGTGACACAAATATTCCAAATAAAAAAGCAGGAATTACTCAGCTGACCAAGGCTTTTGGTATTTGAACCCCTCCCATTATTTAACGACAAGCATGGCAGAAAGGAATGGAAACACGAATCTCCTGCTGGGATTTTATTATTGCTATTCTTCTCTTGTTGTTGCGTTACCATATTGGAAGTCAGTTCCACTTCTGGCTCCTTCTCCACAATAACCTGAGACTTGCTGATACTCCACTCCTTCCGCTTCAGTTTGCAAATCCTGTTATCACCATCTTCTTTCATGGGCAGTTCCTCAGCTCTGGAAGCTGTTGATATTCTTCTCTCTAAGAGAGGCTCCAGAATAGATCTTCAGCCCACCCCAAAAGAGTGAAAAAACACAAAATATTACTCCATCATCAGACATTTCATGTGCTGTCAAAAAGCCATCATCTCTTATTTTGCACAAGAGGTTACCATGAAAAAGTGAATTTTCATGGAATTTTCAGCAAGATTTGTGCTCCTAAATTGCTCAAGCCATTTTGAGTATTATTCCTTTTTTTAAGACAGAGTGTGATCCACTTGCAGATGGAGCCAGAGAGGCATTTTATGATTAAGCCTGCCATTCATTTTAAGAGTAACTAATTCACAGAATGACAGAATGGCCTGGCTTGGAAGGGACCCCAAGGATCACCAAGTTCCAACCCTCCTGCCGCAGGCAGGGCCACCAACCTCCAGATCTGCTACTAGACCAGGTTTTTCTAATTACATTAGAAAATCTCATCTTTTGAAAGAAACAAACCCATTCTAGCAAAGGCATATCCTCAGCACAGGCTGACTGCTCACCCATCTGAACCAGGCCTGGAGGAAGTGCTATCAGATGACGTGGAAGACGTAGAGACCACAGAAGAGGCCACAGACGTGACAGAGAGCCGTCTTAGAGTGGAAGACATGATGTAGGGCAACACGACAGAGCCTGACCTGCTTGGTTTCCTTTCGGTCAGGGAGGGAGGCTGCAGAGAAACACACAATGAGAATTCAGAAGCTGTATGGGCCGAGCTGTGTTTCTTTAAGGCAAAACATCAGACTGTGCTTACCAAAGTTATTACACCATACTGCTTCTCCACCTTCTTCTTCAGCTCTTTGAAGCAGGCTGTCAGTCTGTCATGGAGAGGCTTCAGCTGCTCTGTCAGCTTCTCACCATGGATTCTTATTCCCTCTGCTAACAATGGCATCTGAGAGGAGGAACAACATAAAGATATGAAAGGGCAAATCTGATCTCCCGCTCCAGCAAGGAATCTTCTATGCATGTCATACATCTCAGATACAAGCAAAGAAATTGAATCAGTATGTTTTAAGTTTGCAGAGGGAAATAAAGCAATCAAAGTATTCAGTTACTGACTCATAACTTGTGATACTACAGTAACATGACCATCTATTTGAGTTGTGTGTATTACCAAAATATATGAACCCCATCTACACCAATGGTTCCCTCTTCCATACTCAGATTCTATATTCTGCTTTGGGAAACACAGCACTTTACACATTCAAGCATCACAGCTCAGTTTCCAGAGCTGTGTGACTGTGAAGCACCTTTAACTGCACTCTGCTGTGACAGAGATACACACAAATTGGTCTGGGGGGCCATTTACAGATCTGCAAATTTAGGCCAATTTTTCACTGCTATGCAGATGAAAACAGACAACTTCCAATGATCAGACTGAGTAAACATTAGGCCCAATGAGTTCAGGAAAAGTTAAAAAACGTTTTGTTAAGCATACATGGAACATTCTAGACCACAATTTTAGAATATAACTGCCCTTAAAATAAAAACCAATTCTACAGATATAGAGATTGCTCTCATATTATCTAATTGCATTTTCTCACTCCAAAAATGATGCTGGAAAAACACCTGTACTCATACATAGTGCATCTCTATCTTTGCTAACGTGATACCTGTAGAGCAATCAGTTGCTTCAGCAGTTCAATTTTATCTTGATCTTCAGGATGCTCTTGAAGATATTTCTCTGTGAAAAAGGCCTGAAACAAAGGGAGGAGATGATTTAGACATGATGCTCTTTGCAGAGCATGCTCTTCAGTGAAGATTTCATTATACTGTCAGTGAAAATTGAAAGGTTACAAAACTCCCCTCTACTGGTATGGGCTTGAATAATCAAACCTATATTACTTGTCACCCAAATGTGAGCAGCAGAATCAGTCTCAGTGTTCTCACTTTGTCTTTAGCGCTCAATGACCTACAGTACACAAAGATATGCAAATAACTGGAGTCTCAGAAAGGTGAACAGACCATCTGTTCTCTATGGACTCCTTGAGATCTAGCATTTAAGTCCTGAAGTACAACACTTTTACACGGGATTTGCTATGAAGAGTCAACTGAAAGAAGACTGCTGAGATCCTGACTTGTAGTTTAGCACCCTTAGTCCACACTTGCCATGTATTTACCTTCAGACCAACAGAATGTGGCAATGGTTTAAAAGCTGAACAAACACGTATAGACTTCTCTGGACTGAAATCCTACAACTGTGCCAATTCACACTATGTGCCACAGAGCATCACACTGAAATGTATCACAATTCCCAGTCAGAAGAATTTCATTTTTCTTTTGCTAGATAAAATCCCTAATAATTCTTCACTTGGTTTCAAAACTCGTTCTCTCATCTATTTCAGCCTTTGCATGTCTTTCTAAGTTCTGCACTCCATTAACTGGGCTGCAAGCACAAGTGTTTATAGGCCTAGAGGTAGGATTCGGCAAAGGGCTGATGTCAAGAGGAGGTGAGCCCATGGAAGGACTGCTGGGTAGGTCCCAGTGGATTTTTCTTGAAAGTGTTTAATTATTGCAAGAAGGCACACGTTAAAAATGCAGACTTTGGCTTTTGGCTACAATGAAACAATTAAAACTTCAGTTTTTAGCCGCCCACAAAAGCCAAATGTTCTACAGTGGTCTCCAGTTGAAATAGGAAAATGTGAACCAGAAATGAGTATTTCCAGATGTGGTTACAGATACTTTGTGTTTCCTAGTTTTAACTGCTTTCCCACTTTCGTAATTCTAAACTTTATGTCAACCTTAATTCATGAAATGGGAAGATTCAGGGCCAAATTCACTGCTGGTGAAGTATGCAGCTCTAGTTATACCCCAGATATTCCAGACCCTCTCCTATTTAACTTTATCATTTCATTTTGTGTGACTGCAACACGTTTGAGAAGAATTAAACATCTTTTAACACCATCCATTCAGTTCAGTGAAAAAAGCAATGCATTTCATGCTTGGGAAATCATAGCTAAATATTGGGAATAAACAGCTTAAGTTAACATCACAGAAGGAAGGAACACACAGCATGTCAACTGAATAACCGAGTAAACACGGATGAGAAACATTTCTTTCTTTTCTTTTTTTTTTCCCCTTGAAATACTTGCTGTTTTCTGCAACACCGCAATGAGAGATTATTTGCTGCCTTTCCGCTCTGCATTAATGGAGAAATGTTAGCTATTTGGGTCCTGCTTCTGGGACTTGTACTGCTCGTTGGGCTAAGCACCTCACCATGCTCCCACAAGGTAGGGCCACATTATCACCACCAATGTAAATATGGCCCCATAGAGGAGGACTACTCCTTAACTCTGTGGCAGTACACGCCACTAAAACTTAACACCGAAACACTCAACGCTACATCTGAGTAACTGCTGAAAACTGAACTTCTATGTCCTATGCTTCAATCCAGGCATCCAACACTGAGGAAGTCAAACTGAGCTCCAAATAAATGTGAAAAAGACCTTTTCATAGTTGGTGTATCCCCCCATGACAGCCGGGTCCACAATCCCATTGAGGAGCATGGAGAGAGGATGCACAGGAAGGCTCCGGTCCCAGACATGCTGTTGGACAATGTTGCTGATCTTCTCATTGGTGAGCTCCATTGTTTCTATGGCGTTCTCCAATGGGCTGATCTCTTCCTGGGAGAAAGCAGGAGAAGACAAATTATTGGCGTGCCCTACCATTGGTGGAGACCCGAGCGTTGCAAGACATCATTCCATGAAAGATCACAGAGGGTGAAAAACAACCCATGTGCAAAACTCACCGTTGAAATCTGTCTGACTTCGAACCACTTGAGGATGCCTGGAAAGGAATACGCTGTCGTGTAGGTTGTCCTTTCTATCCACATCGTCTAGAAGGAAAAAATTACAAGATGTAAAGAAAACACTGGTCTTGTAATTCAATCCTCTTCTGCACTAGAGCATGGAACATGGGCTTCCAGCACTAAGCTGGCAGGATTTAAACAATGAGGTTTGTTTTTATTGACTGGGATGGAACCTGGTGGTTTTGGCAACAAACGGTATCAGCATAGGTGGCAGAAGGCAGTTATAAAACCACTACTAGGGGTATGATCATGGTACATTTAGCCAGAGTTGCATGCAATATGCCCAACCACTACATGTGAGCCAGAGAATGCCTCACAGGCAGCGAGGAAATATGCTATTAAATGGCACCCAAAGCTCAGTCTCCACTGCACATCTTAAAAGTTGGCCTGAAGTTGAGCTGATCATTCGTAGTCAAATGTTGGCCTCCTTAAGGACAGCTACATCACCTGCAGGCAATAGCAGTAACCAGCAGACACCAGACCACACTCTGTAGAATGTTATGGTTAAAAACCACAGTATTTGTGGATCCTACATCAAGGATTTGAGCACAAGGTACAGAATACCTCAGTATATCACATTATCTTTGCATAAAGACTGCAACCAGCATGAAGTGTAGCCCTTTGTTCCTCCTACATCTTAACAGCCAACCTCCATCGCCACAGGTGAAAGAAAAACGGTCAGATTGCTGTTCAAAACACCACTGGCAGAATAAGCAAGTGCACAGAACAGTTCATATATGGCACAGACAACTGGGGCAGCTGGCACTAAAACTGAAGGACTCACAGCAAATTCATTCTCTGGATCCTTTTCTCCTTTTCTGAATGGTCGCGAGTATGTGAACTGCTGTACCTCATTTGCTCTGTAGTAGCTACAAAGAAGCAGAGACAACAGTGAGTTTTCTCACCACCCATCTTCCTTAAATCACTGTTCTTCTGTTGCCCCTCAAAAATAATGAAGTTTAAAGTGGACCAGGATACAAATTTACACGAGACAAAAAGACATTCTGACTACACTGAGAAAAACACAGAGGAAACGTTGAGAGAAAAAGAAATTACTTTAAGATCTGCTCAGGAACAGGTTTGTCTTTATAATTAGGTGGCAGGTTCATCACAGGCTTCACTATAAAGCACTGCACATCTGAGATGCTACAGTTAAGGATGAAAAACTAGGAATTCTTTTGGGAAAAGAGAAGAAGGAAAAAAAGCACCCTGTTTTCATCAAACATCAGATTTCTCAACAATTCCCTGTGTTCTCATCATGTCTGAAGAGAAATACTTAGTGTTGATCAACAATAACAGAAATCACATTGCTTGTTGTGGTCAGTATGCTACCCATGAAAGACAGGGGCTAAATGAATGCTTCCAACTACTTAAATTCCCCTGGTGAAATGCATGGGAAGCCTGGGTGCTAAAGATTTCTACCTCAGGGACAGGAAAACAGGATTCTGTATGAGGTTCTATAATGCATGCATCTATCTCTTCCCTCTACCTGCCCAATTATATTTGTCAGATTCTTCCAGGACAGTTAAAATGCTGCCCATGCAATTTCTAGATCAATAAAGCTGGTTGTTTTTATTCAGTGAACACCTATACCACCTTCACCTTTTGCATCTGTGAACCTTAATAGAAATTCAAGACAAATTAGTAACAGGATCCCCAAGCACAATGTTATTCCTGCAATATTCTGTTCTAAGGACTGCACTGAAGGTTTCATGTAAGCAAAAATCTATATGGAAAAGTGTAGTACAGACAGGTTGGCTCACATTCATAGACCATTTCTGTGAATCACCTGCCAATCCTACTCTGAAGTGGCAATGTTTTACTGGTAGGTAGGGTAGACCCTTACATCCTTCATGGATATTTCTATACGGTATTCTGAAAGCAAAGGCAAGGTCATTCTGCCCGCTTTAAAGAGCCAGCTGGATATCTGCCAAGTCTGACCCAAAACCACACAGCTACAGTTGATCAAGCACTGAGCCCAAGCTAATATACTCCTTCTCTCAGGAGAGCTTATTAGCTTGGGCTTTGTGCCATCGCTAAGCATTCTATACAGCTTCTAGCTCCAAACTGGTGGAAGAGCAGCCAGTCTGTGTGTGTAGGCATTCCCTGAGATGGTGTACAGTTTAATTAGCTCCAGTACACTGTTATGAAACAACCAAAGGAAGCACAGGGCATTATATCATACAAGAGCAGGGAAACAGATGACAAGCAGAAGTTAAAAAGAGCCCAAGACCAAGGAGGTTTCCAGCATAAAACCAAACAAACACGAAATTAAAACAAACTACAGAACCATCAATCCCTGCCTAATATAACAGCGATTTGGGCACTCAAACCTCTCATCCTTTCAGATGGTGTTTGTAAGAGTCCGAGAAGAACCTGTACCACATCCAAGCTATGCAGCTGCTCCCCTTTATAATGGGGCTATGCCAAAGACCCGGAACCAAACACCCCCAAACTTTTGGAACAGTTCAGATCTGGATCCAAATTTTGCAGTTCAGGTTCATCTCGAGCCAAAACCATTAGAACAAACACAAACAGATGCAAAGGAAGTAGCTGAAACAAAGCAGCAACAGAGAAGGCATTTTTTGATACCAAGTTTGGTCTTGAATGAATTTTAATTTCCTATGTGGATTGAGTGCTTGGCAGGCTTAGTGCAAGGGAAGCATCTGGTATCACTGCTTGAGTTGTGCCTTTGTACACAGACTCTTAAGGCCAAAGCAGACCATCAGATTCTCTAATCTGGCCTGTACAACACAGGCCAGAAGCCTAGCAGCTTGGTGTTCACTAACATGTGTCTTCCAGGAGCATATCTGACATAGAGTAGAAGTTATAAACAGAAGAGTTTGAAGCATCTTCACTCAATTGCATTTGGGCAAGCTCAGAAGTAAGAGAAAGATCTTACACCTAGCAGCACGCTGTTCAACCAGCACAAAGGAACAAAAAGAGGAGGGCTGCTCACCCAACAGCTTTCATCCGAATAAAGAAATCATTTCTCGTTTCTTACAATAAGATTTATAGGAGGACAAAAAGCAAACAGGTATTTCATAAAAGCCAGTGAACTGCAAGCGAGAAGACAGCATACCTCCCTCCTCCCACCTTCACTGCCTGTAATTTATGTCTCCCACCTGGACATACCAAGTGGATCACACTTGCAGTTAGCACTCCTTGCTTGAGAGATGGGTACAAGAAATCCTTCTCTACAACATACAAAGCTCTCACTCCAACAGCAGCTCATTTCACTCTCACAACACCAAGTCATCTCCCTGTCTAAGTAGATCACTACAGTTCTGGTTCACCTCATTTTCATGCACTGTGTCTGCTTCAATGTTCTCCTGGAAGAGTAAATCCCTTGCTCATTGATCTGTTGCTTACTAATTCTACAGTTCCAGGAAGGAAACAGATCTTGAGTGTGTCAAAGCATTTTAGAATCAAAAGATACACTGTTTAGGAGAAGATTTGATGTCCTCTCCTGGAGGGGCAGTGCTGGTCATCTTCTCAGCACTAGGAAACTGGGTGAGGAGCTTCAGGTTGAAGTCTTCCCTTCGTTCATACTCCTTGCCACGATAGATAAATATTTTGTTCTGTGGGCAACAGAAAAAAAAACCACCACAGAATTAACATCAAAAGCACTGAGAAGGAGCTTTCCAACACACATTGAATAGTGCCAGAGGTTTACATGAAAGAATTTCTCCTAGCTTAACAGTCAGGACACATGAGAGAATTAACACAGGTTAGACTGACAACACAGCAGCTCACAGGAGCAAGGCACTGCAATGGCATCCTCATATTTGCCTAGAAAGTCAATATTCCACACACCAGTGTTATGGAACATGCTCATGCTTTCTAGCAATTCTGCTTTATCCCACTTGCTTTGAACTGTTGCATACTTCTCCAGAATGTATATTGGGCACACTAACTATTGGTAAGCCACAACACCTATAGCTCACTATAAACAGTGTTATTGTTCCAGGCTTGTTCCATTTACCCATCAGGACGTTTCAACACTGTACTTGACTGAGGGACAGAGAGTGCCCCACTGACAGCCATTGGGTGTTCATTCATTCAGGCATGCTTGGGCACATGACATAATGTCCTTTATGGAGTGCTCATGTCCCTCCATGCCTCAAGTTACACTTGCAGGCTTGTTATCAGAAAACAAATCATCTTTGGGGTGCCCTACACAGACAGCAAAGACACAGGAACTGATTTTAAAGGGTAAAACTCAGCAGTGGGATTATCTATCCATCCTTAGTAAAAGCCACTTGTGTGACTGCCATCTTCTGGTACAAGACAGCTGAAGGACCTCCCTGTGAATTCTACACCTGGTTCTCTCCAGCTACCCCAAATGAAATAAATAACCAGCCATGAAGGTTCTGTACTTTTTAAGTCCACAGCACATTTTTTCATACCAGCCACCAACCAGAGGTGGTTTTTGGAAGAACTGGATTCAAAAACATGACCTAAAGGCAAAGGCTTTACTATGCCATCCAGTTCCACAACTCTACATTTATTTATTTGTTTATTATTATTATTATTTAAATAAAACTTAGCTTTGATTTAAGGATAGCAGCTTCAAACAACTCCAGGCTGAAAATGTAAATGTTCCCTGATTTTAAATAATAGTTGGGAAAATGTTCTAGTATGCTGCACCCTGCCCATCTGACTCACTTGGCTGGGTTCTCCTGTTACGGTTAGCACACATCCAGCACTGTTCAGCAGCAACCTCAAACAGGAAGCATCTCTGCATTCTAATTCTTCTGCGTGGGACCACACTCTCACTAATGTGCTTGAGCAATGCAATGAACCCTGCCCTTAAAATGAAGTTCAGACTAAAAAGAGATGGGTAAGCTCTTTACAAGCTGCACATTTTCTAACAACAACAGTAATTCTGAAGTAGTTTATAGGGTACTAATACCAAAGGTAGATTCTGTTTAAGCTCATATGAAAACACAACAACGATCTAACAAACCCAACTGCACTATAGTGACTTTAACAAAGCTGTTAATACAAAAAAAAAACCAGACTGTAACTTGTCTTTTTTTTCTATGCTGAAGAGTTTTGAAGTACTTCAGGGATTCCTATCTCTCAGTAGCATTCAAAGGACAAAAAGAGTTTGGCAACTGAATCTTCCTGGGGGCTTTGAAAGATCTGGATTTTAGGGTACCCACTACTGCAGACATTGAGTACTGAACAACTCTTACCCGGAGGAAAGAGGGGAAACCCTGACCGTAGTATCCAACTGCAAAGTACTCTGGTTGAGGTCTCATTGCCTTCATAATGTTTTCATAAAAAGTAGCTCGTTTTTTCTGAAAAAGAAAAGTCAGCATTTTCACTTCAGAGCGCTCAATGACGTTGCCAGACTGCAGCTCACATTCCCAGTGACAAGTGCTCATCTACCAGCTCTCCCCCTACAGAATACTTTTGACCATTTCTTTTTTTCTTTATAGATAATATTTATCCATTTACTTGGTTAAATATTTGGTCTGCCTGGGCCAGAATCAACTCCAGCTCCTGGTCTGCAGAACAATGCCACGTTTTTTGGGATTCCAGAAGAATACTTAAAATCTTTCACTGTTGCAACACAAATTAAAAGTAAACATATTCCAAAGCTGAGCTGACACAAATGGTGACAAATGTCAGAGAACTGGCAGAAATAATACTGGGCAGATGATTCTCAAATGAAAGGACATGAAGACCATCTGGTTATATCCTTAGTGATTAAAAAAAGTCATTCAGAACCA
Source organism: Alectoris magna (assembly GCA_030625065.1). NCBI lineage: Eukaryota > Metazoa > Chordata > Aves > Galliformes > Phasianidae > Alectoris > Alectoris magna. Next base: position 2,355,171 of record CM060587.1, read on the forward strand.
AGGCCATTCTATAGGTCTGCACTGATGCACAGCAATTTTAGAGCAGGAATGAAAAGGTGATGAATTTATGGAGCCTGATAACATGCTATGCAAATACTAGCTTATTTGATTAACATTAAGGATGCAAAACATCTTCAGACAATACTGTCATGCTAATTGCAAGGTCAAAACCACATACTCTTAAAGACAGAAAAAAGTTAGGAAAACATTCTTCTAATAGCCCCTATGGTTTTGTAGAGGTCAATATGTTCGTTTGTTTTCTACCTAATTCTATCTGGGGCTTATCTTGCTCAATGATATTTATTTAAGCAGTTAGCAGCCTGCAGAAAATAGAGAGAAGAATCCTTACCAAGACATTACTGAGTCCCTCGTAATCGAAAACCTTGTTTTCATACATGTCAGCCAACTCTTTGCTTAGCTGAATGGCTTTTTCCCACATCTCCAAGAAAGACAAAGGGAAGGAAGTGGGGGAAGAAGAGCACAAAGAAAAGATTCATTTAAAAGCATTCATCACCTGTACTGATGCATACAGTTATTCTTACCCAGGTAAGACTCTACACTTGCTCATGCTGAACCTCAGCAGGTTTGTCTCTGCCCAACTCTCTAGTTTGTCCTGGTCTTGCTGAAAAAATTCAGCTGATGTTAATTCATGCAGCAGCTTCATGCACAGCCAATGTTCTTGTAGATTCCATGTTGCACATCTTTTGCAATGACTGTCATAAGTCACACAGCCCTTCCCACCACCAAAACACTAACAAAAGCCACTAGCCAGGAAAAGAAAGAAAAATATCTGTGGTTTCCTCATCTAGACAGTATTGAGAATAGGGCTAATTTTACAGATCTTCAGCTAACAAGGGAACGGGACTGAAACATGTCAAAGAATAACAGGTGCCCTGCTCATGTTAATGCTTGGTATGTTTAATAGCCAGGCCTTAACCATCAAGGCTTGTTATTTCCCTTAGGAACAAGTTCTGGCAGCTATTTTCACCAGTCTAAGTACCAGTGAACCCGAAGAACACCAGAGAAACTCACTTTGCCCCTGTCGAAGAAGGAGATAATTTCTTGGTAGAGCTTCTCCTTGAGTTCCTGTTGTGAGTAGACGTAGTAGCTGTCCCTCTGCAGCAGATGAGGGACGCATGGCTTCTCAGACCACTAGCATAGAGGAAAACAGGCAAAGCTGAAAGGACTGGAATATTTGCAGATGAGTAAATCTTTACATTGGACACAATAATCTACTGCATGGATGCACTCAAGACAAATCAGGCATCAATGCTAAGAGAGGGCAAGAAAGTATATAGTATCCACGACCAGTGGAAACCAGCTTATGCAAAACCACTTTAAAAACAAATAGAAGAAGGAAAAAAAGAGTGAATTCTTTGTTATTCCTTTAAAACCCATCCTCTGGCAGAGGAAACTGAAACTGCCTTCAGTGCATTACCTGAAGCAGCTCTGCATGGAGGAGGAGAGTGTATGCGGCCTCGGTGAAGTTCTCACAGTCTGTGTGCAGGTCCCGGAGTTTATACAGATATCTAAATGAATGAAAAGCAATTGTTACCTTATGTGATGGACTGCTGTATCAGTGTGATAAAAAACGAGGGAAGTAAAGGCTTCTGTCCAGGTCTATGGAAGGAGTCAGCCTACCTGATATAAATGTCCTCTCGTTTCTTCTCTTTGTAAAAATTCTGCCAAAAAGTAGAAAAAGAAACAGTCCAACTAATGTAAACCACCATGGATTTGCATAATCGTTGCTAGACAAGTAACTTAAGGATCAATCTCAGATATTTTGAAGATGTTTGCTATCACTTTGCCCACTAAGAGGTATATCAAGAGCTATATTCAAGCTGCGCCAGGGGAGGTTCAGGCTGGACATCAGGAAGTATTACTACTCCGAAAGGGTAGTCAGGCATTGGAATGCACTGCCCAGGGAGGTGGTGGAGTCACCGACCATGGGAGTGTTCAAGAAACGTTTGGATGTTGCGTTGAGGGGTATGATTTAGCTGGGAAGTATTGGTAATGGTTGGACTGGATGATCTTCTAGGTCTTTTCCAACCTCGATAATTCTGTGATTCTGTGATTCTGTGATATGCCTCAAATCATCCCCCTGACATAAGATGGGGCTACAGTTACCTCTAGAAAAAGGCAGGAAAAGAAGGAAAGACAGAAAGCAACTTGTCCAAAGGTACACAATCACTCTTCACAGTGGAGCAGTGAATTAAGTCCACATCTCCCAAACCATCAGCTAGCCATCTTTCTTGCCAGTATTTCAGAGCCTCAGGTTACCATATAAGCAAGGCTCAGACACGTTATTTGCTTTTGGATTATATACCTATGTTTTATAGTTGCCAATAAACGGTAGCCTGATTTGGACCCATCATTACCCAAAATGAACAGAGAATATTCTTTAAAATCCAAAAAAAAAAAAAAAAATTATTTTAGTGGGCTCTTACTTGATGGCTTTCTTCCTGGAGATCAACAAAGAAATTACTTTTCCAGTGAAATTATTTTGCACGGCAAACTGAGGTCACCAAATTCATACTGTGGAACACAATCCACCCCAGGACCACAACACAAAAGCCAGGTCACTAAAGCAGTACCCACATCCAAACCCAGACTCCCCCATACCAGCACATTGACAGTGCAGCTCATGCGGTTCTCCTTGCTTTCATCGTGCATGATTGTTCTGTAGTCCAGCAGGTTCTCCAGCAAGCTGCTGACCAGCCAAGCAAACTTTTCTCCAGAAGCAGACAGATATTTATGCTTCCGACAGTGCTCCAAGAGGCTGTAGACAAAATCCAGTGAGATTAAAGGCAATATACCCAGGTCAGATATCCAAATCGGACAGGTCAAAGCTTATCTTGTCAATCAAAAAAACCCTCAGCTCTACTCTTAGTGCTATAAGGCTCTGACTGGGTTAGCTCTGAGCCTGCTGCTCCCAAGATGCTCCCCAAGGCCCCTCTGGCCTTCTTGGCCACAAGGAAGTCAACCTGTTGTCCACTAGGACACCCAGGACCTTTTCTCCATAGAGTTCCTCCCCAGCAGCTCGGCCCCTAACCTGTACTGACTGATGCACACAGTTATTCCTCCCCAGGTAAGACTCTACACTTGCTCATGTTGAACCTCAGCAGGTTTGTCTCTGCCCAACTCTCTAGTTTGTCCTGGTCTTGCTGAATGGCAACACAGCTTTATGGTGTGTCAGTCACTCTTCCCAGCTTTGCATCATCAGCAAACCTGCTGAGGGTGGACTCCATCCCTTCATCCAGGTCATTGATGAGGATGTTGAACAAGACCGAGCCCAGCACCAACCCCCGGGGAACACCACTAGTTACAGGCTTCCAACTGGACCCTGAGCCACTGATTACATTAGGGTTTCTGTTTCTTTGCTTTAGAAAAATAGCCAGCTACACTGTAAACAAAGAGCCTCCATCTTCACTATAAAACTCACAGTTTCTCCAGCAAAATCTTGTACTGCTCGTCCCCTCGGCCACCCTCGACTTCCTGGTCCAGTCTGGTTATTAACTCGTTTTCAAACTGAAAAGGCAAAAAAAACCTGTTAAGTAGACAGCAGCTCCATAAGACGTGATCAGTAAAGCTTGTGGCTGGTGATTCAGAGCTACCATCAGGCACTGGTTTTATAAGCCAAGCTAGAGAATGCTTTCATTTTTAACCAGAACAAAAATGGTAAGAAGTCAAGACAAGGATCGAGCAGGGAGATATAAATTCTCCCTTTCTCATCCTACAAACACTGGAAAGTGATGCTCTGGGCAGTGCCTTCCCTTCTTCCCCATTGATCAGCAGTTCAGTTCTGCTAGGAGGGAAAAGTAACTTCAATAACCAGCTACAGATGATAATGATGATTCACTTACCCTAAAGAAACTGCTCTACTACCACCGGTTAAGAGCCAGTCACCACTCTCTAATCAACGTAAAAGCTGTGACTGCTAATTAAAGCAACTTCTCATGCAACAAGAACTAAGTCCTTGTTCAGTCATGAAGATATGCTCTGTTACATACAAGCAAGTCAAGTACACCATTTTAGCTATAACTCAATTACTGACGTATAAAACATTCCTGTTCCAAAACATGAAGGATATAATAAATACTATATATACTGCTGGAACAGAAAATCCATGCCACATAACTGGTTTCCTTCTACTGATTCCAAAAACCCCTGAGACCCTGGGGCCAACCATGCCAAACGCTGATGACCTCAAGGGAAGAAAGATCCCAATACACACAGTGAAGCTGGGGTCTGAACTGGACAGAGTGTGGTGTTTAGGGAGATGCACATCACATCTGACAACAACTTGAAATGCCAAGGTGGCTGCCTCTTGGATGGATGTCTCCTACCCATCTCCAGGGAGAAGTCTGTCTACAGCATAACTAGAGGGTCCCCTGTCTGGCAGTTGAGATGTTAAGGTCTGATATTCCCAGAGGAAAAATGGAAGAAAAAGACCTTTGAAACTGCAGAGAAAAGTTAACTTTAGGACTAAAGAGAAGACCCTCTTTTTCTTCCTTCCTGTCTGGTGTTTTCTCAGGAGAAATAAAAGGGAACTTCCAGAAAAATGTGCATAGGGTTGGAACTCAGAGATTTGGGTCCCGTTCCCTGCTCTGTCCTTCGACTTGCACAGACTCAAGCAAATTGTGTCTGCACTCTGTGTGACTGTTCTCCATTTCATAATGAGAGAAACAGCACTCACAACCCTTCCCATCTGCAAATACAGAAAGGTACCAAAACAGAGGAGTTTATTAATTATACATGCAAAGGTACAAACCGCTTAATGATTACCTCCAAAAGCGTTCAGCACAATGCTTGTTTTGTATGTTTGGTGGTGGTCTTTTTCTTTCTTTTTTTTCTAGTTTTGTTTTCTTATGGTTTGTTTGGTTTTGTTCAAATATTCTCTTCTCCTTCTTGCCCAATGCACACTGTAGAACATTTGCCCTTAACATATGGGGTTCCCTTACCATATGAAAGTTTCTGCTCCCACTGAAGTTGTACTCGCACTGCATCATATCAAAGAAGATGGGAATGGTAGCTTTCCGTATCTCAGGCTCTGGGACCAAAGTTACCTCCAGGATTGGCCCTACCATTGCTGGAATAAACTTTATTTTGTGGGGACCTGCAAGAAAGTCGATGTCAGATACATCCTAATGGAACACGGTTGCTTGAAGTCATGTGATATATTGATATTCAAACGTGCAAACGCGTTAGTCAAATAAAATAAGTACCATTAAAACACTGATATTTTGATTAGAAGGCATTTTTGTTGGTAATACTTTGTCATTCATGTGCTGCAGCTCCAAAACTCAAACTCAAAAATAATCCAAAGAAATAGAACTGAATTGCATGAATAATGTGTATCACAAAGGCTCCCTGGAAAATCCTACTCTTGGCATTCATATGGTAGAGCTTCCTTTGTAAGGAATCTCTTAAAGATTATCTCATCAGTGGACATGAAAAAGGATCAGCTTTTGAAGGTTATTTAGTGAAAATGGAAAGGAAACTTTGTCCTCTTGATCAGCTGGACCTACATGTATTTCCCCACATTAAAAACCAACAGCTTATATAAAGAAACAAACTATTAGAAATCCAGCTCAACAGCTTGAATAAAGATAATTCCTTAGATGGAACTCACCCAGATTATACCACATATCCCTTATTTTGAAGCCAATTTCCTTCCTCATGTCCCCATACCTAGAAAGAAGCAGAAGAAAAAGATGAAGAAGGCCTATTTATTGAAGTTACCTCTGCAAAGCTGATGCTTCTTAAAAACAAAAAGGTCTGGCATCTTTTTAAGTGTAAACTCACTTCTTGATAATTTTGCTGCGCTTGGCTTGTGAGAAGGTCTCCAGCTGGAGGGATTCGTGAGTGAGAAAGGCCACTGCCAAATGGAAATAATTATTCCAGAGCTGTGGAAGAGAAACAAGTCCAAAATAGGAGTAGGCAAAGGAAAAGCAGCAAACAAAACAACAGAGATATACAGGTCCAAATGCTGTGGGTCTCACAGTTCAGTTAACGAGGAAGGTTACCAACAAATAAGTGCAGTAGCATAGTTGGGTCTGTCTTGGCCAAAGCAGGCAAGCCAAGAGCGTATCATAGAATCACAGAATGGCTTGGGTTGGAAGAGATCCCAAAGACCCCTTATGGCAACTTAAAATCTATCACTCCTTTTACCAACCTAAGGAAGTGATAATAAGTAACATCCCATAGTATTTTAACTAGTCAAGCACAGTTCAGCTTTAGCCAGCAGACCACTCAGCTTGACCTCAGAATTCCTACAGCAGTTGCATTGGCTTATGCTCACTGCTAACCACCGCTCTGTAATTCAGAATGCAGTGCACTCAGTTGACTCTACAGACATTTTCCAATGGCAACAAGTGGGATTTGCTTGCTCTCCACACCCTTCAGGAAATACCAATGTCCAAAAGAAAACCGAGAAACAATGGAACTGTTACCTGGAGTTCAAAACTTGTTTGATCCAGGAAGAAGCGGTTGAGCACGGAGGTAAATTGATTCACTGCCCGGAGGAAAACCCTGAAAGAGGTAAAAATATGAAAGAAAAGGTGGCTTTTGAAAAAAAAAATAATGTTGTATTCTGGGTTTGCATGTCTCCTAAAGGTAAGCTCAGTAGAAAAGAGCACATGTCCCTAAATGAGATTTGGGAAGAATTACTATTATACTTCCTTCGCAGTAAAGAGACATTGAGGAGAAGCTGTTCCTCTGTTTCCAACCTTGACTGGAGGCAGATGAAAAAACAAAACACATTTTGGCTCAGCCTGTGTGAGAATGCAGTGCTGTTCCAGATGACAGCTCCTCCAGAGCTCAGCCTACCCTCAGCACTGATGCATTCATAACTTGTCACCTCCGTGTCCTCCTCCACACTGCACCCTTATGACAAACTCCATATCACTGGACAGAAATGAATCTGGGTTTGCAGGCCAGCACAATGAATCTGTGACCATGGGAACCACCCTCCTTTCAGAAGCAAGAAGACTCCAAATCAGTAACATGACTTAAAACAGCAGCAACTACGTACCTGCTCTGCATCATATTCATGACCATCCAGTCAGACGCATAGACATTTTTTCCAATTAAATCCTTAAACATAATGAATGTTTCCATCAGGAAGTCCTGTTGGAAAAACAAAAAGCACGGGTTGAAATGAGTAGTCTTTTTATTTGCACAAATGTATAGGGAAATGCAAGTATTTGCAACTGCAGTAATTAACTACTGCATTGATTACCTATCAATACACTGCACCTCCTAAGAAGGATCTCTTACTGCGGGAATATATTCCAATAACTAAATTATTTCTGACATCTCATCCATTCAGTTGCAGAAGGAGATCAGGTTCTATGGAATTATTCCTGTTTAATTAAATCTACCTTTACTGTTCCAGATTAAGCCATGCTGTAATGAGTTCTGGTGCACAAGATGGATTGGAAAGCAAAACCAACGTTTGAGCACTTGTATCCAACAACAGCATAGCAGCCCTATGCAGCACCTTCTATGAAGATGGAAACCCAGAACACGTTTCTCATTTCTCCAACTATTTAAGTCTAATTTCAGGAATATTGTTAAGAAGAGGTAATAAACAGAGCTTCAGAAAGATGGTTTAGACCGTTATCATAGAATAGATGCGTTTTGCACAAGTGTCAATCTGCCCCCAGCAAAGCCAGCACACCTGAAGCCTTTGGCAATGCAAGGATAGGAAAAAAGGAGAAAGACAAGATGAGTGAAAGGACATATATATATCAATAATATTGATCTCTCTATACTGTGGTCTCCACAGACAAAAAAATGCTAACTGTGGGAATTTAAATAGATTCCGTTCTCTGCAAAGACAGCAGATCAGCATTCCAAAATAGAGGGATGCAAAGGTCACACGAGAAATCACCACCTTGCAAAGAACACCGCCCCAAAAAAATAATAATTCTGTGAAGTTGAACAGCTTGCTCTATAGAATTGGCAAGCAAGTTGAATGTGATGAGAGAAACGGGCATTTGGTGCTGCCTCAGTGAAAACCCTCCAGGCATTATTAAATCAAAGCTTGACTGAAAGGTTTGGGTTTGTCCAGGGGCACCCTGAAGATATGACTTGACTCACAGCAGTGTTAAACCAACCAAGTCATGATGCCACGCCAGGGCTGAGAAGAACCAAAGCATGTAGAAACCAACAACAAGCAACAAAAAGAAAGAAAAGCAATTATTTACAATACCAAAAATAATGCAACTTTGTGTTGGCATTATCACACATCATCACAAAAGTAGGCTTGCTTCTGTAGATTTACAGGAATTATAAATCGGTATTTTGGATCGATATCTCTTTAAATGATATTCGTGCAGCTTTAATTATTACACAAATTCACCCTCCTGATACGTCTCTGTACATAAACACACAGAAACATGCAAGAAATATTCCATTGGAGGCAGAAGATGCAGAGCTAAAAGGGCGAAACAAGATGCACCTTGATTTCTGTTTTCTAATGAACCCTTCATAAAATATATTCGCATAATACATTAAAAGCAGCTCTAAAACTAGATGCTGAATGCTCCCTATTGACTACCAGCCCTGTGGGTGCAGAAGTGGCAGAAATGTGCGTGTCCTGTAGGTGGCCACGTTGCTCAACAGATTGCAAGCAATTCCAACTGCTCAGGGAACCAAAGGATCACCTTCCCCATCCGAAATAAATTACAGACCTTTTTGTGGGGGGTTTTGATGTATCTTTTACAGGAAGAACACAATTCCTGGCTCTTCCCCAGGCAGTATTTCAATAAGCAAGCACTTTAAGTTGCAAAATTAGGAGCACGAAGACAAAAACTCAGAACAACTGCCGTGTTGTGTTACGGAGGCTTGAACATACCCTGCTTTTGGTTCAGACTTTTCCTAGAGCTGCTTAATCAGAACAGTTGGTTCTAAGGTCCTCAAAACCCCCCCAAAATCAAAGCCTGACGTGTCCCCTGGTTTTATACTGAAAGTCTCTGAGAAGATGAATTGTACACAGCTTTTAACAGGGAGAGAACTATTTCCACTGCCACCCACTAAAGCAAGACAAAGCATTCCGGTTTAAATTAGGATTCAGTATTAGGGTTTTAGCTATTATCCCATAAGACTTCATTAATAGAAGTCCTCCATGTTTTCAGAAATTAATGCAGATACATTTTCAAAATTGCTATCTTTCCTTTAGATGCACTTGAAAGCTTTCTAGTCTCTTAATTAAACTGGGAGGTGGTATGAACTAGAAAGAAGTAGATAAAGAAACAGTCGAAAAGACATACAATGAGAGCATCTTCATTCACTCTTTTGGTTCCTGACTTTTTACTTGCAGGGACATAAAAAGTTCTTAATGTTTTTATCAATGCTAATATCTCAGGCTCCAGAGTCTCAGCAACATCCATACCCATCCCCATACCCAACTGTCCATACCCAGCAGGGGTGATGTGAAAATATCCCTACCGGTCGTGGCTCTAGGAACACAGAAGACATTGCTAATGAATGCATTCTCATCAGTCTAAACTGAATACAGTAACTTGAAATGACCCTTCAGAAGGAGAAAGTAATTCTTTATGGACTGAGCTAATCCCTTAGCCAAGCTGACTTACAATAATGTCCTGCCTGGTTTTGAAAGTGTTGATGTAATGGTTGTAATGGTAGTCATTCATCTGCCTCAGGATGGCTGTCATGCAGGCCACAAAAATACCCTACAATATGAAAAACAAAGCATTTGATTATTTTTCTGTATCAAGTACCAAAGCTCAAAGTGCAGCACGTGCCCCCAGGGTTCCACCCAATCAAATATCACTGGGCACAATCCTGCACATACAGGTCCTGGCATTGTGTGCCTGGCTGCTTTCTCCTCTCCCCCATCTCAGTTCAATTCCTAATTTTCAAGAATGAAGTCAGAGTACAGCTTTCTTTTTCACCCAGGGATCACAGTTTGCAAGCAAAACGTGAGAATGAGTATTTTTATATATGCGTGTGTGTGTACATATATATACACACACACATATATATAAGAATCACTACATTTTCAGTTGATCATATCCATCTGTAATTCCCATGGCTGACATGCTGGTCATAGCAACAACCCGACCTCAGAGTTGTTAAATCAATGAAATTGCTATCTATGCTTTAATCTTTCCATCTTTCTGCATGCTTATATACAGTGCCAATTAGGACATAAAGCTTTCCCACACTTTCTAAGATGCAATACAGTAATCACCATTCCCATTTAGAGATGCCAAATCTTTCAGCATTCAGTCCTTATTAGCAAAGGTGGCAACAGAGCATTTTCTTCTGAGCAGAGATTCCTCATCTATTAGAAAATGGGCTGAAACCAAATTCTATGTGCACGGGGGCCCAAAGGAACTTGGAATCACAGCCAACTGTGACTCAGTTGATACTGGTGCTGGAATGGAACAATTTGTATCCCAACACCCATCCACAGACAGCGACCAGAAGCCATGTTGGAGTAGCACCGAAGTGCTGCAGGAAGTGATGATTTCATAAACCACTCCACACACCGAAACCCCCCAGGAGAATAAATTCCAATATTAGAGGGGAAGGTAGTAAATGAAGGAAGGAAAGGGCTCTCACAATGTGTGGAGATTGTCTGCTCATTCCTATCACCGTGCGGTTTATTCTCCTCAGCAGCCGTTCCATGATCTGCTGGATGTGGTTGGCCGTGGGCCCCTGGGGATGTTCAAAAAGGAAAAATCAGACTCTTTTCTACATATACTGTTCTACAGAGAGCTCCCTGACATGGGAGGACTGCCCTGACAGTGCTTAATTGCTATCTGAGGATGCAAGGAAGACAACTTACACAACAACACCTGATTTGAGTACTGTTGGTATAGATTTAGAGAAGAGGTAATAGCACAATTCATCTGTTCCAGCTTCACTGGCTCATCCCGGCACAGTTGAACTGAACAATTTTATTTGACATTTGTCCCTTGAACAGTTCTTCATTTCACATTATTCTTTCCAAAGCAACTCAGAATTAATTGCCATGACTCATGGGGTGCATTCCTGTATTCCCCCAACTGAATGATCACTGTCTCTATTTCAGTGAGAAACCAAATACTTAAATCACTTGCTCCAAAATAATTCACCAAGTCACCAAAGTAACTGAGAACTGCATTTTGGTTCCTAGGAAGGAAAGCACTTTAATTTGTACCGCAGCAAAAACGACCAATTCAATCTCTGCATGACCTCTTTTTGGACACAGCAACTTTGTGTGAAAAGAGATTGAAAAAAAAAAAATACAGAGCAACACAATAACATTTCTTTAAACACCTGAAACTTCACCATTCTTCAGAGCACAAGTTGAGAACAGGGTTTTTTTTTTGAGGAGTAAGGGAAAAGAAAGCATTCACCTTAATTTGCACCCTTGAGAGTTCATCCTTACCACATCTTTCCTATCCAGCACTTCCAGAATGCTGCTCAGTAGCTGTGAGCTGGCCTCGTGGTCAGGCTTGTTTGAGTTGTCATCCAACTGGCCGCTCAGCTGGTCAATCAGCAGAGGGAGAAGAGCATCTCTGCATTCTGAAAAGGAAACACAGCACCATATCTTGTTGGTTCTTCAGCAATCCGTATAAACAGGTAACACACTGCAGCTTTCTGCTCTTAACTTTAGCTCTGACACCAAAACATACTCTTCAATCCACCCTGACTGACTAAGAGAGGCAAATAATCCACAATGGTATGTGTTACACCAAACAGGTCACTCTCCTCCTGTTGCTTTTAAAACCGATGTGCTCAATCGGGATCCCACTGTACTTAACATTACATAAACACTGAGCAGCGAAAAGTTTCAAGTCCTGGAGCCACTAAGGCAAAGAATATTTCTGCAGATGGATTTGATTGTGGGCTACTGCTGATGATTGATTTCAATGTGTAAATGTGAGAGATAGTTTTGTTCGCAGAGGTGCGCAGCTCCACAAAGAAACCAGAGACCTCCATTTACTACTCACCAGGTTGCTTAAACAGATCACTCTCAACAATCTTGGTCATGCAGTTCAGCTTCTGTCGAACCAACTGGTTGTCAGGAATACTCTGGATGAAGTTGCCGAAGAGGTTACTAACATGCAAACCACAAAGCAAACAGAGCATCAGCATTTTCACCCAGTGCTTTTCCATCCACACTTACACTGCCCTGCACCTGGGCAAGTCGAGCAGTTTTGCCTCCTTGTTGAATTGTTATTTTCTTATTAACTTATTTTCTACAAACTTAGCAAAGCAATCAGTAAAACTGAACAGCACGCAGAAACTGCAGGCAAAAAGCTCTCAAAGCTTGCAAGAGATATGACATAAAAGCTTATAAATAGGAAATACTGCACATCCTCTATTGCCAGTGTAAAATAATCATAATCTCACACAAAATGAAAGCAGAATTTTGCACTGCTGAAGCCTGGAACACTGCTAGGCACAATGGCACATCCTTCCAGATGCCCCTTTCATCACAAGTGATGACTCATGCTAATCTTAGACTCCATCAAATTAAGTTCCATGTACATATGCTGTCTGTCTGCTGTTGAGAGCAAATTATCTGTGTCAGAAGAAGGAAGCATGAAGGGGAGGTTCCTGGTAAAGCTACAAACGCCAAAGAATAGGAATCCACAGTGTCATTCATTTCTTGAAATAGTACAACTTTTGTTTTCCGACCAAGGTTAGGTCTCACATTTCAGTTTACCTCAGAAGCAATCATGAAGAATTGGAAACATGAACATTTCCACACAGGGCTCTCCAGTCCTTAAATTTTGGTTTAGAACAAAATCTCACAGCTCCTAAGCAAAGGCAGTTGAATGGCACAGACTACTGTGAAATAAACTGAGCTCCTCCAGAGCCCTGGAAAGAGCTTCCTATAAAATCATGCATTACACGCGTGATCACATCGTAATCAGAACAGCTGTTTTTAGGAAAGCTTCCCATTTTCTTCCCAGCAGATGAGTTGAGTTTGGAGGACAAACTTAATATGGTTACCTGAGTTGAACAGGGTCAAAGACTAGTTTGACATCGTTTATGATGCTTGGCAAATACTTTAAAGCTGCACCCTGCAAGAAAAAAAAAAAGAGAGAGGCATAAAGCACACACAGAAACTGAGTGAGGTTGGGTAGTTCATTCTGAAAGGGTGTAAAGCCTCAAGAGCAATGCCCGTGGCTCCCATGGCAAATCTAGTTCTTTCAAGAGCAAATATGCAGACACCTGCAAAGATCTGGCATGAGATCAAATCTATGCGTCCAAAAAGCCTCCGGCAATGACACAACTGCAGCATAGGGTGGAAGAAGTGAAGGAGGAAGGATTCAGAGCCAAGCTGGTTGGCTTTTTTTGCAAACATCCTGCCATTCCAGGGATTAAGCTCCTCCAGCATGTCCACATACAGAGGAATACGTTAAATAGTTCCCACAATGGCTTTTATAGATGTAGCATCCAAGCACCTGGGTGCAACCGTAACTAAAGGCCTCTGGGTGATGCTCCATGGCTGCTGCCAGCAGGAACTCCACTTACACTAAAATCAAAGCTGGACTTCAAATGACCCAAATACTCATCTGAAGTCTAGAATCAATCCTTCCTTTAAGCAGAGAAAGGCATATGGTTAGAAGAAGTGAAATAAACCATCTAGAGGACTCATTGCCTTTAGCAATTTAGCCAGGCTTACTGCACGGCTGCTCTGCTCCTCCTTGGAGCCCAAACACAAGGTACATAATCCAGTCCAGGCCATAAAAACAAGCAAGTATACAATCTAAGATACATTTAGGAACCATCTGCTTTTTTCAGTACTTTCATTTCCAGCATTATGTTCATTTCTGCAGTGGTGTTAACACTTGTATCACCATCAACCATAGGCTTGGCACTGGTGGTTGAGGAGTCTTTCATGCCACACTATGCTACATCTCAGTTGGTTGTTAGCTTTCACCCTAGCAGTCGCTGTCATGTTTTCAGCAAGAAGCTCTCATCTTTATTTGATCAACTTTATGGTTTAAATGTTTTGTTTCCTTTCACATTCAGCACTGCAACAGACACTCTGAAGATTCTGGTGTGACTCATCTGAATGGGATTATGCACCTCAAAGCTTGACCCTTTTTCTGCCTTTCCCCAAATGTATCAGTTGATGTAATAAAAGGTATTAGCTCTTCCTGCAAATTATGCATACCTTAATCTTGACAGCCTCCTCTAAAGGACGGTCCATGAGGACATTGAAGGAGAAGAACAGCTTGCGTATTGCATCATTAAATTCATCACCATCTTCACTTTTCCCATAAAACCTATAAAAAACAGAAAGGGGTGTAGTTACACACGTAAATCTAGGCTAACAGAGTCACAGCAGCTGAAATGTAACTTTATACTTTGGAAGAACATCTTACAGTTATCTCCTTCTACAAAGAAATGAGTGTAAAAGTGGCATTTGGGATTCTGGAGTTACTATGGGAGTAATTTCCTGATGAAACTTGTAACAGAAAAGCTGCATTTCTCTAACTGCCAATGCCTCAAAATCCATTTAGGTTCCAAGACTCAAGTGGCTCATTTCAGTCTTAAAGTGAGCTTCAATAAAGCTTTAGAGTATTCTCTCCAGTGATGCTGACTGGAAGCACAGACTTCCATGAAGAGACCCAATGAAGATAACAAAGCCTCACCTCAGGTACAATATTCTTGACTGAACGATGAATCTGAAGAGGTATTTCAACGCTTTCAGAGCAGCAAACAGCAATTCTGTCTTGCTGGAGTCATCAGCATTTCCCACGTAACAGTTCAGCACTTTAGTGAGTTTCCTTTGGAAAATCAAAAGGGGGAATAAATAAAGACAGAGTTAAATTTCTGTGCATGTTCAGCTTCCTTATTCCAGAGAGGCCCTACAATCTAATAATCTGATTACAGGGGCTATTCTTTACAGCTTAATTTCTTCTGAAGCTTTTGGCTTCCTTGGGCGCCATGTTTTTATGACCAGCTCCATAAATGAACCATGGCTGCCACGTCTACCTACAAATCCCAGTTGTGCTTTTCTTTTTTCCTAAAAGAAAGGAATCAGGAATTTGGAAAACCCATTACTACTTAAAGTGGACAAACACCTTCTGCATGTGTCAGCTTTCTGCTACACACAGCTCAAAGTGCTTCTCAAGCAACACTATAACACTTGTAAGTATTCATCATCCAGCCTCTCCTGAATCAAAGGATGGAAATCTTACTGCCCTTCAACCAAAAACCTCTTCATTAAACAAATCCCAGCACTCCAAGTGGTGTGTGAGCAATAGATAAGTATACAACAGCTTTTGCACTTGCTCTGCTTCCCACACTATCAACATCCAATTCCCTGCTTTGTCAAATTCTGGCACATGGAGCACACAAAGGACACCACATAATATCATACTCTGCTTGGCATTATGCAAATATCACATTGTCAGGCTAAGCTGGAAAGCAAGACAAGGGAACAACAAAGCTAAGATGCAGCGTGTCCATTAATCAGACAAAGAAGTTTATTAATAGCAAAGAGAAAGAAGAATAAAAGAACTTTCCTCTGGGAAATTTTCTTCAGGCTACAGGGAAGCAGGAAAGGAAATCATTTGCACACAGTGAGTGCAGCCAGGACGAGGAAGAAGAAAGCAATCCAGGAGGGGAGGACTTCAGAGCTTTGCTGTATCATATTTCCAGACAGAGGCTTCTTACTCAGGGCTGGGAATTAACACCTACCGTTAAAAATAAGAAGGGATTCCCAGAGGGGAAACAGAGTTTGGGTTTTTTCACCTCTGCTGGCCAGAGTTTTAAATTTCATAGAATCATAGAATCATTTCAAGTTCTTTGTTACCATGAAGGTAATCACTGATGGGATCAGGGGCTCCAGAGCAAGAGGAGCTGGACAGTCAAGAGACCTGGATGTTGCTCCCATCCTCTCTTCCAATTTCCTACATATCCTTGGACACGTAATTCACAACAGGCACTTCAACCAGTACCTCACTTTAAGTACACAAAGTCACCAGTCTGCCCAACAGGACTATAAGCCTTCATCTGTAAGTAAATAAATTCTGGGTATCGTCAGCTTTTTCCTTCCTTGATGAAGTAAGACTAATGATTGTGAGCTGAATTCTTTAAACTGCTTTGAAGTCCTAAAATGCAACTGCTACAGGAAAACAAAATTACTCCCATCGTCCTCAACTGCATTGCTGAATGTGAAGAACTGCAAATTTGTTCTAAATAAATGGCCACCTACTTGAGAGTTTCGATATGTAGAGCATAACCTGTGTGTGTAAACCCCCCATCATGACACTTGGCCCTTCTTTAAAGTCTGTGGCCACCACAACATACTTGCTGTCAGCAAATGGGTGGGAGCAAACCTCACTTTAGTTCTGCTACCATCAACCACAACGTCAGCCATGCATGGGTCTGCTTCTGCTCCCCATGGCACCATTCGAACATACTACAAAGACTGCAGCCGTACAGAGTATGTCAAACTTCCTTCTGCTCAAAGTACTTTGAAGGACCTGGGTAGATACCAGTAAGGCAAAATAGTTCCAGCAGCACAATACTTATTAGATCAGACTTTTAATGAATTTATCCTCCTTGATCAATTCCCCCAGCCCCTGCAGTGTCTTGCAATGACATCTTCCATACAGACTGACTGCAAGAAGTCTGTTTTCTGATAGGAAAGCATGCTGGAAAACACAAAGACCCTTTTGTAACACACACACACGTGCATAAAATAAAAATAAAGTGTGAGTACCACAGGTCAAAAGAGAGTTTGAATCACATGCCCTTAATGCAGCATTTGCCATGCCAGTAGCGTCTTGTCCTTGCAGAAAAGAATTCTGACAATGGAAACTTTTAACAAAGTAAAAAAGGTAACTGCAGGGTTTTTTTCTTTCTTGGAAGCAGAGAAGAATAGGACAAAACCCAATCATTTGGGGTCTATGCTGTTTTGACCACATTAGTTTAATTTGCTGTCAGTACCAGAGAGATGCTGTCTGAAGGTCAGACTGTGGGTTTGTGGTTACCAACACTTACACGTATGCCAGAGTTGCACTGAAGTGTTTGTAAATGTAAGTTTCAAGTACAGGGTTGAAATGCTGGAACTTTATGTCTCCGATCAAAGAAATAATAAATACCTGCAAAAAACAAAAGTTAAGAGGAGAGAGATGACACAGAGATCCACAATCTTTACTACCTACAACACAACTTAGTCTCCAATCACGTCCCTGGTTTTGTTGGCTCCTAATTCTTGTTGATTCCTTTTTCTACTAACACTGATGCTACACATGTCCACGTGCTGACTGAAGGCTGTGGTACGTGTGACTGCATCACTTCTCAGAAGGAAGGTAGGTCATTATCAGCATTTAGATTGGAAACCTTTACAGATAGTGGAATGTACTCCATGAAGCAACAACAGCGAGACAGGAAGCGACACTACTTGTAGTCATTACATGACACTGCCACTGCATAGGATTAAAAAGGCTGAAGGCTGGGTTTTTTTTAAAGCTAAATGATTCTTTTCAAGCTGGAACTTGAGATTGTGATCATTTGTATTCCAAGGTAACGCTCAGCCCTGGTTAACACAATGACACATACCAGAGCTAGGGCACTCTGTCCTCACTGGCCCCAACTAATGTAAACTGGATATATTTGACTTTGCTTTTTTCTTCAACCATGAAGTACATACTTGTTGATCAGCACCCAAAAGCCACCAAGGAAGTCACTCACCAGTGCATCAAACACAAGGAAGTCATAGGTTTCATTCTCTGACATTTCCATCATGATGTTGAAAAGCGCATCAAGAGTGTCTTGCAAAAACTAGAGGAATAAATAGCAAAAGAGTCAGAAAAGAGCACTACTTCTGGAACACTGCACAGGAGTCTGTTCTTTTGGATCATGTTTCCTCTCCAGCCTAGCTCAGTTGAACTGCAAAAGTCATACAGAAAAGACCATTTTTAAAGGGATCTCAATCCTGTGTTCATTCACATGCTGGTCATGATGACCATTCTCAGTTGTAAGATGACCATGATGACCATCACCATTCTCAGTTGTAAGAGCAAGGAGGATCTTCTCTTATCATTTCTGCTCTACTGCCTTTTTAACCAGCCTGTTGTGCAGAAGCACAACCATCCAGAAGAGCTATTGAATAAAGGTTGCATTAAGCTAAATCCACATCATTTCAGTTTGCACCGGACCAAATCAATGACATTTGTAAAACATCATCCCCTTCCACGGCATATAGAGACTGGTCTGCAATGACACAGCACTTAACTTTAGTTGCTCAGCAGGTAAAACCATGGCCTTGCATAATCTGCACTCTGAACTACAGGAAACCTCTTAACTCCCACAGGTTATTTTCTGTGGTGCTTCCCAACCTGCTGACTAAAGGGTTTTTGAGTCTTCTCTGCATTCTGCTCTTAAATCCACAGCAAGGCCCCAAAGGAGGTCCAGAGCCACTACTGAAAATTAACAGCTAGGCTTTGCATGCATCTTTTATTTTGCAAGGATATGGGGGAAAGTAAAGCCATCACCACCACCTTGATCTCATAACACATAGCTTCTGCAGTTCCACTAAGAATACTTGGAGCAAAGCATATACTTTTGTTCTGCCATTACTCAGCAGCTAGAACAACAGCTATCCCTACTCCATACGGGGAGCTTTTAGGTACAACGCAATGATAAACCTTAAAAGTATTTAAGTTTTTGCACAACAAGGACACTCAAATCTCTATGTGTACCTTCACAATTTCTCCTCCTTCCACCTCCATTAATTTCCTCAGGTTGTGGGCAATGTTCTGAGAGTTGGAACGCCAGTTCAACAAACCCAGCAGGTCAACTAGCAAGGACAGAACATCAGCAATTAGAAACAGATTACAACAACACAGCTGACTTAATGGCTGCAGAACAGTACAGAATAAGTACTAGAGGTTATTTTTAGAATCAGCTTACAAGGAAAAGTCACACTGTGTTGTACAGAAAATTACCTTGAGGTGGCTCTTTTGTCTTGGCAAGAAAGTTAGCTTTGCTATTAATGGAAAACCTTGGTGTAGTTTGATAACATAAAGCATTCAGTAGACAATTTTGCAGGATTCTCGTTCACTCAGGAGAAGATACCTCAAGCCAGGACATTTATAAGAGGATGTGACTTTTCTTGTTCTTTGCTCTGTATTTGCTTTAGAGCAGGAACTCTCAAGCAAATAAGGGCAATACTGATGCCAACAATGCTGGGTCTGGGCTGTCACTGAGGAGTGAAGCAGCAAGGTTAAAGTTAAAGCACTAAGCTCACACGTGCCACAGTGCCACAGACATCTGCAGAAAGAAATTGCCCTTTTAAATTCAAATATACAGCATGATACCACTGGGATGCTAATACAAGACCTACCATTCTGGGTGAGTTTGGTAGAGCAGATTAAAGTGGCAATCTGGAAGCTGTCTTTTGTACTGTCTTTGCTGGGCGTAAAGTTGGCTAGATGGTGCAGACTTTTCCCTGAGGGGGTCTCCTTCTCCTCCATCTCCACTTTTGTATAAGGAAGAGTTAAATAGCATTTTGCATCTTCCATTTTCTTGTTATCACCCTGTTGGTTGACCACAAGAATGAGGAGGGTTATCTCACACACCAAGCACATCTCTGAACTCTTGCAGTTCTCATCTGCAGATGCATTACCCACATATACACTTAAACACAGGGATGGCCACAGAAGGCTTTCAACACGTTTTCATGTCTATAGTCATTTACTTACATTGTTTGGACTTCTAACTTTATGGAATAGAAGTTGCCCACACACTGCCAATGAACTCAGCTCTCCGAGAGAGTGGATCAAGCCACACAATGAAGGAGTTCAACCCACCCCATCAAGCTGTAGTATGATAGCACTACAGCAATGCATTAGCTTCTTCCACTTGATGTGATGACATCTCTCTCCCTGACACACTGATCTTCTAAATGAGGTGTTCACCAGGCCTGTTTGCTGCTTGCTGTCCAGGTAAATAACGTGAAAGAAAAAGGACTGTACGTACACACACTAGTATGTACCAGATTTGTGCCCACCAAGTCAGAAAACCAATCCCTTAAAGCTGTGCTGATGGTAACTTAGAAAAATAGGCCACTCTGCCATCATTCTGAAAGAAATTATTTAACATTTCTGCAATGATACAACAGTGTTTACATTGCTTGGAAAAAATAAAGTCAGTCAAAAGAGATACTTTCATTAGTTACACCAAAGTGAGGACTGCCAATGCCAGAGCTACCTTATAAATAATCAAGTTGTGTTTGCCATCCTGTAGCGTTGTTCCATCTGCATTCATCAGTTTCACAAAGCCCATGCCAAAAGCTCTCTCGGACTTATCCCTAGCTGTAAGTAGAAATACAAAAAATTATTAGGAATTATCTTATTTATGTCCACACTGCTCATAATTCATGCAGCTTCTTTATTTAGCATCATCACAAGATAATGTGGTGAAGGTAGAATGCCTCATGATCCACAGTAGAAAGAGCTCATCTCAGAGCACTTAGTTGATATCTGCAATTACAAAGAAAAACTTGCCCTCTGAATCTTCCTTCTCCAACCCACTTCACTGGCTAGTTTTTTTGGTAGATGGACAAATCCAGTTGTGCACACAGATTTTGGTTGGGATTTCACCCTTGTGAGTTATGGATGCAGAAGCCTGTCACTGTATTTCTCAACTTAAGAAATCTTAAGAGATTTCTTCCAAGAGATCAGTTTGACATTACTGATCCAGTTTCATACGGTTCTGAGGAAGTCTGATGAAGTTTTGGCTCTACATTTCTCATTTGCCTTTCATCAATGTAATCAGAAAACTTCCTGTAAGATCATTTGACTGAATTGGACAGAATTTTGTGAAGGTCTCAAAAGAAATTAAAAGCACAGCTATACACACAGGAGCATTGACAAAAGTCTTCCAAGGGGACTAACACTTTGCTCCCTATTTAACTCCAGTTTTAGAACAAAACCAGCACTAAGCCTTTTTTTTAAGGCTATAAAGAGCTTCGGCTATTTATCATTGGAAAATGAAGTCCCAGCATTGCAAACAAGCAGAATGCAAACATTACACCAATGGTAGAAACTCAGAAAATCTCAATGGAGTTGGAAGATTGAAGTGTTTCTTTTGGTCTTCTCTTTGGATACTTACACTCCTGTGATGACCGATGACGAAAAGTGAACCTTAAATGGCAACGACTGACTTCCTCTATTGCAATGGATACCTACAATAATAGGACATCATCATCAATTTACAGGACATTCTGTTTTTAAATTAGTTTTATATAATTTTAATTAACTGATTTTAAAGCAGGGTTTTTATTTTCTACGCAAAGAAGCAAGATTATAAATGATACACTCTTACCTTTACAGTTTCGTACCAGTATGGTTGCTTGACTTGATAATAAACAACAGACTTATACTCAGAGACACCTTCGTAACCAGCACCGGGATGGATAGCTTTCTTTGGAAAACAAAAATAAGGGTAGGGGGAAAAAAGAAAAGGTGAGGTCTAGAATGAAAGACAATGAAATAAGGTATTTTGGGTTGAAAGTTTTCAAAGCATATTGCTTGCAGAGTTGCTCAAAATCCACGCTCTACAGTCAAGGGGACTGTGTCACTTCCTTTCTTACTCACATCTGCTAGCAACATAAAAAATTAGTGACTTCAAATGTACTCATTGAGATCTCCTCTAATCTCTCTTGTTCATTATCATGCAGTCCTTGCATACAGTTGAAGAATGAAAAAGATCCTATGCACCAGAGCTACCACCTATCCAAATGAGCAGCTTTGTTCTCTTCTGCAAAGGCCACCATACCTCTTGGAGATTGCCATCTTCATCATGTACAGACATGGTGACTTCTACATTCTTAGGAGTCTTCTTCTTCCCTTTGTCAAACTCTCCTTGTATCAGGGTGACGTAGATATCATTGCGAACATCACCTAAAATCCACAGCACTCAATGAGTTCTTTTTATTGTATGGAGAGTCATAGAAGTTCCCCAGTCGATATTTAATATCATAGGGTAACGCATCATCCTTCTCCTCTTCGTAGCTATTGATAGCAGATACTCACAGCACCCAACACCACACCGTTTCACCTTCATTTCCAATTGTAGAAGAGTTTTTACAACGTACCACTCTCTTTTTTTCTTTCAGAGACCTCTGCCTTTATGTAACACCTTTCTAAATGCAGTGGGCTGTATAGTTCTAAAGCAGCTTTGAATGGATAAAGCAAAGCAGGGTCAGAACTGTAAGCAACAAAATTATCTCTATGACTAAAGAGAGGTTTTCCTCCGAGGCGTACTGATGCTATTATTTTTCAACATTTCTCAACGAAAGCATTTTCACACACAAAAAAATTGGAACATCAAGAAGAGTAAAACCAAATTGGTTTTAAGCTATCTTTGATATAAATCTATTCACGGCAGAAATAACAGAATTTCATATCCCTACTACTCCACAGAAGAGTGGAAGAATATGGGACCTACCAGGAAGAATTATCTCAGGGAATCCCATTTTGCGAGCCACAGCAGTCGATCTGTCTACAAGGTGGGAAAAATCCTTCTGAACCTGTGCTAGGTCACCAGGAAGCAGCTTCAGGGAGACCCAAAGACCTAAGAAAAGAAAGATAACATTCAGTTACTGGGGGTAAAAACCAGACATGTAAGAGCAGGAGAATCCAGTACAAAGTACCTGGAATATGCTATCAGTCGTGTCCACTTAAAAAATACTTCATGCCCACATTTGATAGAACAAAATAAAATGACATCAGTAGCAAGCATCAGCTAGAAAAGGAGGGTTTAATTTCACTCAAGTAAGAACAGATCCTATTGTTAAGCTCTCTAGCTCCCAAAGTGCTGGGATGACAGTCATTAGTACAAAGATCATTGGTTTAACTTGGTGAAGATAGCAAACTCCAGTAAAGATCGATCTCTGGACTTTCATGAGCCATTTATTTTCCTCTGTATGCAAGAGGAACCTTTCCCCACACCCACTTTTCATGTTCTGCCTCACTGCTGTACCTTGGCCTTTATGATTCACTTCCTTTGCAGCGATGACTTTGTTGAAGACAGAAGTGAGGGGCTCATTTTCTCCAATCACATGGGAAGTTATCAGCGGGGACATAATTAGCTGTCGCTGTCTGATGTATGTTTCCATGGCAATCCTGAGAACAACAACAACAGACTGGGAAGTGGATAAACTAACATCAAGCATGTGCTCTGCGAGACAAGGGCTGGCCAACAGCTAACTGCTTTCCAAGTAATTACTTCTAAATTAAGACTTTTTCTTCACCTGCCTAAACCCAACTGAAAAAAAACCATCTAAACTCTCATCAGTGCTAGTCTAGGATTAGAATAAGTGACATGTGCCTAGTTAAAAGCCCTGTGAATACATTTGTACCATGCTGAACCAGCAGCCTTCAGGACAACCACAAAGGCAGCCAGTTCTACTTTGTTCCTTTTTCCATCTACAGACTGCCTTGTGTGGCAGCTATGGCTATGCGGAACCATGCAGGAAAACGGCTCAGCATGTGGGGTCTTTTGGTCCCATTAGATGAACTGAGCTCTGTCTTCAGCTGTGCCTCAGAGCTGTCCCCTGGAGTTCATTAACTAGCCTTAAATTAACATGACTAATGACACCACAGTGTTGAACCTGTCCCTAGCGAACACATCTAGTGAGCCTGGATCTAGAACCAGACTACACTCCTGTTCCCACACCATCAATAACAAACTAAAGCATATACAAACATCCCCACAGACTCCCCACACCTTTAGAGGTGACCAGATTTGGGTCTAAACTCAATCTGATTATAACAGAGGAAAAACGGGGGGGGGGGGGGGGGGGGGGGAGAGACCCATCATTCTGCAAATTAAAATACATCCTTCTTTGCAGTCTTGCAGGTGCTAAAATGGTAGGGACATACAACAGTCTCCCCTAAAAATAACTTTCAACAACATAAGCTACACCAAATGGATCACTATATTTAGGACAGTAATAAGCTGAGTCTACCCAAACAAGCTCCATTCTAATTACTGTAATGTGCTGAAAAAGTGAGCAATAGGAGAGCAGGCAGAGCACACACAAGTTCTAGCACTGCAGAAATGCACACCACAGTGGGGCTTGAATTTCTTTTCCAGGAAGAGGGAGAAATCTCTTTCTTAACTCTTTTCTGACTCACCCTTACCAGGCAGCCTGGAAAGCTACAGGCTGGCAATGCCCAGGGAGCCACACAATGCTGACAACAAGGAGCTGTGCTCCCTGCCTGCTCAGGTGCTCCTCAAAATCTTGCCTCATTTCCATAAGTTTTTAAGGTCACATCCCCCAGACCCCACATTATTTTGCACTCTGCTCTTCTTTCTTCCTTCACATGATAGGAACCATCATCATGTCGGAGATAACAACTCCAGCAGCACTGCCAAGACTCCCTAGTTAACTTACTGTATAGACATGTACATCCAGGGGAACAAAAGAGGACTGACAAAAGTCTTTTCCTTCAAAAAGCTGACTACTGCCATTAGCTAATCTATTTGTAGAGACCTTGGTAAGCTGCCAGGCTCCCATACAAATTTGTCCTTCTCTGAAGGACAAGTGTCTTAAATGAGCCAGATACGTGATGAACTCCAAAGCATAATACTTACTGCTGAAATGGAATAAAATGTTGCTTTTCCTCATCGTCCACCTTCCCATGTATGATATCTGTTATGTCCATCACTGCAACAACACAAATCCAACACACAGTTCTGCCAAGTGGCTAAAGAGAATACAGAGAGAGCTCTCCCCATCAGAATGGAAACAATAGCTGCTTGTTTTGGTCCAATGCCACTCATGACAGCAATGCAGAAGGCCACTCTCATCGTTTTAACTTTTAAGCAAGCATATTTTTATTGATGCTTAAGTCAGCACATGGGAGTGAATGTGAATATTCTCTATGATAAAAAAAAAAACCAACAACAACAAAAAACAAAACCCAACCACAGGTGGGATTCAGGCATTTCAAGGCCAAAAAAAAAAAGCCCTCCAAACATTTAGGTTTCAAATGCTGACTATTTTGAAATTGTTTTCCCCACAGATCTCAAGCAAGGCTCTTCACAAGCGATCACAGCAACTGAACAGGAATTGGATGTCTCATTCACCAAAGCTCCTTTGAAAAAAATCCATCTTTATCCTATTAGGTGTGAAGAGCAAATCCCTCTTTTTCAAAGATCTGAAAAGTCCACTGCAGTGACAGCAGCATGTTATCTATTTAGCTGGAGACAAACCAAAAAGCAAGCACTGACAGTATGTCACCTTCATGTATGTGAAGACTAAAAGATCTCAAAGGAGACCAAACAGCTCAGCATCATATTCTCAGACCTCAAGAGATGCTGACATGAAGGGGTTAAAAGGCTTTGCTGGCATACAGCCTATGTTTCCTAATTCACCCTCCCAATCACTGGACCATGCTCCTCTTTCCTGTGTCTGAATTCGTCATACCTGCCACACCAAAGGGTCTCCGGAGCCCACACGTGTGTTTCTTCCCATCTTTCAGCTCCATATGCCCCACTCTCACAATCTGACACACCAAGCTGATTTTTGGCCTGATCAAATCCGAACTGCTTAAATCCTGGAAGTTATTTAAAATAAAGTTACATCAATCTGCTTTATAAACGGGGGTGAAGAGGACAGAGAGCAAAAGGCTTTTTGCTTTGCTAGACCGTACACATTTAAAAGGAAATCTACTCTTCAAAAAATACTTTTCAGGAGCATTCCTCTGAGGCTGCCCATGAGATCTTAAGTGCCCATAAAACCAACCTAAATTGCCACTTCCACTAGAAGCAGAGAGGCAAGAGGCAGAAAGAATCCCCAACTCCAATGTCTGCAGCGTGGGGAAGAATCTCCAGGATGCAAATACAACAACTTACAGTAAAGACTGCTTGAAGGTTATTTAGCTTCTCAATTTCCTTGGGCATCCCATTACTGCCCCAACGAACAAGGTAATTTTCACTGCAAATGAAGCAAGAAAAGCAAAAATCAACATCTGACATTCCTATTATCCAAGAGTATTTTTATTTTAGGAGTACTTGAAAAGATCTGCCAAAATATTCTACACCAAAATGATTCTAAAGAGGCTGATTTCACTGAAGGCAGAAGCCAGGCATAGGGGGAATGGGTATTCTCAGTTACTTTCTCTTGTAAATGACTGCATCTCCACACCTGATAACTTCAGTGATGGAGACAGATGGTGCCTGACACCTAAACAACTCCTTCTTCTTCCTATCTTCCCCAACTGGTACAAGGTAGCCAGCTTTTAAGTGTGAACTTGCACTAATCTGGCAGAAAACGACGTGTGTATACATCATTAAAAAGGAAGCAATGAATCAAATGCCTCAAATCCGTGAAAACAATAGGGAAATCAAAGAACACAAAAGAGATAATCTGGGATTTCACTACTGTATCATAGAAACACCCAGCTTTAAGAAGCAGAGTGCAAGTGCTCATGATCTTCACTTCTTAGCTGAAATTAAATAACCCCCTTCCAAATCACTACTGGAGCAGCAACCAACAAACTGAAAACACTTCTCTGCTGACTCTTGCCTTCTAACTTGCATTGGCTTCTTCAGAACAACTAAATTGTTCATGTATATACAAAGAACCCCAACACCCTACCTGATGAATTTGGAGAGATCAGGGTCATAGAGGCTCATTAACAGCTCTGCATCTTCTCCAATGTTACAGACGAAATTCTTGAAGTTTACATAGAGGCTGTACGTGTGTGTTGTGTTAAATATTGGCTGCCCTCGGAGTTCCAAATTCTGTTGCAGGGACTGCAAAGAAGAAGAACAGGATTCCCATTAAAAACAACATAAAACGTTTTAGTTCTGCTGCCAAAGTAGCACAATATCCCTAAGAGGAATGTACACATGCAGCAGGTACTGGTTCCTTGAGGAGGGTAAAACCAGAAGCAAGAGATGTACCTTTTCTTCCTGGATTCTTTCATCAATCCTTTTGGATGCAGTTTCATGGGCTTTGAAAAGAGAGATTGTGCTGGTTTCATCTGGGTCCAAGATGTTCCCATTGTCATCTCGTACAACCAGGTCCAAACCCAGGATCCTGAGTAGCGCGCAAATCAGAGGACAAAAGCAGGAACACAATATGTAAGAAGCAAAGGTGACTGAGAGAGCACAAATGACAGATCAAGCTGTGGGCTGCTCCAGGCAGCCAATATTCATTGACACTATTCCTTCTGATAATCACATTAATGGTTTTCCCCACTCAGAAACAGACCTTCCTCATCCCCCAGTATCCAGTTTTCCCATTAAAAGGAAAAATAATTAGCCACGTAACTTTATGCTAAGATGACACCTTCCTTGTTCTCACTTAAATGTATTTAATATAAAATGGTAGGTATTTCTATGAAGCTCATAGGTTGTGGCTAATCATTATTCTTTGCCATAAGCTCTCTTCTTAATTGACTTATTTGACCTGAATCAAGTCTGACAGGTAGATAAATGAGTATTGGAGACAATCCCTATTCTGTACAAACCAATGAAAGATGTAGTTTTGGTGGCCTAAAGGATTGTATTACTCAGTTGCTGATAAAGCAGTTTAGTTCACAACCAGCATCCAAACCCTGGCTCCAGTCAGCCAGGCACAAATTGTGCTCCATGGGAAATGCAATCATGTGCCAGCATTTCTGCAGAATTAAGACAGGTAAGCTTTGCTGCCAAATTTAAAGAGAACGCTGGCATATGAAAAACCGACTGCCACCTGTCAGATTAGTCATGTTCTGATGGGAACAGAAAGCTGTAACCATCTCCTTTCCAAGGCAAAACGTAAAGCCTGATTCAGCGTTCTTGTGTGCTTCTTTACATCGTTTTGTATAAATAGCCACTCATATCCATCCTCAAAACACAGTTCCAGAGCCTGCAGTGGGATCTGGGATGCTCCCCTGCCCTCTGGATGTAGTTTGGAGTTTACCTGTTGCCGTAGTCAATTTTAGCAGTGACTTTCTTCTTGAGTTCAGCCAGCTCATCTTTAGGAAGAGTCCCAGATAGTATCTGTGATCTCCACTCTATCAGGCTGTAAGTCAACTGCTGGACATGACGAAACTGTGTTGTTTTGTTATCCTAGAGGAAGAAAAGGGACCATTTCAAGCTAATAACAACCTGAAAACTACAACATCAGATAACTTCCTGAAATATACTCATCTGAATCCACCATACAAGTTGCATTTAATTAAAAATATCTGAGAAAAAGGCATCGTACGACACAACGAGATTAGACCACGGGAAAAACTCTCCAGCACTTGGCACTGCCAAGGTTTAAGTGCCTCAAGATTTGGGGTCTGTCACTCTCAGAAAGCATGACATTGCCTGACATTTTCTATGCATGCCTCCCACTTGTTTCACCTATTTAGATATTAGGACTCTGAAGCAAACTCTACCTGTAGAAGTCCAACAGTGACACCAAAACATAAATAATAATGACTCCGAAGCCCACATAAGCTTTGTCCTCACACCTTCTACAGCCTAAAGAACACTTCAATCCAATTATTATGCATAAAAAAGGAATAGCAACAAAATGCAGAAGTATTTGAGATACACTGCCAGCATCCATACAGTATTTCAAGGTTCATCTCCTACCCACCACTAACTCACATATAGATTGCTGTGCCCATGCCTGACCTCCAGACAAGAGTCTCATGGAAACCAGAGTAGCTCTTTCAAAACACAGTAATCTCCCTGGCTGGAGCCTATCAGCAAATAAAGGTGAAGATTATCTGCTCTTCAGAGCACTCATTTTTGTTTGCATTTGCACAGAACTTCGTGCAATGCAGTCTTGAATCACACAGTGCTTTTAAGCACCAGCATAGGCAGACTGGCAACAGAGGTTTCTGAAAGTTCTACAATTGGTCAAACTGGTTGCTCAGAACCCACCATGCCAGAGATCACCCAAATAATGCAATAAGACAATGTGAATGAAGGAAGCTTCCCAGGTACCATCTGCCCAGTCTTCCCAGGTATTCATTTGACTTTGCCATTCATCTTTTGTTATGAATGCACCATCTGTAATTATAAAGTGTCTAAAAGGACACTGAAACCTGCATTGTTAAGTTTCCTTCTCCCATTTCTACTGTCATCATCTTTGATTAATGAAAATACTTTTTATGCAATTAACTGGTTCCAGCCTCTTGAAATTAGTTACCCTACCTGCACATCTCCTTCATAGAGCTTCGGATTCCAAGCCTGACAGTGTAATTACAAGTAGATAATGATGCGATAACCATATTTGCAGCAGAACATGCCTAGATAAGCAATAAAGCCTTTCAAAGCATCAGCTGCCAGACAGAAGAAGGAAGTCAGGCCTTGTCCTCACTCACCACCACCCAGTTAGCTGGGCACTACAACAATTCTGACTCACATCGAGCATCAAGGGCAGCTCATTTTCAGAAGGAAAGGGCCACAAATCAAATTAAATCAGCTTTGGTCTACTGGGACAAAGTTTATGGTTATGCAGCTCCAAAATGGTTGTTAAGAGTGGGGCTTTTTTCTACCAACAGCTAGTGGGAAATGGTCAATTGTGTACTGCTGGGACAGTCACCAGCAGCTGACTAATGGCAGTGTGTGGTATCAAAGCTGTTAATGTTTAACTATGAGCTCCAACTGCTCACACACACCTGACAGAGAGGCTCACTGAAGTTACTGCCCTGTTCTGTAAAGCAGACAGAAGATGAAATGGCACAAATTTTGCCCCTTCAGTACATAAACTCAAAGGGAGCTACAAACCAGGAGCCATCTTCCATTGGAGTTGGGTGAAGGTGAAGGTGCTGGGGGAAGCTGGGTTAGTCTACAGTTGATAAAGAGAAGATACAGCAGGTGTATTTTGGAGACAAAGAATAAAAGTGCACTGTTTACTTGCAGCCAAAGTTGCCTAAAGAGAAGGCAACTTGGGTGAGCTTTTAGAGAACCTCAGAGTAGGCCTCAATTTGGCAGTCAGCTAAACCTGAGTTATCTCTCCGTCTGTTTACATTTGTTAACTGCTATTAACTAGCCCAAGCTAAAAGCTCCTACCCATTTCTGTATTTATTTGCAGTAGATATACCCAATGGTACAACATCTGCAGAAAAACACAGAAATTAAAGAGAAATAAAGCGCTGCCAAATAAAGAAATCCTCTGCATTTCCTTTCTGTCCTCAAATATCCCCTTCCTCCTTCAGTGGTGTCCTGTTTTTTTTTATTCTTCTTTCTTTCAATACACACTGCAAGGGAAAATAAAATAAATCCATTTCAAACCACAACATTTTCCAAGGCTATTTTAAGACTTATGTTGGTTAAGCACAGGAACACGAAAGATTTCTGCTCTTAGGAAAAAGAGATTCTGAAACAAGAAATGCATTAAAAAAAAAACACAACAACCACCTATAAATAAAGCCAGGATCAAAAGTCAGTTTTCACATGGTAATAACATCACACACACTTTCTCATTAAATTAAGAGGGTGGAACGAATTTTTGTGGTTTCATAGCCCACAAACAAAGTGTACTTGTGGCCCTATAACATTTTCAATAGGAAAGCTTGTTCTGGATACACTGAATGGTTAGAGCTAATTTAAAATAATTCTCTCATCTTAATTAGAGTCTCAGAGCACATACGATGCAGGCTGAACTCATTATTGACCAAAGAAAAATCGTTTGACTCTTCTTAGCGTGCCTTAATAATCACCTTTGAAAGACAGCAAGTCATTATGAACACCAGTTTCTCTGTGCAAGAATTTCACCTATCGTAGCAAAACTACCAAATCCATGCATGAAGTTGGTCTGACTTTTCCACAGTAACTTTATCACGTGGCCAGCCCACTTAACAGCTCACCACCCTAGCTCAATTCTCATCCCTTGACTTTTTGACCCACAGGCACTACTCCATGGAGAGGATGAGCCATTCCATTCAGTATTTACACTATGTCTAGAAAAACAGAGTTTCTACTTGTTAAACGTTAAAACAACACGATGATTTCTCGCCTAACTTCACTGAGACATCCTGCCCTCATACAGGACAATGCAAGGCAGGAACCTATATTCAGGTAGTGAACTGTGACTCACACACACAGTCCCAACCAGCTGACACGATGCTGAGTGTGACTTGTGCCAGGTCAATGCTGAGAGTCAAGTCTTCATCAGTGCTGCATCATCACCCAATTATTTACGTACAGTGAATGCTTTGTAGCATGGATTAAAGCTCCATTCCCCTCTGTGCTCATAGATCTTGTCCAGAGGAGGGCTGAACATTTTCAGCCTTTCTTAAGAGCAGAGATGGACGCACAAATTCTAGCTGCACAGACAGAAATAAGCCTTTAAAAGACTCGCAAGCTGTCTGCATTTAAACCTGAATGGAACAGCCTTTCTTCCACTTCCTCCAACAAATACCAACCACTGAAACAGACTTACCACATATAACTTGTGCCAGATGACTGCCCACTCCCTCAGGGTAGAAGTAAGTTCTTGCCCAAGTGGCAATTCACCCGGAATCACTGTTTCATGTTGTCTAAAGATGGAGATAACAGAACAAGGGTGTTACAATTAAGATCTGTACCCAGTCGTAAAACATCCCTCAGTGTTAAATACATAACTAGAGAAGCAGCCTAGATTTTCATACAATTCACTCATGTTGCCACAGTTTCTACGTTGCTCATTTGGTTCTCCAACACATCATTATCCATTTTTAACGCAAAAATGATTCCAATTTCTTTCTGTCTTGTTATGCTCAATGGATCCACTCCAGCAACTCAGTGCTAAATGGGCAGAAGTTCTCAGCAATCACTGCCTCCAATGGTAACTTGGCCACATTTACGTATAGAAAAGAAAAAGTGCCTTCTAAAATCACTTCCCATTGCAACTGCTGTTTTCCTCACACTATAATGATCACAGAATCCGTTGCAAGAATCAAATGAGGAGTCACTTCCTACTACGTTTTCCAAGACAGGAAGGAATTCACACTCCTGCTGACTCCTTGGCTGTGAGCAGGAACACGTTATGATTTGCAGGAGTCCCCAGAGGGCCTCAGAGTAACTTGTCCGTCCTGTCTTGCTACTAACTCGTCTAACAGACCTCTTTTATTTTTGCAATTCTCTTGCCTCTCTGCCCACAGTTGGTTTTGGGATGTACCATGATAAAAGGAGAAGTTATGCAGCTCCAGAAGCCTAGCACAGTCCAGCAACAACACTCATGACAACAACCACTAAAGTTTCTGTTTTCTTTTTAAATACTATTTTATATATATTTTTTTAAACTACAATGAAATGAAACTGTATTCCTTTGGTTCTGCTCTCAGTGGCACATCTCAAGAAGCTCCAACCTACCCCCGGTCCTTCACGGTTGCCTCTTTTAAATGGATGTATGTTTCTGGGAAAATGCCCTAAAAATAAATAAATAGAATAAGTAAAAAACTCCAACAAATCCCACTCTAGCATATGACATAAGTGCATTCAACAAAAACACGATGGAAGGGGGTATGAGCACGAGCAGCAGAGCGGTAACCATGATATTTACTGTACCCACAACAGAAAGGTACTAGGTCAGCCAGATAGGGCATCGCAGAACTCTGCCAGTGTTTAAGCCTTGTATTTGATGCTGGCACCCCACCTAAGTTAATTTGTTGCCTCGCTGTGTTGATACTCATCTTCCTGTGCAAAACACTGTGAGGTCTTGCAGACTATTAATTGTACCCTATGCGCTTGCTACAGAACACTGGGGGAGTGGACTTGTGGTTTCCTAGGAAAGCTCACAGCACATGCCAGCATTTGTAGGAATTCACTAGTTCCAAGCTTTAACAGAAGTAACCCTTCTAGGAGCATTCATTTCCCTCTGGGGCTGAAAAATGGAGACTGTGAAAGATGTCACCACATGAGAGGTGGCAGGACTCCTATGGGAAAACAGGTTAGATGCATTGTTCAGACTGATTTTGCAAACCTCAAGTTGAGATCCACAGGTGCATTATTTTTGTCAAATCAAAATCCTAATCTCACCATCGTATAGTTAACTGGATCATACAGTTAATGCTGGATGTGTTCAGGTCCAAGACTGTAATAATAAAGCAATATGCTAGTATATGCAGACATACGGCAGTCAACTTCCCTACTTCAAACTGCATTACGCATGCCTATACTGGGGAAGTACCCCATCAATGGGTCTTGAAATGTTCACCTCAAGGGCACTGCTGAGGAAAAGGGGATATTGATCAGGAGACCTGCATACTATTACAACAGAAATACAGCAGCAGCACAGCCGATTGCAGCACCGGATGGGGTCTGGTGAGGTGCAAAATGAACATCAGTTACTGAGAAGTGAGGTCATACCTTCTTTGATTTATTGCGGAGTGTGTATCCTCGGTACCAGCCTGTCAGAGAGAAACAAAAACAGTTTTTTCCTATCTACAGCAGTTAAGTACACGTTGTCATTCTCACTGCGATCCTAAGGCATTAATCTCTTGATCTTGTTCACTCGAGGTCTGCTACTGAGCAGACATCTCTGTTGTTTGTAGGAAGCTTGGTCCATAGACAGAAGGCTGCACGAACTGACATCCTCTATTCGAGTTACACTGATTGGGCTGAATACAACATCAGGCCACCCTGTGCCATACATTTTAGGAGTGACAATCCTTGTTCTGCAAAGCTTATAAATCCCAACACAGAACTATTGCTTGCAGCATCTGACAGATGAGCACAGAGGCAAATACAGCTTTGCGCACACAGCTCCTGGTTGAAGCATGTATGCAGCAGAGTAACAAGCCCAACTCCATCACCTGTAAAGTTTTCTTTCCAATGAAGGACATTTTCACCCAAATCACCACACAGATGTGAGTGAGTTTCACGTTATATAGGTTCTTTAGACTGGGTCACAGAACAAGGTCTTTCTTCAAAGGAAGACTGGAAAGAACATTTTATTAGATAAGCCTCCTCCAGAGATACATCACTTCACTCTTCAGCACCTGGGATTCGACCACTTGGATTTCAAGGTTACTGAAATGCGAGTGAAAGAACTGCTGTATTTCCTTCTCCTGCCCTCCAGCAAGCCTTACTTTATGAGCAGACAGAAGAGAAGTGTAGGTGTGGGAAGTCACTTCCACTCTTCTTCCACCCTTGCTTTTGTCATTTGTCTTGGTTATGTCAGAGCTGCGTATGATCAAGCACTCTTGCCATAGGTGGATGCTTCTTGGGCTACCCAACAGGTGGACTGAAGGTGACTGGAAACTGAAGTCAGTGCATTGGAAATAAAAGCACCAAACACTTCTGAAGAAGAATCTACTCTGTTTGAAAAGCTGATGCGCAGACAGACAGATTGACTCTCTAAGGCCAGTCGTTAAGAAAGCAAGGATAAGTGACTGATTCTTGTAAAGAAATGCCATAAAGACTTAGTAAGTGATCAAACAAACACAGGTCCTTGATTTTACCTTTCACTTTTTTAATGCAATATGTAAAGCAAATACATTCAGAAAGGATGAACAAAAGTATTCAAATTACCATTGCTCAGACAACTACGGGTTATGGCAGTGATGCCCCAGATCATATGCTTAACCACAAGGTCTTTGTTCCCTTTTCACAGTACTATACCATCTCAAATCCACAGCACACACCACTGAATGATACTGAAATAAAATAAGGGATGGCTTCCTTTGCTGACTGCAGTCAGAGGAATGAAGAACCAGGAACATATTCAACGCAAACTTATTTGCATCAGGGAGAAGAAGCTGGTCTGAATCACGATGTGTGGGCACACATTGCTTCTATCCATGATGTGGCTATTCCCCACTGCTTGCAAAAAGAAAGTAAGAATACATACTGCAGATTAGGGAAGATTTAACCCTGAACAGAAACGTATCCTCCACAGCTCACCACCCCTCAAGGATAGACTTCCAGAGAGAGAAAGTGAAGTCTGTGCTGAAGAAGTCTTCAAAGCTCTGAAGGCAGCAAGTTTCCTTCTCCTCTCGGATTCTGCAGCATGGGCCCAACCTTGCAATACTTAGCGAACAATAGGATAAGTGGTATTTATTTTATTATCAAGTGGAAGGAGTCGTTTTGTACAAAGATCCCTTGCCCTCCTGCAACCAGACAGCTATCTAGGGAAAGAAGGAAAAACATCACAGTTTCACTCAGTACAGAGGTCTGCACCGTGAACTACACCCATAACTTTAATTCACTTTATTGCTCTTAGCTTCTCACCCTGCTCCTCCAGCAGCTTAGCTGCAGCACTGTTATGTCTTGAAGCTATTTGGCCAGCTGGGAGTCAGATAACATTTGTTAATACAAATCTGAGTGTGAGACTCAACCTTGCAGCCTCGCTGTTAGGAACAAACTCTGTACTTCTTAAATCCAATTCTTCAAGGCCAGAGCCAGCCAAAACCCCAGATGCAGAAGATAGAGAGCTTTCAGGTGAAGGCTGTTTCATGCACAGCCAGCCTTCACTGAACACAGATACATTCTGACTTCAAACAAGAGGAAAAATGGAAGAACTTTCTAGACAACAGAGCAGGAAGGGAACTGCAGTACAACAGCCCTCTGCTAACTGACAAAGATGCTCCTGTGCAGTCTGACACAGCGAACAATAGGAAGGAGTAAGATTTTCCAAGTCACTGCTACCATTACACAAGAGCCTTTGGACAACCCTGACCCACTTAATTCCCTGCAGAACACACCAAGAGCTGCAGGGACAACTTACACCTGATAGAAAAACCAAATGAGGCATCCCTGAGCCTTTCTTGCAAAGCCAACACCTTGATTAAAGGGAACTTTATTTTAATTGAGACCTGTGTATCCAGATAAGAACAGCGATTACAGGAACAAAAAACCTACTTTTATTACACTGGAGCTACGTTTCTAAGTACACATCATTAGCATAAGAAGAAATAGGGAAGTATTCTTTCAAGAACACTAATTCTCAAAAACACAACCTACAAATATCTGGAAACAAAGGAAAAGAGACAGTAAGTCAGAAGAGTTTCCTCTCAAGCAGACTGAATTCTAAGTTTTTAAGATGAGTTCTATCTATGGGAAATCAGACTACCACCATCTCAGAGACAATCTATACTTTTCCCATTGGGTTCACAAATGTGTGGCTCAAATTTTTGGCTTGTGTTTCCAGGAAAAGTATTTAGTAGTTCTGCAGGAATTTCTAAGTCCTCAGCCACAAGCCAGGATGCCACACTGATGGCTCAGCATATGAAAACAACCCCAATGCATTTGCTTTCCCCAACAATTTACAGATCAGCCCTCTCAGGCTGAAGTTTCAAAGTGAGACACTTCAAGTAAAAAAGGGGATGTATTCATATCCTATTTTTGAGCGTCACTCCTGTTGAACAGCTTATTACAGACCAAGCAATAGGGCTGAGCAACAGCCTTCCTATAAAAAACAAAGAAATAAAATACTTATGCTGCTTGTGAATATGAGCACAGACACAACACTCCAAATGAAGTAGGTACTAGATCGTTCTTTAATTAAATGGCTTTGTTCCATTCTTTCATCTACCACCTTCTTTGTCTCAGATCAAAGAACTAATTGGGGTTAAAAGCTACTTATTTTGTTCTTGTTCCAGCTGGATTGGTTCATCACATGACTAGGCACTGGGCCTAGCATAAGGAGGAGCGAAGATAAACAGGTGTGGTGTAAAACCAGGAACGAACAGCCAGAAGGGAAAGCATTTCCTTCTCCAACAGTGCTGCCTTGAGCTGCTGGTGAAATCTTACCTTGACAAACCTCTACCAGGAACAGCAGAGATGTGTATTTTTAATAAGTGCATGCAGCAAGCATTGCACAGCAAGCTTTGCGGATGGAACATGTATCAGAAGTTCAAAACCTTGATCTGAAGTTTGCACTTTAGAAATGCTGAATTGTTATATTTAGTTTCAAGAACACAGAGGGTGGTGATCCACTGGAACAGGTTGCCCAAGGAGGCTGTGGATGCCCCATCCCTGCAGGCATTCAAGGCCAGGCTGGATGTGGCTCTGGGCAGCCTGGTCTAGTGGTTGGTGACCCTGCACATTGCAGAGGGTTGAAACCAGATGATCCTTGTGGTCCTTTTCAACCCAGGCCATTCTGTGATTCTATGAACTACTGCGAAGTAGTGGGGAGTGATTCACAACCTACCTTCATACATCTCCAAAATGTGAACAGTGTCACCGACCTGCAGGGAGAGCTCCACATCTTGGACAGCATCGTAATTGTAGATTGCTAGGAAGGAAGGAGATGAGAGAGAGTTGAAAAACACACCAGGAAACTTTGACTCAATCAGATTCTGAGATCTCGTATCTTATCAGTTGTCAAAGGCAGAACAGGATTTTGGAAAAGTACTATAAAGTTAGTAAGGTAGCCTGTATGTATGGTACACTGGAGGAGCGTGCAGCGCATCTACATCCAGATTTTATCATTGGTTCCTGCAAGCTTCAGAAACTTCTCACCAGCCCAAGTCAGTCTTTTACCTGTAGGAATAAAGGCCCATAACACCTGCCCAAAGGTCACTATTACCCCAGGCAGAGGCTTTGGATCAAGTAGATAACTGTCATTTTTTATTGGCATTTCACAGGGCTAACTATGACACAGCACTCAAAAGCATAGGTAAAACACTATAAATATTCTGTCATATGCATAAGTGGCACTGTGCTGTATCAAACACTTCAGGCTGTTTGCTACCAATGGGTCTTCCCAGACAGGAGCCAATCTCAGCATGAAAACTTGAGATTCTCTGCAAATTTAATCCCCACCAAAGATAAAGCTAATCTGAACGCTTATCGGATTTCCAGCAGGAAGAGGATTAAGTCCAGAAGCTTCTGAACTGCCTTGTCTCTGGAACTTTCCTTCCACCTGGCAAAGCAGAGCCGTCCTCAGAGCTTCCTTAAGGCCTGACAAGGCAAGAAAGCTGAAGCTGAATTTGCTTTCCAAGTAAGTCCAGGTAAAAAGGTACATAAAGCAGCGAGGAAAACACTTTGCTGCGGTTGAATGAATGGATAAATCAAGTCACATTAGGCCACTCCTTTACCATGATGAGATTATCTTATGTATTCAGTTAAAACAGTATTGTGTAAGAACAGATGACAAAATCCACATCTTAAATGTAGCAACAGAGCCTTCTCAAATGTACTGCATTTACACCTTTAACTGCTTCTAGAAAGCTTTATCCCAAGGAAGAGCATTAGTGGAGCACGCACAATACTTATTTTTTACAAGGCAAATCGCTCAGGCAAACTTTTTCAGAGGACTTTGGATAAATTCGTCTGGCTTCAGAGAAATGTGCATTTGCATGTGAAGAACACACTGTGAAAATTCAAACAAGAACGTCAGGAAATTCACATCAAGTGCCTATCAGTTCCATTAAGATGAGGTGCACTGCTTCCTGGTCAGGATCCAGCACAAACAAATGACTGTGGCTCATTATACCGGAAATTATCTCACATATAACTTCCTTTAAAATGCTGTAGCTATAAATAATCCAAGTAAGGCTGGCAGGCTGTGAGAATCCCCTGCAGGATCTGAAATAAATGCTGATCGCAAACAGACGCCCTTACATTGCAAGGGCAGTGCGTGCTCATGGTGGCCCTAATTCATGCTGGCCATACCCTCCCGTGCCTGCAGAGATCCACATGGCATATGTGCAACGTGCAACGTGCAATCTATGACACAGTCATCCAGAGGGTTACGGGTGTGTAACTGGACTTTTGCTCCTACGGCATTAATTACTCCAACATCCAAGTTTCCCCTCCCTCCCCACAGCAGAGCTGTGAGCCAAGATAATCAGAATGGACTGCTGAGCTGCACATTCAGTTCAGACACCGAAAGGCTCCAGAAAAGGCCCAAAAGTAGAAACTTCCATCAATATTTTTGCAGAAAAACCTGCATAATGTTGAAGGGCAAAGTCAAACACAAACATACGTGGGAGGAGTTCGGAGTATTCCATTGGGCATGTATTGACAGACGCTGAGGCCACAAATTAATTGGAGAGAAGAACTGGTTAACGTTGAATGCAACTCAGTTAAAAAGAAACCATTCTGCTAGATGCAGCAAATAATTCTGCAAGGATTTGCAGAGGTCAGCTTAAAAGTGCAGCTCCCAACCTGAAGGAGAGCAAACTCCCTGCAGCTATGCCTCCTGCTGCAGTAACCCTGCCAAATCACTCCTAGCCCTAAAGCAGGGCTGGATGGGACAGCTCCAAATCTCCTCCATGTGCAGCAGGAAGCAGCGTGCATCAATAAAACCATTCGGGCTTCCTAGATGGGGATGCTGCAGTGCTCAGGAGCTGTCATTCCCCAGATGGAGTCCAAGCATCAAAGCCTACGGACAGACACTGACAATGCTACAGCACTGGCAGAGTTAGGAGATTTAAACCACAGCACCTCAGCCAATTTCCATCTCAGCTGATTGCATTCTGTCCTCTGAAGTTTCCTCCTGTGGTTACAACCAGGCTGTCTCGCCTTTCTGTCTTTAAATGCTGTTTGGAATTCTGGTTTCATGGCTGCGCTCTGCTTTTTAGGAATGCACACATGCTTATACATACAGAGATTCCTACGTGGGATTTCTAGATGTCTCGGGTTTTTCGAGGACAAACAGACGTTATATAAATGCAAGTCTGTATTTTTCCATAAAGTGCCACTTCAGCTCCAGACAAAAGCAGTCTGAGCAGCAGCAAGTGCCCAACAGAAAGGTGGGCGGGCATCAGATCAGCCTTTCTTTGGAGAGCACAGACAGTTAATTCAAAAGCCAAGGGCACAAGAAGAGGGAGAAGCAACACAGCTTCCCTTCCCGTCGGATAACAAAACAGCCACAGGAGAAAGAGCCACTGCAGCTCCTTCTCTCCCCCTGCTTCCCATGAAAGATTTCCCATCCCAACACACAGCATTTATTAGCCAAAGGAACACGCTTTCACCACTGTACATCAAAGAAAAGCAAGATTTGTAGCATCTCGCTTTGCTAGATTGAATTAAACAAGAACAGAGGGCCAGCGTACATAAAAACTCCTACCCAACGGTTATGTGCAAGGTTATAAAAGACAAATTGCTGGCATATTTTCCCTGGGAGCTTTGCTGTTTGCAAGTGATGCTTCCTGCTGCTTCAAGCCAACCCCTTCGAAACAGTCCATCCGCAGCTATTTGAACTGGTTAGCCTCTTCTTCATTGTGTGTATTTAATCTGACCCCTTTTCAACTTGAAAGAGAAAGCAGCACATAACAAACACTGTCATAGCATGAAAAAAAAACAGAAATCCTGCATAGAAAAACCTGACAGTGCAGCAAGAAGGGAAGAAAATAAGGGACTTCTGCCCCAGAATTTGTAGGAATATTGGAACATAAATCTTTTCCCTCCGAGCTAAGCTTGCTGAGATTTTGTCCTTTGAAATTCACTTCAGAACAGTAATTGTTCCTTTTATGATCCTGAAAGAAAAGCAGCGTTGAAGTCTTAACAAATTTATTCTGAAGAAAGAAACAGAGGAAGAAATCATCATCTAGGTAAGAGAGATTGGGTTGGTTTTAATGACCACATTCTTTGGCTACAGGCAACGCACGACATTATTTCATTCTCGTGAAGGAGTTTGTTTAGCAGAAAGTAAGTTTAAGAACTATTTTCTTCAGCTGTGTGTTCAGCCTGCATTGGCAGGGAAGGGCAGAGCAGCAAATGCTGGCGCTGGTTTGAAGAGGGCAGCTGATAAGTTTATGGCTGGTGACAGCAGCCGGAGTTATGTAGGGGGAGAAGCAATTTTCATGCTTGAGGGCAGAAGGCAAATCCCCCAAACAGACCAGGAGGAGCTCCACCAGCATTGTGCAACTGGCAGGGAGGGCTGGATGTCGGGACACGCTGCTTGGTGCAGGAACATCACCCAGCAGTCATCACCTTCAGCAAGAAGGGCTGCCTGGAGCAAAGGACACCTCGGAGGCAGCTGGGCCAGCTGCCTCCAGCCTCCAGCATTGCCAGGACCCCACGTGAAGGCCAGCAGTGAGTTTCCTGAAGGCACGGGGTTTGATATGGGCCAGCACAGCATGGGGTTAGGATGGGAAAAGCAGCTTTGGTTATGTCACTCCCTCCAACTGCATGAAGGCACCGTATTAATGACAGCACATTCCTGAACAGTAAGAAGCCTCCATGTCATGCACAGGGTAGAAAACCAGGCAAAGCATCATTACACAGATAGTTTTGGAAAATATTTCAGTGAAACCATGTCAGGCTCATTCCCTTCTGCTCCTATCACCAACATCCATTTGGAGGATGGTGGCAATGCAGCCAGTTCCAGCACTACAAGCATACCTGGCCTCATTTGAAGAGCCGTGTCTTGCAGACAGTAACACTGACACACGTCAGGCAGGTAGAATCATAGAATGGGTTGGGTTGGAAGGGACCCCAATGAGCATCAAGTTCCAAACCCCTGCCATAGGCAGGGCCACCAACCTCCAGATCTGCTACTAGCCCAGGTTGCCCAGGGCTCCATCCAACCTGAACACCTCCAGGGATGGGTAGCAATTGCTCTCTTTTATGTGCAAAGAAACCAAGGACAGAAAAAAACTGAACAGTGTACGCAATTAATCTGAAGACAGCAATTAAAGATGAAAACCAACTATTAATTCCTTGACCCTTTTTAATCTTAAGATCATAACTCATTTGCAGGACTCTTCTAAAGGCTTAGCTGTAGCATCTGAAATTAAAATGAAGGAGGCAGAAACTGTTGCATTGCACTTTGTGTGTAATTCAAAGTAGAATAACTCACTTAAACTTATTTGAAATGCGGATTATTGGCCTGGAAAACACAAACCACTGCAAGATCCGTTATCTCTTGGCTCAAAATAACCACCCCTCCACCCATTACAAAGACACGATAACAGCTTCCAAATGCCACTTCTCTGAAGCCTGCCCTCACTACTGTCTGATAGGAGAGGGCTGTGCCTTGCATCCTCTGAACAAAGACTTGCATTCAGTGCTGGAGCAATAACCAGGCTTCATCTCATTACATCTTTCAACAGAGGAGTCAAAAACTACTGTATGGAAACAGAAGCATGTGCTTTTATGCTGCACCAACTCTGTGTTAAGAAGCAGCATTTAGGCTGGACAGCCCCATTTGGAGAAGCCTGGTATGCTGTCTGTTGCCAAGACATATCCAAAAAAACAGTGGCTTTATTTAAAGACAAGGAACTGCCCAAGGAATTAATTCTTATTGGAAACAAAGGCTTTTTGATGTCGGAGCAAAAACTTTCTTGTAACTGCCCAGGAATTTGCGTCTGAAGAATTGAAAATAGCATAATTAAGATTTATGTGTCAGTTTGAAAAGGAAAAAAAATAACAAGATGTGGTTCAACACCGCGAAGCACATGTATTGTTATGCAAAAAATGACTACTCCTGAATTGGTTGATGTTGACATTCAGTCTCCATTCCACAAAGTTCTGAGTGAATGCTTGGAATGCAAATAACTCACAATAATGGCATTATACGGATAGGAACGCTTCCGTTATCAGCCATCATTAGGCTTCAGAGTAAACCATCTCATGAGCTTGAGGTGGGCTTTCAACATGGGGCGCACTTATTGTTCCAAGGTTGACCTCACACACACGAATACATTTGGAAGGATTTTTACTCATTCATAAAATCCTTCTGAGTTAGCTTTAAAATGAGCGCTGAAAATCAGCTGAGAAATTAGACTAGATAGACAGCACAGGAGAACATGGTGTGACCTAAGCTGAATTCTGTAACTGTTTCTCTATTATTTCCTTTCTCTGGAGAACTGTAAGATGGCAAGAGGATTTACACGGTCCTCAACATGCTTCTGACACTCAGAATTCCATCCTAAGACTGTCAAGAACCAAATCCAAAAAGCCATGGTAGCTGCTCACCTGTCAAGCTCAGCAAAATGCCATTCTAGATGCACAGTTGATAAAAAGCATGCTAAGACTAATAATCTGAGGCTTAGCAGAGTCTGCCCTGCACAAATAATCTCATTGCCAGATTGGGACTGGGAAAGATTTTCTCTTTCAGTCACGCCATCATCAACGTTGGGATATTTCCTTTCTCTCCCCACCGCAGCCTGTGGATCATATGCCAGGATCAATGGTTTAATCTCTTAAAAGTCTCCTTTGCAGAAACCCAATTTAACAACCTCAGCCCATGGGAATAGGAATGGCTTCACAAGCATTACACCAGCGTTCCAGCAGGATTATCTAATGGCCTCTTACGGCTTTCAACTTCACCGACTACAACCACACTCCATACCACAACAATACTCTACAGCCAGTGGCAGACCCAAAGACAAATTAGCCCATGGGTTTTAATTAGAGCTTCTCAGTAGCTTCAGATTGGACAAACTGAGATAATTCAGAACTGCTGAAGCAAAAGACATGCAAATATAAAAAAAGAAATAACCTCCATCTTTTTA
Organism: Alectoris magna; assembly: GCA_030625065.1. Classification (NCBI taxonomy): domain Eukaryota; kingdom Metazoa; phylum Chordata; class Aves; order Galliformes; family Phasianidae; genus Alectoris; species Alectoris magna. Next base: position 2,398,496 of record CM060587.1, read on the forward strand.
TGTCTACAGAATTCCCATTACTCTTCTTGAATTATTTATAGTAAATTGTTAATACCACAGCAGCTGCCTGAAAGTAAGGGAGATTCTGTTCTTGTGGTACACCTGTACTGCCATCAAGGACAGAGATATACATCCAAACCTAATGCTTATTTGGATACCAACTAACAATGTCATCTCAGCAAAAGCTGTTTTGCTTCTCTGTAAGCATGGCTGGGTAGAACCAGCCCACTGCAGCTGCTTCTGAGACCTGAACCACACAGATGCCCCCAGCTATACTGAAAAGACTTCAGAGTCAGTTTTCAGATGATCAGTGACTTTTCTGGGCTTACTTTTCTATCAGTGGCTAGGAGAGAGACTACAAAGCAGTGGTTATAGCATTGTGACACGCTAGATCAGTGTAGGCAAATACAACACTGCAACAGCATATCTGTGTCCATTGGAATGAGCATATACGCAGGAGTAGCCAACCTGACACTCATCCAAGCGCATAAAGATGACAATGCAGTTTGTTGGGTCTGGAAGGTGTTCCGTGACTTTGTGATTCAAAATCCATCTGCCAGAAGTTCTTGCTCTATCATCAAGCCAGCTATCCTTCAGTTAACAAGGGAGAAAAGAAGCCAGTGATACCAAAATGCCATTTTAATCTGAGCGGTACTCAGTTCTGAAAGGTGCAACAACAGCTGCCAATGTTGTAATTACTGCTGCACTACAAGGAAATCTCAGATCCCAGCGCTATCAAAGCTGCACCTTCTACCAGCTCTCACTTCACAGAACACATCTACCCGGGGTGTTAATTACTTCTTTCCTTTACCAAGATATGCATTCAACTGTTTTCACATCAGTGACCTTCCCAAGATGCAGGATGCAAGACAAGACTGCTCCTTTTCATCTGCTGGTGAGGTGCAGGAACCAGACACCAAAGGACAGTGCCCTATAGATCTTACAACGTTAAAGGGTGCTCAATATTATTCTAAGGTGCACATCTTCCGAGCCCTGCAGGTTTATTTCACTTCCTTGAAATCTGAGCCGTAGAACCTGGACTGAAAGATCCCAAAAATGCATCGAATCATAGTCTTGTACTTTCGAGCAATCATTATAACCTTGCTTCATCTCTTAGGTGATCGCAGAAATCAAGAGCTTTGCCACTGGCTTGAACTGCAACAGAGTCTGGTTTACATTCAGGTTAGCCTACAGGTATAACGAGAGTTCAGTAAAACCATTACAGTAATATCTTCTCAGTGCTTTCTATTTTGGAGTGACTCGGAAGAAAACAGGCACCTCAGCACTGTGGGTTAACTGCAAAACAGGGGGTTTGTACCAACAGCCTTCTGATTATTCTGGTACTTACATTCCAGTTGTGATGACTGCACATACCTGGAAGGTTTAAAGCCCTCTGACTTTGAATGTTTCAGTTTTTACGGTCTGTGAAGAAAGCAGATGCTCATTTACAATCACATACAACCGCAGATGAATTTTACGAAGTCTGTCTGTAACAACCCGTTCCTTTTCCTTCGATCCTTCAACTCTGCAACTTCCGTTCAGACTCAGAAATTAGAGGAGTAACTTCTGAAACAAACTTTTCAAGCAGATGTGTAGAAACAAAAGCAAAAACCCAACAACCAAAAGCCATCCCTTGATTAATGGGAACACTCGGCTAAATCCCAACTTGAAAGCGTGAGGCACTTTCAAAAGAATTAAGTAAATTTGCCACTGGCTTTAAATTACTGTCCTAGATCTTACTGGGCAAAACATCAAAGGAAAGAAAAAGAGAACTTGGAAATACTACTGTACAGAATGGTGTGTTGCTATCTAATGAGTTTTCACTGTATGCATAACTTCCAGAGGGAGTGAGGACAGAGATGAGAGGAGGTCTAATGAGTAAAACGCTTGAGCATGGAGTCCAAGTGTGCCTACAGGCTCATCCTCACCATAAAGTTCACCTGAGTTAAAACTTCAGCATTGCATCTTGCTGGCATCGCACCTACGCACAGAGACTCTGAACTCAAGCTGAGAGACCCACAGGGAGAATAAAGCTAAGGGATCCCATTCTACCAGCTGCAAACCCAGCTCACCAGGAAGACAGACACAAATTTGTGTACGAGTGTTCCCAGGCTGCCGATAATTTCCCCTTCCCATCCATGAGCTCAGAAAGACAGACGAGCTCTGCCACAATTTGCATGAGCTGAATTCATAGCACGGCCTGGCTCTCTCTATTTCAAGAAAGAGGATATGCTGCCAAAAGCCTCTCTGCTGCCAGCAGACAGCACCTCTGTGCAAACTCCCCTGAGCTAAGTCATGCTGGCAGAGCTGAAACAAGCAGTGTTTCTAATAGGGATAACCGCAGGGATTTCAGTTGGCCTCTGTACCTTCGGCACTTCCCACTCCATGAGGATCACTCTCTCATCATGGATGGCTGTGGTTTCATTGATTCACATCTACAGAACGACCCAGGGCCCATGTAGTATGGTGAGATACACAGCTCCTCATTGCCAGAGACCTTCCATCCCAAGCATTTTCATCTTGCCTTGGGATGGCTGGGAACTGAGGGATTTACATTGGAATTAAAAAAAGAAGCCAAAACAACAGCATACTTGGATATTGATTCCTTTGCTGTCAAAAAGCCATCAAAAACACTGGAACAGGTTGCCCAAGGAGGCTGTGGATGCCCCATCCCTGCAGGCATTCAAGGCCAGGCTGGATGTGGCTCTGGGCAGCCTGGTCTCGTGGTTGGCGACCCTGCACATAGCAGAGGGTTGAATCCAGATGATCATCAAAGGCCATTCTATGATTCTATGATGCGTGGTAGCAAATAAAGTCCCATAGCAAAAGACCTGCAAAAATATGCAAGGGACCAGTGTGAAATTCAGAACCACTCACACAGTCACCACGAGTGGATGCAGATACATACAGCCTGCTGACACCTCTGAACAATTAGGCTTGCACCTAATTAATAGGAGATGGCTCAGTAGAAGCCCCTGAAGACAAGTGGCCATTTGGGATGCCTCACAACAGATCTGGAGGTTTGTTCATTGTTAAGACGAACAGACCCTGAAAATCAAGGCTTGTAGTCATGTTTTAAGCTGCATATCAAAGAACTCGAGCATCCCAAAGTCACAAGATGCTTGCAGAAATACTACATCTACTTTTCAAAGTAAGCACAAGGCAAAGAAGAGTTACAAGTCTTGTTCTTGTCAGCAGTGCCTTTGAAGTCCGCACGATTAGTTTCACAGGGAACTAATTAGGAAACAGAGTAATCACTGAAAGCAAGAGAAGACAGACTCAGGCTAACATGGATTAACAAAAAGAGAGGAAGGATTCTGGAAGCAAGAAGTCATACAGTCAACTCATACACCAAATAAACTTCAGACACAGCAGATAAATTGAGAAACTAAATGAAAAGAATCCATTCTTCTACACATAGCTGAGCTGTTCTGTTGGGGTAACTCAGAATGTCTACCAAGCTGGAGCAAAACTTAAATTAAAAACATGCCAACATGAAAAACAAACCTTGGGAGAGAGCTCAAGACTCTCCCAGAGTCTTCTATATAAAGACTTCCCATGCACTGGATGTGCATGCAGACTCCTCTTTTACTGACTGAGCACAGAGGAAGTTCCTTTCAGAGCCACGCAGAGGAGAAGAATGCCCGTACAAACAAACCTCAAAGCACACAAGTTTATTTTTTGTTGAGTGAAAGCCACTGGAAGGCTGCAACTACACAGTGTAGAAACCAGGAAGGACAGCGTGAGAATGCTGAGCCTGAGCTTGCAAGAATAGAAGTTAAAAATCATTTCAGATCTGCTTGTTAGCAACTAGTGCAGTGTGCTTTGCTGCATGAAACAGAAGAGTATGACAGTGTCCTCGTGGTAATGAACAGCCCTTCAATTCTGCTTGAGTTTATTGCTAACTTACATCAAAATAAGCCTTCAACTGAAGAACGATACCCATGCAGGGGTTTGCAATCATTTTAATGTTTTGTTCCTCTTCCTTCTCCCTTTGAAAGCAACATCTCACACGCAGCTGATGTGAAGCAGTTCTGAACTTCTACTTTGAGATCCTTAAGCACATTTTTCTTGAAAAGGTAAAAGAGTTTTCCTCCACGTGGGCTATTTCTATGTGCATCTTTCTGGAGCCCTCCTCTCTGTGGGACACCACCGAGCATACTTAAAACTCAGCAGCAGTCTGCAGATAGGGCAGCACACAGCAAGTTGAAACAAATATGACATCTGCTCTAATTTGACTACTATCAGCAGTGCAACCCCTTTGATCACAGACCGCATTTCAAGCCTACTTTGAGGAAGATATATGAAGTTTGAACGCGAAGCCAACACCTGATGGCCAAACGCATCAGAAGTGATCACAAATCAAACCATTAGTAAGGAAATCTTCTCCTGCAGCACTCTCTCTTCCTCCCCGATCCTTTGCATTGCTGCTCACATAAATCACAACTGTAGCTGGCAGGCGCTGGTTTACATTTGAAAAATTACTGCCATTCCTAAGACATGACGAAGCTGATTGTAACTCAACCACCACATGGTATTTCAACAGAGTAAATACTTCTTTGCAGCAAGAACAGTCCTATGTGCTGCTCCTTGCAGCAGGGTGAAATAGAATGAGTTTAAAAGGTCGCCGATAACTACTAGGGGTAATTACCTGTCAGTTTACCAAAAAGAATATCTATTTGATGCCCCCCCCCCCCCCCCCCCACATAAAAGATGATAGACTGCAAATGAAAGGCTGCTTGTTTGTGCCTCTAACAGGTAGTTTCTATTGGTATCATGGCGAAGGTCTTTTAGCCATAGCAAATGGCCACGTTTCTTTTGGAACTGGATCCAAAAAGGCCATTCCCTCTTGAAGAGCCACCCTTGAGTATGCAGAGTGGAAATGCAACACAGAAATCCCTGGAATGGGATAGGAAGAGGCAAAGAAAGCTTGGGAAATAAAACTGCTCCAAAGTTGATCAGTCTTTTTCTTCCCTTCAAAATGCACCAGATGAACCCAAATACTTTGTATGAAGCTGCAGAACTGCTTTGTTCAATCAGCTTCCCTCCAACCCAAATAAAACACTACTATGATTTAGCTAAGAGTCTAAAGAATTCACTGATATACCTCACTGACTAGGGAAGTTTTTGCAGGCTCATAATAATATCTGAAGTTACACATTTAACAGTTTGAGAAGACCACGGGCAGCAAATAATGCTTTTGGTTTGTCCAGCCCTTTGTAAGCAGAACAATACACGTTGTGGCTTTCAGACTTCTGCTGCAAGCTCTACTTTTGCTACTGGCTTGAACCATTTTGTGGTGTGTGGAGTCAATGTACCGTTCAGATGTGATAACCTGCCCAGTCCTTCCCCAGCCCCAGCATGCAAGCTCTATGGAGCAGCTCCTACTGCAAAACCAGGGTGAACACACATTTCAGTAGTCACACCATTGCGTGCAGTTGCAAGCCACCAACCTCACCCAAACGCAGCCATCCTGGGCCTCAGGTCGAAAGCTTATCCAACAAACTCCAGTTGGTTTCTCACTCTGGAAGACCAGGCTTGTGGAAGAACTGAAGAACAGATGCATACCCAAACCAACCGCATAACACTATGCAGACACTTCTCATCCTGTTTGCTCACAGTCAAAGGTGACATGGAAAGCATGCATACCTGATGCATTGTTACAGTCATCTGGAAACTGTTCTGGTTAGAAACTCAGTACTTTTTCTTTCTGAATTGGTTTTGAACTGGTTCAGTCCCCTGAGCTGGCCTACACCAGCACTGCTTGTTTTCTGTTATAGCACCGGGTAGGAATCAGCAAAAGGGGTCCAATGGCTTTTTCTGATAGCAGCCTGGGTTTATGCTGGAATAGAACAGTTAATGATTCCACAGACTCCAAACTCTTTCACATTTGGTGCATTAATACATTTTTTTCCCCAGTCCTCAGAGAACACTTTCACGTTAAGAACAGACGATAACTAAAGAAAGAACCGTTTTTACAACTGACGTGCAATACTTAAGCTGAAGTTCATGCAAGCCCGTGTTACAACCAGCAGGAAAAAACAATTACGTTGTGGATTCCCCAAGCTAATCGTCTTAAAACAAGCAGAAAACAGAAGCTGAAAACTGTGGGGGTGTCACTCTGATATTCTTTCCTGCAACACAAAAAGTTTGCATGAAAGGCACTCTGCAATGACAACTGTTCTAAAGGAGCCCCAGTCCACAAACAGGCTATTTTGTTTCTTTTGGAGCAGACCATCCAACTTCAGCATCTTTCCCTCTCAAACCAGAGGTGAAGCACATTGCAAGGAAGCTTATTGAAACCCCAGAAACCCCACTGCTTCAAGAGGTGTAATGCTTCCCATCAGACCATCAGTAGCATCTTCATCCCTTTACAAAGCTGAAGCTCCCAACCCCAAATCTGTTTATTGGGTTGGAAATTCATTGGGAGTGAGAAACTGCGAGTCATTTGCATCTCACGAATATTTCCCTTAGGATGCTGTAATTTCCAATTATGATGTTTTCCAATCTCTCTGTTGCATGCAGTTTCAAACTCAGCCCATACACCATCTGTACTAACGATACTAAAGGCAGCAGTCCCCGGGTTTAACTAACTGAGAACAAAACTCTTGGAAGGCAGCAAATCCATTTGAACCCACAAGTAACAGATCCGTAGACTGATCCAGAAGATCAACCATTCTGAACTGCAAAAATCAAGCACATGGCACTGAATCACACTGTTAACTTCTTGGAATTTCTTTGTGTTTTCGTATGATTTACAGGGTTGCGTTTTAAAAAATGCAAGCAGTTCCCTATTAGTTTCCAAAGCACAGCTTGGTAACAATCATAGCATGTGTCTGTTGTTTCTAAAACCACTGAACTTTCTGTATTTATACTTTACAGCCATCAACCTATTTACCCTAACAGCCGATGGAAGTTTTTACCCTCTAATGGTCTATACTTAACAAGTCACTGGTATTCCCCTCATTAAACCACCTTGATAATTGGTACTAGCAGGCAGCCTGGTTAGCAGATAATTGGCACATGAAGCTCACAATTTCCTTTCAATCCACATCAGCTTCTTGAAACTGAGGTATCAGGAGAAATAGCTTAATGCCCCCTATGTTTTCCAGACAGAAGCGGACCTTTTCCATCTCATTGGGATCACAGAATCCTAGAATGGCCTGGGTTGAAAAGGATCACAAGGATCATCCAGTTCCAATGCCCTGCTATGTGCATTGGCCATATGCTATGGCCAACCACCAGACCAGGCTGCCCAGAGCCACATCCAGCCTGGCCTTGAATGCCTCCAGGGATGGGGCATCCACAGCCTCTTTAAAGACCCTACAAAACAGCCATATACACCCCTAGTCTATCTATGATGAGCAGGCCCTACTGTTATTTCTGACAGTCAAATTAAGCACAGAAGCAAAGAAGATTGGCATCTGGGTTCAATGCTTCAGCACAGCACAGGGTGCAACCGTAGATGGGAAAGTGACAAGTCTGAGAATACCAAATTGACAGAATTAAGATTCGTTAACACCGCGTATCAAGCACTGCCTGACAAAGTTTGTCGCTGCATAAATAATTCTGCCTGCTGCCTGTGGGTTAACCCTATCAGTTGTGTTCTGAAATAAAGGAGATGGGCTCCACGTTAGTTGGGTCCATGAACGCATCAAGGGGATATAAGGATCAGCTGGCAAACACATAGACCTAAGTGGAGACTTCCTACCAGCACATCTTATGGTTGGTAACGTAAGGGAAGAGGCAGTTTGTTCTCCACCCTGCTTACTCACCAGCCAATGCCCTTTGTGGAGTGGAGCTTTCATAATCAGCAGTTGGCTCAGGCCAACAACACAAAAAAAAAATCACCCTGGAAGCAAAAAGAAATGTTGATGAGAGGAGTGCCTCTGATTCACCCTTCTGCCCAAGGCCATTCTTCAGGTGGAAGAGCCTCAGAAAGGTGTGTTTTAAAAGCAACAAAAAAAACAACACACACATAAAACACATCTAGCTCAGTCATTCAGATTACAATTACATTTTGCAATATAATACATAGTTTGCTTGATTATAATATCAATATTTTTTAACCCTGATGTCCGGAATAATCTCACCAAGTCATACATGTGCTCTCCCATGTACAAACAGGCTGTTCCCTACCCAGTAAGAAACAAAGTTCAGGGCGTAGGATATTCCACACCCTCCCTGTTACCTGGATAAGATTGTGCTGCATGCAGTTCCTCTGAACTTATGCAGCCAAACTGAACCTGCAGTCATTGCAGGGCCACTTTGGAAATCAATTCACTTCAAATGCAATGTGCTGGATGGGGTTCTTCACCCTTCAGGTCACAGACTGAACAACCAACCTTACAGGATCTGAGGGAACCGACCCTCTGCATGCTTGCAATCAAAAACTCTCCTTGCATCAAGTGTGGAATGTGAAGGGCACAAATGATCACCCTCTGTTAAAATGATCTGTAAGAGCTGAAATCGACTCTTAAGGAATTGTGTCATTAGCCGTTTCCTGCCTTTCTGTTCTGCATCCAAAGCTTGCAATCGAGCTCAAAATCGTGTGGTTTTCTATTTGACACGCTCTCACGAAAATGGGAACTCGTCTGTACGTTTGGTTCCTCCTAAGGAAAACGGAGCCAGCATTCAGACATCCCCTGTGAACCCCGGGAGGAGGGCAGGGCAGCAGGCACAAGGTGTGCCAGCTCAGCCCTCCCTGTTCCTCTCTTTAAGCTGAAATATCGCTGTTAGGATTTCCCCCCACTCCCAGCAAGGCTGTTAATGATCCTGCCGTGCCTCGTTACGACCTCCTTAACCTGTCATTGCTGCTTCCACGCGCATCTCCTTTTGGGGAGAGCAGGACGCGTTATCAGCCTCTGTTACAGCGCTGCAGAGGCAGAATCACAAAGGTCAGCCCTGAGCGCAGCTCCGGAGCTCCCCGGGCGGCAGCTGAACGCGCACCGCTGCCTCTATACGTGCGGGTCCAAAGAGTGAACGCCCGCAGTCGAAACTTGAAAGAGGAGTAACTAAAAGGTGATAAACATCCAAAGGAGGAGAGAAGAGCGAAGGGTTGCAGCAGGCACACCGCGCCGGAGAAGCCGCGAAGGGAACGGGGCGGGGGGTCCGAGCTGGCACTCACCGACCCCGTACTTCTCCCGCTTGGTGGGGATCCAGCGGGCCATGCCGGCGGCCGCTTCCCCGAGGCTCGGCTCAGAGCGGCCGTTCGCCCTCCGCCCCTCCGCGCTGTCTCAGCCCGGGCCGCTCCGCCATGCTACAGAACTTCCCGAAAATCGCTCTTAACTTTGCTGCCTCCCCACTGCGCCGAGCAGAGCAGAGCCGAGCCGAGCGGCACAGACGAAGGGGACAAAACGGGGGGAGGTGGCTCGGTTCGGCCCGCCCCGAAGGCAGCGCCCGCCCCTCCCCGGGCTGCGCTCCTTGCTTGCTGATGCCGCGGGGCTCCCGGACGGGTGTTTTAATATTAAACCGTGAATCAGTAAGAAAAAGAAAAAAAAAAAAAAAAACCAAAAGGGTTGTTTGAAAAGAATTCCAAGCATCTGGGGAATAAATAAATAAAAAACACCGCGGTGTTCTTGTTTGAGTTGGCACCTGATGATGTCAGCCCGCACTGAAGTGCGGTGAGCTGCGGCTTGATAAAGTGCTTAGAAGTGATAGGGTGAGGGAGAATGTGTGTGCCTACCTGGATCCTGCTGTGCAGGTCTGAGGTTCCGAGCTGAACCAGGCTGGCCGGCTTCCAAAGTTGTGCTGTCTGCGAGAGCCGCACTCAGTAACACCCACTGCTGATACCCTTAATTAAGCAGCATCACTGCGAATCGCACCCGTAGATTCTTTGCAGAGTGTCATATCTAAACTGGGGGTGAACCTGAGAATGTCCCGGTCCTTATGGGGTCCTTAGAACCCCATCTCCCTGGGGTTGAAAGTAATGAGATTTCATCTCTGTGCCTGCTCTCTGCACAGTGTGCCCGTCTCCCATGGCAGGTAATGAAAACTGTAAGCATTCTGAATACCTGAAAACACAACCACCTGTTTAGTTGCACTGAAGCATGAAAATCCAGGGAGATCAGTTTTTGCCATTACTTTACATTACAAGTGAGGAGCACTGGGGATAGCTCTTGTGCTCAGCTGCTGCGTTGCCTTGGGCAGATCACTTCATCTGAGCTCCAGATGCATCCCTTGTGCATCTTAGAGCAGCTTTCCATACTACAGCCTCTCCCATCTATGCTTCTACTAAATTTAATTTGCCTTCATCTTCACTGGCGCCTCTAAGTGGTAGAGAAATATAAATAATAATTAATTACTGGTAATTTGCAGTCTCCAACAAATAACCTCGATCCTTGCCAGCCCGACATGTTCAACATCAGTACACTTGATATCACTACACGCCACAGTACCAGCATACAACATACTGTGCTTTTTAACAACACCTGCTGATCTTGTCAGATGCTCAGCCCATACCTTTGTTGCATGCACAACGCGTTACTCATCCAGCTGTGATGCACTGCAATGTTACCCCCACTAGAAAGACAAACCCTGCTCTGAAATGATGTGCTCTGCTCCCAAGGGATATTGAGATATTTTGCATATCCTTTTATTCTGGAAGATTCACTTGTTCCGTATATACAAAGTTAATACTGCAACCACTCCAGACCTTAATACAAAGAGCAATGCAATAAGGCTATCAAGGCAATCAAAGGGATGATGGTTGTTCTGAGCCCCTCTGATCTGATACCAGATTGTCCGGATGAGGCCATTTGCAATGTGTGGCAGAGCAAGTGAAGCAGAGGAGACTGCTTTTCTTGCATCACCCTGCATTCCTCTCTGTCCAGGGAACTCACCATCCATCCATTCACCCCTGGAGTGCTGCTTTAGCAATGCCTGAAGTGTTCTTCATATAAAAGCTTCAGTACTTCAAGCCAAACATTCCTCGCTGCAGTTCAAGCTGCCATGTGCATCCTAACACCCAAACTTACTTAAAGAGAGTAATTTTACAAAGAGAAAAAAAAAAATACCTCTTTCCTTGCTGGTAAAGTTTGCTTCCTTTCCTTATTACTTGTGCTGAGCAATGGTTTTCCATAGCATCACACCAAATAAAGCAGCAGCTCAATGAGTGTCTCGTAGATGACCAGAGAGGGACTGTGGAGAGTGGCTGGATCTGAGGCCAGAATAGCAAAGTGTTAGGAAGACCGTGACATGAGTTTTCAAAAGAAGACCCACATTGTGGCTGCCAAGGCCTTTGGCTGGAGGTTCTCTAATGGAGTCTGCCAGCCTAAAACCTTCATTTTACTGTAAGATTCCTGTTGTTAGAGTTGAGCTGGCTGAACTGAGCCAGTATTTTCCAGCCCAGGTATAGCAAATTCTTGGCAGCATATGAAAAACAAAGCAAAACATGAAAGACAGACAAGCAGCAACTAGAGCAGCTGCTTGCTTTTTGTTTTTTAACTGGAGATAGTTGAATGATTTGTTAAATACAATGATTTGCAAGTGTTAGGGGCACAGGGAACAGGAAGCTGCAGCTACCACTGAAAGTAGGTTTTGTTGAGGAAAGGCTTTTATTAACCTTATTTTACCAAATGTTTTTATCTTTCAGTGCTTATGTGCTGCTTAAGCAGAGATCTTAATGGCAAAGTCTGGACCCTGTTCTTCTCTGCCCCTAACAATAGCAAGATAGATAATTCAATTATCATCAGGTTTACAGCAGAGATTCTCTCTCTTTAAATAAATCCCACATGAAACCCACAAGATTGATGTCACGTTAGAGATGAAAGTTGGGGCAATTTGGGTGACCAGAGTTCATACGTATTTCAGTGCACTGAGAATGTTGTATCGCTTTCACATTTGATAGTTGCCATTTACCCGACAGCTGGAGTCAATCCTTTATCATAACCATTTACCATTTCAAAACTTGAAGTTTCTAAAGCACTGCCTAACTGCATCCCTTGCTTTGTGGCGTAATTAGAGATGAAGAAATGTAATTCTAGTGCCCTCCTATGTTCCAAAGAAGAACTTCAATAGCTGAAGAATGTGCTGACCTTCACTGGATGAATGGAAACGGCAATGGGAAGTTTTTCCTATGGTAACACTTAGAATCCAGGCAGGTGACTGCAATAGTTCTCATCTTGCTGGGTTCTGTGCATAGATAAAGATCGAGCAGCTTACACTCTAAATTAAGAGAAAGAAGAGAAACAGTGGAGAAAACAATAATAAATCTGTTCAGCACAGTACTAAGTGCACGACCACACAGCAAAAAAAACCCCTTCTACCACAATTCAATCCCTTTATTCCTTCGTGTAATAATTCAAGCCCTCCACCTGATGAATGATCAGGTATTGATCAGAAACGGGCCCTTATTTTCCAATTACCGGCAGAAGTCATAAATAAAAAGCAACGGAGGAAGCCATGTATGCAATTAAATACGCAAATACACACACTACAAAGGGAGTTTTTACCCATCTGCCTGTACGTGTTTTATCATGCAGCAACGTTTCACTTTATCTGAAAATCTTGCAGCCCAGATATATGTATATATAGCTGACTACTTCACTGCATATTTTGCTACCCAAATAAGGCAAATGCTTGTATAACAATACAAGCTTGCATTATCGCATTGCCAGCGCATTTTGTTGTTCTGTTAAAGCAACAGTGATAATTCTAAGCAGCTTTTCAACAAAACCATTGATTTCACCAACAATCTTTCTTTTCTGGATTGTTCTCAACCAACACAGCTGGGAGAAAGTGCAAGCATTCCTTACCCACATTGAGGTTTACAGCTGCTACCCATCTTTTGATTATCACATAGAACTAAGGTACAACAAACTCATATAGAAATGCCCTCTCCCTATTTAGGGCTAAAGAAAAAGCAAAGACTGTTCATGAATTATTGCAAGATCCCTCTCTTCTGCAAATACAATTTGTCCCGTCTTCCTGCAGTGATGGAAAGAAACACTTCCTTCAGTGGAAAAAATACATAGCAGCTCTATGCACAACCCACTGACCCAAGGTCTAATGTGAATGGGTGTTCCCTGTCTCTGTCTTATTTGTATACAGTACAAATCACTTCTTAAGGAGAGCATAGAGTATTTGTCTGAAGAAGGCAGAGTAGCAAACTCCCTGGGACTTGCTAACTGCATATGATAAAAACTGTCATCTTAGATGATATTTTGGGCTGACAAACAAGGAGAACAGTGGGTAAGCAATGTTTTTGAGGGGCCCAATAAGGGGGAGAAGATGCTATGTAAAGTTATTGCTTTCGTGTAAAAATCCCAAAAGCAATTATGGAATTTTCTTTTCCAAAACTGATGCATGTCTTGGGGACAGATCTGTAAAGGCATTTAAATGCTTAATGACACAAGAGGTGTCTGGTAGGAATTTGAAAGTACCTCAAACGCAAAATGCTGTGGAGTAAGTTTGGAGGCTTGGAGAGGTCAAGAGGACTTTACTTCTCCTTATCAGCAGCAACTGGCACAACTAGCTGCTCCAGCATGGGACAAGTCTGAAGCCACAAAGTTATGCAGTTCCACTGGATTTCCTTCACGTCACCCCTGCATTTCTTCAGTCCCAATGGTGCAGAGCTGTTGATTTTGGTAGTTAAGCACTACTGAGCTGGGGCAACACAGCGCTGGGTAGCACAATCGTTCATTAGAAAGGCTTATCAGTTTTTTTCTCAGGAAGAATTCCAGATGAAAAGTAATCATCTCTGTTTCATGATTAGGTGCGAAAAATTCCAAAGCCATCTGAGTACTGAAACCTGACTCTTTTTCAATTAGACAGGAATGGGGACTATAACAACCCTTAGGCAGCTTTGGAAAAGTCTGCCTTGATGTATCTCTAGGTCAGCCGAACAGGTTCTGATTAATCAGTTAGTTGCTGTTTCCATTTTAATAGCTTTGTATTTTTTATGCCTGAGTTTATTACAATTTCAAAGAGTAGTTTCCCTACCCCTCCTCCACCTGCCTCTTATTAAGGATTGATAGAAGAATCTTCCCATCTACTCTGCATTTTCTCCAGATGGTAATCTCTTCCTTTGTTCAGGCGTGAATCCTACCCATGCAAATCAAAGCACCAATCATGCAATCAACTTCTACAACTGCTGCAAAACTCCAATGAAGCAAAATATGTCAAGGAAAATGCAAATATAAGACGGTGTCTGTAACACTTTGGAGTATTTCCACTGCTGTATGATGCATGGAAACATTCGCTTACCTGCACCAATACAAGCAGGCCAATAACTTACTCCTGCAGGTTCTATTAAGTCCCAAATTCAGTACTCCTGATGTAAAATGCAAGGAGATACGGTACCTCAAAGGGTACAGCATTGTGAGATCTGGCTTTAAAACTGCTTTTAACTATCTTCATCATCTATAATTCACCTGAGCCCATTTACTGCTGCTACATGTGCTGAGAAAGAACCCTATGGGCCAGCATTAAATCCTGCTCTTCAGTTCATGAATGAGCTACTGCTGGAAGCCACGTTAGTAACTCATCCAGCGGACACGATCTTCAGTGGATGCAAATCAGCACAACTTCATTGAAATCAATTGCTTTGTTTGCTTTTCACATTTCATGCTCCAAATGTTGGTCTCAGCAATAACAAATAGAGTTGTGACATTAATTTCAGTTGGAGATCACCCGACTGTTACATTTCAACTTGGGATAACAAGACCTTTCCCAACAGCTGGATATTAAATTGTTTTATCTTGCTTTTAAACCTCTTTTAGAAAGATTAGCAGAAAGGCATACGTAAAGGTTATCTTGCTGTTCTCTTTCTCAAAAAGATTGCTGCATGTTTGATGAAAGGTTTCGCAAGCCAGTGGCCTCAGGTAAAAATCTCAATCAAAATTGCTAGACTTAAATTCGTGGCTATTTCGAGGGGATAACAGAACGAGCAAGTTTGACAGAAATAGACTTCAAGCTTTTATTGCAAAATCCGTGAAAATAAAGATCTCTGTAACCTTGTTCTGTCAACAACGGATCCGAAGAGGTATGAGTTACCCAAATGAAGTCTGCCAGAAAACTGTGAGCAGTGTCAGCACATTTAAGGGAAACAGCAGAACACAGCAGCTGATGGAAACGAGCAGCCCTTTACCAATGTTGGTGTTTCTATGCAGATTTGCATGAGCTGATGCTGTGCTGGAGGGGAAGATGCGGATCTTCAGTGCGTGACTGAAATGGGACTGAAACTTCCACAAGAAATAATCATTATGAACTCATGTGACTGGTTTGGTATTTCATCAGAGATGAAGAAAGAAAGAAATTTGTGTTCGTGTCAGAGTCTCGTACCTGCTTACACTCTGGGTTACTTAGAACTGCCTCAGCTACTGATGGAAGCTTTACAAATTAAGAATGGCAAAAAGCAAGAAGCAAGCAACTCTTTCTTCAAAACTGAAGCCATTTCCGTACTTCACAGTAAATCAGCCTAAAGAACAAGAAAATCCAGAGTATTGGCTTAAAGAAACCATTTTCTTTTATATATTTTTTTTTCTTTGGGACACTCTAAATCATAGAGAAAGAACAATTTCAATGGCAGCACCATTTAGAACTAGATTTCTTGGCTAATTGCTGTGAAGTGAGGAGCAAAATCTCATTTCTTTCAGTCTATGTTAGAGACTCGTTCAGAGCCAGCAACACAAACCTAAGAATTCCAGACTCCCATGCTCTGCTTTGGCCATCTGATGACAAGAAAAATGGAGGCTGGAGGAGGAACTCTATCAATTGAAGAAAGATGACTTTCGCAACTGGTGGGTTCATTTATACTCCTGTCTCACACTGGTACTGGTCTACCAAAAAGCCATGAACTGCTAACTCTTCTTCCACCTAGTTGCTGGTTTCTAAATGGTCACATGGTTATATTTTCTACTCCTTTTCATTATTATATTGTGACATAATCATTCATTTTCTACCATTGTTTCAATACAGTACAGCAGCTCCACGAATGGTTTGGAGCTGTGATAAGAGAGGACAGAGTTCTGCTAGATTTGGAACAGCAAAAAAGCATCCCCAGGGCAATATTTGTTTTATGACACCATTTCACACTGTGAATATCTCTGGGCTCCTTTCTCCCATCTGACTGAATAATTGTTGTGGAGATAAATGTTTTATAGAAACGTATAGCTGATAAAATACTTTAATTTCAAGGCTAACGTACTGTGGGGTCTGTTATGCTATATTGTTCCTATTTACTATGGAAAATTAAACCAGTTTAATCATCCATGAGATGCAACAGAGCTCAGTTAATTTCAGGATGGGAGAACAAACATGTTGCTGCTGCTATTGTAGCGCTCTTCACCCACCCATAAGAGACACTTCATTGCAAAAGATGAGAGGATAAAAGATTACTGAATCTATAATTACTCCATTTACAAAGCATGGAGCAGCAAGGAACGCTGCGATGAAATTTGGTTTTAGCACCCTATGTGGATAGAAGGGCTTTTTGCAACACTTGAGTTGAAAGATGAAGTACAACCACAAATATATTTGGGTCAAGTTGGCACTCTGGTACCATAGTTACACTGCTTCTTTACACCAGTAGGAAAAACTCAGCCTGCTTTCCTTCTACTCCTGCTTCCTTCCTACCATGTAGGCCAGAACTCTCAACTTGGGGCCAGTACAGCACGAGTGCAATAGAACAGGAGCTACCAAGAGGCTTGCAAACTCCCCTTTTGTATTTTGCTTTTGTTCCAGTGATCCCAATCCTCCCTCCTCTTTGAGATCATGTGAAAGATTAAAAGGAGGAAGTGCTGGCAGGCATTTTCATTAAGAATCACTGGCTAATTCCAAAGTGGCTATTAGTAGAAGCCCTCTTGCAATGCCTGTGGTATCTATCCATCACAGATGAATCATGGATATCGACTATTTTATATTTTAATGCAACTCTTACATCTTTAATGTCTGAAGAGCTTGTTCCCGAAAGTGTCCTCAGCAGGGAGCTGTGTGGTCAGATTTAATCAAAATTTTCAGGGCTGGAAATGAGCTTCCAATAATTCTTCGGATTCGTGAGCAAATGTCATACTTCTCTTTAGCAGACTGCAATCAATAATTCCTTGCTTAAAAGCAATACTCCTCCTTCCTCTGTTCCTGGGAAGTCTCTATGTTGTGTGTTATCACAAATCCAAGCCTCTGATTTTGGCAGTTAGGATACCAGAAAGGTAGAAACACCTCCTTAAGTTGGATGCCACGTTGCATACAGGAGCGTTTTCCTCCTAAAGATTTCAGACATTATATAAGAAAGAAAAAATGCTTTTGCTGTAGAGCAGAGGTCACCTCCTGACAAAAGCAGCACAGAGATTTGGTTGGTGAATGGAAGACGTAGATGAAGATGGACAGAGTACAGCAAGAGTAGAATTTGACTGATCCCACATGAGTTTGATGCTCGCCTGTCTCTGCTGTCACGTGACTATTTCTCAAACAATAAACTTATGATAATAAAAAACTAAATAAATCAAATGCAGATCTTAAAACAGGTGAAGCCTAAAATTAAGTGCTGTAGTTTCAAGACCCAGACACAAACAGCAAAGGCAAACAAGGTGTCACCCAGTCTTGTAATCAAACACGAATGTTGTTGCTCAGACTAATCTCAACTTAGCATGAATTTAAGTTAAAATGAGGTGGATGTGGTTTATTTTGTTGTAAAAATAATAATGGTTATATGCAAGTCTTCAGAAGTATCAATCTAGAACTTAAGGGTTTGGGATATAGTATATTCCTTGCTTTTTTCCAAAGGCAAACTCCCTGTATTTACTAACAGGATTTGATTAACTTAAATAAGGAGTTCTGAAATCTTTAGAGCAAATGCTCTGAATAAGCACTAAGTTTCACATGATGCACACTCGCTAATAGAAAATAAAGACTATATTTCTGACAATTCAGTTTCATTTGCATAGGAATAAACAAGTGCTTGAATGAAATATTCATAGTCCTAAGAATCTCTCCACGCATCTAATAGTGGTTCTTTTTAAGACTTTTATCTTAATCTTTTTCTTCAACTTTATTCCTTTTCTCCATTGAAAAGGAGGAAAGACGTATTCAGAATATGGAAAAACAAAATTGAGTGACAGTACCAATACAGAACCACTTTGTTTCTGGGACACTGCCTGATGCATGCAGTACTGCTGATAACAGAATGCCTCTGGAGCTTTACATGTCCTCTATATAAGTCAACCCTCTCTGTTTTGAAACAGGCTTTCGTTTTTAAAGGAAATTTCTTGCAAAGCCTCCCTCAGTTTTTACTTTCCAGAGGCAGAATCTCTCTCTTCCTGGGAGCCTCTCCATTCTAGAAAGAACTTCAAAAGACACTGAAAAGTTTTGTTACACTTTCAAAGAGATGCACAATCATCTCTCACATACGTAGACCCGCAGGACAGCGTGCTGGCTCTACGCAGCGCATCAGCTGCATGATATACTGAACATAAATGTTTTTTTCCTCTAATAAAGTGAGCCAGAGGAGAGAAAAAGAGGAAGCAAAGTAAGCTTGGTTCTCACTGCTCACGGAGCTGGGGTTGAAGAGCTGAAATAATAAGCACCCTTTAGTAGAAAAATCCACAGGTTTGGAGATCTCCAGCACCAGCCATTAAGTTCTCAGCTTACATTCCACTTCTCCCAGCTGTGACATTACTGCCTTCTTCCTCTGCCTTTCATGAAAGGGGCACAGATCCTGAGCACAGTTCTGCCAGCAACATTCACAGACACCTCCTGTTGCCTCGGTGCTCCCATAGCATGAGGTTAATTCTAACACAGGGTCCAATAGATTGCTTCATCCCTTCAGAGGAGCAAAACCATTACAGCTGATGGGAGGGAAAAGAATCTCAGCTTAGAACTGAGGGCGGCAGAGATCAGAAATCACTGAGAGCAAGGATTAATGGCAGAAGTATCAAAGATGAAGAAAAAGCTCACTAAGTGCCAAAATCAAAGGAAAGCACTGGGATAGGGGGAGGGGGAGGCCATTAGGAATAGTTTCTTTTGAAAGGTCTGAGCATACAGCCCTCACAGGACTTGATATGCAGCACAAAAAGAGATCTACAAATGTTTGATCTCAAGGGAAGTCCTCAAGGTTACCGCAGTCCCATTTGCAAGTAGATGCTGTTACATATTCGAAACACTAGATGCCACTAGGAGATCAACGTGGGAAACAGTTTGCAGATCTCAGTTTCTGGACCCCTTAATGGCAAAGCCACAGCACAACTGGGGCCAATCACCTGCTCCCTTTGCAGGGGAAAAAGAAAAGCAGTTGAAAACGGCTCCACAGATGCATTTTGCACAATAGATGAGTCAGCATGTGGGATATCAGTTTCTGCAATGTTGATTCCTACCAAATTCCTTGCCTACCTCAAGTATTTCTGCAGCAGAGATTTCTATCTTCTGCATGAGAAACTACCTCCTCCAGCACGCAGAAATGACATGAGATAGAGCTGACATTCAGTTATACTCTCAGTATTTACTGTGTGAAAACAAAAAGGGCATTTGTAGAACCAGGATCTTTAAGGATTTCTTATAGACAAGCACATCAACTTCAACTTAAAACATCTTTGCTTTTCAAAGCCTGAATAGACAGTGCAAAATTCAGTGATTACTCAATCCCAACAAAGCAAACTGAAGATAAACCTCAGAGCAATGCAACAAATACCTTCCACAGACTTCTCCATATACTACACCATCCTCATTATATTTTGAACACGCTGCACTCATATTTTTCAATACATCTTCATGTTCTGAGTCACTGCGGGAGCCCAAAAGCAGCAGCAGTCGGTGAGGTGAGATAGTGCCAACTGGCTGAGTGGTGACTCGCTACGGCACATTGCTCTATGGGTCCTACAGGAAATGGGAACCATTTTCCCTTTGCATGGGATGGTTTTGTGCACTGCGGAAGACAGCGGTTCTGCCACTTCGCTGGGCACAGCAGTTGGCAGCAGCTGACAAGGAGTCACTTGTTCCAGTAGGAAACAGCTCGTGCTGTGCTCAGATTCATGCCCTCAGCATGCTGCCACTGCCAACGCTGCCTGTAACCCCCCTGTCTAGCTGAGCGCCTTGTTTGCATTTCTCTCTGCAGGCAATTTAAGACAGACTGTTCCTGCAACAGCATAACGTAGCTCACGCCCAAGGAGAACACGGTGACAAGGCACTATTTCTGCTGCTCTGTGCCTGGGCTGACGTCAGATCACTGTTGCCAGGCATTCAGGGTATGCACACTGCCTGTAGCAAAGCAAAAGCAACCAACCAAGAAAAGAAAAGAAAATTACTTGCTGGCAAATGATAACTCTCTGTAGTAGGTAAGAAAAAGCCCCGTCTTCCTGATATTCTGGATTTTAATTAGTGAGTTTAGTGTAGAAATCGGATAGGAACAGATTGCCAGCACCCTGCCCAAACAGTCCTCTCTAACACAATGGTCTAGAAACACTAATTTGTTAATCAAAACTGCACTGCAAGAAAGGGAGGAAGACTTGATTGTATTATTTCTTTACTGACACTGAAGACTAATCTTAGCAAGGCAATGTCTGATCCAATGCCAGCTCTCATGGTGAAGGATTAAACACTGCAGGACTCCAAAATCAGACCTATATTCTTTTATAAGCGTGTGCAGTAGCACAAGTAGAGCGATCACAGATGATGGCCTTTAGCCCAGACTGCAGCATAACAAATGAAAAAGAAACTGCACAAAAAAAGATGGAGTCTTTTGTCCTCAAGAGCATTTTATGTGTGTGTGTGTGCTTATGTGCAACCTGTAATTACTTGTCTAAAGTCTGCATGAAAAAACAAATGAGAATGCTGGCTCTCAGTTGCTGTCAGTCAGTCCCACTCTACTGCCTTCAGTGACACGCTGACACCTCTCAGGGCTTTGAACCTTTCTCCCATATTAAGACATAAACCCACTAATTAAGCAGCCAGCTCCAACTCTATTCAGTTTGGTGATTCAGCTCTTCGGTTTCAGTGAGTACCAGATGGGATGGCTGATTCATAGGTAGCAGTTCAATACATTGTTTGAGGGAAGGAAAGCAGAAGCAGATTTGATTTGCAATTTCACGAAGCCATCCCCGGCCCTACGAACATGGCAATGTTTGTTTCAGCTCTGCAGGGAACAGGCAGATCTCCTGGGGAGGCACACCATTGTTTTCTCTGGGCTCTCTGCATTCCTTCTTCTAAGAAGGAAAAGGGAAATTCGTAGGGCTTTACCTTTTGCTTGGCTACTTCCAGTTTTTGCCTACTTAGGAAAAATTCAGCTAGGTTCCATTGCAAGCCATAAAATACACCGTAGGGAACAATTTCTTAATTAGCTGCAGCCCCCATCCTGAGTTGGCCCTGCTCTCATACTCACATTTCGGTCAGTAGGCTTACTTTCTTAAACAAGTATTCCAATCTTATTAACAGCACTGTTTAATAGTACAGTACAATTAGCCAGTAAATCTCTACTGACAGGAAGAGAACAGCGTTTCTATTACTTGATCTCAGATGTGATACAGGTTACTTGATACAGACATTATTCCCTCCTTATAACTCAAAGGAAGGAATGCAGGACAAATGTGGATCACCTTAAGTGTTATTGAAATAAAATGCCAGCACAGTGAGTCCCGGCAGAGTCCAAGTGGGAATCAAATAAAGTAGATACCTAGAAATGTTCCAGATTTCTATTTACATCAGTTTGGGCAAGTTTCCTTCTCTGAAATTAGATAAGATTAATGCATTCATATGATGTATTCTCATCATTCAAGGCTGCAACAATCTTATCTTTCCTTTTCTCCATCCATCACCAACAGGACAAGTGTTTTAGAAGCCAACAGATAAGGGCCCTTCCAGCTCTTTCCCTGTTTGCAAAATCCAGCCCATCAGCTCCACACATTTGCTTTCAGACCACTCCATCTCTGGTTTGTGAGGAACTGGCCACAGATAAAGCATTTGCTGCTACCTCCTGGTCTTAGCTGCACTGTAGGATTGACACCCAGCATATCAGCTACTGAGCCATTAATTACTATCACTCAACAATTTTAAGATGAGAACATGCCTAAATCTGTTACTGGTAGTTACAGTGAGTTTTCAGGCTTTGGAAGAATCCACGCCGTTACCCCAACTTCAAACCTTCATCTTTCTGTTTCAGAGATGATGTTTTAGCTCTGGTCCCACTTGCTGCAGAACGCTGCATTCCCTGGAAAAAGATCACTTGGAAGCTGCCTGTTTCGATCAGGCAGGGCTGCTGCCTTCCTGCGGACTGACACTTGGTGGCACTACAGTTCAGGCAAGAGAAAGTAAAGATAGAGATGAATCAGCAGCATTTCACTGTTCGTAGAGCTGATGCACTGTGTCATCTAAAAGGGTCTGCGCTGTTCCAGAGGTAACATTGCTCAATGAGCTTTGAAGCCTGGCTCTGCACTTCCTCGGAAAATATATGTGCTCTATAACTCTAAGTGAAATGCCAACCACTCCATTTTCTGCAGTCTCCTCTGAAGCCTCTGCAGGACTTCAAATAGAGAACTCTCACGACATTGAAGGAGATTAAACAAGTGCTATCTCATTTTCAGTGCCAGAAGTACTGTGAACGCTTCACAGATGAGCAGAAATTATGCCTGCTGCTTTATAATTATAAAGGCTGATCTTGCAAACTGTCCTTAATATTAACAAGAAGCCTGATTAGTTTTCGGTGGACTCCACATATTCTGCAGGAGCCCATGCATACAAATGCGTTAGCAGCATGAGCCTGTAAGAATATGCAAGTCGCTATTAAAATGATAGCCTAAATTATTTAAGATCCGGTTAAATATCACCTTTTCATTTCAATGAGCGAAATATTTGTTACTGCTTCAACTTGGCAGAAAAAAAAAAGAGCAAGCCGTGGATTCACATTACGATCAAAAGTTCAATTAAAAGGATTAGATCTGAGTGTGAAACCACAAGTACATTTAGTGACATTGGAACTCTCCTTATAGCAACACCATATGCCAGAGAAGTAAGAAGTTACAAGGTAGTTTAAGAAAGTGTCTTCTTTAAACACAAAAATAGCTGTGAGCACTGTCTACTAAGTTGGTAATACACAAATTCACAGGTTTTAAATATGATAATTCTGTCCTAGATGGATGCTTATATATAACAGGAGCAAGCACTCAGGAGACTACAGAAAACTTTGTGCAATGTGCAGTGACTTTGTATGTGGCTCCGGACCTGCCCAGGGCAGTACAGTCAGCCCTGCAGTCCTGAAGGCAGAGGATACAGTTTCAAAATCTCTTCTTTTAATCCTCTAACACCTGCTTCTCCATACCTTAAGAAGCCTTTTATGACTGCAGGTAAAATGAGCTTGAGGGACTGTTAAAAATCTCAGGGATATTCAACAGCCTAATAATCTCCTTTATATAAGTGCCAAGTTGATCCAGTAACATTTAGCAACTGCTGCAAAACGCATTTGATGACTACGTGTAGTTGCTAACAGGGTAAGATAGCAAAGCGTGCCCAAATCCCTGCCTAGCCCCTTTTTATATGCAACAGAACCTTTAAGCTCACTGAAAGCACAGAACCACTGACAAAGTTTTCAGTCTGAGCAATGGGTGACAGAGCTGGGATGTGGGCTACAAGGTTCCCACCCTTCATGGGCTACTAGTCAGCACGAGAACAGCTGTTGATCTGAAACTACTTCCAATTACCATAAAACAAGGAGAGTTAACAAAGACAGACAGAGCCCAAATTGAACCTCACTGCAGCAGAGACTGCAGCAAGTGGATTAGACACACCCTATTAAAGATGCAGTACATCATTTCTGCCCTTCAAGCTTACTTTATCCCCTCTGCTGCAATGCTGTCGACAAACACAAAGCTTAACCCTTCTCTGAGCAAAGAAAAGCAGGCATTAAACTGTGTGGCGTTCAAGCTAAAAGCACCAGAATACGAAGGATCTACATTCACTTACCTCAAAATCTCAATATATGTGTACATAAAAGCATCTGTAAAGAATATTTTTTGTTTCTTTTCACATAGGAAGTGCTTGCTGCAGAGGAATAGGGTTTGCAAATGCCTGCCTGAGAAACCTAATTGCTGGATGTTCACTGCAAAGATCCAGCACAAGGCTTGCATGACAGTGCAGTTTTCCCCAGTCCATCTGGCCTGTATGGCAAACTTAGCCATGGGATCCACCCAAATTCTTTGTTGAAATTTATATTTTCAACTCACTGAAAAAAAAAATACATGCATTTTTGGTGGAAAAATCAGCTATTTGTAAATTCAGGTCAACCCTCAGTAAACAGTTCAGCCAGAGGAATGAAGGAAAAGTAGAACTTTGTTGAAGCTAAAGCAGAGAAATGTTTCCTAAAGGAACTCCTTAAACTCTTCATTTCACAGCTGACCTGAATTTCATCCAGCATCAAAATTTTGCCTGCCAAACAAATCCATCTATTACACTCACACCTTGGTCTTCAATTGCTCTTTCTCCTTGATGCTAACTAGATTTCCTATGCAAGGACTTCAGGAAACCCAGAGAAAATATTTTGTAGTTCACCAATTCTAGGTTGTCTGTCACTGGCCTGCAAGGGAGCTGCTGTAGGCAATAAATTGGAGCAGTCCCAGAGGTTAGACCTACTCGAATCTGGGGAGAGCCAAGCCAGCATTATCCTTGCTCCCCTATGAAGGGCAGCCCAGATCCTGAGCCTGAGAGCACACAGCGAGAAACTTATGGGGCTTTGTTGGAGACAATGCAGTATGGATGAGAGGGTTGTGCTGCACAAACGTGTGCCTTGCTGTTCTGTTTCAGAGCCTGCATTTCTTCCTTCCTCCACCCCTCAACTAACTACGTTAACAGCCCAATCACCTGAGGCTGCTGGGGGAAAAACAAAATAATAGAGACAAAATGTAGCACCGTGCAGAGGAAAGCAGCAATGCTCCTTTTAGAGAACGTCCAGTTATAGAGGAACAAAGAAGAAGAAATGTCACGTGAAAACGCAAACAGGAATGGCATTGGGGCATTACGTGTAAGCCAGGCACACATACCTAACAAAAGTGTTCTTTTGTATTCACATCAATGCCTCAAGCTCCCAGTAATGGATATAAAAAGCTGTCAGTAGCTTCTCAATGCTCTCGCTTGGCTGGAAGTGCTCTACAGGTGATATCTACTGTCTCACTGCTGACAGCTGAAGCACCAGATCTCTCATTTCAAACAGAATAAAGTACAGTGCTTTCTGTTCAGTGGGTGGGTCCGATTCTCCTTTTACACTCAGGTAATTTAATAATGATTCAAACCAGTGGAATCAGTGGTGGTTATACAGACATAGGACAAGGAGAGAGATTCAAAGCAGTTAGTGTGTCAGGTAAGGCTGCTGTACAGTTTTTACAGCTATATTTAGAGATGCCTTTCACAATGACTGGCAATGACAGCAAGCCTTTGTCTACTAACAGAGCTAGTTGGTTGTAGGACTTTATGCTGTAGACTGGAATAGCACAAGCAAAGTAACAGAGAGTTCCATGTAGCACAAGTGAGGATGTGGGCACTTGATACTTTTTTAAAGGCTCTCTGTTACTAGACACAGCTAGAGAAAGCTAAATGGACTAGAAATTGGTTTCTTCATTCTAGTAACACTATAAAAAAACCAGCATCCTTAATTTCTGCTGGCTAAAGATGTTCTGAGACCCTTATTTTGTTCCATTTCAGTTGTTGACCGGATACCTGAAAAGCTGGCTTCTGTTACCCAGTAACTTCTCATCCGGTGCGAGAAGATTTGGGGTCTAATCACTAAAAATTCTGGTCATTTTGCCTTTAACCTGAATGAGGTCTACCTGAACAGATTTAAGGCTCGGAGGTAAGAGACCTAGAGATTAACATTCCTGGTTTCTTTAATGAGCTTTGGGAGTGCAACAGGTGATTAGGAAGGAACTACTGATCAGCTGAGTTAAAAACAATTTCTGCATGCTTTGACCTTATGAATTTCAGAATTCAACCCCAACACCAGGATATGTTTTGCAAGCCGCAGCTTCTGTTTGGCTCTCAATCCAGTTTTTCACCACCAATCCTTATCCTTAGCTTAAATAACAGAATTTATGACTGCATGCCTTTGAATTCTCCTGGATGCGATTAGCTGCTGCGTCAAAGACGATGCATAGTTATTCTTCCAAGACCAGGGAAGCTATGGTACTAATTCATTTAAGGTACCGTAAATTATGCCAGAAAGAAGCACAGAGGCACTGGCATTAAAGAAATAAAGCCCAGATACCCCTGATGCTACTCACCATGTATTGTCTGCCCATTCCTGAATGTATCCTTGGTGCTTTCCAATGCTGAACTGAAGTTTCAGACGCACAAGCTCTAAAGGCGCTTCAGCATTTTCCATTTGTCTCCTAGTTCTAAAAACAAAAATATAATCCCAAATTACTTGACATAACATACATCAAGTTTAAATGAGGACTGCTCAGGATGATATCTGATAGTATACTGAAATGCGTGGTACAGGAAAGGGTATGTACCATATAAGATAAGTATCATGACAGAATAGGGTAGAGAAAGTGAATCTGCTTATAACAGAGGAAGTCATTCTATTTTCTGTTGTTGTTCTTTGGTAAAGGAATAAAAAATACCTGGAGGCAAAGCAGCAACGTTGGGCTTTTTACTCTCAAAATAAACTCTCAAAACTGAAAGATTTGTAACCTGGTTTGTTAAGGATATCTAAATCAAAACTGAAGTCTCTAAAGCTGGCATTATTGGTTCTACCAAATGAAATGAAGCTTGTGTGTAAGGGGAGAAAGAAAAGGGAGAAGAGGAAGGAGAGCAGTTATTTTTCAAAATAGAGTTGCTTGGTTTATTGACATGGTTGATATATAAGGTCAATTTGTTGGCTGTTATCTGTAAACACACAACAGAGTCATGTTTTGCTGTCATTGCTGATTGTCAGACAACTCACACTGACATTTCCGCAGACATCCCACAGCTGGACTCAACTAAAGTGACAAAAAGATGAGGCCAAATCCCTCCTGAACCAATGCGTACAAAACACTCTTTGACTAAAATAGAAACCAGCAAGATTCAGCCCATGGTGACAGTGATGTGATGCGACACACAGCAATGACAGCAGAGCAGCAAGGTCCCAGGCTGCAGCAAGCAAGGATTTGCTCAAATACAACAGCTATAGGCACAAAAATAAAGGAAAGAAGCTGCTTACCCTCAGAAGGCCTTAGGTACACAAGGATCTCCAGCAAGTTCCCCTTGTCTCCACTACCAACCCTTAAATGAGGGCTGGGAAAAGGTGGATCCTGGCTCCAGCCCTTTGGGTCACTCAGGTACATTGCATGCACCTGAGCTCCCCTGGGTTGGCTCTGCCTTCCCATCAGGTGCTCAATCACTGGTGCAAGCTGTGACTTAGCATTTCTGCTACAGTGACTAAAAACTGAAGTCCTATAGGATGGTTCTTGCTTATTCTGAAAACATTACTTACAGTGGCTTTGTGGTCTGTGAACAGATATCGCTACCCTTTAAAAGTAAGGCAAAAACATCCAGGCTGAAATGTGATGTCTGCTGGAACACAGTGATTCAAAGCAAGTGAAGCTGAGAATATGTTAGCAGCCTGATAAAGACAGGCCTCTTCCGCTCAACAGCTTTTTCTTTCATGTTTGTTAACCTCCTTGATTCTAAAATAAAAATTCATCACAGCTTCAGTCATCACAGAGTCACCTCCACACAACCATTTCTGCCGCTGTTTTGCATTTCAAAAGGATGCATTTGTTGTAAATGTGAACGAGTAGAAATATAGGAAGCATTAAGTGTAAAAAAAAGTGTAAGGACACAGGTGTGCAGAAATGATCATTGCTGAGCACTGAAACAGTATTGGATAGACAGATATTTAGGATAGAAGGTTAATTTAATATGTGTGATCCTCAGGCACTGCTGTTACTGACTTTGAGTAAAGTACTGACTGGCGTGGCAGCTCAAAGCTCCCCAAATATTTGTGACCCTTCCATAGTGCAATATAGTGGTGCACAGAGACATCTTCAGTTCCACAGCAAGTCCCCTGC